>CM019066.1:276032384-277500006 GCA_009667805.1 Leptobrachium leishanense | reverse complement strand
AAGTCTTTGATGAACCTTCGATAATAGTTGGTAAAACCTAGAAACCTCTGGATGGCTTTAAGACCTTGGGGTAGGGGCCAGTCGAGGATTGCCGACAATTTACCAGGATCCATCTGAAACCCCTCAGGGGTTATGATATACCCAAGGAAGTGCACCATCTCTATATCAAATAGGCACTTTTCTAATTTGCAGTATAAGCCGGCCTTCAATAGTCTCCTTAACACTTGTTGCACATGGGCGTGATGGGTCTCCTTATCTGGAGAGTATATCAGGATGTCATCGAGATACACTATGACGAATGTTTGCAGAAAATCCCTTAGGGTGTCATTTATGAGATCCTGAAACACAGCTGGCGCATTACATAACCCAAAGGGCATCACCAGGTATTCGTAATGCCCGCTACGCGTATTAAAAGCCGTCTTCCACTCGTGCCCCTTTTTCACCCTTATCAGATTGTAGGCCCCGCGTAAATCGAGCTTCGTGTATATACGGGCCCCTTTCAGTCGGTCGAACAACTCTGTTATAAGGGGGATAGGATATGCATTTCTTATGGTTATTCTGTTTAAACCTCTATAATCTATGCATGGTCGCAAGTCTCCCTCTTTTTTGGAGACGAAAAAGAAACCAGCTCCTGCTGGAGGAGGACCGAATGAATCCACGCTCAAGATTCTCTTTTATATATTCCTCCATAATATCGTTCTCCTTTTGCGACAAGGGGTATACATGTCCTCTGGGAGGCATAGTACCGGGGAGTAACTCTATGGCACAGTCATACGGGCGATGTGTGGGGTAAAACCTCAGTCCTGGCCTTCGAAAAAACCTCCTTTAATGCCTGATAACAGTCAGGGACTACTGTGGATAAAGGAGGTGCTGTGGCGATATTAAGGCTACCAATAACGGTGACTCTGCCCATGCATTTCAACTGGCAACTGGGACCCCAACATTTTATGTCTCTCTGGACCCAATCAATCACCGGGTTATGCTTAGTCAACCATGGAAACCCTAGGACGACGGGGCATGAGGGAGAGTCAATAATCTGGAACCGTATGGTTTCCTGGTGCAAAACCCCTGTTTTCATGCATACCTCTATGGTGTCGTGGGTGATATGGGGACATGACAAGGGTTTCCCGTCTATGGCCTCCACCAGTAGAGGTCTTTCTTTGAGAACTAGAGGCATGAGGTTCTTGGAGGCAAACACCCTATCCATAAAGTTGCCTGAGGCTCCAGAGTCTAGGAACGCCTCAGTCTCGAGGTGTACCCCCTCCCAGGTTAAGGAGATGGGCACCAGAATCCGGGTTTTTTTTTTTTCGTTATCGACAAAGGAGGCATAGAGCGAACCGATTACCTGGCTAGTAGGTGTTCTCTGGCCCGGCTTGCCAGTGTCACCCCTGCCACCCTTGGGTCTTTGAGGACATTGAAGACGAAAATGCCCTGCCCCGGCACAGTAGAAACAGAGCCCCCTTTCCCTTCTGTACGTTCTCTCAGCCTCTGAAATACCTGTTCTACCTATCTGCATAGGTTCCACGACCGGTAGATCGGTTCTTACTGGCTCTGGAGTACCTGACGTATTGGTGTGTCTGGGTACCAAGGGTAAAGGAGGCAAAACCCTTCTGGGTCTGTCTCTAGAATGCCTCCTGTCCCTAATTTGGTCGTCCATGGCAATACAGAAATCAACCAAATGGTCCAGATGTTCTGGCAACTTCAAGGGAGCCAGCTCAAACATCAAGGCCTCGTTCAGGCCTTCGGTAAATGCCAAGGTTAAAACGTCGTTAGGCCAGTGTACCTCAGAAGTCAAGGTCTTAAATTCTATAGCATAGTCGGAGACTCTCCTATTACCTTGCTTAATGTGGAATAAGGACCTGCCTGCATTGGTGGCCCTTCTAGAGGGATCAAACGTACGTTTTAGTTCAGAGGTAAAGCCCTCATAGTCATATATGACGGGCTTTTTGTTTTCCCACAATGGCGTGGCCCACAGTAACGCTTTATCAGTTAAATGGTTAATTAGGTAGCCTACTTTGGCCTTATCGGATACACAGGACCCTGGATTGTTCTCGAATAGAATCTCTAGTTGGGTCAAAAAACCCCGACACAGGTTAGGCGTACCATCATAGCGTACGGGCGCCTTCATACTGAGCCTACACCCCTCGGGTGAGGCCGAACTGGCCCTAGGTACTACTGGTTCTGGAGGACTTGCAGCACCAGTAGTGGATCGATTCAACAGGGTTTGCAGAGCAAGAGCAATTTGGTCCATCCTGTGGTCCTGCTCTTCTTGTCGGGCTGCAATTCTTGTCAACTGAGATGAGAGGTCTGCGGGATCCATTGGCCCTGACGTAATGTCACGGATCCCCCTGATTACCAAGATGGTGGTCCCTTTACGCAGACCGCTCACTACCCTTCCGATCCTTAGAGTGGTCGGCACGTCTAGACAGGCTACTAGGATGGTAGTACAGAGCACATACAACATACAAGGGGTGGTCTGGTGTGCTTTGGGTGCCACACGGACTGACCTCCGTACCAGAATAGAGGAGTGATACAAATGCCAGGGGTCGAGACACAGAATAATCGTTTTGCCAATGCCAGGGTTCGGTACACAGAGTAATCGTTTTGTCAATGCCAGGGTTCGGTACACAGAGTAATCGTTTTGCCAATGCCAGGGTTCGGTACACAGAATAATCGTTTTGCCAATGCCAGGGGTCGAGACACAGAATAATCGTTTTGCCAATGCCAGGGGTCGAGACACAGAATAATCGTTTTGCCAATGCCAGGGGTCGAGACACAGAATAATCGTTTTGCCAATGCCAGGGTTCGAGACACAGAATAATCGTTTTGCCAATGCCAGGGTTCGGTACACAGAATAATCGTTTGCCAATAACACACAAGAGCTCTGCGGGAAGTAACTACCACGTCAGGGCACCAGTGAGAATGTGAAGCCGGGCTTTAAACTCTGCGGGTCTGCGTCATGCGCCTGGCCCCGCCCCCCGGCGCCCCACGTGTGCGGAAGCGTTCCGCGATATCACTCGGCGCCTGGCCAGCGAGCAGCGAGGAAGCCGCTGCCAGGCGCCGGGGGTGTGCGGGGGCCACCGTCACATTAATAAAGTGAAGAAAATATAAAGACTTTTGTGTGCGCTTTCAAAAGAGGATGAGTTCAGCTATCTGACTTCAATCACAGCCTGCATGTGACATTCACTTCTTGCTTATGACCCTGGGGTTCCAGAATAGCAATTGTGCAGTTTGAAATGTTGGGAGGGGGAGGAATGCAGCATGAATAGCGCTGTATTTCAGGTTTTCTAAATAGCAAATATAGATCAGAACCATAAAAAATTATTTGAAGGACAACTAAAGAAATATATGACTTACCCTAATGAGTAAACACGGCATTGTTTATTTCTGATCTGATGAGACAATTCAAATTTATCATCCAAGCAGACTGTCCATGGCTTGATGGGGTCTTCGATCTGAGGAGTTAGCCCATTTTTCACCAGATGAGAGCAAGATATCTGTGAGAAAATTACATGCGTGCACCAAGCTGAGTCTACCAGAAAAACACGTCAGACTAAAATTCATCATTCCAAAAAAGGGGGAAAAATACATTCAAGAGTAATATATCCTTTAATGTAGAGTTGAATGCTCAAGAGACCCAGAGCAGCCACACAATCCATATAGCGGTTCAAAGCAAAAGAAGGGGAACCAGGCACTCCAACTCTTACAGGGTTATTCAGAGAGAGGTGAAAAGCTGGAGAATGGCTGGAAAATGGAAAATTCTAGCAGGGTTATTCAAAGAGAACCGAATGGCTGCCGAAAAGGGAACCGAAAGCTGAAAATCAGCGTTCCGTTACCTTTCTTGGCCATTCGACTCCAGAGAGCAGGCAATTCGCCAAATCCTGGCACCGAATACGGTGCCACCGAATATGGTGCCTGTTCGGTGGCAGTGAATCCCCATAGAGAAGCAATGCTTTGGCTATTCAGAGAGCAAAACCCAGCAGTGAAAAGTTGCCAAAATGCCCTGCCAGTCGGTGGTTTCATGCGGCAGATTTATTCCGGCGAATCCCATAGGCTTCAATGTTAAAAATATTCTTGTTTTAATTCAATTTATAATAAACCGTTGATTAGAATATTCTGCAGTAAAGAGTCTCTTTATTTATAGATTTTTTAGGATATTTTAAGCATTTTTCGGGATTTTTTTAAAAAATATATTCAGATTTTTTTTTTAACTTTACTTATTTTTTCTGTAACAGCCCTTTTTATTATCATTCATTGGACCTCCTAAGTAAATTTCAGAAATTTTCGCTCAGTAGTTTCTTTGCAAACAGCGTTTCACTTTTCAAACATTCAAGCGAACTGTTTTTCTAATTTCTTCACTGCATTCGTCTGCGGTGTCGGCTTTTTTCGGCGGCTGCGCTGCATGTGATCGGCTCCTGCTCGAGTTTTTCCGGTGTTTTCGGCGGGTTAATCCAGATGTTTTTGCGGGTATCGGTGTGCGTTCGCCCTCGTTTTGCGGTGAGTGTTCGTCGGGTTTGCGGCGACTTTTCCCTGCATTTTGGCGGCCCTGTGGTGCTTGCTGAATACACCGCAGGGTGGCTGAAATGGGATCACCAAATCGTACCGAATTGAAGAGAACGCAAAGTCACCACGCGTGCGGTGGCTTTTCGATTCTCTTTGAATAACCCTGTAGGTCAAAATAGCCAAATCAGAAAAATTCTATTTATCGCACTTTCCAAATCGGCTATTTTGACCTCGAATTTTCCATTCTCCTGCTTTTCACCACTCTCTGAATAACCCTGCTAATGTGACTTTATTTGGGGATTAGCAATATTTCAGCTGGCAAAAAACATTTCTCAAACACAATCAGGGTTATTCAAAGAGATTCGAAAAGTCACCGCACGTTCGGTGTCTTTTCGTTCTCTTCAATTCGGTTCCTTTTGCCGATCCCATTTCGGTGACCCTGCGGTGTATTCAGCAAACACCACAGGGCCCCCGAATTGCAGGGAAAGGCTGCCGCAAACCCGACGAAAACTAACCGCAAAACCCACCGAATGCACGCAGAAAAGCCACAAAAACATCTGGATTAACCTGCCGAAAACCAAGCCGGAGCAAGAGCCGAACACAGCCGAAGCAGCTGAGACCGCAGACGAGGGAGGTGAATAAATTAGCAAAATAGTTTGTGTGAATCTGTGAAAATGAAAAGCTGTTTGCAAAGAAACTACTGAGCGAAAATGTCTGAAATTTGCATATGAGGCCCAGGGAATGATAATAAAAAGGGCTGTTACAGAAAAAATAAGTAAATTTAAAAAAAAAAAAAAAATCGGACTTTTAAAAAAAAAAAAAAAATGCTTAAAATATCCTAAAAAATCTATAAATAAAGAGACTCTTTACTGCAGATTTCTATAATGAACGGTTTATTAGATATTGAATTAAAACAAGAATATTTTTCTATGGGATTCTCCTGAATTAACTTGCCGAATTAAACCACCGAATGGCAGGGCATTAGGGGAACCTTTCACTGCTGGTGTGTGTTCTCTGAATAGCCGAAGCAGTGCATTTTCATGGGGATTTCACTGCCCTCGAACAGGCACCGAACAGGCACCGTATGTTCGGGCAATTCGCCAGGATTTGGCGAATTGCCTGCTCTCTGGATAGCCGAATGGCCAGGAAAGGTAACCGAACGCTGATTTTCAGCGTTCGGTTACCTTTCTCAAGCAATTCGGAACTCTTTGAATAACCCTGAATGTCAGGATTGGAGTGTCAGCTTCCCCTTTTTCTTCCTTAACCCCTTCACTGCTGAGGCACTTCACCGCAGTGTGCTGAGCTAATTTTTACCCCTTTCGCTCATCATGTTTAAACGCGATTTGAAGCCACATTTTTTATATGACCCAGACATATTATATATCGTTCTTTCCGGCAGACTCGGCAGATTCATAATATATCATTATTATATGTATACTTCATGTCCTGCCTGTATATTATAACAAAAAATGCAATAAAATTTGAATTTTTAATCATCTACAGCGTGTAAAGTGTTTTTTTCACATTTTATCAAATGAGCGTTTGCGGTTATATTTTCTATGGGGTGCACTCGTAGAAAAATTAGAAATGGGGACTTGTTACATTTTTTTGCGGGGAATTACGTGATTTTAAGGCTAGGGTCAGACGAAAGCATTTTTCCCCGCGAACGTGAAAAAGTGCGTCCGAACGCATTGACGTATTTTTTCACGGAATGCGCAAAAACGGTCAGACGATGCGCATTTTCGGGCGTGATTTTGTACGGATCGTCAATAAAACTCTTTTTGCGTCTGGATGTTATGTAGGCCGGACATTAGCAGCGTCTGACATCTCCTAATCACGCACACACGCCGCTATGCCGCAGCTGCGCACTCAGTACGTCAGTACTAGCGGTTCAGCGTTCTCAGAAAAATGAGTTCAAATTCCACTTGCGTTGCACGGCCGGACTTTTGTGCGTCCGTACATCGTATATTGGCCGTCATTGCCCGTCATCTGCTGCTAGTGTGGCCGTAATTATGTGCGCCAGAACGCACGTTAAAAGTGCACTGGTCTGACCCCAGCCTTAGCAAACGCACCCATAGAAAAAAATCATTAGTGCAGCATCATTGTTCACATTATAATTGAAATGTGAACAATATTGCTGCATTAATAAAAACAACACACAAAAAAAACACGTTTTTATTTATTTTTTATTTATTTATTACTTTGAACCTGTTTGATATCATTCGAAAGGCCATGCTCAGATGACAACCTTCATGACCCCCTAGCTGCCACGATTCTGGAGATATCGGGGTTCAAAGGAACCCCATATCTCCACCAGGGGATTTCCTTGTGAAATCCCTGGGCAGCTAGGGGTTCCCCGGCTATCTGACGTCATCACGCTATGCACGATACGTCAGGAGGCGAGGGGGAACCCGGAGGTGGAGCTGCCATCCAAGATGGCAGCCCCCACTGGAGCTAGATCGCGATCTGGCACCGAACAGTGCTGAATCGCGATCTGGTATGTAAGGGGTAAAAAAAAAAAAAGGCACCGCTTTAAAGGGCAGACACTGCCCTTCAAAGCGGTGCCTTTTTTTTTTTTTTTTTACTTTAAACCCTCCCGATCGGGAGAGAGAGGGATCCAAAAGGATCCCACCTCCCTTTCCCTGAAGCCAGAACACCGCGGGACCCTGGACAGAGAGGTGGGTATCTCCGCCGGGGCTCCCGCTTGCGGGTGACGTGTGCGGAACGTCCTCCGCATATAGCGGGGGTCAATGCGTGACGTTCCCCACACGTCTTCCGCAGCGAAGGGGTTAAAGGGCCACTACCACCCAAAAATGAAATGAAATTTTTCTCATATTTGATTAGTTAATAAATATTTTACTCTATATTTGTCATTGGGTGCATCCACTTTGTGATCTTTTGTTTAGTAAACTGCCCCCACCACACACACAATTTCTACAGCACTTTCCCTTCACTGTGAAGCACTGGGAATAGAACAGATTCTAAGGGTCCAAAAAAACAACCCATAAAGATTGTATGACATGTGTCACTTTGGACTCGAAGTACATGGGCCTAGAAATGTATATGGGAGGTGCGAGACTGATGTTTTATATTGTTTTCCTGCTCTTTCCTTTGTTAAAGTCACCCTGTATCTACAAGTCTAGATGCAGGGTGTATGTGTTTTCTGTGTACCTTCTCTCTGTATAGTGTGACCTCTGTAGTAGTACCTGCTCTCTCTATTGTGTACATTCTCTCTATTAGAAATTCCTTTTGTTTACCCTGCTTTTTCTCTCCCCCCTTCTCCTCCTAGGAAATCCCATTGTCCATTGTTTGAAGGTCCTGTGCAGTTATCTGATCTGTGATATTATCTGTTTGATTGTATGCAAATGAAGTTGGTCCTTGACTGTACCTGTGTGTCTCGTGAATAAACAGTCAGTTCTATTCTGATCAAACTTGAAGTCACGGCTCAGATTTGGGGTAGCAGCTAACTTCTGCTTGCTGTGCCAACGAAAGGCTCCAGGTCTACAGCTTCGGCTTATTTCTTGGGGTGTTAGTCAGGCTCTCTACGTGCACCTGTCTTTAAGCTGCGGCTAAGGTACTGAAGAAAGGTGTGAGAGTCACAAAAAGAACCTGGGTGTCCAGTGAGGAAGCGGCATTTAACAGATGTGACCCTGTCCGGGCAAGGGATCTGTTACAGATTGTATGAGTGTGGGTTACATTCAAAGGACATCACTGGGGGGGGGGGGGTAAAGTGTTTTACACCCACTATCAGATCTTATTTAGCTGCCATTATAGCCTTATCTCGTGTGACATAGACAGCACAATAGATCCCTGCAGCATTTTCTAAACCAGGGCTGTCAAATTTACAGCCATCCTAATGTTGGGGCCTACAATTCCCAGATTTTTTCAGTGTAATAAATGGCTAGGGAATCAGGGAGTTGTAGTTCAGAGCCATCTGGGTGGCCGGAGTTTAACGGATCCGGTCGAAACAATCCCTTCCCTACCCCATTGCCTCTTCACTATTGTTTTATCCTATCCCACAGCTGTAAAGTGAGACTTGCCACTTGCCAGTTTGGTAAATGTTGCATCATGAGAAAAGTCCACAAAATGGAAACAGGAGATAAAAATCTAACTTTATTTTTCCTTTTTATATGCAACTACTTCAAACAAAGAAAAACTAAACATTTGCATGTGTTTTATACTGTGTTTTTTTCCTGTATTGCACAAGTAATCTAGCTAATGATAGTAGTATTGTCCCTTTAAACATTATCAGTGTCATTTGTTTACATTTGATAAAGGATGTGATGCTTCTAAGACATAGAGGAAATCTCAGGAAGCCAATTTATCTTTTTTAGCAGTGATATGGATGCATGTGTTAACCAATTTTAGCAAACAATAAAAAGACTTTGATCTTTATGATAAAGAAAATGTAAAAATAAGGTTGTTTAGAGCATGTGACTGTTACTTACTTGAGCATTGGTAATGTAGCGAAGAAATCTTTTTGCTTCATCATGTAGTGAACGTGTAAAACTAGCCCAAGGCTGCAAATCTATATGCCAACGTACAGGCTAAAAGAAAAAAAGGAAAGAGTGTGAACATGTCTATATTCTTGCTTAGGCTAAATAGGCCTGGGCCAACAGCGGCATATTGGCGGGAGGAGAGGGCAACATTTTTTATTTTAGAATCCGTTAGACAGCTTATAAAGGATCCAGTATATGGCAAAAGGTTACAATAAAGCAAGTTGAGGCAGTCAGAAAATCCAAAATTAAGTTGAAACAGAAAAGATTTACATAAATAATGTCAATAACGTGTGCCGTGAGCAATTTTTTCTTATAATCCTTTCTTTAAGAAGTCCAATGTATGGAGTCTGTGAGTGTATAACAGAGCTGCAAAGCAGAGGCGAGGGGGTGGGGGGGCACTTGCCCCCTGACCCCTGTCAGGGAGGGGGGCGCCACAAGGCACTCTCTATGGAATTTAAATTATGATAATTTATTCACTGCACTGCTGCAGTTCCTTGGCTCTCCACTAGGCTGAACTTATGACCTCACCTCCCCACTCCACCTCCTATCCACCACTTGCTCCCACTCACTTTGCAGGCTGGGAGAGGCAGGTTTGAGATGCAGGTGCAGCTGCTCCTATGGGCCACTGGCTGGGATCTTGCACAGAAGGGAAAAGGTGATGATTTTCAAATAAATCCATTTTTATAAAGCTTGATGCCATTGTCTTTCTTTATGAGAGGCCCCTGGTCTGAGGTTTAGTTTATCCTACTGGGGAGGAAGGACACAAAATGATTAATAGTAATCTGGTGGGGGCCTTTGTTAAGCTCACGGAGGTTGCATGAGGTACAGGCCCAGGGCAATATTCAATATTGCCAGTATACAGGCGCTCTAGGCAGGGTCTTGCCTGGGCAGTGGGTATGAGGACCCTGCTCCAGATCTTACTATCTAAGAGGAAAGAGGACCCTGCTGCAGAATTTACAATCTAAGAGGAGAGTGGACCCTGCTCCAGAGTTTACAATCTAAGAGAGGGGACCCTGCTCCAGAGCTTACAATCTAAGAGAGGGGACCCTGCACGGCCCCCACACACTTCTTCAGGCTGGCTCGCACACGCGCTGGCAGCACTCCTCCTGTCTCACGGGGGCTGGCATATTTGGCTTTTGTTTTGCGCCATTGAGCTAGAGATCATCCAAATAGTGAACATTCTTAAATATGAAGATTTCTTCACAAAGCCAACCTCTTCTTTTCTTTACTCTTGATGCTTTGTGTACATTGCTCTGGTATCTATATCTGCTGTAATGTCCTCAAAATGTATGTAAAATTTAAATAAAAAAATTAAGATCCTGCTTAACTTTAGGCGTAGATTATGTAATTTTATGTGGAGGCCGTCAGCTGTATAATTCAATATCCTTGAGGGGGTGTTAAAATATATTTATGTATATAGTTTATTTGGAGGGAGTTCTGGCATCCTGGGACTTGTTAAATCGAATCAAATTGACGTTTCTTGTGTTTTCAGTGTTTCAGCCTATTAACCTGATGAGAGTCTGCAGATCATGGACCGAAACATTGAATTTGCAATGAAATCACTTTGATTTGACATAAAGGAACACTACTGAAATAAACAGTGTCTTATTTGCCCTTAAATAATTGGGCAGATCCTGCTGACAGCCTCTGCCCCATTATTTTTTACTTCGATTTCTTATTTTCGGTCATTTATCCACCTCGTCACACATTGCTCAAATGCTTCAGCTCAGGGACTCCTGAACCCAGAAGTCCCTGAAGCTTTTCTGTACAATGTGACCCTTGCGCTACATGTGTAGCATAGAGAACGCCAATTTCGCACCGCAACAGGACTTATGAACTTTACGTACGCAAGTCCCTTAGTGCCTGCGCAGAACAATGGATTGGGTCTGTGTGCACATACACAGATCTGATCCATTGCGGGCTCTCCGACCGATTGCTAACACGATTGTTTTACTTTGGCAGTGTGACCAATCTATTTACAGGGTGACACATTCGTATACACAGTACATTACTGTGAGTTTTATTGCTGCGGAGCTCTGCCACCCCACCCTCCCTGCTTCCCTCTAATCCAGAGCTGCCATCCCTCTGGTCTGGATCCTTCCCCCAAATTCCATCCCATCATTGCCTTTGGTTCCTTGCCCAAACTCACTCCTATCTCTGGTCCATCCCCCCCATTCAGTTTCTTCATGAAATTATTTTAAAGGGACGCTCCACGCACCCTGACTATAGCTTTCTCCATGCAGTAGATGAGTAGATGTTACCTCTACTCCACCCAGACGGTCTTTAGCTCTGTGAAAGGTTTGAACGGTCATTGTTTGTCCTTTTTGCCAAAGATTGACCCATTATCATGGAAGATACAGGTTTGTGGAACCAGTTATTGTTTGTATTGTCTGTCATTTGGTTAAGGTCTTAATTCCCCCTGAGTTATCAGTCAGATACTGTATCATCTGAATCCCTTGTTTATCCTCATCAATCTGCTATTCTTCTCTAGGAATGTGAAGACATTGTCCTGTGAATACATGGCACCATGTTGTTTCAGGTCTGGACATGTCTGGTTCACTTGGAGAAGAAAGGGGGACATTGGCATCTAGGTCCCTCATAATTAGCTCATATGTTTCATTAAAAGTTCAGTCTGTCTGCTCTACCCCAAGATCTGCGTACTGTCTCATTCCTGGAGAATGCTATCCCTGCTCTTTTAGTGTACCTGTACTTAAAATTCGGCTAAAGACTGGAGAAGGCACAAAAGACTGTCTGGGAGAAAGGGGGTCTGACAAATGAGCAGCATTAACAGATTTGACCCCGATTGGGTACGGAGATCTGTTACAAATGCGTTCCTGAAACCATAAGTGTGCCCGCTCAATTTTGGATTGTGATTTTATCACAGGAATTGATGACTTTGCATGACGTTTTCAACCACTTTGAATATTTAATAAAATGTTCAATTTCTAGCTTGCCTGGGTACGGTTTTAACTATACTCATGAATGAACAACACATTTATTGGCAAGAAAAGGGTTTTTGCAAGGTCCTTAATACTCAAGATTTTTAGAATTAACAAAACCAACTGACAAATATGTGCATTCCAAACCAAAGATTAAAGCAGGACTTTGTTGACCAAATGTCAAGGATTAACTCCTATCTTGAAAACATAAAGGTGTGCTGTGGATAAAGTCCTCCAAAAATCAACAACCATCCATGAACTAAGGTCATCATAAGTTCAAACTTTCTGCTGACCAGGTTCACTTAGTAAAGCGGAATACCAGATGCCAAGAATTTTATGTTTCGTAGCAAACAAAGACTACCAGATGAAATGAATATCAGAGTTGCCAACAAAGTACAGGAAACTTTCCATAACCTCTCTTAATCTGTAGTAATAAAGTAATGTAGTTATTCAATGAAAAATATATAAATGGAATTATTTGGCAAGTCTGCTCAATACAATTGGTAGTAGATAGAATAGATTTAGGGGGTAATTGAACACTACATTCCATTAGTAATGGGTGAGTAGCAGAGTTTAAGAAAATTCTCCTCTTCTTTGGCAGATACCATTTGACTCATGATTTACAGCTAAAAGGGTTCCCTTCTGTCAATTCCATCTACTTGATTGAAGAACAGAAGAGCTGATACTCTAAAGGATTTTATTATTTCTACTACTGCTATATAATTCTTATGTATAGTTCTGTCTTCATATATGTGTGAAGGAATAAGTAGATCCTGATCACTATTATTGGATAAGGAGTGCTCAGGTAAAAGATTATCTTTGAGAGCTTAAGAAAATTTCTTTTATCGCTTATTCAAAATAGAGTTTGTTACAATTATAGAGCAAACATACCATATTCTTTATGGTTCCTGGTTTGTTTTGTGGATAGGGAATAGGGATAGACTGATATATCTGTTTTGCCAATTATCGGCTGCCGATATTCAGAAAAAGACTGATATCAGTATCGGTATTTTATTTGCCGATACTGCCGATAATTGGACAAGTTGCCTCACTGCAGCTGCGACATGCAAGATCCCACAGAACTGTGTGAATCCGGGGCTTCTCCTACCGTAGAGCAGGCCACAATTGCCGTTGTTCATTCTCAGAACCCTCACAAATCCCTTTTTTTGCTCACCATAAGTTTACAGGGTTATCCAGAAGTGGACCCCTTGCTCGAGGTGCCTAGAGGGGTGTCAGCTATACCCTCCTGACGAGACCTAACAAAGCCGAAACGATCGTCGGGGGTTGCTGCACCTCTCGTGCAAGGATGACGTCCTTGGCAATCAGTACTGGCCACCCTTTCTGGGTGAGAGCAGGCTTATTTGCATATGGAGCATTCGTCCCTGTAATGGCACAATCGAGCTAAAGCCTTGTGAGATCTGAGCGGGCCGCACTGTAGAGCAGGCCACTAGTGCCGTTGTTCATTCTCAGAACCCTCACAAACCCCTTTTTGTTTGCTCACCTTCTCGCACATCAGACTGTAAGCCCTCACTGCAGAATGACCCCTACTCACTGACCATATTGTGCATGAGCGTTATGATAACAGAAATGGGGCTTCCATCCCATCTGGCAGGGAATTCCCTATAAAGGAGATGCAGGGGTCTATTTCCTACAGCAGGGGTCAGCAACCAGGGCCCTCCAGATGTTTTGAAACTGCATTTCCCATGACGCTCCAAGAACCTAAAGAGAAACTGAGCATCATGGCAGATGTAATTCCAAAACACATGGGACAATATTACAAACTAAATGCTAACTTACCTTAACCAGAGCTGTTGTAAACTCACCCAGAGCCATTACAGTCTATGGGGCTGTTAAGTTTACAACAGCTCTGGTTAAGTTAGTACCAACTTTGTAATATAACCCTTGGAGTGCCAAGGTTGCTGAACCCCTTACATACAGGGTCATATGAGGGATCTTTAAGAAACCCAAAGACATGGTCTTATTGTTTGTAAAAATAAAAGCTTAAATAAAAAAAAATCTTATTAAATTGAATAAATGAAGTGCATGTGGTGCATCACATTGGGCTCTATTACATACTTCACGCAAAAATGCGTGAATTTTTGCGCGAAGCGTTAACGCGTGTAAATTGACGCTGGTGTTACAATCCTCGCGCATTATTTCATCCGTCAAAAAATAGTGCACGTAAAAAAGACACGCAAAAACGCGCGCGCATTCATGTTGCGAGCAGAAATCAGTGTGCGGACTGTTTTTTTACGCGATACCATCCGTGTGCGAGCGTACAAACGTATTTGCGTTCACGATGTTAAGTAGGGATGCACCGATACCACTTTTTTAAGACCGAGTACGATTACGATACTTTTCTTCAAGTACTCACCGATACCGAGTACCGATACTTTTTTTATGTTATGTGACCACTTTCCAATAAGAACAGACCTCATATTAAAATGTCCCCAGCTCATGGATTATGCCCCAGCTCTCATGGATATGCCCCCCAGCTCATGGATACTGCCCAATCTCATGGATATGCCCCCAGCTCATGGATTTGCCCCCCAGCTCATGGATACTGCCCCAGCTCATGGATATTGCCCCAGCTCATGGATACTGCCCCAGCTCATGGATATGCCCCCCAGTTCATGGATATGCCCCCCAGCTCATGGATACTGCCCCCAGCTCATGGATATGCCCCAGCTCATGGATACTGCTCCAGCTCATGGATACTGCCCCAGCTCATGGGATATGCCCCAGCTCATGGGATATGCTCCAGCTCATGGATTTGCCCCAGCTCAGGGATACTGCCCCAGCACATGGGATATGCCCCAGCTCATGAATTTGGCCCAGCTCATGGATATGCCCCAGCTCATGGATACTGCCCCAGCTCATGGGATGTGCCCCAGCTCATGGATTTGCCCCAGCTCATGGATACTGCCCCAGCTCATGGGATATGCTCCAGCTCATGGATTCCCCCCAGCTCATGGATTCGTCCCCCCCTCAGCTCACCTGCAGCTCTCCGCGATGATACTCACCTTCCTGGGGATGCTGGGAAAGTCTTTGCGCGTGCACTTGATGGAAGGCCCCAGCCGCGACCACGTGGGACCATGTGATCGCGCCTGGGGGCCTTCCAATGAGCACACGTGCGGAAACTTTCCCGGCGTCGCCCAGGAAGGTAAGTATCATCGCGGAGAGTTCCAGGTGCCTGTCCGAATGCTCTATCGGCATTCGGACAGGCCCTGCAGCTGCTCACCACGTTCATACTTACCTTCCTGAGCGACGCCAGGGAAAGTTTCTATGTGTGCGCTTGATGGAAGGCCCCCTGCCGCGATCACATGGTCCCACGTGGTCGCGGCTGGGAGCCTTCCAACGAGCGCACGCGCGAAGACTTTCCCGGCGTCGCACAGGAAGGTAAGTATCATCGTGGAGAGCAGCTGCAGGGCCTGTCCGAATGCCGATAGAGCATGTTTCAAAACATCTGGAGGGCCCAGGTTCGGACAGCCACCCCAGCCCCTCGGATGCTGGTAAGCCGGCTCATTGCTGGCTTCCGGTATCGGGGAAAATATCGGGGGTACTGCACGAGTACCAAGTACTCCTGCAGTACCCGGTATCGGTGCAACCCTAATGTTAAGTATAGGACGTGAGCAGTACAGTACGCCCGCGCAGCGTTCGTGCAGGTTCACCCACGGTAGACGTTAATGCGCATTTTTTGCGCAGACATTGCAATACGACGTTCAGCGCGAAGGGTTTTGCCCCTCCTGTTAATGCGTTTTTGTACACGCATTAACGTTTGCGCAAAGAATGTAATAGAGCCCAATGAGTTTATGGCATAATGTCAGATTTGTGCTATTTTTTTTCACAACTTTAAATTTATAGACTATCGGCACCAAATATCGGCCAGAAAATCTGCCGATAATTGGTATCGGCCTGAAAAAATGATATCGGTCTATCCCTAATAGGGAACTCTTGAAGTTAGATGTAACTGACAAGAAACACCATGGAGATGAATCTCAAAGTTATAGGGTGGTTATAGGTCTCATGACTCTATGGTGCTAGACGAGAACTCCCACTTCCATAACACCGAAAAACTATAATGCTATTTCAAGCTGCAAACACAGGAGGCCTAACCCTGCTTGTCTAGGAAAAAAAACAGTCAATCCGCAGGCGTTCCCAGTAATACCTCAAACCGAAGTGATCTCATTACTTTAACCCCTTTACCACCTATGTTGACTATACACGATATGCAAAAGTTCCTGCAGGAACCCAACAAGGAGTAAACCAGATCTGTTTTTACACAGCAACAATGCAAATAAATTTTGTTTGTTGTTACAAATGGAATTCGTTTGCAAATGGTTCCCAGAATGTGCCACCAAATTTTCAGAACCTTGGACATCATCCAAGGTGCTTTACCTGTCTGAAAAGCTTGGAGATCTGTTTTTTTCCGTCAAGCAAGAACGGATCCCCACCTGTATTATACATGCTCCATTTGGCCAGAAGGGGGAGACAAATAAGCTTACTTTATTTAAAATGGATTTTAGGAAGGGTACTTTAATTTTACACAGTCTGCTATAGAAAGGTGTTTTATATAAATCCACTGGGTCCAGGCATTTGGTTCATGGTAAAAACACGGTAGTGAAGGGATTACAGGCTGTTCTTTCTTTTACTTTTAGCCTGTGGCCAGAAGAGCATTTTTCAGAGCAGAAAGTACGTCCGAGAGAGTGGACTTTCCTTCCACTCTGACACGTTGCTGAGCGCAGTTTGCAAGGCTCGATCCTCCTATGGAGGACTGTGCTTTGCAGTCCCGTCGAATGTGCGTCGTAGCGTTTCGACAGGGAGGCTTTCAGCACGTCCGCTGTAGCGAGCGCTACAGCGTGTGGCCGGCCCCGTCGAAACGTCACAACACTGAGACGGGTGTCAGTGCGCTCGTCTGAAACTGCCCTTAAACTTGTCCCACTTACAGAAAAAGAAACACAGGACTCATGTGAGAATTATGAAGTCACCATTAGGGGAATTGCGATCTGCCACTTGTGAACCCACTTATTGCCTATCCATATCCACTGTACTCAAGCACCACCTATTACCAATCCTCATTCTCCAAATTGTCTATAATATGAGAAACAATGTTGTATTGTGCTGCATTTTTTTGTATTTTTAATCATGACTAGATTAATAAATATTTATCAAAATAAACAATGTTACACAGAAACAGAAAAGAAAATTATTTTGCAGTAAAAAACATCAGCTGGTTAGGGGTAAGTGTAGCAGCAGGGATAGAGCTAGGGTTGGCATTTTTATTTTTTACTCTTCACTGTTGATACAGATAACACATTGCTGTGGGATCCATCCCGGCCTGAAATAAGTCATATCCACCACTGACATTTGGCTGGGACCATTGTGGATGAGGGATGACTGCTCGGAAACTAATCAGATCCCCCTTATTACTAGTAACAGTACTGATGATCAGACCTATTACCGGCTCAGACTGTGCCCCTACTGCTGCTACAGTCCCAATCTACTACACCTTCTCACCATCTTCTTCCTTCTTCTGTTCTTGGTGGTGTGAGCAGCCAAGATCAGCTTTGTTTCTGTACTCATACTGCTGAGCAAAGAATCAGTGGATTGTCTCACGTATGCGCGGAAAGATGATGTAGCCCCTTACTATTCTCACTGCAACAAGATGCCTTTTACAAGCAGCTATCACACGTGTTGACTGCTGGGTAATGGGAAAGTAAGGCACTGGAGCTTTATTTTAAAGTCCAAGGCCACGACGAGTACCCCCTATATTGTTTCAAATAAATCTTGCATGGGTTTTTCATAGATATTCTATGTTTATGAAGAACTATATGTTTATTAAAAAATAGAAGTGACATAAGACACATCAATATGTGTATAATATATATATATATATATATATATATATAGTGTCTATAAGGGTTGTGGTGAAGAACTAAAAGTGAGATAAAAAGCCTCCACACTATAATAAGTGTGTTTAATATTGCAGAAGCCACCTGCACATCATAGCAATTCAAAGAACTGCATCCCAGAGCTCCTGTGCACATTCCCCATATGCAGCAAGGAATTCTGGGTAGGATATGCAAATGACCTCTGTCTCACTTTTATACATCCTGGATCTGTTATTACACAGAACCCTAAAATCAATGCTATGCCACACTGTGGCTTTGTAGCAAAGATAAGGTTATGCAACTGGTCAAAGCCACTCTAGGACAGCGCTGTTTCAGGTTTGTTGAACCTTCATCAGCTAGGAGGCAGGCATGACCAGTTGCAGTGGATGCTTGGACCATAGGTAAGTAAGTGTCTATAAGGGTTGTGGTGAAGGACTAAAAGTGAGATAAAAAGCCTCCACACTATAATAAGTGTGTTTAATATTGCAGAAGCCACCTGCACATCATAGCAATTCAAAGAACTGCATCCCAGTGTGGCATAGCATTGATTTTAGGGTTCTGTGTAATAACAGATCCAGGATGTATAAAAGTGAGACAGAGGTCATTTGCATATCCTACCCAGAATTCCTTGCTGCATATGGGGAATGTGGCACAGGAGCTCTGGGATGCAGTTCTTTGAATTGCTATGATGTGCATGTGGCTTCTGCAATATTAAACATATATATATATACACACTGATAATTAATATTTTTAAGGTTTTCATTTATTCTGTTGAGGACCCAATTATCTGTTTTCATTTTGGTTAATGTTTTACAGCCTGATTCATTAGTCTGATTGGGGCGTCAAATATTTTACCAACTGTTCCTTAAAACGAATCATTAGCATTTTTTTCCATTCACTTGACATTTTTATAGCAGTATGCAGTCATTCTAATGATGGCTTCTATTTATACCTTGACATAATTTGAATACTTATCTCTTAAAATGTGACAGAAGCTCTTTGTGCTCTCCTGACTCATGACCGGCTTCCCAGAATGCGGTCCTTGTTCTAGTCGCTCACAGCCTACACTGCCACAGTTAATATTATTCAGTTTCACTCAGGTAACGAAAACCATTGTGAGGAGTTTGAAGTAAAAATAGCGAAAACGGTCTGTTTTGAGGATATGATGAATAGATTAATTAGTAGAGTTATGCAATTCTCAATGTTTTACGCCAAATTTTAGCTCAAGATTACTTTTGATAACAAGAAGCCTTTGCACTGACATATTAAACCTATTCAGGAGGACCTTGAAGATATGGCGGTTTTGGGTCCATACCAACTTGATAAAGCAAATATAGCAATAATTGTTTGGTTTCCCAGTGCATATTAAAGTTAGGTTTTCACTGCACTTTAGTACAATAACCCCTTTTCTGTGGATTTAATTTTGACTTATTTTATGCTCATCAAGTTTAAAGCAATTTGAAATCTGGTATATTATTAGAAACCAGACAAATCATATTGTAATGATGTGTATGCTTCATGTTATCGTTTTTTCCACCAGACTAAGCAGATTGAAAATAAATCTTTACTACGTATATATGTCATGTCACATCAGAAAGTTGCATTAAGAATGTAAAAAAAAAGTTCAAAATTTTATTTGATTTTCAATCATTCACAAGCATGTAAAATTATTTTTCCGCATGTTACCATTCCTCACTTTGTGGTTATATACTGTATTCTAAGGGCTAATTTTGGCGAATTGCCAGCAAAATACGGTGCTGTTTGACGGCAGAGAAATCCCGCATAGAGAAGCAATGGTTAATCTATACAGAGAACACCGAACAGCAGTGAAAAGTTGCCGAAGTGCCCTGCTGTTCGGTGCTTTCATTTGGCATTGTTTATTCTTTTCATTTGCTGTAAAAAGTCTCTATTTATTATTGTAGGATTTTAGGAATTTTTCCACAAAACAAATTCCCGATTTTTTTTTTTTTTACTTTTAAATGGCGCTTTTTTCTGTAACAGACCCTTTTTATTATTATTCATAGAAACTTATATATTAATTCAAGACCTTTTCATCAAGTAGTTTTTTTGCAAACAGCATTTCAAATTTGACACTTTCAATCTTTTTTTTTTTTACCCCGTTCGTCGGCTTGTTGGCTTTTTCCAGTGGCTGGTTGGCACTGTGTTCGGCGGATCGTCTGCCTTTTCTGGACACATTCGGTGGGTTTGCAGCGGCTTATCGGATTTGATCATTTCGGCTTGCTTTTTTTTTTCTTAAATTGGCAGTTTTGTGGCGGCTTTTCCCTGCACTTCGGGGATCCTGTGGTGAATGGTGAATTCACCGCAGGGTCGGGGGAATTTGTTTCCCTGAAGTGCGGGGAACGAAAGAGCACTGAAATTCCAGTTGGATTTCGGCACTTTGAATAACCCTGCATATCTCTATTCAAAAAAGTTAATTATAAGGATGGGGACTTCTTTTATATATTTATATAAATTACTTTACTTACCAGTATAACTTTCTGGCTTTTCCACTGAATACGAAAAATGGATTTTACAATAATTTATCTTGAAAGAATTAATATCCCATCTGATCGGACTGAGGCACCCTATATAGATATACAGCATATGATTCCTTATGTGCACCTTGCACAAACTGAATATAAAAAGGCATTTCCTTGCATATTTTTTTTAAAGAAGGCATGTCTGCATTTAAAAATCTACAGTATTTATAGAAATTACACAATCAAACACTTCAAATGAGAAGTTACTTGTAATTGTACCTCAATAATTGTGCGCACAACGGATTATATAATATGGTGATGAGCTTAAACGTTACAAAATATGGTGTATTTTAAGTTTCCATACCTAATAAAAAGCATATAGGCCAAAGATCAGACAATATTCTTTCCATCAAGGTGTCTTCTGGGTATGTCTGTCTTGTGGCAACAGATATAAGGGGACCTAAATGTACCCCCATTGCAGTAATATAGCTCTTCTGGTGATGGTGAGTTGGTGACTTCATTACATCCACCTCAAACTGAATTAAAACGCAGTGATTGGTATGGTAATAAGATGTAAGTTGTCCCACAGCAGGATGGCTTAATGCCAACGTCTGCATTTAAACTAGAAGGGACCAAAGTCATTAAGTCATCTTTTTTTATGCATTTCACAATAATTATACCCCAAAACTGAATAAAAGAGACCTGTACTTGTTTTGGGATTCAAAGGCTTATTAAAGTGGAGATATTGACTGGGGTTTAATGGGCCCCCTTCCTTCTATAGCCTAATGGACTTTGGTGATGTAACAGTCTACTGTAATTATACAATGATGTCACCAGTCATCTGGTGTTCTTCTGTTGAAGCTGACAATTTATGCCACTAGCTGTGGGATTTGGAGGATAAGTTAATGTTGTTGAGTATATTAGAAACATTACTCGCTGTACTTAGTTAATGTGTGCATTTCACAGACGTCCTCTCAGCAGGAGAGGTTAGGCTAATGTTAGACGAACGCAGTCTGAGCGCACTGTGCGTCTGTGCACAGTGGACGGACGTACTGACGGAAGATATTGCAGACACCACACGATGCGTTTTTCTTGACAGACGTAGGGAAAAAGGGAACTATGGGAAATAAAATTAATATGAAAAATGATAAAAATTGATACATGATATGAAAAGCCATTGTGTGCGTCATGGTGCTGGACGTCGCAAATAAAGTCTGTCTGACATCTCACTCACACAGAACGCTACGCGGACGTGGTGCACTCTGCGGGTCCGTGTTAGCGGTTTTACGTTCTTGCCTAAGCCTAGGGTCAAACGAACGCATTATTTGCAGCGACCGTCAAAAAGTGCGTCTGAACGCATTGACGTATTTTTTCACGGAATGCGCGAAACGGTCAGACGACGTGCATTTTCGTGCGTGATTTTTTACGGATCGTCAATAAAACACTTTTTGCGTCTGGGCGTTATGTAGGCTGGACATTAGCAGTGTCTGACATCTCCTAATCACCCACACACGCCGCTAGCAGACGCAGCGCACTCTGTACGTCAGTACTAGCGGTTCTGCGTTCTCGAAAAAATGCGTTCATTTTCCACTTCCGTTGCACGGCCGGACTTTCGTGCGGCTGTACTTCGTATCTTGGCCGTCATTGCCCGTCATTTGCTGCTACTGTGGCCGTGATTAAGTGTGCATAAACGCACGTTAAAAATGCGTTAGTCTGACCCCAGCATAACTTGCGTCTGTTTGCCGCGTGCGCTGTGCGTGCGCAGTTCGGTGTGGACGTACTTCGTGTGTGGGTCTCTATTGATCATGATTCTATGCTATGATGGACGTTAAACTGTGCGGCAACACGGACGTAATCCCTGCGTTCGTCTGACATGGGCCTTAAATATGCCCAAAATAAACTTTTTTGAACGATCAGACATTTATCCTTCCAAAAATATGTCTTTGGGGCTCTTAGGCATCTAAGTCACAGAGAAACTGAGATCTGCAGAGAAAACTTCAGTGGCATTGTGCTTACATTTTAAATGACATAGTGCGCGTTATATTGAAATATCCTCTAACTTTCCCTGTGGAAAAGAAGGATAAATAAATACATTATTTATTTATTTAGAAAGTATTTTACCAGGAAGGATACATTGAGATTTCTCTCGTTTTCCAGTATGTCCTGGGTTCAAGAACATTGAATTTTTACATTAAAAAAGTATGGATATTCTCACTATAAGTAATCAACAACCAAATGTATCATCATGAGCCCCTTTAAATCTTTGAAAAGAATTGACAAATAATAGTATGTTACATTTTTAGTTGAATACCCTGCACTTCCAGCTCTTTTTCCTGCAAGTTCTCTCTTCTCCGTCCCCTCGACTCTGAATAAATAAACTTAGGACTTTTACTTTATCCTGTGACCCAAAAAATAGAGATTGTATATTTCAAGTCCATGAGTCTCCTGAAGTCTGCTACAGAAATAAGAATTTCTCCTCATGGACAGAAAATAATCAAGTTCCGATTTTTTAAAAATTCTTCTTCTTTTACCAGATTGGGTTTATTAAGTTTTACTTTTAAAACCACAAGAATTTCCTTTTGAGACTAAAAAGTGAATTTTAACAGACAAGATTCAAACCAGTAACAAAGCAATAAATTCTTCTTGACGCCATCACCTTATTGAAATTGGAATTCCAATTTACGTTCAGTTTATAACATTATATCTGTCTTTATTTTAAAATATTTTTAGAATAAAAAAGCCCACATGCAGTAAGAATAAAACCATTGTCTGGCAGCAAATGTGGGATTATCCATCCAATATGTTTTCAATGAATGCAGGAAAAAATAGATATTATCTATAATATGGGCAGTGTGCATCACGAGACAGTTTCATATGGACACACTGCAAAGAAAGCAGGTTACATTAATATATTTCAGATGCTACCTTAGACAAAAACAAGCTTTTTTCAATTCAAAATGCCATGTGGAAAAAAAAAAGAATTTCACATTCATTATGCAAACACTGTAGTAATAAAAAATCCTATATACTCCCCAGCAATGAAGTTTGTTCATGCCAGCAAGCTGCTTGCTTATTTGGATTGGAATATATAGGATCTATGCGATCTGTATATACTCTCACTCACCAGGGCAAAAGACTTGCCGGTAGCGATAATATACGTGATTACATGGCATATTTTCATTTAATGTAGTGTTTGACTATATTTTATTCTAATTGAAAAATATCCCAACATTCAATGTTGCAGCTAAAACCAAAGGTCACTTCTCCCTGCTTATTCTTCTCGACCTCTCCGCTGCATTCGATACGGTCGACCACCCTCTCCTGCTCCTCACGCTGCTTCAGCTTGGCCTCAGTGATGCCACTCTCTCCTGGTTCTCTTCCTATCTCTCTTCTCGCTCCTTCAGTGTCTCCTTTGCCAGTGCCACTTCACCCCCAGTTCCTCTCGCAGTTGGGGTGCCTCAAGGCTCTGTTCTGGGTCCCCTACTCTTCTCAATCTATACTGCATTTCTGGGCAACTTCATTTCTTCCTATGGACTCAATTATCATCTCGATGCTGACGACACTCAAATATACCTTTCCTCTCCCAATCGTTCTCCTCCCGTGTTGGACCGTGTTACATCTTGCCCTTCAGCTGTCTCCGACTGGATGACTTCACATTTCCTAAAGCTCAACCTCTCAAAAACAGAACTTCTCATCTTCCCTCCCTCTAAAACCTCTATTCCTGTGCCCATCTCCCTTCAGGTGAATGGTGCCACCATTACTGTTACCTCTCAGTCTCGTTGCCTCGGGTCCTCTTGGACTCCAACCTATCCTTTACGCCTCACATTCAGTCTCTAACCAAATCTTGCTACTTCCACCTAAAAAAACATTGCACGCATCCGTCGCTTTCTTAATCCACACTCTACTAAAATGCTCATCCAAGCTCATATTATCACCCACCTTGACTATTGTAACCTCCTTCTCTCTGGCTTTAAGCCATCCCAGATTATCCCTCTGCAGTCTGTTATGAATGCCGGCGCCAGACTCATCAACCTCACCTCCCGCACCTCTCACACCTGACCCCTTTGTCAATCTCTACACTGGTCAATCTCTGAAAAATGCATTACTTTAGAGAAGCCTATCGGCTCCCTCCATGATTCCCCCACTATACATCTCATGCTCCATCTTCCCAATCAGCCCACATGCACCCCGCTACTACACATACTCCATGTATCCTCACCTAGTGTGTCACCCCTCTCCTCTTAGAATGCAAGCCCATGGAGCAGGGCCCTTCCCTCCTACTGTTCAGTGTGTGTAATGTGTATGTATATAAATTTTTCTGTCTCTCCCATTGTACAGCGCTAAGGAATCTGTGAACACTGGGACACCACCGAGTCCGAGGAAACAGCGAGCAGCGCGGCGATAGGTAAAGTGTCTTTTATGTTTGTATGTGTATTGGAAATACCGGTATAAGGAAAAACGTCCGACCATAGTTGGATAAGGAAACCCGCGGCCACGGTTTCGTCGACATACCGAACCCGCCGCATACAGCACGGACATTGCACAGCGGATTAGAGTGCGCGTGTCTGGGCCCGGGGGAATCGGATGTTGACTAAGGTGTAGTTCTGAATTTGAGGGAGAGGGTAGCCACATGGAGTTGAATTGTTATAGTCAGTGTTTGTAAATAGAGCTTCTGCACGTGGACAAGGAAAGGAGGAGGGATTTCTGTGACTGGGCTAAGAGCCCTGAGTCAGTGCTAGTGTGTACGTCGTGTAGTGAAGGGGGCCAATTGGGGCCAGCGGTAGCTGCAGCGGGAGTGGTGCCGAGTGAGTGTATTGCCCATAGCCAAATTGGAATTGCAGACGGGAGTGTTGTTATAGAACGGAATGCACATAGTCACAAGCAGACAAGAGTTAAAGTTCAATTAACTGGGTATAAGGAGCCAAGAGGAGGGTCGGCGAGCCCTCGGCTAGTAGAAAGAGTAGAATTGTTTATGTATTGTTTTGTGTTGAATGTATCTGGTACAGTACGTGCTGTTAGTGTTGCTGAGAGTGTTGTGAGTGATTGTGCGCCTACTTGCTTAGCAAGGAAGCAAATCTGAGAGTGGACTCCTAAAGTACGTTTCCGGCTCAGGCGACTGCAGTCGGCTACTGACGGAGGAAGCGAATACGATATAAATGAACTGTTGACTGAAGTACCAGACAGTTGATATAAAGTGATTAAGTGATTGTGTTGAAAGAAATATCTGTATTGTGAAAAAGTTACTGCCCGCAAGAGTAACAATGGGTAACGGGTCGTCCAAACCCAAGAAGACAAAAGAGGGTGAGTCACCCTTGGAGTAAATGGTACGAAATTTTGAAGTTGTATGAAGGAAAAATTGATAATAGTATGGCCACTATTGGTTCCAGAATGGCCAGAACAGGGGTCTATGGACCCGGAGCTAATACAGAAAATGCACTCCCATATCACCGGGAAGTATGGACACCCTGATCAGTATCCATATATAGATATTTGAAGGTACTGTGTGAGAGATAAAAGCCATTTTGTTATGTTAGTAGGGCAAAGAAAGAAAGGTATGCCCTCAAATACATATAAATATGAGTGTGGGAATAAGTCTATGTATATTTGGTGTTTTAATATACCAGTAAATTAAACAAAGATAAGTTACAAGCCCTGTGTGTGGACTATGTAATGATCTGCAGGAGTCTCTGAGCCCCCACTTCCCCCCCTGGGCCAGAAGAAAAGGAGATGATCAATGGATCAGATGGTAATCTAGAAGGTTTTAAAAAAAAAAAAAGAATGATGTCTGTACCGTCCTCCGTGAGTATGAACTCAGAAAATGTTATTAATGGATAGTGTATGCTGTATTATCGAATAGTATATGGAAGAATGTTTTTGTCTGATTGTGTCTATAATTGATCTATCAAACTGTTCAATCAAGAGTAAAGTGTGATAGTAGAGTTCGTGATGGCTGAGAGGTAATGAGATTTTTCTCCACTACCAGTTTTCTCCGCATTCGCTCCCCCTCCCTTCTAGCTCACACTGTCTGCAAAGAGGGGAGGGAATCAGTTTTCTGTTCTCTGATGAACAAATGAATTAACCCTTTATGTGTCTGTGCAGCGAATTTAAGTTTACCAAAGAAATAAAAATTTAAAAAAAAAAAAATTAATTACTAATTATATAGCTAGGTTTAGCTAATTTTTATGTGTGCTACAATAGAATGCATGAAGTCTGTCGAGTGCAAGATGTAGGTTTGTATTTTGTGTTGATATATTTAGTTAGGTCTGTACTGACAGACTATATTGAAATAGTTTTATATAATCTAGGCTATATGTGAGAAAGTTTTATATTGTCTAGTATTGTCCGGTTGTTTCAGGCAATGTTGCGCAATGTGTTGATATTATTCCAAAAACTCTGGTTTTGTTCACAGAGCTAGAATTAAATAAAAAAAAGTGTCCTGGTTTTTATATTATTACAGAATATAACAATAATAGATATTCATAATACAACATGTATTTTATAAAGAAAAATTTAAAGTATATAATATATACAATATTGTCTACCAAAATATAATAAAATTTATTAACGAACTAAATAGAAATATATGAAACGGTTAAAAGATAATATTGAAAAGAGCAGTTCGAGAAATAGTTAAAATAACAAGTTTTATACTGTTTCATGTCCCATATAGTTAAGATATAGCAAAATTATGATTAAAAATTCAATTAAAATATTACAGGAATGATGGTGAAAGAATAAAATTAAAATATATTTCTGTTCAATTTCTGATAAGATGGTTATTCTATTGTTATAAGAGTATTTTAAATGATTACTAATTTTATTTTTTTGATGTGTTATTAAGAGTCTGTTTTGGCTACGGGAGAGAGACCTCTGTGAATATTGTTTGTATGTATAGATGGTTTTTTCCTTTGGTTAAAGTATACAATGTGTATATATATATGTCTGAATGTCCCATCCAATTCCTGGGGCGGGATATCCTTTGCAAATTGCAAGCCCAAATTATATTTTTTTTCCCGGGGGTCACGCTAGATTAGACCTGCCTGAGAGTGGCAGCTCTGTACGGCAGTACAACCCAGCCAGCCAGAATAGCCAACCTGTAAAAATTGCAGTAATTATGCCAAGAGAAGAAGAATAGCGAACGGCAACAACCCTGCCGGACGCCCCAGACCTATACGCACTACTTTTAGAAGTCTCTAGAGTCTGGGCAGAAGAGAACCCGCCCGGATTAGCTGTAAATATTCCTCCAGTGTATGTTGATCTGAAACCTAGCGCAACGCCTGTGGCTCTAAGCCAATATCACATTCCACAAAAAGCCAAACAAAATATACAGACACATTTACAGAGACTGAAAGACTACGGGATAATAAAATTCTGCGTGTCACCGTGGAACACACCACTGTTGCCAGTACAGAAAGAGGACACACAAGAGTACCACCCAGTCCAAGATTTACGGGCCATCAATGGAGCCACAGTAACCCTACACCCTGTGATTCCCAACCTATACAATTTATTGGTATTAATTCCTGGTGATACAAAATATTACACAGTGCTTGATTTAAAAGATGTTTTTTTTTTTCATCCGTCTCGCTCCGGCAAGCCAACCCCTCTTTACTTTTCAGTGGGAGGAATCTACAATGGCTGCGCGCTCAGCCAGGACCTCCTGTCCTTCAACGCTCAGCCAGACAAAGTTGTTTTACTACAATATGTAGATGATTTATTGCTTGCTTCCCCCACAGAAAAAGCCTGTTTCTCTGCCACAAAGGCACTGCTACATCTACTATGCCAAGCAGGTTACAAAGTTTCCATAAAGAAAGCACAAATATGCAAACAAAGTGTAAAGTACCTAGGATTTCAATTAACAGGTACCAAGCGTGCATTGGGGGCAGAAAGAAAAGAAGCAGTATGCCGCATACCCCAGCCAAAGACAAGGAGACAAGTCCGTGAATTCCTAGGAGCCGCAGGCGTCTGCCGCCTGTGGATCCCCAACTTTGCAGACATTGCCAAGCCCCTCCATCAAGCCACCAAGGGGGGAGAGCATGACCCCTTCCTCTGGGAAGAAGAACAAGCATCAGCTTTCCTGAATTTAAAGGCCCTTCTGATGGAAGCCCCTGCACTGGGTCTGCCAGATCATAGCAAGCCCTTCCAGCTGTATGTGCATGAACACAACCAAATAGCCACAGGAGTGCTGATTCAGAACTTTGGCTCATGGCTAAGGCCTGTGGCCTACCTATCCAAACAATTTGACCCTGTGGCCTGCGGTCTACCCCCATGTCTGAAAGCAGTAGCTGCCACCGCAATGCTCATCGCGGAAGCAGATAAGTTGACCCTTGGACAAGTTCTTCATGTCAAGGTGCCACATGCCGTAAAAGCCCTGCTTGATGTAAAACGAAGTTACTGGTTCAGCAATAGCCGGATGACGAAGTACCAAGCTATGATGTGTGAGAATCCATGGGTTCATTTGGACCTCATCGCTACCCTAAACCCAGCTACATTACTGCCTGACTGTGAAGAGGATCCAAATCATGAATGCCTCCAAGTCATGGAAGAAGTATTCAGTAGCAGACCAGATCTGAAAGACATACCCCTAGACAAATACGATCTACAGTTATTCACTGATGGTAGCAGTTATATGGACGATGGGAAGAAAGTCTCCGGCTATGCAGTTGTCACAGCTGATGGAATTATTGAAGCAAATTCTTTACCAGGCCACACGTCAGTTCAACTGGCTGAAATAACCGCCTTGACAAGAGCAAAAGAGTGAACATCTACACTGACTCCAAATATGCTTTTATGACTGTACACGCACATGGTGCACTCTACAAAGAGCGAGGCACGCTTACGTCCTCGGGACAACAAATCAAGTATGCAACTGAAATTGCAGCCCTCCTAGAGGCTGTGTGGAAATCTAGTGCTGTCAGTATTATGCACTGTCGTGGCCACCAGAAGGGCCATGACGAAACTCCGAAAGGTAATAGGCGCGCCAATCAGGCCGCAAAAGATGCTGCGAGGCCACTAACACCACCTAATCAAGCCAAAGTTCTGCTCTGCAAGCAAGAAGATCAACTCCCTATACCGAACTACAAGTTCTACATGAATTGGAGAAAATTTGAACCAGAAGGCAAATTTATTGAAATCATTCTGCACAAATGGCACAACGATTATGAACTATTAGAAGAAAACTATGATTATATTCAGTGGCTTTTCCCAACACAGTCCCAAGCCTGAAATTTTTACTCCACACCTCTGAACTCCCAAGAAATACGCCTCATAATGGACACCTCAGAAGTTCAGCAAAGACTCCGTCGAGTATACAAGATGATGCTGAAATTCTTCGGCGTAAAATTAGTGGGGGAGGATGGAGAAGATACAGAAGTGACCGAAGTTGAACGAGCAGAAAACTTCGGCTCACGTTTTGACAACCTGACAGCAAACCCTTATATTAATCTGAGGATCACAAGAATGTTGACAAGTTTAGGAGAACTGGGAGAAGAAGAATGTCAAGCCCCATTGGTAAGGTTCAAGAACAAGGTGGATATGGAGAAGGCGGGTGGTTCCAGTTGAAGAACAGACAAATAGTCCTACCGGCAACACTGGCACCTGAGATCGTAAGAGCACTTCATGCAAGTACTCATGGAGGAAGGGAAATGATGGAGCAACAGCTGGAGCCACATTTTTATGTGCCAGGACTGTCAGTAATCTGCAAAGCAATAGCACAGCAGTGCGTGACATGTGCCAAGAATAATCCAAGAACAGGCCCATCTCAACCTCCAGGGAAACAGCCAATCGGGCTGTCCCCAATGGCGTCAATACAGATAGACTTCACAGTGCTGCCACCCTGCAAGGGATATAAATATCTACTGGTAATGGTGTGTACTCTCACTGGATGGGTGGAAGCCTTCCCGACAAGGACAGAGAAGACAACGGAAGTGGTGAAGAGCTTAATGAAAGAAATAATACCACGCTATGGACTTCCCCTCGAGATAGGGTTGGATAATGGCCCAGCATTCATACAGAACTGTTTACAACAGCTCGCCCGCCTGTTGGGCATCAACTGGAAGCTACATACAGCTTACAGGCCCCAAAGCTCGGGAAAAGTCGAAAGAATGAACCGCACACTAAAAACTTTGATGTCCAAACTGTGCCAAGAGACGTCACTAGGCTGGTTGGATGTGCTGCCAATAGTCCTATTGCACATTAGGTGCAGGCCAACCCCCCAATTGAAGCTAAGTCCGTACGAGCTTATGTTCGGACGGCCTACCCCTCTAATTAATGGACTAAGGGGGGACCTTCGGGCATTGGGTGAAACTAAATTAAATGAACAGGTTGTATTGTTGGGGAAATCAATGCAGAAATTGAATACTTGGGTGGGAGATAATCTACTTTATTTTTTATATCCCCCACTGTATAAGTATTGTCCAGGTGACTCGGTTTGGGTGAAGGAGTGGAAAAATGACCCACTAGGCCCAAAATGGAGAGGTCCTTACCTTGTCCTGTTATCAACCCCCACAGTAGTGAAGGTTGCCGAGGTGGTCCCGTGGATACATCACTCCAGACTGAAAGCAGCTGCAGCCAATCCTGAACCAGAGTGGAAGGTCATCACCAACGAGACCAATCCATTGAGACTAAAGCTGACAAAGACCACAGTCTCGAGCACCTAAAAGACTCAACAAGTGGGTGTTTTGACAGACACAATAATGCCTGACCACTCACCAACGAGGGAGCAAAAGGATCCCCCAGGGGATACCCCAAGGGCTATTTTTAGGGGACCCGTCCCGACCCTTGATCAAACAGAAATGTCTTTTGTTTTTGAAATTCCGGTGGGGAGGGATTGGGTTTATGTGACTGTGAAAAGAATTGCCCAAGGGATTTTGACATTTGGGGCATTTCTGGTACTGATATTGTACTTTGCAAATTTGATCTATGGACTATCCCATGGGACATGCCCTAGGTGTCCCAGGGTAACCAACAAAGTAAATACTTCCCAAGCCTGGAATGGTACACGGCAGGTGATGGAAAACTATACTATGCAAGAGAGCACTGACACCTACACAGACACAAAAGATACCACTGATAAACCTATAAAACATGTTCCCAACAAAAATAGGTCCCCTAAAGTACGAGGAGTTCAAGGATAACACTAGTGGAGTGTAGTGGCTACAAGTCTCAGGAGGAGAACCTGAGACTTGAGCCAAGGGGGAATGAAGGAGATTCAGGCATGAAGATGGTCGCCATTCTGAGCAAGGCGGCCATCTTGGTCAGAATATTGGTTCACTTGAATATAACTAGGTAGATATTAGTTGAAATTAGAAGGAGGTTTACATAGAGTTTTAGGAATGTGTTAGATTAGCAGAAAAGCAATTAAAATAGAGAAGATAAGGGCCGTAGCTGGCACGGGGTGACAGGACGAAGGAAAGATACATCGAGGTCATAGGAGCCTGCAGCTGTGACAAAGAGGAGTGTGAAAACCAGACTAGGCCTTATCTAAAACAAACAATAAACAAGCCTAAGGGAGGTGAGCACAGGCAGGATCCAGAGTAGTAGCAAATCATTTTCTGTCTAACTAACATGAAGCTTGCCAATTTATGACCAAAGTATGGAATGTCTTTGTATTCAATTAAGGGTGGTACGGACCCACGTGGGGTGGGATAGTGTCACCGGGAGGTGGGCTAATTGGGATGTACCTAATTATGTATTCGGGGTATAAAACGTCATGTCACTGAAATCGGGGCTCATTCTTTGCGATTGAATCCTGTTTGAGCATCTGTTGTGATATCACAATAAAGTTTGCCTTTCCTGAAGAGACTCATGTCCAAGCAGTCATTGTCCGTGCCGGTCCGACTTTACTCCCGAGTGAACCAGGTGGATTCCGGTAACAGTTGGTAGGTGATAAAATGGGGGTGCTACAGGCAAAAACCATGCTTGCAGTTTTCCTCGTAGTGTCACAATTTTAGCACCATATTCCGGGGCAGATGCTAATTTATCAGCCTGCCCGGAACAAAGCACTACCCTACAGGATACTCATGGTAGCGCTTCTGCACTGCCGTAAGTATCACCTCCTGGAGTCTATAGGACTCTATGAAGGGCTGCGCTGCCGGGCTGCAAGATCGCGTAGCATCCCCAGTGTATTCGTCCCCAGTCTCATTCTTCTCCTGGTGGCCAGAAGCAGTGCATCTGCGTGCCTTTCTCACCATAGGATGAGAGGTGACCATCGGATTTATTGGGGGGGGGGTATTCTGCAAAAGCGGAATTCGTTAGCACCAGTTTCTGGGTGCCGGTAAAAAAACTATTAAAAAAAAAAAGTTAACCCATTGGTGGGGTAATTAGCGCTAGGTCTTTGTAATACCTTACATATGCTAACGCTAATTACTGATTGCGCGAGCTTACTGTACCGTGCGCACCCTATACTTAACATGGGGAGCGCAATCACTGATACGCTAATGTATTTTTTACCTAATTATTGTTAAGAAGGTAATATGGGGGGGTGCTTTACTGTCACTTATCCTAATGTTAACATTTGCTCACCCGAAGGCTACAGTTATTGTTCACGAGGGAATAGTGCCCAAAATAAAAAATGACCTCCTTTACAAAGGTTTTACCATGTTTAAAGAACTTGGGGGGAAAAAAAACAACACTTTTTTAACCAATGTGCCATATTCTTTATATTGTTGTGCATCCCATTTTTGCAGTAGAAACACCAGTAAACTTTCACTTGATGCGGCCAGTTATATAATTTTTAAAAAACAGATTTTTTTAATCTTATTTCTAAAGGTAGCTAAAACTTTTTTAATGCATGTAACAGATATCGGTACCCCGGCCGGGTCACATCTGTCAATGTCGCTTCCTTGCCGGACCCCTGTGTTCTCCTAATGACTCTCGTGCCTTTCTCCAGTCCTTAGAGGAAGATTAAAGAAGGGTACACATAGAAAGACTTGCTACAGAAATAAGCTGACACTGTAGATCTGGAGGTTTTCATTGGAAGCACTGCATATATCTTCTACCAACACCATGAGTCATGACTGCAGGATCAAAATAGAACTTGATAGGCACACATATTGATGAGGTGAAACCTGGGTCAGTTACATACACAAAACCTCCACTAGAAAAATGTGACTAGGGTTTCTGAGATTGCCGTTCCTTCTGTTTCTTGGAATGTGAGCCATAATTAGACTAGAACAATACAATGAAATAAACATTGCATAACATTCATAAACAAGGCAGGACAATGGCAATACTGGCAATAATGGCAAACAGATTACAATATAAAGACAGCAGGTAATGGGGCAGCGTTTGCCTGTTCAAAGAAGATTAACAAACTACTCAAACATACAGCAGATATTAACACATTCCTAAAAGAGGGCATCCTGAAAGGCTAATCCTATCAGCAGATAACAAGATACACATGGAACATAACATTAGACAATGCCATTCTTATATAACAGATTACACGAACACCTTGCATTCTCCCAAATATGCCTCCAGGTCCATGCACCCCAAGTCCAAAGTTACGCACATCACATTGCAGTCATGCGGTCTTTAAAAAAATATATATATATCTTATATCAGCAGTGTACAAGGTGCATTAGGGATCCTAATTCTATTTAGGGAGACTCAGTCCAATAACTTACTAACAGGCATGACCATTTTCTTTCCTAAAAGGCTTGTTAAAGTAAAGCAGAAATGAAGGTATATTCTAAAATTTTTCAATGTTACTACAACTATAAGTAACTAAGAAAAAGGACATAAAAAGAGGTAGCAAACCTGCACGATACCTTAATGAACAAAGGAGGCTTGATAATTTACTGTTATGGTGTTTGGGATGTTTAATAATTAGTTGCTCATAATGACACATTCCCTGCAATCTGAAGAAGAAAGTTTCCATATGCAAAGGCGGATGTGTTTTCAGATGGCACGCAGTTAAATATGACCTGCGGTAATGAAAAAGGTAACATCTATGGGTTGGGTCAGTACTAATTACTGCTTTCAGAGGCTTTCTCATCAGTGAGTCAATGCATAGTGTCAACAGACACACCTGATACAAGCATGGGCAGTCTTCTCATTGTCTGCTTTATTTGCCTGAAGGGACTGGAGTTTTCTCTTATAAGTGGACTCGTCATTTGAGATACATTTTTCAAGGAGAGTTTTCCAAAAGACAACTGAATCACAAAACTCATGCCAAAAGCTTTCTGAAAGAAAAATCACCATCCCAGTACCGCTTCCGACTCCAATGTCTTCTCTTGTAATTCATTAATGAATTGATTCCCTTTAGATCGGCATATACATTTTGGGGCTTTTCCCATGGGGGCCAAGTTCTAAACAAAAATATACAGGGCTATTCAGAACGAGGTGAAAACGTTCAGAATGGTGGAGAACTGAAAATTCTAGGTCGAAATAGTCAAACCAGAAAAATTCTCCCATTTTTCTCACTTTCCAAATTGGCTAATTGGTCTAGATTGTTCATTCTCCTGGCAATTCTCAAGGTTTTCACCTCTCTCTGAATAACCCTGTTAGTGTAAGGCTTCAACAAGATCTCTGTCCTCTATGATTCCGGTCATAATAGAGACTACCAGAAGCTGTAGCAGCTGCAACACTTCTTTTGGATGAGATTGCCATTCCTCTGGCAACACAGAGAAATTGTCATCCCAAGCATTCCCATGCACTAAAGCCATAGAAGGACCCTATCTTTTGTACAATTGTATCTGGACAAAAAGGGATTGATTGCATCTTTCCAGTATATCACAGAGAGGGACCTGTGGTCCCATACCAACCCATTCAACGTTATCCCCGATTCCCCCAATATTTAATTGATCATATAATATTGCACCGTATATAGTCTCTAGATTCTAAAATCTTGCACTTTAGCATTTTTAAGAGCTTGTAAGGTTTTGCCTGAAGCTACAGGTTTGCAGCTGGGCTCTGCTAGGGGTGAAAAAAAATTGCTCCTGGTGAGGTTGTCAATGTAGGGATAGTTAATACCTAGGTTTGCCCAACAGAAGTTACACCATGCTCAGGCTTGCCTAAATCCTTTCTGACGTTTGACCCAGATTAACACTGTGACTCCAGTAAAATATACAGAATCTAAGAATGATTTTGGAATCACATCACATCCAATAGGCATCCAGGAGAAATTCAGGCATGAGCAATCACATGGGAACCATGAAACCAAAGTCTAGGAAAGAAATTCAGTTTAAAATGTTAGACTACAAGGCAGTATCCTCCCTCCCATATTCAAATTTAGTGACAAGGAGGGTGACTATAAATATTAATAGACAGGGAGATGAGGAAAGGAATTCAAAGATAGGAAGTGAAAAACTGTAGATTGGGAAAGACAGTGGAGAATGAGCAACGTTCGCGTCACAGCCCTGCGACCGGACCCTCCACTGGGTAAGTAATGCGGCCCGCCGGAGGGGAACGCTGGCCAAGTGCTTTTCATGCATGGGGCCAGCTTCCCCAGCCCCCCATGCTTCTGGTATCAGGGGGAGGTATTGGGCCATTTGCACGAGTACCAAGTACTCTTTCAAAAGGCAGTATCGGCACCGATACTGATACTAGTATCGGTGCATCCCTAATGACAGAACACAGGGTATGGCCCTAGGGGGGTAGATGTTCTCCCAACAGTGCTGCAGTGTGGGCTTTGGTCTGATTGCCCCAGGGAGAATGGTTCATGTTAAGTTGATTCACGAAAGATAAGTGGTATTGCTTGGGTCCCTGGGATGGAGCACTTCAAGAGTAGGATGGGTCCGTACTCCACACCACACTTTCCATGCAGCTCAGCAGGTGAGGAGTCTAGTCCAGGCCTTTCTGGAGTGTCCAGGGAGGTCCTCACATGCTGGGTAAAAGCATTCCCAGTGAGTAATTCAGAGAGAGAGAGAACCCTGAGCAGGAGGGGAAGCTGAGGCTGAAGCTCTCTCCAGCGAGAGGACCTTTCATGAATATAAGTGATTATGTACAGCCACATCCTTACTAAACTATGAGATTCTGAACAGCTGTGTCTTTATCGAGAGCACCGTATAATATTACACATACCAGAACAAAAATAAAAAGAGGGCTCTGCGCACGACAAGCTATACAGGGCACAATGTACACACACACAATGCACACTACATATAAAAAGGGGAGAGAGAGAGAAGACACACAGCAGGTCAGATTAAGAAGATTTCATAGCTGGAACCTTTACAAATATTCTCCACTTTACCTAATATACCTATAACATCATTTATACTGTATACTATATGAGAAGCTCCAAAGGGATGATATAGTAATCTTAATATATGAAAATAAACATCCAAACAAATATCGGTGACACACAACCAATGCATAGAACAACCAACAGAAAGAACAGAACTGTAAAAGAAATATTTTTTTGGAATTATTTATTTTATTTGGAAAGTATATACAGTCAAGGCTGAAATTGTTGGCACCCCAGAAACTGTTCCAGAAAATCAAGTATTTCTCACAGAAAAGTATTGCAGTAACACATGTTTTGCTATACACATGTTTATTCCCTTTGTGTGTATTGGAACAAAACAAAAAAAGGGAGGAAAAAAAGCAAATTGGACATAATGTCACACAAAACTCCAAAAATGGGCTGGACAAAATTCTTGGCACCCTTAACTTAATATTTGGTTGCACACCCTTTGGGAAAAAAATAACTGAAATCAGTCGCTTCCTATAACCATCAATAAGCTTCTTACACCTTTGCCTCTGTATAAATCAATGGTCAGAACGCACCTTGAATATGCCGTGCAATATTGGGCACCTGTCTTTAAAAAAAAAAGATATTATAGCACTAGAAAAAGTGCAGAGACGGGCAACTAAATTAATAAGGGGAATGGAAGGGTTAAGTTATGAGGAAAGACTAACGAGCTTAAACCTGTTTAGTTTAGAGAAACGGCGCCTTAGAGGGGATCTGATAACCTTATATAAATATATACGGGGCCATTATCAACCATTGTCTGATAACCTATTCATTAACAGGACTATACATAGGAGAAGGGGTCATCCATTTAGACTGGAAGAAAGAAAATTCAGCCTAAAGCATAGGAAGGGTTATTTTACGGTGAGAACAATAAAGCTGTGGAATTCTCTGTCTGTTGAGGTGGTTGGGTCAGAGACCATACAGACTTTTAAAAAGCGACTGGATGACTTCCTGCAGACACAGAATATTAAGGGTTATAATATTTAATATGTGGGTAAAAGCTTCTTGATCCAAGGAGAAATCTGACTGAAATTCTGGGGTCAAGAAGGAATTTTTTCCCAGTGTGTTGCATATTGGCGAGCGCTTCAGACTGGGTTTTTTGCCTTCTTTTGGATCAACAGCAGTAGGTGATGTGGGAGAGGCTGATCCCGATGGACGCATGTCTTTTTTCAGCCTATGAAACGATGAAACTATGAAACCTCTCACCCGGAATTTTGGACCACTCTTCCTTTGCAAACTGCTCCAGGTCTCTCTTATTGGAAGGGTGCCTTTTCCCAACAGCAATTTTAAGATCTCTCCACAGGTGTTCAATGGGATTTAGATCTGGACTCATTGCTGGTCACTTCAGAACTCTCCAGCGCTTTGTTGCCATCCATTTCTGGTTGCTTTTTGACATACGTTTGGGGTCTTTGTCCTGCTGGAAGACCCAAGGAAGGCCCATGCTCAGGCCTTTCAAATGACATCCTCCATGACCCCCTAGCTGCCACGGTTCTGGAGATATCAGGGTTCACAGGAACCCCCTATCTCCACCAGGGGATTTCCTTCTGAAATCCCTGGGCTAATATGAGTGATGAAATCGGGCAGCGAGGGGGGACCTGGGGGTGGAGCCGCCATCCAAGATGGCGGCCCCCACCAGAGCTAGCCCGCACTTCGGCGCTGCAAGGCGCTGAAGTGCGACCCGGCGCTTGAGGGGTTAAAGCCAGGCACCGCTTAAAAGGGGAGACTCTCCCCTTTTAAGCTGTGCCTGGCTTTTGGCTCTGCTCCTTCCCGATCGGGAGGGAGAGGGATCTGAACAGACCCCCCCTCCCTTCCAGGCTATCTCCCGGCATTGCCGGGGGGTCGCCTGGAAATGACGTAATCGGAGGGAGAGGGATCCGAACGGGCGCGATGACGTCATTTACGTCTGAGGACGCTGAAGTCAGAACGCCGCGGGACCCCGGACAGAGAGGTGAGTATCTCCGCCGGGGGTCCCGCACAGCTGATGACGTGTGGGACATGTCCTCAGCATGTAACGTGCATCAATGAGGACGTGTCCCACACGTCGTCAGCAGTGAAGGGGTTAAATCTTTCAACCATCAGGGAGAGGTATTAGCAGTAGGAAAAAGGAAGTGCTCATGCCACTGTACAGAGCACTGGTGAGACCTCACTTGGAGTGGAGTACAGTACTGGAGACCGTTTCTCCAGAAGGATATAGACATCTTAGAGAGAGTTCAGAGAAGGGCTACTAAAATGGTGTACAGCTTGAAGGAGAAAAGTTACCAGGAAAGGCTTAATGATCTTAACTTGTACAGCTTGGAAAAAAGATGAGACAGAGGAGGTATGATAGAAACATTTAAATACGTAAAGGGAATCCACAAGGTAGAGGAAGGGAGTATATTTAAACGGAAACAAAGTAGCAAAACAAGAGGACATAGTCTTAGATTAGAGGGGCAAAGGTTTAAAAGTAACATCAGGAAGCATTATTTTACTGAGAGGGTGGTGGATACATGGAACAGCCTTCCAGTTGAAGTGGTAGAGGCCAAAACAGTAATTGAATTTAAGCAGACATGGGATAGGCATAAGGCTATCCTAAACAAGAGATAAATCCAGGTAAAGTATCCATGTAATTGGGCAGACTAGATGGGCCGAAAGGTTCTTATCTGCCGACATTTTCTATATTTCTATCAACACACTGACTGAATGTTTATATTTTGCTCAGAGAACCGAAGACTGTTATCCCAAGCTTATCAAATCGTAGAATGTACAACACCGGCCTTGTCGGTCCAGTCTGATGTTATTCCATAAAGATGCAGCTGTCCAGAAACACAGGTGACTTGCTTTAGGACAAACTGATTTTAATGAGGTCAATATAAATTCAATGTCTTTATGTACAGTTTGTATACGTTTTTCATGTTTTGGGACAGTTCCCAGAACACACAATTGATATCAAATGTGCAGCCTGTAAGAATGAGGCCAATATTCATGTCTTTGTGGGAATTATAGATTGGACTGGAAACGATTTATACTTAAATATGAGCTCACATCATGCAACTACATGTTACTCAGACATAAAGATAAGGTGTCTCCAAAATGTATGTTTATTCAGCAATGTAAACATGTAAGTGCTCTTGCTATATAGAGAGGGTAACAGTCTTCTAATAAATGTCAATGCCAGGGAGAACTCATCTCTAAGCACCTTATGTTTGGTTTATGAAATAGCATTATCATAGAGAAGCTTTCTTGACCACTGCCCTGTCTGAGGATTCGGTTGGACCCTTACATAGTACAGAATGCTTAAAACCCATAAGTATAGTGAGTTGTGCAATGTTTCCATGCAAAATTTCCACATGCAGAAGGTACCAAGGATAGATTAGCAGTTTTACTAGTGACAATGTTAAATGATCACATCACTTACCACTACTGATAGTTGAGAACAATGATGAGCAATACTGGAGATCCAGGCACTCCCCAGTGTATGTATAGTGGCAGATTTATTGAATGAACAGGACAACACTTTGGCTAACAACATAGCCTTTGTCAGTCTTGACATTGGCTAAATTGTCAGCAGAAACATTGCTATCCTTGGTTTTTCAACACATTTGCCACTATACTTACTATGAAGAGTGCCTGGATCTCCATTATTGTTCTGCACTTATCTGAAGGGTAAATACCACCCTGGAGCAACCTGTACTAGAGTAGCATCACAAATGCAGTTTTTGCCACAACTACTTCTGTTTAGACACCACAACTACTTCTGTTTAGACACCACTACTATTGTACGTGATAGTGTCGTCCTCCAGTGTAACCACACATTTCTACCATCCGGAGATCATCAGGATAACATATGGCGTAGACCAGGGCCCAAAATTTCAAGTCCCAAGCTACTAGCCAGGCCTTAAGAGTTACTCGCCACTAGTTGCCCCACCTAACCCCTTATCCTGCCCTGCCTCTGCATTCCCACTCATGTAATTTCCACTCGCCAAATTCGAGCAGGCGAGTGGAAATTTTGAGGCCTGGCGTAGACACAACAAGACATAACTAACAAATGGAAAGCTACAAACTAGATACTGTGCTTGTGTAATGAGTCACTGTTTTTACCAATTGGAAGCAATGTACACATTAAAGAGATATATATATGCGAGTCTTCTTATTAAAGGTAATAGCCTCATTTTATTCACATACAGGGGTAAACACAATCACAGCATTGACATTTTTAGTCTAAGAGGTGGATTTCATGAGGATCAAAACCACATGAAGAGAAACCCAAAAACAGGGCCTCATGACATCACAACGAAGTTACAAATGAAAGTGAGGGTAAACAGAACTACATAACACTACAACAAACAACAATAAAATATATGTGGCTAGCTGCTCCTGACCCCTTCATTGGAACTACCCAAATCTCAGGTGAAACGCTATCCTCCTCTGAGCATAACAGTGTATGGTATATGCAAAGTCTGTTACAAAGTTGCAAGTTGATTCTCTGCAGGTTTTAACCCATCCCCATTCAGGGAAACAATACTGGAATAAGTACCATATTACCTGCACAGCTCATTTTGTCACCTACCGAATACAATACCAGGGTGGTTTAGAGGCCAGATAATGTTCTACAAGAGACCTGAACCTAAAAACGGTGTGGTCCCTACTTTTTCCAGACCCCACAGGCAGAGGTGAAGAGGTAAAAAAACACAACCTATAGACTGAATGACCTGGCCAAAATGAGCACATTTGGCATGTTTCATTCTTTGAATACAAGGTTCATTGGTTGCTACTGTTCAGGAATTGAGTAGCGTCCAATTTATGTTCAAGAAAGACACATTGTCTAGTGAGGATATATGGCTAACCTGCAGAATATACCATTGTACGGTACCTGTTATTCTTAAATTAGGTGCCGGTAAGGCCCAAGAACAGAAAATAATTCAACACTAAGACATTTACTTCACAGTGTTAATATTTCTTTCTCCAGGGAATTGGGAGTCTAGAATCTTATTGAATTGTACAAAAGAATGTCTGTACTTTTCCATCTGCAGCTGACGACAAACAAAATAATCCTGATTTGGCTGCTGTACCTTTAACTGATTATTTGCTGATGACAACCAGAACCCAAAAATCTAAAATACCCTCATAATTACTGTAACAGAATATAATAAATATGAGGGATTATAGTGAAATAGAATATAGAAATTATTCAATAAACACCAAACTTGCCACCGAAATACAAGTGAATTGACAGCGAAATACAGTGCAGTTCGCCGCAGCCGGCACCGAAATTGTCCCATAGAGAATTAATTGGTCATCTATTCACAAAAAGCCAAATTGCACCGCAAGGTGAAAAATGCCCTGACTTTCAGTGTTTCCGTTTGACAGGTTTAAACTGGCGAATTCCACAGGTTTCAATGTAAAAACATAATACCTTCTATTTTTTAAAAAAAAAAAAAAAAGACTGTTTATTTTTTTCATTTTCAGCAAAAAGCTACATTTTTGTTTCCCAATTGTTTTTTTAAAAGGCTTTTTTTTTTATTCTGGAACAGACCTTTTAATTATTTTTTAAATACATTTTAATACAGTTACAAGTATTTATAATGCACTAATAAATTCTGTAGCGCTGTACAATGGGTGATAAAAGTATAAACTCGGGTACACCTCACCGTGGATCAATGGAGTGGGGGTCTCTTGCTCCACAGCCCCAATAACCGGAAAAAATAGAAAGAACTCCAAAATCCACAAAATAATTTCAAATGGATTTAATCCAACATCTTTCTTGATGTTGGATTAAATCCATTTGAAATTATTTTGTGGATTTTGGAGTTCTTTCTATTTTTTCCGGTACAATGGGTGAGACAGAATAACAAATATACATACATGTAAAACACAAAGAACAGTAGGAGAGAGGACCCTGTTCGAGAGCTTACAATCTAAGGAGAGGGGTGACATACTAGGTGAGGGTAAAAAGCTGGAAGTAGCGGGTGCATAGAGAGTGAGAAGATCATGGAGTGAGATGATAGGATTCTTCAAAGTAATGTGTTTTCAGAGACTTCTTGAAGGACTGGAGAGACAGGGAGAGTCTAATGTTGCAGGGGGAGGGAGTTCCATAGGAAAGGGGGCAGCTCGGGAGAAGTCCTGAAGGCGAGAGTAGGGGGTGCAGGTATGAGGATCCCTCTGGGTTTTATGTTGTTTTTTTTTTCGTGCACCCCTTTGGTGCTCTTTGGCGACGTTCCAACTTTATCGTGGGGCTTCGAGCTGCGATCTCGTGAGATTCTGCGCAGTTCGAGATCTCGTGAACTCCAAGATCTTGCAAGATTGCCGCTGGGGGGTTCCCACCGTGCGGCCGCTCTAAACCTTTGCGGCCACTCTAAACCTTTGCGGCCACTAGTTGGAACGCGGCTAGCTCCGGGGGCATGGTAAAACGCCGCCGGAGCAGTCAGCCAGCCTCCCCAGGCCCCTGCAAGCCAGCTCAGTGCTGGCTTCCGGTATCGGGGGCATCTGAATGAGTACAAAGTTTGTTTTTTAAAGCTTTGTTTTTTAAAAGCTATGGAGAAATCAGAGTAAGACATGACTAGGAGTGTACATTTAGATGTAATCTGACATGTACTTGTTCAGCTTGACCTGACATGCCATATGAGGTTACAATGGATTTGTTCAGATGCAACTGCGTATGACAAGCGCGTCCAAAGAGAAATATATGTCTGACCATATGCTGCAATTTGCCTGCTACATCAAATCATGTTTAAATGAGTGTAAAATGATGACACTTTGAAACCATATTTTTAGCCTGTGTAAGAACCGTGAGAAAATGCAGAACTGAAAATGTTACAGATCAATTTTCATTTAGTTTTAGTCTTAGTCCATTGACTAAGATGCCATATAGTCATATTTTAGTCTACAAAATTAACACTATGCAGGAGAAATATGAATGAGTATACATACTACAAATTTTTTAAATTACAGCAGGCAACTGAGCGGTCAAGTAAATCAAACTGGAAAATGGATAATTTGCCTAAACACATAAAAGAAGTGCCACAGGAAATACATTCTATTACCAACATATAAAAGCATAACATAAGCAACTATCACACTAATACATATCATTAAAAAATTATTTAATTGGACACATTAATCCAGCCCTCCACCAGAGACACTGCCCTTCAAATACAGAGACATCACATTTTTGAATAAAAATCTGTTTCTTATCCCCAGCCCTGCTGAAAAGATAAGAGGTCTATAGATCACACATCATTGTGTACATGAAATCACTGGGCTCCCTTCAGAGGGTTGTGGGGTTATCAGATGATGTCATTAATGGAATGTTCCAAAATGCAACATAGTTGCACGCAAACACACACACCACTTGATAAATCGAAAAACGGTCTACCATTTGCTCTCAGCTCTATATTTCGATATATAAATATTAGGGATCGACCGATTATCGGTCGGGCCGATTATCGGGGCCGATATCCGGCATCCGGCCGATAATCGGTATCGGCCCTGTATATCGGCGAATCGCCGATATACAGGGCCAATCTGTGTATGCTCCAGCTCCCCCCCCTAAATCAGTACTTGCCCCGCCGCCGGCTCTGTGGACTCCGCTGTCCGGCCTCCTGCGCGAGCTCCGATGCGCGGAGCTGAGGGCGTGCTGAGGGGCGTGCTCTGCCTGTGAGCTCTCCCTCTGCGGTCTCACTCGGCACGCTCCTGTGAAAAGCAGTAAGCGCTCCCGTCCTGCTTCTCCGGTCCTGCGCGGCTCTGCTCTTTTCTGATGTGAGTCTGAGGTCTGTCTGGGGCACGATGAGGGGGAGAGGGAGCGAGGATGCCGGTCTGTCCCGATGAGGGCGAGTGGGAGCTAGGGAGCGGGTCTGTCCCGATGAGGGGGAGGGGTGGTCTGGCTGTAGTAGTGCTGCGTAAGTGCGTAGCTCTGTGATACGCACACACACAGGTACACAGAGCCCCCAGTGTACACTGCCAGGTGCCAGCCATAGATGAAAAAAAAAACGCCCCCCAGTGTACACTGCCAGGTGCCAGCCATAGATGGGGAAAAAAAAACGCCCCCCAGTGTACACTGCCAGGTGCCAGCCATAGGTGTATAAAATCAGCCCCAAGTGTACACTGCCAGCCATAAGGTGTACAGAATCAGCCCCCAGTATACGTTACTGAGTGTATTAGTGCTGCGGAGCTCTGTGATCCTCCTACAGGCTCCACGTGGCTGAGTATTTCTGCTATGGAGCTCTGTGATCCTCCTACAGGCTCCACGTGGCTGAGTATTACTGCTGTGGAGCTCTGATACTACCACAGGCTCCACGTTGCTGAGTATTACTGCTCACTTGTAAACCCTCTTTTCATGCAGATGGATGCACAAAGAAGAAGTAAGAGCATAGTCTGGGAGTATTTCACTCAACCATCCCCAGGAGCAGCTGTGTGCAACACATGCCAAAGCAATGTGAGCATGGGATCAGCAACTTCAAAAAGCAAAAATACATCAAAGATTGTGTTTATTTTTCATAACTTTTAGTGTACAGGATATCGGCCCAGATATCGGTTATCAGCCCTGGAAGGGGGCCGATAATCGATATCGGTATCGGCCTCAAAAAAGTGATATCGGTCGATCCCTAATAAATATAGCAAACTTACAGTATGGAAAAGTAAAAAAATGCACAAAACTAAATAAAGAACATAAACAAAACAAACTCAGCATCCAATGAGTTCAGTAGCAGCAGACAACAAGGTAGAATCAACTTTCTGTAAATGTTCCAAACTATTTTAGGTGGTATTTGCCTTTTGACTGCATCATTATATCCCATTTTATAAATATAATCTGTTATGTATATATAAATCATTATAACAATTGGTAGCAGTGGCATACGTTCGTGGGTCGATAATCAACTCTGAATTTGTAAATGAACACAACGGATCCTCACTTCTTCCCACATTAACCCATATGAGTCCAGTTGCTGTCTAGATGTGGAACAAAAATTAGGTAAACCTTTTACCATTGTGTATTTCATAAAATTATATAACATACTTGGGTGACAGAGACAGACTATAGGATTCTATTTCAATACCATTCTTCACCTATTCCTTATTTTCAGCGAATGACGATGTACTATGATGTCATATGATTAGTGACCTCACTGACCCATAACACTGCGCCTGTTGTGCGCCTTCAAAATATATGTGGGAAATAAATGGGCAAAAGGCATCGATCTTAGACCATACACTGAAGGAATTTTATTAGAGTTACCACAGAGTAAAAATATTGTGAATTTCCGAATAGATTTGGTTTACACAGTGGAATCCTCAGAATTCCAAAAATAACCCATCTTCCTTGTAAAGGCATTACATGGCTTCCCACGGTACAGATACCAGTGCTTAGTCCTGCCAATGCTACAGGGAGAAGTGGGCATGTTTGGCAAATGGATATTTGCATAATGCAGTTTGGACAAGAAGCAGGTTTTATATTCCAGCAGAAGTCTGAAAAAACTGAATTTGGAGTTATTTTATGATATTTTGTTTCGGTAGCTCATCAGGATTGCAAATATACCAATTATGTTTCTAGGAGTTACACTTGTACATAGAAAAAACACGGCGGCATTCCTGCTTTACTGACACATTTGTTCTTGGCTGTAATTAATTAATGTTGTGATCAGTAAATTTCCATTAATTGTACCAAAATCAGAGTAATTATACCTATTAGGAATTATCCCATGCAGCAAGCGACAAAAACATTTAAAATATAATGTTTATAAACAATAAATACAATGTCTGAAAGGGTTGGTATAGAATATTACATTTAATTAATTTGTAAAAGTCACAAAAAAGAACACAAATTAAAAGGATCCCATGGGTCTGTAATTCTCCTTTTTCTGTTTACGAACTCCCCCAGTGGTATTTTGCCCAGCTGGATCATGGCATTACTGTGCCAGGCTGGGCACTAATTCTTAGCTAATCTGGTTTGCTTTTGGCAGACATTATGCTCCTGCGTTAGTATCTTTGCCAGTACCTTGAGGGATTGTTTTTTTTCCCTTTCACCACCCATTCTTTTCATTTGTACTCCATTAATGTGATTTATAACTTGAGCTGTAATTATGCATGATTCTTACAAATAAATATTCAGTGATTACAGACTTAAAAGTATTTATTTAGACATATATTTAAGTGTTTGTAGCCAAGAATTGTTTGTAAGGGGGTTTAAAACTTTTAAGATTTTGGTACCCCTATTATATTCATGCTTTAACAATAATCCAGCAGTTGTTTTGAACAGATTTTATTCCACCTTCACCAGCAACAGCTAAAGGGACACGCTAACCACATTACAATTTAATTTATCTTAAATAGCCATGGTGAGCAGAACATGTTCCCACCTCTCTCGCTTGAATGTCCCATCTTCTAAACTGGAGGGCATCCCTATGCACAGGAGGCTATAAATAAGCTAGCATATCCATATGAGTTGAGGGCATATCCATATGAGCTGGGGGCATATCCTTACTCCTTCAATATGAGCAGGGGGCATATCCATATGAGCTGAGGGCATATCCATATGAGCTGGGGGAATATCCATATGAGCTGGGGGCATATCCATATGAGCTGGGGGCATATCCATATGAGCTGGGGCAATATCCATATAAACTGGGGCAATATCCATATGAGCTGAGGCAATATCCATATGAGCTGGGGCATTTCCATATGAGCTGGGGCAATATCCATATGAGCTGGGGGCATATCCATGTGAGCTGGGGCATATCCATGTGAGCTGGGGCATATCCATGAGAGCTGGGGCATATCCATGTGAGCTGGGGCATATCCATGTGAGGCTGGGGGCAATATCCATGAGAGCTGGGGGCATATCCATGAGAGCTGGGGGCAAGCTACATGTGAGCTGGGGGCATTCTGTATATATATATATCTCAGGGGGGTATATACATGTGAGCTGGGGACATTTTTATATGAGGTCTGTTCTTATTGGAAAGTGGTCACATGACATAAAATAAAAGTATCGGTACTCGGTATCGGTGAGATAGAGAGCTGATCTGAGCTTTTTGGCCAGAGCTATTCCACCACACTTTGAGAGATGAATCCCTTCAACATTCAAGACAACTCTTTAGTTTGTTGAGTCAGAGGCAAACCAAGGTATCTTTTAGGAGATCTAAATGGACATGGAATATTGAAGTTTAAGGGTAAACGTATATAAATTTTAATACAACATTCTAATAGTAGAAAGATCAGCATGTGCATCAATATCCATTTACGGAAACTGTTTTTGTATATTTGACCCACAAATGCCCTTTGTTTATATTTCTTGTGTCCCTTTAAATGATACTTTGTAGATTTGGTTCACGTTTCAGCAGAAGGGGCAGAGGAGTCTGTTTTTGATTGAAGTGCTCTTGGACTCATGCCCTCCATCTGCTTTAGCTTTCTGTGCTAAGCTCCCTGGCTACCCTCCAGAAGCCTATAAAAAAAATCTCCTGCTCTTAAACAATAGTGAACAATGAAGTCACAGGCGAATTACCGGTGACACTGCTTCAAAACATGACCAAATTTATTGCTCCAACAATAATTAACCTTGTTGAGGTATACTTTCAAACGAAGTGGGTGAAAGGTAATAATACAATAAAAAAGCAGGAAACTCTAAGACTTGTAGGAAACGATAACAATATATACTTTAGCAACCTCAAATTTTCTTCCTTTCAAGTTAGTTCCAGTCAAAAAATGACTAAGGATAAATAGAGTGATGAAGCATGAATATGGAGGGGAATTAAAGCACAATAAGGTGCAGTATGTCTATTAAGTTATAGTTATAAGTATTTATAAAGAGCTAACAAGTTCCATAGCGTTGTACAATGGGTGAGACAGAATAACAAATATACATACCAGTTAAAACACACAGAACAGTAGGAGAGAGGACCCTGCTCGAGAGCTTACAAGAGGAGAGGGGTGACACACTAGGTAAGGGTAAAGACAGGTATTTAACTGTACTGCCAATCGATTAGATTTGTTTTTAGCTAGAGGAAAGCAGAGGAGGCTCTATCATTAGGCAAAGTAGGCATTTGCTTATGGCCTCTTTCAAACTGGAGCATCACAAGATGAAATCTTAGTATGCAAGGACATTGTGTGACAGTCACACAAATACATTCCTATATTCGGAACGGGGTTATTCAAAGAGAGCCAAAACCGAATTGCACCGAATGGTGAGTTTCCCCATACGGTGCAATTTCGTGGCAGTTCGGGTATTCAAAAAGCTGGCAATTCGCCACATACTGACGAATTGCCAGCGAAATACGGTGCTGTTCGGTAGAAGTGAAATTCCTCATAGAGAATAGAATGGTTATTCTATTCAGAGAACACCGAACAGCAGGGTAAAGTTGGCGAAATGCCCAGAGTTTCGGTGGTTTGGTTCGACAGGTTTAAACAGACGAATCCCATAGGTTTCAAACACAAAGTACCTAGTACAACACAAGAAGAATGATTCTACGGTACCAAAAGTGGGATCTTGGTCCTAAAGTGACAGTGAAATTTATTAATGCAAGATGCACAGGACAAACAAACTAATAAAAAAACATAAAAATTAAAGCATAAAGGGATGGGGCAAAAGATGGATGCTATAAATACACAACCAGTGGATATATAGTTCAATAGAAATTGAACAAAATCTAGGTGCTGGACAGTAGGAATTGTACGCAATCAAAACCACTCTTGATAAAGCCTGCTAGACAGGCGAAACGCATTGAATGTTGTTTTTCACAGTTTTTTGATGGGGGAACCATGACCCTCTATTGTTTAACGGGATGCACGTTCTTTGAACCTGCTGGGGTGCACTTTGCAAGAATTGATTTGTGGTAGTTGAACAAGCCACTGGGCTGAGAGGAAATTGATTGGACTGTGGTCCTGTTACTAGTATTGCCCTTATGGTTGCCGTCAAAAGTAATACTGGGCATCTGTGAAGATCCACAGAAGTAAGAGGCTGTACAGCCCGTGCCGCAGGCTGAGGATGGGCGACATCATCCGAAGACTCCGAGCAGGAAATCACCTCACGTCTGCGACTCCGCTCCTCTCTAACGAACACGGCACCTAGGGAAAATTGGATATCGAGGAGCCGAGGGCCATCCGCCTCTCCAGATTTTTTGGTCTTCTTGCCCATTTAGGTAAGTAAAAGGTGGATAAGCAAAATCCAGGCTGTGTGGACACAGGTACAGGTGGAAAGATGGCTGCCATGCTCAACAGGGGGGAAATTGTTCCAAACAGCACCCGCAATGCCACAACACCACAGGGCGAGAGCAAAAAAGTGTCCTGACTGAACAGCAACCTTTCAGGGGGGGAAAGTAGGCCAGAATCAGAGCAGAAGACTGTGCACTGCAGTAAAAAAAAATCCAGCGACAAGGCACGAAGCACAGCAAGATAGCGGCTTCTCTGCACGATGGCCGGACACGCCTTCCAAACCACCTTTTAAAAGTTGTGGGGGGGGGGTTTTCGGTGCTCTTTGAATAACCCCTTAATTGGTTTTCCATAAAAAGAGTTGCAGGACCTACAGGTCTATTCACTAATGGTGAAACTCAGCAGTATTGACAGGAGAAGTGAAAATTCTAGCAGGGTTATTCAGAGAGAGGTGAAAACCAAGAGAACGACTGGAGAAGTGAAAATTCTAGCAGGGTTATTCAGAGAGAGGTGAAAACCAAGAGATCGACTGGAGAAGTGAAAATTCTAGCAGGGTTATTCAAAGAGCTCCGAATTGCTTGAGAAAGGTAACCGAACGCTGAAAATCAGTGTTCGGTTACCTTTCCTGGCCATTCGTCTATCCAGAGAGCAGGCAACTGGCCAAATCCTGGCGAATTGCCTGAACATACGGTGCCTGTTCGGTGCCTGTTCGAGGGCAGTGAAATCCCCATGAAAAAGTACTGCTTCGGCTATTCAGAGAACACAAACCAGCAGTGAAAGGTTCCCGAAATGCCCTGCCATTCGGTGGTTTAATTCGGCAAGTTTATTCAGGAGAATCCCATAGGCTTCAATGTTAAAAATATTCCCGTTTTAATTCAATATCTAATAAACCGTTCATTATAAAATTATACAGTAAAGAGTCTCTTTATTTATAGATTTTTTAGGATATTTTAAGCATTTTTCTTAAATTTTTAAAAAAAAAATTTAAGTTTACTTATTTTTTCTGTAACAGCCCTTTTTATTATCATTCCCTGGACCTCCTGTGTAAATTTCAGACATTTTCGCTCAGTAGTTTCTTTGCAAACAGCGTTTCATTTTCACACATTCACACAAACTGTTTTGCTAATTTATTCACTGCCTCGTCTGCGGTCTCAGCTGCTTTGGCTGTGGGTGATCGGCTCCTGCTCGGGTTTTTCGATGGGTTAATCCAGATGTTTTTGGGGGTTTTCGGTGTGCATTCGGTGGGTTTTGCGGTTCGTTTTCGTCAGGTTTGCGGTAGCTTTTCCCTGCAATTCGGGGACCCTGTGGTGCTTGCTGAATACACCGCAGGGTCACCGAAATGGGATCGGAAAAAGGAACCGAATTGAAGAGAACGAAAAGTCACTGAATGTGCGGAGTCTTTTCGAATCTCTTTGAATAACCCTGTAGGTCAAAATAGCCAATTTGGAAAGTGAGATAAATGGGAGAATTTTTCTGGTTTGGCTATTTTGACCTAGGATTTTCACTTCTCCAGTCATTCTCCTGTTTTTCACCCCTCTCTGAATAACCCGGTAGGTCAAAATAGCCAAACCAGAAAAATTCTCCCATTTATCTCACTTCTGCTGTTCACTTCTGCCAATTCTTCTGAGTTTCACCTTTAGTAAATAGACCTGCTAGTAGGTTTATGGCATACCACTTTCCATTACGCACATACAGTTGTGTTCAAAATTATTCAACCCCCACTGAAATTGAGTGTTTTGGCCAGTTTGACATTGATTTTGATCATTCAGTCATCTTGCTTACAATTAAATCAAAGAGGCACGTGTAGGTCAGACAAATATAACATAACATTTATAATGAAATAACCACAAATGTCTTTTCTGTGCTCACATCATTATCAGTTTTATTCAACCCCCAAGTGACATTCAATCTTAGTACTTAGTACAACATCCTTTTACAGTTATAACAGCTTTTAAACGTGAAGCATAGCTTGACACAAGTGTCTTGCAGCGATCTACGGGTATCTTCGCCCATTCGTCATGGGCGAAAGCCTCCAGTTCAGTCACATTCTTAGGCTTGCGCACTGCAACTGCTTTCTTTAAGTCCCACCAGAGGTTCTCAATCGGATTTAAGTCAGGTGACTGCGATGGCAACTCCAAAATGTTCCAGCCTTTAATCTGCAACCATGCTCTAGTGGACTTGGAGGTATGCTTGGATCATTGTCCTGTTGAAAGGTCCAACGTCTCCCAAGCCTCAGGTTTGTGACGGACTGCATCACATTGTCATCCAATATCTCCTGGTACTGAAGAGAATTCATGGTACCTTGCACACGCTGAAGCTTCCCTGTACCTGCAGAAGCAAAACAGCCCCAAAGCATGATTGACCCCCCGCCATGCTTCACAGTAGGCAAGGTGTTCTTTTCTTCATAGGCCTTGTTCTTCCTCCTCCAAACATAGCGTTGATCCATGGGCACAAAACAGTTCTAATTTTGTTTCATCAGCCCACAGAACACTATCCCAAAACTTCTGTGGTTTGTCCACATGACTTTTGGCATACTGCAGTCGACTCTTCTTATTCTTTGGAGACAGCAAGGGGGTGCGCCTGGGAGTTCTGGCATGGAGGCCTTCATTACGCAGTGTGCGCCGTATTGTCTGAGCTGAAACTTCAGTACCCACATCTGACAAATCTTTTCTCAGTTCCTCAGCAGTCACACGGGGACTTTTCTCCACTCTACGCTTCAGGTAGCGCACAGCAGTCGAAGTCAGCATCTTCTTTCTGCCACGACCAGGTAGCGTTTCAACAGTGCCCTTTGCCTTGAATTTGCGAATGATGCTTCCTATGGTCTCTCTTGGTATGTTTAACATCTTTGCAATCTTCTTATAGCCATTGCCCTTCCTGTGAAGAGTAATCACCTCTTCTCTTGTCTTCCTGGACCATTCTCTTGACTTCACCATGTTTGTAACCACACCAGTAAATGTCTAGAAGGAGCTGAGTATCACAGTCATTTTAAAGCTGCGTAATTGGTGCTTATTATGCTTTATTGCTGCTCCATGACATCCACAGGTGTTTTCAATACCTGATTGAAAACACTTGAATGAACCTCTGTTCTTCAGAGTGGTAGTCTTTAAGGGGTTGAATAATTGTGTCAATGAAGAATTCACAAAAGAAACATTTACTACTGTATTACAAAACCAATTGATGTCATTTTAGTTGCATATGGTTCTTTAAAAAGTCCTTGTAGGATTTCATTCTGAATACAATTACAAATGTACACTAAATTCCCTAAAACCCTTTACAGCATTGGGGGTTGAATAATTTTGAACACAACTGTATATACATTAATTTCCACAGACAGTAAGCTTACTTGAAAGTTGTTGACCAAACAGTGGTATTATATATATACCAGTAATGCTGGGAATCCATGTTTCTGTGAATGAAAATTGGATTTCCGAGCTGTTCGAAAAGCTTCAGTGCCTTGGCTGTTATTTCTGAAGTGTTGAAATCTTAGGGACACATTCTGGAGTCCATTTGGAAAGAAATTTAATTTGCAATCAACAAAATTCCTTTGCAGCTCTCCAGATAAATGACCATATCAAGTTTACTCGATCTTGGTTTCTTGAAGGACATTTTGAAGATCTAGTCATGGTAGTGAAGGAGGAAGTAGTACAGGAGAGTACTGAATAGAGGTCTAAGCTATGACTAGTGGTGAGCCAAAAATGAAAATTTTCAGGCCGATACCGAAAATGTAGTCCGAGCTCGGCCGACAACCGACACCAAAAATCTGCCATCCGAACCTGTGCCCTGGCTCGGCCAGGCCTCCAGGCCCAGTTTCGGATGACTGATTTCTGGCTCCCCCCCCCAGACATTTTTTTCTTTTGGCCGAAAGGACCATCTTCAGCCGATATTTTCGGTGCCCGAAATTTCGGTGCATCCCTAGCTATGACCAAACTAATAGGTTTCCCTACATACAGGAAAATTTTACTTAAAAAAAAATCTAATATTCTCATAGCATGATGACTAATAAACACAATTTTATATTATACTTGTCCCTAAAATAAAAATTGTTATCAATGCACCACGCTAGTTACAAAACTAGAAACCCTAAAAAAGAAAAAACAGATTGTCGAAAACCCCTTTTGCTGCTGAATGCATACACCTCCAAAACATATTAAGAGTGAATAGCACTGGTCTTACTGGAACACCTGCTGCTTGCAAATCATTTGCAAATACATAGACAGTCACACACCCAAGATAATTAATAAGCTTTACTAGAATCTCTTTTTGATGTACGAGTCTGCAGGCATTTTGATTATCACTATAATTCAAAGACGCCTTAACTTTACATGAAAGTTGGACGCAGATTAAACACTAGAGTTCCATCCCACATCCGCACATTGCATGCATCAATTCATTTAAAAATCAACCCACAAAGAAGTGGTGGCCAAACTATAACATTTTATAACCTAGCCGCACCATTAAATAATGACTTTAAAAATGTAAGTTTTAATAAAGATTTGACAAGCTGACACCGTGACAAATTGTTTGATCATTTCTTTTGACCAAATCTTTGTTTTACATAAATCAGTTAATACTATTCATAGAGTGGATTAAATTAAGTAGAGATAAATACAATGCAAAGGGTATTGGTAAAGCTAAGCAGGCGCTAGAAGTGTGGTGTATTGTGTGGCAGATAGTCAGATTATAGAGGACAGTGTATGTCCGTTGCAGGCCTCTAGGGATAATGTCTGACACCCAATCAGACAAGAGAGACAGAACGGTATCTCTTAGGCTAGGGTCAGACGAAAGCAGTTTTAACGTGCGTTTAGACGCACGAAATCACGGCCGTGCTAGCAGCAAATGACGTCCAATGCCGGGGAACACACGAAGTACGGCCGCACGAAAGTTCGTCCGCGCAACGCAAGTGGCAAACGAACGCATTTTTTATAGAACGTCAAACCTCTAGTACGGACGTACAGAGTGCGCTGCGTCGGCTAGAGGCGTGTGTGCGTGATTGGGAGACGTCAGACGCTGCTAATGTCCGGCCAACATAACGTCCAGACACAAAAAGGGTTTTATTGATGATCCGTACAAAATCACGGACGAAAAGGCGCATCGTATGACTGCTATCGCGTACTCCGTGAAAAAATGCGTCCATTCGTTCGAACGCACTTTTTCACAGACAACGCGAAAATGCGTTCGTCTGACCCTAGCCTTAGGTGCAGTAGGCAGAGAGAAGATACATTAACTCATTGTATTGTACTATACTATATTTCTCAATATATACAGAATTGGTGTTACTATATATATATATATATACACACACACACATTCACATAGTAGGTGCAGTTTAAGTCAATCTAGTCACTGGACCAGGTACTTTAAAAATAGCCTTGTTTCTTTAACCCCTTAAAGACGCCGGACGTACTATTACGTCCTGCATTAGGCGGGCTTTAATGACGAAGGACGTAATAGTACGTTCAGGGCGTCCCCTCCCGTGGATACTCACCTCCTCCAGCGCTGATCTGACTTCCACGAAGTTCCCAGCAGTGTGCGGATTCACATGCTGCATTAATTATACTGCAGAGAGGCATGTCCCAAGCAGTGTGCGGATTCATATGCTGAATTAATTATACTGCAGAGAGGTGCTGCCCGGCAGTGTGCGGATTCATATGCTGCATTAATTATACTGCAGAGAGGTGCTGCCCGGCAGTGTGCAGATTCATATGCTGCATTAAATATACTGTAGAGAGGCACGTCCCAAGCAGTGTGAGGATTCATATGCTGAATTAATTATACTGCAGAGAGGCATGTCCCAAGCAGTGTGCGGATTCAAATGCTGCATTAATTATACTGCAGAGAGGCATGTCCCAAGCAGTGTGCGGATTCATATTCTGCATTAATTATACTGCAGAGAGGCATGTCCCAAGCAGTGTGAGGATTCATATGCTGCATTAATTATACTGCAGAGAGGCATGTCCCAAGCAGTGTGCGGATTCATATGCTGCATTAATTATACTGCAGAGAGGCATGTCCCAAGCAGTGTGCGGATTCATATGCTGAATTAATTATACTGCAGAGAGGCATGTCCCAAGCAGTGTGAGGATTCATATGCTGCATTAATTATACTGCAGAGAGGCATGTCCCAAGCAGTGTGCGGATTCATATGCTGCATTAATTATACTGCAGAGAGGCATGTCCCAAGCAGTGTGCGGATTCATATGCTGAATTAATTATACTGCAGAGAGGTGCTGCCCAGCAGTGTGCGGATTCATATGCTGCATTAATTATACTGCAGAGAGGTGCTGCCCGGCAGTGTGAGGATTCATATGCTGAATTAATTATACTGCAGAGAGGCGCTTCCCAGCAGTGTGCGGATTCATATGCTGCATTAATTATACTGCAGAGAGGCATGTCCCAAGCAGTGTGCGGATTCATATGCTGCATTAATTATACTGCAGAGAGGCATGTCCCAAGCAGTGTGAGGATTCATATGCTGCATTAATTATACTGCAGAGAGGCATGTCCCAAGCAGTGTGCGGATTCATATGCTGCATTAATTATACTGCAGAGAGGCATGTCCCAAGCAGTGTGAGGATTCATATGCTGCATTAATTATACTGCAGAGAGGCATGTCCCAAGCAGTGTGCGGATTCATATGCTGCATTAATTATACTGCAGAGAGGCATGTCCCAAGCAGTGTGCGGATTCATATTCTGCATTAATTATACTGCAGAGAGGCATGTCCCAAGCAGTGTGCGGATTCATATGCTGCATTAATTATACTGCAGAGAGGCATGTCCCAAGCAGTGTGCGGATTCATATTCTGCATTAATTATACTGCAGAGAGGCATGTCCCAAGCAGTGTGAGGATTCATATGCTGCATTAATTATACTGCAGAGAGGTGCTACCCGGCAGTGTGCGGATTCATATGCTGCATTAATTATACTGCAGAGAGGTGCTACCCGGCAGTGTGCGGATTCATATGCTGCATTAAGTATACTGCAGAGAGGTGCTGCCCGGCAGTGTGCAGATTCAGATGCTGCATTAATTATACTGTAGAGAGGCACGTCCCAAGCAGTGTGAGGATTCATATGCTGCATTAATTATACTGCAGAGAGGCGCTTCCCAGCAGTGTGTGGATTCATATGCTGCATTCAAACATATGGGTTAAAAAGCCTTGTTAGGAACCCTAAAATTTCACGCAAAAAATGCCTAAAATATCCTAAAAAAATAAATAAGTAAAGAAACTTTCATTCTATTGGTACTAGTTATCTACTTCCCATTCTTAAAGAACTCATAAAAAATGAAATAACTCATAAAAAATGAAAAACTAACTGATCCGAATCACGCGAAATGATCCAAAACGATCCGAATCGCGCCGAAATTTTGGATCAATCTGAAATTTTCAGATGGTCAATATTAAATTTTTGGAAATGCTCCTGTAGCGCTCACTCCCGGAGGAGCCGCTGAATTAACCTCGGGTTAGTCTCACCGCACTAGGGAATAACTATACACCAGCACTGTTGTGGATTTTCATATTTTATATTCTTTACTGATCCCAATAAAGCAGCATATATAACGTAGATACGGTATTTAAATGACAGGATTTCGTAACGCGGGAAAAACACGGGGCAGCAAAAGAAAAAGATTTACCCCCTCAGTTCTGGAGTGTAAGTCCCGTGAATAATAGCCCAGAAATGTGTATGTGTATTGTCTCGGGTACCCGGGTACTGTATTCAACTGGCCAGTGAATGAAACAAAACAATCTTTGACTAGTCACGTTGGGGCCCTGTGGATTTAAACAATACTGCAGCGTGCGTTTCTTATTTTGGAACTGCGGCCTGGGAGGCCTCTCACCCATCCGATATGCAAGCTGTCCAGCACCCGATCAAGGATCTTCTCCTCTGTGTACTGGGACGCTGTGCCACTGGATCCGCTCCCTGCTTGCCGAATCTCCGCAACAGGAACAACGATCCACCGCCTGCACTCCCAATCGATCAGCGCGGTCTCCTAACTCGGGGTCCAGCCAGAACCAGCTTGTCATTCAGACCTCTCAGCGCTGCGTAGGTAGGTCTCAGCACGGTCACTGTCCCGATCTCCAGCACCAGTGAGGCCGCGCCTGTACTCCGGCCTGGTCACGATCCTTAACAGCTCTCACGTGCGTCTTTCACCTTTCACCGCTCAGCTCACTCTGAACATGCCTTCCACGAGGCTGCTGATCTCCTTCCTCTTCCTCCTCCATCCCCTTCCTGTCCTCACGCAAAGCATGATGGACACTGTAGTTCAGTGCTTGTCCAGCATAGTCCATATTGTCTCTATCTCCCTCTGGTGGCCATAATAATTAAATGCAGCAGAACACAGTCTTTAAAGCAGCGCTACACTCCCAAAATACGAAAATGGTGGATTTCGTCCAAATTTCAATCCGTAACGAAACAAATTGCACATCTCTACTACACAGCAAATATAACCTCCTGAGCATTATCCCTGAGTGAATCCGGAGCTGTCCCTGGCTGTTATAATGCAGCGGTAAGGGCTGTTAAATGTCTTATTATATTGAGGTTGGGGCCTGCTCTTTGTAGGTTTTTTATACAGTAATACATGGTGATAGGAGTGAGAGCTCACAGTGAATTTCGTTTCTCCTCAGGGGAAAAACTAATCTTGCGTATCTGGGGTCCTGTTCCAGCCAAGGACGGATGCTGGGAACTCTTTTCTCCCAGTGTTTTGCTGCATATGGCCAGAGGAGGAGATGCATTGTGCCACCCTCTGCATTGTGGGAAAAGAAGTTAGCTATTTTTTCAGCTAATTATCAGCTGGTAAAAGCAGAATCACTTAACACCAGGGTGTGAGTGACGGTATTCCTTGCAAAATATTGAATGATCCCTGCATGCAGAAAATAAGTAAATAGTTTCAAATTGCTTAAATGCTTGGTTTACCAGGTTGGATTTATTAATGGGATGTCCCATCTACCTTGAGCGCATTAAATTAATTGATCATAGGTGATAGGCAGTGAGACTTCATCCGCACCTTCTTGCAACACTCTGTCATCCTGGATGAGAGCTAACAGGGATTTTGGTGCAAGAATAACAATTTGTAGAAGTATTTAACATTCTATGCTAAAAAAAACTGTTAGGGAAATGGACTGGGATGGGAGTTTATAAGGGTTAATAATTAAACCTACTACCCCTATTTTCCTTTTAAAACAAGAGTCTTTATTGAGAGCTTTCTATCAGAAGACACTAAAAATAATTTAGAGAACAGATTTCTAAACCAATCACACCACATCTTACCCTATGACTTAAGGGTAATGATTTATTATTAATACCTAATGAATCCTAAAATGACAGATTTTATTTATGACAGCATATATTAAGGACATAATGAAATGTTAACAGGAAAAGTGAACCTGTGATGACAGGTTAGTTTTTTGAAAATATGAAAAACCTCATATAGAAATATCAAGAACAGTAAAGGTCCCTGAGCGGCTGGCCATAAGGGTTGCATTCTCCGGAGCCTTTATTGCCTCCCCTCCGGAGCTGAGACACGAGTTGGACTGCCGGGTCCATCTGGCTGAGGACCTCTGTCGGCGGCCATCTTAGGGGCCTTTCCCGGATTACTACGTTGCTGTGATATCTCCATATCTTTGAAAGCAGAGACAGGCTGTGGAAGGTTCTTATTCTTTATTTACAGGAGCTGCACACAGCGTCTGCATGCTGCCTTAGAACTCTACCATGTGATGAGGAAACTTTATTTACAATGAACAGGAACACAGATAATACCTACAACATGCGCCCTCTAGTGGTGGATAGATATAACACTATGATATACTACATCCCCTTCCCTCTGATAACACTAGTTTCAAAAATACCACCCACATGACCCTAGGCACAGAAAAACTCCCACTAAACTTGAGACTTTGGGTAGACTACCTCCGTCCCAGTGAGTTCCAGGACGCATTCTTGTCCTGTGGCTGGGGAACTCACTACTAAGCTAAGTATAATCCTGTAGATAAGTTGGTGCTTTCTTTGTTCTGGTGGATCGCCGTAATTCTTGCTCCCCCTCCACATGAGCAGTCTCTGATGATTTCTCTGTGACAAGCTCCCCCTCCATCTGTCCCTCTTCCCCGGCTTCTGCAAGTACAACACCGGAAAGGGGAGCCAAAATCTCCCTATCTTGCGTTAATGGTTCCGCCAAACTCTGTAGATCCTCTGGATATGCAACATGTCTATTTCTCACCTGATCTATGTGACGACGCACAATCTGGCCATTTCCAAGTGCAACAGTGCATGACACAGGACCTGTCTGCTTCTGAACAGTCCCCGGAATCCAGGAAGGTCCCACACCAAAATTTCTAGTGTATACTTTGTCACCTTCCCGCAGATGTCTCTCCTTGGCATGTTGATCATGATAAAGTTTTTGCTTCACCTGCTTTTCTTGCACCTGGCCTTTAAAATCCGGATGTATGAGATCCAACGTGGAACGCAATTTCCTCCCACACAAGAGCTCTGCAGGTGATTTTCCAGTCGTGGACTGAGGAGTTATCCTGTAACTAAACAACGCTCTGGCCATCTTGACCTCAATGGAATCTCCTGAACTTTTTTTTATCAGCCCTTTAAATGTCTGCACCGCCCTTTCGGCCAGTCCATTGGACGCTGCATGGTAAGGCGCTGTGGTCACGTGCTTAATACCATTTCGAGCCATGAATTCTTGAAACTCCATACTCGTAAAACTGGTGCCATTGTCCGACACCACCATTTCGGGAATTCCATGCTGGCTAAAGCTCTGTCTGAGGCATTGAATAGTCACTGCGGAGGTGGATTTACTTAACGGGTACGCCTCTATCCATTTAGAGTAAGCATCCACCAAAATCAAAAACATCTTGCCCATCCACGGGCCCGCATAATCAATGTGAAGTCTTCTCCATGGAAGGTTTGGTACTTCCCAAGGATGTAAAGGTGCACACTGGGGAGAATTTCTATTTTCTTGGCACATGGTGCAAGTTTTTACCATTGCTTCTATATCGGCATCCATCTTCGGCCACCACATATAGCTCCGCGCCAGCCCCTTCATCCTGATTATTCCTGGGTGAGTCGTGTGTAAGTGCTTCAGTAGGTCTGTGCGACCTGGGGTGGAATGACCACACGGGCACCCCACAAGACACAACCTGCCTCCACACTAAGTTCCTCCTTCCTTTTCACATAAGCTCCAAACACTGATTTCTCCACTCTTTTTGGCCATCCTCTGAGGACGAACTCTCTAACCCGTGCTAAAACGGTATCTTTATCTGTCCATTTCCTCACCTGGTCGGCTTTAACCAATGGTACGCCATTTTCTTCCAATAGAAGTACTCTCTCTTCCTCCGCAGGCGTCTCCACCCCTGTTTCCGCGACTGGCAACCGGCTCAAGCCATCAGCATTTTGATGATCCTTGCCTGCTTTGTACACGATGGAGTACTCATATCCACATAATGTCACAGCCCATCTTTGAATGCGTGGCGAGGCCATTTGTGGAACCTCCTTCAGTTCATTAAATAATGAGATCAGTGGTTTATGATCTGTAACAATGGTGAATTGTCTCCCATACAAGTATGTGTGAAACTTCTTCACCCCAAATATCACCGCAAGGCCCTCCTTCTCAATTTGAGAATAATTTTTCTCAGCTGCATTCAGTGTACGTGAGACGAACCCTATTGGCCGTTCAGATCCATCCCCCATCCTGTGCGACAACACAGCACCCACACCATAAGGTGAAGCGTCACAAGCCAGGATAATAGGTTTGTTGACATCATAATGTACCAACAAGGCATCCGACTGGAGAAGATTTTTGGACTTTTCAAAGGCCTCTTTTTGCTCACAACTCCAGGTCCATTTAGTCTCTTTCCTCAATAGTGCATGCAGCGGTGCCAGTAACGTGGACAGGCTCGGTAAGAATTTGTGGTAATAGTTCAATAGGCCTAAGTAAGCCTTTAGTTCACTCACAGACCGCGGTGTGGGTGCCTCTTGTATGGCCTGGACCTTTTCTGCGACTGGCTGCACACCCGCAGCACTGATCTTGTGACCCAGAAAAACCACTTCTGTTCCCAGGAACTTGCACTTGCTCCTTTTCAGTCTCAGGCCACTTTGTTTTAGCCGAGACAAGACCTCCTCCAGATTTCTTAAATGATCGTCCTCGCTGACCCCAGTAACTAAAATGTCATCTAAGTAGACTGTGACGTGCGGCATGTTTTGTAGGATGCCCTCCATAGTGCGCTGGAAAATGGCTGGACTCGACGCCACTCCAAACGGCAATCTACCATAAGTATACAGTCCTTTGTGTGTATTAACAGTCACATACTTTTTGGCGCTTTCATCCAGCACGATCTGCTGATACGCATGACTCATATCCAGTTTGGAGAATTTGTTGCCGCCCGCCAACTGAGCAAATAAGTCTTCCACTTTAGGAATAGGATATTGTTCCACACTGGATGCTCGGTTTACTGTGAGTTTGTAATCTCCACAGATGCGGATTGAACCATCCGGCTTCCTCACCGGTACTATGGGAGCTGCCCATTCCGAAAATTGTACTGGTTCTATAATTTTCTCATCTACCAGTCTCTGCAGTTCTGCCTCCACCAGAGGTTTGACAGCAAAAGGTATCCGTCGTGGCTTATAGAATCGTGGCTGGGCCTCTGAGTTCACATGAATTTTGGCCGTGGTGCCTTTCAGCTGACCTAGCTCATCTTTGAACACCTCAGCATATCGATCTAGCAGGTCAGCCAAATGTAGCGTTGGACTGGCTGTTACTGTATTCACCAGTTGTGGCAACACTCTTAAGTCTTTCAGCCAGTTTCGTCCCAATAAATTTGGCCCGGCCCCTTCAACCACTACCATAGTAAGTTTCTTGTTGTCCATCTGACTCTGCACTGTTCCTATAACCTGACCTAACACCAGCATCTTCTCACCTGTATATGTTTTTAATGTCAGGTTGCATGGTTCCCACTCTGGTATGTCGGTGTTTTTCCATAGCTTAGAGTATTGCTTTTTGCTAATAATTGTAATGCCACAACCTGTGTCCACCTCAAATTCGATGTTCATGCCATTCACCTTTAACTTCTGTAGAATAGGAGCCACTTTAGGCATTTTATGTGAGACACTGTATATCGTGTTTATGTCACCTGCATCTTCTGTCTCACTAACGTCTTCTTCTTTCACTAAATGCGACCTCCCAGCCTTCTCCTTTCCTTTCCTCTCCCCCCTCAGTCCTTGAAATGGGGTTTTGTGACTCTGCATCACGTGCTTGGATTTGCACGCCCGCTTGATGTGTCCACGTTTCTGACAATGGTGGCACAGTTCATTTATAAATTTGCATTCGTGGGGTGCATGATTCCCTTTGCACCTGAAACACTCATAGTCCGTCTTCCACCCCCTCTTATCCACTGCACCCACATTATGCACCACCGATTGTCCCTGATGAGACCTTTGAGACTGTGATTCTTCATCCCCAGAGAAGCCTTGGAGATCTTTTATATTTCTGTCAGCCGACTCCATCGCCAGACACATAGTAAGAGCCTTTTCAAAGGTTAAATCCACTTCTGACAACAGCCGTCTCTGCATCCTGTCGTCATTTACTCCACACACCAGCCTGTCCCGCAGCATTTGTGGTAGTGTAGGCCCGTATTCACAATACTGCGCTAACTTTTTCAACTCCGCCACATAATCAGCCACCTTCTCGCCAGTATGCCGTGTGCGTGAATTAAATTTATATCTCTGCACAATTTCACTTGGTTTTGGATTATAATGGGCTTTGAGCACGACGACAAGTTCCTGATATGTTTTCTCTGCTGGCGTCATAGGACACAGCAAACTTCTCAGCAAACTATAAGTTGACGCGCCGACCCCGCTTAATAACACTGCTTTCCTCTTACCGGCATCAGTAATCTCATTAGCTTGAAAGAAATAGTCCAACACTTCAATATATTCGTCCCACGATTGCAACTCACAGTCAAAGGGGCTCACTGTTCCCACAAGAGCAGCCATTCTGTCTCAGCAATTCACGTCCTTGTAGTTTCTTCTGTTTCTTATTTTTTTCTTCTGCTCTGCAGACCTTGAAACTGCACATACACGTTCCACAGTACAACCTGTTTACCCTCGTCGCCAATGTGATATCTCCATATCTTTGAAAGCAGAGACAGGCTGTGGAAGGTTCTTATTCTTTATTTACAGGAGCTGCACACAGCGTCTGCATGCTGCCTTAGAACTCTACCATGTGATGAGGAAACTTTATTTACAATGAACAGGAACACAGATAATACCTACAACATGCGCCCTCTAGTGGTGGATAGATATAACACTATGATATACTACAGTGCCTCCCGGATTTGTGGTGCGGATCTTTGCCGGGCAATGCCTGCTGTCAGCCTGGTGATGGAGGCCCCCATCCCCTAAGAGGCTACGCTGGTTGTATGCTTGGAGCCGGGAGCTGCGATGAGGAATATGTGACGGCCCGTACCCCCTCCCCCTGATGTGAAAATGCCGCGATCGCAGGCCTAGATGCCTGCTTGCAATTGCTGGGGAGGATGACTCGGGCCCGCTTACCCGGGGAACGTGGCGCCTGATGATGGCCGCGTTGAGGAGCTGCAGGGAAGAGCAGGAGGCCCTCGGTGGTGATCCGGTGGCTGTTATACTCACAGATGACGTGGCAGACCGGGCTAAGGAGGTGGACGAGGAGGTTGTCTACGCTGAGCCGGAGATGTGGAAGACGACTGGGAGCAGGCTCCTCTCACGCGGTGCGCGGAGTCCGTTCCAGCTGCTGGAGAGGCGCTGATCATCCGGAGTAGAGAAGCGGAGGTAGCAGCTGAGCGGGATAGCGGTTACCTCGAGATGCCCGAGGCAGTGGTGCCCCCGCGGCTGGCGCACTGTACCCCACGGTGGCGCTGATGGGATCACGGCCACGAGGGGCGGCCTATACCGCGGCTGATACTGCTCGAAGAGCCCTGGATGCCGTGGTTGTGCTTGGGGAAGCTGCACCCACAAGTTTCTGGATGGATACTGGCTGAGACGTCTTTGATAACAGGCCTGTTTGGCATCCCAGTGCCCCCACTCTCTCATGATGTTTAATCTCTGTGCCCCCCCTTTGCCCTTTTTCCTAACCCATGTCAGAAGTGCCTTTTTTGTTCCCTTTTGAGACTTGCCCCCTTGTTTATGTGACACTTCTTTTTGAGGACTCTGCTCGTTTGACAAAAAAAAAAAAATTCTGAGGACTTTCACATTTTACTGAGCAATACACTACCCTTATCTTTGCACGTATAGATGCTTTCTTGAGACCCCCCCCCTCCCTATTGATTCATGCGTTTACTATATGTGCTTGCCTTTTGGCCCTGCGAGGCCAACCTTGCAGGTCGTTATGTGACCATTATTTTTCAAAATAAAAATCTTAAATAAAAAAAAAAAAAAAAAAAAAAAAAAGAACAGTAAAGGTCAAACTCTAACTCAAGGTCAGTAGAAACTAATCCGTGAGACATGTCAGAGGTCAGGAACGGAAGTGAAAATGCCAGCATGAGAAAGGTTTATATTAAGATGGTGTAGACAAGGGAAGGAGACAGCTCTGATAGAATCTGCCTTGAAAATGTAGCGCACATAAAGAGCATAATGTAAATATTTGCTCTGTCTTTTATATTGACCCTCAAATTACTGTCTGTATTTTGGCCTAATTTTTCTATATTTCTGTCTAGTATGTAGAAAGCTATTTGTTCAAAGTATCTGTATATTTCACAAAAACAGGTAAAGTACTGGAATGAATGACTACCGCTGACAATATAATAATCAGTATATCACAACGTTCTTAACCCATTTACGCGATTTCCAAAAATAACTGTAAGGTTTTGATTTTTAATTAATTATCCAGTATGAAATATTTGGGAACATTCACAGTGTATTTCATACTGTAATAACCTGTGACAGGCAAATGTCACCACCATCTACTGGCGAAAAAAGGAGTTACTGCAGTTCTAAGCTCCATGCAGGATCAGCTGGGGAAATGTTGGATAGAGACATTCTCCAGCTGGTTTCAAGAGTGTTAACACCTGGGGTATCATGACTGGGGTGTTAAAACATTAGGGGCATGTTCTGGAGCCTAAATGCAAAGGAAATCAGTGTGCAACAAACAATTTTCAATTGCAATATTACAGCATAGTCCCAGATTGATCTTGGCCTGCTGTGTCTGCTGCTGCTACTGATAGTGTAGAAGCGATCACGGTGGGGAAGGGGTAACTATTGTTACTTTCTGTAAGACTGCTTGGAATATATGATTTGTATATACATTTGAATACCAAAGTGTATAAATATAAGACTGCTGCTACAAAAAATGCATAGGGCTATTATCATGGAACTAGATTCCTTATTTGTTTTCCTCCTATATTTTTACTTAAAATGGACTAGTCCACTCTCCCTGTCTAACTCAGTTAGTTTGGCTCAGCCTACTTCCTCCTTAGCAAAGCCTGCCTTCCTGTCCGTATACTACAGAGGCAGTAAGCAAGCATCTATATGTACCAGGTGATCACATCCTGTTTTTACCGTCCTCCCATAACAAGGTACACATAAGAAGCCCTCTCTTCTTACAAGTCGCCTTTTATATGCTGTTACCTTCCCAATAAAGTGAAGAAAATACAAAGGACTGTGTGCTTTCAAAAGGTGATGAGTAAAGCTATCTGATTACAATCATATCCTGCATGTGACATTCACTCAGTACCGGCACCTCACCACCAGCCCGAACTAACATGATGCTCCTCCCTCCTCCTGCAGTGGCAGGCAGAGAATCGGAAGCGCTCGGCAACTCCTATTGCTCCTGAATGCTTCCAGTTGTCAGAAGTGTATGTAGGGACCGATAACCCCCCTCTTCTTCCAGTAAGTGACAAGGGAGGGCTGGTTAAATAAAATCTCCCCTCTGTTTCTTCAGTGCCCCAGCTTCTAAACATGCAGCACCCCCCTCTCTCTCTCTGCAGCCGCTGAAACTTTGAACAGCATGGGGAGGGGGTGCAGCATATTTAAACACATCTGCCAGAGCTGTGGATTGTCAGGCAAGTGGTGTGATCAGAGGAGCAGCACTGTAAGGCAGTACAGGTGGCTGCCCAAGAGCGCAAGACCAGGAGGGGGTACAAAAAAATTTGAATCCCTGGTCACTTGCCATGACAGGGATCCACATTTTTAAACTATCTGTCTGGCGCTGTGTCCCTGCTGCTCCTCCTCTAAGATGCAGCCGGTGCCCAGCGAGCTGCATTGTATCTGCCAGGTCAGAGAGCAGCCTCCCCCGCGGTGCTGGATATGGAAGCCTGAGCTCTCTCTCCTCCTGGTCCCGTCCTCCTTGCTGGTGCCTGCCCACCTCTGATGATGTCAAGAGGAGGGCATTCCAAAAGAAAGCTACACCTTACCCCCAGCTTCCACAGCAGTTCCAGACAGTGTGTGGTGCACCCTGGTAGGGGAGAAGGTGGAAATTTAAATCCTGGCTGCATTTCTCTGTAGGGACTCAGTGACAGGTAGGCCTCAGAACAAAGAAAAAAACTGCTGCTGCTTCCAAATACACTTCAAAACAGCATTTGAAAATATCAGCTCTGGCAACACAGGTATGTTCACCTGGTCCTGCTGTTACCACCATGTGGGGGTGTTCTCAAGATCAAACATCATCTCATTGGAGTCCCCCAATATTATTCAAACAGTACTTAGTGGATAGTGGAGTTTTATTCTCGTGGAGCTCATACACACTGTGCATTACTGTAAGTTTCATTGCTGTGGAGCTCATACACACTACGCATTACTGTGAGTTTCATTGCTGTGGTGCTCACAAATGCTAGGGGATTATCCACTCAGTGCCAGCGTTGCAACCCGCCCTCCCCCCAAAAACAGCTAACTGCACTGGAATACAGACTTTTCTTGCAACAGAGGCACTTAGTGGATAACCCCCATAGGGTAACAACAGTAGTTATAGTTCATTTAAAGGAACACAGTATTAAAAAATATGGTTCCCTTTTATAGTGTCTTCCTTTAAGTGAGCTACAACTATTGTTTATTAGGATATGACAATAGTCATAATAATCAGTTTTTCCCCGGACGTGAGAGTACCCCCACCTATTTTTACATAAAAAAAGCACTGAGTACATGTAACCCTATAAAGCTGTCATAAAATCATCTGAAACAGTCAAATTGTAAAGGGAATTTTCAGTTTCTCATTTGATCGTTTCAGTCAAGTTGCACATTTATTAATAAAATGGCAAGAGCCAGAAAAGAATACAAATAATGACAGTAAACGCCTACACAATGTAGTGGGCATGATTTACGTAAAGAGCTATCATTGCAGCCATTGCCAGACAAGCTCTGTTTGGGTGCAAGTGCAGATATTCCCGTGTGGGTACACAATATAATCATGTCTCTGCAGCACGTGCCCTTTGACACAATAAGCTCTTGTGAATTAAAAATGATATCACTGACTCTTGAAGGGCAAATACAAAGAGGCTGAAACATTCAAGGTTATCCATAATAATTTAAATTCAGTGTTTGTTGTCTCTGTTTCCACCCAAACTCTGAAACTGTGACTCTCCTGTGCTGCTGTTTTGGATGAGGAAACAAAGTGCAAATGTCTGGATGCTCGTTGACATGTGGCCTCCAGTCCTGGCCCTCCAGCAGATAGGATACAACGACTGCAAATAAGAAATATGTACCTTCAAGCCAAGTGGAGTTTGAAAGGAATTGCTTTACTGCACATCGATTACGGTTGTGTAGCATGTACATGTTAGGCCGGTGTCAGACGAGCGCGCTAGGTGCGTTCGTACTGACGTGCCTACCGACGACCGTCAGTGTTATGACGCTGCAACGGGGCTGGTCACATGCTGTAGCGCAGCGAAGTGCGCAGCTACAAGTGTCCGTGCACAAAGCCTCCCCATCAAAACACTAGACGCGCATTGACGGAGCTGCAAAGCAAGATCCTCCATAGGAAGATCGATGCCTTGCAGTGCTGAGCGCACTGATTGCGCTCAGCGAGGTACAATATATTGCCAAAAGTATTTGCTCACCCATCCATATGCGAGTCAAGGCATGTGAGCGAACACTTTTGGCAATATATTGTAACTAGACGGGCGTCGAGTGGAAGGAACATCCACTCTCACAGACGTCTCCAAAGACGCTCGTCTGACCCCAGCCTTATAGTAGCAGCCAGTAACTGAGATAAAGGGAGCATGTAGTAATGTTGGATAAACCAGTAGTAGTAGTGTTGGGTAGAGATGTGCAATTGGTTTTGTTCCAAATCTAAATTCGGACGAAATTCACCATTTTCGTATTTTGGGAGCATTTCTAAAAACAAAATATCGGCAATCCGAAAATTCAAAATCGATCCGAAATTTCAGTGCGGATCGATTTGGCGATTAGGATCAGTCGGTTTTTCATTTTTTATTGGTTATTTAAGAATGGGAAGTAGATTACGACCAATAGAATGAAAGTTTCTTTACTAAATTATTTTTTTTTAGCACTTTTTAGGCATTTTTTGGGTGAAATTTTAGGTTTCCTAACTTTTTTAAAGAAACAAGGTTTTTTAACCCATAGGTTTCAATGCAGCATATGAATCCACACACTGCGGGGCAGCACCTCTCTGCAGATCGATTCGGTGATTCGGATCATTTCATTTTTCGGATCAGTTAGTTTTTCTTTTTTTTGGAGTTATAATTAATGTAGCATGAATCCACACACTGCTGGGAAGAAATATGAAGGGTTATTCACTACTATTATTTCACTGAACTTGACTATAGTTGCAAACAATGGTATAAAAAAAAAAACTGGCTACAGTTGCAAGCATTTATAAAGTGCCAACAAGTTCTGTAGCACTGTACAATGGGAGAGACAGATTAACAAACCTTGGATTGAGAGTAATTTGGTTTGAGAGCATTTTGCAAGAAGAGCTAATTTTTTTTATAAATTTTGACTTGATAAACAAGCGATGTCTTGATATACAAGTGATGTCAAAGTACGTACGCTTTGTCTGCCGAGCATCACGTCACGACTGAGGCCATGGTCACCTTTCCTCCCTGCATCTGTGGCAGCATTCTGGCAGCTTGACGGGGAGGGTCGCACGGTGTAAATGGGTAATAGTATCGCCAGGGCTGGCTTTAGGCCTTTGGGTGCCCTGTGTAAGAAATCTTTACAGCGCCCCACAGTAGCCACACCCCTACCATGACCACACCCCTTTATCCAATACCTCCCATTCTTAACCCCCGAAAATCCAGATTAGCAAGCATGATGAAATAAAACTTTCTGGGCTAGATTACGTACTGAATGCTAACTATAGCGTTCGGATATGTAAGCCAGGGACGTGCCGTCAGGGGCGGCAGGGTCTCACCTGCCATTCCTTTAAGAGGTTAATATTAAAATAAGTGTAAAATAAAATCTGCTGATATTAAAGAAAGTTAACAAACTCATCTGCTCCACGTTCCCCCGCCATCCAGCTCTGCTTCTCTGCTTTTTTTTTTGTTGAGTTCGCCGGCTGCTGTGTGTGTGAGAATCATCACACAGCAGCGGCAGCCTACTCTGAGCCTAGCCTACGCAATTTGCATAGTTGAACACTACGCTAATCGCATAAGCTCTAGCTGGCCAATAGATTCAGAAGTCTGCAGCGCGCATCTGGTGGTGCCTGAATCTACTTTCTTCTGTGCCTCAGAAAGGCACTGAGAGCAATTGAATTGCTTGGACCAATGGGAAAGCACCATTGGTCTCAAGCTATTCAAAAAACGCCTCCATGGGAGGCTTTGATTGACGCAAGACACTCATGTGACTGTTCTCATCAGTCATGGAGGTTTGCTGCGGCACTGTGTGCCTGGAGGCAATCCTGAAGAGCACTGACAGCAGCAAGAGATCCTGGGGAGCCATGAGATCAGCCAGATCATGGTAAGCCCTGAGAGCAGCCAGATCCTGGTGAGCATGAACAGCCAGTTCCTGAGGAGCACTGAGAGCAGCCAGATCCTTGGGAGCCCTGAGATTAGCAAATTCCTGGGGTACACTGAGAGCAGACAGTTCCTGGGGAGCAGAGAGCAGCCAGATCCTGGGAAGCCCTGAGAGCAGCCAGACCATGGTAAGCACTGAGAGCAGCCAAATCCTGGGGAGCCCTGGGAGCAGCCAGATCCTGGGGAGCCCTGGGAGCAGCCAGATCCTGGGGAGCCCTGGGAGCAGCAACATCCTGGGGAGCACTGAATAGCCAGTTCCTGGGGAGCACTGAGAGCAGCCAGATCCTGGGGAGCCCTGAGAGCAGCAAGTTTCTGGGGAGCCCTGAGAGCGGCAAGTTCCTGGGGAGCCCTGAGAGCAGCAAGTTCCTGGGGAGCCCTGAGAGCAGCAAGTTCCTGGGGTACACTGAAAGCAGCCAGTTCCTGGGGAGCAGAGAGCAACCAGATCCTGGGAAGCCCTGAGAGCAGCCAGACCATGGTAAGCACTGAGAGCAGCTAAATCCTGGGGAGCACTGAGAGCAGCAAGATCCTGGGGAGCCCTGAGAGCAGCCAGATCCTGGTGGGCCCTGAGAGCAGCCAGATCCTGGGGAGCACTGAACAGCCAGTTCCTGGGGAGCACTGAGAGCAGCCAGTTCCTGGGGAGCATGGAGAGCAGCCAGATCCTGGAGAGCCCTGAGAGCAGCAAGAACCTGGGGAGCCCTGCGAGCAGGCAGAACCTGGGGAGCTCTGGGAGCAGCAACAAACTGGGGAGCACTGAGAGCATCCAGATCCTGGGGAGACCTGAGAGCAGCAAGATCCTGGGAAGCACTGAGAGCAGCCAGATCCTGTGGAGCCCTGAGAGCAGCCAGATCCTGGGGTGCCCTGAGAGCGGCCAGATCCTGGGGTGCCCTGAGAGCAGCCAGATCCTGGGGTGCCCTGAGAGCAGCCAGATACTGGGGTGCCCTGAGAGCAGCCAGATCCTGGGGGGCCCTGAGAGCAGCCAGATCCTGGGGAGCACTGAACAGCCAGGTCCTGGGGAGCACTGAGAGCAGCCAGTTCCTGGGGAGCATGGAGAGCAGCCAGATCCTGGAGAGCCCTGAGAGCAGCAAGAACCTGGGGAGCCCTGAGAGCAGCACGATCCTGGGGAGCTCTGGGAGCAGCAACAAACTGGGGAGCACTGAGAGCATCCAGATCCTGGGGAGACCTGAGAGCAGCAAGATCCTGGGAAACACTGAGAGTAGCCAGATCCTGTGGAGCCCTGAGAGCAGCCAGATCCTGGGGTGCCCTGAGAGCAGCACGATCCTGGGGAGCACTAAGAGCAGCCAGATCTTGGGGAGCCTTGAGAGCAACCAGATTCTGGGGAGCACTGAGAACAGCCAGATCCTGGGGAGCACTGAACAGGCAGATACTGGGGAGCACTGAGAACAGCCAGATCCTGGGGAGCATTGAGAACAGCCAGATCCTGGGGAGCACTGAGAACAGCCAGATCCAGAGGAGCAATGAGAACAGCCAGATCCTGGGGTGCCCTGAGAGCAGCACGATCCTGGGGAGAACTTAGAGCAGCACGATCCTGGGGAGCCCTGAGAGCAGCCAGATCCTGGGGAGCACTGAACAGGCAGATACTGGGGAGCACTGAACAGGCAGATACTGGGGAGCACTGAGAACAGCCAGATCCTGGGGAGCACTGAGAACAGCCAGATCCTGTGGAGCACTGAGAACAGCCAGATCCAGGGGAGCACTGAGAACAGCCAGATCCAGGGGAGCAATGAGAACAGCCAGATCCTGGGGAGCACTAAGAGCAGCACGATCCTGGGGAGCCCTGAAAGCAGCCAGATCCTGGGGAGCACTGAGAGCAGTCAGATCCTGGGGAGCACTGAGAGCAGCCAGATCCTGGGAGCACTGAGAGCAGCCAGATCATGGGAGCACTGAACCTGATCCTGCGTAACCTGTGTATATCTGGTTCTGATACTAGTCAGTGCCTCACCAGCCACTGACCTCACCGCACGTCACTGATGTAAGCATTAATGCTGGGGAAAGTGACTTTACTGCATGTCCCCATGTTACATTCCTAAAGCTAAACTCCTTAAAGATCTGGTAGCGCTTCGGTGTTTACGCTAGCTTCCGCAAAATTACTGTACTTCGTGCATCCTATACTTAACCAAATTATGTAGTACGCCAAGGTATTACTGTATACATACACATTACACACACGGCACGGTAGGATAGAGGACCCTGCTCAAGAGCTTACAATCTAAGAGGAGAGGGGTGACACGCTAGGTGAGGGTGAATAGAGTACAAGAAGTAGCAAGGTGCATATGGGCTGGGTGAGAAGATTGAGCAAGAAATGTACGATGGGGGATTATGGAGTGAGCTGATAGGCTTCTCTAAAGTAAGTGAATTACGCCTTTAGTATTAGGCTGGAGTCAGACGAGTGTTTTACGAGTGGAAGGAACGTCCGTGAGAGTGTACGTTCCTTCCACTCTGACGCCCCTCTGCCCACCTCGCTTAGCACAGTTAGTGCGCTCAGTGCTGCAAGGCTCGGTACTCCTATGAAGCCGTCGAACACGCGTCATAGCACTTCAACGGGGAGTGTTTCTGAACGGACACAGCACGCCTGCTGTAGCGCTTGCAATTCATGCGCGCGCTACAGCGTGTGGCCGGCAACGCTGCAACAGACGCCGGGAGGCATGTCAATACAGGCGCACATAGTGCGCTCGTCTGTCATGGCCCTTAGTGAGGAAGAAGTTGCACTGTAAAAGGACAAACCTGTTGTAGAACAGAGATCACAAACTCTGGCCCTAAAATGTTGATTGCCAAAAATTCCCAGAATTCTTTGAAGGCAACAGATAGCCAGAAAATCATGGGAGTCATAGTCCAGAAACATTTGGGGTCCAGAAATTCCTGCTGTAGAGACTGATGGAAAACCTGTAGGTGCATCACCGTAACCCGTATCACCGTAACCTAGGGTGACACAAAAAAATCAAAAACATTTTGGTATTCTGTTGTTCCCTGCACTTCGGGAATCAAATTTCCCCACCCTGCAGTGAATTCACCATTCACCGCAGGGTGCCCAAAGTGCAGGGAGTCGGCCACTGAATGCCGCCACCGCAAACCGGTGGCCTGCTGTTTTCAAAAAAACTACTGAACGAAAATGTCTGGAATTTACATAAAAGATCCAATGAATGATAATAAAAAGTTATGTTACAGAAGAAAGAAAAAACGCTATTAAAAAAAAGGGGTAAAATGTTGCCGAAAAAAATGACTAAAAAGGTACTGAAAAAAAAAATCAATACAGACTTTTTACTGCAGATTAAAATAATAAATGGTTTATTAGATATTGTATAAAAACGGGAATATCTTTAACATTGAAACCTATGAAGTTTGCCTGAATAAACCTGCTGATTGAAACCATTGAACATCAGGACATTTCACTGACATTTCTCTGCTGTTTGGTGTTCTCTGGATAGATTAACTATTACTTCTCTATGGGGATTTGCACTGCCTTCGAACAAGCAACGTATTTGCTGGCAGTTCGCCAAAATTTGTGTGTGAGCATATCACAGAGCAGTGGTGTACTTAGGGGAGTGGCGGGGGGTGGGTCGCCCCAGGTACTAGTGATTATTGGGGTGTCATTAGGGGGTACTAGGAGGTGCTACTGTCACTGTGTGTCAGCTTTGAGCTGTGTTCTCAAACAACGAGCAGCGAAGCAGGGCGTTTGCATTAGGAATAAAATAGAAGAAAAATCCCACTCTCCTCCCTCCATAGCTCCTCTCCTGCCCCACAGCAGCTCTAGGAGAGGGGAGGGGGATGTGATTTGTGTGCAGAGATAGAAGATGACAGTAAACGGCAGGTAAGGGGGGGGGGGTAATCAGCAGAATACGAAGCCCTGTCTGCTTACTGCTGTTTGTAAGGAGCGTCGCCGCCGGCGTAATAAAAAGTCTATATCCAGCGCCGGCTCGTAGTGATGGGACATTCACTAGTATTCACAATACTCCCCTCTGCCTGTGCAGTGCTCAGGTGTTGCTTTAATCACCTTAATGCTCCATGCTTAAAACCCAGCCACACCTGAAGCTCAATGCTTTTTCATTACCTTGGAATCTCCAAGCTGGAAGGAGCAAACCTGTATTGTCCAGACCACCTGAATACCTGTTTCTTTACCGTTGGACCTTGTCTCCCAAAGAAGACCTTATACCACAGTTCCTGGTAAGGACCTTATACCACAGTTCTTATTAAAGACCTTATACCACAGTTCCTGTTGGAGACCTTATACCACAGTTCCTGTTTAAAGACCTTCTGCTGCAACCCTGTTTAAAGACCTTCTACTGCAGACCTGTTTAAAGACCTTCTGCTGCAGACCTGTTTAAAGACCTTCTGCTGCAACCCTGTCAAAGACCTTCTACCTCAGTTCCTGTTAAGGACCTCCTATCACAGTTCCTGTTAAAGACCTTCTATCACAGTTCCTGAATCATCAACCCGCTGCCCTGCATCCTGCAGAATCCTTAACCCGCTATCCTACAGAATCATCAACCCGCTGCCCTGCATCCTGCAGAATCCTTAACCCGCTATCCTACAGAATCATCAACCCGCTGCCCTGCATCCTGCAGAATCCTTAACCCGCTATCCTACAGAATCATCAACCCGCTGTTCTACAGATACAGAACCCTCTGCATTTCCCAGGACTCTCTGCCTATACCTGCAATCTGCATATATCATATATATATTTCTCCCTGTTCAATAAATCTGTTTATATAAACAAACTGCCTTGTAAGATCCCATTCATTGCATATTGGCTTGACCTTGCTGCCCCGGAACCTGGATCCTGACACTGTTTAAAGTGGACCTTTCCTTAACCAGCACTGCAGGGATCAGAAATTTGTCATTGAACTGCCTGGCTCTTGGTGTGGTCCTGCATAGAGGGGGCCAGGCTGCATTCACTGCATCACCAGTGAATAGGCAGCCCAGGGTAAACAGGGACAGGGAAGAGGGAGTCTTAAACTGGAAAAGTAAAGAAAAAATACCATAGCAGCATCATATACCTGCAAAACACACACCCATTCTCTGCTCAGCAACTCCAATCCAGAAAACCAGCCACCCAGCACATACACACAACTCCCATCACACAAAACCAGCCACCCACACACACAACTCCCGTCACACAAAACCAGCCACCCACACACACAACTCCCATCACACAAAACCAGCCACCCACACACACAACTCCCATCACACAAAACCAGCCACCCACCCAACTCCCATCACACAAAACCAGCCACCCACACACACAATTCCCATCACACAAAACCAGCCACCCATACAACTCCATCACACAAAACCAACCAACCCACAACCCCATCACACACCAGCCACCAACACACAACCCAGCCACCAATACACAACTCCTATCACACAAAACAAGCCACCCCAACACATACACAACCCCCATCAACAAAACAAGCCCAATGTGTACTTTTGTTCATAGCATAAGGATTGATATGTTGGGAGTTTGCAAAATCACTTAAAAATAACAATTATTCAAAAAACAAATCTACACTTGCCTCTTATTGCACAGCACAGAGGACACATGATCCACCATCGGAAGATTCATAATATATCATTATTATATGTATACATCATGTCCTGCCAGAATGCTATAACTAAAAATATTTTTGAAAACCTTAAAAAAGTGAGTCTGATTTTTTTTTTTTTAAATTGGGGGGGGGGGGGGTGCCAAATATAGGATCCGCCCGGGGTGCCAAATGTTCTAGGTACACCCCTGCCGTAACCTATGGTATCAGCTGATAGAAAAATCCAGTAAAAAAGGGGTCAGCAACATTGGCCTCCCCAGAACTTTTGGAATTATATTTCCCATGAGGCTCACACAACCCAATCATTAGATCCTAATAAATGGCTGAGAATTATAGAAGATATAGTTCCAAAACATCTGGGAGGCCTAGATTGCTGACCCCTGCATTATGAGGTAAAATAAGAAATCAGTTGCCAGTGACAACGTGTGACAACAATCAGCCATGGCTAGTTTACCTGTCAAGAGATCATTCTGACCCTACAATTCCATGGTCTCCGTACACCTATTTGTCAGGTAGGCTGAGAGGGGGGGTACAATCAGATTGTGTTGATTAAGGTGTTGTTACTTTTAGGGCGCAGTCACTGGCAGATCAACCCGATCTAACACTCAGGTACTCATATACCTGTGCCAGCCACACCTAGTAGTAGGAAATCCAACCCTGCGCAGCGTTGAGTCAGTGCTGAAGATTTAATAAAGCATTGCTGCTTCTCCTGAGCCTTTTATGTGCAGCGATTTATCTGTCCTGGCAGCCTGTTTTATAATTTACAGCATTTTTATTATTCTGTATTACTTTCTGTCCAGAGCATTTAATTTATCTTTTATCTATTTAAAAAAAGTGCTCTACTTTCTGGCTGTGTTAAACTACACTTTTTTTGCTGTAGAACTGTAGTACAACGCTGCAAACAAACATGACGGACATGTTCACTTCAAATTTTTAAAAAATGGACATATTCGCATTTAATTCATATTCCTTTTAGTTATACAGGGTTATTCAAAGAGAGGTGAAACTCAGGAGAACTTGCAGGAGAAGTGAACAATCTAGATCAAATAGCTGATTTGGAAAGTGAGATAAATGGGAGAATTTTTCAATTCTCCTGAGTTTCACCTTTTATTGAATAGACCTGTGTGTTAAGTATTTATAAATGTGATTATTCATTTAATTAGAGAAAAAATATATAATTGGAGGCAGAAATACTGTTGAGTCACCACACTCATTGTTTTAGGTCGTCTTGGCCCCTGATAAAAGGTCCATAATCCAAGTGATACAGAAATGTGGTATATAATTAATACAGTCATCATTTTTATAGCGCTAACAGCTTCCAGTGTGTTTAACAACAAAAAAATAAACAGACTTCAGAAAACAGAAACAATGGTGGCAATGGAGGGAAAACAGGTGGCAATGGAGGACAAACAGGTGGCAATGGAGGGCCTCAGATAAGCACACAATTCACAGAAAAACAGATATTTTCAGAATAGTTTTAAAATTAATCGGACGGAATATGAATGGAAAAAGAGAGATGCTATTGTATAAGGTTTTGTTGCGTTACCTGTGATGTGATGAGTGACGCTCGGCCTAAGTCACTCACTCAGCAACATAAACCCAAGCATGGAGGTTAATTATATATCAACCACATAAGTCAGGTAACCCTGAACTACTGTAGAGACCAAGATTGATCAAGAATTTTCCCATCAGGGTTATTCAAAGAGATCCGAATTGCTGGCGAAAGGTAACCGAACAGTGAAATTCAGTGTACCTTTCCTGGCCATTCGGCTATTCTGAGAGCAGGCAGTTCGCCAAATGTTGGCGAATTGCCTGCACATACGGTGCCTGTTTGAGGGCAGTGAAATCCCCATAGAGAAGCAATGCTTCGTCTATTCACAGAACAAAAACCAACTGAGAAAACTTGCCGAATTGCCCTGCTGTTCGGAGGTTTCATTCGACAGGTTTATTCAGGCGAATCCCATAGGCTTCAATGTTAAAAATATTCCCGTTTTAATCCTATATCTAATAAACCGTTGATTATAATATTCTGCAGTAAAAAGTCTCTTTATTGATAGATTTTTTTTAGGATCTTTTAGGCATTTTTCGGGATTTATTTGCAAAAATAATTTTTTTGGTTTTTTTTAAATCGTTTTTTATTTTTTCTGTAACAGCCCTTTTTATTATCATTAATTGCACCTTATATGTAAATTCCAGACATTTTCGTTCTGTAGTTTCTTTGCAAACAGCGTTTCACTTTTCAAACATTCAAGCGTACTGTTTATTTTTTTTCACTCCATTCATCTGCATGTCGGGTTTTTCTGTTTTTCTTTGCTCTGTGCTGTGATCGGCGGCTGCTCGGGTTTCTCCGGCGTGTTCGGCGTGGTTAATCCAGATGTTTTTGCGGGTTTGTGGCGATTTTTCCTTGCACTACGATGGCCCTGTGGTGCTTGCTGAATACACCGCAGGGTCGCCGAAATGGGATCGCCAAGTTGCACCGAATTGAAGAGATCGAAAAGTCACTGAACGTGCGGTCGACTTTTCGATTCTCTTTGAATAACCCTGTGAGTGTCTTTTATAATTTTCTGGTGTTCATGATAAATGTCTCTTATTTATACCAATAAAGTATTTACTGATTTTTCCGGCATTCCTGTTCTTTGAGGTGTATCCCTACGTCAGGGGTCCCTCATTTTTTGTTTTCTAAAGGTTAATTATCAAGCTAAGTCTACCAAGAAGCATTCCCGGTCAGCTCTTTAGAGATGGGATCTCTAGCTTTTGTCCCGCAGTACTTTCCAAGTAAGGCTAGGGTCAGACGAACGCATTTTCACGTTGTCTGTGAAAAAGTGCGTTCGAACGAATGGACGCATTTTTTCACGGAGTACGCGATAGCGGTCATACGATGCGCATTTGCATCCGTGATTTTGTACGGATCATCAATAAAACACTTTGTGCATCTGGACGTTATGTTGGCCGGACATTAGCAGTGTCTGACATCTCCAATTCACGCACACACGCCGCTATGCGGACGCAGAGCACTCTGTACGTCAGTACTAGCAGTTTAACGTTCTCGACAAAATGCGTTCGTTTTCCACTTGCGTTGCGCAGCCGGACTTTTGTGCGACCGTACTTCGTATATTGGCCGTCATTGCCCGGCACTTGCTGCTACTACGGCCGTGATTAAGTGCGCCTGCACGCGCGTTCGCATTGCGCTCGTCTGACCCTAGCCTAAAAGTTGGTAAAGCATATTGATATTCATTAACATCAGCCGGTTAAAGGTTACTCTTTAGCAACCGTGGCCCTCCAGGTGTCTTGGAACCACAACTCCCATGATGCTCCGCTACTCATTAGATAGGCTTTGAGGGAGAAGTAGTTGCAAAACATCTGAATGGCCAAGGTTGCTGAGACACTGAAATAATGAGGCAAAATAAAAACTCAGTTGCCAGTGACGACGTGTGGCAACAATCAGCAAGGGCTAGTTCACCTGCTTTGATATCTGTCCAGGCAAAGCACACCTACTAATTAATTGCCCCTTACAGCTATAGCACAGGTCAGGAATCTTGGCCCTCCAGATGTTTTGGAACTACATTTCCCATGAGGCTCTGCCAACCAAATGAATGGCTGAGCATCCAGGGAGATGTAATTCCAAAAGAACTGAATGGGACCTGGTGATGGTGAAGAGTCAGACAGGGGGCCCAGGACTTAGGAGAGTTTGCACTCACCTTTTTGGTGTCTTTTCTGCCCTCAGCGGAGCTGCCCCCCTGTGCCCCGGCTCTGCTGCTCCTTCTCACATAGATCACCTGCCTCCTGCTGGGCACTTCCTCTGCCCTCCTGTTGACCCCCTCCTCTCCCCCAGGACCCCGACTGGTCCCTTGCACCTTGTTCAGGAGCTCGTCCGGGTGCCAGGACCTGCGCTTGATGTGTGCAGACAGGTGGGTGCAGAGCAGGAATGCCAGGCAGAGGGCTGCCAGGCGGAGGGCACAACCTCTCCCGCACAGCCTGAGGTCCCTCCTGAGCATCCTCCGGTCAGGGCATGGAGGGGGGCTGCCCTCAGTCAGCCAGTCCCCACTGAGGGTTCACAGTGCAGCGTTTGGTCCTGGAGGATAACCTCTGTATGAGCAGAGAGCGGAGCAGAGAGCGGAGCAGAGCTGGCTGTGCAGGGAGAGAGCTGGGAGCCTCCCCCTGTGTCCCTCCCCCCCACAGCCCCGGCCCATGTAAGCCCGGTGCCCTCAGCAACTCTGTGTCCCCCGCCCTGCACAGCGTGAGGGCCACGGCTCCCACCCCACACCTCTGATGCATTACACCCTCTGTGCCTGATCTCTAGAGACCTGTATGTGGCTGATGGGAGTTACAGTCCACAGGAGTTTCAGGACAGCTCCTACCCTAAGCCCCTCCCCCTATATTCATGGGATATCCTTGCAGTGTTGGTTATAATATGTAACTCAGCAAAAACTAGCTTCATTGTGAAACTACACATTTTTAGCAACAATGCCCAGGTCAGTGTACAGATCTCCAGGGATAAATACAGGAATATAGGGCCCCTTTCCAAATGTAGTAGCCAGTGGCTTCTGAATGTGTCCAGTAAATACTCTTCTATCATCTGCTTCATTACTCTCCATATTTCTTTGAAACAGATTGGCGAAAAATGCTATTTATTACAAATTTTAGCTTACCCAGCACATTATGCTCAAGATCTATCACCCCCCATCTCTCCCCCCCATCTCCCCCCCCCCCCATCTCCTCCTCAGCACTGAAGAAGGAATTTAAGAGTCACTCCTCCAGTATACAGTATACTGGCTCCTGAAGACCCCTGGAGAGTTAGGATTAACCTCTAACCATAAAAAATGCATAATTTCAAGTGCTAAAATGTCTATTTTACCAAAATGAACTAAACTGTGTTTAAAAACACTAGAATGATCTTTTAAACCAGGGGTCAGCAACCTTGGCCCTACAGATGTTTGGAACTACAACTCCCATGATGCTCGGCCACTCATTAGGTATGCTGAGCTTCATGGGAAATGTAGTTCCAAAGCACCTGAAGGACCAAAGTTGCTGATATATGCTTTAACCCCCTTAAGTACCACGGGTCTTTAAAGTCAATGCATTTATGACGGAACAGTTATGTCAATGGTCCTTAATGGGTTAATAACTCAACCCTGTGGCTCCATAATTAAAAGTTGTCATACTCCTTCATGGCAGAGTGTACTTTATAACTCTGTGTCCATCGCTGTCCTTTTTCAGCATTCTTAGCAGCGATAAAATAACAGCGTGGCTGTTCTATCATTGCACCATTATCCTATGGGAAGTGTCAGGGTTAATATTTCAAAAAGTGAACCCTATTTCACAGTGTGACTCTTCATTGGGAATCTCAGCTCACCCTGGGGCCTCACCTGTTTGAGAGTAATGAGTTGTCCTCCAAAGTACCAGAGAACCCCTAAAACAGGGCTGTCTAACTCTGGCCCTCAGAGGGTTTTCGAACTACAACTCCCATGATTCTCTGGCCATCTATTACATTCAAAGATTTCTTGGTATTGTAGGCAATGAACATCTGGGAGGACCAGAGTTTGACATCCCTGCCCTAACACATAACCCACACATAACTCTTCTAAGTGCATCATCTGTTTGTTGATTCCACAGCAGCTGGTATGGCAGAGAACACGCAACCCCTGTCTCTCCAGCTGCCATCAAAAACATTTTTTTTTTCTTTTTTTTTTAAGAAAACTCCATAACATAAATTATATCATAAAACAAACACAAGACTGACCTATGTTAGGGCAAAATAATATTTTCATTCTTTTTTTTGTAATGGCTTGTAATGTCTCCAGAGTAAGTGCCGTTATTTTTCTGTAACAAAAACTAAAAAGAAGCCGGTCAATCCATTATGATAAAATAATATAGAGCTGCTTTAAATGCGCATATTATTTTATTCTTCTATATTCAATAATTTTTATTTTACAAGATTGTCAGCAGAAAAAACACATAAAATATATCAGCCACGCAGGGCCATGGCATGAGAAACAACAATAGCATGAAGGCCACATACTGTATAACGTCTCGAGAGCACAGAAAAAGAGAAATTTGAGGGAAAAGGTGCTCACATAGCAGTCAAAAGACTACGGGATGGTGATCCCAAGAGAAAAAAAGGTAAAAAAGAAAGGGGGGGGGACCAAAAACACAGGGGAGGGGGGCAAAGACCCATGCTGTGACTTTCCTGGCTCACTCCCGGAAGTCCTTAGGATAAAAGGAGGACAAATGTCAAGGGGCCCGGGAACTCAAGGGCCAAGTATGGCAGGCAGAGCCATGGTAGCTGCCACAGTGGCACACCTTGAGGCAACCCGAAAATTGCCCAAAAAAAAAGAGGGAGGCACACCATCACTAGTGTAGCAAGTACACCTCTCCAGTAAGTGTCCTTGGGCAAGACACCTAACGGTACATACTCGCCACCCAGGACATACTTGAAAATGAGAGAAATCTCAATGTATCCTTCCTGGTAAAATACTTTCTCAAAACAAAAGTGCCAAGTAAAAATATAAATGGGGGGGGGGTGCGGTGGTGACTGAATGACATCCGCAAAATGTAAACGACCCCAATAAGTGTCACAAAAGATGTAAAAATCATACAGAAAAGTCAGAAAAAGTCACAAAAATTGAGTCCACAGATTATTGCACTTGCTGATAAGGAAAAAGGGGTTATAGAGAAGAAAGGGGGGGGTCTCTTTAAACATAAGTGTCCAATAAAACACTCCAACACATCAAAAAGAAAAACTAGAAAGTGGAAAAAAGTGCGAGCCGGGGGAACAGAAAGTCCGCTCAGTCTGGTTCCTGGGAGGGGAGGGGTGATCCCACCATCGACTCGCTCGCCACGCTGCTCAGGGCTTCAGAGGCTATGCCCAGAGCCTAGAGATTGGCGATCGCGTCTTCCGCCATGTTTGCCGAAACGTGTCCGTCTCCATGGGAGATCAGCAAGGTGCCGAGTTCCCCCACTCGTAACGCACGCTGTGGGCCCGCAGGAGCACAGTGGCCGGTTTAAACAAACGTCTAGCAGCCAAAACTAGAAAAGGGAGGATCCAGTAGACTGTAACGGAGGTCCCCTCAAAGGAAACTGCGAGCATATTACGAGTCGCTTCCAGCAACAGCATCTGCAGGCGGGCGTCTTGGAGAACCAAAATGATGTCTCGGGGGACACCAGCCAGGATGCACTCAAGGACTTAGTTAAAAGTAAACAACAAAAATTTTATTCAATGATCATATCAAAAATTCCTGTAAAACAAGCCCAACGTTTCGGCTCACTCAGAGCCTTGCTCAAGTTTCTCAGGTTGAGAAAGGCTCTAAGTGAGCCAAAACGTGGGGCATGTTTTACAGGAATTTTTAATATGATCATTGAATAAAAATGTTGTTGTTTATGTTTAACTAAGGCTGGGGTCAGACGAACGCAGTGCGAATGCGCGTTCAGCCGTACTTTATCACGGCCGTAGTAGCAGCAAATGAAGTCCAATGACGGCCAATATACGAAGTACGGCCGCACGAAAGTTCGGCCGCGCAACGCAAGCGGCAAACGACCGCATTTTTTCGAGAACGTGAACCGCTAGTACTGACACACAGAGTGCGCTGCGTCGGCATAGCGGTGTGTGTGCGTGATTAGGAGACGTCAGACGCTGCACATGTCCGGCCAACATCACGTCCATTTGTTTTTTATAGCTCCGTAAAAAATCACGCACGTAATTGCGCACCGTATGACCGCTATCGAGTCTTCCGTGAAAAAGTGCGTCCAGACGCATGGACGCACTTTTTGAAGGTCGATGTGAAAAATGCGTTCGTCTGACCCTAGCCTAAGTCCTCCAGTGCATCCTGATTTTTTTCTTTGCGTATTCATTGAGGATTTTTTTCGCGGCACGTCCTGATATTTTGGAAACTACCACGAGCTGCTTATGAATATATATACCCAGCGCATACTTGAAAACAAGAGAAATCTCAATGTATCCTTCCTGGTAAAATACTTTATAAATAAATATATACACATAAATTTCCATCAATGTGAATGGAGAGATTCTTCCACAGCAAGGCTTTTTGTCTCTTCCTTCTTCCAGTGCCGCGCGTTGCATTTGGCACACAAGACGTCCCTAATTATAAGTTGTTGAGTTATGATCGGAATGCAAGGTAAAACTATTGAGGGGCTTTCACATTGTTTCCAGTAAATGGAAGGCTGCCTGCAAAGAGATGAGCAGATTGGATTCTGAAACCATTGAACCTTGCTTAGTTTTGTTACACTGACCTTTACTCAATGCATGCTTGTGGGTAATGTCTATGCGTCCGGGGCTGCCATGCCTGGGGAAAGTAATCTAAGTAGGGTTAAAACCCTTTGGAAAATCAAGAAAGTTATAATATACGCTATATACGTCTTCAAGCGTGATGCTGAGTTTTGACCGCAGCTCTGCTTCTTGAAACTGCTGTGTCTTTTTAGGACAACCCTGCCCCATAACATACTGTGACACTGACAACACATCCACTGGTGTTGAAATGTGTGTGCTCCAGGCTATTGTAGACAAAGAACACCTGCGGTGTGGCCTTATAAGGGTCAGAAGTCATTTTATCCTGCAAATTCCCAGTCTGCTCACACTTTAAGTACACCAAAGATAAGATCACCAATGGGACTTTTTAAAGAAATCTCTTAAGCTTAGTCTGCTCTCAGGAATGAAGGACAGAAAAGAGAAATTCCAGGTCTATTTAGGCCTAACACTTATACCCTCAATCCTGAAGTGGGCCAACATAACAACATTTAATTTCTATTTAGGCTAAGGTCAGACTAACGCATTTTTCGCAGCGACCGTCAAAAGGTGCGTCCGAACGCATTGCCGTATTTTTTCACGGAATGCGCGAAAACGGACATACGATGCGCATTTTTGTGCGTGATTTTTTGCGGATCCAAACCAGGAAATTTTGGATGTCTGGACATTATGTTGGCCGGACATGAGCAGCGTCTGACGTCTCCTAATCACGCACATACGCCGCCGCAGCGCACTCTGTACGTCCGTACTAGCGGTTCTGCGTTCTCGAAAAAATGCGTTTATTTTCCACTTGCGTTGCGCGACCGGACTTTTGTGCGGCCGTACTTCGTATATTGGCCGTCGTTGCGCATCATTTGCTGCTAGTGCGGGCGTGATTAAGTGCGCCTAAACGCACGTTAAAAGTGCGCTAGTCTGACCCCAGCCTTACTAACTTATAGTACATTGTAAAAATTCTCTAACATGTATGTCAGTCCAGCTATATCAGACTAAGATAAGGAATTCTCAACATGTTATGGTTTATCGAATAATCCATTCTGACATGTCAAAGTGTGTCCACCATTTATTTATTTATTTATAAAGGATTTTACCAGGAAAGATACATTGAGATTTCTCTCGTTTTCAAGTAAGTCCTGGGTTCAACAACATTAAATTGTTACAGTGTTACAGAAATACAATGTAATAAAATGCAAAATATTAAAAAGAAATTACATAAATATACAGATTAACACAAATTAAAATAAATATATTCACTATGTTACATGTTTACAGGTGCATTCTGTATTGAGGTATGTTAATAGGGAACTCTTAAGTGACTTTAGACTGGGGGAAAATTTGATGGCGTCTGGGAGGTTATTCCATAATTGTGGTGCTCTGTAGGAAAATGAGGATCGAGCCACTTTCTTTTTGTATTGTGGTATTGCAAGTAAGGTGCTGGTCCTGGATCGGAGGTTATAGGATGAGGGAACTGCTAGGGGAAGCAGCCTATTCAGGTAGGGTGGTAGCTTCCCAGAAAAGCTCTTAAACACCTGGTTGGAAAGGTGAAGGGTGCGTTTAGATTCCAGCGAAGGCCAGTTTAGCTCTTTTAACATGTCACAGTGGTGGGTCATAAAGTTACATTGTAGCACAAAGCGACAGAATGAGTTATACAATGTAGTAACCATATAACACATCTGTTAATCAATCTAAGGTCACAGTAAGTGAGAAAAAAATAATCACGTGCTGATATGTGTTACCATGGTATACAAAAACAAAACAAAACAATTACCCTCCTCAGAATGAAATGCAATGCTGTCATCATAAGTAGGGGTAACACCCAGGACTGCCAGCAGAAATCCTGGGGCCCCTTAATGAACTGCTTTCCCTCAGATGTACATTTCAGTTAACAAATTAAAAATAATGAATTTTGTCTCCCCTTCTGCTTACCTGATTTACAAGGACTGGGATAAATCCCTGCTGGTCTAGCAAGTGGATAATTACAGGGTTATTCAAAGAGCGGTGAAAAGCAGGAGAATGACTGGAGAATGGAAAATTCTAAGTCAAAATAGCCAAACCAGAAAAATTCTCCCATTTATTTCACTTTCCAAATCAGCTATTTTGACCTCGAATTTTCCATTCTCCAGTCATTCTTCTGCTTTTCACCGCTCTCTGAATAACCCTGTAAGTGTTTCCTGGGGAAGATCATTTGGTCTGCACCTCTACCTGGCGCAGACAATACTAATCGCTCCCTTAGTGAGGAGTCAGACTGCTCTTACTGGCCCCGATGCCCCAGTCCACTGAGAAATTTGTTGGTATATTGGTGGGTTGGTCCTGTGTGGCACAGAGGGACTTTTAAATTTTCAACAGTTACACAAGATGCACAGCATTTGGTCAGGGCTCCCTTGAGTCATTGGGCCGCCGAACATATCATGGGCTGTCTCTCCCCTGATGGCAGCCCTGGTATCATCATATACAAATAAGAGAGATGTGATCTCGTGACTTTCAAAACTGAATAAGTAACATTTTATAATTTGTTTTCCACTTATATACCTGTTATGCCCAATTTAAGGTGGATTAATTTATCAAGGAAAACATGGCCTTTATGTGTTTTAGTGGGGGTTTTTTGTTTAGAGAACGATTGAGTTATTTCCTGTCAAACTTTAGCAGGGTTATTCAAAGAGATCCGAATTGCTTGTGAAAGGTAACCGAACGCTGAAAATCAGCGTTCAGTTACCTTTCTTGGTCATTCAGCTATTCAGAGAGCAGGCAATACGCCAAATCCTGGCGAATTGCCTGAACATACGGTGCCTGTTCGGTGCCTGTTCGAGGGCAGTGAAAACCCCATGAAAAAGCACTGCTTCGGCTATTCAGAGAACACAAACCAGCAGTGAAAGGTTCCCCTAATGCCCTGTCATTCGGTGGTTTAATTCGGCAAGTTTATTCAGGAGAATCCCATAGACTTCAATGTTAAAAATATTCCTGTTTTAATTCAATATCTAATAAACCGTTCATTATAAAATTCTGCAGCAAAAAGTCTCTTTATTTATAGATTTTTTAGGATACTTTAAGCATTTTTCAGAATTTTTTTTTTTTTAAAGTCAGATTTTTTTTTCAGTTTACTTATTTTTTCTGTAACAGCCCTCTTTATTATCATTCCCTGGACCTCCTGTGAAAATTTCAGACATTTTCGCTCACTAGTTTCTTTGCAAACAGCGTTTCATTTTCCCAGATTCATACAAATGGTTTTGCTAATTTATTCACTGCCTCCTCTATGTCACAGCTGCTTCGGCTCTGTGTGATTCGGCTCCTGTTCGGCTCCTGTTTGGGTTTTTCGAAGGTTAATCCAGATGTTTTTGCTTGTTTTCAGCTTGCATTCGGTTAGTTTTCGTCAGGTTTGCGGCAGCTTTTCCCTGCAATTCGGGGACCCTGTGCTGTTTGCTGAATACACCGCAGGGTCACCGAAATGCAATCGGCAAAAGGAACCGAATTGAAGAGAACGAAAAGTCACCGAACGTGCGGTGACTTTTAGAATCTCTTTGGATAACCCTGTAGTTGTCACTTCCGTTGGCATGCCACAGACATGAGTGACATTTGTGAATGGACAAACAATCTTATAGGACAGACTTCCACTCACTTTGTCACTGCTGAAGGCCAATCATGCAGTGATCTGTGACAGCCCACTTAAAGCTCCACCCACGAAGAAGCATGATGGCGCCCAGCACTGGAACCACAGTACAGCCTGCAATATCTCATCATAAGGATGTCACATCACTGACTTCTCAAGACTAGTGCGATATCCACCCCCAATGCCATATTGCAGTGAAAATGAAATGGGGCCTTATTCCAACACAACTTTTAAGATAAGGGCTGGAGCCATTTTACATAACAGCTCCAGCCATTAACTTAACCCTCGGCTCGAGCCGGTACTCTAGGCTCTGGGCATGACCATAAGAAAACTGGGAACAAATAAGTACCAGTGTCCTTTTGCTGCATCAATGCAACCTCGCATATACCAGTTCGCGCAGATCTCTGAAAAAGTTTCTTGTTTCATGGATTGCTATGGGCTCCAGAAGCCAAGTGAAGCTGTCAGTATCTTGGTTGTCAGGAACCAGTGGTTTTTGGAAAAATAATTTTTTATAAATTATACAGTAAAGATTAGCTGGGAATATTCCCAGTGAATTTCTTACTGTAATGAAATATATGGCCAGTAGATGGTGTCATCTACTGCCAAATTGAGTTAAAGCCGTTACAGTTGCGGCTCATGTTCCCTGCATCAGTTGCTGAATGTCCGATGTCAGGACATCCAGTTAGCCAATATTACAGTTTTAGCTCTTTGGGCATTATGCTTTGGGGGCATCCTCTGCGGCCCAAAAAAAATGAAATTCATTTGCAGCAAACAAATTTAATTTGTTTTTGGGCTGCAGATTGAGATATCTCGATATTAGGCACCAGATGGTGCCTTTGAAGCTTGACATATCTCGATCTCGGTAGTGAAGGGGTTAAGAGGGAGCTGCTAACGATCTCCCAGCTCTGCAAACTCTGGACTCTGTGCCTCTTTGCAAACTCTGCTCTCTGTGCTTTCTTTACAAACTCTGCTCTCTGTGCTTTTCTTTTCAAATTCTGCACTCTGTGCCTCTTTCTTTGCAAACGCTGCTCTGTCCGCTTTCTTTCCAAACTCTGCTCTTTCTATTCAAACTCTGATCTCTGTGCCTCTTTCTTTTCAAACTCTGCTCTCTGTGCCGCTGGCCCGCATGTCATCAGATGGCGCCAGTCCGCCTCCTAATGCCAAGTCCACCTCCTAAGGTAGGGAGACTGCCGTTTTCATAGATCTCTTCCTTCCCTCTTGATTGATTGTATAGTGTCATCAAAACAGATCAAAATAATTGTAATTTGGGTGTTTCATCTTCGTAAAGATATGTACTGCCTAGAATTAACACCAAAAATATTAGATATAAGGAATCAACGAGTGATGCACCGAAATTAAAATTTCCAGCCGCTACCGAAAATTCGGGATCAGCTTGGCTGAAAATTAGTCATCCGATCCTGGGCATGGAGGCCCAGCTGAGCCTGAGCATAGAGGTCGGCTGAGCAGCTTGGCCAGGCCTCCAGGCCCAGGTTCGGATGACTGATTTTTTTGGGGGGTGAGATCGCGTTGCCGACACATACTCACCTACATCCACATACTTCGGCCCTGAGCTCCTCCTGCGGTGACAGTCTCATGGTGGCAGTCCTACTGCATCCAGTTTCCGTTCTCCGTCAGACGCCGGTTGCATGGATGACATCATGGAGGCAGAACCCTTTGACCCTGCAGACAGCCGGCTCAAAGGCTTCCACCTCCGTGACGTCATCCCTGAGACCGGCGTCTGACAGAGAGCGGGAACTGGATGTAGGAGGACTGCCACCACTGGAGGAGCTCAGGGCTGAAGTATGTTGATGTAGGTGAGTATGTGTAGGAAACGGGATCTCACCCCCCAAAAAAAATCAGTTATCTGAACCAGGGCCTTGAGGCCAGGCTAAGCCTCCTACTCGGCTGGCTTCCAGGCTCATTCGAGCCCCTGGCTCGACTGGGCCTCCAGGCCAGGTTCGGATGACTGATTTTCGGCCGAATTATTTATTTTTTCAGCCGATACTTTAGGTGGACGAAATTTTGTGCATCCCTATAGTCAACTAAATTTCTATGGCATACAGCAACTGCAGATAGAAATGAATTAGCATGAAATGCAATAGTGAGAATGTGTGCAACACATCTAAATCATCCACTCCTGATACCCTGGTATTCCTAGGAATTGCTAACACCTTTGTCAGCAGCATCTAGGCTCAAAGGGTCCAAGGTCATCTCTTCAGGCATTAGGTCGACAGAGAGAGGTGGGTACTGTATGTGATAAAAGGGAAGCAGTGTGACATTAACCCTTTGCAAGATCCCTAAGAAAAGCATGGTCATCCCATTGTTTTGCCTGGTGGTCTGGGGGCTTTCGCAGTACGATATTTGGAGGAAATGGTTGTATGTCCAGACTATTTTAGAAAAGGGAAGTTTGTTTCCATTTGGCTGATATAATGACATTCAGAAAGACCTTTATATTCAGACACAATTTTGTGTGTTTCCAGAGCTTCAGTGCATTGGGAATTAAATTTCTCTTTGTCTGCCAGAGGAATAGCATTGCCATACATAAAGAAGTGCTGCAGCTACCACAGTTTCTGGTTATCTTTTCCTGACATGAATCATGGCTGGACACACACTTTGGTGAGTGGGAGTATATTTGCTGGTATGCACACCTTTTGTGTGAGGTGTGTACAGGTTAATTCATTTCCAGTGTTTAGATCTCTAAATTTTGTTTTTCTTAGCAGAAATCTTATTATTCAGAAAAAGTGTTCTCAGGATGAGTTCTAATTCAAAACTATTGTGTGCCCAATGACCAAAACAACTGCATAACTTAGAAAGTGTTTTCAAAATGGTAAACAAAATACAGAGTAAGCTATTTTATAATATTTAATAACTATTGCATATTTTATTTCCATTCAAAGGGACACTACCACTTACATAAGCTGTATCTAGGTTACTTTTGCATTACAAACAAAACCACCATAAAACACATGCTGCTGTTTTTTTTTCTTTGTTTGAAGTAATTGCATGCAAAAATGAAAAATAAAACTAGAATTTAATCTACAGTATTTAACAGTTAATGAGATGGAGGAGGGAATGTTTAGATAAGGCTACAGGGGACTACTGTTCTTATAAATAAATAAGAGATGGCAGCAGAATGTGATAGAACAGGAAGCTTAAAATACATCTAATCTACCCCCTGGTGATGTCCTTTGAATACATACCACACAATATAATGTTTTGAAACAGTGATCGACCCATATTATTATAAATATTATCCTTTATTTATGTATATAGCGCCGCATATTCTGCAGGGCTTTACAAGATCAGTGTACAAGGGGTTGACACATTGGAATACCACACATGGATGATACGGCCTGATTCAGGAGGACCCTGTTTCCAAGGGAATTTACAATCTATGAGAACTATTTTGTGAGGTAGGAGCATCCATATCGTTAGGTGTCGTGCCTAAGGACACTCGCTGGTGGTGTCTCTTCTGAGTGGGATCGAGTTGGCTTTCCATGATTGTAGATCAGCGACCTGGTGGTTAGGTTGAACCCGCTTCTCGCAAAGTCGAGACTTGCTTCTCCACAGTTGTATTGGAGGAATGTGCTGAACTGGAATCTGACTTGCTTCTCCACGGTCGAAAGGGCAGAGATGTTACCACTGGACTCCACAGCCAGTGTTGTGTGGTAGGCAAGTATGTACCGTTAGGTGTCTTGCGGGCAGTTTACAACAGAAAATGGATGCACCCAGTGACACATACAGGGTAAAATGTTTTCTTAACTCAACATACAGGAGAAAAACAAAGCACATGTAAGATGTCAGCAACATAAAATAAACACAATAAGGACAATTCTGTTTTTGGCGGTAGTGTCCCTTTAAATAACCAGTGCTGGGAATTACCTTTACCATTGGTCAAATTTAAAAACTTGCAATAACCTACTGGAAATTAATAAAAACATCTTTATAAAAATGTAAGTGATATTCTAAATAGAGTATTGTTAATAAAGCTCCTCACCAGTTTCTGTCCGTGATCTTTTTAAGAAACATTATGCATTGAGACCCTGTTGCTCTAAGAGATTGTTAGTGAGGACATAGGCTGGGAATGTAGATCAATGATTAACAGAAAAAAAATAGTAGCCTGGAATGGTAAAAGAATGCTGGGGAATAAAACGGACAAACATAGTTGTAGACCCATGATTTTAAGAGCAACTGAATCACATATAGGCAAAATATATACACGTATTGCCATCTGGTCTTGCATTTTTGGGCCGACAAGAATTTTCATCTGGTGCTTTATCCAGCATTAAGCCTCAGAAGCTGAAAGGATCGCACGCAAGGTCCGTTCTTGCTTCAAAGTGAAACCTAACTTTTGTGCAGGTCAACGTTTTTTTCTGTTTTTATATGTATGTATGGATATACAGTATGATATGAGTATGTACTTTCTTCATTGGAATTTAACCCCCCTTATCCAAATATTCTCTCCTGATAAGACGATGCTGTTGGGCCTTGTTTTCACAAAGCAGTTTGCACTGTCTCTCTAAGACCACAAGATCAAACTCCGAACTCGAAGATAGTGCATGGGATAGATAACTAATGCGTTCCTCAGGAGGTCTGAAACAAGGATGAGGTATGGACACCCTTCTGTATTTTATAGTTATGCACTATAAGGCTAGGGTCAGACTGAGGCAGTGCGAACGCGCGTGCAGGCGCACTTAATCACGGCCGTAGTAGCAGCAAATGACGGGCAATGACGGCCAATATACGAAGTACGGTCGCACAAAAGTCCGGCTGCGCAACGCAAGTGGCAAACGAACGCATTTTGTTGAGAACGTAAAACCGCTAGTACGGTTGTACAGAGTGCGCTGCGTCCGCTAGCGGCGTGTGTGCGTGAATTGGAGATGTCAGACACTGCTAATGTCCGGCCAACATAACGTCCAGATGCACAAAGTGTTTTATTGATGATCCGTACAAAATCACGAACGCAAATGCGCATAGTATGACCGCTATCGCGTACTCCGTGAAAAAATGCGTCCATTCGTTCGAACGCACTTTTTCACAGACAACGTGAAAATGCGTTCGTCTGACCCTAGCCTTATTGTTGGAACATACAGGGATAAGGCTAATGTCAGACGAACGCAGTCTGAGCGCACTCTGTGTGCGTGCGCAACTGACGGACGTACTGACGGAAGATACTGTAGACACCACACGATCCATTTTTGTTGACGGATGTAGAAAAAAAAAGGGAACTATGGGAAATAAAATTAATATGAAAAATGATAAAAATTTGAAAAGGATATGAAAAGCCATTGTGTGCGTCAAGGTGCTGGACGTCGCAAATGCGCTGCGTCTGACATATCATCACTCACACAGAACGTGGAAGTGGCGCACTCTGCGCGTCGGTGGTAGCGTTTTTTACGTTTTTGCCTAACTTGCGTCCGTTTGCCTCGTGCGTTGTGCGTGCGCAGTTCGATGCACACGTACTTCGTGTGTGGGTCTCTATTGATCATTATTCTATGCTACGATGGACGTTAAACTGTGCGGCAACACGGACGTGATCACTGCGTTCGTCTGACACGGGCCTTAGACCTACTGAATGAAAGAGTGGAAATCCAAATACATACAGCCTAGACAAGCAATCAGAAACGAAGCACCAGAGGCCGCGAGTGAAGTATCCATGCGTTCCGGATAGGAACGCATCTTTTGCTGTATACATATTGATTAGAACTCTAATGAACATATGGGTTAGACGGATGGACTGACACATATGTTTAGTATTTAGATTAATTGAGGAAGTATAAAAACGGCAGGGGGGATAAAGCAAGTCATATTATTGTTTACCAGCTGATGAAGTCAGTACGCCGATGAAACGCATCCTGGGCATTTTATATGTTTTTAAATAAAAGCGCTTTTTTTCACCTTGCCGTTCTGGTGTCGTATTGGAGAGATGTTTAGTGGATTTTCTTCCCCTAAAAAATCCACCTGCTCATATTTCAAGAGCCTGGAGGCTCCACCCAGAGTAAGTGGAAAATTGGCATGGTCTGGTATTATTATAAGTTCGCACAGAATTACACTAGGCCCAATCGGGAGTTCTGTCTTTCTTATTGTCCACTTAAGGGTCCTAAGAGAGGAGAATCAGACAGGTTGATGGGTCCCTGTGAATTAGAAGCAAATACCCATAAGGCGTTACGTACTAGAGCCGGTGGTGGCTCTTCATATGTGAGTGTGCAGTTGTGGTATATATAATTGAAAATACAGAAACGGTCTGCACCATTGTTTGTTCTCTTTTTATATTCCATATGTTCCATGGTAATGAGAAAGAAGATTTGAAAAGGAAAATCAAAGTGTATGTGATACATTTTAACTGGACCGAGTGCGCTGTACCTATTCTGCACAACTTTTGGAGACAAAAAGTAAGGTTGAGGCTAGGGTCAAACGAAAGCATTTTTACACGCGAACGTAAAAAAGTGCGTCCGAACGCATTGACGTATTTTTTCACGGAATAGGCGAAAACGGTCATACGATGCGCATTTTCGTGCGCGATGTTTTACGGATCCAAACCAGGAAACTTTTTGCGTCTGGACGTTATGTTGGCCAGACACGAGCAGGGTCTGACGTCTCCAAATCACACACACACACCGCTAGCGGGCGCAGCGCACTCTGTACGTCCGTACTAGCGGTTCTGCGTTCTCGAAAAAATGCGTTCATTTTCCACTTGCGTTGTGCAGCCGGACTTTCGTGCGACCGTACTTCGTATATTGGCTGTCATTGCCCGTCATTTGCTGCTAGTGCGGCCGTGATTAAGTGCGGCAAGTGAGTCAAGCCAGAAGTCATGAGGCACTCGCAAAGTGTTGTAAACCAAGAATCAAGCAGTCGATTAATCAGGAAAATAATCAGGAACAGGATGGGCAGGAACTGGAGAAGGGGACTCTGGAGAACAAGAGTTGAATGCTGGGCCTCTGGACCACTGACCTCCAATAACCGCGCATGTGAGGGAGTGGTGGTTTGTTTTTATATAGGTGGAAGATGGCCTTGATTGTCTCTAGATGGCACAGGCAGGTCTTCATTAATCACCAATACTGTCAATGCTGCCTCATATATCCTGTTTGTATCATTATACGGATGTTGCCACCAGGGCGCGTGGGCTCAATGGAAAGGAATGATACACGCAACAAGTCTTTCCGTGCATGGTGCTAAACTGATTTGGGATCGACAGCCAGTGTCTTGACATCATATTGCTGCGTTGACGGTTGAGTTTCAGTGTCAACATGTGGAGTCAAGATGACTGTCAGGTGCTGAGATGTTTGACCAGGTGGATGTCCATGAGGATGCCAAGGAGCAGGTGTGGGTACAAATTTTAAAGTATGTGGGAACAAAAGGAACTCTGTTCCCCCTTCAAAAATGTTGAGAAATAGTGGAGAAACTGCATTCCCTCCATTTTCCTCCTTGATTTGATCCCTGGCCAGAACCATGACAACAATCTACAAAATTGAATCACAAGGAGAATTCATGTAGTTGTTTTTGGAGACCTATAGATTCTGAGACTTTAGGCTCCCAGGTGACCCCTCTTATGACTGGCAAAATAATACGTGAGTAGTAGCTTCACAAGTGGACTTAAAGCATTTGGTCAGATTTATGGGTATACTGTGCTGGCAGTAGAATAAGGTTATGATACACTATATTGCTGTTTATAATATGAATGTCATTTGGAGATGGTCCTAGAGTTTTTCTTGGTAACCGCTTTTTCAGATATGTTTGCTGTCATTTGGAGACAGAACATGGTAGTTCTGTGTGAGTGCTGTGCATGTGAGTGGTACCGTGTGAGTGCTGTGCATGTGAGTGGTACTGTGTGAGTGCTGTGCACGTGAGTGGTACCGTGTGAGTGCTGTGCACGTGAGTGGTACTGTGAATGCTGTGCATGTGATTGGTTCTGTGTGAGTGCTCTGCATGTGACTGGTTCTGTGTGAGTGTTGGGTGTTTTAGTGGTTCTGTGTGAGTGCTCTGCGTGTGAGTTGTTCAGATTCCCACACTGAGGGCCAAATTACATTCTTCACGCAAAAACACACGCGCAACGCATGAATTTGTGCGCCAAGCGATAAACGTTAACGCTGGTAAATCAACGCTGAAATTACAATCCTCGCGCATTGATTCATCTGTCGAGCAATAAAGTGCTTTAAATGGACACGCACAAATACTCGCGCAGTAACGTTGCGTGCAGAAATCAGTGTGCAGACTGTTTTTTTCATGCGATTCAGCCAATCAGAATTAAGAACCATGATTATCTCACGTTAAGAAATTGCGCCTGTCAAAGTCAATCTGATGCTGCAGCAATAATAAATGCACACACAACTTCTCCATTTTATTGGTTTGGTATGAGTAGAATGTGTAACTATACTTTGCAGATTTATTTTTTTTGGGCTGGTGTATTTGGTTTCGGCCAGGTTGTTCAGATTTGCCATTAACACCAGTTTTTAGGAGTTGCTAAAATTATGCGCGCCAAGGCTATGCGTTAAATCCTGCGCATAGATTGTAATACCATCCGCGTACCAGCGCACAAACACATTTGCGCTCACAATGTTAAGTATAGAACGCGCGCAGTAAAGTACGCTCGCGCAGGGGTCGAACAGGTTCACCCACGGTAGACGTTTACGTGCGTTTGTTGCGCTGACAATGTAATACGACATTCAGCGCACAGGATTTTACCCTTCGCGTTAATGTTTTTTTGCACCGGCGCAAACATTTGCGCGAAGACTGTAATTTGGCCCTGAGTGTGTGTAACAAGGAGAATGATTTTGTGTATATTTGACATAAAACAAAATCTAAATAATAATTTTAATAACATTAACATTGACTAAGGATCTGGAGGGGGCTATAGGCACTGACATAAAGTCTGAGAGGTTATGGGGGCTGATATGGGGCCTGAGATGTGTGCAGGAACTGACATCGGGTCTGGGGAACTGACATGTAATCTGACTCTCAATTAGGTGTGGTCCTAGCCACGGATATGTGTCTGTTAGTTTGTGTTTGTAAATTTATGTATCAATAAACATTTATTTCTATGTATATATTATTGCATTATGATATTCTGCATTGCTATGTGTTGAGCTCATGTTGCAGTGGAAAAGTAAACGGGCGTGTGTTTGATGATGGCCCAGCATATCATTATCTGACCTATACAGCCTCATGTCCTGAGCGAACCCTGAATTTAGCCCCTGGTGTGTGTTAAGGTTGGACAGCGGGATTATCTGTTTGAGTTGAGATGATGCAATTCACAAAAGGATTATACACCAGATGAGTGATTTAAAGAGACTGTTCTTCACAGAAGGGGCCATGCTCAATTTCATCTTTTCCAGCTCTGGAATTTATGCATACCTTTGACTACGGCTAATTAAAGGATTAGAATAAGGATACCAAAAAGACATGTGAATGTCCAGAGATCGAGTCGATGGTTTGGTTCAGCCAAAGAAAGATGAAGGCTTTGCACAATATTAGACATTAGTAGGGTACATAATTTAGCCAACATTGAATCCTTTCAAAAATAAAGCACAAAAGCTCTTCATAATGCAACAAGCTATCCTAAACAAAAGATAAATCCAGGTAAAGTATCCATGTAATTGGACAGACTAGATGGGCCGAAAGGTTCTTATCTGCCGACATTTTTCTATGTTTCTTTATATCAACACTATATATGGCCCCGTGGAAATACACTCACAGGATTCAATATAAAAACAGGCACATCAATTGTGTCTCGCATTAGTTCAGACAGTCCTATGAAGTGTTTTTCTAAAATAAACCATCAGTATTCAGGTCTCTTTGCAGGGTTGGCACTTTGAAACCCATAAATTGGTTCAACGATACGATCCAGTTTGGGCACTCGGGCTCAAAAAGGTTTGCCAGCCCCGCTATAAATCCTCTAAGCATTTCTATTAAAATGTATGTACTGGTACATAGGCATCTGTAATATCTACTTGCTTTTTATGCCTGCCGAATGACACTACTGGCTTATTCAAAAGGCATTGCACATTTTCAAAAGCACACTAGCAAAGCGTGCATGGCTCTTTAATAGTTGGAATGGAATAGGGCTCCTAGTGTAAACCAAAACAGAGTGTCCCAGACTCATTAAAGTCTATGGAGTTGTTTAACAGAGCTCTGGTAAAGTTTACACCAGGCTTGGAATCAAGCACTCTTTTGGGAGCATGTGTACGCATGATATTGGTTAAAAAGAAAACCATGTATCTCAGGCACGGCAGCCACCAGGGGGTGACGGCCCATGATATGTTCAGGGGCCCAGTGGCTCCAGGGGGCCCTGGCCAAACCCTGTATGTCTAAAGTGCCACAAATGTAAGGGTACCCCATGCCACCCAGGACTGATCCACCAAGATTTCAACACATCGGGGGTTGTTGCACTTGGGGCCAGTAAGAGCACTCCAACTCATCACTTAGAGTGTGATTAGTTTGGTCTGCACCACGTAGAGGTGCAGAGTGAAAGCTGCCCCACCAGGGAACACTTTTTATCCCATTATTGGAGAAGAAGAGCCAAAATGATTAAATTTTTTAATTAGTTTACTGACTTGGGCAGCTGATGGAAGGGGGGCCCCAACCATTGGTTTACTAAGGGGAATCAAGAATTCTGATGCCAGCCCTGATCTCAGAGCAAGAAATAATAAGAAGTCCTAATATTAATTTTAGGATGAGTGTATTGAGAACTTTAGCACTGTTTAATAATACAAAATTTACAAATAGGATTGTTCTCAAAGTGCCATCATTTATCGTAGAATCAAACAATGGCAAATACCACTGTTGCTACAATGATGATAAACTTTGGCATTGCCCAAAAGGTAAATTCACACAGCAGCAGGAGAAACCTCTCCTGTCACGGTTAGAATTTCCCTCTTATGATTGCCAAAGTTTATTGTTGTCGCAGCAACTGCAATATTCGCCATTTTATGCACCTGTGGTAAACCAGCGGTTTTTAAATAACCCCCAAAGTGCCCTTTGAAAGGCTACATTGAGTAGAAATAGTCTCTTTTTTGCATATTTTATTTTAAAAAACGTCTAAAATTTTGTTATGATGACAAGGCTAGGGTCAGACGAGCGTGATTTCTACGGACTGTACGTCCGTGCACACGGACGTACGTCAGTACGGAAGACACAGTAGTGGCCACACAGTCCGTTTATTCACTGACGTATATTTTGACGGATGTAGGAGGGAAAATAAATTAAAAAGCAAAACCATTTTGTCCGTGAAAAAAATGCTGAACGTATAAATGCAGTCCGTCTGACCACGTTCCATCACTCACACACAAAGCTATGCAGACGTTGTGGACGCAGCGCACTTTGTGCGGCCGTTCTAGGGGATGTACGTTCTTGCCTGCCTTGCGTCCGTGGGCCGCGGCCGTTGTGCGTCCGCAGTTCAGTGCGGACGTACTTCATGTGTCAGGCTCCAATGGGCTTTCTGTCATGCTATCACGGACGTACTTTTAGGCGCAATCACGGACGTGAACACTACGCTCATCTGACCCCAGCCTAAAAAGCAAACCTTTGACACAGCAAGTTTAAGCTCCTGGAGAGAATGTTTGAGGAAATGCTTCGAAACTGAGCATAATGCACCGTGACACAATTCTTTGTGCACGTAATTCCGTCAGGTCATTTGGAAAACCCTATTACACCGTCCTGTTGTGTGGCTAGCTCTTTTATCTCAAGAAAACACTTTCAGACTCCCTACCCTAAAGGGACAGGAGACTTCGAGGGAGATTTATAAAGCCTTACCATAAACAAGAGCCTCTTAATGCCTTAAAGGTATTAGTACTGCATGAGGTTGCTTCCCAGATTCACCTTCTGGATTTATTCACTTGTGATGACGGGCAACAAGATAGGCTGTTTGGTTTGTTAAATTATTTTAGGCATTGGCTTGCCACAAAGAGCCTACCTTAACTCATAATTGCCAAAATGTTTTACAAATATCATAAGCACTCATTATTTAGATTATATGTCCATGTAAAAATATTCTGATTCAGTGTGCAGGGATTTAACTACTCCCAGAAGCACTTTGAAAACATATATTGGCCTCACCATAGGCGTCTGCAGAAATTTTTCCAGGGGTGGGGGGCAAAATTTTAATGGCATCCATATTCTGCCCTTTTGACAATGTCATGAAGGGTACAATCATAAAATAAAGTGTAGTAATACAAAGGCTGCAAAACATGATGCAAGTCTAATAGAAGAATAAAGGTGTAAGTGTCTGACCTGAGCGTTGCATTTTCTAGTCTGTTAACGCCATTCAATGCACCACACTAGTCACACACCCAGGATCAAGGCACTAAAAGAAGTGTTTTTTTAAGGCAATCTCTGTATACACAGAGCCAGCTCTGTATACACAAACATGACCCCCCCCCAGATACTGGCACACACCCCAGTCCCCCACTCCAAATACGCACGCACGCACACACACACACACACACACACACACACACACACACACATACTATATATCTATATATATATATATATAATATATATATATATACTCACCTTCGCTACATACACATATACACACACATATCTCCTCTCCTCAACCCTCTCTTAGATTGTAAACTCTGAGGCAGGGTCCCCTCTCCTCTTAGATTGTAAACTCTGGAGCAGGGTCCCCTCTCCTTAGATTGTGAGCTCTGGAGCAGGGTCCTTTCTCCTCTTAGATTGTAAACTCTGGGGCAGGGTCCCCTCTCCTCTTAGATTGTAAACTCTGGGGCAGGGTCCCCTCTCCTCTTAGATTGTAAACTCTGGGGCAGGGTCCCCTCTCCTCTTAGATTGTAAACTCTGGAGGGGTCCTAAGAGGAGAGGAGACCCTGCTCCAGAGTTTACAATCTTTCTCCTGTTAGATTGTAAGCTCTGGAGCAGGTTCCTAAGAGGAGAGGGGACCCTGCCCCAGAGCTTACAATCTTTCTCCTCTTAGATTGTAAACTCTCATAAATAAAGACAATGGCATCAAGCTTAATAAAAAACTATTTATTTGACAATCATTACCTTTTTTCCTGTGGCCCATAGGAACATCTGCATCTCAGCCCTGCCTCTCCCAGCATGCAAAGTGAGTGAGAGCACATGGTGGATTGGAGGTGGAGTGGGGATGTGAGGCTGGTGCAGCCTAGTGGAGAGCCCATGAACTGCAGCGTGCAGTGAATAAATTATAATTTAAGCCTGTTGGTTCATTGTCTATCTCGATAAAAGTCCAAGGGCTCTAATTACATTCCTAATGCAATTTTTAACGCTTGCGCAAAACCCTTTGCGCTGAACGTCGTATTAAAATGTCCGCGCAAAAAATGCGTGTTAACGTCTAACGCGGGTGAACCTGCGCAAACCCTTTGTGAGCGTAATGTACTGCGCGCGTCCTATTCTTAACATTGCGAGCGCAAATGCATTTGTGCGCTGGTACGCGGATGGTATTACAATCTTAGCGCAAAATTTAACGGACAACGTTTGCGCTCAGAATTTTAACGTCTTTGAAAATCTGGTGGTAACGGCAAATCTGAACGTCCTGGCTGAACCAAAATACACCAGCACGAAGAAAAAAAATCTATAGCACAGTATTGTTACACATTCTACGCATACCCAAACAATAAAATGGAGAAGTTGTGCCTGTTTTTATTATTGCTGCAGCATATATACTCAGATTGATTTTGGCAGGCGCAAAAACTTAACGGGAGACAATTGTGGTTCTTAATTCTGATTGGCTGAATTGCGTGAAAAAACAGTCCGCACACCGATTTCTGCACGCAACGTTAATGCGCGCGCGTTTTTGCGCGTCTTTTTTACGCGCGTTATTTTTTGACGGATGAAAAAATGCACACGGCTTGTAATACCACCGTTATTTTTCACGTGTTAACGTTTAACGCTTCGCGCAAAAAAACACGCTGCGCGTGCGTTTTTGCCCGAAGAATGTAATAGAGCCCCAAGTGGGGACTGAACATCAATCCTTTACTAAATAAACCTTAACATTTCGCATTAAGAAGACTACCCTCCATCACAGTGTATATATAATATTTATTAAAGGAATATAATTAAAGGACATAGATAGATACTGGGAAAAAACAAGTTATTAAAAAAGAGAAACAAAATATATATACTGTATATACCACGTTACAGTTATGTAATGAAATTATAAATGTAATAATTTCATATCATAACGTGATGTAAAAACATTACCAGTTTAGTTCCTTCTTGTTCCTACTTTTGGTTGCTTATCCTCCTTTTATCCTTATGCTTTTTTGTTTTTTAATGAGTAATGCTGTCGTGTATTCCTTATGCATTATGAATATAATTTTCTTGTGTGTTTATACAATGTTTCAGGCACTAGTGTCTTCTCGATTTAGTCATCATGCGGAAGCCACCTTAGGCTAGGGTCAGACGAACGCATTTTTATGTTGTCTGTGAAAAAGTGCGTTCGAACGAATGGACGCATTTTTTCACGGAATACGCGATAGCGGTCATACTATGCGCATTTTCGTCCGTGATTTTGTACGGATCATCAATAAAACTCTTTTTGCGTCTGGACGTTATGTTGGCCGGACATTACCAGCGTCTGACGTCTCCTAATCACACACACACGCCGCTAGCAGACGCAGCGCACTCTGTACGTCAGTACCTGCGGTTTCACGTTCTCGAAAAAATGCGTTCATTTTCCACTTGCGTTGCGCAGCCGGACTTTTGTGCGACCGTACTTCGTATATTGGCCGTCATTGCCCGGCATCTGCTGCTAGTGCGGCCGTGATTAAGTGCGCCTGCACGCGCGTTCGCACTGCCTCAGTCTGACCCTAGCCTTAGGCTACCTACAATTGCAAAGTGCAGGAATCGTAATTGTTTAACAAGTGTATACTTTGCAAAATCTGCAGCTGCAACCATAAATCTGAAAAACGGAACTGGTGAATTATTTACTTGACAAATGTGCATAGTTTTGATAATTTTAAACTCTCGAAGTAGTAAATTGTAATTTGTTACCCTGAATTTAATTCATCTTACAGCTGTAAAAATAATTCTACCCCAAAATAAACTTGTATGTAGCTTATTTCTGAATCATGCATATCTAATTATCTATATCTACAGAAAAAAAGGTTCCACTCAGCCTGCATGAAGAATATTCCATAGTCCAACATTTCCACATATAAACATTAGGCATGTCTGTATTAACCATAGTAATACATACAGGGTTATTCAAAGAGATCCGAATGGCTGGAGAAAGGTAACCGAACGCTGAAAATCAACGTTCGGTTACCTTTCTTGGCCATTCGGCTATTCAGAGAGCAGACAATACGCCAAATCCTGGCGAATTGCCTGCACATTCGGTGCCTGTTCGAGGGCAGTGACATCCGCATAAAAAAAGCACTGCTTCGGCTATTCAGAGAACACAAACCAGCAGTGAAAGGTTCCCGAAATGCCCTGCCATTCGGTGGTTTAATTCAACAGGTTTATTCAGCAGAATCCCATAGGCTTCAATCAGGGGCGGATCCAGGGGGGGGGGCAACGGGGCAATTGCCCCCCCCGAGATTCTGATAAATTTATTTTTACTGGCCCTTTCATCTCAGCAACAGACTTAGCATTGCCGGGCTGGCCGCCGCCAAGCTGAAGGCAGCAGCGCGCACCGCGACCCGCACTGCCGCCCATTATCATCTCTCTCTCTGACTGTCACTGAGTGCTGTGCTGTAGTGTGTGTGCTCAGTGCTTTGCTGTCTAATATTTTTTGGCCGCTCCGCAGCCTCCGCTCATATAGCCGGGCCCTCACTCACGGGCCACGCTGGCAGCGGCTGCTGGGCAGTGCTGGGCCAGCCCAGGCTTGCCACCGGCCCGGGCCGGCCCGCCGCACTGACTCAAAGCAAGGAGCCGAGGACTCGGAGGAGGACTGAGGCGGCAGGGAAGTAGGGAACAGGAAGTGAGGTGAGCGCCACCAGCAGCTCAGCCCCACGTCACTAGCTCAGTCACGTGACAATCCGGGGCGGGCGCTGGACTGGTGAGTGACATGGTCATTTGGTGAGTGTCACATGGGCGGGAAAGCCATCAGGAGCAGGAGGCGCCACATTGTCTATGGTATGGCTCTGCTGCACACAGTGCAGCAGCCTGTGCCCTGCTGTGTGCTCAGCTCTGCTGCTGAGCAGCCTGCCCTGCCACCAGTCAGTGTCATGAGTGAGTGCTGTGGCTAAAAAAAATCTGCTGGCCTGCTGCGAGTGCGTGCGCGCACACCACTCGCACAGCGGCACAGTCACTGACTGCACTCGAGTGACAGAGAGACACTGACTGAAGAGAAGACACTGTCTGTGACTGTCATGATGATTCAGAAGACACTCACTGTCAGTCAGAGACTCCGGTGAGTGAATGATAATAAATGGTGGTGTGATTGTGTGCCTGCCTGCCCTCATCTTCTTCATGCCCTGCCTGCAGCTAGTGCCACTGCCTAGTGCCCGGCCCCAGTCAGTGCCCAACTTCACCAAACCTCTGGACATGACAATCTGCCAGCTTCCTCCTGTAAGCCGCAGCATGTCACATGGTCACAGGGGGCTGCTGGACACTCCATTAAGCATCAATTAAATACAGTGGGATGGAGGGGATTTATACCTAAATTGGTTCCCACTTCCTGGTTCGATGCTTGAAGCTCATGTAGGCTTTCACTGATCTCAGGCTTCTGGGAGGAGTGAAGCCTCTGCACTAGGAGGATTGAATCAGTCATTGCCCCTCCCGAGACTAGGCTCTGGATCCGCCCCTGGCTTCAATGCTAAATATATTCCCGTTTTAATTCAATATCTAATAAACCATTCATTATAAAATTCTGCAGTAAAGAGTCTCTTTATTTATGGATTTTTTTAGGATATTTTAAGCATTTTTCTGTATTTTTTTTTTTTCAAAGTCCGATTTTTTTTTTTTTAACTTTACTTATTTTTTCTGTAACAGCCCTTTTTATTATCATTCCCTGGACCTCATATGTAAATTTCAGACATTTTCGCTCAGTAGTTTCTTTGCAAACAGCGTTTCACTTTTCAATCATTCAAGCAAACTGTTTTGCTAATGTAGCGCTGGTTTAAAACACTGTTGCTGTAGTACTTATTTTTGGCCACCAGAGGGAGACAAGCACAATGTAAGAGACACTGGACAATGGGACTACGTTTTCCAGCATGATTTGCGTCAGGAACAGGAAGTAGGTGGGGAGAAGAGACTTACATCCGCAGCCTCGTGCAGAGGAAACCCAGAGCGCGCCGAGGAGTGAAGAGAGCAAGACGCACGTGAGACAAACAACGATCGTGACCAGGCCGGTGCGCAGGTGCGGCCCTGCGGAGCTAGAGATCGGTTCACACTACTTGCCAGAGACCTAGTAATCCACCGCTGCAAAGTATACAAAGATACAGAGTTGCTGAAGGACCCCCAGTGAGGAGACCGCGATGATCTAGTGGGAGTGCAGGTGGTGAGCTGAGCATCTTGTGACAGAAAGGGACAAGCACGACAAGCGGATCCGGTGGCACAGAGTCCCAGTCAAGTAAAGCGGAGAGACGTCCTGGGTCGGGCAGAGCGCAGAGTATCTGGCGGATGGGTGAGAGGCCTTCCCGGCCACAGTAAAATAATAAAGCACGCTGCAAGTTTGTCTAAACCTACAGGGCCCCAACGTGACTAGGCCAGGGCCAGGGTACAACAAACTGGGTCTAAACTTCCTGTGACTACAACAAAGTTTCCTGACCAGCTGATAGGTCCTTCTCCCATTGTGCCAATTCAAGTAGAGGGAGTCTACACTAAAGCTCTGTTGGACTCAGGGGCTCAAGTGACATTGATCTACCGAGACTTCTCCGAGAAGCACTTGAAGCACATACCTCTACAGAAATTGAAGGACCTGGAAATCTGGGGTATCGGAACTGAGAAACTTCCCTATGACGGATATCTACAGGTGAAGTTAGAGATCGGATCCGAAGTCATCGGACAGTCTGGAGGTTGTGATGCATTGGCCATTATGTGTCCTCGGCCTTCAGGGGCAAACAGAAGTTCTATGATAGTGGGGACGAATACTGATCTGGTGCGGCGTCTCCTGACTCCTGTGGTACTGGAAGAAAGTTCTACCAAAGGAGTACACCCGATGTTACGTCCAGTCTATCAGAGAATGGTCGAAGAACAGTAGGCACCTGCCGAAGTGGAGCGCCTATGGAGATTGGAAGGAACAGAGAAGGTTCTGCAATCAGGAGAAGTAGCGAGCTTCCGGGCTTCAGTCAAGTTGAACGGATAGCAACCAGGTCCCTATGTGGTACTGGAAACCGATTTTAATCATGGGAATGAAGCCGGAGTAGAAGTAATCCCTGAAATAATCTCCACAAGAGCTTTGAAACGAACACGAGGAAGAGTCTCAGTCAGTGTGTGTAATGTGTCTGATTCTCCAGTGGTCCTGAAAGCACGAATGCCTATCGGGCAAGAAGCGTCCGCTACGCCTCTCTCTCCTACCGATTTAGGAGGGGGAGTGGATAAAGAGATTCCAGATGACAGGTTCTATCCTAAGGACGCTCCCATCTCGCCCAAATGGAAGAAACGTCTTCAGTCCAGGTCCTAAAGTGGAGGGACTTATTCTCCAAGGATGAGTTCGATGTGGGCCTAGCTAAGAGTACTGAGCATCGCATTAGACTACAGGAAAACAAGCCGTTTCGAGAAAGATCAAGACGATTTCCTTTGGGAGACTTGGATGATCTACGAGAACAGCTGAATGAACTGCAAAGAACTAAGGTGATCCAAGAGTCCAGGAGCCCGTATGCATCTCCAATAGTAATGGTCCGGAAGAAGAATGGCTCTGTCCGTCTATGTATAGACTATCGCACGCTAAATCGGAGAACCATCCCAGATCAGTATGCTACTCCTCGGATAGAAGATGTCTTAAAGTGTCTGTCTGGAGCAAAATGGGTTAGTGCACTAGACCTGCGAAGTGGGTATCACCAGATACCAATGCATCCTGAAGACAAAGAGAAGACTGCGTTCATCTGCCCACTGGGGTTCTTTGAGTTCAACAGAATGCCTCAAGGCCTTATGGGAGCTCCAGCCACATTCCAACGGTTAATGGAGAAGACCGTCGGGGACATGAACCTGATCGAAGTATTAGTGTATCTGGATGATATTATTGTGTTCGGGAAGACTCTGGAAGAACATGAACAACGGTTGGAGAAGGTCTTGAAGAGGCTCCATGAAGAGGAAATTGTCTCTGGAAAAATGTCAATTCTGCTTACCTTCCGTTACATATCTGGGACATGTGGTTTCAGCAGAAGGCGTTTCGACAGATCCTCGGAAGTTGGAAGCCGCAGCTTCCTGGCCTAGACCCCGAAATGTTACTGAACTTAGATCTTTCTTGGGGTTCTGCTCCTATTATCGAAGATTTGTAGGAGGATTCGCCAAGATAGCTCAACCACTGAACAAGCTCCTACAGAAAGAAGACGCAGAAGAGGGTCACAAGGCCTCTGACCGAAATTTGTCGGCTCCAGGGCCAAGGAAGGCTCAAGAATCTATCCAGGGAGAATGGACTAGTCAATGCGATGGTGCTTTTGTGAAGCTGAAAGAAAGTCTAACTCGAGCTCATGTCTTGGCTTACGCGGATCCTCACAAGCCGTACGAACTGCATGTGGATGCCAGTAGAGAAGGTCTAGGGGGAGTCCTGTACCAAGAGTATGGTGGATTGCTGAGGCCTGTAGCGTATGTGAGCCGGAGCCTTACGCCCTTAGAAAAGAACTATCCTACCCACAAGTTGGAGTTTCTAGCCTTGAAGTGGGCGGTGGTAGATAAGCTAAAAGACTATCTGTATGGAGCCGAATTTGTGATAAAGACGGATAACAATCCTCTTACCTACGTCCTTACTCCTGCAAAGCTAGACGCCACGGGACATCGGTGGTTGGCCGCTCTGTCAGGGTTTCGGTTCAGCCTGAAGTATCGCCCTGGGGTGAATAATCGAGATGCCGATGCTTTGTCGAGGAGACCCTACATTACAGAATGGACTCAGTTAACTCCAGATGGGGTGCAAGCTTTATGTCAAGGAGCAGAGCGCCGGGTCAAGGGAGGGACTGAAGCGGAAGCCATAGGAGTTATGGCTGCGACTGTTCCAGAGTTCTATTGTAATCCTACACAGCTCAGGGATGAAAGTTTGCCTACTTTTTCAAAACAGGACCTGAGAGCTGATCAGGCTGAAGACCCTTTGATTGCATTAACCGCGAAGGCCCTGAATGCGAACCAACGGGAGATTCTTCTGACAAATTCCCCAGAAGGGGCCAGATTGGTATATAAAGAGTGGGAACGATTGAAGATGTTGGATGGGGTGGTCTACCGAAGGGGCCCCTCGAACGGTGCTGAAGAGACCCAACAGTTGTTCCTTCCCACTAAGCACAGAGAGGATGTACTGCGGTCATTATACGATGAACATGGACATTTAGGTGCAGAGAGAACTTTTAAGCTGGTGCGAGACAGATTCTATTGGCCCTGCATGAGAGCTGAAGTGGAAAGTTACTGCCATTCATGTCTGAGGTGTATCCAAAGGAAGACCCTACCGACCCGAACTGCTCCAATGAGCCACCTACAAAGTCAAGGACCCATGGATTTGGTGTGCATTGATTTCCTGTGCTTAGAGCCGGATGCTAGTGGGCAGGGAAATATTCTAGTAGTGACTGATCATTTCACACGTTATGCCCAAGCTTTTTCCACGAAAGACCAACGTGCTCCTACGGTAGCGAAGGTTCTAATGGAAAAGTTCTTTGTTCACTTTGGCCTACCAAGGAGAATACACTCTGATCAGGGTAGAGACTTTGAGAGCCAGCTTGTTGGGCAATTACTGGAACTGTTGGGAATTCAGAAGACCCGAACTACACCATATCACCCTCAAGGTGATGCTCAACCCGAAAGGTTCAATCGCACGCTGCTAAACATGTTGGGGACACTGTCAAACAGAGAGAAGCAGAGCTGGAGTCATCACATAGCTACGCTAGTACAAGCATACAACAGTACGGAGAGTGACGCTACTGGATACTCACCGTACTGTCTTATGTTCGGAAGAGAAGCTCGACTGCCGGTTGATTTGGCATTTGGGCTATCTCTGGACCAGACGTCGGTAGCTTCTCACAGAAATTATGTGGATAGACTTCGGAAGAACTTGGCCTCTGCGTTTGAACAGGCCCATTTTACCTCGGGAAACAGAGGAATAAGCAGAACTATGATTTGAAAGTTCGGATACAGGATCTACAACCCGGTGATAGGGTTTTGTTGAAGAACTTAGGTGCTGCTGCAAGGCATAAGTTGGCGGATAGATGGAGTTCTCAGGTCTACATTGTCTGCAAGCAACTGCCGGGTCTGCCAGTTTACCAAATCCGACCGAATGGAAAGGCTGGGCCTCTTAAAAACTGGCACCGGAATCATTTGCTACCTTTGAGAGAGGCTGTAAGTATACCAGTTGGTGACGAACTTTCTCTGCCTAACCCGCCTGCTCCATGCTTAACTCCCGTTACTCGGTCTCAGCAGACACGGGTTGTTGAAGAGAGTGAAGGGGACAGTGAGGAAGAAAGCTTTTGTCTGGACTGGGTGTGCTCACCAGAGCCTGAAGAGGTCTTTCCAGTTCCTTAATGGTGGGAAAGTAACCTGAGGCCTGAGGCTCCTGAATTCCAATTGGAAGTTCCCAAGACTTCTGAAATTCCTGTAGTTCCTGAGGCCGCATCTTATGATTACAGTTCCATGCCTTCACTGGAAGGATCATACTCCGAAGAGATGTCTGTTCCAGTTGTGGATGAAAGAACTGAACCCGCACCTGTAGTACTTCTACCTGAAGAGGAACTGATTGAGCCCGAGCCAAAACGTTCTGTCTGACCCCCTCAAAGACTCACCTACAACTCACCAGGACATAGCACTGAAGAGGCTGTTACCACGGTGCGAAGGTTGCCCGAAGTGTCTGCTATGTTAGCTGAGGTAGTCAGAAGCATGAGTCAACTTGAGGAAGTGTATCTAACCCATTGTATGCTTGCTGCTGAGCCTGTATATGTTGCCTAATGTTATGTTGAAATGTAATGGAACTGTTATACCGCCTTGGAGAGACCCAAGAGTTCTAGGAGGGGGAGAGTGTAGCGCTGGTTTAAACCACTGTTGCTGTAGTACTTATTTCTGGCCACCAGAGGGAGATAAGCGCAATGTAAGAGACACTGGACAATGGGACTACGTTTTCCAGCATGCTTTGCGTCGGGAACAGGAAGTGGGTGGGGAGAAGAGACTCACATCCGCAGCCTCATGCAGAGGAAACCCAACCGGAGTGAAGAGAGCAAGACGCACGTGAGACAGACAACGATCGTGACCAGGCCGGAGCGCAGGTGTGGCCCTGCGGAGCTAGAGATCAGTTCACACTACTTGCCAGAGACCTAGTAATCCACCGCTGCAAAGTATACAAAGATACAGAGTTGCTGAAGGACCCCCAGTGAGGAGACTGCGATGATCTAGTGGGAGTGCAGGCGGTGAGATGAGCATCTTGTGACAGAAGCGGACAAAGACAAGCGGATCCGGTGGCACAGAGTCCCAGTCAAGTAAAGCGGAGAGACGTCCTGGGTCGGGCAGAGCACAGAGTATCTGGCGGATGGGTGAGAGGCCTTCCCGGCCACAGTAAAATAATAAAGCACGCTGCAAGTTTGTCTAAACCTACAGGGCCCCAACGTGAGTAGTCAAAGACACAATTAAATCGTTCACTGGCCAGTTGAATCTTGTACCCGGGTACCAATACACGCATACACATACACCTTTTTGGGACACAACCTGTACGGGACTCACATTCCAACAACGAAGGGGTTAATATTCATTTTTCTTTTCCGCTGCGCGTTTCTCGCATTACAAACTTCTGTAAATATATATGTATACCGTGCTGCTTTATATATGCCAGTTTATTTGAGATCAGTAAACTATATAACGTATAAAATCCACAACAGTGCTGGTGTATATTTATTCCCTAGTGCGGGGAGACTGACCCGAGGTTTAAATTCAGCGGCTCCTCTGGGAGTGAGCGCTACACTAATTTATTCACTGCCTTCTTCTACGGTGTCGGCTTTTTCCGGAGGCTTCGCTGCGTGTGATCGGCTCCTGCTTGGGTTTTCCGGCGTCTTCGACGGGTTAATCCAGATGTTTTTACGGGTTTTCGGCATGCATTCGCCGGATTTTCGTCAGGTTTTCGGCAGCTTTTCCCTGCACTTCGACAGCCCTGTGGTGCTTGCTGAATACACCGCAGGGTCGCCGAAATGGGAAAGCTGATTTGCACCCAATTGAAGAGAACGAAAAGTCACCGAACGTGCGGTGACTTTTCGAATCTCTTTGAATAACCCTGATAGTTTTAAAATTGAAAGGCTCTCTTTAATAATATTGGAGAGCAGTTCAGAACAAATAGCAATCATATAAATAAGGAATCCCAAACTCCGACTCCCCAGGTGTTTCTTAACTACAACTCCCATGATTCCTTTGCCCTCTTTTGCATTCAATGAACTCTGGGAATTGTAGGCCACCAACAACTGAGGTGGCCGTACTTTGAGATCCCTGATATAAATGATGTAATATGATTGGGTGAACTGCACAAAGACTATACTCTCGTCGTACATTTTTCCTTAAATGGAATTTTGTTGGTAGGCATTTCTTGCTCGATGCTCTTTCTGTGAGAATAAGCAAAACCATTGGACAGAATACACATTCTACACTGCATTTACATTTTTCATCCAGGTACTGCTTAAACTAGTTATTAAAACATTCAAACTGAAGCACTACCTACCACGAGTATCATAGTGGGTAGCACTGTGTTACAGGGCAAGGTGCTGAATTACCGCCTGCCCCAGAATCTGGTGCTAGAATGGGGATGCTACGGGGAAACCTGCAGGCACAGGTTTTCCCTGTTAGCGCCCCATTTTAGCGGCACAGAGGGAATAGGGCCCAAACAGGGTTATCCAAAGAGATTCGAAAAGTCACCGCACGTTCGGTGACTTTTCGTTCTCTTCAATTCGGTTCCTTTTGCCGATTGCATTTCGGTGACCCTGCGGTGTATTCAGCAAACAGCACAGGGTCCCCGAAATGCAGGGAAAAGCTGCCGTAAACTCACCGAAAACTAACCGAATGCACGCTGAAAACAAGCAAAAACATCTGGATTAACCTTCGAAGAGGAGCCGAACAGGAGCCGAAAAGGAGCCGAATCACACAGAGCCGAAGCAGCTGTGACGTAGAGGAGGCAGTGAATAAATTAGAAAAACCATTTGTATGAATCTGGGAAAAAGAAACGCTGTTTGCAAAGAAACTACTGAGCGAAAATGTCTGAAATTTTCACAGGCGGTCCAGGGAATGATAATAAAGAGGGCTGTTACAAAAAAAATAAGCAAACTGAAAAAAAAAAAAAAAAAAATCGGACTTTTAATTTTTTTTTAAAAAATTCAGAAAAATGCTTAAAGTATCCTAAAAAATCTATAAATAAAGAGACTTTTTGCTGCAGAATTTTATAATGAACGGTTTATTAGATATTGAATTAAAACGGGAATATTTTTAACATTGAAGCCTATGGGATTCTCCTGAATAAATTTGCCGAATTAAACCACCGAATGGCAGAGCATTAGGGGAACCTTTCACTGCTGGTTTGTGTTCTCTGAATAGCCGAAGCAGTGCTTTTTGATGGGATTTCACTGCCCTCGAACAGGGACCGAACAGGCACCGTATGTGCAGGCAATTCGCCAGGATTTGGAGAATTGCCTGCTCTCTGGATAGCCGAATGGCCAGGAAAGGTAACCGAACGCTGATTTTCAGCGTTCGGTTACCTTTCTCAAGCAATTCGAATCTCTTTGGATAACCCTGAAAGTGTAGAAGGAGACGGAATTTACAGTATATACAGTATATACCCGAAACAGCGCTGTCCTAGGAGTGGCTTTGACCAGTTGCATAAACCTTATCTCTGCTACAAAGCCACGGTGTGGCATAGCATTGATTTTAGGGTTATGTGTAATAACAGACCCAGGGTGCATAAAAGTGAGACAGATGTCATTTGCATATCCTACCCAGAATTCCTTGCTGCATATGGGGAATGTGGCAAAGGAGCTCTGGGATGCAATTCATCGAATTGCTGTGATGTGCAAGTGGCTTCTGCAATAATAAACACACTATATATATATATACAAAGTGTAGAAGGAGACGGAATTTACAGTATATATATATATATATATATATACAGTTGTGTTCAAAATTATTCAACCCCCAATGCTGTAAAGGGTTTTAGGGAATTTAGTGTACATTTGTAATTGTATTCAGAATGAAATCCTACAAGGACTTTTTAAAGAACCAAATGCAACTAAAATTACATCAATTGGTTTTGTAATACAGTAGTAAATGTTTCTTTTGTGAATTCTTCATTGAGACAATTATTCAACCCCTTAAAGACTACCACTCTGAAGAACAGAGGTTCATTCAAGTGTTTTCAATCAGGTATTGAAAACACCTGTGGATGTCACGGAGCAGCAATAAAGCATAATAAGCACCAATTAGGCAGCTTTAAAATGACTGTGATACTCAGCTCCTTCTAGACATTTACTGGTGTGGTTACAAACATGGTGAAGTCAAGAGAATGGTCCAGGAAGACAAGAGAAGAGGTGATTACTCTTCACAGGAAGGGCAATGGCTATAAGAAGATTGCAAAGATGTTAAACATACCTAGAGAGACCATGGGAAGCATCATTCGCAAATTCAAGGCAAAGGGCACTGTTGAAACGCTACCTGGTCGTGGCAGAAAGAAGATGCTGACTTCGACTGCTGTGCGCTACCTGAAGCGTAGAGTGGAGAAAAGTCCCCGTGTGACTGCTGAGGAACTGAGAAAAGATTTGTCAGATGTGGGTACTGAAGTTTCAGCTCAGACAATACGGCGCACACTGCGTAATGAAGGCCTCCATGCCAGAACTACCAGGCGCACCCCCTTGCTGTCTCCAAAGAATAAGAAGAGTCGACTGCAGTATGCCAAAAGTCATGTGGACAAACCACAGAAGTTTTGGGATAGTGTTCTGTGGACTGATGAAACAAAATTAGAACTGTTTGGAACGCTATGTTTGGAGGAGGAAGAACAAGGCCTATGAAGAAAAGAACACCTTACCTACTGTGAAGCATGGCGGGGGGTCAATCATGCTTTGGGGCTGTTTTGCTTCTGCAGGTACAGGGAAGCTTCAGCGTGTGCAAGGTACCACGAATTCTCTTCAGTACCAGGATATATTGGATGACAATGTGATGCAGTCCGTCACAAACCTGAGGCTTGGGAGACGTTGGACCTTTCAACAGGACAATGATCCCAAGCATTCCTCCAAGTCCACTAGAGCATGGTTGCAGATTAAAGGCTGGAACATTTTGGAGTGGCCATCGCAGTCACCTAACTTAAATCAGATTGAGAATCTCTGGTGGGACTTCAAGAAAGCAGTTGCAGTGCGCGAGCCTAAGAATGTGACTGAACTGGAGGCTTTTGGCCATGACGAATGGGCGAAGATACCCGTAGATCGCTGCAAGACACTTGTGTCAAGCTATGCTTCACGTTTAAAAGCTGTTATAACTGTAAAAGGATGTTGTACTAAGTACTAAGATTGAATGTCACTTGGGGGTTGAATAAAACTGATAATGATGTGAGCACAGAAAAGACATTTGTGGTTATTTCATTATAAATGTTATGTTATATTTGTCTGACCTACACGTGCCTCTTTGATTTAATTGTAAGCAAGATGACTGAATGATCAAAATCAATGTCAAACTGGCCAAAACACTCAATTTCAGTGGGGGTTGAATAATTTTGAACACAACTGTATATATATATATATATATATGAATATAAAATTTGTTCAAATCTGGCACTCCAGGATCTCTCAAGTCCTTGCCCGGTGCTGCACTAGGCTATTGATATATCAGGAAACAAGTGCTGCTTGTTTCCTGACATATATATGTCATCAGTGTATACCTATAAGCGGCAAAAAAAATTGCCATGCGGTGCTAGAGTGTTCAGGTTTGGTTGAAGAAAAGGTGGCAATGCTAATCCATGGCCTCATCTGGCCCCATGGATGGGCCGGCCCTGCAAGCACCACACACAAGGGTGTTGCTGTCCATAAAATCTGTGACCATCAGAATGCCTTCAAAACTTTGCTCAAAAGCTGTTGAAAAAAACATATTTGCACAAACTGTGCTTCCTTCATATGTGGGTTTTCTCTTTTCTGTATTTGTGTGAATTATTTTGAGTGCATTTTTTGAAAGTCCCAGTCCTTATTTTGTTCACTCTCCTAAGCACACTTTAGTATGTGTATCATTCAGGATGCTGGCATTTATATCCATGACTGTTAAGGAAATATATGTGGTATAGCACAATCCATTAAACATTGAAAGTGAGCGTGCCGCTTACCTTTGGTCCCACGGGAGAGGACAGTGTGATCTGCCTCCAAACCCTGTTTCATAATATATTCTTCCAGCTTTACTTCCAGATACTTGCCTTTCTGAATGAGAAGCCCATTAATAGGCCAAATCCCTGAGAAATCTCAGGCGCACAAAGGATTGCTGCCAAAGCTCTGTCAGCTCTTAAAGTGTGTGAAAATATAGCTTAAAAGGGTATATTCTAGCAGTGCCCAGTTGTACCAAAAATACATTAGATCTACCACCAACTGAATTGCAGGGGTCTTTAAATCTTTGCAAGGTCTGCTAAATGCTGATATTTTTATCTTGTCAGCTGACAGAGAAATGTTTGCTTATTTGTGTATGCAGCTGAGCTTTCTCTCTTCCTGTCACTTACCTCTGTAACCCGATACCAGTACTTTCCCCTGCACAAAACTGTTGAAACTCCCTCCTACTGTGAACAAGGTAGGCTGGCGTCAAACGAGACTGACGTGCCTTCTGGCGTCCTTCGCAGCATTGAGACGCTGCGACGGGGCCAGCCACACGATGTTGCGCACGCACAAATTTCATGTGCAACAGCAGCCGTGCTGCATCCGTGCAGCAGCCCTCTCCGTCAAAGCGGTAGGACGCCGTTGACGGAGATGCAAAGTGCGATCCTCCTTAGGAGGATCGAGCCTTTCAGCGCTGAGCGAACTAAGTGCGTTCAGTGAGGTGGCCAGACGGGCGTCGAGTGGAAGGAAGTCCACTCTCACGGACGTTCCTTCCGCTCTTCAAATACGCTTGTCTGACCCCAGCCGTAGTAAGAGGCAGGAGGCTGAGTGTGCAGTATCTGAGGGCTGCTGAGTAACTAGCACAAACCTTCTGATAATAAGTTAACAATTGCTAAAATGCTTATTTTATCAAACAAGATGTAGTAAAGCTTACTTTACAAATCACGGCAATGCCCAGTATATGCAAAGTATTAAAAATATTTGAGCATATTTATGGGCAGTGCTGAAAGACAGCAGGGTTATAGGGCAAAAGAATGACATTTACCATTTAAAAGAAAAGCAACCGCTCATCCTATGACAAAATCAGAAAAGAATAAAACAAATGTCAATCAACAGAGAGATTTTAATGTGTTTAGGATATCTCGACCTAATTTATACCTCACAAAGTGTAGAAAAGATATGCCTTATACATTAATAGTTAACAGAAGCACCTCAGACTCTTGAAAAAAAGTTATTTCCAAGAGGGAGAGGTACGAGGTTTTGAAGTGGACTCAGGCTGGAAGCTGGCCGCCATTATAAGCCAGGCGGCCATCTTGATCAGAATATTGGTTCACTTGAAAATAACTAGGTAGGTTTTAGCTGAAACTAGATTGAAGCATACTTAGAATTAGGAATGTGTTAGATTAGCAGAAAAGCAATTAGAACCCTGAGAAAGATTTTGGCTATTCCTGGCACGAAGGGACAGAATGAGGAGGAATGGATACACCAAGGTCATAGAGGCCCGCTGAGAGACAAAGGGAAGCATAGAAGATAGACCAGGTGTTAGCCGCAACAAATAAGTACAGGCGGTAGGGGGGCGAGTATAGCCCGGATTCAATGTAGTAACTAATCATGATCTGTCAAAACTAACATGAAGTTTGCAATTTACGGCCAATTTAATGGATTATCTTTGTATTAGACTAAGGGAGGTATTAACCCACGTGGGGTGGGATAGTGTCACCGGGAGGTTGGCTAATTGGGATGTACCTAATTATGTATTCGGGGTATAAGACCCCTTGTCAGGGGTGAACTCGGGGCTCAGTCTTTGCGATTCAATCCTGTCTGTGCATCTTCTGTGACGTCACAATAAAGTTTGCCTTTGCTGAAGAGACTCGTGTCCAGACAATCCTTGCTCGTGTCTGGTCCGGCCTCGTCCCAAGTGAACCAAGTGGATTCCGGTAACATTTCTGGGGGCTCGATAGCCGGGATACGAGGCCCTTTGCCGGCACAGCAACGACTGCTGGACACTGTAGCGGTTGACTGCAGGTGCGAGTAATCCCACTGGTTGGGCGTCCGTTGAAGGTGAGCTGACATCTGCAGGCACCAAGCAGGATTTCCTGTTCAGTGGACCTCGTCTCGTCCCAAACGGACCCCCGGCCCGGGAAGCTGGGACACCACTGAGTCCGAGGAAACAGCGAACAGCGCGGCGATAGGTAAAGTGTCTTCTATGTTTGTATGTCTAATGGAAATACCGGTATAAAGGGAAACGTCCTGCCATAGTCGGATAAGGAGACCCGCGGCCACGGTCTCGTTGACATACCGAACCCGCCGCCGAAAGCACGGACAAGCAAAGGAGCCAGAGTGGCTAGCGCGTGTCTGGACCCGGGGATCGGATGTTAACTAAAGGGTAGAGTCTGTATGTGAGGGAGAAGGGAGCCACGTGGAGTTGCATAGTCGTAGTCAGTGTTTGTAAATAAAGCTTCTACACGTGGACAAAAGGAAAGGAGGAGAGATTTCTGTGACTGGGCTGAGAGCCCTGAGTCAGTGCTAGTGTGTACGTCGTGTAGTGAAGAGGGCCCATTGGGGCCAGCGGTAGCTGCAGAGGAAATGGTGCCGGGTGGGTAGATTACCAATAGGCAAATTGGAATTGCAGACGGAAGTGTAGTTATAGAACGGGGTGCACATAGTCACAAGCAGTCAAGAGTTAGAGTTCAATTAACGGGGTATAAGGAGCCAAAAGGAGGGACGGTGTGCCCTCGGCTAGTAGAAAGAGTTGAATTGTTTATGTACTGTTTTGTGCTGAAAGTATCTGGTACAGTATGGGTTGTGAATGATTGCTGAGACTGCTGTGAGCGATTGTGCGCCTACTCGTCTAGCGAGAAAGCAAACTTGAGAGTGGACTCCCAAGGTATGTTTCCGGCTCAGGCGACTGCAGTCCGGGTACTGACTGAGGAAGCCAATCCGATATATATGAATTGTTGACTGAAGTACCAGACAGTAAATTTTACGTGTTTTTGCTAAAAAGTAATATCTGTATCGTAAAAAGGTTACTGCCCTTAAGAGTAACAATGGGTAACGGGTCATCCAAGCCCAACAAGGTGAAGAAGGTGAAGAAGGGTGAGACGCCCTTAGGGTATATGGTGCGGAATTTTGAAGCACTATACACAACACATGATTATGGTGTAGAGTTAACTAAAGAGAAAATAACAGGAATGTGTACACTTGTATGGCCACTGCTAGTTCCAGATTGGCCAGAGCAGGGGTCAATGGACCCGGAGTTAATACAGAGAGTGCATTCCCATGTAACCGGGAAATGCAGATATCCTGAACAGTACCCATATATAGATATATGGAGGTATTGTGTAAAAGATAAAAGTCATTTTATAATGATGGCGGGACGTAACAAGAAGCAGGTACCCCCAAATAGAGAAAATAATAAGAAAAGGAAACCGGTGTTAGTAGAACAACCGGAGGAGATTGATTCCCTGTCCCCGCCCTACCCATCATATTATGGGGCAGCGAGAGAAGCTTTGCGTCCCGCGGTTGCGCTGGCGGAGGGGGGGGGAGCAGGCGACTGCTGCTGCTCCGCTGGCTTCCTCCGTTCCGGCAGGCGGTATTGCGGAGGAAGATGAGGGGGCAGCTGGTGGAGGAGACAGAGAGGTACCACCAGGAAAGATTGAAATGCCCGATGGGAACGTATATAAACTAGTAACCCAAGAGGACAGCGATGATGAGGGTGAAGATGCAAAGCAAGGTGCAACCACTCGCGCAGCGAACAAAATATATAAACCCCGAGACCCATATCAGCACAATCCCAGTAAAAGTAAGATGCAAATGCCCCTACGGGAGGTGCCAGGCCCTGTACTGGAAAACGGGGAACCTGGGCCAGTGCAATACACATATGTCCCATTTACGACAACAGATCTGTTCAATTGGAAAACACACACACCACTGTATTCCACTAACCCCGCAGCGGTGGCCAGTATGATAGAGTCAGTCATGCTCACACATAACCCCACATGGGCAGATTGTCAACAACTAATGCTGACAATGTTCGCCACTGAGGAAAGAGCCCGAATAAATAGTAGCGCGCAAAAAATTCTACTTGCCCAAGCCGTAGAAGATGCCAGAGCCCAGCCAGAAGAGTGGGCAGAGGAACATTACCCCAAAACAGATCCCAAATGGCCTTACAATACCACTGCAGGTATTGCACACCTGCAGACGTACCATACAGCAGTAATAATGGGTGTTAAAGCGGGAGGGAAGAAACCCACAAACATGGGGAAAATAGCGGATATTGTGCAAGATTCTAAAGAAACCCCAAGTGCATTTCTAGAAAGGTTACTAGATGCTTATAGGATGTATAGTCCTCTTGACCTGGAGGCGGTGGAGATTCAGAGGTTAATTAATTCTTCCTTTGTGGGTCAGTCACAGAGAGACATACGGAATAAAATACAGAGACAAGATGTGTTTTTGGGTAAAGGTATTAGTGAATTAGTGGAAATTGCTAATAAAGTGTATCATAACCGGGATTTGGAAGAAAAGCGGGAGGAGATAAAGAGACAAAAAGGGCATACAGGGGTGGTTGGATATATGGGAAATGGAGGAAGAGGTGCCCCGGAAAGAGGGAGAGCGAGGGGTCGGGGAGGCAGAGGTAGGGGAACCCCAAGGGAACCCCTGGGACCCAATCAGTGCGCTTGGTGCCGGGGCGAAGGTCACTGGAAAAATAATTGTCCGGCATTTATGGCTAAATTTGGGGTACAGGGGGACGTTGGGGAATCGGGAGGTCAGGCCTCCAATGGTCAGGTAACAAACGGCAGATATGAGAGAAATGATGGTGCCGGTGCAGGGTTTGTTGGTCTGGCGGGAACGTCATTTGAAGGGCAAGGTACATATTGACACGGACCTGGGCCCATCCCACTCGGTAATCACGAGCCCACGGTCACTATGAGGGTGGGAAATAAAGATGAAATTTTTATGGTTGACACCGTTGCCGAATATTCTGTCGTAACACAACAAATTGCACCCCCAATGGGAAATGAAGTTGATATTGTGGGAGCAATGGGGGTGTCCGCTAAGTACCCCTTCCTTGCTTCACGAAAATGTAGTGTGGGTGGGCATAATGTTGAACATGAATTTCTGTATATGCCCGAATGTCCCATCCAACTCCTGGGGCGGGATCTCCTTTGCAAATTGCAAGCCCAAATTACATTTCTCCCCGGGGGTCACGCTAGATTAGACCTGCCTGAGAGTGGCAGCTCTACACGGCAGTACAGCCCAGCCAGCCAGCACACCCAACCTGTCAAAATTGCAGTAATTATGCCAAGAGAAGAAGAATGGCGCTCGGTACCAACCCCGTCGGCCGACCCAGACCCGTACACACTACTTCTGGGCATCCCCGGAGTGTGGGCGGAGGAAAACCCGCCCGGACTAGCTGTAAATATCCCTCCAGTGTACGTCGATTTAAAACCTGGTGCAACACCTGTGGCTTTAAGACAATATCATATTCCACAAAAAGCCAAGCAAAATATCCAGACACATTTGCAGAGACTTAAAGACCATGGCATATTGAAATTTTGCGTGTCACCATGGAACACACCCCTGTTGCCAGTACTGAAAGAGGGCACACAAGAGTACCGCTCAGTCCAAGATTTACGAGCCGTCAACGAAGCCACAGTAACTCTACACCCTGTGGTTCCCAACCCATACAATTTATTGGCATTAATTCCAGAAGACACAAAATATTACACGGTGCTTGATTTAAAAGACACTTTTTTTTGTATCCGCCTGGCTCCGGCAAGCCAGCCCCTTTTTGCATTTCAGTGGGAGGAATCTACCACGGGGGCGCGCCATCAAATGACCTGGACACGCCTCCCTCAAGGTTTTAAGAACTCGCCCATGATTTTTGGGTGCGCGCTCAGCCCGGACCTCCTGTCCTTCAACGCTCAGACAGACAAAGTTGTTTTACTACAGTATGTAGATGATTTATTACTAGCTTCTCCCACAGAAAAAGACTGTCTCTCTGCCACAAAAGCCCTGCTACATCTGCTATGTCTTGCAGGTTACAGAGTGTCCAAAAAGAAAGCACAAATATGTAAACAGACTGTGAAATATTTAGGTTTTCAATTAACAGGTACCAAGCGTGCACTGGGGAGAGAGAAAAGAAGCAGTATGCCGAATACCCCAACCAAAGACAAGGAGACAAGTCCGTGAATTCCTGGGAGCTGCAGGTTTCTGCCGCCTGTGGATCCCCAACTTCGCAAATATTGCTAAGCATCTCCATCAAGCCACCAAAGGAGGAGAGCATGACCCCTTCCTCTGGGAAGAAGAGCAAACAGCAGCTTTCCTGAAATTAAAGACTCTCTTAATGGAGGCTCCTGCACTGAGACTGCCAGATCACAGCAAGCCTTTCCAGCTGTACGTGCATGAACACAATCAAACAGCTACAGGAGTGCGGATTCAGAATTTTGGCTCCTGGCCAAGGCCTGTGGCCTATCTCTCCAAGCAACTTGATCCTGTGGCCTGCGGCCTACCCCCATGCCTGAAAGCTGTGGCAGCCACCGCAATGCTGATAGCAGAAGCAGACAAGCTGACCCTTGGACAAGTTCTTCATGTCAAGGTGCCCCATGCTGTCAAAGCCCTGCTTGATGTAAAAGGAAGTTACTGGTTCAGCAACAGCCAGATGACGAAGTACCAAGCTATGATGTGTGAGAATCCACGGGTTCATTTGGACCTCATCGCTACCTTGAACCCTGCTACTTTACTGCCTGACTGTGAAGAGGATCCAGATCATGAATGCCTCCAAGTCATGGAAGAAGTGTTCAGTAGCAGGCCAGATTTGAAAGACGTACCCCTAGACAAATACGATCTACAGCTATTCACTGATGGTAGCAGTTACATGGATGATGGGAAGAAAGTCTCCGGCTATGCAGTCGTCTCAGCAGAAGAGATTATTGAAGCAAATTCTCTACCAGGCCATACATCTGCACAACTGGCTGAAATAACAGCCCTAACCAGGGCTCTACAATTTTCCGAAGGCAAAAGAGTAAATATCTACACTGACTCCAAATATGCCTTTATGACTGTCCATGCACATGGTGCACTCTACAAAGAAAGAGGCCTACTTACTTCCTCAGGGCAACAAATCAAGTATGCAGCTGAAATAACAGCCCTCCTAGAAGCTGTATGGAAACCAAGTGCTGTCAGTATTATGCACTGTCGTGGCCACCAGAAAGGCCATGATGAAATCCCGAAAGGCAACAGGCGCGCTGACCAGGCCGCAAAAGCGGCTGCAAAACCATTGCTAACAACTGACTGATCAAGCCAAAGTCCTGCTCTGCAAGCAAGAGGCCCAACCTCCCATGCCAAACTACGAATTTTATATGAATTGGAAGAATTTGAACCTGGAGGCGAATTTATTGAAATTATGTTGGCAAAAATAATGACGAACTCAATCATGATTATATCCAATGGCTCTTCCCAACCCAGTCACAAAGCCGAAATTTCTACTCCACTCCTCTGAACCCTTAAGAGACATGTCTTATGATTAACACCTCAGAAGTTCAGCAAAGACTCCGCAGAGCATACAAAATGATGCTGAAATTCTTTGGCGTAAAACTAATGGGGGAGTATGGGGAAGATACAGAAGTAATCGAAGTTGAACAAGCAGAAAATTTCGCCTCACGTTTCGAAAGTCTAACAACCAACCCTCAAAATAATCTGAGAATTACACGAATACTGCTAAGTTTGGGAGAACTGGGAGCAGAAGAATACCAAGCCCCATTGGTGAGGTTCTTCCTCAAGGAGATCCTTATCAAAAACAAACTGCCAAGAATGAAGAAAAGTGTGATGAACTTTTTTATACCAGCAGTGAGAGATTCACAGGAAAGACAAGAGCCGCTGTTCTTTGCCTGGCGATACTATTTCCCAAAAGAAGAATTCATCTGGGGAAACCATGGAGAATTGGCACGATACAAAGCAAAACCAGTGGTGGCTGCACTCCTACTGGCGCCACTGAGCGAATGGACGCCTGTGTATTCAGAGAAAGAGAAGAAATGGTTATCAGAAGAACAAGGCGGATATGGAGAAGACGGATGGTTCCAGTTGAAGAATGGACAAATAGTTCTACCAGCAACATTGGCGCCTGAGATTGTAAGAATGCTCCACGCAAGTACCCATGGAGGAAGATAAATGATGGAACAACAATTGGAGCCACATTTCTACGTGCCAGGACTGTCAGTAATCTGCAAAGCAATAGCCCAGCAGTGCGTGACATGTGCCAAAAATAATCCAAGAACAGGCCCATCTCAACCTCCAGGGAAGCAGCCGATCGGGCTATCCCCAATGGCATCATTACAGATAGATTTCACAGTGTTGCCACCCTGCAAAGGATATAAATATCTACTGGTAATGGTGTGTACCCTGACAGGATGGGTAGAAGCTTTCCCAACAAGAACGGAGAAAACAGTGGAAGTGGTGAAAAGTCTGATGAAGGAAATAATACCACGCTATGGACTTCCTCTCGAAATAGGGTCGGACAATGGCCCCGCATTTATACAGAACTGTTTACAGCAACTTGCCCGACTATTGGGCATCACCTGGAAGTTACATACAGCTTACAGGCCCCAAAGCTCGAGAAAAGTCGAGAGAATGAACCGCACCCTAAAGACTTTGATGTCCAAACTGTGCCAAGAGACGTCACTAGGCTTGTTGGATGTGCTGCTGATAGTCCTATTGCACATTAGGTGCAGGCCAACCCCCCAATTGAAGCTAAGTCCGTACGAACTCATGTTTGGACGGCCTACCCCTCTGATTAATGGACTAAGGGAGGACCTTCGGGCATTGGGGGAAACTAAATTAAATGATCAGGTTGTGCTGTTGGGTAAAGCAATGCAGAAATTAAATACTTGGGTGGGAGATAATATACCTCACTTTTTATACCCCCCACTGCATAAGTATTGTCCAGGTGATTCAGTATGGGTGAAGGAGTGGAAAAATGATCCACTAGGCCCAAAATGGAGAGGTCCTTACTTTGTCCTGTTATCAACCCCTACAGCAGTAAAGGTTGCCGAGGTGGTCCCGTGGATACATCACTCCAGACTGAAGGTAGCTGCAGCCAATCCTGAACCAGTATGGAAGGTCATCACCAACGAGACCAATCCACTGAGGCTAAAGCTAACAAAGACCACAGTCATGAGTCCCTGAGAGATTCGACTGAAAGCATCCAAGATACTCAACCCGTGGGTGTTTTGATGGATACAACGAGGTCTGATTATCCCCTGATGGGAGATGCTGAAAGGGTTATTTTTAGGGACCCGGCCCTGACCCGTGATCAACCGGAAATGTCTTTTGTTTTTGAAATTCCGGCGGGGAGGGATTGGGTTTATGTGACTGTTCAATTAGGACCAGATAAGGAGACAAATAATGAGGGTGGGTTATGTAACTCAAGTCAGTTCAACTGGACATCATATATTTACATATTCAGAACAGGACTAAAGGCGCATTATCTATATATACGGTGCAGGCAACTCACTAGAGAGCAAGAGGAGGTGATTGCGAATGCGACCAATGGAAGGCAGGATGCAGTGGATATGATGAGACGGCTGAGACAACTTGCGATAGAGATAACAAAGGGAACACTATATTCATCACCATTTATAGTGAAAGGAGGGTACCAATTGTGCTGTGAAAGGGTGTGTTACACATGGGTACCACCTACAGTAACGGGAATGTGTTATCTGGCTAAATTGATCCCAATCCAGAGGGTGAGGGGAGAAGACACTAATGCAGACACAACACTTCACCCTAGGTACCCACTGGTGTTTGAAAGACAGAATAGAGAGCTATTCAAGAAAGCGGATCGAATACGGGCATGGCTTCCAGCATGGACTGGATGGGGAAGAGAGTTGATGGCAAGAATGAACAGTTATGCCAGTTTGATGGATGAGATTTTGAATAAGACTAGTTGGGATATTCAGTTACTGAATCTGGAAGTACGGGAGATACGAAAGGTACAAATGATACATAACATGGCACTGGAACAGATCAGTGCGGCTCTGAATGGATTGTGTGAGATGACGATGCATTATGAATGTTGCACTTTCATCAAGAACACTAGACATGACGTCCCTGACTATTACCAGGTAATCCAAGATCACCAGGAGAAAGTAGCACGGTTGCAGAACACAGCAAGGAGGATCGCTGCTGAAGGCTGGAATCCACTCCGTGGGTTCGGAGCAATCGGAGATTGGTTCGGATCCATTCTGAGATTTATCTCACAGATTGGATCCATGATTCTGATGGTGGTGGTGATCTTGGTCGTAGGGACACTACTGTACCGCATAAGGCTCTGTCTCTGGCCACTATGCAAGAGGGCACTGACACCCACACAGACACAGAAGATACCACTGATTATCCCACAAGATATGTTCCCAGCAAAAATAGGTCCCCCAAAGTATGAGGAACTTGAGAATAATAGTAGTGAGGTGTAATGGCTTCAAGTCTCAAGAGAAGAACCTGAGGCTTGAGCCAAGGGGGGAATGAAGTGGACTCAGGCTGGAAGCTGGCTTATACATTAATAGTTAACAGAAGCACCTCAGACTCTTGAAAAAAAGTTATTTCCAAGAGGGAGAGGTACGAGGTTTTGAAGTGGACTCAGGCTGGAAGCTGGCCGCCATTATAAGCCAGGCGGCCATCTTGTTCAGAATATTGGTTCACTTGAAAATAACTAGGTAGGTTTTAGCTGAAACTAGATTGAAGCATACTTAGAATTAGGAATGTGTTAGATTAGCAGAAAAGCAATTAGAACCCTGAGAAAGATTTTGGCTATTCCTGGCACGAAGGGACAGAATGAGGAGGAATGGATACACCAAGGTCATAGAGGCCCGCTGAGAGACAAAGGGAAGCATAGAAGATAGACCAGGTGTTAGCCGCAACAAATAAGTACAGGCGGTAGGGGGGCGAGTATAGCCCGGATTCAATGTAGTAACTAATCATGATCTGTCAAAACTAACATGAAGTTTGCCAATTTACGGCCAATTTAATGGATTATCTTTGTATTAGACTAAGGGAGGTATTAACCCACGTGGGGTGGGATAGTGTCACCGGGAGGTTGGCTAATTGGGATGTACCTAATTATGTATTCGGGGTATAAGACCCCTTGTCAGGGGTGAACTCGGGGCTCAGTCTTTGCGATTCAATCCTGTCTGAGCATCTTCTGTGACGTCACAATAAAGTTTGCCTTTGCTGAAGAGACTCGTGTCCAGACAATCCTTGCTTGTGTCCGGTCCGGCCTCGTCCCGAGTGAACCAAGTGGATTCCGGTAACAGTTTCAGATTGCCACCTAGTGTCAAAAAATAATATGCATATAAAATCAATGTTTAATAAAGTTATATATGTATTCTGAAGAGTTTGACAATATTAGACCTTACCTATATGTCTTTCTGGCTCTTTACCTGTCTATCTATTTATCGTTCAATCTAAACCATCCATTAATTTGTCATCTATCTACCTATCCATTTATTTCACTTCATGTGCTATCTTACATTGCTTCACCTATCTAATTATGTGACTTAATGTACTTACAATTTATCTGTATGCATTCCTGAAGTGTCTTGTTAAATACAGAATAATTTTTTTTTATATGTATATCAACTCCAAGTAAACCACCAGAAATAAAATGGAAATATTGCTTTACACAGCAAAGGAAGATGTTGTCATGTGAAAAGCAGCCCCTGGAACATTCAGGAAGGGGGGCATGACTGCTGGCCTGGGACGATTAGTGCAGGTGTGCAGTAGTTAGTGATTGGGGAAGCGGCAGGTGTATGCTAATGAGGAGGCCCATTTAATGAGGGAGGGAAACCTTACCTGTTCACTCCCTTTCTGACCTGGGAAGGGTTGTCATGTTCCCGCCCTCCCGCCCCTGTTATTTATTTTTAATATTTGTGTCACAGCTTGCGTGAACCCTGGCCAGCGAGGAAGCCCTATGGATAAGCCGCCGGAGTAGGTGGGCGATGGGAGAGACGTCCTCGGTCCTGTGTAAATCAGGAGAGCGACGAGCTCTGGTTGGTGGTGATAACTGCCTACTGTTAATTGCTGCAGTAGGGTCAGATTGGACATGTTGGGGTATTGTTGGGGGTGTGAAATTAGTTGTTATGTTAAAGAATTAAATAAAAGCTGTGGCCTATGCCCTTTCCATATATACATATTGGTGTTGTGTGTTAAGAATAAGGATCCAGGTTTAAGCAGTCATGTCATTGCCCTGCCTTCCCCTTTTTTATATCAAGCCCTTATGGCAAGGAAAAAAATTCCCTTTGGCCACTAACTTCAGTAAGTGTAATGGATGGAGCGGAGGCCCTGTTAGATTTCTGGTAGTCTGGGCGCCGTGGGACTCTGTATGTGTATCGCAGTGGATGTGATTAACTTGGATTTTGCCAAAGCTTTCGACACAGTTCCGCACAAGAGGTTACTAGTTAAATTAAGAAAAAATGTTCTAGATGAAAATTCTTGTTCTTGGATAGAAAACTGGATAAAAGATAGAGTATAGAAAGTGGTCATAAATGGTAAACTTTCAAGATGAAAATGGAAAAATTTCCTGAGCGCACCTCAAATACTTCAAAGCACCGTAGTTATACTGGATATCTCGAATACAGACAACCATAATGCCCACTAATAACCTTATGTGGCAACCCAATACATTCTTTACCTTTACGGGTTTACTTTACAGTGCAATTATATTTTAACAGATGTAGTAGAGTATATCACTAATTAAAGAAGGTTTTGACGGTGTTTTCTTTTGCTCCTGTGCTGATGGTCCTATGATATGGTCTCCTTGTGGAATTGCCGTGTTTCCAGGGGTCTCCTTAGAGCCGAGTTGTTTTTATCAAAACCACAAAGTAGGGGAAAATGGTGAGTTAATAAAAATAGAGTAGCAGGTGATATAAGTATAAAAAGATATATCTTTAATTTAATAAGTTATTGGATCACAAGACAGACTAGCTGGATGTGCCAATGCATATTAAATATATGACTGCAGTAAATGTCATAGAACTGGCGTAGCGCACCCCGCTTCAAACCCCAAGACTTTTATATTCCTGGCAAAAACCCCAAAAGACACAGACATTTGCTTTGGGAAAGACTTTATGTTCATTTATATTGCGTGGTGTGATTTTAAATGTATTGTAAATTGCTTAGCTTTAGTTTTAAATGTACTTCTATTACTGTATGTGAATGGGCACTTGGAGATGTGTTTTAAAGATGCAACCTGAAGCAATGTTCAATGCCCTCTTTGTGTGGAATGTTTGAGTAATGTGTGATTATGCAAGATTGCTTTTCTCGGTGTATGTTATCTGGTTAACGAGTCATGAGTCTGGGACGTGTTTGACTGCAAAGGTAATCTGATCTATTAGAACAATAGATTATGTACATGATGTGTGATATGAAGGCTAAGGAATGTTTACTGTAAATAACTGACATAATGTAATTAGAGTTTTACTAGGTCAATGTTCTTCGGTTGGTATGCAAATTATAACTGTTGGACCTGGGCATAAATAGTGGCGTTTTTCAATAAAAGTCTCAGAATACTGTTTGAACATACAGCTTGCCTGGTGTCTCATTCAGGGTACCCACTCTCACCCTCAGAAGGCACAGAGCAGCCTTCTGGAAATTCAAAGAGGCAGAGGATCAGACCAAGCAGGTCTGGATCTACAGATCAGGCTGCTCGAGGCACTGAGTTCCAAGCAACTCAGCGGCCGGGCTGATCTTGGTAAGGGGGTGTCTGGAGAGCCAGCACAGGTGGAAGAAGCGGGTTCCCGTCACAATAAAGGATCACATAAAATGCGTTTTGGCCTATAGCTTCCTCAGTATGTGTCCTTAAAATCAAAATCTGTCCAATAAAGGGAAAAATCACTGGAGGAATCTCTCCACTTCATCCAGTTTTTAAAGAGTTCAGGTGACCTGGGAGGGGGGATGAGGGGGGAAGATACTCCACACACCGTGGTAACTTTAAAAAGCTAAAGTGGTCAGGGTGTGTAGAATATCCCTTTAACTTGGTGGGGACTAGGGATGAGCGGTTAGGGTTCGGACGGTTCGGAGTTCGGCGCGAACTTAGCCTGTTCGGGTAGATCGCGAACTCCGAACATTTTGCCGTGTTCGGTTCGGGTTCGGGAAAAAAAAGAAATTTTGAAAAAAGTATAAAAAATGCTTAAAAAATACTAAAAAATATAGAAATAAAGAGACTCTTTACTGCAGAATATTATAAGCAACGGTTTATTAGATATTGAATTAAAAACTAATGTCTAGGTGCAACGATTTTCACCTTTAAATTACCTCTTTTTTTTCAAACATAACAACAACAGATGTTTTTGTCTGGTCTAATCAATTTGATACATTTTATGTAGAATGAAGGTGTGGTGTCTGCTTCTGTTCTGAGTGAGTAATTTCCCTCCTAAGGCTAGGGTCAGATCAGCGCATTTTGTACGGACTGTGCGTCCGTGCAGTACGGACGTACTTACTGACTGACGACAAGGTGGTGGCCACACAGTCCGTTTTTTTCACTGAAGTATTTTTTGACTGATGTAGCAGGGAAAATAAATTACAATGATAAAACATTCTGTCCGTCAAAAATGCTGGACGTATAAATGCAGTCCGTCTGACCACGCTCCATCACTCACACACAAAGCTATGCGGACGTTGTGGACGTGGCGCACTCCGCACGTCCGTTCTAGCAGTATTACGGTCTTGCCTAACCTGCGTCCGTTTTCAGCGTCCGTCAGCCTCCGCACTTCTGTGCGCACGTACTTGGTGTGTGGGGCTCCATTTAACACAATTGTATGCTATCACGGACGTACTTATGTGCGGGCAACACGGACGTTAACACTGCGCTCGTCTGACCCCAGCCTAAAACATCCTAATATGCGGCATTTAACTGCTGTGTGAAAAAATACAAAATTTCCTCATTGCCTGCTTTTAACATCTAAAGCAATGTTATTTTTCACTTCGGGATTAAACATTCACAGGGTTATTCAGAGAGCGGTGAAAAGCAGGAGAATAACTGGAGAAGTGAAAATTCTAGGTCAAAATTCTCCCATTTATCTCACTTTCCAAATCGGCTATTTGGTCTAGATTGTTCTCTTCTCCTGCCAGTTCTCCTGGCTTTCACCTCTCTCTCAGGGTTGTTCAGTGAAGGGTGAAAACCCGGAGAATGGCAGGAAAAGAGAACAATCTGGACCAAATAGCCGATTTGGAAAGTGAGATAAGGCTAGAGTCAGACTAACGCATTTTTCACAGCGACTGTCAAAAAGTGCGTCCGAACGTATTGAGGTGTTTTTTCACGGAAAGCGCTTAAACGGTCATACGATGCGCATTTTTGTGCGTGATTTTTTACAGATCCAAACCAGGAAACTTTGGGTGTCTGGACATTATGTTGGCCGGACATGAGCAGGGTCTGACGTCTCCAAATCACGCACACATGCCGCTAGTGGACGCAGTGCACTCTGTACGTCCGTACTAGCAGTTCTGCGTTCTCGAAAAAATGCGTTCATTTTCCACTTGCATTGCGCAGCCGGACTTTCATGCGACCGTACTTCGTATATTGGCCGTCATTGCCCGTCATTTACTGCTAGTGCGGCCGTGATTAAGTGCGCCTAAACGCACGTTAAAAGTGCGCTAGTCTGACCCTAGCCTAAATGGGAGAATTTTTCTGGTTTGGCTATTTTGAACTAGAATTTTCCATTCTCCAGTCATTCTCCTGCTCTTCACCGCTCTCTGAATAACCCTGACAGGGTTATTCAGAGAAAGGTGAAACTCAGGAGAATGACTGAAGAGAAAATTCTAGGTCAAAATAGCCGAACCAGAACACTTTCCAAATCGGCTATTTGGTCTAGAATTTTCCATTCTCCTGCTTTTCACCGCCAAAAAATCAGTAAACTTTTTCTGCGTGTCCGAAAATGTCTCCTCTTTTCATACAGACTGCCGCCCCAAGAAGCTGTTTATGGATAGATTAAAGGAAAACTGTTTACCATCATTTGAAACGTCATTTTTTTGTTTTTAAGTGTCTCTATACATCCTAGAAATCCGCCACTTCACGGGCAGGTTATGGGGACCTCCAAGGCACGATATTTGAAGGAATTTTTCGTTTTTATTTTTAACCCTTATTTAATGGAAAATTCACTGTTCCTTTAAAAACGTTTTTTTTTTTACTTTTTATCCTTGTTTCCTGTCCCCCAGGGCACTACCCGGACCCCTATACACCTTGTATGGCAAATATCTAGCATATATGCCCTCTTGGAGGGCACTCTAAGGCTGGGGTCAGACCAGCGCACTTTTAACATGCGTTCTGGCGCACATAATTACGGCCGCACTAGCAGCAGATGACGGGCAATGACGGCCAATATACGATGTACGGCCGCACAAAAGTCCGGCCGTGCAACGCAAGTGGAATCTGAACGCATTTGTTTGAGAACGCTGAACCGCTAGTACTGACGTACTGAGTGCGCAGCTGCGGCATAGCGGCGTGTTTGCGTGATTAGGAGATGTCAGACGCTGCTAATGTCCAGCCTACATAACGTCCAGACGCAAAAAGAGTTTTATTGACGATCCGTACAAAATCACGCCCGAAAATGCACGTCGTCTGTCCGTTTTTGCGCATTCCGTGAAAAAATACGTCAATGCGTTCGGACGCACTTTTTCACATTCGCGGGGAAAAATGCTTTCGTCTGACCCTAGCCTAAAAACCGAATTTTCAGCCCCATTGACTTGTATGGGGTTCGAGTTCGGGTTCGGACCCGAACATTTGGAAAAATTTGAACCGAACTCGGGGGTCATTCAGCTCATCCCTAGTGGGGACGTCTAACAGTTACACTGGGAGGCTAAATACCAGAGATATCCACAGAGGAACTAGAGCTCTGTTACAGTAAAATGTCAGCATCAGTTTTATGATCTCTGTGTAAGAATAAATAGAAAAAATTTATTTTATAAATTAAATATGAAACTTTGCATGCACACACAAAATGTAACACATAAAACTAACAAAAATATATACACAATAAAATTCTGAAAAATTTGAGCACATAGTTTAAAATGATTGAACTAAATCAGAATACATGTAGAATAGTTAGTGAAAATTTCAATATAGTTTCCCAGTATAATACAAAAACAGGGCTGGATCATAAATAAATGTTGGCTTCAAATTTAAAGAACAATGATCATATCTTATATTTCTAGTGGTTGCAGTTGTTGAAAGACAAAGATTGTTTATGATTTTTTTTTCTAGATATGCTTTTCTAGTGTCACATCAAGTATTTAGATGACACAATGCCTTAAATCAATACCATAAATACCATAAATCAAATGGTATACGTGAGATTATTTTCCCACTTGTAAAGGTTTGCATTGATGCTGGCAGGTGGGCTTAATACTTCAATGACCATTTGTGTAAAGCAGGGGTGCTCAACCTTGGCTCTCCTGATGTTATGGAACTACATTTCTCACACGGCTTTCTCGGCCTGATGCATGGCTGAGTAACACGGTAAACACGGCAGGTGTAATTCTGAACCATCAGGAGGGCCGAGGCTAAGCACCCTTGATGTATAGTAAACACCTCTTTTTTTTGTTTAGCACTGGTAAACTAATCTTAGATGGAGATCTTGGATGGAGTAGAGGTATCATCACTGCTCTATAACCGAAGAGACACAGGCTTGAATCCCGACAAGAGCACCTCTCCAGTAAGTGTCCTTGGGCAAGACACCCAACGGTACATACTCGCCACCCAGGACATACTTAAAAACGAGAGAAATCTCAATGTATCCTTCCTGGTAAAATACTTTCTCAAAAATAAATAAATAAAACAAAGGAAGAAAATAATATTTTTTTATTGTAAGTCAAAAGAATAAATTATCAACTAACTTCCCATCTATTAAAAACTGTTCTATTAAAATACAGATCCATAGGTTTTGTACATAAAATGGAGATATATGTTTGAAAATAAAAACCTTGTTAAAAGACAATTATCTCAACTTTTCAGTTATTTTCTGTATCAAAACGTCGTAAATCCCAACACTAAGGCTGGGGTCAGACGAACGTAGTGTGGACGTGCGTTTAGCCGCACTTTATTACGGCCGTGGTAGCAGCAAATGACATCCAATGACCGCCAACATACAAAGTATGCACAACGCAAGTGGCAAACGAATGCATTTTTGTAAGAACATCGAACCGCTAGTACTGACGCACAGAGTGCGCTGCGTCGGCATAGCGGCGTGTGTGCGTGATTAGGAGACGTCAGACGCTGCACATCTCCGGCCAACATCACGTCCATTTGTTTTTTATAACTCCGTCCAAAATCATGGCCGTAATTGCGCACCGTATGACCGCTATCACGTATTCCATCAAAACGTGCGTCCATGCGTTCGGACGCACTTTTTGACGGTAGACGTGAAAAATGCATTAGTCTGACCCTAGCCTTATAGTAGTATAGTATTGTGTAATGAACTATACCTCCATCCAAGTAACCCAAGTTTTGCGTTAGTTGGTGGTGTGGGAGCAGCGTCGTCTATTTGCTGGAGGTGGTGAAGAAGAGAGACCAGAGGACCACACTCTCTCTGCCTCCCTCCTGGACAGTCTAGGTTTAGTTAATTCAGGACAGCTATGGGCTAGCATTAGTCAATATATTGGCCAGTCTGGGTTTAGTTAATTCAGGCTTGCTGTGGGCTGGTATTTAGTAAATGGCTAGACTTGATAAAGATTTGCGAGGAGTGAAATGTTGCCTTTTAATGTACCTCCAATAAACATTTCCAAGGAGAACAGGCTGGAGTGACCAATCATTTCCTTTGGTAGTCTTTTAATTAATTATATTCAACACTTTTAGAACTCAGGTGACTGGACAATAAAGTAAATAAAGAGTTCAAAACCATCAGTAGCTCTTGGATGAACAAAACCATTCCATTCTTCATTGTTGCTATTTCTGCTATAAGTTGTCCAAGGTGGGTCAGATTGTTCCATCATGGGACAACATCTGAACTGTGTAACCTTTTGAATGCCTTATCAAATATGTTGAAATAAATGTAGTGGACTATAACTTATAATTTTGACTTGGTATTACAACTTCCCATCAACGGGATCAATTCTTCAACCAATCTTGTGGCTTTTTTGGCAGTTCCTATGTGCATGGAAAATCCTCCAGCACCGTGGCCATAATTATGGACCACATGAAGTTTTCTCCCATCCATGTAACAAACCTCTTTCTCCAGTCTTACCGCAGGTCGCATTGGCCTCAATCCTGCCATATCCTGGATGACACTCACACCCTGAAGAGATGGTTCAAGTTTAGAACATTGATCCAAGATTTCCTTGTTGACATTAGGGTCAGGTAAGAGACTCCAGTCATTTTTGTGTCTTGTTCCACCAAGAGTTGTGTCATTTATTCCAGGATATATGTAAGTGTTTCCATCACCATCCCTAATAAAGTGTTTTAGCCAAGGTGCATGGACTTTAAGTACTTGGCCTTTAACAGGATACACCAATGGATCACCAATCAGCTCTCTCGACCCTATACCTGTGCAGTTTACAACAATATCATACTTGCCATTAAGCTGCCAAATGCTGTCTATTTTTTTGGTTATTACATCTCCACCATTATTTTTAAACCTGAAAAATAAACTGTGGTTAGTTAATAAAAATAATCAAATGCAAGCAGACCATCAACACAACAAAGTACATAAATTAAAGAGAAAAGGCAACAAAGTGGGTTCGTGACCTTTAACAAGCAGGCTGTGCAGCGAGACATCAATATACAGAAAATAAAAGACACTCTAGGAAGTTGGAACCACAACAGCTTCTGTTTATTAGAGAGGTTATAGGGCAGGGATCTCAAAATCTGCACCCCCCCCCCAGATGTTTATTGCCTACAAATAAATGGCCAGAGCATCATTGGAGGTATAGCTTAGAAAAAACAGCGAGGCCAGATTTTGAGATCCTTGTTATAGGGCAAGGACCTGTCCCTGCAATCTCTGTTTTCAATATTAGTTTCCTTAAAAAAAGGCTTCATTAAAGAGACTTTACCTTTACCCAGACTTATGCAGGGAATTTGTTTCCCTTGCTCGCATGCCATCAGAGCCACAAACGTCATGTAATAAGGACATGCAGGCACTCAGAAAGCAATCCATCTATACAATAATACAGTAAGACGGCAGCGTGTCCGTCGCCACGCCGCCGTATACAAATGCGCGCGCAACCAGCATACTGCTGGGTGCGCGTGCATCCAACCACCGCGGCACAGGCGGCTGGATGCCTTTCACTGCGGATGGCGTGTGGGGCACAGGGGCCGGTGCTAGGCTATTTTGCGCCCTAGGCAAGACCAGCTACCTGTGTCCCCCACCAAAAAAAAAAACACGTGACATGTGTGAACGTATCACAAAGCTCCACAGCAATAAAACTCACAGTAACAGGCGGTGTGTATGAGCGTATCACAGAATCCACAGCAATAAAACTCAGTAATGTGCAGTGTGTATGAGCGTATCTTAGAATCCACAGCAATAAAACACAGTAAATGTGCAGTGTGTATGAGCCTATCACAGAGGCCCACAGCAATGAAACGCACAGTAACGGGCGGTGCATATGAGCGTATCACAGAGGTCCACATACCCCCACCCAATGTCACACACACACGCACAAATCCACACACACACAAATCCACACACACCAATACACACACACACAAATCCACACACACCAATACACACACACACACAAATCCACACACACACACAAATCCACACACACATACAAAACCACACACACATACACACACACATACAAATCCACACACACACACATAAACTTACCCTCACAGCCCTGGTTGAGGCCTGGCTTCGGACCTGGTGATGTCCCCAGGCTTCGGGCCTGGTGATGTCCCCAGGCTTCGGGCCTGGTAGTCTCCCCAGGCTTCGGGCCTGGTAGTCTCCCCAGGCTTCGGGCCTGGTAGTCTCCCCAGGCCTCGGGCCTGGTGGTCTCCCCAGGCCTGGTAGTCTCCCCAGGCCTCGGGCCTGGTGGTCTCCCAGGCCTGGTAGTCTCCCCAGGCCTCGGGCCTGGTGGTCTCCCCAGGCCTGGTAGTCTCCCCAGGCCTCGGGCCTGGTGGTCTCCCCAGGCCTGGTAGTCTCCCCAGGCCTGTATAATATACAGGCAGGACATGACGTCGCCACGCTGCCGTCTTCAAATGCGCGCGCAACCGGCGTACTGCTGGGTGCGCGCGCATTCAACCGCCGCGGCAATGTGCACAGCCGGCGTGCGCAAGGGACAACAAAAATCTGTAGCAGGCAGTCTCAGAGAAGGTGATGTCAGCAGGCACAGCGGTTGCTGATGTCACTATTGACTGATCTGGTGAGATCAGCAGACGGGAAATTCAAAATCCCGGCTGCTTGTGACACTGAGTGGGGTGGAGAAAACACAAGAACACCCGATCGGGGCAGCAGGGCAAGGGGTGGGGGACATCCCTCACATCCTGATCACTTTAAAAAGATAAAGTGGTCAGGATGAGTAGAGTGTCCCTTTAACTCTGGAACAAATGTAAGATTTAAACCTTATTTTTTTTATTTTCATTTTTACAAAAAATATAGACTTCTGTTTTTGTGATATTATATTAATGCAGGCTTCAAAGAATATGTATAATATCTTTGACTAGAGTGCTCCTTTTCCTTTTTGAGGAAATACTTAAATGAAAGTGTGTGGCATTTTTTTACATTGTATCTCTTCTGCTGAGTGAAGCGAGTTACCTTCCTCTCCTCTTCTTCCCGTTTTAACCCTAAAGTATCCTGTTAAAGAAAATTGAAAGCAAACAACTTTTTAACAAACCTTTTCTCCATCCAGGGAAGATAAAGTCCAGACTGGCACTTAAGTGTTGTAAATGTCTGTCCAAACCTATGATGAGGAAACTTAGCCATTTCATTCTCAGTCATCAATCGAAATCCCAAAACAACATCCCACCAAAACGGAAAGTGCTCCTCAGGCTGGGCTTTATATACCTGCCACCTAAAAACAAAATGAAAAGTTTTTTATTTTATTGCTTATTCCAAGAGAGAGGGAGAGAGTGCGTGAGTGTGTTTGTTTGTAAGAACACAATATTTATGTGGTATGTATGAATACACTTGGATACTTGTGTGATATATAGATACAGGGAGTAGTTTTGTTATGTGTGCTTGAAAGCACGATGACAACGTATTATACCCAGGACTTACTTGAAAACGAGAGAAATCTCAATGTATCCTTCTTGGTAAAATACATTATAAATAAATAATATATAAATCTAGCAAATATACAAAACAAATAACTATTAGTATAGTATAGTATTTCAATGTGTTATTAATTTTTGGCAGAGCTGCAGAATTACCAAGAACAGTATTTGTGTATTGATAAAGGTTTGAAATAAACAAAAGTGTCATCCAATTGAACTTAATGTATTTTAAAGAGCAACACTTGCTCTTTGTAGTTTTAGGCTAGGGTCAGACGAAAGCATTTTTCCCCGCGAACATGAAAAAGTGCGTCCGAACGCATTGACGTATTTTTTCACGGAATGCGCAAAAACGGTCAGACGACGCGCATTTTCGGGCGTGATTTTGTACGGATCGTCAATAAAACTCTTTTTGCGTCTGGACGTTATGTAGGCTGAACATTAGCAGCGTCTGACATCTCCTAATCACGCAAACATGCCGCTATGCCGCAGCTGCGCACTCAGTACGTCAGTACTAGCGGTTCAGCGTTCTCAGAAAAATGCGTTCAAATTCCACTTGCGTTGCACGGCCGGACTTTTGTGCGGCCGTACATCGTATATTGGCCGTCATTGCCCGTCATCTGCTGCTAGTGCGGCCGTAATTATGTGCGCCAGAACGCACGTTAAAAGTGCGCTGGTCTGACCCCAGCCTTATCTTTAGAACACAAAACTGCCCTCATCTTGCTCTATGTCACACTGGGTCTGCATTAATTATACAACAACTCCCTGGCTGTTGTGATGCAGCAGTATTGTTTGTTGATGTATTTATTACAATGAGGGTGAGGACTTATCCCTTTGGCTTCTTTACAGCAATACAGGGTGCCAGGAGTAAGGAAATTACATTTCTCCCTGTAGATGAATACCAAGCAAGGTATGCAAAGAGTGTTTGAAATGCTGATTTGCCTTTGTTTGTCAGTGCAACAGCATGTATACACATTTTCGTGAAAGGTCTTGAAAGGGCTGAAAGGGAAAATAATGCAACACTCATAGGCATGTGCAGTTGTGCCTGGTGTGCCTAAGCACACCCAAATGTTGGATGAAGAGGTCCTCTTTCACCTCCTACATTGCCAATTTGCCATATTAGACAGGGCCGGCCCAAGACATTGTGCTGCCTGGCGCGAAGGATGAAAAATGCTGTCCCCCCCCCAAAAAACACAGTGTGCACCACACTGAATTTGACCTACCCAGCAGAGCCCAGAATTTGACATACCCAGCAGAGCCCAGAATGTGACATACCCAGCAGAGGTCAGAATTTGACATACCCAGCAGAGCCCAAAATTTTGCATACCCAGCAGAGCCCAGTGTGTCACATACCCAGCAGAGCCTAGTGTTTCACATACCCAGCAGAGCATACCCAGCAGAGCCTAGTGTTTCACATACCCGGCAGAGCATACCCAGCAGAGCCCAGTGTTTCACATACCCAGCAGAGCCCAGTGTTTAACATACCCAGCAGAGCCCAGTATTTCACATACCCAGCAGAGCATACCCAGCAGAGCCCAGTGTTTCACATACCCAGGAGAGCATACCCAGAAGAGCCCAGTGTTTCACATACCCAGCAGAGCATACCCAGCACAGCCCAGTTTTTCACATAATCAGCATAGCATACCCAGCAGAGCCCAGTGTTTCACATAACCAACAGCAGAGCTTACCCAGCAGAGCCCAGTGTTTCACATACCCAGCAGAGCATACCAGCAGAGCCCAGTGTTTCACATACCCAGCAGAGCATACCCAACAGAGCCCGGTGTTTCACATACCCAGCAGAGCATACCCAGCAGAGCCCAGTGTTTCACATACCCAGCAGAGCATACCCAGCAGAGCCCAGTGTCTCACATACCCAGCAGAGCATACCCAGCAGAGCCCAGTGTCTTACATACCCAGCAGAGCATACCCAGCAGAGCCCAGTGTTTCACATACCCAGCAGAGCCCAGTGTTTCACATACCCGGCAGAGCATACCCAGCACAGCCCAGTTTTTCACATAACCAGCATATCATACCCAGCATAGCCCAGTGTTTCACATAACCAACAACAGAGCTTACCCAGCAGAGCCCAGTGTTTCACATACCCAGCAGAGCCCGGTGTTTCACATACCCAGCAGAGCATACCCAGCAGAGCCCAGTGTCTCACATACCCAGCAGAGCATACCCAGCAGAGTCCAGTGTTTCACATACCCAGCAGAGCATACCCAGCAGAGCCCAGTGTTTTACATACCCAGCAGAGCATACCCAGCAGAGCCCAGTGTTTCACATACACAGCAGAGCCCAGTGTTTCACATAACCAGCAGCAGAGCATACCCAGCAGAGCCCAGTGTTTCACATACCCAGCAGAGCCCAGTGTTTCACATACCCAGCAGAGCATATCCATCAGAGCCCAGTGTCTCACATACCCAGCAGAGCTTACCCAGCAGAGCCCAGTGTCTCACATACCCAGCAGAGCATACCCAGCAGAGCCCAGTGTTTAACATACCCAGCAGAGCCCAGTGTTTCACATACCCAGCAGAGCATACCCAGCAGAGCCCAGTGTTTCACATACCCAGGAGAGCATACCCAGCAGAGCCCAGTGTTTCACATAACCAACAGCAGAGCTTACCCAGCAGAGCCCAGTGTTTCACATACCCAGCAGAGCATACCCAGCAGAGCCCAGTGTTTCACATACCCAACAGAGCCCGGTGTTTCACATACCCAACAGAGCATACCCAGCAGAGCCCAGTGTCTCACATACCCAGCAGAGCATACCCAGCAGAGCCCAGTGTTTCACATACCCAGCAGAGCCCAGTGTTTCACATACCCAACATAGTCCAGTGTTTCACATACCCAGCAGAGCATATCCATCAGAGCCCAGTGTCTCACATACCCAGCAGAGCTTACCCAGCAGAGCCCAGTGTCTCACATACCCAGCAGAGCATACCCAGCAGAGCCCAGTGTCTCACATACCCAGCAGAGCCCAGTGTCTCACATACCCAGCAGAGCATACCCAGCAGAGCCCAGTTTCTCACATATCCAGCAGAGCATACCCAGGAAGGAGGGGGAGAGAGAGATGGGAGTGCAGGAAGGAGGGGGAGATGAGCGTGAGAGGAATGGATGGGGGGTGAGAGAGACAGACTTGTACTTACCAGCAGGTTCTGTCTCCCTCTGGCCTCCATGCAGCCCAGCTCCTGCTTCTCTGCCTTCACAGGCGCTGTTCCCCCCATCTGTGAACTTCCGTGTTCACTCACTGTCCAGGCGCCGCCTAGTGGCATCACAGGAGCATTGCATGCCAGGAGGTGTGGTTTTAGACTGGTTCTCTGCAATATTCAGTAATCCAGTCTAGAACTATACCTCCAGCATGCAATGGTCTGGTGATGCTGCCAGGCGGCGCCCAGACAGGGAGTGAGGCCGGATGTTCGGCTCAGAGCTGCCCCGCTGGCTGGTCTCCAATAGATGCCTGCGCAGCGGCGCGGTTTAAATAATAGTGCAGGGGCTCAGCGGAAAAAGAATTCCTGCTCCCCCAAAATCTGCCACCTGGAGCGGTTGCTCCGAACCGCTCCATGGTCGGGCCGGCCCTGAAATTAGATGTCTCTTATCTGGTTCATGTTGAATAACATAAAAACTGACTGTATCCCAGATTAAAGGCTTGTTATTACTAATAAAAAAATTTGCATTTTGTGCAAAATCTTCTAAACATAAGGTTCCACTTAATAAATGTTCGCGAGAAGGGAACCAGGAAGCAAAACGCCACGATCGCCGGAGGAGAATGCGATTGTGAAGGTCAACGAGGGAGCGAGCGCAGGACAGGTATGTATCCAGCCCGAGTGTGGCTCGGGGGTTACCGCTTTCGGCAATGAAAGTTAACCCTGAGCCACACTCGGGAATACCATCGGAGGGGTTAACCTAGGAACGTGAAATTTTGAAGGTACACTGCTTTTATGAGGAAGGATTGCTTTTATGAGGAAGGAAGGAGTTTTGGAAACTCCGCCCCTAAGGGGGTGAAAAAGGGGTTGAATATTTTAAACAGGATACCTATAGCTCAAAAACAGAAGAAGTTACATACGTGAAAATCGGTATTTAGATTTGTCTTGAAAAATAAAAAAACATGTATTTTACCGTTTTTCAAAAATCCAAGTGGGGGGCAAAAAGGGGGGTTGAATGGTTTTATCAGTATACCTATATTTCAAAAACCGAAGATGTTACAGGTGTGAAATTTGATATTTACTGTACAATCTTCATGCACAAAACTAAACATGTGCTTTACCATTTTCCAAAAATCCAATTAAGGAGGGGGGCAGGGAAAGGGGTGTGAATACTTTTATCAGTATACCTATATTTCAAAAACCAAAGATGTTACAGACGTGAAAATTGATATTTACGATCTTTGTGAAAAAAGCCAAACATGTGTTGTGTTATTTTCCGAAAATTCAGTTAATCTTCATGAAAACATACAAACATGTGTTTTACCATTTTCAGAAGACCCAGTCAAGGGGGTGGGGGGGGAAAGGGGTGTGAATACTTTTATCGGTATTATATTTAAAAAAACAAAGATGTTGCAGATGTGAAATTTGGTTTTTACAATCTTCTTGAAAAATAAAAAAACACGTGTTTTACCATTTTCCAAAAATCCCAAGTGGGGGTGAATACTTTTCAACAGGATACCTATATCTCAAAAACAGAAGTTGTTACAGACGTCAAAATAGGTATTTAGATTCGTCTTAAATTTAAAAAATCACGTATTTTACCATTTTCCAGAAATCCAGTGAGGGGGGGCAAAAAGGGGTGGTTGAATACTTTTATAAGAATACCTATATTTCAAAAACCAAAGATGTTACAGGTGTGAAATTTGGTATTTACAATCTTCGTGAAAAAAATCAAACCTGTGTTTTACCATCTTCCAAAAATTCAGTTAAGGGTGGGGGAGAAAAAGGGGTGTGAATACTTTTTATCAGTATACTTATATTTCAAAAACCAAAGATGTTACAGGTGTGAAAATTGTGATTTACAATCGTCTTGAAAAATAAACAAATACGTGTTCTACCATTTTCCAAAGATCCAAGTGAGGTGTGAAAAAGGGGGTGAATACATTTGTAGCGCTCACTCCCGGAGGAGCCGCTGAATTAACCTCGGGTTAGTCTCACCGCACTAGGGAATAACTATACACCAGCAATGTTGTGGATTTTTATATTTTATATTCTTTATTGATCCCAATAAAGCAGCATATATAACGTAGATATGGTATTTAAATGACAGGATTTAGTAACGCGGGAAAAACACGCGGCGGCAAAAGAAAAAGATTTACCCCCTCGGTTCTGGAGTGTAAGTCCCGTGAATAATAGCTCAGAAATGTGTATGTGTATTGTCTCGGGTACCCACCCGGGTACTGTATTCAACTGGCCAGTGAATGAAACAAAACAATCTTCGACTAGTCACGTTGGGGCCCTGTGGATTTAAACAATACTGCAGCGTGCGTTTCTTATTTTGGAACTGCGCCCTGGGAGGCCTCTCACCCATCCGATATGCAAGCTGTCCAGCACCCGATCAAGGATCTTCTCCTCTGTGTACTGGGACTCTGTGCCACTGGATCCGCTCCCTGCTTGTCGAATCTCCGCAACAGGAACAATGATCCACCGCCTGCACTCCCAATCGATCAGCGCAGTCTCCTAACTCGGGATCCAGCCGGAACCAGCTTGTCATTCAGACCTCTCAGTGCTGCATAGGTAGGTCTCAACACGGTCACTGTCCCGATCTCCAGCACCAGTGAGGTAGTGCCTGTACTCCGGCCTGGTCACGATCCTTAACAGCTCTAACGTGCGTCTTCCACCTTTCACCGCTCAGCTCACTCTGAACATGCCTTCCACGAGGCTGCTGATCTCCTTTCTCTTCCTCCTCCACCCCCTTCCTGTCCTCACGCAAAGCATGATGGAAATGGAAACTGTAGTTCAGTGTTTTCCAGCATAGTCCATATTGTCTCTATCTCCCTCTGGTGGCCATAATAATTAAATGCAGCAGAACACAGTCTTTAAAGCAGTGCTACACTCTCCCCCCCTTACGCTCTTGGGTCTCTCTAAGGAAGTGTAACAGATACATGACATTTCAGCATTTACATTAAGCAATATATTCAGGCTCAGTAGCAAACATATAATGGGTCAGATATACATCCTCAAGCTGACTCATGCTCCTGACTACCTCAGCTAGCATAGCAGACACTTCAGGCAACCTTCGCACAGTGGTAACAGCCTCTTCAGTGCTATGTCCCGGTGAATCATAAGTGAGTCTCTGAGGGGGTCGGATAGAACGTTTGGACACTGGTTCAATCATCTCCTCTTCGGGTGGAAGTGCCACATTTACGGGCTCAATTCTTTCATCCACAACTGGAGCAGACACCTCCTTTGAGTATGAGCCTTCCAGTGAAGGCATAGAACTATAATCTATAGACGCATCTTCTGGAACTACAGGAACTTCCGAAGTCTCAGGTACTTCAAATCTGAATTCAGGAGCCTCAGGCCTCAGGTTACTTTCACACCGTTCAGAAACTGGAATGACTTCTTCAGGCTCAGGCGGGTGCACCCAGTCCAGACAAAAACTTCCTTCCTCACTGTTCTCTTCACTTTCTTCAACAACCCGTGACTGCTGAGACCGAGTAACGAGAGTCGAGCGTGGAACAGGTGGGTTCGGCAAAGAAATTTTGTCTCCAACTGGTATACTTACAGCTTCTCTCAAAGGCAACAGATGATTTCGGTGCCAGTTTTTTAGAGGCCCGGCCTTTCCATCCGGCCGAATTTGGTAAACTGGCAGACCCGGCAGTTGCTTGCAGACAATGTAAACTTGAGAACTCCATCTATCCGCCAGTTTATGCCTTGCAGAAACACCCAAGTTCTTCAACAAAACCCTATCACCGGGTTGTAGATCCTGTATACGAACTCTCAAGTCGTAGTTTCGCTTATTCCTCTGTTCTCTGCTCCCTGAAGTCAAGCGGGCCTGTTCAAACGCAGAAGCCAAATTTTTCTGAAGTCTATCCACATAATTTTTATGAGAGGCCACAGACGTCTGATCAAGAGATAGCCCAAATGCCAGGTCAACAGGCAGCCAAGCTTCTCTTCCGAACATGAGACGGTAAGGTGAGTATCCAGTAGCGTCACTCTCCGTACTGTTATACGCATGCACCAGCGTAGCTATGTGACGACTCCAATTCTGCTTCTCTCTGTTTGACAGTGTCCCCAACATATTTAACAGCGTGCGATTAAATCTTTCCGGTTGGGCATCACCTTGAGGGTGATATGGAGTAGTTCGGGTCTTCTGAATTCCTAACAGTTCCAGCAATTGCCCAACAAGTTGGCTCTCAAAGTCTCTGCCCTGATCCGAGTGGACTCTCTTTGGTAGGCCATAATGAACAAAAAACTTCTCCATTAAAACCTTTGCCACTGTAGGAGCACGTTGGTCTTTAGTAGAGAAAGCTTGGGCATAACGGGTGAAATGATCAGTCACTACTAGAATATTTCCCTGCCCACTAGCATCAGGCTCTAAGCACAGGAAATCAATGCACACCAAATCCATGGGTCCTTGACTTTGCAGGTGGCTCATTGGAGCAGTTCGGGTTGGTAGGGTCTTTCTCTGAATACACCTCAAACACGAATGGCAGTAACTTTCAACTTTAGATCTCATACAAGGCCAATAGAATCTGTTCTCTAGAATCAATTCTCTCTGCACCCAAATGTCCATGGTCATCGTGCAATGCTCTCAGCACACTCTCTCTGTGCTTGGTGGGGAGGAACAACTGTTGTGTCTCTTCAGCATTGTTCGAGGGGCCCCTTCGGTAGACCACCCCTTACAACATCTTCAGCCGTTCCCATTCTTTGTATACCAATCGGGCTCCTTCGGGGGAATTTGTCAGTAGAATTTCCCTTTGATCCGCGTTTATAGCCTTCACTGTTAACACAATCAGAGGATCTCCAGCCTGATCGGCTCTCAGGTCCTGTTTCGAAAAAGTAGGCAGACTTTCATCCCTCAGCTGTGTAGGATTACAATAAAACTCTGCAACAGCCGCAGCCATAACTCCTATAGCTTCTGCTTCAACTACTCCCTTGACCCGGCGCTCTGCCCCTTGACATAAGGCTTGCACCCCATCTGGAGTCAGCTGAGTCCATTCTGTAGTGTAGGGTCTTCTTGACAAAGCATCTGCATCTCGATTATTCACTCCAGGGTGATACTTAAGGCTGAACCGAAACCCTGACAGAGCGGCCAACCACCGATGTCCTGTTGCATCCAGTTTCGCAGTAGTAAGGACATACGTAAGAGGATTGTTGTCAGTCTTTATTACACATTCAGCCCCATACAGATAATCTTTCAGCTTGTCCACTACTGCCCACTTCAAGGCTAGGAACTCTAATTTGTGGGTAGGATAGTTCTTCTCTGAAGGCGTAAGGCTTCGGCTTACATACGCTACAGGCCTCAACAATCCATCATATTCTTGGTATAGGACTCCCCCTAGACCTTCTCTGCTGGCATCCACATGCAATTCGTACGGCTTATGAGGATCCGCGTAAGTCAGGACGGGAGCTCGAGTTAGACTCTCTTTCAACTTAATGAAGGCACTTTCACATTGATTAGTCCATTCTTCTTGGATGGATTCTCGAGCCTTCCTTGGCCCTTGAGCCGACGAACTTCGATCAGAGGCCTTGGAGCCTTCTTCCACGGCTTCCTTCTGTAGGAGCTTATTCAAGGGTTGAGCTATCTTAGCAAATCCTCCTACGAATCTTCGGTAATATGAGCAGAACCCCAGGAAAGATCTAAGTTCAGTAACATTTTGGGGTCTAGGCCAGGAAGCTACGGCTTCCAACTTTCGAGGATCCGTCGAAACACCTTCTGCCGAAACAACATGTCCCAGGTACGTAATGGAAGGTAGACAAAACTGACACTTCTACAGGGACAGTTTCATCCCCTCTTCGTAGAGTCGCTTCAAGACCTTCTCCAACCGCTGCTCATGTTCTTCCAAAGTCTTCTCGAACACAATAATATCATCTAGATACACCAACACTTCTATCAAGTTCATATCCCCGACTGTCTTCTCCATTAATCGTTGGAACGTGGCGAGAGCCCCAGTGAGGCCTTGAGGCATTCTGTTGAACTCAAAGAACCCCAGTGGGCAGATGAAAGCAGTCTTCTCTTTGTCCTCAGGATGCATTGGTATCTGATGATACCCACTTCGCAGGTCTAGTACACTAAACCATTTTGTTCCAGACAAACACTGTAGGGCATCTTCTATCTGAGGAGTGGCATATTGATCCGGAATGGTCCTCTGATTTAGCGTGCGATAGAACCATTCTTCTTTCGAACCATCACTATTGGAGAAGCATAAGGACTCCTGGACTCTTGAATCACCTCAGTCCTCTGTAGTTCATTTAGCTGTTCTCGTAGATCATCCAAGTCTCCCAGCGGAACTTGTCTTGACCTTTTCGAAATGGCTTATCCTCTTGTAGTCGAATGCGATGTTCAGTACTCTTAGCTAAACCCACGTCGAACTCATCCTTCGAGAACAAGTCCTTCCACTTTAGAATCTGAGACTGAAGTAGTTTCTTCCATTCAGGCGAGATGGGAGCATCTTTAGGATAGAACCGTTCAGCTGGAATCTTTTTATTCACTTCCCCCCCTAAATCGGTAGGGGAGAGAGGTGTAACAGAAGCTACTTGTCCGATGGGCATTCGTGTTTTCAGGACCACTGGACAATCAGACACATTACACACGCTAACTGAAACTCTTCCTCGTGTCCGTTTCAAAGCTCTTGTAGAGATTATCTCAGGAATTACTTCTACTCCGGTCTCACTCCCATGACTGAGATCAGTTTCCAGTACCACATAAGGACCCGGTTGTGATCCATTCAACTTGACTGAAGCCCGGAAGCTCGCCACTTCTCCTGATTGCAGAACCTTCTCTGTTCCTCCCAATCTCCACAGACGCCCTACTTCGGCAGGTACCCTCTGTTCTTCGACCATTCATTGATAGACCGGACGTTACATCGGATATACTCCTCTGGTAGAACCTTCTTCCATCACTATGGGAGTCAGAAGACGTCTCACCAGATCAGTATTCGTCCCCACTATCATAGAACTTCTGTTGGCCCCTGAAGGCCGAGGACACACAATGGCCAATGCATCACAACCTCCAGACTGTCCGATGACTTCAGATCCAATTTCTAACTTCACCTGTAGATATCCATCATAGGGAAGCTTCTCAGTTCCGATACCCCAGATCTCAAGGTCCTTTAATTTCTTTAGAGGTATATGTTTCAAGTGCTTCTCGTAGAAGTCTCAATAGATCAACATCACTTGAGCCCCTGAGTCTAACAGAGCTTTAGTGTAGACTCCCTCTACTTGGATTGGAACGATGGGAGAAGGACCTATCAGCTGGTCAGGAAACTTGTTCGTAGCCGCAGGAGGTATAGACCCAGTTCGCTGTACCCTAGCCTTCTTCCTGACTCGTGGAGGTTTTGGGTGTGCATTGCTTTACCATGACATAGGACCGGATACTAAGGGAGTAACTCTTTCAGTCCTGGTAGGCTCAGCATTTGGCAAAGATCCGGGCCCTCTCGGCCTTTCGGTTCTGACTTTAAATTTGGAGTGGTTTTCAATCATTGGGCACCTAGTTCGCTCCTTCACTTGGGCCCTCTGGCGTTTCCCGCCTGTGAGGTAGATAGCAGCCCTTCCAAGGCCTTTAGGAATTCTTCAACTCTTTTTCCTTCAGGCCTTTGGTTTTTACACTGTGCTCGGAAATGACCCATTTCCCCGCAACTGAAACATCTCTTCTTTGAAGACGGAGGCGCACTTGCTCGTGGTGAATTGATTCGGTTGAAGGACCCTGACCAGATGCCACAGCAACTCCCGTTGTCCGCATTTCAGTGAGGAACTTCTGCATATCGGTCTGTGTCTCAGCCACCTTCAAAAGTACTCAGCACAGGTCCGTGTGCGCCTGTTCCAGTTCAGCTTGAGCTTCTTGCACCTTCTTAACGGTCTTTTGTATCTCACTATATGCAGGAATGGTTGACTCTTTTGCAGCACTCTCTGTGGATATAGGAACAACCAGATGCTCTTGTCTGTCAACTTCGGATCCATAGGCATCCAACAAATCATCTTCAGTCTGCAAATATTCGTTATGCCTCACGGGTTGTGCGTAAGCTCTTCTCCTTAAGGATTTTTCTTCCAGCAGAGCCTCTTCCTCTCTAACAGCTCGAATCAGTTCCAGGTATTTCAATTCTCGGTTACCTTCTCTGGTTTTCAGCTGTAACATCAATGGATCTAGAGGTTGAGCGCTCCTCAATATCTGCTGCATTCGGATTTTATCTATTGTGGCCGGTTCGGCCCCTTTCTTAAGAAGTATGTGGTGCAGAATCTTATCCAGGCGCCTCATATATTCAGTCATTTTCTCACCTTTCCGCTGGTAGGTGTGTTCGTACTGGTACATGAGCTCAGCAGCCTTTTCTGTTCGCCCAAAGACTTCCTGTAATATATTTAGGTAATCTAAAGAAGTGCAGTCTTGCTTACTCAACTTCAGGTTTCTGACAGCCTCTGACGCAGGTCCCTTTAAGCTCTCAGTAATTCTTTGCTTCTTCTTCGCTTCAGGGACGTCCCACTCATCCAGAGCCTGCATCGCCTGTTCTACCCATTCTTCAAAGGTTTCTTCTCCCGCCGGAGTTGGTACGTTTCCTGTAAAATTCCTCAACCGTCGATAACCAAAGTTAGTGTGTGGAGGGCTTGTTCTTTGACATTTAGGCTAGGGTCAGACGAACGCATTTTTCACGTTGTCTGTGAAAAAGTGCGTTCGAACGAATGGACGTATTTTTTCAAGGAATACGCGATAGCGGTCATACGATGCGCATTTTCGTCCGTGATTTTGTACGGATCATCAATAAAACACTATTTTGCGTCTGGACGTTATGTTGGCCGGACGTGTGCAGCGTCTGACGTCTCCCAATCACGCAAACACGCCGCTATGCGGCCGCAGCGCACTCTGTACGTCAGTAGTAGCGGTTTGACGTTCTCGAAAAAATGCGTTCGTTTGCCACTTGCGTTGCACGGACGAACGTACGTGCGGCCATTCGTCGTATGTTCCCCGGCATTGGACGTCATTTGCTGCTAGCACGGCCGTGATTTCGTGCGGCTAAACGCACGTTAAAACTGCTTTCGTCTGACCTTAGCCTTAGCCAGCAGATCTCCGATAGCCACTATAAATTCAGGCCCGATCATGGCCAGCGGACTGGGCGCGGGAACATTTGCGGGATCGCCACGTGGCGCACTTGGCTGAATCAGTTGAACTTCCACATCGTCGGTCAGCTTTACACTCACGCCCTGAAAACACACTGGAACACCCTTTCTCCGCTCAAAAAGAACATATGTGTGAGAAGTATCTGGGTTTGCTTTAATGTCCAGAATTAACCCCCGATGATCTGGTGTTAGCGCGGCCACGGCCTAGCGAATCTGATCTTCAGCCCAAGTGTCTGCAGGAATGTCCATGACTATGCTTAACCCTATCTGGCTATTTTGCTCCTCACACCATTTGGCAGCAGTGTCTGGATCCATAATTAACCCTTTAATTGCGGTATCTACAGAGACTGGAATCCCGGAACGAGCCCCCACGTGTACCGCTCACTCCCGGAGGAGCCACTGAATTAACCTCGGGTTAGTCTCACCGCACTAGGGAATAACTATACACCAGCACTGTTGTGGATTTTATATTTTATATTCTTTACTGATCCCGATAAAGCAGCATATATAACGTAGATACGGTATTTAAATGACAGGATTTCGTAACGCGGGAAAAACACGCGGCGGCAAAAGAAAAAGATTTACTCCCTCAGTTCTGGAGTGTAAGTCCCGTGAATAATAGCTCAGAAATGTGTATGTGTATTGTCTCGGGTACCCGGGTACTGTATTCAACTGGCCAGTGAATGAAACAAAACAATCTTCGACTAGTCACGTTGGGGCCCTGTGGATTTAAACAATACTGCAGCGTGCCTTTCTTATTTTGGAACGGCGGCCTGGGAGGCCTCTCATCCATCCGATATGCAAGCTGTCCAGCACCCGATCAAGGATCTTTTCCTCTGTCTACTGGGACTCTGTGCCACTGGATCCGCTCCCTGCTTGTCGAATCTCCGCAACAGGAACAACGATCCACCGCCTGCACTCCCAATCGATCAGCGCAGTCTCCTAACTCGGGGTCCACCCGGAACCAGCTTGTCATTCAGACCTCTCAGCGCTGCGTAGGTAGGTCTCAGCACAGTCACTGTCCCGATCTCCAGCACCAGTGAGGCAGCGCCTGTACTCTGGCCTGGTCACGATCCATAACAGCTCTCAGGTGTGTCTTCCACCTTTCACCGCTCAGCTCACTTCCACGAGGCTGCTGATCTCCTTCCTCTTCCTCCTCCACCCCCTTCCTGTCCTCACGCAAAGCATGATGGAAACTGTAGTTCAGTGTTTGTCCAGCATAGTCCATATTGTCTCTATCTCCCTCTGGTGGCCATAATAATTAAATGCAGCAAAACACAGTCTTTAAAGCAGTGCTACACATTTAAACAGGATACTTATATCTCAAAAACAGAAGGTGTTACAGACTTTAAAATTGGTATTTTGAGTCTTCATGAAAAATAAAAAAATCACATTTTACCAATTTCCAAAAATCCAACAATTGTAACAAATTCCAAACTCCACACGAGCAAAGCTGCGGGCAAAATCTAGTTAGATATAAAGACAGTGAAGGCCAGCGCTAGAATAGAAAAATAGAAGCCCAAGGTGCGATGGATGCCTTAAAAGGGCCCAGCTACAGGGAAAACATCCATTGGTCTGCCTTGCCGCTTTGATAGGCCAAAACTACCAGTATTGAAATGACATTCATATTATGTATTCATTCTCCATTGCTTTTACATGTAAGTCACCTGGCAGTGTGCTTCAGAAACAGGAGTCTGTGGAGTGAGATCAACCAATCCCACCATTAATCATGCCAATGTCTCTCCAAGCAGGAGACAAGTTGCAAGGTATGTGTGCCTCAGCTTAAGAGACAAACTATAGTTTGATGAAATCGGAATGTAATTCTTTAATATAATTGTCTTATCATTAAAAAAATGTCATTGTCTTACCCTGAAAGAAAGCCCACTCCAGCTTCTGCAGCTTCTGCGGAGTTAGCAATGTTAAACAGGAAGTCAAACGTTTGCCGAAACCAATATTTCTGTTCCTGAATTGGAGTTTCTTTAGAGATAAAGAAAAATAAGTATGTTTTTATCAGTATCTTTGCATACAATACTGTAACCGGGTCAGTACATTTAGATCATATAGGTATATAAGTGACAACGGGGCAAATGGGAAAAGTCACATACAGTATCATATTAGGGGAAGAAACGAAGGGGGGAGTAACAAATGATGTATAGAAATAAAGAGAACAGGAAGCATTTAGACCAGAGGTTCTTAGAGCTGGTGAGAGAAGGTGAAAAACCAGGTGATGGAGAAAACATGGGTAAGAAGGAAAACCTAGTCATTAAGCCCTGTCATCCAGAGAATACAGTGATACGAGTACAGATCTAGTTAGAGTAAGGTCAGTTGCAGGAGCGGACTGACCCATCGGGCACTCGGGCGAGGCCCAAGGGCCCGGATTAGGGTGGGCCCAGTTTGGCACTGTGTCTCCCATTTACACAGCAGCGTGTGGGAGGAAACTCTCACATGCTGCGCCAGAAATGAAGGCCCACCGAGGGAAGAGAAGAGAAGGAGGACACTGCCAGCCCAGAGGCTCACAGGGCCCGGGGAGATGCTGGCTCTGCCCCGTCCTCCTCCACAGCAGCGCGATGCAGAGCTTCCCTTGTGTGCTGGAAGCATCCAGCACGTGCAGGGAGGGGAAGTGGACGGAGACCAGCCAGGAGACAGACAGAAGAACCTGACCTGTGAGTATATAACCAGCAGATCTGGTTTTGGATCTTTGGATCCATGTGTTTTATGTCTTACTTGGGTTAAGCCCTGCAAGTACTGGGTGAGGTACACTCCCAGGTTCATTACCACATACTTGCCATTCTCCTCTAAATCTCTGCCATGTCTGCAATAACAATGAGAACGTAATGGTGCAGTAAATTAACAACCATGTACAAAATAGGCCCCCTAGGACCTCACTCACTGAACAGTAGAGTATATCAGGCACATCATGAATGTATCCAGCGAACCATTCAGGTAACCAGGTATCCCAAGACCAGAGTTCCAGAAGGATCACCAAAAATCAGCGTATTCAATAAAAGTTGGTTTATTCACGCATTCCGAAAATCATCTCACACAGTGCGAATAAAGCAACTTTTATTGAATACGTTGATTTTTGGTGATCCTTCTGGAACTCTGGTTACCTGAATGGTTTGCTGGATACATTCATGATGTGCCTGATATACTCTACTGTTCAGTGAGTGAGGTCCTAGGGGGCCTATTTTGTACATGGTTGTTAATTTACTGCACCATTACGTTCTCATTGTTATTGCAGATCCGCCCCTCCATATATATATTTCACAGAACATCTCTCCAGCAAGTCTCTTTTTTTACATACTTGTCATGTCTACCACACACTATTAGCAGCATAGCATACTGGCAATGTATCCGATCTACAACTGCTGAGAGGCAGGTTTGAATCCTGATCAGAACCCCTGACCAGCACATCTCTCCTCCACAATCAAGGAGAAGCAGGTTGCTGCCTTAGAAATGTACAGACGCAGATTCAACCTCGCCACCATGTCTCGGCTCTGAAACTGTGTAAGACAGATTCGAATCCTAGTGAGTTTACCCAGTGAGGAGGTATAGTTGGAGAAGAGCAGAGGCCCTAGGACTGAGCCTTGGGGTACGACGACTGACAAAGGCATTGAAGAGGAGGAATTGCCAGCAAGGGATACAGAAAATTAGCTATTGGAGAGATAAGATTTTAGCCATGAGAAGGTGGTGTCACAGAGACCGAGAGAGAAGAGGGTATTTAGGCGGAGGGGATGGTCAACTGTATCAAAGACAGCTGAGAGGTCAAGTAGGATCAGTATGGAGTAGTGGCCATTGCATTTAGAAATGGAGGTGATTAGTAACGTTTGTGAGACAGGTTTCTGTTGAATATTGGGAGCGAAAGCCAGATTGCAGTGGGTCAAGCAAGGAGTTGGAGGATAGGAAGAGGGTTAAGCGGTCGTAGACTAGTCTTTTTAGCAGTTTGGACGCTAGTGGAAGTAGTGAAACTGGACGGTAGTTTCCAGGAGAATGTGGGTTGAGGGAGGGTTTCTTGAGAATGGGTGTGATAGTGGAATGCTTGAAAGGAGAGGAGAATGAGTCAGAAGAAAGGGATAGGTTGAAAATGTTGAAAAGAGCAGGGGTGATAGATGAGGACAGAGAAGATAGTAGGTATGAAGGGATAGGGTCTAGTGGGCAGGTAGTGGGACGTGAGTAAGACAGTAGAGAATGGACTTCATCCTCTGTGGTTGGGGCAAAGAGGCTGAGAATCGAGGTGGGGTTGGCTGGGGGAGGAGAAGTGGTATATGCTTGTGTGGGGATAGTGTTACAGATCGTGAGTGTTTTTTTATGAAATAGTCAGCAAGATCTTGACAAGTGAGGTCGGATGGGGAGGTAGCGCAGGTGGGTAGAGGAGAGAGTTAAAAGTTGAGAACAGCATTTAGGGTTGGAAGAAAGTGAGGATATAAGAGAGGAGAAGTAAGTTTGTTTGGCAAGGCGAAGAGCAGTTGTATACGAGTGGACAAGGAACTTATAATTGATGAAGTCAGCTTCAGAGTGACATTTCCTCCAGGCACACTCAGCAGCGTGGGAGCACCTTGAAGGAGAAAAGTTACCAAGAAAGGCTTAATGATCTTAACATGTACAGCTTGGAAAAAAGACGAGACAGAGGAGATATGATAGAAACATTTAAATACGTAAAGGGAATCCACAAGGTAGAGGAAGGGAGTATATTTAAAAGGAAACAAAATAGCAAAACAAGAGGACATAGTCTTAGATTAGAGGGGCAAAGGTTTAAAAGTAACATCAGGAAGCATTATTTTACTGAGCGGGTGGTGGATACATGGAACAGTCTTCCAGTAGAAGTGGTAGAGGCCAAAACAGTAATTGAATTTAAGCAAGCATGGGATAGGCATAAGGCTATCCTAAACAAATGATAAATCCAGGTCAAGTATCCATGTAATTGGGCAGACTAGATGGGCCGAAAGGTTCTTATCTGCCGACATTTTTCTATGTTTCTATGTTTCTATCTCTGCAAGTAGCTTCGAGTGCCAGGGCTGAAACTGGAGACGTGGAATTTTATCAGTTGTTTAGGAGCAAGAGAGTCTAGAGCAGAGGAGAGTGTGTTATTATAGTGGGATGTTGCACAGTCGGGACAGGTTATGGTGTTAGTGTGGGAGAGGGGGCTTTGTATGAGATTGGAGAATTGCAGAGGATCCAAGGCCTGGAGATTCCTCCGGGTGCAGGGATGAGATGGAGGAGAGGAGATTGGTTCCGTTGACGGGATGATATTAAAGGAGAGCAGATGGTGGTCAGAAATGGGGAATGGCTGGTTGGTAAAGTCAGAAATGGTTCAGAGGTAAGAAAACACCAAGTCAATAGAGTGTCCATCACGGTGAGTAGAGGAAACGGTGGACTATGAGAGACCAAAGGAGGATGTAATAGAAAGAGGTTTAGCAGTAGCAGGGGCAGAAGGGTTATTGATGGGAATTTTGAAGTTGCCTAGAATTAGTGTTGATACATTATTAGATTGAAAGTGAGATATACATGCTGCGAAATTGTCAAGGAACTGGGAGGTTGGTCTGGGAGGACAATAGATAACAGCAACTCTGAGAGAGAGTGGGGGGGAACAGGTGTAAACAGTGAGCTTCAATGGAGGAAAAAGACAGAGAGGGGGGTAGGTACTGATAGGTCTAGGCGGGGGAAAGCAGGATCTCCACATCCACCTCCGTGCTTCTCAACTGGACTAGGAGTGTGACTAAAGTGGAGACCGCCATGTGTGAGGGCAGCAATGGAGGCAGTGTCAAAAGAGGAGAGCCAGGTATCAGTTATTGTTAGAAGATTGAAAAAATTTGAGAGGAACATATCATGGAGGGTTCTGAGCCTATTGCAGACTGAGCAAGCGTTCCAGAGGGCGCGGGAGAAAGGTAATGACAGCTGTGGGTTAATAGAAATAAGATTGTAGGGGGTATGAGATCTGGATGTTTTTCTGCGAGGACGTAAACAAGGCCTGGAAAGTTTGGGGATTGTTATAGGGACAGGATTAGGATTGATCTCACCGGCAGCAAGCAGTAATTAGTATTATTCTTTATTTATGAAGCACCAGCATATTCCGCAGCGCTGTACAATGGGCACAGTATAGACAGGGTTACAATACACTGAACAACATTTGACAAACCAGTACTGGAGGAAACGGGGGCCCTATTTCTGTGGGAATTTACAATCTGAGGACCTAGGACAGAGCCTTGAGGTACACCAACAGATAAAGGCATTGAAGAGGAGGAGTTACCAGTAGGGATGAGCTGTTCGGTTCGATATGTTCGGAGTTCAATTCGAACATCGCCCGTTCAGATGTTCGCGAACTCCGAACATTTCCGCATGTTCGCCGCATGTTCGCCCACAATGGACCACAATGCACTTTTCCACTGGCCTGAAGCTTGTAATTGGCTACAGCCTGCACCTGACCACAGTTTAGGTGCAAGACTATGCCAATCACGGCTCAGAGTCCTGATTGGGCAAAGTTTGCCCAATCATGGGCTCAGAGAGCTAAGTCCCGCAGCACACTATATAAGGCTTCACACAGCCTTCAGCACATGTTTTTGAGAGGAGATTATTGTGTTAGTGTGTGTTCTCACTGCCACCAGCTATTGGGGGGGGGGGTCTCACTTCTACAAAATATCTGGGAATTGTTGTAATCTGTGTGTTCTCACTGCCAGGAACTATTATGGGGGTCTCATTTCTACAAAATATCTGGGAATTGTTCTAATCTTTGTGTTCTCACTGCCAGCAGCAATTGTGGGGGTCTCACTTCTAGAAGATATCTGGGAATTGTGGTAATCTGTGTGTCCTCACTGCCAGCAACTATTTTGGGGGTCTCATTTCTACAAAATATCTGGGAATTGTTCTAATCTTTGTGTTCTCACTGCCAGCAGCAATTGTGGGGGTTTCACTTCTAGAAGATATCTGGGAATTGTGGTAATCTGTGTGTTCTCACTGCGAGCAACTATTTTGGGGGTCTCATTTCTACAAAATATCTGGGAATTGTTCTAATCTTTGTGTTCTCACTGCCAGCAGCAATTGTGGGGGTCTCACTTTTAGGCTAGGGTCAGACGAGCGTGATTTCTACGGACTGTACGTCCGTGTACACGGACGTACGTCAGTACGGAAGACGCAGTAGTGGCCACACAGTCCGTTTATCACTGATGTATATTTTGACGGATGTAGGAGAGAAAATACAATAAAAAGCAAAACCATTTTGTCCGTGAAAAATGCTGGACGTAAAAATGCAGTCCGTCTGACCACGTTCCATCACTCACACACAAAGCTATGCAGACGTTGCGGATGCAGCGCACTTTGTGCGGTCGTTCTAGGGGTTGTACGTTCTTGCCTGCCTTGCGTCCGTGGGCCGCGGCCGTTTTGCGTCCGCAGTTCAGTGCGGACGTACTTCGTGTAACGGGCTCCGATGGGCTTTCTGTCATGTTATCACGGACGTACTTTTAGGCGCAATCACGGACGTTAACACTGCGCTCGTCTGACCCCGGCCTTAGAAGATATCTGGGAATTGTTGTAATCTGTGTATTCTCACTGCCACCAACTATTTTGGGGGTCTCATTTCTACAAAATATCTGGGAATTGTTCTAATCTTTGTGTTCCCATTGCCAGCAGCAATTGTGGGGGTTTCACTTCTAGAAGATATCTGGGAATTGTGGTAATCTGTGTGTTCTCACTGCCAGCAACTATTTTGGGGGTCTCATTTCTACAAAATATCTGGGAATTGTTGTAATCTTTGTGTTCTCATTGCCAGCAGCAATTGTTTGGGTCTCACTCTTAGAAGATGTCTGGGAATTGTGGTAATCTGTGTGTTCTCACTGCCACCAACTATTTTGGGGTCTCATTTCTAATATCTGGGAATTGTAGTAATCTGTGTGTTCTCACTACCACCAATTATTTTGGGGGTCTCATTTCTACAAAATATCTGGGAATTGTTGTAATCTTTGTGTTCTCACCGCCAGCAGCAATTGTAGGGGTCTCACTTCTAGAAGATATCTGGGAATTGTGGTAATCTGTGTGTTCTCACTGCCACCAACTATTTTGGGGGTCTCATTTCTACAAAATATCTGGGAATTGTTCTAATCTTTGTGTTCTCACTGCCAGCAGCAATTGTGGGGGTCTCACTTCTAGAAGATATCTGGGAATTGTGGTAATCTGTGTGTTCTCACTGCGAGCAACTATTGTGGGGGGTCTCATTTCTACAAAATAATAGAGAATTGTTCTAATCTTTGTGTTCTCACTGCCAGCAGCAATTGTGGGGGTTTCACTTCTAGAAGATATCTGGGAATTGTGGTAATCTGTGTGTTTTCACTGCCAGCAACTATTTTGGGGGTCTCATTTCTACAAAATATCTGGGAATTGTTGTAATCTCTGTGTTCTCACTGCCAGCAGCAATTGTGGGGGTCTCACTTCTAGAAGATATCTGTGAATTGTGGTAATCTGTGTTTTCTCACTGCCAGCAACTATTTTGGGGGTCTTGTTTCTACAAAATATCTGGGAATTGTTCTAATCTTTGTGTTCTCACTGCCAGCAGCAATTGTGGGGGTCTCACTTCTAGAAGATATCTGGGGATTGTGGTAATCTGTGTGTTCTCACTACCACCAACTATTTTGGGGGTCTCGTTTCTACAAAATATCTAGGAATTGTTCTAATCTTTGTGTTCTCACTGCCAGCAGCAATTGTGGGGGTTTCACTTCTAGAAGATATCTGGGAATTGTGGTAATCTGTGTGTTTTCACTGCCAGCAACTATTTTGGTGGTCTCATTTCTACAACATATCTGGGAATTGTTGTAATCTCTGTGTTCTCACTGCCAGCAGCAATTGTGGGGGTCTCACTTCTAGAAGATATCTGTGAATTGTGGTAATCTGTGTTTTCTCACTGCCAGCAACTATTTTGGGGGTCTCATTTCTACAAAATATCTGGGAATTGTTCTAATCTTTGTGTTCTCACTGCCAGCAGCAATTGTGGGGGTCTCACTTCTAGAAGATATCTGGGAATTGTGGTAATCTGTGTGTTCTCACTGCCAGCAACTATTTTGGGGGTCTCATTTCTACAAAATATCTGGGAATTGTTGTAATCTTTGTGTTCTCACTGCCAGCAGCAATTGTGGGGGTCTCACTTCTAGAAGATATCTGGGAATTGTTGTAATCTGTGTTTTCTCACTGCCACCCATCAGGGGGTCTCACTGATTTATAGGAGGTTTCTGGGAATTGTAATCTATGTCTTCTCTCTGCCAGCCATCGGGGGGCTCACTGATTTATAGGAGGTTCCTGGGAATTGTAATTTGTGTCTTTTCACTGCCACCCATCAGGGGGTCTCACTGACTAATAGGAGGTTCCTGGGAATTGCAATCTGTGTCTTGTCACTGCCACCCATCAGGGAGGCTCACTGATTTATAGGAGGTTCCTGGGAATTGTAATTTGTGTCTTGTCACTACCACCCATCAGGGGGTCTCACATATTTATAGGAGGTTTCTGGGAATTTTAATCTGTATCTTGTCACTGACTGCCAGTTATCAGGGTGTCTCACTGAGTTATACCAGAGTTCTGGAAATCTTTAATCTTTATACCAGAGTTGAATCAGAGTTCTGTATATCTTTAATCTATCTATCACCCACCATGTCAGAAAGACCAAAAGGGACAGGCAGACGCTCCCAGACACAGATAAGAGGACAAGCAGCCTCTGTGTCGGGAGGCTGTGCCTCTGGTCGTCGTGGACATGGTGCATCCTCTGCAGGGCCACGCTTGTCCTTTCTAACTGGTGCTGGCCGTCTTAAGCAGCAGCAGCAACATTCAGAGGATTTGGTGGATTGGCTAACCAGGCCATTCTCATCCTCCGAGTCCTCTGCCAGCCAGGCTTGTAGTGGTTTACAGTCCACCTCAGCTGCCAAAGCATCTAATTGAGCCTCCATGTCCACAGCTACTCCTGTCGTAGCCTCACTATCACACACGGAGGAGTCAGCTGAATTGTTTGACTACAGTGACAGTGACATGCTGCTTGAGGATGCGCAGCAACTACAGTGCTCTGATTCAATCTCTGCGGTTGAGGAAGGGAGTATAATCAACCTAGAGGAAGGGGTGACACATACAGTGATGACACACAAATAACTGACACTCATGTTGCCCCAGCAGCTGCAGCATACTGCCAAATTGGCTCCAGTGACGAGGAGATAGGGGGTGATGACAATGATGATGAGGTCACTGACTCCACCTGGGTGCCTGATCGAACAGAGGAGTCAAGTGAGGAGGAGGAGGAAGCACAACAAACACGAGGCACAACGTCCTCTATGACCAACCATAGCCAGTCCAAGGCATCAGATGTCAGAGCTGCTCAGGTGCAGAGCGCTGGTGTCTCAAAGCACTCATCCAGGAACTCTGCTGTCTGGGAGTTCTTTCAGAAATGTGCAGCAGACTGCACCGTTGCTATTTGTAATCTATGTCAGATGAGGATCAAGCATGGGAAAGACATCCCACGCTTGGGTACCACGTGCTTTAGCCAACATTTGACCACCTGCCACACATCCCGTTGGCACAACACTTTGCATAGGTCTTCCTCATCTGTCTCTCTACCCCCACTGTATGTCCTGCCATGTCATTGCCTGCTACAACCTCCACTGACAGAGATGATGCTACAATAATGGATGTACCAGGTCCTTCCTCACAATGTGACAGCATCCCATCAGCTGAAGATTTACGCAGTCAGATTACGTTGCCCCAGCTGCTGCAGTGTAAGAAAAAATATAGTCCCAACCATCCCCAAGCACAGTGTCTAAATGCCAGCTTAGCAAAATTACTCGCATTGCAGCTGTTGCCTTTCCAGCTGGTGGACTCTGCTTCCTTCCATGAATTTGCTGAATGTGCTGTACCACAGTGGCAGGTTCCAAAACGCCATTTCTTTTCACAGAAGGCCATTCCAGCACTATACCAGCACGTGGACCACAATGTTATGGAGTCACTGGGAAAGGCAGTCAGCAGCAAGGTGCACATGACTTTAGACATGTGGTCCAGCAAGCATGGACATGGCTGTTACATTTCCATCATGGCACACTGGGTAACTCCTATTGCAGCTGGGAGCGATCCAAGACGAGGCTCTGTGCTGGAGCTTGTTCATCCACCACGCCTCCAGAAAGCTGCTTGTATGAGGTCTGTCTGCTCCACCACCACCTCTCTCTCTTCCTCCTCCTCCTTCTCTGTCTCTGGCGAAGTGGCAGTTAAACCGACGCGTGACAGGGGCTACGCAATGTCTCAAGCAAAATGATGCCATACTGTGCTTGAGCTGGTTTGTTTAGTGGACAGGCGCCACACCGGGCCAGAAATTCTGTCAGCTCTGCAGGGGCAGGTGCAGAGATGGTTAACACCACGCCAGCTTCAGCTGGGAATGGTCATCTGTGAAAATGGCAGCAACCTTCTCTCTGCCCTACGCCAGGGTAAGTTGACGCATGTACAATGCCTAGCACATGTCCTAAATCTGGTGGTACAGCATTTCCTAACCAGGTACCCAGGGCTGGCAGAGCTTCTCAGCCACACCAGAAAAGTCTGCAGCCACTTCACACAGTCATTCCCAGCAAGTGTTCGCCTGGCAGAAATTCAAAGAGAATTCCACTTTCTCACAAACCGTCTAATCTGTGACATGCCCACCAGGTGGAACATGACATTAGCAATGCTGCAGCGTCTGCACAAGCAGCAGAGGGCCATCAACGAGTACCTGTGCGAGTATGGCACAAGGACAGGTTCAGGTCAACTTGGTTCCTCCCCCCCGCAGTGGCTGATGATCAAGGATGCATGTACTGTACTGTTACCAATTGAGGAGGCAACGAGGATGGTGAGCAGGGACAATGCATGCATCAGTGACACAATTCCTTTAGTGTTCCTCCTGGAGCGCACTCTGCGGGGAATTATAGATGTGGCACTAGAGGCAGAGAAGCAGGAGGAAGAGGAGACTTTCCCTAGCTCTCAAGGCCCCAGTCTTTACGCAGACAGCATTCCTGCGGGTCCTCAGATCAGACAGGAGGAGGATGAGGAGAAATATTTAAGTAGTGGGGGCATTGAAGGTGGGGATTCCTCAAGGGAGGGTTTTGTGTGCCCAGAAACACAAGGACTAGTACATGGCTCGGAGGAGGAAGTGCACGATGGGGTCATCCTCATTGACCAGGAAGACTCGGACGCTAATGCCACCTCCAACCTACGCTGCATGGACTCCCTTATCCTGCAAAGCCTGGTAAAGGACCCCAGGATTCGTGCTATCAAGGGGAGGGATCATTACTGGTTGGCAACCCTTCTTGATCCACGATACAAGGGTAAAGTTGCAGAGCTCATCCTGCCCTCGCAGAGGGAGGACAGGATGAAAAAACTTGAGGACGCTCTAAAGCGACACTTGTGTAACACCTTTACAGGCTCTGGAAGGTTACCAAGTGATGATACAGGTGCTTCTGAGGCTGCGGATGATCAGAGGAAGAACGGTGAAAGGGGCCGCTTGACTGATGCCTTTTCCAATTTTTTTAGTCCACGACACTCAGGGACGTCAAATGTAGGCACCCATTGCCAGCTTCTTCACCATATGGTGCAGGATTACCTAGGGGCAATGGCAGACCTGGACACCTTTACAGCAGATGATCCACTGGTTTACTGGGTGTTGAGATTGGATCACTGGCCAGAACTTAGCCAATATGCTATGCAGCTACTAGGTTGCCCTTCATCCAGCGTGCTTTCTGAAAGGACGTTCAGTGCTGCTGGAGGTTTTGTCACAGACAAAAGAGTGCGTCTGTCCACCCACTCTGTAGACCGGCTGACATTTATAAAAATGAATCAGTCCTGGATCAGCAGCTATCAATCCCCTGATGCTGATGTAACTGAATAGATCGGGGATCTCTTCTGCATTCACAAAACCTCCACCACTGCACTCTTCCACAATACCACAAAGGGGTTACGGTGTGAAGGCACTTGCTGCCACCAAAGGCATAATATTTGGGTGCACTGCCACTGACGCCTATATTTCCAGATTTATATCATTTTAATATTGGACCGCAGGGTCCAACCCTGCACTCTTCCACAATACCACAGAGGGGTTACTTACGGTGTGAAGGCACTTTCTGCCACCAAAGGCACAATATTTGGGGGCACTGCCACTGACGCCTATATTACCAGATTCATATCATTTTAATATTTGGCCGCAGGGTCCAACCCTGCACTCTTCCACAATACCACAGAGGGGTTACTGTATGATGGCACTTGCTGGCCTGCCACCAAAGGCACAATATTTGGGTGCACTGCCACTGATGCCTGTACCAGATTCATATCCTCAGAGGGGTTACTGTGTGACGGCACTGTTGCCAACTCTAAAGGCCCAATTTTAAAGCGCCTATTGTTACTTTCATCCAAAGCCTGCATATGTTTCACAATAATTTAGCCAAAAAATATCTAAACTTGTTCTGCGTGTCCTAAAATGTCTCCTCTTTTCATACAGACTGCCACCCCAAGCAGTTGTTAATGGTAGATTAAAGGAAAACCATTTACCGTCATTTGAAATGTCACTTTTTGGTTTTTGCATATTTCTATACATCCGAAAAATTAGCCACTTCACGGGCAGGTTATGGGGACCTCCTAGCCACGATATTTGAAGGAATTTTTCGTTTTTATTTTTAACCCCTTAAGGACCGCTGACATACAATGTACGTCCCTTAGACCCGCAGACGAACATGGTACGTCAGCGGCACCTAACCCCCATCCCGCCCGATACTTACCTCCCTCGCTGGATACCTCACAGATCTGGCAGGGAGGAAGCCTTCCCTCGAGATCTGCATGGGCCGGCGAGCTCAATGACGTCACCACGCTACGTGGTGACGTCATCAGCAGTGCCCCCATTGAAATCAATGGAGGGGAGGGCGGGCTCCTTCGGAGCCCTCTATCTCGCCAACCATTGATGATAGGGACATGCAAGTTGCACCACTGGAAAGGGGAGAGTCTCCCCTTTTCAGCAGTGTACTGCATTAACAGTTTCAAACCAGTGAAACCAGCTGAAGAAGCCAGCACGTCTGGCGAAACGCGTTCTGGTCTCCTGGCTGAGCCAGTATTTTATTTGTTTTATTTATGTTCTAATAAATAATTTTAAACTTTAAATTTGATTGTCCCCTTGACATTCTGGATTTGAAGACGGGTTTGGGTTCCACCCTATGCGAGCCTTGAAGCGCACAAACCACGAGCTTGGTCTATAAGCTCCTACAAATGTGAGTTTAACAGCTACGTATATCTATGCCATCTGAACTTTAGAAGATCTGCACAAGGAAGTTGTTTCTGTTTTCTTTCCATGTCCATTTGTATGAGCCACTCTCCATCCAGTATAAGGCGTGGGTCACCTTAAGGAACGGAGAAGCAAAAACACCCAAAAGCCTCGACCCACTTAGAGCCAGTGTTCGGGCTCTTTAATTTGTGAGTGGAATATACCACATTGGCACATACAATTTTTGTGTTAATACCATCTGCACTATATATTGTATTATTCTTTTTCATATGCTTCATACGAACTAAGGGAACCACCACCTACCATTCAGCGACCATCATCGCGCCACCAGATACGTACCATTGTTTTCTGTATTTCACTGGTTTGGGGGAAACCACTATACTCTGGTTGGCGTTGGTTTGTTGGTGGCGGTACTAGTTGCTGGCGCCTGTCAACTTTTTGTGAAGAATAGAATAGTGGCCGTGTTTTTTTTAGCAGTTAGGAAGTCGTTGGTGACTTTGGTGAGGGCAGTTTCAGTTGAGTGTAGGGGATGCAAGCCTGGTTGCCAGAGGTTGAGTAGGGAATTAGAGGATAGGAAGAGGGAGAGTAATAGGAATTTGAGTAAGCAAAAGTGAGACTGGGACTTATAGGACCATTACGGCGGGTTGGCGGCGGCATTCGGCGGCCGATTCCCTGCACTTTGTGGAGCCTGCGGTGAATGCCGAATTCAATGCAGGTTGGGGAAATTTGATTCCCCCGATGTGTGGGGAACAAGAGAGCACCGAAATGTCGGCGACATTTCGGTGATCTCTGAATAACCCCCATAGTTAAAAAACATGTAGAAGGGCCAAAGTTTAGCGCAGAGGTGGATCCAGGGGGGCAACGGGACCTTGCCCCCCTGAGCAGTGCAGTCACCAGGCCAACCTCCAAATTAACTCAAATGTGATGAGTGCAGTGAATGCAGACATCGCGATGTGCAAAGGCAGAGGCACACCCTGCGTAGAGGCGCACACATGACTGATGGCACCTGGCACCTGGATTGCATGTGGTGGTGGGTCTCTCTCCTGCTCGCAGCCTGCAAGGGGATCCTCGAGGGTTTCTCGGACAGGCGGAGCCCAGGAACATTTGCAAAGAGGTATGCAGGCTATTGGTGCAAATAAATTGATGTGCTGGGGGGGTTTGTGGTTGTATAAACTGATGTGCTGGGGGGTTGGGGTGAATAAATTGATGTGCTGGGGGGTTGGGGGCTGTATAAATTAATGTGGTGGGGATTGGGGCCTGTATAAATTGATGTGCTGGGGGGGGTTGGGGGCTGTATTAATTGATGTGCTGGGGGTTCGGGCTGTATAAATTGATGTTCTGGGGGGGTTGTATAAATCAGGGCTCGACAAATTTGCTTTGATTCTAGGAGCCAGCTACAAACGTTAGGAGCCAGGTTTTTCTTCAGACTTACCCACTGCACACCCTGACCACATATATAAATATATACACACACCAGCCCTCAGATATAAAATCTAAATCATAAGGTGAGCAATATTACATAACAAATTGTTGAGCAAAGCAGGCCGCAGTATGCTAATAAAAATGCAGAAAAGCTTGTAATTGTGTTATCTTAAAATAAACTATATACAGAGATGTAATAAAGCATCACTTGAGAAAGGCAGATAATGCTATTTGTCTCAGTGAGTGTGCGCAAGGCTTTTTACAATAATAGTGATTTTCTTGCACCTCTCTATATACTTTAACCCTTTCGCTGCTGAGGCGTTTCACACCTCTGTGCTGAGGTCATTTTTACCGGTTTTGCTCATCATGTTTAAATGCGTTTTGAAGGCTTATTTTAGTATATGACCCAGACATATTATATATCGTTCTTTCCGTCAGACTCGGCAGATTCATAATATGTCATTATTATATGTATACGTCATGTCCTGTCTGTATATTATATCAAAAAATGCAATAAAATATGAATTTTCAATAATTTACAATGTGTACAGTGTTTTTTTTTCACATTTTAACATGCGAGCAATTGCGGTTATATTTTGTATGGGGTGCGCTTGTTAAAAAAATTAGAAATGGGGTCTCGTTACATTTTTTTTTGGGGAAAATTACGCGATTTTTAACAAACGCACGTATACAAAAATCATTAGTGCAGCATTATTGTTCACATTATAATTGAAATGGGAACAATATTGCTGCATTAACAAACCAAAAAAAACTTATATATTACTACTTAATATAACTTAAATATTTTTTATTTTTTAAAAAAAACTTTTTTCACAGTCGTGTTTGGTATTGTTGGAACGGTCATGCTCTGGCCGATCCAACAGTACAAAACTTTAACCCCTAGCTGCCACGGATCGGGAGATAGGGGGTTCATTGGAACCCCCTATCTCCACCGTTGGTGGCAGCTAGGGGTTAACTCCAGGACTGGCGTCATCGTGCTATGCATGATGACGCCAGTCCTCAGGGGGAGTTCCCGGAGGCTTGGCCAACATCAAAGATGTCGGCCAGCTCCGGGAAAGGATCACGAACCGGCGCTTTTCAGCGCCGATTCGTGATCCAGCTCCCCAGGGGTTAATAACAGCCACCGTTTGGAAGGGCAGGCTGTGCCCTTCCAAGCGGTGCCTGTATTAACTCCCTGCTCCCCGACAATCGGGAGGGAGAGAGGTCCCCCCCCCTTTCAGGCGCCTCCTCCGCACATGCGGGGGGGGGGCGCCTGAATTAGATGTCATCGCGTCGCCGCGATGACATCTAATGTCCCCGCCGGGGTCCCGGAGTATTGGGCTGACATCCAAGATGTCAGCCCGCAATCCGGCGGATTGCTGCTTCCTGTGCTTGGACACTCTGAGCGCGTCTGTAGCACAGGAGAACCACTTGGCTGGACGCGCTGAGCGCGTCCATAGCAGCCAAGTGGTTAATACAATAATACAAAGTGCTGTGTATTTTTTAGCATACTGTGGACTGCTTTGGTCACATGGAATTATTTTTCATGTGTGTGTGTGTGTGTTCTATATTCTAAAAGAACATGTAATAATATTCTGCTTAAGGCTAGGGTCAGACTAACGCATTTTTCTCGTTGTCCGTGAAAATGTGCGTTCGAACGAATGGACGCATTTTTTCACGGAATACGCGATAGCGGTCATACGATGCGCATTTTCGTCTGTGATTTTGTACGGCTCATAAATAAAACACTTTTTGCGTCTGGACGTTATGTTGGCCGGACATTAGCAGCGTCTGACGTCTCCTAATCATGCACACATGCTGCTATGCCGCCGCAGCGCACTTGAAAAGAATTTGAAATATGATAGCTAATTCACTGTATACGTATTTCTATATTCTTGTAATATTTGATGGCTATATAAATATATAGGGCCCGACTGACTGTCCAGCATATTAATAATGAGTCTGGTCTTTCTCTTGGCTTCCTGTTTTTTACCGATGAGGGCAGATTTTCTTTTCAGCCCTACTTCCTCTTGAAGCTAGTCAAGAAGGCTGGCCGATAGGAAGGGAGGGATACAGATGTTCATTGTTAATACATCCTATGGCACACATACTTGCCAAAAGCAGGATAGAGCTGTGACGTATATTTAGCCTAGCCTACTGGGCGGGCAAGGACAGGAAATGTTTGTGTAAGTCTAGGTTACTGCCCAAAGTAGAAAAAACATGTTTTTATCTTGTCTAATTTGATAGATGTGAAATAGGTTGTATCGTTTTTTCTATATTACTGACGTATTGATTCTTTATTGGCTTGTATTCCATGAATTTGTGACACTCCCACTTTAACAAAACTGACTGTTCTGTTTGAAACCTGCCAGAATAATACCACTATCAAGACAGAATTTGTGTCTGGACTTTATTCTCACTCGAGTTCTGTTTCCTGTATGATCCCTGGGTCTGATGACAAAGCAGCTCTCTCCTTCATTGCGGGAGCTTGGCCATTCCTGTGATGCTTTTGCAGAATACATTTCAGCACTCTGTACGTCAGTACTAGCGGTTTGACGTTCTCGAAAAAATGCGTTCGTTTGCCACTAGCGTTGCGCGGCCGCACTTTTGTGCGGCCGTTCTTCGTATGCTGCCCGGCATTGAACGTAATTTGCTGCTAGCGTGGCCGTAATTTAGTGCGGCTAAACTCACGTTAATACCGCGTTAGTCTGACCTTAGCCTTAGGCATGTAGCTTTTTTTCTCATTTGTTGAATTAGTGTGGTGGGCTTGGAGTAGTTATGCTTTGAGTTTTGCACCACTGGTAATTTTATTTTCCGTTTACTTTTTGGCACACATGAATAGACATAATAAAATGTACGTTGCCCCCCCAATGAATAAAAGGGGGGCTTCTCAGTCCAAAATGCCCGTGCCTATTTTTTGTCCCAGTCCGGGCCTGCCGACACTGCTCACCACAGGAGTTAATCGGGAGGAATGACCCTAGGGTGTATCTGGCGAAGTACACAGAACATGTGCCAGAGCGCAGATTATTGTTGTGCGGTGTCAGTCAGGTGTCACCTGAGCCACATGAGTACAGACCCTGCAATGTTCTGGGGCGAGTGAGTGTATAGAGCACAGCCTACGATTAGGCGCATCTCTGCATGTCACTGCAAACCCAACACCAGCTCTTAGCCAAAACTGGTAGAGTGCCCCCCCGAAACCTGTGTCTGGATCCGCCCCTGGTTGAGCGCCAGATTTATAACATGATGTCACCTGTTCTTGTGACTCTGCCCATTTGCTAAACGCATTTCACACACCTTCAAACGCATGAGGAATGAGACATCCGGCTGCAACATCTCCTGTGGTATTTGGGGAGAACTTTTCTGAAATTACAGTGACTGTACATTGAGGAAGAGCCTCAGATATGCAAACAGCTGTTGACAATCCAACCAGTCCTCCTCCGATAACTGCAACTCGCACAGTCTTCATTGACTTGTTGAAAAAAGTAGCAGATTCCTTTCTTCTAATCTAGTATAACCAAACAAAGCAGCTTTTGGTGAAAATACAACTTTATTCAGTGTAAAGTTCAACCTTGATGTCACAATTTGCAAAGGCATGTTTTTTATTACAATAAAATCTAATTGTGCTAAAGGTAAACTCTAATATGAGCAAGTCGGTTGATGATGTGCCAGAAAACAATATGGGCTCTATTACATTCTTTGCGCAAAAAAGCTCGCGCAGCGCGTTAATTTGTGCGCGAAGCGGTAAACGTTAACACGCATAAATTAATGCTGGTATTACAATACGCGCACATTTTTTCATCTGTCACAAAATAACGCGCGTAAAAAAGACGCGCAAAAACGCGCACACATTAACGCAGAAATCGGTGTGCGGACTGTTTTTTTTACACGATTCAGCCAATCAGAATTAAGAACCACAATTGTCTCCCGTTAGGTTTTTGCGCCTGTCAAAGTCAATCTGAGGATATATGCTGCAGCAATAATAAAAACACGCACAACTTCTATATTTTATTGATCAGGTATGTGTAGAATGTGTAACTATTCGTTGCAGCGTATTTTTTTGGGGGCTGGTGTATTTGAGTTCGGCCAGGTCGTTCAGATTTGCCATTAACACCAGCTTTTCAAAGACGATAAAATTATGCGCGCAAACGTTGTCAGTTAAAATTTGCGCATAGATTGTAATACCATCCGCATACCAGCGCACAAGCGCATTTGCGCTCACAATGTTAAGTATAGGACGCGCACAGTACGGTACGCTCGCAAAGGGTTCGCGCAGGTCCACCCGTTAGAAGTTAACGCGCATTTTTTGCGCAGACGTTGTAATACGATGTTCAGCGCAAGGGGTTTTGCCCCTTGCGTTAATGCGTTTTTGCGCACGCGGTAAGATTTGCGTTGGGAATGTAATAGAGCCCTACGTTAGGTACACCTGGGGGGCAGACCAGAGAAGGAAACTATATGCATTAAAGCACTTAAGCATTAATTACCAAGCTGCTCCACATTGAACTTGTGCTTGATTTTTATTCTTTTTTGTCATTGAAATGCTTATTGAATTTTTACAAGATAAATGAAGAACGGATACAACACGAAATCTGTACACAGCATTGAGGAAAATATCAGTGGTTCAATCAAAATAAGCAATGGAAAAACAACAAAACATTAACAACTCTTTGAAATGTGATGGAATTATCAGGCACAATATGATCTTTCAGGTGTGGCGCTGCTTACACCAATGTGATATTATATACACTATATTGCCAAAAGTATTCGCTCACCTGCCTTGACTCGCATATGAACTTAAGTGACATCCCATTCCTAATCCATAGGGTTCAATATGACGTCGGTCCACCCTTTGCAGCTATAACAGCTTCAACTCTTCTGGGAAGGCTGTCCACAAGGTTTAGGAGTGTGTTTATGGGAATTTTTCACCATTCTTCGACAAGCGCATTTGTGAGGTCACACACTGATGTTGGACGAGAAGGCCTGGCTCTCAGTCTCCGCTCTAACTCATCCCAAAGGTGTTCTATCGGGTTGAGGTCAGGAGTCAGGACTCTGTGCAGGCCAGTCACGTTCATCCACACCAGACTCTGTCATCCATGTCGTTATGGACCTTGCTTTGTGCACTGGTGCACAGTCATGTTGGAAGAGGAAGGGACCAGCTCCAAACTGTTCCCACAAAGTTGGGAGCATGGAATTGTCCAAAATGTCTTGGTATGCTGAAGCATTCAGAGTTCCTTTCACTGGAACTAAGTGGCCAAGCCCAGCTCTTGAAAAACAACCCCACACCATAATCCCTCCTCCACCAAACTTTACACTTGGCACAATGCAGTCAGACAAGTACCGTTCTCCTGGCAACCACCAAACCCAGACTCGTCCATCTGATTGCTAGATGGAGAAGCGCGATTCGTCACTCCAGAGAATGTGTCTCCACTGCTCTACAGTCCAGTGGTGGTGTGCTTTACACCACTGCATCCAACGCTTTGCATTGCACTTGGTGATGTATGGCTTGGATGCAGCTGCTCGGCCATGGAAACCCATTCCACGAAGCTCTCTGCACACTGTTCTTGAGCTATTCTGAAGGCCACATGACGTTCTGTAGCGTTTGACTCTGCAGAAAGTTGGTGACCTCTTCGCACTATGCGCCTCAGCATCCGCTGACCCCGCTCCGTCAATTTAAGTGGCCGCTGCGGAATATGCTGGCGCTTTATAAATAAAGAATAATAATAATAATAATAAATATCACTTTGTGGCTGAGTTGCTGTCATTCCCAAACACTTCCACATTCTTATAATACAGCTGACCGGTGACTGTGGAATATTTAGGAGCGAGGAAATTTCACGACTGGATTTGTTGCACAGGTAGCATCCTATCACAGTTCCACGCTGGAATTCACTGAGCTCCTGAGAGCGACCCATTCTTTCACAAATGTTTGTAAAAACAGTCTGCATGCCTAGGTGCTTGCTTTTATACACTTGTGGCCATGGAAGTGATTGGAACACCTGATTCTGATTATTTGGATGGGTGAGCGAATACTTTTGGCAATATAGTGTATCTCATTGACTGAATTTGGTTCAGTGTACAAATAGGAATAACAGAGATATATAGTTATCCAGTACAGTACAATCAGTGAAGAAAACTTTTTAAACAGTATTTAGTGAAAAGGAAAGTCAGACTAAGTGAAATACAAGACAGAATGTGTCTCTATGTGCAGCGCAGAATGTTTGCGTATATTCGTGCCATGTCTTTGCTGAATATCCACTCAATCTAAGTTCCAGGGTGCTTTATGGAACGGATGCACAAATGTAATTTATTTATGTACTGCTGCCACCTTGTGGCTAAAGACAGAATTGTGGTATATTACTGGATGTGTGGGAAAAAAACAGGTTGCTGACGTTTGTTTCTTTCCTGTTCAGCGGGTCTTTACCTTGTGGAAAATGAGCAGAGAAACATACATAGTGCACACTGTGGTATAAAAATGTTTGGATAAATAGTCACAACAATTTCCAACTCACGTGGGCTAGAGCCTATGGTGTTACCAGGCTCAATCTCAATGCTTTTCCGGTCCATAGAGGTGACCGGTGTCCCTTCTTTACCGCCTCCTCCTTCCTTGTATGCTGCAGAGGTCTGTCTGTCCAGTCTTAGTCCTCCTGATGGCTATGGATTGCGGCCAAAACAGTAGGTGTCCGTTGCGCAGTGATCACAGGATTCGGGGGATTGGAAGTATAAAAGGGGTTTATTGAGGGTACAATAAAAATTTATCCAGCAGAAGAGGCCAGTTAGGTGAAATGCGTCCTGCATACCTTATTTATCTGATTTTATTGTTTTGTATTGTACCCTTAATAAACCCCTTTTAGGAGGCAGTAAAGAAGGGACACCGGTCACCACTATGGACCGGAAAAGCGATTGAGATTGAGCCTGGTAACACCATAGGCTCTAGCCCACGTGAGTTGGAAATTGTTGTGATTATTTATCCAAACACTTTTATACCACAGTGTGCACTATGTATGTTTCTCTGCTCATTTTCCACGAGGTAAAGACCCGCTGAACATTAAAGAAAGAAACGTCAGCAATCTGTTTTTTTCCCACACAGCCAGTAATATACCACAATTCGGACTTTAGCCACAAGGTGGCAGCAGTACATAAATAAATTACATTTGTGCATCCATTCCATAAAGCACCCTGGAACTTAGATTGAGTGGACATTCAGCAAAGACATTGCACGAATATACGCAAACATTCTGCGCTCACACATTCTGTCTTGTATTTCACTTAGTCTGACTTTCCTTTTCATTAAATACTGTTTAAAAAGTTTTCTTCACTGATCGTACTGTACTGGATAACTATATATCTGTGTTATTCCTATTTGTACACTGAACCAAATTCAGTCAATGAGATATATAATATCACATTGGTGTAAGCAGTGCCACACTAGGGATTAACCCCATTTCCTATATCGACACTGTACAATAGCAAAGCATTGTCTTTTTATCCCAGGAGGGCAGCAGCACACACCCCATACACACTATATCCCGTACCGGTGCCACCCAAGGGTAAACCCCCACCCCGTTTACAATATGTCTTCTCATCTGGGAGTGGAACAAAAAATAGATATACAGTGGCAAGAAAAAGTATGTGAACCCTTTGGGATTACGTGGAGTTTTGCATGAATTGGTCATAAAATGTGCTCTGATCTTCATCTAAGTCACAACAATTTGAAAAACACAGTCTGCTTAAAATAATACAACACAAACATTATATGTTTTCATGTGTTTATTGAACATAACATGTAAACATTCACAGTGCAGGGTGGAAAAAGTATGTGAACCCCTAGCCTAATGACTTCTCCAAGAGCTAATTGGAGCCAGGAGGGAGCCAACCTTGAGTCCAATCAGTGTGATATTATTGGACGTGTTTCTGAAAGCTGTCCTGTCCTTTAAAAACACACACCAGTTTTGGGTTTACTGGTTTCAAGAAGCACTACCTGATGTGAACCATGCCTCGTAGAAAAGAGCTCTCAGAAGACCTATGATCAAGAATTGTTGACTTGCATGAAGCTGGAAAGGGTTACAAAAGTATCTCCAAAAGCCTTGATGTTCATGTGTCAACGGTAAAACAGACTGTTTACAAATGGAGAAAGTTCAGCACTGTTGCTACTCTCCCTAGGCGTGGTTGTCCTGTAAAGATTACTGCAAGAGCACAGCTTAATGAGGTAAAGAAGAATCCTAGAGTGTCAGCTAAAGACTTACAGAAATCTCTGGCACATGGTAACATTTTTGTTGACACATCTACAATAAGGAAAACATTAAACAAGAATGGAGTACATGGGAGGACACCACGATGGAAGCCATTGCTGTCCAAAAAGAATATTGCAGCACATTTGAAGTTTGCAAAAGAGCACCTGGATGTTCCACAGCACCACTGGCAAAATATTCTGTGGACATATGAAACCAAAATTGAGTTGTTTGGAAAAAACACACAACACTATCAGGCTTATTCAAAGAGATTCGAAAAGTCACCGCACGTTCGGTGACTTTTCGTACTCTTCAATTCAGTTTGTTTTGCCGATCCCATTTCGGTGACCCTGAGGTGTATTCAGCAAACACCACTGGGTCCCTCGAATTCCAGGGAAAAGCTGTCGCAAACCCGACAAACTCACCGCAAAACCCAGCGAATGCACGCCGAAAACCCTCAAAAACATCTGGATTAACCTGCCGAAAACCACAGGAAAACCCGAACAGGAGCCGATCGCAGCCTTCGACACAGCAGAAGAGGCAGTGAATAAATTATCAAAACAGTTTGTATGAATGTGTGAAAGTGAAACGCTGTTTGCAAAGAAACTACTGAGCGAAAATGTCTGAAATTTACATATGAGGTCCAGGGAATGATAATAAAGAGGGCTGTTACAGAAAAAAGAAGAAAACAGTGAAAAAAAAAATGGGACTTTAAAAAAAAAAATTAAGAAAAATGCTTAACATATCCTAAAAAATCTATAAATAAAGAGACTCTTTACTGCAGAATTTTTATAATGAACGGTTTATTAGATATTGAAATAAAACGGGAATATTTTTAACATTGAAGCCTATTATTATTATTATTATTATTATTAATTTATAAAGCGCCAGCATATTCCGCAGCGCTGTACAATAAGCACAGTACAGACAGGGTTACAATACATTGAACAACATTTGACAAACAGTACAGGAGGAGATGAGGGCCCTATTCCCGTAGGAACTCACAATCTAGGAGGGTTGGGGTTGGAAACAGGAGGAGAGGACTGTAAGGTGAGAGTGATTGATGGTTGCGTCAGTGAGTTGGGTGGTAGGCTTCCCTAAATAGCAATGTTTTCAGGGAGCGTTTGAAGGAAGAGAAGTTAGGGGAAAGTCTGACAGCACGAGGGAGAGCGTTCCAGAGAGTGGGGGCTGCACGTGAGAAATCCTGCAGTCTATCATGGAAGAGGTGATGCGGGGAGAAGCTAGGCGCAGGTCACTGTTTGACCTTAGGGAGCGGGCTGGGGTGTATTTGGTGATTTAGTGAGGACAGGTAGTGGGCGCTGAGTTAGTGAGGGTTTTGTAAGCCTATGGGATTCTCCTGAATAAATTTGCCACATGAAACCACTGAATGGCAGGGCATTAGGGGAACCTTTCACTGCTGGTTTGTGTTCTCTGAATAGCCGAAGCAGTGCTTTTCATGGGGCTTTCACTGCCCTCGAACAGGCACCGAACAGGCACCGTATGCTCAGGCAATTAGCTAGGATTTGGCGAATTGCCTGCTCTCTGGATAGCCGAATGGCCAGGAAAGGTAACCGAACGCTGATTTTCAGCGTTCGGTTACCTTTCTCAAGCAATTCGGAGCTCTTTGAATTACCCTGTATGTCTGGAGAAAAAAAGGCACAGCACACCAACATCAAAACCTCATCCCCACTGTAAAACATGGCAGAGGGAGCATCGTGGTTTGGGGCTGCTTTGCTGCCTCAGGGCCTGGACGGATTGTTGTCATTGATGGAAAAATTAATTCCAGAGTTTATCAAGACATTTTGCAGGAAAACGTAAGACCATCTGTCCGCCAACTGAAGCTCCTCAGAGGATGGGTGATGCAACAGGACAATGACCCAAAGCATACAAGTAATTCAACACAAGAATGGCTTCAACAAAACAAAATATGCCTTCTGGAGTGGCCCAGTCAGAGTCCTGACCTCAACCCGATTGAAATGCTGTGGCATGACCTTAAGAGAGCGATTCACACCAGACATCCCAAGAATATTGCTACACTGAAACAGTTTTGTGAAGAGGAGTGGTCCAAAATTACTCCAGATCGTTGTGCAGGTCTGATTTGCAACTACAGGAAACGTTTAGTTGAGGTTATTGCTGCCAAAGGAGGGTCAACCAGTTATTAAGTCCAAAGGTTCACATACTTTTCCACCCTGCACTGTGAATGTTTACATGTTCTGTTCAATAAAAACATGAAAACATATAATGTTTGTGTTGTATTATTTTAAGCAGACTGTGTTTTTCAAATTGTTGTGACTTAGATGAAGATCAGAGCACATTTTATGACCAATTCATGCAAAACTCCACGTAATCCCAAAGGGTTCACATACTTTTTCTTGCCACTGTAGGGTTCATGATGATGTTTTAAGACATACAGGGTTATTCAGAGTGATCCGAAAAGTCACTGCACGTTCGGTGACCTTTTGTTCCCCGCACTTCGGGGTGATTTGGCAATTCCTAGTTCGCCGATCCTGCGGTGTATTCAGCAAGCACCGCAGGGCCCCCGTATTGCAGGGAATACTTGCCGCAAACCCGCAGAACACTCGCCGAACTCTCACCGAACACTCTCCGAAAACCAGCAGAAAACGCTGCAAAAACCCCGCTGGACACGCCGGAAAAACCCAGTGAGCCACCGATCACAGCGCAGACCAGCTACCGGAAAAACTCGACAAGCAAACAAACGTGGTAAAAAAAACAACCAAACAAAGCAGTACACTTGAAAGTTTCAAAATTGAAACGCTGTTTGCAAAAAAACTTCTGAACGAAAATGTCTGGAATTTTCAAATAAGGTCCTATGAATGATAATAAAAAGGTCTGTTAAGGAAAATTGAAAAACGATTTAAATTAAAAAAAAAAAATAACTAAAAATAATCGGGAAATTTTTTTTTGCCACAAAAATCCCAAAGAATGACTAAAAGATCCTAAAAAAACCAATAAATAAAGAGACTCTTTACAGCAGAATAAAATAATAAACGGTTAATTAGATATTGGATTAAAACGGGAATATTTTTAATATTGAAACCTATGAGATTTGCCTTAATAAACCTGTCGAACGAAACCACCGAACAGCAGGGCATTTTGACAACTTTTCTCTCCTGTTTGGTGTCTCGGAATAGGCAAACCATTGCTTCTCTATGGGGATTTCACTGCCATCGAACAGGAACCGTACGTGCAGGTAATTCGCCAGAATTTGGCGAATTGCCTGCTCTCTGAATAGCCGAATGGCCCCGAAATGTCCCCGTTTGCTGATTTTCAGTGTCTGGTTACATTTCGGAGACATTTCTGATCTCTCTGAATAACCCCCTTAGGGTACACTTCGATAAGCAAGTGAGACTGCGTACAGATATAAAATACGGACCCCCAGTAGAATGGGGAGGAAAAAACTGTACAGCGGGGCACTCCCACAAGACAAAGATATGAACCCTCCTCCCTGGAGCCTCAAAAGCAAGTGGTGGAAAGTTGTAGAAAAGCAGCATGAATGGATACCAGGTACTTGTTCCATATGGGCAAGTTTTCTTCCTAAACCAGGGGTGGGCAATTACGGCCTTACAGATGTTTTGAAACTACATTTCCCTTGAGGCTCTACAAACCTAATGAGCAGCCGAGCATCACGGGAAATGTAGTTTTAAAACATCTGGAGGGCCGTAATTGCCCACCCCTGTCCTAAAGGATGTACCAGCTGCCACACCATAAGAATTACGGTAAATCTTTAATCATTCCTCCTGATCCAGTTGCTCCTCCAGCACAGCTGTTAGACTGCCATCAGGTTTGACTTGGACTCAACCCCCAATGGTGGCCCTGCGCTTACTAATGTTAGTACCCCATGTTTATACAGGTTTCAGGTGTATACCTGTTAGGCTGGGTTCACACCTCAGCGTTTTACAGCACGTCCCTGCGCGCTGTAAAACGCAGAGACACGGAAATCCCATGATTTCCTATGGTACCCGTTCACACCTGGGCGTTTTACAGCGCACAGGAACGCGCTGTAAAACGTCCTACGCCCTAAGAAGTACAGGAGCTTTTTTGGGGCGTATTTGCAGCGCGTTCACTCTGCAGTCTATGGCCGTGAACGCGCTGCAATGCGTGTTCGCGTGTTTTTTACATTTGCGCGATACAAGAGTAAAAAACTCACGTATTGCGCGCTTAAAAAAACGCGCAGGTGTGAACCCAGCCTTAAGGTTTGTGAAGTTTTTTCTGTTCCTCAGTTCTGCATTATTAAGAAACTCACAAGGGCTGGTAGTATCCATCATTAAAACGTACCCTTTAGTCAAACCTTATTCTCTTGTTATATTTATTGAGGATTTACAACGATACACATCTTGCACCGAATTCCTAAATAACCTGTCACAATGAATGAAAATTCGAAAACCCATTAATTGCGGAATTTGACAATTTTGATCAGATTTTTGTTTATGTAGTCAGCTTAAAATGTAAACATTTGTGAATAAAATATATAGAAATAAATATATGCAAAAATATTATTTAGTACTCGCTCTCTACACTGTACAGATTAGGTTTACGATTTGACTTTTATGCGATCCCCACCACAGAAAAACATAAATACATTATTGTAACCGAAGCTCCCTCTGATGGCACCAGCTGCTGTTATATCACCCATAAAAGGTTACTTACTCAATACTCTCTGAAGCAGCAGCACCGCCAGCCAGATTGAAGGAGCATGAAATGAGAGATTAGCATGGCATTCATTTTATCCTGAGTCACAGTGAAAGGAGGAGCGTAACGATTAGCTTTCCCACAGGATCTGTGCAAATCACAGTATACACAGATAGACACAAGTGGGTCAGCTGCAAACGTATTATGCATATCTTGTATCTGGTTTAATATTATACTTGTAATCTGATATTTCTTTCACTTTAACCTAGTACGCAGGCACATGTAGATATATATTAAAAGAAAATGTTATCGTCTATTTACAGTCCAAGAATACTTAAAATTATATAGATCAAGAAGCTCTTATTTCATAGTTGCCACCAATCAGAGATTTGGACACCATTCTGAGGCCCTGCATTGCCCATGTACGTCACATATTTTCCTATCCCACCAGTAGTTTGGTTTACAATCAACATTATACACCATTTATTTGAATGGTTTGCTCTGGTACAGTGTAATATCATAATACATAATGCATGCAATGATACAATTCACTTAATAATATCCCTGATGGGGGGGACGTGGCCTGCAGTTGAGGAAGATGGCCGCATAAACACACAGCTCCTCTGAGGGCCGCTTCTCCTGTGCCAACCATCAGTCCTTTTGGGTCGCGACATTCATTGACAGGGCTTATTATGGGTCCTGGAAAGCAGAGCTATGGTCGGGATCAGCCGGAGGTGGCTCCTTGCCCGTGGCGGAAAAGCACCTTGTCTCCTCGCAGAGAATGCCATTTTGCGGAGCGAGGGGTGGCGTACTCCTTCTGCAGTGTCCGACGCGGGAACCGCACGTAGCCCACGGCTGATGGCGACCAGAGTGTGGGACAGGTCACCCGACTATGGTTCAGCCCTCCGTGGTCGGCACAAGACTTGGACCAGAGGATCCCTGGATGGACCGGGCCAGACCGCCAGAATGGAGTGGTGGCTAGCATGGTCGGTCGCTCCTACCCGGGCTGAAGAGCCTACAGGGTCCTACACAGACCACAGCCACAACTAGGGGGTGAGCCGACCTGTTGTATTGTGGACTAGCATATGAAGTGGCCAATTGCATACTCCAGCGGGACCTCCCTCCCTGCACCTGCAGCCCTCATAGGGAATGACCCCCAACAACACTACTACAGCACCCTAACCCCACCATATGCAAACAACAGACCTTTCTCTTTCTTATTTCTTTCTTTCAGCGAGTCCCAGTGATACTGTTACTCTATTGAATCTGCAAGTGCACATGTGGCACAATCTTTTTAGGGATTTGGAGGGGGGGCATTATTATTGATTTATATCCATGTTTCCACCCATATTTCTTTCATTCAGCAATTTACGTAACACATGGATCTTGTGTTGCATACACTGCGCAAACTGCATAAAGCTCAGAACTTGCTTAGTTCATGTATGCAAATTTCACATTGCCTACACAGAATGATGGATTGGAGATGTGCACGTACCAGCAAATCCTCAGCTGCCGTTTCCAAGAATGTTTGCTGTTGCTGTGATCGTTCGGAGAGAGTATGATGACAGCACGCATTGCGTGGTTTGAAGCGTAGCTGGCATTGGTTGGAGGTTCTTATTTAAATTTTTGTTAAATTTATTTTGCAAGTCAGGGCAAGTAGATTGTACAGGAGGAGCGGGGTCGCGCCGATTCCCCCGATGCGATGGCTGCAACCACCAAATTGTATCCAGCCCAGCCCAGCTCATGTATAAAACATAACAAGAAGAAAAATGTCATCTGTGCTTAGTCCTATTACACCATGTGAAACAAAACACAATTAGAGGCTTTGGTTTCTTTTAATGGCCATTAAGAGTGTAAGCTCTTGGCCAGTGAGCTTACACTCCTAAAGGGCAAGTAGATTGTCTGAAGGGACAAGTAGATCATGTACCACTTGTGGCCACTGGACCAGCAAATTTTTTAAAACATTTCCACACCCCTGTATACACCATGGGCAGTATTACAAAGCTGGTGCTAACTTAACCAGAGCTGTTGTAAACTTAACAACCCCATAGACTATAAAGGCTCTGGTAAGTTTACAACAGCTTTGGTTAAGTTAGCACCAGCTTTGTATTACTGCCCCATATATACACATTTCCACATTATGTATACAATTAATTTACAAATCGAATTAAATTGTGACAGAGACAAATTAAGTGAGAGGGGGTGCAGGGGTCATATATTAGTGTTTTTTATAGGACCCCAGTGCTTGATGCTAGTGCTGCTATCAGCTCCAGGAGTCTGTAGGGCTTCATGAAGCCTGGCCCGATCCAATTCAAACTCTGCAGGAACTCGCTCAAGAATGGTGGAAGAGGGGGGCGTGGCTGGCTACCATTATGGGAGCAGACGTGTTTTGGTGGAGCTCCGCAAGTCTGCTACCCTTAGGGACCCACAGCTGACTTATTTTGTGGAGATTTTTGAATTTGGGGTGCCTACGGGGCTAGCCACAGGAACTGAGCTGTCCGGGGTCCGCTTTGCCCCCCCCCGGACTAGAGATATGACTCTTGTCGGCCATCTTGGGGCCTAGGATTCGACTCCGGACCTGATTTTCCTATGTCCCCTGATCTGGGCGTGCAGTTGCTGTGAGCTGCGGGGATGGAGCGACTGAGGGTGCGGACTGGTGGCAACGGCTGGCTTTCCCTCCACCCGCCAGGACTCTGGGATCTGTTTTAGATGACCTCGAGGCCTGTCTGGAGTCGGTGACTGGAGAGGACGATGATGGGCCGCTCACACGCGGTACATGGCGCCGACTGATGGAGGTGTTGGATCAACAAACAGAGGCTCCTGATGAAATGGATTTGGAGGTCGGATTGGAAGCCGGGACCTCTGAGAGTGACGAGGGCAAAGTGCAGCTGCCTGAAGAGATCGGCAGGGTGGCGGAGGACCCTGTGCGGTTTGCCCTCACTCCCCCTATGCCGAGACTGCGACCGAACCCTGGGAAGCAGTCAGCCGGCAGGCTGAAGCACCTACCCGGGCCCTGTGTCGTGGTGGAGTTGACCCGGAAGATATCGGCCTACCGTGCCGTATGTGAGTTACCTCGGCAGGATGGGGCTGACCATGAGGCCTTCCCGCTGGACACGGGCTAAGGCGGTCTGTACAGTCGCATTCTTGCCCTTTTTCTTTTTTGCAGACCTGTACGATGACCGATTTTCTTTTCTCCCCTCCCTCCAGTTTTCTGAGATCCTCCATCCTTTTTTTTGATGTGCCCCCCCCTGATATTTCTCCCTTCCCCCTCATTTTCTGAGACGCTTCATCTACCATTGGAGGACGCTTTAGTTTTTCTACAGTCTCTCTGTTGTGCTTTTCCCCTGCGGAGGACTTTTCTTCCCCTTTTTTTTTCTTTTGATATTGCAGATGACTTGCTACTAGATTTTGCTTCTTCTTGTTTTTCTTATGTCAATTTCGATGACTTATTATGGTCCTGCGTGGCCACTTTTCGCTGTTGGTTTAGGCCCGCGTCAGACGAGTGCACTTTTTGTGTGCGTCTTACCGCACTGTTTGCTGTCCGTTGCAGCTTTTCAAAAGAATTAATAGAGAACAACACTCGAAGCACGTGCACACTTTTTCACGTTGCATGTTGCAACGGACGCCAAAATGGCATCAACGTGAAAAGGCTAGACGGACGTAGAGAAACAACTGCATACAGTTTTTTTTTCTTTTTCTCAACATCAGTCAAAATTAACTGATGCAATGTAACCACAATCTCATCAGTTAAAAAGTACGTCCGTTACTGTGCGCAGTCAGTGCGCTTGTCTGACCCCAGCCTAACTGTCTATGCAAAAATTCTAAAATAAAGAATATAAAAGAAAAAGAATGGTGGAAGAATTCATAGTGGAACGATGGGAAATATTTGTTCCCAGTTTTCGGCTGCATATGGAGAGTGGTAGCAGTGGATTGCGCCGCCCTCTTCACCAAGAGATTCGAGGTAGGCTTAGGATATTTTAGTGTTGTTAAAATGATGTTTTAAGGGATTTTGATTTTGCAAAATCACATAACACCAGGCATTAAAAGTCGTTATTCGTTTCAGAATAAGAGCTGACACTGATGAGGAACAAACAAGGTTGGAATAGCCCGTTTTTCATCTGCAGGCTTCACATTAACGCCTCCTATATAAAATATAGGAGATGCTAATGTACAGTAAGGAGCCGCGATGTCCGATACAGAGCTTGCGTCTTATACAAAGAAAAAAACACACACTGAATCACTTAACTTATTAATGAAGATAGGATCTTCCCTCTACGGGCTCCCGGTAACCCGTAAGCAGTATACAATAAGAAGAAAGTAGAGGGTAATCCTATAATAAATTAAAATCACTTAGAGGTGCATGTTAAATGAACAAATAGTATTTGAATCAATTCACGCACATCAAAAAACAAGATCGTTATCACCGTTCCATGGGTGCCTGGGACCTGGGGTATGATTTCCTCCACAGCCGGTGCACTTCAGGAACAATCAGCCAAGACCAAAGTTTCTCCAGTCAAAGGATTTGATTAATAAAAATAAAGATAAGACTGCTCACGCTCGACACGTTTCGTCAAAAGACTTCATCAGGAGAAATATGTGCAGTCATAAGTACATGGTTAAAAAATAAAAGTGTTTAGAGCTTGCGTCTTGGCTGGAACAGAACGTGTTAAAACTAACCTAAGCGTTCATTCTGTTATATTGTATAGCTCGGGCACTTAGCTTAACGACACTGTGAAGGAACCGTTCCCTTCCCTCTGTCCTGGCTCTCCAGACACCCCTTCGTTGCAGTCAGCCCGGCTACTGGGAGCGCTGTCCTCAGCGCCTCGAGCAGCTTGACCTGCCTGCTTCTGTTCCTCTGCCCTGGAGCCGTTAGGAATCTCCAGTAGGCCGCTCTCTGCCTTCTGAGGGTGAGTGTGGAGTGTAGCGTAGTTTGTAATAAAGACACCAGGCGCGGCTGTATGCTTTAAAACAGGATCCTCTCTCTCTGAGCTCTGAGAGTTCTCTGACTTTTTAATGAACAAAACGCCACCATTTATGCTGAAGTCCAACAGTCATAATTTGCATACCCATACTAATTACATTAAGTCAGTTATTTACAATAAACATTCTTTACATTCTTTAGCCTTTCAGCTCACACAACATTTGTATATCCATTGTTCTGACACATGAGATTAAACACACACTATCAGAGATCCCTTGAATTAAACATGCAGCTAGATAATGGGAAAAGCCCTGGTGCATAAATTACACAGCAGTAAAGCTTGTTTACTGTATATACAAAAACACATTTACCTACAGGAATATAAGTATTTTTAAAACTAAAGTTACGCCATTTTACACTAAACTAAATTAAACTAACACCAAACGATGTAAAATATATTTAAAACCACACGATAAAAATGAACATAAAGTCTCTTGGGGTTTGAAGCATGGAGCGTTACATCAGCTCCATGACATATGTCCCCCCTTCCAGAACGGCAGGGCAAGCTTAGATCCCAAACGGATCTCTTGCCACTGACGAGACTTCTCACCTTGTACTTTTTTCTCTCTGCGCCATCCTCAAAGTTCCAGGGTGCTGGCGCACAAGCATCACCAGTGGGATCCGACAGTCGCCACAGGGTATGCCTGGGTGTGGGTCCATAGTCTGTCGGGAGGAGGCGAGCCACCAGGCTTCTCCACTTGTCCTCGTAAACTAGCCCGCTGTCCGAGGGGTGCTCCAGGCCCCAGCGCCGGGCGCCCCGTTGGTGCAGTTGGTGGCAGGTGTCCCCTCCTGGGGAAGGGTTCTGTCGTCGGGGAGGGGTACCACCTGTACCACCTCCGGGGGTATCACGCACCCGGGAAAAACGCGGGCCACTTGCACACGTCCCGAGCGCTCTGGTCAGCTGCTGGAAAAAGTAGTGGCTGTAGGGGGCCTCCGGGCCAAAGGGTTGGAAAAGTGGGCAGAGTTGACAATGGCTCTTCCCCGTAGCCAGTGCTTCTGCTGGAGAAGGGTCCCTGGGCGGGAGGATGGCTTCCTCCCTCTCCGGGGAATCCAAGTGCTGCGGGCAAGTCAACCTGGGGGTATCCGCCATCGGCTCCTCGGGGTAGGCGGTGGAGAGTGGGCAGAAGCCAGCGGCGCTCTGCCCCGGGGCCAGCTCTTCTGCTGGGTAGGGGTCTCCTTGTGGGCGGAGGGCATCTTCCATAATGAAGGGGGCCAGGGGGGTGTGGAAACAAGCCCAGGGGGATCCTCGGGGGGATCCGGGGGAACAAGCAAGGGCTGCGGGCAAAGCAGCCCAGGTAGATCATCCATCTGCGCCTCGGGGCAGGCTGTAGAGGGTGGGCAGAGGCCAGCGGTGCTCTGCCCTGGGGCCAGCTCTTCTGCTGGGAAAGTGGGTGCGAGATCAAAATCCAGCGGGGTGGAAGGGGTCAGCGGCTGCGGGATAAGCAGCCCGGGTGAATCATCTTTCTGCTCCTCGGGGCAGGATGGGGTGGGTGGGCAGAGGCCAGCGGCGCTCTGCCCCGTTGCCAGCGCTTCTGCTGGGTAAGGGTCACTTTGCGGGAGGATGGCTTCTTCCATCTCCAGGGGATCAAAGGTTGCGGGCAAACCAGCCCAGGGGGAACATCTGTCTGCGCCTCGTGGCAGACTGTGGAGAGGGGGCAGAGGCCAGCGGCGCTCTGCCCCATGGCCAGCTCTTCTGCTGGGTAGGGGTCTCCTTGTAGGAGGAGGGCATCCTCCATAATGAAGGAGGTCAGGGGCTGTGTGGAAACAAACCCTGGGGGATCCTCTGGGGGATCCAGGGAAACAAGCAAGGGCTGCGGGCAAAGCAGCCCAGGTAGATCATCCATCTGCACCTCGGGGCAGGATGGGGTGGGTGGGCAGAGGCCAGCGGCGCTCTGCCCCGTTGCCAGCGCTTCTGCTGGGTAAGGGTCGCTTTGCGGGAGGATGGCTTCCTCCATCTCCAGGGGGATCAAAGGTTGCGGGCAAACCAGCCCGGGAGGAACATCTGTCTGCTCCTCGTGGCAGACTGTGGGGGGGTGTAGCTTCCTTGACGGAAATTCCAGGCAAGCTGTAAATCTCCTCCCAAGTATCGCTGGGGAGTGCGGGTTCCTCCCATGAAGCTCCAGACAAGCTGTAAGTCCCCATAAAAGGATTGCTGGGGGGGGGTGTAGATTCCCTGGACGAAGCTCCAGGCGGGCTGTCAACCTCAACCCAGGGCTCTACGGGGTAAGTTTCAGAGGTGGGGTATTCTGTCCATGTCGCTTGGAGCTCGGCCAACCACAGCTGGTGTTGGCGCTCCTTATCTCGCTCCTCATCTTCTTGGAGGTCCATCATCAGTTGTACAACTGCGGCTTCGGAGGGGGTGGTGCCACATATCTCTAATATTGCTCGAGCTTTCTTTCGGAGGTGATCTTTAGTGGCCGGAGTCGGGGTTGGGGTTCTTACCATTCGCTGGTCCATCCTTGTAAGCTCCTTCACCAGGGCTTTCTTGTTTTTGGTGCCGGCGATTCCTCCACGGCACTCTAATATGTATCTCAGCGTGTCCCTCTTGTAGTTGGCATAGCTGGCCATTCTGCGTTTCTTCTGGGGTTGGAGAGCTTATCCTCACCGCTTGCCACCAGTGTGAAGGAACCGTTCCCTTCCCTCTGTCCTGGCTCTCCAGACACCCCTTCGTTGCAGTCAGCCCGGCTACTGGGAGCGCTGTCCTCAGCGCCTTGAGCGGCTTGACCTGCCTGCTTCTGTTCCTTTGCCCTGGAGCCGTTAGGAATCTCCAGAAGGCTGCTCTCTGCCTTCTGAGGGTGAGTGTGGAGTGTAGCGTAGTTTGTAATAAAGACACCAGGCGCGGCTGTATGCTTTAAAACAGGATCCTCTCTCTCTGAGCTCTGAGAGTTCTCTGACTTTTTAATGAACAAAACGCCACCATTTATGCTGAAATCCAACAGTCATAATTTGCATACCCATACTAATTACATTAAATCAGTTATTTACAATAAACATTCTTTACATTCTTTAGCCTTTCAGCTCACACAACATTTGTATATCCATTGTTCTAACACATGAGATTAAACACACACTATCAGAGATCCCTTAAATTAAACATGCAGCTAGATAATGGGAAAAGCCCTGGTGCATAAATTACACAGCAGTAAAGCTTGTTTACTGGTTATACAAAAACACATTTACCTACAGGAATATAAGTATTTTTAAAACTAAAGTTACGCCATTTTACACTAAACTAAATTAAACTAAAACCAAACGATGTAAAATATATTTAAAACCACACGATAAAAATGAACATAAAGTCTCTTGGGGTTTGAAGCATGGAGCGTTACATCAGCTCCATGACAGACACCATTAGAATAAGGCACCAGGGCTTGAGATTTGTAGATCAGCACCTTGCATAAGTCTTACATGGTTATTCAAAGAGATCCGAATGGCTGGAGAAAGGTAACCGAACGCTGAAAATCAGCGTTCGGTTACCTTTTTTGGCCATTCGGCTATCCAGAGAGCAGGCAATACGCCAAATCCTGGCGAATTGCCTGCACATTCGGTGCCTGTTCGAGGGCAGTGAAATCCCCATAAAAAAGCACTGCTTCAGCTATTCAGAGAACACAAACCAGCAGTGAAAGGTTCCGAAATGCCCTGCCATTCGGTGTTTAATTCGACAGGTTTATTCTAGAGTATCCCATAGGCTTCAATGTTAAAAATATTCCCGTTTTAATTCAATATCTAATAAACCATTCATTATAAAATTCAGCAGTAAAGAGTCTGTTTATTTATAGATTTTTGGGATATTTTAAGCATTTTTCTGGATTTTTATTTTTTTTCTAAAAAGTCAGATTTTCTTTTTTCAAGTTTACTTATTTTTTCTGTAACAGCCCTTTTTATTATCATTCCCTGGACCTCATATGTAAATTCCAGACATTTTCGCTCAGTAGTTTCTTTGCAAACAGCCTTTCACTTTTCAATCATTCAAGCAAACTGTTTTGCCAATTTATTCACTTCACTCTTCTGCGGTGTCGGCTTTTTCCGGCGGCTTTGCTGCGTGTGATCGGCGCCTGCTCGGGATTTTCCGGAGTCTTCTGCGGGTTAATGCAGATGTTTTTGCGGGTTTCGGCGTGCATTCGCCGGGTTTTTGCGGTGATTTATCGTCGGGTTTGCGCCAGCTTTTCCCTGCGCTTTGACGGCCCTGTGGTGCTCGCTGAATACACCGCAGGGCTGCCGAAATGGGATTGCCAAATCGGCCCGAATTGAAGAGAACGAAAAGTCACCGAAGGTGCGGTGACTTTTTGATTCTCTTTGAATAACCCTGTAAGTTATTTAGACATGAACAAAGCTTTGACAAAATATATATAAACCATAGTGTAGATTGATTCTATTAACGTGCTAAGTTATTTCTTTATATATTATAATAACTCCCTCAGTGCTGCAGTTTATAACTGCCCCCTCCAAAATACAGTTTGCTGTTGTTGCCACGTTTGCAAGCTTATTACTTTTCCCAATTGTATTTCTTTTAAGACATTTAACCTCCCTGGCGGTCTAATTTTTTCAAAATTTTGTGTCTAAAAGCGTATCAATTTTTTTTAAAAGAAACGTGTTTTTGTACATAGTTAGCCTGTAATATTCAGGAATCATGTACTGAAATCAAGAGTCCTTACTGGTAAAATCCTTTATAAATTAATTAATTAAAAAAAAAATAGTAAATACATGGAGTCCGATAAAGTTTGAAACACGAAATAATAATTTATTATCCCAAAAATAATGCAAATAAATGATATTCAATAAAATACAACAAAAAACACTGAAGTCTGTCTAAGAACAAGGGTGAGACGATGTATGGTCTATTTCTTATCCTGTACTGCCACCTAGTGGCCGTTCATAAACATTTCCATTTGTATTCAGTGAGTTTTGTGAATGAAATTTGCTGCGGTCCAGCCCCTCTGCATCATGTGACTCGCAGGGAGCCATCCAGGAAGCAGCTCGCTGTGATCACACTGCGGGGACAGCGAGGGAGCCAGGAGGAGGTGAGTATGTATCCAGCCCGAGTGTGGCTCGGGGTTACCGTTCGCAGTAGCGAAATTTAACCCCGAGTCACACTCGGGAATACCGCCAGGGAGGTTAAACGTCAAAGATTCTTTATATAGTACTGTAGTAATAAATATCTGCTCATTCATTTACAGTGATCTATGTAGCTGTGCGTATCTCACAGCATATGTAGCTGTCATAGGGAGCAAGTTACATTAGTGTCATCAGGGCCGGATTTGCATCTCAGGAGCCTGCAGGCACAGAAAAGTGGAGCGCCCCTATCCCTGTCCCCCCCCCACCGCCACGAACAAAAAAAAAAGAAGAAAAGAAACATGCCAAAACGACTTTTTAAATCTTTGTATTTGGGCAAACTAAAAATTTAAAAAAACTGAAAAACTGTTTCTTTCTGCGCTCAATTCAAAAGAAGGGGCAGAATCTATTGCCTTAGTTGGTTGTTGCAGTGGCATTGTTTGTTTTCTATGTAAAAGCATATATTGCCTCTGCTGTAGAACAGAGAAAAAAAAATTGCATTTACTTTTTTCAGTTTTTTTATTTTTACACATTACACGGTCATGTTTGGTATTGTTGTAAAGACCAGACTCTGACCTTTCCAATGACACTTCACTTAACCTTGTGCAGTGTACAATTCAGAAATGCAGGTTCCAAAGTCCCCCTGTCTCTCCTCCCTGCAGTGCCAAGGTCTAGGTCAGGGGTCAGCAACCTTGGCTCCCTGTTGTTTTGGGAACTACATTTCCGATGTGTCTCAGTCAGCCTAATGGGTGACTGAGCATCATGAGATATGTAGTTCCCAAAACAACAGGGAGTCAAGGTTGCTGACCCCCTGGTCTAGGTTCTCGATGAAACAATGTGTTTCATCAGCAGCTCCACTTGCTGGCAGTGTGGGAAATGAGAACGTGAATTAGCGCTGCATCACTGTTCACTTTATAACTGTAAACTGAATAAATGCTGCGTTAGAAAAAAAAATATTGTAATTGTTATTTTACATAATTCTAACATGGGTATATTTGGCCTTAATCTGGCCTTTCCATTGACACCTCACATGTCCCTCTAGCCCTAAGGGATCCAGACATACAGTGGTCTAAATGATTGTAGAAAAAAAATAAATATATATTTTACAGAGCAAGGTGCCCCCTTGTGTCAAGCGCCTGCAGGCACATGCCTTCACTGCCTAGTTATAAATCCGGCCCTGAGTGTCATCAATCAGGTGTAACTGGAAGCTTCAAGGCCCAGGTGTGGGAATCCATGAAGGCCCCACCTCACCCTAGGCAACAACATATTTTACACCCCCTCGCCTTCCCTATGTACTAGTCCCCTCCAGGTCCACAGTGTTAGCCCCAGACAGTCCGGGCCCTATTGCCCTTGCTAAATTAGGAATCATCGATGAAAACCACTCCCATTTATTGGTCAATCCAGAAGATACCGTATACAGGCTTGAAGACTGAGGGCCATATTCCAACTGAGCCGTTACACTAACAGCTTGAGTCAATAAGGGCTTGAGCAGCTATTCCAACCAAGCAAAGCTTGCATCATGGATGTTGCAGCTGCTTACTGTAAATCAACGTTGCATATACACCTATACAGTACTTTGTACTGTATATAGTGGAATGATGCAGGATGGTGGGTAGCATGATATGAGAGTAGCATCCATAGGTTTACGACTATTGGACTTGGCCAGGGCCGGTGCAAGAATTTTTGCCAACAAAGGCGAAGGGTCACTTTGCAGCCCCCCCCATACCCCATGACTAATCCACATACCTTGCTATTCCACAAAATACTCCACTAATAATCCTATACTTCATGATCAAACCTATTATCCCGCATTATCTGTGTTTCTATCTCCTGAGTGTTATTAAATCCTTCTAATATTTGATCTCTTCTGTCATCACTGTGTCTCCTGCCCTCCTCATATCCCACTCAGTCCTGACTCGTGATCCTCCCCAGACCCTCCTCTACCTCTGGAACCATATCCATTGTGATCCCTGCCATTCTCCTCAGGCCCCTGTAATTCTTGTCAGACCCACTGCATCCCGTCACACCCTGTGATCCCATGCTGGTCTCCTCAGCCCTCTGCCATCCTCCTCGGCTCCCACTCACTCAGCCCTCCGCCACCATTCCCAGCCTCAGATGTGGCCGGCCGGAGTCATTCTCCTGTCCCCCATGTGCCCTCTGAAACCCTCGCCAAGACCACAATAACTCCGTTCCAGCCCTGAATGTGCCACTGTCAGGCTTAATAGCCATTCTTAGGTAAAATGCTGTCCTCCCCAGCCCCCAGTTCCTGTCACCCTCCAAGGTTCTCACTGTGTCTCCTCTCATCCTCACTAGCCCCCAGTGTGTCCTTTATCACTGTCTCCCCCCAGGATGTCCTATGTCACCCTCCACAACCCCCAGGGTGTCCTATGTCTCCCTTCCCAACCCCAAGGGTGTCTTATGCCACCCTCCTTTGGCTCTGGTGTGCCCTATGCTATCATCCCCAACCCCAGGTGATTCCCATGTCACCCAACTGGGCCCCCAGTGTGTCTCCTCTTACCCTCTGCAGACCCTAGTGTGACCTATGCCACCTGCCGCAACCTCCAGCATGCCCTACATCACCCTCCCCAACGCTTCCTATATTGCCCTCTCCATCCCCCAGTGTGTCCTATGTCACCATACTTAGGACTCAGTGTGTCCTGTCACCCTCCGTAGCCCCAAGTGTACCCTATGTCACCCTCCCCAGCCCAAAATGTACCCTATGTCACCCTCTCTATCCCCCTTTGTGTCCTATGTCACCCTCTACAGCCCCTTTTGTGTCCTATGTCATCCTCTCCAGCCCTTAGTGTGCCCTCTGTCACCCTCCTCAGCACCGGGGTGTGCCCTTTGTCACCCTCCTCAGCACTGGGATTTGCCCTCTCTCACCCTGTCCAGCACCGGGGTGTGCTGTCTGTTGGAGATACAACAGCATATATTATACTATGGACTGCAGGTGGCGCTGTTAGTACAGGTTAAATGTGTTCTAAACTCGTTGGTATATGTTCACAGGAAATAAGTCTCTATTGTCTCTGCTTTACTTCCTTCTTCCTTTCTAGCTGTGTGATGATGAAGCATCCTGATATATATCCAGTGACTAATCTGTTATAAGTTGTTTTATTGCTATATGCACAAAGTAAAGTTCTCTACTGCAGATTCACAAGACTCCAGTGCCTCTTTCATACATAACCAACAGGTTATGGGCCCAGACACTGAAAACGAAACTACAAATCAGTAAGTGCTGCAGCTATCATCCAAATACCTGCTGTGTGTGAGGAAAGGAGCTGCATCCAATATACTGAAAGATGGCAAGTGGCTCAGATGTGAAATATGCAATAGCAAAGCTAAACAATACCAATTATCAGCTGTGGAAGTTTAAGCTGGAAATGCTGTTATCCAAAGATGATCTGTGGCAGGTGCTGGATACAATCAGACCCACTGACAACCCAGAAGAATGGGACAAAAGAAACAGGCAAGCAAAAGCAGTTATAAGCCTGTTAGTGGAGGATGATCAACTAATCCATATAAGAAAAGAAAACACAGCTAAAGGTATGTGGACTGCACTACAGAAACTGCACGAGCGTTCAAACTTAAACAGTAAACTATATCTGCTACGTAAACTGTATAAGATGAGGCTGGAAAAAGGCCAGGAAATGTGTGAACATGTGAACGCTATGCTGGAAATTGTGGAGCAATTACGTGCAATTGGAGAAGAAATAAAAGACAATCATGTAGTGGCATTACTATTATGCAGCCTTCCAGAATCATATAGTGCCCTGATAAATGCTCTAGAAACCAGACCAGAGGAAGAACTAACACTGGAATATGCTAAAGGGAAATTAATTGATGAATACAACAGAAAGAAGGAAAATATACGTGGTGAAGAGAATGACAAAACAGAAGTAGCTCTAAAGGTGAATGAAAACACAAAACAAAACAAAGAGACCAGAGTGTGTTTTCGCTGAAAAAGGACAGGTCATTTGAAATATATTGTTCAATCTGGAAAGCAGAACAGCGAAGGAGAGAGACATTCACAAAAGAAAGAGCTAAAGCAGCCACACAGGAAAGCAAAGACACAGCGTGGAGTGCAAGTTTTAAAGTAACTCAGAATACTACCCCGCATGGATGGTACATTGACTCAGGAGCAACAAGTCACATGACCAGTGATGAGACCTTCTTCACAGAAATTAAATTAATACAAAAGACAAGTCTTCCTAGCAAATGGAAAAGTATCACAAGAAGGTAAAGGTCAAGGATTTCTGAACTGCATCACCCCATCAGGAGGTAACCGAAGCATCCTTGTAAAGAACGTTCTGTATGTTCCAAGTCTAGAAGGAAGCCTCCTATCAGTAAAAAACCTTGCTAACAATGGACTTACAGTACAATTCCGAGGTAATGAATGCACAATTCGAAACAGAAAAGAAATCGTTGCAAAAGAAGGTTGAATGAACACCTATACAAAATCGTCACTGAACGTGTTCAAGTCAAAACAGTCACTCATAATCCACATGACAAGTGCATCCATCTATGGCACAGACGATTGGGGCATCGAAACTCAGAAGCTATAAAGGAACTTTCTAAGGCTAGGGTCAGACGAACGCAGCTTTAACGTGCGTTTAGCCGCACAAAATCACGGCCGTGCTAGCAGCAAATGACGTCCAATGCCGGGGAACACACGAAGTACGGCCGCACGAAAGTGCGTCCGCGCAACGCAAGTGGCAAACGAACGCATTTTTTCGAGAACGTCAAACCGCTACTACTGACGTACAGAGTGCGCTGCGGCCGCATAGCGGCGTGGTGTGTGTGATTGGAGACATCAGACGCTGCTAATGTCCGGCCAACATAACGTCCAGACACAAAAAGTGTTTTATTGATGATCCGTACAAAATCACGGACGAAAAGCGCGCATCGTATGACCGCTACCGCGTATTCCGTGAAAAAATATGTCCGTTCGTTCGACCGCACTTTTCCACGGTCGACGCGAAAAAATGCGTTCGTCTGACCCTAGCCTAAGAGAGAATTATCAGAAGACATGATAATGATACCTTGTCCAAAGTTGATGAAGTGCACGTGTTGCATCAAAGCAAAGGCCACACGTACACCACTTCCACAAGCCAGTCAAAGAAAAACCACTAAACCCATGGAACTTATACACAGTGACGTGTGTGGACCAATGAAAACCCGACACCCAGCGGCAACAAATATTTAATAACCTTCATTGATGACTATTCCAGGTACACAACGACATATCTGATGAAACACAAAAGTGAGACAACTGATAAACTTCAAGAATTTGTAGCGATGACTAGCAACAAATTTCAAAGGAAACCCGGAATAATACGCACGGACAATGGAGGGGAATATATGGGTAAAGAAGTGGAATCATATCTAAAGAAACATGGTATCATACACCAGACAACCGTACCGTACACTCCAGAACAAAACGGTGTAGCTGAAAGAAAAAATCGCACTCTTGTAGAAATGGCCAGATGCATGCTTTCAGATGCCAACCTATACAACAAGTACTGGGGAGAAGCAATAATGACTGCAACATATCTACAGAACAGACTACCATCTAAAGCTATTGAAAGTACCCCTTATGAAATGTGGAACAGATCAAAACCTAGTATAGGTCATATTAGAGTGTTTGGTTGCAAAGCATACGTTTACATTCCAAGTGAAAAACGCTCCAAGGGGAGAACAGAGCCATAGAAGGCATTCTAATAGGCTACAGTGAACAAAGTAAGGGATACAGAATCCTTAATCCAAAGACCAACAAGGTCACAGTAAGCCGCAGTGTTTATTTTGATGAAAGCCAAACATCAGAAATAATGACTCCCGAAAAACACGAAGAAAAGGTGCCGATTGAAATAGCAAGAGATGCTGACCAAAAGGAAACTGTGCAGGAGTCAGACCAAGAAGTGGAACTCACAATTGATGACTTAACTGTTCACAATCCAGTAGAACCGACAGAACAACCAGAAATCAGAAGATCTACTCGGACAACAAAAGGGATCCCACCGCGCAAGCTGTCATACACTGTTAAGACACATGAGACATTTGAACCAACATCTTGGGAAGACATAGATAAACTACCAAAAGGGGAAGCCAATCAGTGGAGAAAGGCGGCTGAAGAAGAACTAAAATCACTTCAGAAAAATGAAACCTGGACTCTCACAGAGCTCTCTCCGGTCACAAAACTATAGGAAGTAAATGGATTTTTAAAGTGAAGTACGACGCAGAAGGAAACATTCACAGATACAAGGCAAGAGTAGTCGCCAAGGGATATTCCCAGAAATATGGAGAAGATTATGATGAAACATTTGCTCCAGTGGTAAAGCACACAACCATTAGAACATTCCTCAGCATTGCAGCTGAAAAACAAATGCAAGTGAAGCACCTGGATGTCAAAACAGCTTTTCTATATGGAGATATCAAAGAGGAACTCTACATGGAGCAGCCACCAGGGTTTAATACAGGACAGAACCTTGTGTGTAAACTGCAAAAGAGCATCTATGGTCTCAAACAAGCAGCAAGAATGTGGAATGAAAAAGTGAACGAAGTACTCACAACAGAAGGATTTTCAAGAAGTAACGCTGATCCATGCCTGTATTCAAAGAATCAAGACAACAAATGGATCTACCTACTAATTTATGTTGATGACATCATAATTTGTTTTGAACAAGAAGGGGATTATGATCAAATAACTAGCACATTGAAACAAAACTTTCAGATTAAAGAGCTTGGGAACATTGCTCACTATTTAGGAATCCAAATCGAGAAAGAAGAAGACGGAAGTTATCTTCTTCACCAAAGTCAGAAAATTACAGATATTCTAGCAGAGTTTCACATGCAAGATGCAAAAGAGGTGAAAACGCCTATGGAACCAGCTTATCAGAAAGACAATGGAATGGAAAACTTGTTACCTAACAATGAGAAGTACCGCAAAGCAATTGGAAAATTGTTATACATTGCAACTGTGACAAGACCAGACATTGCCGCAGCATTGAGTATACTCTGTAGAAAAGTTTCAACACCCTGTCAACGTGATTGGAATGCCGTAAAAAGGGTGATACAGTATCTAAAAGGAACAATTCATATGAAACTGCGACTGCCAGCAACACCCAATGCAAACTTAATTGGATATGTAGATGCTGACTGGGCCGGAGATATCACAGACCGCAAATCTACTACTGGTTACATCTTCCAGTACGGAGAAGGAACCATCAGCTGGTCTAGTCGAAAACAAGCGACTGTTGCACTCTCTTCAACTGAAGCAGAATACATAGCAGCAGCACATGCATGTCAAGAAGCAATTTGGATTCGTCAACTTCTATTAGACATGGGACTGGATATGTCTAAACCGATACCCATCTTTGAAGACAACCAGGGATGTATAAAGTTGACACAATCAGAAAGGATCAACCCTAGAACCAAGCACATAGACGTAAAATATCATCTGCTCAGGGACACACAAGAGCAAGGACTTATCGATATTCAGTATTGCCCATCAGAAGAGATGACTGCAGATGCACTCACCAAACCGTTGCCAAAGGAACGTTATTGTTTTCTTCAAAAGAAGCTGAATGTTGTATGATTATGCACATGCTGTTGAGAAGGGGTGTTGGAGATACAACAGCATATATTATACTATGGACTGCAGGTGGCGCTGTTAGTACAGGTTAAATGTGTTCTAAACTCGTTGGTATATGTTCACAGGAAATAAGTCTCTATTGTCTCTGCTTTACTTCCTTCTTCCTTTCTAGCTGTGTGATGATGAAGCATCCTGATATATATCCAGTGACTAATCTGTTATAAGTTGTTTTATTGCTATATGCACAAAGTAAAGTTCTCTACTGCAGATTCACAAGACTCCAGTGCCTCTTTCATACATAACCAACACTGTCAACCTCCCCAGTGTGCACTCTTCCCCCTCTTTTACCCTAACCATTGCAGCCTCTTGCAGGGATCCCAACTCTCCTGGAAGTTCTGGGAGTTTTAAATGGGTGTGGGTGGGACAGCATCCCTGAAATTAGTGGTTGCAGGTGGCTCCTCTCCTCCTCCAGACATAGAAGGACACCCTCCTAGAAGGACCGGCAACGTCACGGTGGTCATGTGACAGAAAGAGTCACATGCGGTACCAATGCCAGAGGAAGCAGAGCATGGGATATACAAGTCAATGTGGTTTGGCAGTGTAATGCTGCTGAGCTCTCTCTGCACAGAGGTGGACCCCTGAGCTGCACACAGAGCTGGACCCCTGGGCTGCAAACAGAAAGGGACCCCCGTGCGGCACACAGAGCTGGACCCCTGGGCTGCAAACAGAGCTGGACCCCTGATCTGCAAACAGAGCTGGACCCCTGGGCTGCACACGGAGCTGGACCCCCTGAGCTGCACACAGAGCTGGACCCCCTGAGCTGCACACAGAGCTGGACCCCCTGAGCTGCACACAGAGCTGGACCCCCTGAGCAGCACACAGAGCTGGACCCCTGGGCTGCACACAGAGCTGGACCCCCGGGCTGCACACAGAACTGGACCCCTGGGCTGCACACAGAGCTGGACTCCCTGAGTTGCACACAGAGTTGTACCCCCTGAGCTGCACACAGAGCTGGATTAAAAATTTTAAATGGGTGGGGGGGCAGTCTCCCTTAAATGTGTATTTGTAGGTTGGGATGTCTGCCCCTGTTGCCTGCCTCTCTCAGATCCATCATGCCAGGGCAGCTGGCTCCTCTCCTCCTCCACACATAGATGCAAGCACGCACGTGCCGGTGGTGATCATGATTGAGGAAGAGGCGTGTCATTATTCAGGACGCTCCCATTGGCTCTTCCTAGGCTCACAGAGCCAGGGGAAGTAGGGGGGGAGCCCTGATGGTGGGAGGACTGCTTCCTCTCCTCGCCGGGCAGTCTCATGGAGGGGGCGGGCCTCTCCTCTGCACACTGCACAGCGCTGATATCTCCCTATGACTGGAGATGACCAGAGATCTAATTTTAGCGCCCTCTACTGGACAGGCACACTTAGGCAGGCACCTGTCCTGCCTTATAGGTAGCGCCCGCTCTGAACTTAGCGTCATTAGAATTACGCAAGGCAGACTTGTCATCATTAGATTGATTCGAAGTGGAATAGTAGCACATACAGGGTTATTCTCTCGTTCCCCACACTTCGGCCAGTCTGATTCGCCGACCCTGCCGTGAATTCAGTATTCACTGCAGGGTCCCCAAAGTGCAGGGAACAAGCTGCCAAACGCATCTGAAAAAACAGCACAAAACTGCCGAATCGATTGTCAAAACCGCCTAAAAAAACTGCCGAATTGTTTTGAAAAAATCCGACGACCCGCCAAGCAGAGTGCCGACCAGCTGCCGGAAAAAGCCAACAAGCCGCCGAACGGGTAAAAACGAAAAACAAAACCCAACTTTTAAATGATGTTTGCAAAAAAACTACTGCACAAAAATGCTTTGAATTATATAAGGTCTTAATATATAAGGTCCTATGAATAATAATAAAAAGGCCTGGCACAGAAAGAAAGAAATGTCTTTTTGAAAAAAATCAGGACAAAAGTCTGACAAAATTATGAAAAATGCCTTAACAAATCCTAAAAAATAAATGAATAAACAGTCTTTTTGCTGCAAGTGAAAAGAATAAACTGTTGAATAAATATTTAATAAAAATGGGGAATTGTTTTTGCATTGAAACCTATGGGATTCGCCAGATTAAATCGGTCTAATGAAAGCACCGAAAATCAGGACATTTCACTGATATTTCGGGGCTGTTCAGTGTTCTCTGAATAGATTATTTATTACCTCTCGATGGGGAGTCCACTACCGCCAAAGATCACCGTATTTCGCTGGCAATTCGCCGATACTTGGCGAATCGCCAGCTTTTTGAATAGCCAAATGGCCACGAAATTGCAACGTATGGGGAAATTCACGGTTCAGTGCAATTTTGGGGCCAGTTTGGCTCTGTTTGAATAACCCTGATAGAGTCAGTTGTTCTACAGTCACGAGTATGCCCAGCAATGAATTGGATACATTGTGTCAGAACCACGAAGAGCTCCGCGAGCCTTAGCCATGGTCCTGACTCCTGAAAGTGAAACATACAGGGCTATTCAGAGAGGTGAAAACCTTGAGAATTGACAGGAGAAGGAACAATCTAGACCAAATAGAATTTTTATGGTTTGACTATTTTGACCTAGAATTTTCAATTCTCCAGTCATTCTCAAGGTTTTCACCTCTCTCTGAATAGCCCTGATAATATCATACTATCGGGGTTATTCCAAGAGTCGATCTGGCCCTGAAATGTAACTGGACCCTGAAATTCAGTGTGTGGTGCCATTTTGGGGCCATTCGGCTATTCAGAGAGCAGGCAATTTACCAAATTCGGGCGAATTGCCTGCACGTACGGTGCCTGTTCGAAGGCAGTGAAATCCCCCATAGAGAAGCAATGCTTCGTCTATTCAGAGAACACCAAACAGCAGGGAAAGGTTGCCGAAATGCCCTGCTGTTCGGTGGTTTCATTCGGCAGGTTTATTAACGCGAATCCCATAGGCTTCTATGTTTAAAATATTGTTTTAATTCAATAGCTAATAAACTGTTTATTATTTTATTCTGCTGTAAAGTGTCTATTTTTAGATTTCGTTAGGATCTTTTAGGCATTTTTTGGGGTTTTTTTGTCACAATTTTTTTCAGGTTTTTTTTTTAAATCGTTTTTTCATTTTTCTGTAACAGACCTTTTTATTATCATTCATTGGATCTTATATGTAAATTCCAGACATTTTCGTTTAGTAGTTTTTGTGCAAACAGCATTTCAAATTTCAAACTTTCAAGCAAACTTTTTTTCACCCCGTTCGTCTGCGTGTCGGCTTTTTCCAGCGTCTGCTCGACGGCTGCTCGGATTTTTCTGGTGTGTTCGGCTTGGTTTTTGCAGCGGTCTCTGTGAGTTTTCGGAGAGTGTTCGGTGAATGTTCTGCGGGTTTGCGGCAAGTATTCACTGCAATATGGGGCCCTGCAGTTCTTGCTGAATACACCGCAGGGTTGGAGAACTAAGAATCGCCGACTCGCCCCGAAGTGCAGGGCACAAAAAGTCACCGAACATGCGGTGGCTTTTCGGATCTCTTAATAACCCTGTAGGTTTCACTTTCAGTAGTCAGGACTCAGGACCATGACTAAGGCTCTCTTGGAGCTGTCCATGGTTCTGACACAATGTATCCAATTCATTGCTGAATGCAGACGGACTGTGAGAAAATAGTACAGCTGCGGTCAGCAAAAGAAAAAAACACGCCTCGTTATTACATTTAAAATAAATTATGAAACCTTAAAATCAACCGGAAAAAAAAATCACAAAGAATGCCAAAAAATAATAAAAAAAATAAACAAAATGGCTTATTGCTGCAAGTGAAAATAACAAACGGTTTAATAAATATTTAATAAAGATAGGGAATTTTTTGACATTGAAACCTTCTGGAAAAAAGCCTTTTTTCTTTAAAATAAATTAGAAAACCTAAACTTTAACCCAAAAATTCCCAAAAAATGGCTAAAAAAATATCCTAAAAAATACATAAACAAAAGGGCTTATTGCTGCAGGTGAATTTTTTTTACGGTTTAATAAATATTTAATAAACACGGGATTTTTTTAACATTGAAACCTATGAGATTATTTTGGTACCGGCTGGTATTTTTATTGTAGTATACCAGCTGTATTTTTTTTGAGGCAATGTAAGCCATGAACGTGTCCATCTAGCAAGGAAGCAAGGTATGTTTGTCTTGTTCAAATCCACATGTTCGCTTCACTTCTCTTTTTCTGGCTTATTTCATGTTTCAATTTTCCCTCTTTTTTACTTACAGGGTTATTCAAGGAGCTCCGAATTGCTGGCGAAAGGTAACCAAACGCTGAAATTTTCTGTAACAACCCTTTTTATTATCATTCATTGGACCTGTACTGCTCCTGAGGGAGGCCACCGTAACAGTTACTACCTGTTGTTCTGGACTTTGTGTTATATTCCGGTTTCTTCACACTAAACTTTGTTTATTGATACGTGGTCTCCTTTGCTCCGACTGCTTGCCATTGGGTTCCACACTCAACTAATACAGGGGTTCCGAACCCTGCATCACACCAACAGACTACAAGATTCTTCACTCTGCAACCCGGAGCGAGCATAAGCATACACTGACCAAAAGGCCACAAGATTCTCCACTCTGCTGTCCCTCCCACCCAGGCCTGGTCCATAATTTACAGCCGTTTCCACTTCTCGAATTACTTTTGCTCAGCCCAATCCTCTGGTCCTTCTACTTTCTTTCTAGCAACCAGCTTCACCTTCCCTCTGCTCCCATCTGTTTCACTTACCCCGTGCCTTAGATTGTAAGCTCACGGGATGTCTGGCCGAGCACTTGGTCAAAGTACTGTACTTCCTAGACAAGCTATCATTTGGACAGGGTTGTCTTTTCCTTATTTATCACGTATGTCTCATATTTGTGCCCCCCCCCCATCGTACAGCGCTGTGGAATATGCCGGCGCTTTATAAATAAAGAATAATAATAATAATTTTCTTGTAGGATTCATATGCTGCATTAATTATACTGCAGAGAAGTGCTTCCCTGCCGTGTGTGGATTCATATGCTGCATTAACCTCCCTGGCGGTCTAATTTTTGTGAAAAACCGCGTCTAAAAGCGGTCTACTTTTATTTATTTCCCCCCCCTAGCGGTATTCTCAAGTGTGGCTCAGGGTTAAATTTCTATGTTGGAAGCGGTAACCCCGAGCAACACTCGGGATGCCGCTGGATACATCACCTCTCCCTGCACTCCCTCGTTGTGCCCCCGTGCCTCCTCCAGCGACCGCGACCTTATACTTCCTCGCGAGACGGAATCCAGGAAGTAAAACGCCACGATCGCCGGAGGAGACTGCAGAGATCGAGGGAGCGCACGGAGAGGTGATGTATACAGCCCGAGTGTGTCTTGGGGTTACCGCTCTCAGTGGTGAAATTTAACCCCGAAACACACTCGGGAACACCGCCAGGGAGGTTAAAATAATTTTGGGATCTTTTGTTTCTATTTTTCGATCTTTGCGTTCTGTTTTTTTTTTTCGTTTCAGATAATTTGGTTCTGCTTTTTTTTTTTAAATAATTTTTTTCTGTTTTTTTTCCTTTCAGATCATTTTGTTGCAAATTTTATTCATTTTTGATCGTTTGGTTCTGATTTTTCAGCATTTCGTATCATTTTGTCCCATTTTTTTTCCGTTTCGGATCCATTTCCGAATCGATTTCGTTTATGTGTTATCAATTTGAAATTTCAAAATGCTCCCTAAATACGAAAATGGTGATTTTCGTCCGTATTTGGATTCGGACTGAAACGAATTGCACATTTCTACAAGGTTTTGCTCTCCCAGTATTCGTTGTCATTTCTCATTTATCCAGGGCGGATTAAGAGTATCATGGGCATGGTTCTGTGGATTTTGGTGGGCCTTTTTACAGATAACTAGCTTTTGCCCGCGGCTTCGCTCGCGTGGATTTTGGGATTGGTTAAAATGATGAGATCTAGGTATACTATATAAAAGTTTTCAACCTCCCCTTTTTAACCCCCCATTTGGGATTTTTGAAAAACGGTAAAATACTTGTTTTTTTATTTTTCCAAGAAGAATCTAAATACCGATTTTTCACGTCTGTAACATCTTCTGTTTTTGAGCTATAAGTATCCTGTTTAAAATATTCAACCCCCTTTTTCACCCCCTTAGGGGCGGAGGTTCCAAAAATCATTACTTAGTGGGTGCCTACATCATAAACAGTGCACCTTCAAAAAGGTCACGTTCCTAGGTTAAAAAGTTTCAGCAGGGAGTTGGTCAGTCAGGACTTTCGCATTTATGATAAAAAGTATTCAACCCCCCCCCCTTTTGCCCCCAAGGAATTTTTAGAAAATGGTAAGATAGTTTGTTTATTTCTCAAGACGAATCTAAATACAAATTTTCACATCTAACATCTTCTGTTTTTGAGATATAGGTATCCTCTTTAAAAGTATTCACCCCCCCTTTTTTTTTCCATCCCCCACTTGGGATTTTTGGAAAATGGTAAAACACGCTTTTTTGTTTTTCAAGAAGATTGTAAATACCAAATTACACACGTGAAACATCTTTGGTTTTTGAAATATAGGTGTACTGGATAAAAGTATTCACACCCCTTTCTCTGACCCCCCTTAATTGTTTTTTTGGAAAATGGTAAAAGACATGTTTAGTTTTTTTCATGAAGATTGTAAATACCAAATTTCAAACTTCTAACATCTTCGGTTTTTGAAATATAGGTATACGGATAAAAGTATTCAACCACCCTTTGCCCCCCATGGAATTTACAGAAAATGGTAAAATACGTGTTTTTTTATTTTTCAAGGTGAATCTAAATACCAATTTTCAGGCCTGTAACATCTTCTCTATTTGATATATAGGTATCCTCTTTAAAATATTTTAAATATTCAACCCCCTATTTTGACCCCCCACTTGGATTTTTGAAAAACGGTAAAATGTGTTTATTTTTCAAGAAGAATCTAAATACCGATTTTCACGTCTGTAACAGCTTTTGTTTTTGAGATATAGGTATCGTGTTTAAAATATTTAAAATATATTCGACCTCCTTTTTTCGCCCCCCACTTGGATTTTCGGAAAAACGGCAAAATAAGGTTTCTTTATTTTTCAAGAGGAAACTAAATACCAATTTTCAGGCCTGTAACATCTACTGTTTTTGAGATAGAGGTATCCGGTGTAAAATATTCAACCCTCTTAGGGGCGGAGTTTCCAAAAATACTTCCATAGTGGGTGCCTACATCATAAAAAAACAGTGCACCTTCAAAATTTCACGTTCCTAGGTTAAATGGTTTCAGCTGGACGTTGGTCAGTCCATCCTTTCACATTTATGATAAAAGTATTCAACCCCCCTTTTTGCCCCCACAAGGAATTTTCGGAAAATGGTAAAATACGTGTTTTTTTATTTGTCAAGATGAATCTAAATACCAATTTTCAGGCCTGTAACATCTTCTGTTTTTGAGATATAGGTATCTTGTTTAAAATCTTTTAAACATTCAACCCCCTATTTCGGCCCCCCACTTGGATTTTTGAAAAATAATTTTTATTTTTTTTATTTTTAAGAAAAATCTAAATACCGATTTTCACGTCTGTAACATCTTCTGTTTTTGAGATATAGGTATCGTGTTTAAAATATTTAAAATATTCAACCCCCTTTTTTCGCCCCCCCCACTTGGATTTTTGAAAAACGGCAAAATATTTTATTTTTCAAGACAAATCTTAATACCGATTTTCATGTCTGTAACATCTTCTGTTTTTGAGCTATAGGTATCCTGTTAAAAAAATATTCAACCCCCTTTGGGGTTGAATTTTCATAAAATTCTTCCTTAGTGGGTGCCTACATCATAAAAACAGTGCACCCTCCAAATTTCACGTTCCTAGGTTAAACGGTTTCAACTGGGCGTTGAGGAGTCAGTCATCAGTCAGGACTTTCGCGTTTATATATATAGATGAGGCAATAATCGGTCCATGCTGCTTTCTCATTTAGAGAGTCAGGTGGAGCACTGTGCATATCTCACGCTATGCCATCGTCAGAGCGACTGGGAAACCTGACTGGTGACTCGGATGTGACTTACAGTGTGCCAGGCCACTCCTCGAGCCCGCCTACACAAATGGCATGCAGTGCACATCGTTGGCCGCAGGGGACGGCCTGAGTTTAAGCTGTCCCGCGGCAGCAAATGACGCGCCAGAACTGGTAGGCGGGCCAGACGCGGCCCATAGACACTGGCAGGGTGTACTTTGCCATCCCATGGTGTTTAGACCCACCCACCTTGGGGACAGCATAGTATGGCCCACGGTGTTAAGAGGTTAAGAAAACACAGAAAAATCAGCTTAAACAAATAAAACTTAGTAATATGCCCTGTGTATGAGTGTATCACAGAGCTCCACAGCAATAGAACTCAATAAAGGCGCTTGCATGGGGCTGCTGGCCAGATCAGCTGTTTCTTGTCACACCAGGCTTAAGGTGTATATGAGGTCAGGTTTCTTGACTGGATATGACCCCTTACTGTTTGCGGAATTTAAAAATAGCAGTGGAATGCTCCAAAGTGGTCCCAGTAAACCTGACACTTATGTTTCCATACAATCAGGTCCTCATTATCTTTTCTGTTTCTTTTTTATATTCAAGTTGACCGCGGTAAATACCACACAATCGAAGATTATCTTTAGCACCACCAGTTATAGTTTAGATTTTTTAGTAGCTAGGGATTCATGTTCAATGTACAGAATTTTGTGGCTCCATTATTCTTCATCCCACAGCTGGAAACAAAAATGTAGTGAAAAACACATCTGTGCTATCGTTGTTGATAAAAGTGTTGGATTTCGGCAGATGGTGTGTGTACAAGTTACATGGTAGCCACAATCTTATTTGTCACATATTGTGATTCATAGACAGGGGGCAGTATGGACCTTATTTTAAAGTAAAAAATATTGTCTTGAACTACACCTCAAAGCTTTTGTGGAGAAAACTAAGCAAATCTGTAAATATTTTGGTGCACGGTTAGCCTTTTTTTTTTTACCCCAAAGAAATTTTTAAATAAATAAATAAAACCATTTAACCATATTTTAGTAAACATAACATTTATTTTCTTTCCATATCTTTGAAACTGTGGAAATATTTTATTCCTTTCTTGCCACATAATGTGATTATATCTAACAGTTAAGGACCCATGGCAGAATCATTTTTTGTAGCTTAAACCGGGTTTTTCCTGGGTGCTACAGCATCAATGTGCTGTGTAATCCCCTCTTTTTGACTATTAAAAATATCTACCAAATACAACTTAAAATTTTAGGCATATTATGTACTCTGTAACCTAGGACAAATAAATGAACTTATTTTGAATTATTATATTTTTTAAAATCTGCACTAATTAGGTACACATTATTATTGCTAAAACTGAAAAAAATTGGAGTTTTATTTGCATTTTCTCCATAACAAATTAGAATGAATGTATGTATATGTCACATCAAATTAAAACCCTCTCATTATAAAAAAATTTGTATATAATACACGTGTGCGCTGTAACTAAGAGATGGAAATCCTGGTTGAACATATAAATAGCAATATTGTTAAAATTGCTTGGGTCCTTAAGTTCCCAACAAACAAACCAAGGCTGTGTCACGCAGGGGTTAATGAGACCTTTCAGTTTGATGGCATAGACACAGGTTTTCAACAACGGTAGGCAGATGTCTCTTTATTCATGGTCAGCTTATCTATGGATCAGGGGTATTTAAACTCTTGATCTCTAGTTTATCCATCACTTCTCCATTATGTACCGGCAAGGATTTCCTTTTATAGAGCATATCATTGGCTGCTAAGGCTGCAGCTTCTTCCATTGTGTTGGTAAGTGGCTTCCCCAGAGTTTCTGGAAGCATAAGGGCTAAAATTCCTGTAAGGAAGGCCATGATTCCAACTAAGACCTGGAATACAAAAGAGAAAGGTGTACAATAGGGAAAAATATAGGATGACATGAAAAAAAATGCAAACAAAGTGCAGGAAGTGCAATACTTTACATAACAATTTCAATATGTTCTTGAAATACAAAGCAACAAAATATATATAGTTCATAGCCTTTACCATAGGTGTGTGCCAAGGGTGTGCAGAGGTGTGAAAGACGTTACTTGCATATACTTACCTGAGGCATGAATATCCAGACGTCAGTCAGATACACACAAAATGGAGCAACCACACTACCTATACGACACATCATGCTTCCACTGCCAACTGCTAGGGACCTGAAACATCAAATTAGACACAAAATTAACAATACTGCCATACAGGTATACCTACAAAGTATTCATTGTTTTGAATCTATGGAAACAGGCACAACAAGAGCAGTATTATATTTTGGAATGCACATTAATGGGACACTACCCCCCAAAAATGAAATGTCCTCATTGTGTTTATTTTATGTTGCTGATATCTTACATGTGCTTGGTTTTTCTCTTGTATGTTTAGCTCGGTATATATTTTTTTCTCTATTTGTGTCACTAGGTGAATACATTTTGTGACCTTTTGTGTTGTTAACTACCCCCACAGTATCTTTACAGTACATCACTTGCTCCTCACTGTGTGGCTTTGGCCATAAAATGGAATTTATGGGTCAGGCAGCTAACTCATATCATTGTATTGTGTGGGATGTATTCAAAGGGCATCACTAAGGGGTAGATCAGAAGTATTTTAAGCTGCCTGTCTTATCTCATTCAGCAGCCATCTCTTATCTCGAGTAGCCTGGATCACGATAGTCCTCCTGCAGCCACATCTAAACATTCCCTCCTCCACCTTAATGACTGTTAAATACTGTAGAAGCTAAACCACAACAGTAAAACGTTTGCACAGATTTTGGTAAATGTTGCATCTTGGGAAAAATCCGCAAAATGAACACAGATGAGAAAAAAACAACTTTTTTTTCTTTTTACAGGAGATTACTTCAAACAAAAGAAAAAAGAAGGTGTTTTAGAAGGTGAATTTGTGTGTAATGCACAAGTAATTTAGTTACAGCTTATGTAAGTTTTAGTATTCCTTTAAAACAACTAATTTTTTTTTCAAATTCTCAATGTGCTTGAAAAATAACCTTACCTTACAGCTGTAGGATATAATTCGGCAGTGTACAAGTAAATTAGTCCAAAAGCAACACCAATCGAAAACTTCCCTGCCATGCTGATGATGACAATTAATGTACTGAAGTCCTGTACATGAAAAAATATAGTGGACACATCAGTTACAGTAATTTTGCTTCAATATAATCGTGAGGAAGAATATTATTGATGCACACATATTACATTGGTCATCTGCTATACACTAGGGAAGGTCCAAATACTGAACAGTCTCATCTACCTATTTTGCTACCTTAATGTGGTGACATTTAGGGCCCTATTACAATGTTAGCGCAACCGTTAACGCTCACTTGCGTGAGCATTAACGGTTGCCGCGGTATTTACCGCATATTGCAATCCATACGCAAACGGGTTAAAAAACTAAAAACAACTTTTGCATTTGGTACCTTGCGCTCCTCTGCACGAGGTTACTGTCTCTCAGCTACTCCACTTCTCCCTCACCTGTGTTACTTTTTTTTTAACACTCAGGTCTGTAGGGGGAAATACCTGCCCTCCTAAGTTAACCTCTTCCTTGCTCTCAGCAATGCCGACTCTGCACATATCCCCCCCCCCTCTGTCCCTGGCCAGGGGCCTGGACAAAATGACAATAGACCCGGGAAAGGGTGTCTGCATTCTAATGTACTTTCCCGGTCTGTGCAACACCTTAACCCTTTCGCTGCTGAGGCTTTTCCTGCCTCTGTGCTGAGCTCATTTTTACCGATTTTGCTCATCATGTTTAAACGTGTTTTGAAGGCTTATTTTAGTATATGACCCAGACATATTATAGATCGTTCTTTCCGTCAGACTCGGCAGATTCATAATATGTCATTATTATATGTATACGTCATGACCTGTCTGTTTATTATAACAAAAAATGCAATAAAATATGAATTTTCAATAATTTACAACGTTTAAAGTGTTTTTTTTTCACATTTTAAGATGCGAGCAATTGCGGTTATATTTTGTATGGGGTGCGCTTGTTAAAAAAATTAGAGATGGGGTCTCATTACATTTTTTTGGGGAAAATTACGCGATTTTTAACAAACGCACCGCATACAAAAATCATTAGTGCAGCATCATTGTTCACATTATAATTGAAATGGGAACAATATTGCTGCATTAACAAACCAAAAAAAAGAAAAAAAAATATTTTTTTTTTAAATTTTTTTTATTTTTTATTTTTTTTTAAAACTTTTTTATACTCATGTTTGGTATTGTTGGAACGGCCATGCTCTGGCCGATCCAACAATACCAAACATTAACCCCTAACTGGCACGGATCGGGAGATAGGGGGTTCCAATGAACCCCCTATCTCCACCATTGGTGACAGTTAGGGGTTAACTCCAGGACTGGCGTCATCGTGCTATGCACGATGACGCCAGTCCTCAGGGGGCATTCCCAGAAGCTTGGCCGTCATCCAAGATGTCGGCCAGCTCCGGGAAAGGATCACGAACCGGCGCTTTTCGGCACCGATTCGTGATCCGGCCCCCATGGGGTTAATGCCAGGTACCATTTGGAAGGGCAGGCTGTGCCCTTCCAAACAGTGCCTGGGTTAACCCCCTGCATGCCGCCGATCGGGAGGGAGAGAGGTCCGAAGGACCTTCCCCCCCCTCCCTTTCAGGCGCCTCCTCCACACATGCGGGGGGGCGCCTGAATTAGGTGTCATCGCGCCCCCGCGATGACACCTAATTACTCCAGCGGCGGTTCCGGGTGCTGGGCTGACATCGAGGATGTCAGCCCGCACCGGAGGGGCCAGCGATCGGCCGGAACCCGGCTGAACGCTGGCCCCAAAGAGAGGACGCGCTCAGCGCGTCCACCGCATGGAACGCTACCTGCGGTTGGACGCGCTGAGCGCGTCCACCGCAGCGAAGTGGTTAAATTTAAAGTCTTGAAGGGCAAGGAACCATCTAGTGACTCTTGAGTTCCTATCTTTGTTCTGTGCCATCCAAGTAGAAACATAGAAAAATGTCGGCAGATAAGAACCTTTCGGCCCATCTAGTCTGACCAATTACATGGATACTTTACCTAGATTTATCTTTTGTTTAGGATAGCCTATCTCATGCCTGCTTAAATTCAATTACTGTTTTGGCCTCTACCACTTCAACTGGAAGGCTGTTCCATGTATCCACCACCGTCTCCGTAAAATAATGCTAAAATAATGCTTCCTGATGTTACTTTTAAACATTTGCCCCTCTAATCTAAGACTATGTCCTCTTTTTTTGCTACTTTGTTTCCTTTTACATGTAAGAGGGGCATGGTCTGATACCAGCTTGAAGGATCTGCCCAACAGGTAGTACCGGAGCATCTCTAGAGCACATTTTATGGCAACACATTCTCTTTCCACAATGGAATAATTTTTCTCGGCCGGAGTGAGCTTCCGGCTCAAATATACAATAGGCTGTTCTTCACCCCCAACTATCTGAGACAAAACCGCCCCCAGTCCCAGTTTTGAAGCATCAGTCTGAACCAAGAACTCCTCCTGAAACTTTGGGGCTACAAGGACAGGTTCTTGGCACAACACCAGCTTCAGCTTGCTTTGGTCTCCCTAGTCCAATGGATCATTGTGGACTTGTTTCCTTTTGTGAGGTCTGTCAGAGGTGAGGCCAGGCTAGCAAAATTAGGAATAAACCTGCGGTAATAACCCACGATTCCCAGAAAAGAACGCACCTGTTTTTTTGTGAGAGGACGGGGCCATTTTTGAATAGCCTCCACTTTGTTCAATTGGGGTTTAATCAGTCCTCGACCTACCACATAACCCAAATAGCGGGCCTTTTCTAACCCCAGCATACTTTTCTCCTGGTTCACCGTGAATCCTGCCTTTCGGAGGGCATCCAGGACTAACTGGATCTTCTGCAAATGACTCTCCCAGTCTCGGCTAAAGATGACGATGTCATCCAGGTAAGCTCCTGGGTACTCCTTATGGGAAATTACAGAAATTGTCTTTGCGGCCTATTTCCCCCCCCCAAACTGAAATGGTGCACGTCTTCAAGTGGGCAGATGATGACCTGAAGCCGGTGGTAGGATTACACGCCCACTGAAAACAGGAAATACGTCATCTCTACGCATCGGAACTCGGAAGAATACAGGATCGGCAGATACCGGGAACGGTCTCGTGAATTATGGCGCCTTTTCTAAATGATTTCCGGATTTTGGGGGATATAAATACGGTCTGTATATTATGGTCTGTTATGCACTTTGATAAAGACTTGGGTCGAAATGCGTTATTTATTGTATATAGATACAGAGATACATACGATCTGTTTGTGGAATTAATGTGAGGTGATCCTCTGTGCCACCTTCTTTGAAGCCCTATCCTTTTTGGGCATTCCTTTGGTGTGGAATTAGGAGAGGAGCCAGAGAGTCTGCAACCTTGGCAGTATTGGTGAGACTTTTACCAACTACCATCGCTATATTACATGCCATTACAGCTTAGAGCCGGCCTGCATTTGGCTCTTAAAAAAGTGAGTTGGATGTGCATAGTCTCCCTACGTGTTCCTAAATACAAGATGTACTGCACAATGTATGTCCCGCTTTGTTTATTATAGGACATTAGAGGAAAAAAAAAAACAAGTTTTTTGAATCTGCACGTTTGCGCGAGGACTCTTACATTCTATATATTGACTTTTGGTGTGTACATCAGGAGTGAGTACACACAGGACCTTGCTTTATACAGACTTTGATTGTTGATCTGCGCCAATTTACTTTTTCGCTTAGCTGTCAAAGTAGATTGATGCAACATTGTAAGTAGCCACTCCAATTCATTAAAACCGAACTTGCATTACTGGTACTGTAAAACCCACAGTTTTACAGTAAACATGTAACTTGCAGTGATGGTACTGTAAAATCTTGCGATTTTACAGTAAACATTTAACTTGCAATGCTTGTACTCTAAAACCCGCAAATTTACCATAAACATCTAATTGTTATGTCAGTACAAAGCAGTAAAGTCCACATTTTTATTTAAAAAAATGTTACTTGCAATGTAGTACAGTAAAAGCTGCATTTAAGAGTATAGTTCGCATTTTACATTAAAAATCGGCATTTTTACAATAAACATGTGTAGCACGGTTTAAAACTTTGTTGCTGCAATTACTCGTTTTTGGCCACCAGAGGGAGACAAAAGCCATATGGACTATGCGGGACCTAAACGAACTACAATATCCATCAGGCTTTGCGGGGATACAGGAAGTGGGTGGGACAGAGGGGAAGGACGTAAGCAGCCTCGTGCAGAGGAGCGCCAGAGTGAGCGGAGCGGCGAAAGACAGGACGCAAGTGAGTCTGCCAGGGATCGAGATCAGGCCGGAGTGCAGATGCTGCCGCCTCGAGGGCGCTGGAGATCGGGACAGTCACTTGCGGAGGCATACCCATTTATCACTGAGAGGTTTGCGCAGAACTTCAGTTCCAGTTGGACCCCCTGTAAGGAGACCGCGATGATCCATGGGGAGTGCAGGTGGTAGGCCATAGTTTCTTGTGTTGGAGATCGGACAAGCAAGAGAGCGGACCCGGTGGCACAGAGTTCCGGAGGACAAGCGGAGAGACATCCTTGATCGGGCAGTGGGACAGATTGTCTAACGGATGGGTGAGAGGCGTTACAGGCCGCAAGTCCGATTATAACCAAGCACGCTGCATTATTGTTCAAATCTACAGGGCCCCAGCGTGACTAGTCGAAGATTTGCTTATTCCATTCACTGGCCAGTTGAATACCGTACCCGGGTACACGAATCAATACACATACACCTTTTTGAGACATTACATTCACGGGACTTACACTCCAGAACTGAAGGGGTTAATCCTTTTCTTTTGCCGCCTCGTGTTTTTCCCGTATTACGAAATCCTGTCGTTCATATACCGTATTTACATTATATATGCCACTTTATTGGGATCAGTAAAGTATATAATCTATAAAATCCACAACAGTGCTGGTGTATATTTATTCCCTAGTGCGGTGAGACTAACCCGAGGTTAATTCAGCGGCTCCTCTGGGAGTGAGCGCTATACATGTAACTCACAATGTCCGTACGGTAAACATTTACAACATGGAACTCCGGTATATCTTTCACAATGCTGATTTAGTATCACTGCATAAGCAGGTTCATCGGTGGGCTTCCCAGGGGTGTTCGTGTTCCTGTATATGTCGGGGCTGGCATGCGAGAAATTTGGAAAGTCACTGAAGTGTGCATCATTTCACAGCACAAGACTTTCTCGTCAGGTGAGGCTCGCAACTTAAAAGTTGGCTAGCTGCTCCTTTATCTCGGAAACCACATATCTTTCAGCTATTTCGCAATAATTTGTCTGTCGGCAAAGGTCTTTGAGGCACATTGGTGTTAATTCCACAAATTTTCATGTTTTATTTGTGCCAAATCAAGCCATTTTGTGAAGGGTGGGGGTTCTCCCCGTGCTATCTTGGGCAGCTTGTAGCTCACCTAGTATAGCCCCCATCTGTGAGCGCCTATTCTTATGATATGCAATATCCTGCGTCTCCCCTGGGCTGGCTTCAAAGTTAGAGACTTCCTTAGTCTCGCAAAGCATTTTTGGAAGCTTGCATTTTTTTCCTAAAACTTGTTATTTAGTAAAGCGCCACACCAGGAGTTCTAGGTCCTGTACTTAAAACAGGAGAGAACCCCTTCTTTTAATGTTACAATTCTTAATGAATTTGCCATTTTTTGAACTACAAGTGCATTAGGCAAATTTGCAGCTTGCAATTGATGTAACAGTACCCAATGATCTACACCAGTGGTTCCCAACCACGGTCCTCAAGTACCCCCAACAGGTCAGGTTTTCCAGATAGCGTAAGCACAGCACAGGTGATATGGTTTGCTGCTCAGTGATTTCCCCAAGGTAATCCTTAAAACCTGGCCTGTTAGGGGGTACTTGAGGACCGCAGTTGGGAACCACTGATCTACACCGTCTCCACATTTCAATCCAAAAGCTAATTTATAGGATGAAGTAGTAATGCTTCTCCTGTTAACAGGGTGGCTATAGATGGCATATCATAATTATGTGCACACATGAATATATTTGGAATAGTGGCATGAATTTTAGTTAGCAATAGACTAAGTGAAAATTGACTACAACTAGAAAAAAGATGCAGGGGGTCCGGTATCTGGAGTACCCATAAAGAAGAAAACAGTTCACTAACCTCCTTGGAGATAGTAATAAAATAGAGAGCACCCCAAACACTTTGGGATTAAACCATCCTTGATTAGTGCTATAATAAATATATATATATATACATACATACATACATACACCTGTAAAGAAGTAAGGAAAAAGCTACTCAACTGCGGCTACGAGATGAACCCCCCCACTGCATCCACACGAAGGGGGGTTAAAGTTGACCAATAGGTAAATAAGGAAACAACACCTCCAGCACTGCCTGTTCTGGTGCATTCATGCTACCACTTTTACTTGAAGTAAGACAACAAAACAAAACACAAACCATAAACTTTTCAGGGATACAGCCCCTTCCTCAGTGTGCAGTGCTCTCAAATAAATCAACAGACAGCAACCCATATAGATTTACAAACAATACATAAGGTAAGGCAGATAAAGGATAAACCCCTAGTCACAAATGTTAGCAATCAATGATTAGGTTAACTTCAAATATGATCCATAGTAGATACAGTCTGCTCTCCTAGTCCACATGAACCAGCTGGTCAAATGGCAGACGCCCGGTGTACTGCGCATGTGCCCCTAGTGAGGATACCACTCGAGGGAGTAGGGAGCCTCTACTTCGCCCGCGTGAGAATCTTTCACAGTCTTGCGATGGATGACATCATCCGGATGCGTCAAAGTAAAACGAAAGTAGAAACGCTGATACATTACTCATGCTGAGTACAGTAACCGTTCATGGGGGACTCGGAGGGCTGGTCAAGCCAGCAATGCCTCTGGAAAAAATACCCACACCTAGTAAAAACCCCTATTGTTTCTCAAAGAGATAGAATGACTTGCATGTAGGTTTCCCCAGCAGCGTATAATGATACATACAGGACCTTAAAAAACAGAGGGCAGCGAATAGAAAGAAACCTTCTCCCATACCGCCCTCCACCCAGTATAACATATACCATAATTTCGTAACAATAGATACTCAATTACTTCATAAACTGGTAGGAAATATAACATAGGGTACTGGAGTACAGGACCCCAGTATAATGCCAGAGCAGCTCACCCATCAGCTGCCTGAATGGATGTATTCATGCGTACTAGGAGAGCACACTGTATCCCTACTACAGATCAGATCAGTATTTGATGTTAACCTAATCATTGATTGCTAACTTGTGTGACTAGGGGTTGTCTCCTTTTTCTGTCTTACCTGATGTATCCTTTGTATATACAGGTGCATCTCAATAAATTAGAATGCCGTGGAAAAGTTCATTTATTTCATTAATTCAACTTAAATTGTGAAACTTGTGTATGCAATAAATTCAATGCACACATACTGAAGTAGTTTAAGTCTTTGGTTCTTTTAATTGTGATGATTTGGCTCACATTTAACAAAAACCCACCAATTCACTATCTCAACAAATTAGAATGTTGACAATCAACTAATCAACTCAAAACACCTGCAAAGGTTTCCTGAGCATTCAAAAGTCTCAGAGTTTGGTTCACTAGACCAGTGGTCCCCAACCCAGGCCCTCAGGGCCCACTAACAGGCCAGGTTTGCCAGATATCTGAAGCACAGCACAGGTGTTATGATTTGCTGCTCAGTGATTGCAGGATTCAGTCTGCATTTCCCCAAGGTGATCTGCAAAATCTGGCCTGTTAGTGGGCCTGAGGGCCTGGGTTGGGGACCACTGCACTAGACTACACAATCATGGGGAAGACTGCTGATCTGACAGTTGTCCAGAAGACAATCATTGACACCCTTCACAAGGAGGGGAAGTCGCAAACATTCATTACCAAAGAAGCTGGCTGTTCAGAGTGCTCTATCCAAGCATGTTAACAGAACGTTGAGTGGAAGGAAAAAGTGTGGAAGAAAAAGATGCACAACCAACCGAGAGAACTGCAGCCTTGAGAGACTTGTCAAGCAATATCCATTCAAGAATTTGGGTGAACTTCACAAGGAATGGACTGAGGCTGGGGTCAAAGCATCAAGAGCCACCACACACACACACAGACGTGTCAATGAATTTGGCTACAGTTCTCGTATTCCTCTTGTTAAGCCACTCCTGAACCACAGACAACGTCAGAGGCATCTTACCTGGGCTAAGGAGAAGAAGAACTGGACTGTTGCCCAGTGGTCCAAAGTCCTCTTTTCAGATGAGAGCAAGTTTTGTATTTCATTTGGAAACCAAGGTCCTAGAGTCTGGAGAAGCTCATAGTCCAAGTCCAGTGAAGTCCAGTGTTAAGTTTCCACAGTCTGTGATAATTTGGGGTGCAATATCATCTGCTGCTGTTGGTCCACTGTGTTTTTTGAAGAACAAGGTAATTTCACCCGTTTACCAAGAAATTTTAGAGCACTTCATGCTTCCTTCTACTGACCAGGTTTTTAAAGATGTCGATTTCATTTTCCAGCAGGATTTGGCACCTGCCCACACTGCCAAAAGTTGGTTAAATGACCATGGTGTTGGTGTGCTTGACTGAACAGCAAACTCACCAGACCTGAACCCCATAGAGAATCTATGGGGTATCTCAATGAGAAACAAGAGACCAAAAAATGCAGATGAGCTGAAGGCCACTGTCAAAGAAACCTGGGCTTCCATAGCACCTCAGCAGTGCCACAGACTGATCACCTCTATGCCACGCCGAATTGAGGCAGTAATTAAAGCAAAAGGAGCCCCTACAAAGTATTGAGTACATTTACAGTAAATGAACATACTTTCCAGAAGGCCAACAATTCAACAATTTTTTTTGTCTTATGAAGTATTCTAAATTTTTGAGATCGTGAATTGGTGGGTTTTCGTAAAATGTGAGCCAAATCATCACAATTAAAAGAACCAAAGACTTAAACTACTTCAGTCTGTGTGCATTGAATTTATTTAATACACAAGTTTCACAAGTTGAGTTGAATTAATGAAACAAATGAACTTTTCCACAACATTCTAATTTATCGAGATGCACCTGTATATATATTGCAGTCTGTTGATTATTTGAGAGCACTGTACACTGAGGATGGGGCTGTATGTATCGCCAAAACGTTTGTGGTTTGTGTTTTGTTTTGTTGTCTTCAAGTAAAAGTGGTAGCACGAGTGCACCAGAACAAACAGCACTGGAGGGGTTGCTTATTTATTTACCTGCTAAGGGAGAGTTCACATGCAGCGTAGATCCTATGTGTAGTGGTGGCCAATGTTAGCTGTTCACATGTTTTGTTAGTTTTTTTATGTGTATTTTAAAAATCTGGAATATTCTAACAATTATGTTTTAGGTTTTAAATCCATATTCCTGCTTAAAATAAATACAGACAAATAATACAAAACATCAAAGTAGAAATGAACCTGAGGAATGAGCATAATGACACCACAGATGACAGCACTCAGAATGAGGAAGGGAGCCAGAGTGTTCCTTCTTCCTAGTTTGTCCATTCCGATGCAAGCGACAATGTAAGAGGGAATCTCAACAGCACCTAGGAAAATAAAAACACAAATTTGTTCTTAAAACAGTTAATAAGTGTAAAACTGAAGCTTATCTATGCCCTTAAAAGTTAACCTGTCATGGCTCACTCGTTACATTATTATTATCATCATTTATAAAGTGCCAACAGTTTCTGCAGCACTTTACAATAACCAAAAGGTAACGAGATACAGATAACTGGACATAGAATGGAAACAAGAGATGTAGAGGGTCCTGCTCATAGGAGTTTACCGTCTAGAGAGATTGGGGTTGAGGAAGACAAGGGGAGTTTTACTGGATGTCAGTATCATTAGTGCCAGTGGTTCGGGAATGGTGGGGCAATGGAAGCGGCTTCAATCATGTGTGAGTAGGTGAGCAGGGGGATGAGTTGCATCAGTGATGTGGTATGCTAATCTGAAGAAATGGGCTTTGAGAGATTTCTTGAAGGCCTAAAGATTAGGGGAGAGTTTGATAGGGCGAGGCAAGTCATTCCACAGGACCGGTGCTGCCCTTGAGAAGTCTTGGAGGCGAGGGTTGGCAGTGGTAGACAGAGTTCATGTGGAGGTCGCCGCCGAACGGAGTTGTGTAGACGGGACATGCTTGCATAGTAATGAAGACATGTAAGGGGGGGATCAAGTTAATGAGCGATTTGAATGTGTCAGTATTTTAACCCTTTCGCTGCTGAGGCTTTTCCCGCCCCTATGCTGAGGTCATTTTTACCTGTTTTGCGCATCATGTTTAAACGTGTTTTGAAGGCTTATTTTAGTATATGACCCAGACATATTATATATCGTTCTTTCCGTCAGACTCGGTAGATTCATAATATGTCATTATTATATGTATACGTTATGTCATGTCTGTATATTATAACAAAAAATGCAATAAAATATGTATTTTCAATAATTTACAATGTGTAAAGTGTTTTTTTCCACATTTTAACATGCGAGCAATTGCGGTTATATTTTGTATGGGGTGCGCTTGTTAAAAAAATTAGAGATGGGGTCTCGTTACATTTTTTTTGGGGAAAATGACACTATTTTTAACAAACGCACCGCATACAAAAATCGTTAGTGCAGCATCATTGTTCACATTATAATTGAAATGGGAACAATATTGCTGCATTAACAAACCAAAAAAAAAAAAAAAAAAAGTGTTTAATTTTTTTTTTCTTTTTTTTTTTTTTTCTTTTTTTTTTTTTTTTACAACATTTTGCACTGTAGTGTTTGGTATCGTTGGAACGGCCATGCTCTGGCCGATCCAACCATACCAAAATTTAACCCCTAGCTGCCACGGATCGGGAGATAGGGAGTTCCAATGAACTCCCTATCTCCACAGTTGGTGGCAGTTAGGGGTTAACTCTAGGACTGGCGTCATCGTGCGTAGCACGATGACGCCAGTCCTCTGGGGGAGTTCCCGGAGGCTTGGCCGACATCCAAGATGTCGGCCAGCTCCGGGAAAGGATCGCGAACCGGCGCTTTTCAGCGCCGATTCGCGATCCAGCTCCCCAGGGGTTAATGCCAGGCATCATTTGGAAGGGCAGGCTGTGCCCTTCCAAATGATGCCTGGGTTAACCCCCTGTGCGCCGCCGATTGGGAGGGAGAGAGGTCCGAAGGACCTCCCCCCCTCCCTTTCAGGCGCCTCCTCCGCACATGCGGGGGGGCGCCTGAATTAGGTGTCATCGCGCCCCCGCGATGACACCTAATTCTGGCGGCTGCTGGTCCGGATGCCGGGCTGACATCCAGGATGTCAGCCCGCACCGGAGGGGCCAGCGATCGGCCGGAACCCGGCCGAACGCTGATCCCAATGTGAGGACGCGCTCAGCGCGTCCTCAGCACACCAGCGGGACTGCTGAGGACGCGCTGAGCGCGTCCTCAGCAGCGAAGTGGTTAAACTGTATCCTGAAATGTACAGAAAGCCAATGCAGGGACCGGCAGGGGGGGTACATGATGTTCATTTGGTGAGAAAAATAACCCTGGTGCCTGCATTCATTACAAACTGCAAAGGGGCAATATGGACGTTTGGAAGGCCAATAAGGTGCGATTTGCAGTAATCAAGTTACATAATGATAAACGCTTGAACCAGCACCTTTGCAGTGTCTTGTGTCAGAAAGGGGCAGACCTGGGCAATGTTCCTGACTTGATAGTAACTGGATTTTGGCACTGTCTGGACTTGGGGAGAGAACGTTAGTATGTCCAGCCATTGACAAAATCACTTTATATTTATATCTATTTATATATCAAACACCAATTTCACAAAATTTAAAGGCACACTATAGTTAAGGGACACTATAAGTGGCCCTAGTGACCAATCTAGTGAACGGCAGCGGGGAAATTAAAAAAATCCCAGCTGCTGGGTGGGGTGAAGGAATCTTCTCCACTTCACCCAACGTTTTCATCAGGAGAGGGGGACTCTCCTTACATTCTGGCCACTTTATAACTGTAATGTGGTTTGGATGCGCAGAGTGTCCCATGAATTAATTTCTAATTTCCAGTTTGTAAGCTCAGCTGAAAATGTTCCTCTACACTTCTTGTCTCTTGTTTCCAAGTTTGTTTGCAATTTTGTTAGTTTAATTCTCCTCTATTGTAAAGATCTGCAGATTCTGTTTGGGCAATAGATAAAAATGATACAGTTCTATAGTTGTTTTTAAGGTCTCCTCTATTATGTCATATGTAATGTCTAGTAGGATGTAGTATAGAGGCGATAAAGAGATCTATATGATGTGGATGCCAACCATTCTGCGGTCAAGCTTAAAAATAAACAAAGCTTATAAAATAATCTTATGCATTAACCACTTTACTACTAATTGGTTTTCCTTAAAACCACTATCAGGAGCCAGTGGTTTAATGGAAAAACACTTTTTATTGCCCAAACTGTAAAAATCGATGTAACGTCCAGAAAATTCCATTTTGACAGACAGTACCCTTATTTGACAGAGAGGGCTGCCCTGCTGGTGAAATTTTGCTAAGCAGCATGTATCCATGAGACACTCCAAACAGAATCAGCGTCTGTTAAGGACACTCAGAGCAGGTCCCTGAGCTGTACACATCGACCGTCAAGTCCAATGTGATGCAACCTGTGGGATATGTGCTGGAGCCCCTATGCAAACAAATTTCCTTTGAACAAAACAAAATTTGTATGCATTCCTTCAGAATATGTCCAGATCAAGTTAGCTTGATCTCGGGCACCTGAAGGTGCATTTGAAGATCAAATTAACATGATTGTGGTAGCTAAGGGGTTAAAGAGTTTGCGGTTTTCAAGAGAAGAAATTGATCCCTTAATAAAATAGGTTGGTTAGTTAGATGAACCAAGTGGTTCTTATCTGTCTTCATCTATATTTAGAGCGAGAGTCAAATTAAAATAACACGGAGGCCCTGACGAGCTAGCCAGGGCTCACTGAAAGTTGTATTACAGTCTTGGAGTTCTGCTAAGATCACTCAATATCCTAAAAAGGTATATAATAAAAAAAATCTATAATTAGTTAGATCTAGAAAAGAGTAACGGAACCTGAGAGATAAGAGGGACTGTGACTTTATGAACCTGTAGGAACTCTTATCACAGGGTAACATTAATTGTATTATCTAGTATTTGCATTTTTGCATGGACCAAATGTTAAAGCATTTTTATTAATTAATCTATTATTATTTATGAGCTGATTAAAAATAAAAAACAGTATAACTATATTCCCCAGTCACTTTCAACATTAGTGTACTTACAGCTAATTTTAAGGATTTTCAGCTTCTGTAGTAGGGTCTGTAGAACCCAGGAAGCGTCATAATCCTTTCACTACCAAGCATTTGTTGTTGAAGATGTATTACCGTAACATTTAATTGAAAGATGGGACGTGTAGTTAACACCTTTTAGCAAGCAGTTTTGCAATGATAGGAAAAAAATAGTAATAATATGAATTTACACAATTTAAATTTTTCATTTATTAGTTTATCATTTACAGAAATGTTTTTGGGATGAAACGATCTGGACATTGGATGGCGTTCCTTACCTTTCACAATTCAAGATTGACCTGCATTATGAGCAGGCAGGAAAAATGTCAAATAATGTAAATGTGATATATAAAGAATTTAAAAAATGGTCAGATCTCCTGTTTATGGGGATTTGTAGTGATCACGATGAGATTATTAGCAATGCAGCTTCCAAAAATACCAAGAGTATAAAAATAAGAATATCTGTATGTGGCATAACGCCTGTGTATGAAAATTACAGTAATGAGTTGTATCTGTACTGTACAGGACTTTTCATCAATTATAACCCCTGAATCTTATCCCTTTACAGCAGGGAGTGACCCCAGAGCTCTCGATCAGCCCCACCACCTCCCTGGTTGCAGAAATGCAGCAATAAAGTTTAGTAGACTTTTTTCGGAACTGGTGAAGGGTTCTCCTTTCAGCTCCTGTGCTAATATAGGGTGACAGGAATCAGGTCTAAATGAGAATTCTACTGAACATCAATCTTGGTATGTACTGTAAGTGGGATTTTATAATCTACATTTTAGGTTTTCTATGTGTATATGTACATTTTTCATAGTAAAGGATTTAAACACAGGCTACGCTCTGCATGGAAGTTGTTTTAATCCTAAAATTACACAAAGCGAGCTGTTGATGAAACACTAGCCGTCAACTCTCTAAAGCAGAAATTTGTTACCTGTATTGAAGAAGTGAAATAATTGACTTGCTTGTTTATAAATGTCCAACTTTTTTGGAGTTTGGAGTAATATTTACCTGCCAGAAATAGGTTTAAGTATTCATTTCCTCCTAAATTTACAGAATTTAACGCAAATACGTAATATCCAAAGCTCCCTGTAAACCATATTAGCCACACAGATATAGTCCTTCTTGCAAAGCTACAGTTGTGAAACAAATCCAAGACGTTGTGATTTTTGGACGATGAAACATCACTTCCACTTTCCTTCGAGCTGTCCTGTACTGCCCATAACTCAGAAATTTTGGAGGGAGAGTGCTTGACTTTATTCCACCGTACCATCTTTGCAATAATTTTTTCTACTTCCTTGTATCTGCCCTGGGAATGGAGCCAGAACGGGGTTTCTGGAAGAGTCCAGCAGCACAATAGAAATGGTAAAGTTGTTAAGGATAGAATTATCTGGTAGATCCACCAGGTGCGCACCAAAAAGCCAACAAGGGCCACAATTGTAACTCCAACAGCAAAGGCGGCATGAACGTGCATGGATGCCCATGAGCGGGCTTTAATTCCTACGTACTCCGTGACATACACAAATACCACCACCAAGTAACCGCTTGAAACCTGCAAATTAAAGAATAGCTGTTTAGGAGTTGTAACAAATCAAAATACACACCTCTTACAAAAGTATCAATAAGTAGAACATTGCAATTTCAGGTAAATACTGCACAAGAGTTCCTTTAATAAAAATTGTATATATATTACAAGTAGAGTCTGTATTGAGGATAAGGATAGGATTACCTGGGTACATCTGACTTTATCCAGCAGCTTTGGGTAAAGCCTAACATAAAATCCTACATCTGGGTTTACCTGGATAATCCACGATGTACTCTAACAAAACAAATTACCCAGAGTCGTTGGAGTTTCCAATATCTTACAGTTGACCAAAAACATAGGATTACCCATATCCATTGAAAATTACAAATTTTGTTTCACCTAAACCTAAACCTAACCCTTTTAATTACTTTTATCCAAGGGGGGTTGAGTAGTCTGCAGATTTTCCAGGTAAATCAGAAACTTTCATATTTGCAGCTTTACCCACCACTTTTGGGACATGTGGGCTTTACCCAGGTAAAGCAACTTTACCCAATTTCACACTGTACTCATAACATATATATTCAGAGTCTGGCATAAACTTGTCAAAGTCTTAGATCATTTGCGTCAACTCCACACACATATTAATGGCTCTGGTAAGTTTATTGGAGATACGTTTATACCACTCACCAAATAGAGGGTGAACAAATAGATGGAGAAGTTATTAAACATGCTACTATTATAGAGCAAGAAGGTTATCTGCGTTGGTTTCCTACAATTGAATGCTACCATCTCTCAGACTCTACCAGGACTATTTAGAAAGACGTGAAAACCTTGAGAATAACTGGAGAATTGAATATTCTAGGTCAAAATAGTCAAACCAGAAAAATTCTCCCATTTATCTCACTTAACAAAATTGGCTATTTGTTCATTCTCCTCCCAATTCTCAAGGTTTTCACCTCTCTCTGAATAGCCCTGTAAATGAAATCAGGGATTCCTGATTTTCTTATTCAGGATACACTGGATGACAACAATTACGTAATAAAATCAGGTAACTAAAATTTCCTCATTGGTTATGGAAACAATAAAAACACAAAATAATCATAATTAACTGAACATATAAGATCTTCATACTCATCAGCTTTCATTCTGTAAAACGGAAAAAAACAAAAACCTGGACAATGCAAGTAATAGATTGCGTTATTGGACCTAAGAGCATTAGAGGTTTTACACATGCTAATTTTACAGAAATAACTTGTATATGGTCATTATCAAACAGCAGCAGCTAAATGCAGTCAAGTGGCCAAAATCATAACGAGTAAAACCCTGATCATGTACACTTACCAGTGAAATATCACACTTCTTTGTGTAGTTATACATATTTCTAACTCACTTTATTTATTTATAAAGTATTTTACCAGGAAGGATACATTGAGATTTCTCTCGTTTTCAAGTATGTCCTGGGTTCAAGGACATTGTATTTCTGTAACGACTGTAACATTTCAAAGTAATACAATGCAACATCATTTCCCCCATTTCTATCTCCAAAAATCAAATGTTCTAATTTCATTTATTTTTTTTCTTTCAACCAGTGTCTCAATTATAATTTCATGCCATGTTGTAATATGTCAAACTTGCAAATATTATCCAGAATCTATAGGCATTCCATATCAGAGGCACGTTATGACATTTAATACATTCATTGCCATGATACATCATATGCAACATCAACATGTCCGGCGTGTGAATGGGCGTTCTATTCTAGTGATGAATAATTTGTATGCGAGTGTAGTTTGTGTTTAGAAATGTGTGGGAGACATTTTTATTTATTTATTTTTGTCTTGCTCCCCAAACCCATAATTTTGCTCGCCTTTCCATTATTTCTATACATCTAGCTAGACAGAAGCAGAGGCCATACTTTTTGCTGTGCCAGATCATTCTAGTGAAGCTCTGGCATCAGGAATGTGAGTAGATAAAAACAAGACTATCACATTGCTTCATATCCACAAACACATATAGCATTGGTGCCATGTAGGAAAAAAACAAGCAGGCAAAAAAAATATCATCTTCTGTTGATCTTCATGATCATATTTTATTTTAGCAGGGAACACTAAATCTATTTACATACGGCTGTGTTGACATTGCTGAGATCCAAACTACTTGGGCTGGATTCCATAACATGACTTCATAAGTTCTGTGTATGCCGGCAGTTGGTATGTAAATGAGGTGTGGGAATGCTAGAGTTTATACAGTATATGCTGGATATCTGTACTGCACACATTTGAATGTAAGTGTGTGCAGATAAATATATTTCTAAGAGTGTTATTCGTATGGAGAGGTTCGGTGTTTGTCAAGTTTGAATCTTCTGTTCTTTCGACTATCCTAAGCGGAGGCAATTCTGGTGGCCTCCGGCAGAGAGCAGGCACGCACGGCTGTGCAGCCTTGGGGGACACAAGGCTGAGCGGAGTGGAAACGGGAACCTGGAGCTCCAGCTGTCACCGATGAGAGGTCATTGCCATGTGGTCCTGGTGTGCCCGTCCGGCCGCGTGGAGTCAGCTGGAGCACCAGAGGAGCCTGTAGGCCGTGGTCACTGCCCGGAGGTGGAGGAGTGCCCCCTCTTGTCGACTGGGAGGCAGACACAGCAAGAGACTCACACCATGTCTATTGCTTCGGTGCTGCCTGCGACTGATTCTACTCCGAGGTAATCGGCAGCGGAGGCCGCTACGTATTTCAGCTGCTGCTGGAGCTATGGGCCTTGCTTCTCATCATAGGACCTACCTGGGCTGCAAGTTCTGGCCTACCCAATGGCGCCTTACCTATTTTACTTGAATTCCCATTTCGGGATGCCGGCTGATGAGACTCCTCTGTATTGTTTTATTTGCTTTACTTTATGGGACTCTCATGCTTTTTTTCCTGTCGATGATCTCCGACTGGAAATGTTTTTGACTGCAGAAGAATCCCCTTTGCTGACACTTTTTTGTCTGGCTGTTTATGGTTTTAGGGCCCTATTACATTCCTGATGCTAACGTTAGTGCTCACCTGTGTGAGTGTTAACATTAGCACTGGGGACCCTAGCGCGGGCGCAACATATTACAGTCCAAAATCTAACGGGTTTAAAAAAACGTTGGCGATTCAGATCTTGCGCTTTTCACACAAGCGTACTGTACTTTGCGCTCCCTATACTTAACGTGGGGAGCGCAAAGTGTTAATTAGCGCTAGTATTACAAAGTACTACCGCTAATTACTGTCCAGCTGTGGTTAACCGAAAGTGAACCACAGCCAGGACCTGGTGCTAACGGAATCCACTTCTGCAGAATCCATCAGCACCAGCCAAAAATCCCCCAAGAATCAGATACTCACAACTAATCCCGCAGCGAGAACAGTGGCTCCATCCGCTCCTTCTTGCCGCCGGGAGCAATGAGAGACTGGGGGAAAAAGTCCCCCAGTATCCCTCTGCGGATCACTATGCTGACCTGCCCAATCTCGCGAGGAGAGATCCTGCAGGTCATGTGACTGGCAGAGTTAGCCTCAATGGAGTCCGATGGACTCAATGGATAGGATGCTTGCGGCGGCACTTAGCGCCATGTTACGGTGCAGGCTACTGGATTAGCGCCTGCACCGTAATATCACGCTAAGGCGCAAATGTGCAGCGCATTTTTTTGCGCACAAAGAATGTTATCGCGTGAAAATTAACGCGGCATTCCGATCCGAGCGCATTTTTTCAGCCTTCATGTTTTTTTGTGCGCAAATCTGACGCGCAAATTCGTGCGCAAATGAACGTTGCGTGCAGGAATCGGTGGGCAGACTGTTTTTTCACGGGATTCAGCCAATCAGAATTAAGAACCACCATTTTCTAAAGTTAGGTTGTTGCGCCTGTCAAAGTCAATCTGCGTATATGTGCTGGAGCAAAATAATTTTTTGACAAATTATTAATTTTTTATGTCTGGGTATGTGTAGAATGTGTAACTGTACTGTGCTGTATTTTTTTTTATTGCTGAGTTATTTTGTTTCGGCCACAACTATCTAACTATTTGCAGTTAACACCAAGTTTTCAAGATGTTACGAAAATCCGCGCAAACGTCGCTCGTACGATAATACCATCCGCACTAACGCATTTGCACTCACAATCTTAAGTATAGGATGCGCGCACGAACTTGCGCACGCACGGGGTTCGCGCAGGGTCAATCGCGGTAGACGATAACGCACATAGTTTGCGCGAACGTCGTACTACAACGTTCCGCGCAAATGGTTTTGTCCTCGAGCAAAAGCGCTTTTGCGCGCACGCAAATGCGCTGCGCAAAGCATGTAATAGGGGCCTATAACGGGGACGCTAAGGAGAAGCCTGCAGGCGCAGGTTTTTCTCCTTAGTGTCCCTGTTTTAATGCGATTTTTGTAATAGTGCCCTCAATGTTTTGTGGCTATATTGCTATTTTTCTTTGAGTCCTTTTAAATTTTTGACGTTGCTTTGATCGTGTTATGCTGTTTTCTTATTTTTCTTACTATGTCTCTTTTGGATGACTTCTTGCGGCCCTGCAAGGCCATTTTTGGTCCTGCGTGGCTGTGGTAAATCGTCGAAGTCTAGTGCTATGTTAATGAAGTCTATAGAGCAGAAAGACCTGGCTAATTCAGTATACAGGAGAGGCATGTGTATGATGTCCCCACAGTGGCCACCACCCTTTACCGTATGATTGTACTGATGACATCTTACCAAATAAGAAATTGTATATTAAAAAATATATTTTTTTTTAAATAACTGATAATTGGATTTTTCCATTTTAAACATTTGCTCACTAAGGGGAGACGAGAAAGGACCTTAAACAAGAGCCATGCTAAAGGACAAGGGCAACTATACATATAATGAACTGGCACCCAAGAGAAATCTACAAATAGGAAGTGATTTGCATCCGTAGTTGAGACAATTGGTGAACCAATGCATGGAGTAGGAGCTGATACCCTTGCATAGAAATAGACATTATAGTGGAAAAGAAGCATTATCATCCTTTTACCACCATCAAAACAGCATGATACAATGTCAGACGCATTGTATATTGGCAGACATTCAAGATCCTGGAAATACCGGAAATTTAAATTTAAAAGTATTATATATTTCTTGTATCAAGTTCGCAGTTGAATTCATTTCGCATCTTGACTGCTGACTGTATTTGTGCATGGAAACAGATTGATGTGCCATATGGTATTTTTTGTTTTAATGTTAACAGTTATATATAGAGTATTACTTACAGTGCTTATTTGTTTATACTCAAAATGTAAAAAAATACTAACATATGTTGGAGGAGTTAATGAGGAGAAGGTCTCATTTGGTAGAACTATTATAACAATGAACTTATACTGCAGAACAAATGTAACTTTTCTTTGATGCTATTATCACAATGCTTCTGGGTTTGATGTAAGCACGGGTTATGTCCTGGAAAATACGTGTGGGAAGACACCAAGATCTCTACCACTGCACGTATTTTCAAATGCTTACAAGTAACATACATAGACTCATACTATAGATACTCACATATACACAAACCTTCATACAGTATATAGATATATACACTCATTCATACAGTATACACTCACAGATACATATATACAGTTCATACTCCCATACATGCACGCAAATTTGCGATATATATATACACACACACACACACGCTCACATACAGTATATACACTCATATATAAAAATACACACACAGTATAAAAACACACCTTCATACAGCTTATACTTACATTCCAAAAATATGTACTCACATACAGAGGCATTCATACAGTACATACTAGTCAGGGCCGGCCCGATGATGGAGCAGCGGGTGCGCTTGCTCCAGGCAGCAAATTTGAACAGCGGCAAATTTTTCCCATTCCCGACGCTGGGCTGCCGCACAATTTTTTTGCCAGTGCGGTGGCAGCATCTACTGTGGAGGCCGGAAGTGGTGGTGGCTACATTGTGTGCCAGCGCCGCCGCTGGCCCCGCCCACCCACACGCATGCTAGGCATGCGTCCATGGGAGCGTGGACAGTGGCTAGATCCTCTCTTCTTTCAAGCCAGGGCGGGGGCAGGGCACACTGTTGTGAGGAGGACCGGCCGGATCGTGCTGTTGACAGGCTCTGGGGACCACCAGCCAGCCACTGCCAGTGCTACATGCTGTTGCTACTCGTCTCTACCACTACCAGACCAGTTTGAGACTGCAAAAGTAAGTCAGGGGGGGGAGAACTCTGCCTGAGGTGAGAGCTGGCCTGGGGCAAATATACCCAAGTGAGCTGGCAAAGGCAATATATATACCCATGTGAGCTGGAAAAGGCATATATACCCATGTGAGCTGGAGATTATATATATATATATATATACACACACAAAAATCAACCAGTGAGCCGGTCACTCATATCCTATAAAAGATGTGCTGCAGGCCAAGGGTTCCCGCAGTCATTTGAAGATTGCCTCAGTGCTTAACTCCCCCGGGTGCCTCCTCCATTGCGAACTAAAATTTATATTTATATATATATATTTATATATTATACCCACACACGAGCTGGGGGCAATATATATCCATTAGAGCTGGGGGCAATTATATCCATATGAGCTGGGGCAATATATATCCATATGAGCTGGGGGCAATATATACCCATATGAGCTGGGGGCAATATGTACCCATATGAGCTGGGGGCAATATGTACCCATATGAGCTGGGGCAATATGTACCCATATGAGTTGGGGGCAATATGTACCCATATGAGTTGGGGGCAATATGTACCCATATGAGCTGGGGCAATATTTACCCATATGAGCTGGGGGCAATATTTACCCATATGAGCTGGGGGCAATATATATCCATATGAGCTGGGGGCAATTATATCCATATGAGCTGGGGGCAATTATATCCATATGAGCTGGGGCAATATATACCCATATGAGCTGGGGCAATATATACCCATATGAGCTGGGGGCAATATATACCCATATGAGCTGGGGGCAATATGTACCCATATGAATTGGGGGCAATATGTACCCATATGAGCTGGGGCAATATGTACCCATATGAGCTGGGGGCAATATATACCCATATGAGCTGGGGGCAATATATACCCATATGAGCTGGGGGCAATATATACCCATATGAGCTGGGGGCAATATATACCCATATGACTTGGGGGCAATATGTACCCATATGAGTTGGGGGCAATATGTACCCATATGAGTTGGGGGCAATATGTACCCATATGAGCTGGGGGCAATATGTACCCATATGAGCTGGGGGCAATATATACCCATATGAGGTGGGGGCAAGATATACCCATATGAGCAAGATATACCCATATGAGCTGGGGGGCAATGTATCCATGTGAACTGGCGGCAAATATATATATCCATGTGAACTGGGGCAAATATATCCATATATTCAGGGTGTGTCTTTTTAGGGGCTCCTCCATATGTTTAGGGTTTTGGTGTCTTTTTAGGGGCTCCTCCATATATTCAGGGTGTGCGGGTGTGTTTTTAGGGGCTCTCCATATACTCCGGGTGTGCAGGTGTGTTTTTAGGGGTTCCTCCATATATTCAGGGTAGAGGGTGTGTTTTTCGGGGCTCCTCCATATATTCAGGGTGTGCGGGTGTGGTTTTAGGGGTTCCTCCATATGTTTAGGGTTTGGGTGTCTTTTTAGGGGCTTCTCCATATATTCAGGGTGTGCAGGTGTGTTTTTAGGAGTTCCTCCATATATTCAGGGTAGAGGGTGTGTTTTTAGGGGCTCCTCCATATATTCAGGGTGTGTTTTTAGGGGTTCCTCCATATATTCAGGGTAGAGGGTGTGTTTTTAGGGGTTCCTCTATATATTCAGGGTGTGCGGGTGTCTTTTTAGGGGCTCCTCCATATATTCAGGGTGTGTGGGTGTCATTTTAGGGGGGCAGCATTTCAGCCTTCGATCCAGGCAGCACAAGGTCTTGGGCCGGCCCTGATACTCGTGTACACACTCATGAACATACGCGCATACATTGTTTCTCCTAACCTGTGCAAGTCATGGTCAGCAACCCTGGTGTACAGTGCCTTCACCTAAAAAGGCATGGACCAGAAAATTACTTTTTATCTCCTATATAACGTCTCAGAACACAACCATTGTCCTTTGTAGAATTGAAATAAAAAATAAATTTTACACTCACAATTGGCCAATTTACATACCACTATTCAACTTAAATATATATATTTTTTACATTCATTGTATTAGAGAAGGGGTCAGCAACCTTGGCCTTCCATGTGTTTTGGAACTATATTTCCCATGAACCAATCTAATGAGTGGCTGAGCATCAAGGGAAATGTAGTTTCAAAATATCTGTAGGGCAAAGGTTGCCGACCCCTGCACTAGAGTATGAAATATTAAACCAACTGGTCCAATAAGTATTAAAATGAACACACACCATAGCCAGGAAAAAACGAACGATCACAAAGCTGTAGTAGTCAGAGGTAAATGCCACTGCAACACCGAACACAAACTGACTTGTGCTTGTGAACCACATTATTGGGCGTCTTCCCACTCTGGAGATTAGGACAAGAATGACAAGTTATAGTTAGGCTCATTCAATGACTGATTAATGACTTTAAATTTTATTTCTAAATATTTTATATGTAGCAAACATCATCAACTAGAGATTGGAGAAGTTGGAATGAACGTCAGAATTATCGTCTTCACTACAGAGCCATTTCCCCTTTCTGCTGAGCTCACTTAGACCATTTTTTGTTCATCATATTTAACCGCAATTTAAAGACATGTTTAATTGTAGAGACTACAAAATTATAGGTTTTTTTTCAACTAATTCAGCAGATTAAAATTACACCATTACTATGCATGTCATGTCACGAAGTTGCATATAAAAAAATGTAAAAGAAACTGCAATTTGTATTCATATTTCAATTATTTTGACCATGTAAAATATATTTTTCAACACTTTAACTATTCAAACCTTTGCAGTTTTATATTCTATAAGGTATTCTTTTTTAAAATTAGAAATTGACAAAAATGTAACTTAATTTTCTATGACATTTTCAAGAAAATTTAAAAAAAATAATAATCGTTTTGATTTTGTCAATGCATTTCATGAATAATGTGACTGTAGAAAATGTTGAGTGTGGAATTGACGTTCATTTTTATAAAGTACACAAAATTCTAAAGCTAAAAAAGGGGTTAATACGTTGTATCTGTACTATTTTCTACTTCAAAATTCAAAAACAATAACTATAAGGTTGAGAATTTTTTTTATACATTAAATGCATTTATTTTTCCAGGTTTTCCTCTGAAAAATGAAAAATTATTAAACAGAATGGACTGTCACCCTAGACCCTGATGTGCTGCTTACACAACCTAATTTTAGAAAAGCATTTATTGCAATTTTTTTTATTAAAAAGTCAATTACATTTTTTAGCTGCTGAGAAATAAAATACATACTGTCCCTCAATTTTTTTAGAAACTTTAAACCCTCACATCAAATGAGGGGATACTAGAATTTCCACTACAAAAATGGGTCACGTGATAACCTACAGAATATGGCACTGTGTTTAAAAAAAGAAGTTTTATTCAGGTTTCCATTGCTTAAAACTTGGTATAATCTTTTATAAAAAGACGGTAGTTTTTTTTAATCTTCTCACATCGCTTATGACCCAGAGGAAAAATTGACACCACTTTATTGGACAGAATCACCCTAGATAAATATAATAGCTCCAATGTATACCTTGCACAAACTCAATTTTTTTCTCTTTATTTTCAAAAGCTGCATAGACGCAAATAAAAAGCTCTAACTGCCCAGGAAATGAAAATATGGCAAGTAAAAGTATATATTTATAGAAATGACACAAGGGACTGCTGCAAAGGAGGGGTTGCACGCAGGGCCGGCCCAAGCCACTGTGCTGCCTGGAGCGATGGATGAAATGCTGCCCCCCCAAAAAAATTGTGACATGTATGAGCATATCAGAGTTCCTCAGCAATAAAACTCACAGTAATGTGCGGTGTGTATGAGCGTATCACAGAGCTCCACAGCAATAAAACAGTAATGTGCGGTGTGTATGAGTGTATCACAGAGCTCCACATATACAACATATATAGAGCCTCAATCTGTATATAAATACACAGACCCCAGATACATGAATATCCAGAGATACCCCAGATACATGTGTAGCGCTCACCCCCAGAGGAGCCACTGAACAAACCCAGGATAGTCTCACCGCACTAAGAATTACTATACACCAGCACACTGTTGTGGATTTTCTAGATTTTGTACTTTACTGACGCAATAAAGTGGCATTGAATACACATATACTTTGAAGCGTAAAACAATTAAGCTGGGATTAATGACGTAATGCGCAAAAAACATGTGGCGGAAAAGAAAGGTTAATACCCCTCAGTTCGTAAGTTTAAGTCCCACTCAAAAAGGCTCATAAATAGGTGTCTTAGGGTACCCCGGTACTAGATTCAACTGGCCAGTGAATGAACAAAAGTATCTTCGACTAGTCAATGTTGGGGCCCTGTGAATTGAAGCAATCAACCAAGTGCACGCTTTCTCTGAACCGTAGGCTTTGAGGCCTCTCACCCATCCAGCGAACACTGTGTCCAGAACGGATGACTCGACCAAAGGATCTCTCTCCGCCGACTGGAAGCCGGTGCCAACGAATCTGCTCTTCCGATGCTGAATCTCCGCAACAGGAACCGATCCGCCGCCTGCACTCCCGTTCGATCCACGGCCTCCTTACTCAAGGTCCTTCTGGAACCTGGTTGTCCTCCGAGCTGCTCAGCGGAATGTGGTATGCGATGATGCACACTCCGTCCCCGATCTCCAGCACTGGATATGCCTCTGTCCACGCTCCGGCATGGCTGTGATCTCAGACAGTGTACTGCAGGCATCTCACTCGTCCAGCTGCTCTGCTCGCTCTGCCCATGCACGAGGCTCCTGAAGTCTTTCCTGGCGACAGCACGCCCACTTTCTGTCCTCTTTGCAAAGATCTCTGGGAGATAGAGTCTTTTAGTCCAGCATAGTCCTTGACATGTCTAAGCTCTGTCTCCCTCTAGTGGCAGCAACAACTCAGTCCATAGAGCCAGACTAACAGCACTACACATGAATATCCAGAGAGACCCCAGATATGGTACCTGGTCTGGTCCTGGGGAGACTGGTGACACAGTTCGGTCAGAAGGAGCAAGGAGGGACGAGCATGTGCTGCTCCTCCATTTATCTTCCCAGTTAGAGCGCCGGCGGCTGGTACAGTGACTGCCAACCGCGCCACACACATGCAGTCAGGTGTTGTGTATTCAGAAAATAACTGTCGAGTCAACCAACCCCGAACACGTTCTGCCTCTTCCAGCGCACAAAGACGAGACATTTGCAGAAAAATAGATCAAATTCAAAATAGAAAACAAAAATAAATAAAGAAATTGAAAGATTTGTAGTTACTAAAAGAGCCTGTCTGGAATTGATTTGCACATGGTGGAAATAGGCTATGAAAAGTACGCACAAATTTATTCAATATCCTTAAATAAATCTCTGGTGACCTTTTCATCAGCAGCTATTAACAGAAGAAACAAAGTCATCCCTGGAGATGGGGGCATTTGTTGCTTAGCAATAAACATCTCCGCAAAAGTAAAAATAAATAATTCACCATATAGGAAGATCTCATTGGTGAACACTAAAAAAGGAGGAGTAAATACTAGAGATGTGCATTTGTTTCTGAAAAATTCAGAACAAAATTTGAGAATTCGTATTCGGAAGTACTTCCGAATAACGAATCGATATGATACGAATTCGAAACGAAATGTTATATAACAAATTTATTTTGTTTTACACATACAGGGTTATTCAGAGAGCGGTGAAAAGCAGGAGAATGACTGGAGAATGGAAAAAAATAGGTCAAAATAGCCAAACCAGAAAATGTCTCCCATTCATCTCACTTTCCAAATCAGCTATTTTGACCTAGAATTTTCCATTCTCCAGTTATTCTCCTGCTTTTCACCGCTCTCTGAATAACCCTGTGTGTCCTCATCATAAAAGATGAATTTTAATAACTGATATCAACTATTGAATTTGAAAAAACTATCAAATTGATATCAACTATCAAATTTGAAATGAACTATCAAATTGATCTTAACTTACAATACAAGTAATAGTCAGCAAAGGACATTATGAACAATAAATTTGTTTCACTGTTTAATTTGACTCAAATACTAAAATCTGTGACACAGCTTAAAAGAAAAGCTAGGGTTAAATTTTAACAGCAAAATTTGATTAATTGGGGTTTTATCTAGTGATCCAAAAGTCGAACTGATATCAACTATCGGATTGATATATGAAATTTCAAATCGATCCGAAACGAAATACGAAACGAAATTAGTTACGAAATAACGTAGCAGAACTAAACTAAACAAATTTTTCAGCCATGCATATCCCTAGTAAATACATATTTAGAAGAGGAGTGCAGTGCTTAAGCCTCATTGAACCTTAAGTTAAATGTGGGTTTACCCAAAGGGTATTGCTAATTGAGGTCTAGGAAAAGGTGCTTTTCCCATTTTTGGATTGAGACTGGAAAAAACAATGATATTTTTTTTTTACCTTCCTTTGAATCAATATAGAAAAGCGATTTGAGAAAAGTACAGTTTGACGTCTCTGTCTTTTTTGTCAGTCTTCTTATTTGCTTTCTTCCCATTTTCACTTACCCATTAAATTCCTTAAAACACCAGCCCTGACGAATGTTAAGGACGCAAAGTTCCTTAATAAAGGGTACTTGTCTCCTTAGATAATTTTATAAGAACAAACTGTAAATACAACTTAACAAAAACTATCTTGATCAAATCCCTGTTTAAAGAGTACATTTTACATTTAATAAGAATGCTGTTGAATTCTTTGCATGTTTATAATGATGTGCACAGCAACTGTAAGAATATTTTCCAAGGATATCGGGTGGGGAGGGAGCTATGTACTGCACAGAAAGAAGACCTTATAATGAGCATGTGGCACATGGTTTCAGCCTTTTGAGACTCATTGATTTCCTCCTGCCGAACCTCCGTGCTGCATACAAACTATTTTACAGCATCCATCTAAATATGTGAGCAGAGACTTGTGCCCAGTGTGTTTCTCCAGTGGTCTGTTAAGCTGCAGTTTGAACTTATTATTTCGGCACCTCCAAACAAAACAGAAGGCGTATCTAAAATATATATTTGTTTGAACTTATATCAAAGTATGTGCGCTTAAGTACTAGTTTTTACTGTGTAAACAATCTGTTTATGAATTGATAATTGTAGGTAGGCTACTAATTCGTATAGACTATGCTGGAATTCGCTGGGGGAAACCGAAAAAAAAAAAAAACAAGAAATCATCACAGTTCCTCTTGGCATTTAAGCTTCTTGCTGAAAAATAGATGTATGTTACGCCTAATAAATGGGCGTTTTGATTGCTACAAAATGAAAAAAATACTTACTTGGCCCCAGCGAGAGCATGAACAACAACCCAGAGACAGACAAGTTGTTGTGACTGCCGCCTGTGAGGATCCACCACGCATCTTGATTCCGCATTCCAGTGTGGACGTGATGCCTGCGTGTGGGGTGGGCGCAGTCAGCTGCCGCACCACTCAATGTATCCATGCGGCCCCGCCGGCTGCAAAATTTAGGTGCTGCCGGCGTTGACAAAAAAATAGTGCAGTGGCCACGGCGACAGCGATGTCGGCACAAAAAATTGCCGCTGTCAAATTTTTGCCGCTTGGAGCAAGCGCTCCACACTGCTACATGGTCGGGCCGGCCCTGGTTGCACGCATTCCTACCACAGAAACAGGGAGTGCTGCAATTAGCAGAATATGGCACATTGGCTACAAAAACACATTTTGATTAGGGTTCCAATCCTTGACAATTGGCAAATGGCAATGAAGAATTAAGTGGTCCTGCTTGCAGATGGCAGGATTCCAAAATTCACGTTCTAGAGAGAAAGTGGTCAATGTACCTCCTGGATGGAGTAGAGGCAACATCAGTGCTCTATAACTGTAGAAACCCAGGTTTGAATCCCAGCCAGAGCACCTCTCCAGTAATAGTGTTTGGGAAAGACACCAAACACATGCCTACCACACAATATCGGCTGTGGAGTCCAGTGGTTATGTCTCTACCCTTTAACAGTAGAGAAGCGAGTCAAAATACCATTCAGCACATCCCTCCAATACAACTGTGGAGAAGTCTCGACTTTACGAGAAGCGGTTTCAACCTAACCACCAGGTCACTGCTCTACAATCATGGAAAGACAACCCCACTCAGAAGACACCACCAGCGAGTGTCCATGGACAAGACACCAAACGATATGGATGCGCCTACCTCACAAAATACTTGTACATCTCATAGATTGTAAATTCCCTTGAGAACAGGTTCCCCCTGAATCAGGTCATCATCCATCTGTGGTGTTCTAATGTTTCAACCCCTTTTACACTGATCTTGTGAAGCGCTGCGGAATTTGTGGCGCTATATAAATAAAGGATAATAATTATTAAAAAAAAATAATGTCGCTGTCATTTTGTTTAATGTGTATAATAATTTTATATCAAGTCAGGAGGCTTCATATTTTGCAATCTCTGCTCTTTACTAAATCACAGCAGCAAAGAGAGTTTTACATAGCATTCCCACAAGAGAGCAGTAAGTCCCTCCCACAGCCTCTTCTCTTTGCTGCTGACGACCAGGTGAGACGTTTATTAAACAGCTCCTGGTTGTCAGGCCTAGTTTAATTGTATTTTACTGTATTTGATTGATCTTTCTGTAATTTTATTATATGGTTTTTCTATTGTATTACTGTGGATTTAATCTGTTTTTCCCCATAGGTTCGTCCCTGCTGTGCGGGCACTCTCCCGCCTGCAGGTTGCGCTTTGCCATCTGTTTGTGGTCTCCCGACGGGACGAGCGTTTTACACCTCTGACCGTCGGGTGACTATCGGCGATGTTTTGCCACGTTTTTAGTGTATTTTTCTGCACTTTATTACCCATTGTGCGGCTTTCCCAGTTTTAACCGCGCGTGCGGTCTTTTCTCCTCAGAGCGTGGTGTTTTTACTGCGCTTGCACACCCTGGCGGCCATTTTGGGTGTTTTCCCATATGCGTCTGCCGCCATTCGGAGCTCGCAACGCTGACAGGCGGCAGCACACTTCACGCGCCCTGAGAAATAAACAGCCTCCGCTTCCCTGCAGGACCCCGCGGTTAACTCGGGTGAGCCCCGATATATTCGTATACACCAAGCGGCATTTTGTTATTACCAGCCCGCAACACATCGGGTGAGACCGATCACACAGCAATATATTGCGCTAGAAAGGGGACCTCTAACTGAGGTAACCGGCTAGGACATATAATTAAAATGAAAAACTTTATTAAACATTTAACATTAATCTTGCAGAAAAAAGTAAATAAAACTTAATATAACATAAACTCAATACAACATAACTACTGAAAGAAAAAATTGTGTGAATTAAAAATATTCACTGAAATTCCATAAGTAAATTACCTCTTGGGAGTGAATATTACAGATAATTGATAACATGAACCTGTGAAATAACCATAGAAGTTGCTCCAATTGTTAAACAGGCATTCTTTTCTCAATGGAGCATATGGGTTCACAGTTTGATATAAGGATAATGATGATTCCTATTTGGTCAGTGCATACTCTCGAAAATGACCTTTGGGAGATGCTGTGAGTGAAGATCCTATGAAATTTAAACCGCTTTGGATTAGATAGGTTTAATCACCACCATTAAATACATTTGTAACAAGATACCATTAATGGAGCGTAGTGAACTGATTTCCGACCTAGATCGTGAATCTTTATAAGCAAAATTTGTACAGGTACACGGCCTCGGGTTGAAAATTAAACTATAAACAATTGCTGTGTTGATATAGATTATTCAGACGTATCATCCATAGAGAGCCAGCATTCTGCCGCTAAAGTAAATGGCTCACAATTTCCAACGGGATCAGATAAGCAGTGGATGTCGTGGGGTTAAAGCTGTTAAACCTTTCTAATTGCACTGCTCAGAACGTCAGTTTGAGAATATCATCGACAGCATTGCCTGTCATGCAATTGGAAGCCAATCAGGGCTATTTGAAATTTTGCGTGATGCTGACTGTAATTGAGGTTATATGTAAACCAATAATATCAAACAATTAAGACAGTTGTCAAAGTATATGTTCAATTATATTGAGTCAGTGCTGCAGGTTACCGATTAGATCAGCAGAAACATTTGCTATACGGATGTATTTAAATGGTTGTATCAACACCAAACAATGTGGATCTAAGCAATTATTTCCATTGCTTATTCCAACAAATACACATATTGCCTGTAGTTCGGGATATCCCTTAATAACGATCAAAATTAAATAAATGATCTTTTTTAAAAACGTATACTCTCAGCGGCGTTGAGATCACGTTTAATCAATTAGTAATTGTTTCAATACTTATTCAAATGGTTGCAGACAGTGGTGCATATAATTCGAGCAATGGATAGTGTTTCTTAATAGCTGTCACAGTTTAATTCACGATCTAATAATGCAGATTGACCTCATGCCTTTGATTTAAATTATTATAGTTGTACATAAATGAATTTCTTTGGTAGAATTACGCCCACAGCGGCGTTTGAATGGCAATTATTTCAATGCTTGTTAAATCAATTACAAACAGTATTACACATATTTCAAACAGTGGATGATATTTCTTAATAGCTGTTACAATTTTCGTTGGTGAAGTCACACCCTCGGCGGCATCTAAATTTACCTTTAGTTACGAACAGCGTTTCAAATGAAACCACGATAGTTTTCGTTGGCTGAAATTACGCCCACAGCGGCGTCTAAATTTTGCATTTGATCGATGGTAACTATCTTAAATACTTGTTCTGATAGTTACGAACGGCGTCTCAAAATAGAACCACAATGATTTTCGTGGTAAAGATAACGCCCACAGCGGCGTCTAGATTTTACGTTTGTTCGATAGCGAATATCTTAATGCTTTTTTGATGGTTACAAACAGCGTCTCAAGGTAGAACCACAATGATTTTTGTTAATGAAAATTACGCCCACAGCGGCGTCTAGATTTTACATTTGTTCGGTAATAGTTATTTTAAAGATTTTTTTTTTAAAAAAGGTTGTAAACAACGTCTCCAATGGTTCAAGCAGTCGGTATTGCTTTTTGGTAATTATCACAAATAGATGTGTAAATTAGTACCCAGAGGACTAAGACCTGAAGTACCTCTCCCTAATAAAATAATAAAAGAAGAACATGTGGTAGAATGGCAAGGAATCCTTCTTGAATGTTCAAATAAATTAATGATTTTCCTAACAAAACTAGAACAAGAAAATTTGGATAAAATAAAAGATGACCTTGAAATCCAAATAAATAATATACAGAATTACCAAACAAATAAGGACTATAAACAATTTGAGGAAAAATTACAAAAAAATTTAGAAAGATTCAGACAACAAATCAAAGAAAAAAAGCATTTTAAATTCCAAAGGGATGTTAAAGATTTTGAAACAAAGAATGTCTTCTGGGATAAAAAACGGAGGAGAAATCAACATCTAAAAAATTCCTCTCAATCCGATAGGACAAGTGGCTCTGAAAGTGAGAATGACTCTAAACAAACATCAACAAGTCAAAACTTTAATGCGACGAAAGGAATACTTACTAACAACAAAAAAAGAAGCGTCTCTTTTTTAGAAGAAACGGACAGGATAGACGAAGTACAGATAGGGAGATTAAGACCCAGGCAGAAATGGGGCTACAAACCACGACAATACAAGAATCAACAATAACGAACAAAAATCAGATAATAAATCTTTCTGAATTCACTTTACAAGAAAAACATTTAAGAATCCTGGAAAAAGGCTTATCTTTTGTACCCAGTCCTAGGTTTGATCAATTCACATGGATCAAAGATCTAAATCTCTTTGCTCGTAAGCTTGCATTACATGAAGTTTTTGTTAAAAAAGATGAAAGACAAGCTAAACAATTAGGAATAACACCTGAAGATTTCCCACATTTAAGAACGCTAATGGATCTTCTTGAAGAAAATGAGGAACCTTCTCAGGAAATGTATAAAAAATTTAAAAATAAATCTAAATATACACCGTCTTTTTCAGAATTCTCGAGCATTGATCTTTTTGTTAAACTAGTGACTGATGAAATTACAAAATTAGAAATAATACCTTGGAAAAAGGAACAGAATTTATCTAGAGAAGAGCGCACAGCTTTAAGGGAATTGAAAAATGAAAAAACTATAGAAATAAAAGCCTCGGACAAAGGGGGTAACATCGTGATAATGTCAAAATCCAACTATAAAGACATGTGTCTGCAAATAATTAATGATTCCGAGGGCTATACTCTGTTAACCTTTAATCCTACAGAAAAATATCTTCTTGAATTGAATAAACTATTACAAAAAGGAGTAACAGATGGACATATCTCAGAAGAACTTAAGAAATCATTACTACCAGTAAGACCCACAATACCAACACTCTATAGTTTACCTAAAGTACATAAATCTGTAACTAACCCACCAGGACGCCCAATTATCTCAGGCAATAACTCTCTAACTGAAAAATTGAGTCAATTTGTTGATCATTACTTACATCCATTCGTGGAAGAAACACCCTCCTATACAAGAGACACCCTTAATGCTCTTCAACATCTAGAGGATATATTTATTCCATCCGATACTACAATAGCAAGTTTTGATGTAGTATCCCTATATAATAATATCCCACACGAGCAAGGGATAAAAGCATGCAGATATTTTTTGAGCAAGAAATTTGATGAAGCAATGACAAATTTTATCATACAATTGCTTACATATATCTTGACTCATAATTTTTTCTTGTTTGATGGTAAATATTATCTGCAGACAAGGGGCACAGCGATGGGGACATCCTGTGCCCCAAGTTATGCGAATCTATACCTGGCTTTATGGGAAGAAACTGTAGTTTTTACAGATCAAACCAAAAAATTTACAGATAATGTGTCTAAATGGTTTAGATACATAGATGATATCTTTCTGTTATGGCATGGCACTGATAACCTTTTAACTGAATGGCTCGATGAATTGAATACCAACAGCATTGGATTGACACTAACTTTGATCCATAGCAAAGAAAAGCTACAATTTTTGGATCTAATGATAAAAATTGATGGAAACACCTTGCAAACCAAACTATATAGAAAAGACACATCAACAAATAACTTGTTAAATTGGGAAAGTTTCCATCCGACTCCTCTGAAATTGGGAATACCAATAGGGCAATACCTAAGGGCCCGGAGAAATTGTAGTAATCTGGAAGATTTTCAAGAAGAAGCCAATTGCCTTAGGGAAATGTTTCGTTTCAAAGGTTATCCTAACAAGTGCCTAAAAAGAGCCTATAAAAATGCCCTAATATCGGATAGAAAAAAATTACTCATTCCCAAAAAGAAAATACCAAGTGAAAAGCAAATAAGATTCATTGCGACCTACGATAAAGGATGGAATGAAATTAAGGAAATATGCAACAAATACTGGCCAATTCTACAAATGGATGAGAACATTTCCAATGTAATATCTCAATCTGCCACGTTTACAGCAAGAAGATCGACTAATCTAAAAGATATATTAGTTCACAGTCATTTCTCTACCAAAGAGCCTATTACACACTGGCTAAAACCAACACCAGGCATACGCAAATGTGGTCATTGCAAAGCCTGTCCATCGGTTGACAATTCCGTATCTTTTAAGAGTACCATCACAGGAAAAATATTCCCAATCAAAGAATCAATTACTTGTGAAACCACGAAAGTAATTTATCTAATTACCTGTGTCTGTAAAAAACAATACGTAGGGAAAACCTACCAGCAGTTTAAAAGAAGAATTTTACAGCATATCAACTCTGTTACTAATATCACAGACACCCCTATATCCAGACATATGTGGGCAAATCATAATGGTGACCCAAAACTCTTGAGTTTTCAAGCAATAGAGGCCATTACTTTGGGACCAAGAAGAGGTGACTTCGATGTAACACTCAGAAGAAAAGAATCCAGATGGATTTTTGTACTTAAAACACAGTTTCCCCATGGCCTAAACGAAGAATTTAACTATACTCCTTTTTTATGATTGAATTTAATCTACTGTACACAATCTAGAAGAACTACAATATTGAAATGGTTATATTATATATTCTTTTGAATTTAGTAGAATATTATAATCTGATAAAAGTATCTAATTGAATTTCAGAAATCATTATTATGCTTATGGGCAATATGGTTAGATTTATGAATTTCATTCACCATTTATTAGGGAACTAATTTAAATCTTATCCATTAATATAATAGTATTTTTACTTCCCTATAAATGATTCTTAATATAAATTAGTAAGAAACCATATAGCTCAAAAATAAACAGGTGATAGATAGCATTTAAACACGTATTTAAATAGGCAAAATGCTCTCCAAGAAACCCTGACGATCCAGAGAACCATCTGATTGGAGAATTTAATCACGTGTTTAATTGAAAGACAAAAGGAGGTCTTTAAAAGCAACCTCGATACACGGACTAAGTTAGCATTCCTGAGGAGCACGCATGTGAAACGCGCGTCGGATGCCTCTAGCAATGATCTTGATCTTAATTTAAGATACCCTAAGAATAATATACTTTTCTTTCTATTTCACACAAATGAAATGATAAATGAACGAGATTGAATTTTTGGTGAGATAATGAATGATCGAAGATAAATGAACGAGATTGAATTCTTGGTGAGATAATGAATGATCGAAATCTCCATAATGAATAAGGAATAAGAAGTTTCCTTTTGAATAAGGTTTGAATTAAACGCTGCTTTGGGCGTTAGTACTCCTTCTTGCATTGTGAATGGTTGAAACAAATTTAAAAACTGCAGTTTTGTGAGAAAATCGTTCCTTGTATGTGAATACAATAGCCCAAATGGATATATAATAACCTTAAGCTTAGAAGTATACGTTTAATTTGTACCATCAAAGTACACATCTATTTGTGATAATTACCAAAAGCATTACCGACTGCTTGAACTATTGGAGACGCTGTTTACAACCTTTTTTAAAAAAAAAAATCTTTAAAATAATTGTTATCGAACAAATGTAAAATCTAGACGCCGCTGTGGGCGTAATTTTCATTAACAAAAATCATTGTGGTTCTATCTTGAGACGCTGTTTGTAACCATCAAAAAAGCATTAAGATATTCGCTATCGAACAAACGTAAAATCTAGACGCCGCTGTGGGCGTTATTTTTACCACGAAAATCATTGTGGTTCTATTTTGAGACGCCGTTCGTAACTATCAGAACAAGCATTAAGATAATTACCATCGATCAAACGCAAAATTTAGACGCCGCTGTGGGCGTAATTTCAGCCAACGAAAACTATCGTGGTTTTATTTGAAACGCTGTTCGTAACTAAAGGTAAATTTAGATGCCGCCGAGGGTGTAACTTCACCAACGAAAATTGTAACAGCTATTAAGAAATATCATCTACTGTTTGAACTATATGCAATACTGTTTGTAATTGATTTAACAAGCATTGAAATAATTGCCATTTGAATAAACGTAAATTTAAACGCCGCTGTGGGCGTAATTGTACCAAAGAAATTCATTTATGTACAACTATAATAATTTAAATCATAGGCAGGAGGTCAATCTGCATTATTAGATCGTGCACTTAACTGTGACAGCTATTAAGAAACACTATCCATTGCTCGAATTATATGCACCGCTGTCTGCAACCATTTGAATAAGCATTGAAACAATTACTAATTGATTAAACGTAATTTCAACGCCGCTGAGAGTATACATTTCAAAAAGATCATTTATTTAATTTTGATCGTCATTAAGGGATATCCCGAACTACAGGCAATATGTGTACTTGTTGGAATAAGCAATGGCAATAACTGCTTAGATCCACATCGTTTGGTGTTGATACGATCATTTAAATACATCTGTATAGCAAATGTTTCTGCTGATCTAATCGGTAACCTGCAGCACTGACTCATAATATAATTGAACATATACTTTGACAACTGTCTCAATTATTTGATATTATTGGTTTACATATAACCTCAATTACAGTCAGCATCACGCAAAATTTCAAATAGCCCTGATTGGCTTCCAAGTGCATGACAGGCAATGCTGTCGATGATATTCTCAAACTGACGTTCTGAGCAGTGCAATTAGAAAGGTTTAACAGCTTTAACCCCACGACATCCACTGCTTATCTGATCCCGTTGGAAATTGTGAGCCATTTACTTTAGCGGCAGAATGCTGGCTCTTTATGGATGATACGTCTGAATAATCTATATCAACACAGCAATTGTTTATAGTTTAATTTTCAACCCGAGGCTGTGTACCTGTACAAATTTTGCTTATAAAGATTCACGATCTAGGTCGGAAATCAGTTCACTACGCTCCATTAATGGTATCTTGTTACACATGTATTTAATGGTGGTGATTAAACCTATCTAATCCAAAGCGGTTTAAATTTCATAGGATCTTCACCCACAGCATCTCCCAAAGGTCATTTTCGAGAGTATGCACTGACCAAATAGGAATCATCATTATCCTTATATCAAACTGTGAACCCATATGCTCCATTGAGAAAAGAATGCCTGTTTAACAATTGGAGCAACTTCTATGGTTATTTCACAGGTTCATGTTATCAATTATCTGTAATATTCACTCCAAGAGGTAATTTACTTATGGAATTTCAGTGAATATTTTTAATTCACACAATTTTTTCTTTCAGTAGTTATGTTGTATTGAGTTTATGTTATATTAAGTTTTATTTACTTTTTTTCTGCAAGATTAATGTTAAATGTTTAATAAAGTTTTTCATTTTAATTATATGTCCTAGCCGGTTACCTCAGTTAGAGGTCCCCTTTCTTGTTACATTGGGTTATCCCCTTAGTGGCTCTGGATTTGGTATCTAAGAAGCTCTACAGTAGTCAATTGTTTGGCTACCCTTTCTAAATATATTGCGCTACTTTCGCAGAAATTTAATATATATATATATATTAAAGATCCGCAACGGGTGAGCCCCTCCACAATTAAATCCCATCAATCAGGAGGAGCTTAAGGCCTGGCTCCTTACTGCTATTTCCGAGACCCTACCCATAGCCCTGGCAGCTTTACCTCCACTTCCACAGCCGGATTCTCCGGTGCTTTCTCGGGCCCAGTCCCCGGCTCAATCTGTAGACTCCGTCCGATCAGTCCGAAGCTGCCGCACCGTCACGCAAAAGACCCTGGAAGGGCCAGTCTGACTCCGCAGGCAAGGGCAAGGGCCCGCTAAAAAATCCTCTCGCATGTCTGCCCACCATGAAGGGGACAATATTTGCGACCTGGAGGATTACCGGGCTGATTACTCGGAGGACGAAGGAGCAGAGAACGCCGGTGACCCGCCGGCTACTCCTAGCTCAATGGGTGAGCCCCGTTCTGATGCCATGGCCATTGTGCCTCTCTCTGCCGCGCCAGTACCGCCACACTCCCTGGTGTCCTCGGATACCCCATTGTAGATCCTCGACGCTCGAGAAGTACCCTCTTTCGACCCGCGCACTGCTACCCACCCCAGGTCTTCGGCCTAGCTCCCACCTGACCACGTAGCCGAGCTCCTGTGCTTTTGGCTACGCTGTCCCTTAGAAAAAGCAGACAGGGCACGTTTGCGCAAAATGTCCCCGCCCGACCTTGCCAGGCAAGGTCTCTCTTACCCCGGAATTTGAGGATTTCGTCACCTTCATGGGTAAGGCTGGCAGGGATCCTCGTCGTGGTCTGGAACAGGGCCTCCGCGTCACTCAGGACAAACTGCTAGACGTTTTTGGCCCCCATTCCGTTATTTTCGTCATGGCGGACAAAGCATTAACTAACAATACTACCCCAAGACCCCCGTGATGGTCCGAGAATGGGCACAGCGTGCGCTCTGCCTTTTAGGTAACGCCAATGTTGGCATCTCTTCCGAACACTGCAAGGCGGTGTTTTTTCGTTTTGATACAAAACTTACCAGCATGTGCACCAAGGAGTTGGGTCCTGCAGCTAAGGGGTTGCTGTTTGGGGATCTCTTCTTAAAAAGAGCTAACTGTAAGCTTAAGGTCTATATGAACCTGCAGAAGGTCCAGTATAATATGAAAAGAGTCTTCCACCCACAGACTCGTTTTTCCTCCAGGGCTGGCGCACAAAGAGGTCGGGTCGCCAGCCGATACAACAACTCCTATAGACCTCGCCTCACCACCAATCAGAGCATGGACGTGCAATATAGACCAAGCCCAATCCTCGGGGAGTTGCCGTCGGTCGCGGCTTCAACAGCCCTCGGCCCGAGTCACTGATAGGGGCCATCCTCCCCACACTAGACCACCCACGCTTCATAAGCCATGTGTTCCTAGTACACAAAAAGTCTGGGGACCTCCGTCCGGTCATAAATTTGAAAGCCCTCAATGCCTTCGTGTCCTATCGCCACTTCACGATGGAGGGAATACACCTGCTCAGGGACCTCCTCTGAGACGGCGACTGGTTCACAACACTGGACCTCACAGACGCGTACCTTATAGTCTCGATCAATCCTGCAATTGTACTGGCACCACGACCTCTGGCAGTTCACCTGCCTACCGTTCTGCCTCAGCTCCGCGCCATGGTGCTTCACAAAGCTCCTCAAACCGGTTATGGCCTTCATAGGCGCTCAAGGCATCAGGACCATCATCTATCTGGACGAGATACTAATACTGGCTCAGGATCCCGTCCAGTCTTCCCGTCACATGGCCTTAGTGGTTACACTCCTGCAAGACCTTGGGTTCATCATCAACGTGGACAAGTCGGCACTTCGTCCAGCCCAAAAGGTCACCTTCCTGGGATTCGAAATAGACTCCACGTCTTGCCAACTACGTCTCCCTTCGCAAAAGCTTTGAACCATCAAGAAGACCCTACGGGGCATCCTGACGGACACCCTCTGCCTCTGAGATCTGGCGAGAGTTGTAGGCCTACTCTCTTCCTCCATCCAAGCCATTTTCCCAGACCCATTGCACTATTGGGAGATGCAACGTCTGAAGACTACATACCTCTGCCTCAATCCCTCCTACGACCAGTTGGTCCCGATCACCCCGGAGGTTCGAGTGGAGCTTCTATGGTGGCTGTGACACATGGAAGCATGGAATGGGCGTACTTCGTACTGGAATCGGACGCCAGCCAATCGGGCTGGGGAGCGACCTGCGGGTCCGTGTCCACAGGAGGTGCATGGACGCCAGAGGAACAGCACCTTCACATCAACTGCTTGGAGCTCATCGCCGGCTCCTTTGCTGTCCGCAGTTTTACCCAAGACCTCAGGGACTGCTCTCTACTCCTCCAAATGGACAACATCTCCACGGTCCAATATGTCCACCGGCTAGGGGGCTCCCGTTCCAAGCTCCTGTTGGACCTTACGCTTTCCCTTTTCAACTACTGCCTGAAACGGAACATCTCCCTCACAGCGGAAAATCTGCCCGGTTCATCAAACTATGTGGTGGATTGGGTTTCAAGATACTGGAGAGACTCCAGCGACTGGAAATTGGACGATGCGACGTTCCAACACTTGTCGATGCTGAGAGGGTCTTTTTCATCTCGATCTGTTAGCTTCCCGCTCGAACCATCAGACGCAGGCCTACTTCAGCTGGCTTCTAGACCCGCAGGCGACAGCAGTGGACGCTTTCCTCCAACCATGGCCACCATCGGGAGCCTACGCTTTTCCACCATTCCCAATGATCACACGCATGATCCAGGAAGTCCGCAGACGGAGGATTCAGATTCTTCTAATCACACCCCTTTGGCACGCTCAGCCCTGGTTTCCTCTGACGTTGGAACTTTCTTGTCTCCACCCGCTTCTGCTACCATCCTTCCACTCAATTCTGCTGGACCATCAAGGCAGGCCACACCTGTTGGTTTTGGAGGGCAACCTTCCCCTGGTGGCGTGGACGATTTCCAGGGACCCTGCATGCTGCCAGGCCTATCAGATGCAGCTCGCTCCTTATTATGGGGATTCTGGGCTCCTGGCACAAGAAAGAGCTACCGTTACACCTGGAGAACTTGGTGTAGTTGGTGTGTGCAACAACAGGCTGATCCCGCTACAGCCCCTCTACCTCTAATACTTAATTTTTTAGCGGACCTTTCCACGACCGGAAAATCATACCGTACGGTTAATCTGTCCCGCTCGGCGATTTCGGCAGCTCACGCTCCCTTGGGTGGCGTTCCTGTGGGTCGGGACCCTTCCGTGTGTCGTCTCCGAGGCATTCGGCTCGCTCGCCCGCCGGCCCCTAAGTATGCTCATTTCTGGGATGTTGTGCTGATGCTCGAGTTCCTGCGTAGCTGGCCAGATAATGAGTCGCTGTCCCTCCGTCAGCTCTCGGCTAAACTAACAGTCCTTTTAGGTTTGGTGTCCTTTCGACGTGTCTCAGATGTTAAGGCCTTCGATGCGCACGCTGTGGCTTTCTCCCCTGAGGGCGTAGTTTTCACACTTACCAGGCGTACTAAAACACTTTCTCCGGAGGTTTCCTATCCTTACTTTCCTTCCGATCCCCTATTGTGTGTTGCTCGTTGTGTTTCCACTTACCTCTCTCGTTTGCGTCCCTTGCGCTCCTCTCCTACTGGCCAACTTTTGGTCTCCTATGTCACCCCTTACAAACCTGTCTCTTCACCTACCCTCTCTAGATGGGTTTGCTGGCTACTCTCCCTTGCGGGCGTTGCTCCTCACTTTGGCGCGCACTCCGTGCGGGGTGCTGCGGCTTCCTCTGTTGCGGACGCCGGGGGTTCTCTGGTCCAGGGCGTTTACGTTCCATATCTTCTATTTTCGCCCTCGTTTCCATGCATTTGGGGCTCTAGTGCAGCTTTAAAACTGCAAAATATGAAGCCTCCTGACTTGATATAAAATTGTGGATTATTCCAGCCTTGGTGTTAGAATAATCTTAATTTTAATAAAGACAGGAGGCGAATATTTTTCCCTCCCGCCCATGCCCTGGTTGTTTACATTTACCGCATTTTCTACTGAATAAAAAAATAAAATAAATAAATATAAAAAAATATATATATATATAAATAAAATAAAAAAGCATGACTTCAACGACTCTGTGTCCATCATTTATCTAATTGTTTTTCCCTCCATTAGTAGGATTCGATGTTTGCATGTCTAGTTAGTCTAGTCTAGGGCTAGTCTTCGACCTTGTTCATAGTGTTCTTGATAGCTCTTCGCTAGGGAGTTAGTTACCTGCTGATCGACACGTTTCCATCACATGGTACTTTCACGTATCCTGTGTTTTTTCCTTAGCCTGATTGGACTCCGTTGCTCCGCTGGTCTGCAGTTCTGCGACTTGCCTGTTGAACTCCGGTTCCTCCTGTTCGGCCAGTTGACGTCAAGTTCACTTAGTCCCGAACAACTGAAGGTGAAGAAACCGGTTTCATGGACATTCCTGCTCGTCCCGCACGCAAGAAAAGAGGCTGTGGGAGGGACTTACTGCTCTCTTGTGGGAATGCTATTTGTTTATTGGTTTTTACTGTTGCTATGTAAAACTCTCTCTCTTTGCTGCTGCGATTTAGTAAAGAGAAGAGATTGCAAAATATTCGCCTCCTGTCTTTATTAAAATTAAGATTATTCTAACACCAAATCCACAATTATACCCCCCAATACTAAGGTCATTTGAAAGATCAGGCGATGGTCTCTCAAATAATGTATATTGAGGATTCATAGGGCTTATAGTGGTGTAGATGTTTGGAACTAATTAATTCCACTACCTTTCGGTAAACATATCAAGTGCTTCTGGGTATTTTGCAAATTACATCATCACACTTTACAGGTTATATCGCTGGGCTCGATCAAGGTAAAAGGGAGTGGAAAGTTATCCTGCAGGAGCATAGCACTGTAATGTTGGGGGCTTCCAGCCTTACCTGTGTGCTTGAGGGCAGCATGTCTGAAGCTGCTCGCTGACCAACGCCCGGTTTAAATGGAGACAGGCAAGGAGGTGGCTGCATGAGGCGCGGCTTGAGTGGGGGGCGCGGTCTGGTGAAGGTCTTTAAAAACCCTCAGTTAATTCTCAGCAGTTGCCAGATCGTGGTTATCCATACCTGAGCTCCTTGTACTTGAACGCTATTGTGATTTAACCTGTTATTGACCTCTGCTTGTTTTCTGACTATACTGCCTTCTGTTGCCCTAGACTATTTTCTTGTACTACGCTACTGCACTGATATCGACCCGGCTATTCCATTTGACTATTCTGTACTCTGTATTCCTGATTCTGGCTTCATCTGACTACCCCCGTGTTGCTAACCCGGTTTTGTATTACTACATTGTCTTTTGCTTAACCCTTTCTGTCTAGCTAGTTTACCTGGCCAATTCTAAGGACCAGACAGTTAGGGATCTTCTACGGCTACTCTGTTGGTAGCTTTTGGGCTCTGTGGAGTGTTGGGTGTTAAGAACTGCGTGGTGGGATCTGGGAACCGTGACAAGCACAATGTCAATGTCCTCATTCTAATAAATTGAATACTTGAAGTTCTAAAACTTAAAATTTTCTCCAGGTCTGCTGTAGTTAAGGTTTTTTTATGATGCTGTGATATCATCATGGATCAATAGTAAAGGAAAGGGAATGGTGAGGAAGGAACATTATCAGGGTTATTCAGAGAGCGTGAAAAGCAGAAGAATGACTGGAGAATGAAAAATTCTAGGTCAAAATACCCAAACCAGAAAAATTCTCCCTTTCATCTCACTTTCCAAATCAGCTATTTTGACCTAGAATTTTTCATTCTCCAGTCATTCTCCTGCTTTTCACCGCTCTCTGAATAACCCTGATTGTATTCACATACTAAAAGTCTTAGATTTATTTTATAAAGACTACAAAGCTATAAAAATAGATGAAAGAAGAGGGGGTGAAGCGCCCACCGGAAGAGTATCTATCCCACACGCTGAATATTGAATATGCGCAGTATGATAGCACCCAAAATGAGAGCAACTTATATTGAGGTTTCACTCACATTCTGGGGAGCCCACAACCGGCTCCTGGGAATAAAGCAGGCAGGGACTTTATATTAGGTGCCCATAGACCCTCCAATCGGTTTCTCCAGAATTCGTAGAGAGGAATGCTGTAGGGAAATCAACAGAGACCAAAAGAGCACCTCCTAGTGCGGTAAATTACAAATAATTTTGTGGTTTAAAAAGAGCGCCAAATTTAAACTCACAAGCAGTTGAGTCTCTATTGGCTCCTTCACAATGCGCACAGGGAGTCATATAGGTGTCCCCAAAACCTTCTTTGCAGGGTTCAAAAAAGGTAGACAGCGATTGAGTTCAAAAATAAAAACATTTATTAAAATAGATAAATCATATCTACCAGACCAGGACGCGTTTCGCTAACAGTGGCTTCCTCAGCTGGATATTACATGTCTACTCTTGCTGCTGCCTTTATACAAAATGCATAATTTGTTGAACAATTAGAAAATTTATTAAAATTTGCTGTGATTGACCTCAGGTGTAGTTGGATCGCGCCCGCCATTTTGCGCATGCTCAGAAGCTCCGCGGGTCACCCTGGAACGCGGAAACCAAGGTTTGAGATAAAAGTAAAAAAATTATATTTTAGTTGCGCCCACCATTTAAAAATAGATGAACAAAATTTACACCTCTCTGACATCATACACAGAAAAATCTTGTCTTCTCAATGAAAAAAAAGCCAACATAATGCCCTAGAGATTTTTGCTATAGTCACCATTTTCAGTGTGGAGGTACATTTGTTTAGGCTAGGGTCAGAGTGGGGCAGTCGGAACGCGCGTGCAGGCGCACTAAATCACGGCGGCAGTAGCAGCACATAACGGCCAATGACGGCCAATATACGCAGTACGTGCGTACGAAAGTGCGCCGACACCACGCAACCAGCAAATGAACGCATTTTTATCAGAACGTGAAACCGCTGCTACTGACGTACAAAGTGCGCTGCGGCCGCATAGCAGCGTGTGTGCGTGATTAGGAGATGTCAGACGCTGCTAGTGTGCGGCCAACATAACGTTCAAACAGCCGGATTTCCCTAGACTTCTTTTCACCCCATCGTCATGAAATACGTCCAGAATTGCGCATCGTCTGACCACTTAAGCGTATTCCGTGAAAAAATGCGTGCGCACGCATCGACGTACATTTTGACGGTGGCCGCAGAAAATGCGCTCATCTGTCCCTAGCCTTAGCCAGCGTGAGAAAAATAATATTAGCATATGACACTTGAAATAATAGATTAAAAACTTTTTGTTGCCGTTCTATCTATTCTGCACACTTGTAACAAAGCGAAAAATAGCTGGGAAAGAGACACTAAAAGCTGCAGATCCGCCGTAACAAACAGCTGTTTCTGCTGGTTATTTACAGTTTTAATTAAAAACAGGAATTTTATTTCTACGCTTTTAAAGTACACAAAAATATTTTCAGTTTCCAAGGACAGTGATCAAAAAAATGCCAATGCTACATTTTTACAATTTTTTCGGTTCTAAAATGTTACAGAAGGGTTGCATAAACAAAAGATTTTAGGCACAGCTGCTGACGTTGGCAGGAAATGGATGGACTTTAAAACAGTGGACTTCGTTTATTCTTTAAAGGAAGTATGCTGCTACTAAGCCATGATCAAATATTTAAAGAAGATGGGGGGGGGTAGGGTATTGCAAGGTGTAGATGTACAAGCGGTGGCTGTACAGACTATTACAGAGCAAGACTGAATAAATTAATATCTGGATTTTCTAATAGTGTAGCATATAGAGAAACAGCATAAAGTAGAAGTCAGGAGATGATATATATATATATATATATATTCTATAAAGCTGGCAAAAAGTGCAAGACTTGCAAAGAAAAAGCATTAACTCCATGTCAAGCAAAACTGAGGAAATCATTTCAATAGCTAAAATGCTTCTATTACCGGACTGGACTCTGTAAAGTTTGCTTAAAAAACTGGAAACAAAAAACCCCAAATCATTAAATCCATAGCAGATGCATAAAATACCATGGTCCCAGCAAAAGACTTAGGGCTCTATTAATCTTTGCGGTAAAACGCGGGCACAAGGGAGGAAAAACTGCGCCCGCAGTTTTTCCCCCCTTCGCCCGCTTGTTAACACTAGATTTCAATGCAGGCTCAAAAAATGCTGCCTGCATTGTTATCGCCCGTTAAAATCAGGGATGCTCGCAACAGCGTTGAGTGCAGCCGCAAGAATCCACTCGATGGAGTCCATAGGACTACATTGAGTTCCCCCCTGCCAGTTACATGCTTCGCGAGATCCGTCTGGTCAGCATAGTGATACGCAGGGAGAGACTGGGGGGGGACTTTCCCCCCAGTCTTTCCCTGCTCCCACTGGCTGGAGGAGGTGGTTGGAGTCGCGGTCCTCGCTGCGGGACATAGGGTGAGTATTGCCACGTAGAGCCTTGGGTTGTGGGGCTGCCGGCTTACCTCCTCGGCATGTCCTTAGGAGGTCAGGCTCTGGCTCCTCCGCCGCCGGCCTCCGGTGCAGCCCCAGGCTTCGGGCCTTGCTTGGGCCTCTGATCGGATGCACACGCACGCCTGGTCTCCGCCAAAATGGCGTCCAGGGCACAGCATGCTCCAATGACGTCACTGGTACCCGATTGGATGAGAAGGAGCTGCAGGGTATAAAAGGCCAGACAGCCCATTCACACATCGTTTCTGTATTGCAGCAGTCAGACTGATTCTAGCTCCTGTCTCCTTCCTTTCTATATTCATTGTATGTACAGTCTGTGGTCAAGAGACCTCCAGGTCACTCACTGCTCAAGTGGGTACTCCCAACCGTGTAGCCCACGATCCCCTGTGTCTGGAGACCTACCTGTGGATTTACAGCTTTTCACCACCGTCTCTAAACCAGTGATCAAGGTACCTCTGCCAGCTGTCCAGTGTTATTCCTAGTGGACCCTGTCTGCAGTCTGGGACTGCATAGCCCACTATCCTGACTCTCCATCCAAGACCACTTCCTGGACTGTATTTATGTGATATACTGTGTGCCGAACCCTTGCTTAGAAAGACCTCACCTCTCAGCCAGCCGTCAGCTACGACCCCTTGTTATGGACTATAACCACGTCTTTGCCTGTGCATTCCAGAAGTGCATTTCCCTGTTCTTTCCATTGCCTGCTGTCAAGGCCTATTTATGTTCTGTTAAAGTTATCTTCGTTGCTTGATTCCTGTCTGGCCTCCCCTCTGTGTCGCCGCCTGCTGGGCTCATACCCGAACCGCACACGCCACGTGACAATGTCCCAGACACCAAGATGACAGGGAGGGATTTCTGATTTTGTGCAGCAAGACTCCAGGGTGTCATTTTAAATTGGCTGCTAGGCCCCTCCTGGCACTTTACATATTTAGCTTGTGTTTCATTAAAGCCTGTCTGTCGGTTCTACCCCAAGATCTGCATGTTGCCTCAATTCTGGGGAATGCTATCACTGCTCTTTCAGTGTACCTGTCATTAAGCTTCGACTTAAGCTTTCGGGGGAAAGGCACAAAAGATTGCTTATGGGAGAACAGGGGTCCGGCAAGGGAGCGGCATTAACAGATATGACCCAGTCGGGCGACGGTGATCTGATACACCACAGAATTGCACCGATAACAGCCAAAAGTGTGCCGAATTGGCATTGGCGAATTCCAACGAATTGCAAAACAGAAAAAAAACAAAGTCTCTATTCTTCTAATAGTAATATACAATTTTAAGAATGTAGTAAAAAAGGGTGTACAAATAATAAAAAAAATATTTAAAAACAATAAAAAAGGTCTGTTACAAAATAAAAAAGTCTTAACCAAAACTGTTGTCTAAAATTGCAAAAAGGTGTTCTAAAAAAATATTTTTTGCTGAAAATGAAGAGTGAACAGTCTTTCATTTAAAAAAATAAATAAATAGATTACACTTTTACATTGAATCCTGTAGGATTCACCTGTTTAAACCTGTCGAACTGAAACACCAAAAATCAGGGTACTTCGCCAAATGCAATTTGGGGCCAATTCGGAGGTTATTGAAGGACCGCTTTTAGGGCTACTGTTAGAGTTTGGATTACGGTCTCTGTTTTTTGATTAAGGTTACTGTTAGCGTTATGGGTTCTGCTTGTTTTAGGATTATGGTTATTGTTAACATTAGGGCTAGCTTTATAGTTTCTGCTTGTTTTTTGATTAGGGTTAAGGTTACAGATAAGGTTGGGGGGGGTCACAGTTTCCGCATTTTTTAAAATTATGGTTAGGGTAACATGTTCTTTGAAATACATTTTAATGTTCCGAATTAATCGAAATAGATCCAGTTAGAAATCAGGTCTTTCCAAATATAAATCGGATAATTTTGGATCAACTGGGACATTTTTATTCTGATTTGGTTCGAATATCAGCAAGTTGGAATTCGGCTTAATCTGATTTGCCAGTAATTTGGCCAAATATCATTTTGGCCTGAACTGAGTCGCACATATTATGTTGAAGAATCCTCAAAATGACATTAATTATGATAAATACATTTTAAGTTGGTTTACTTTAAGGCACTGTGACCTCTCAAAGTAATTTTAGTGGTCACCGTGCTCTGAGTGCCTTTTCCCCTCGTCTCCCTCCCGGACAGCCCTCCAAATACACAGGATTAGACCCAGCCAGAACCTGATGGTTGATCTCAAGTTCCTCAGGTTTCGGATCTTCAGAACCCAGCGATTGCTCCAAATGGGATCAGCATCAAGGGCTACTGGATTGGCAGCATCCCTGCAGTCACATGGCAGTTTTGACTTAAAGAAGCCGGCACCTGGATTCAGGGTGCGTTCAAAATTTAACCAATGGGTTAAAACAGGAGGGGGATATGCAAAGGGGGTAAGGAAGGGTTAATATTTTACCATTTCACCCACCCATTGTATTCCAAGCGTATCACTTCTAATAATATCATTAAGACGGCCTCTCACATAGCTAAAACATCATATATATAATATAGAACATCATACTGTCTCCGCACATTTTAGAGATCATCATGATGGAACACCTGTCGGCCTACTTTTTTTCCCACTTAAAAAAATTAAGAAACTGGCGCGGAGAGTATTTTATTAAAAAAATAAATCAAGAAGAAATGAGGTTGATTTTCTATTTCGATACGCTTATTCCTCATGGATTGAATACTGATTTTGAGTTGTGTCACTTTTTATAAACTAGACTAAGAGGTTTTTTCCCTTTGTTATTGTGATTCATATGGATTTCTTATGAATACGTAGATTTTTTTATGTTTGGGATTGTCTGTAATTGATGTTTTTCTTTCTCTCTATGTGCCGCCCTGGTATATGTATCCATTCCTCTGGGGGGATGATCACTGAGCACTATGTGCCAGCCAGAGACTTAAAATCAATGAAATGTACACCCAGTTCTCTTTTTAATCGTCCGGGACTTTACAGCGAACGAGGACCGCATCATATGAATGATTCATCACTTTGTTTCCATGGAGATTGTTGCGACGGACGTCATTGGACTGCGACGGACGTCATTGGACTGCGCCGAGATCATCGCGCCGGGACACATTGAGTCAGGTGGTTCCCCTCATCTAACCTAAAAGGACGGCAGTGTACCGGGACGGTAATTCCTATTCTTATTTTTATTTTCCTTGCTACTGATGAAGCGCCGGGAGGTGCGAAACGCGTATAGCGGTTTGCTTTTATTGTTTTTTTCAGGCTTTTATATATGAGGAATAAAAGCTCTACTTCTTTTTAAAGCTATAAAGAGAAAAAGTTCTTGTTTATTCTTTGGGTTGCCTCAAAGTATTTAATAATTTGGGAGACGACGAGCACCAGGAAAACCATCCACCTGGAGATACGGACAATCAAGTTGGCCCATTTAACACTTGAGAGGCGACCATATGAGAGCTGGAAGCTCTCACAAACCGTGAGTGCACATTTGGCGGTTTAAAACAATTTTTTTAGCAATTATTACAGCATATTACGCTATGTAACCTTCTCATTGAGGTATATGCAAGATAATACACGCATTTCCTTATTGAAAGAAGTTCAAGGAGATTTTAAAGAAGGAGATATACTTCTTTGCTGTAAGGAAATTTTTCCTTTTTTCTCCCTTCCCCTATTGGTTTGTTTGTACATTGTATTGTTCTCTACATGGAGGAGCGCTGCCCAAATCTTTTGTGTACTTTGTGACTTTGAGGTATTGGGGAGAGTACCTTAATCCCTGGGCTTTGTATAGCGATCCTTTTTCCCCCATGGTGTAAGCGCACCACTATAACTGTTTTTTTCATTTATCAATAACATCAACCAATTCCTCCAACTTTAACCACAAGCTCAATAATTTGAAATAGTTCTGTCTAGGTCTGTTTCAAATACCTACCAAAAACAGAAAACTCTGGACCAGGGGACCATAATGTTCCCACATGTGGTTTTGGCTACAGCAAACAATTTTATTTTTCCATTAATGTGGGTCACATGTCTCATAGTATTTTCAGGTTCTTTAACCCCTTCAAAACCAAATGATTTTCCATAAATCAGTGACAGGACCTAGTGGTAGTATGGAAAATGAGTTTCCATAACCCACACAGTAAATATATACACAAACCTCCCTCTGCTGGCCAAAAAGCGCAACAACATTTACATTATAGGTTTCGCTGTGTGGTTCCGTGCAGGATGTGTTAAAATATCAGGGGCATGTTCTGGAGCCCATTGACAAATCAATTTCATTTGTAATAGACAAAATGCCTTTGCATTGCTCCATAATTAGACCAAATCAAATATACTCAATATCGGTGCATCAGAAGGGGTTTTTGAAGATCGAGTATACTCGATCTTGGTAGGGAAGGGATTAACATAGGAAGAGAAAAAAAGTGGAGCATCACACCAAAAACAGTCCCCACACGATACCTTACAGCGTCGCTATGTCCCCTCTTGGTGGTTTCCCCAATGAAACTAGATCAGACCTTACAGTCCCAACAAGTTCGAAAAAAAATGGGTACAGCGCAGTGAGCGCACTTCAATCTCTGTAAAAGTCTCTCTATTCAGATGGATATTCACATATTCTCCAAGGAATGTCCGGACATTCAGAGAAGACCATATAATCTTTTTTAGTCAAATGTCAAAGCTATTCGTTTATATTCAGAGACAACAGCAAACTTACCAATACCAATGACCAGATGCAAGCTGCATTTTTAATTTTCCACTTTAATCCAAAACGGCTGATTCAGAGCCCCTCGCTCACACTGGCCAGTATGTTCTAGCTCCTTTACACGCAACAGAGAGAACCTAGCCATGAGCCACAAATCTTAGTTAATGCTGCATTTATTGGATTGAGATCTCCTTGTGAAACCGTGCAGCTGAATTTAAAATTTGCAGTGAACTTCAGTTCAATATCTAATCTAGTTAATTTTTAAAATAAATGTGTGGGTTGTCCAACAAATTTTGCTGATCACTGGGCAGACGAGTATACAGTAAAAGCAGAGCACACTGAGCAGCGAGAGCCACAAACGGCCAGCCAGTGCAGCACGGTGCTCCACCACAGGAGAGCCACTTCTCCCAAATACACTGATATAAAATACATGTCAGTGGGAAACCTAGTGCTGACAATAACCTGGGATAATTGGAGACAAAAACAGCAATGTATCAGCCTCACATGGCATTAAATCATTCTGATCCGCATGTTTAAGGCCATGTAAGGCCGAAAAGTCACTGTTCTTGTCTCCAATAAAGACCCACATTATTGTCAGCACCGGGTTGCCCACTGACCTGTATTTTATATGGGCAGACAAGCGTGGGAAATCTCAAAGATTTCTGCTTCTTAATTAACCATTGACTTGTCACACTCTCCACATGCAAGTTTGATAGTTACTGTTTGGCTGTTTTTTAGGGAATCCTTATAACCAGGGCCGGATTAACACAGGGGCGGATGGAGCAGCCGCTCCAGGCCCCTTCCTCAAAATAGGTCCACAACAGCCCAGCCAAGAGGAGCCGCTGGCCGGCCTGCCAGACCCACACTGCAAGGCCGATGCAGCCGACGGATCTGGATGATGCGGCCTGGCCATATAGTGGAGAGGCAGGTATGACAGGCCATGCGTGGAAGCGATCAACATGTGATTTGATGTGTCCGGTCACGTGCCCCGACGGACGGCAGCTTATTTGAATACAAAGGGGGGGGGAATGAAGGCACACAGTGCGCAAGCGTGTGGCTGAATCCCCCCAGCTGGCACAACCTGCCCAGCCCCCACAGCGTGCCAGCCCAGGCCACCGGCACAAGGAGGATTGCTTGCAAAGAAGCAGGCATGACCAGGCTTTTCCCGGTGCTACACCTTTTTCTTTTTTTCCTAATAACAGGAGGCCGGCCTACGCAGCAGTGACCACGCCTCTACATGAAGGGGAAGGAGAGCATGCCCACCAGGAAGAGCAGCATGCTGTCAGCCACCCCCCCTCCCAAACGGCGACACTAGGGTAGGAGATCTCCACGAAGAGCAGCAGGGCCTGGCTTGCCTGGGAGCCCTCCAGCAGTAGGTTGGATGTGATGCTGTAGAAAGCATGCTCCCCAGCATTTCTGAAATCAGCAGAGCAGGCCAGGCAGCGGCCCTCATGCATTGGCAGTATAGCGGCTCTTCACATGTGCAGGACGTTCAGCGCACACTGCCCCGCCTTCAAGGTCAGCCTCGCGCGCTGGCGGCATTGCAAAGCCAGGATGTCAGCAGGGGGCGCAGGTTCCCATACGCTCCTCACATAGCAGCTGCTCTGCACAGCATCCTGCAGGTGAACAGAGACACATGCAACAGGAGCTCTCCCTCCTGTCATCTACAGATCACCATGAACTGTTGTTACAGGAGAGAGAAAGAGGAGCATTCTGTGCATAAAACAAAAGGAAGCCCCTACCATGTGTCAGAGAGCAGCTGCCTTCTGGATCCCATGTGTTAAAGGGTTAAGGTGTTAGCAGGAGGCAGAGTAAATGTCTGGGAAAGATCTGAACTGAAAGTGAGATGTGCTCTCTGTCCCCTCCATCAAACACAACTACTGATAGCCTGTAACCCCTGCATAACCAAATCCCTGCCTGTAACCCCTGCATAACCAAATAGTTACCTGTAATTTTGGGAGACTTATAAAAGCTTCTCCTTGTGTGGGCCAAAAGGGAATTCTGTTCTCCCTGAGAAAATAGTGAAACAACTGCGTTCCCACAAGTCCCGGCTCCACTTGATCCCTGCAGACAAGTGTATCTTCTATGATCTCATACTATCCTTAATAGTCACCCTAAAAACGAATTTCTTGAAGTTACTGTGTCATACCAGCTAGCTTTCTGAACATCTGCTCTATGCTTCCTTTCATTCGAGGAGCCCTCACAAGGTCCACAGCATCCCAATATTACCCAGCCACTAGTTAGGTCTTACTAATACCACTTTCCAAGTCCACCTTTGAAGGGAGTGATTATATGACCTGTACACGTTTCTACCAGGCCAGTGATTTCATTATTTATTTATAAAGGATTTTACCAGGAAGGATACATTGACATTTCTCTCGTTTTCAAGTATGTCCTGGGTATTATCATTTTAGCTGTGTGGATTTGGGTAATTGCACAAGCATTTCAGTAGCTCTCATGGTCTGTAGATCACTGTTTCCCAACACTGGTCCTAATGGACCATCAATAGGTAAGGCTTGCAAAATATCAGAAGCACAGCGTGGGTGATATGATTTGCTGCTCAGTGATTGCAGGATTCAGTCTGCATTTCCCCAATGTAATTCTTAAAATGTGTTCAAGTGTCCTGAGGACTAGGGTTGGAAAACAATGCTGTAAAAAGCACTGGGTCTGTTGCAATGGATTCAGGGGTGGATTGACCCATTGGGCTCTCTGGCACTGCCCGAGGGCCCGGATGGGTGGGGAGGCCCGGATTGGCCTTGCACGGGTCGGGGAAAGTGTCTCCCATTCACTCGGCAGCATGTGGGATCAAACTCACACACGCAGAGCCGGAAGTGTAGGCCCGGCCAGGGTCCAGGCCCCAGGGTCCAGACACAGTGCCCAGACCCCAGATCCCATGGCCCAGACCCGATGCCATCATACACAGCACATTACTGTTAGTTTTATTGCTGTGGAGCTCTGTGATATGTTCATATACACCGCACATTACTGTGAGTTTTATTGCTGTGGAGCACTGTAATGTGTAGTGTGTACAAGTGTATCAGTAATGTACAGCATCTTCTAAACCTGAAAAGTAATCGGCAGTTTCCCACATTTGCATCAAGGACATTCTGTGCTGCAGCCGCAGCTGCAATAAGTGGGTGATGCTTGCTGCTGCAGCAGCGTGGTTGCCATCTGTAAATCTGAAGGGAGCACAATGGATCCCCCAATTCGCTGTTGGGCCCGAGTGGATTTTCTCAGTTTTTTTTGGGGGGGGGGGTTGACCTTTTGAGGGCATGGTCCAAGGGGCCCCAGGATCTCCTATTGCCCGGGGGCCCCATTAGTTGTCAGTCCGCCCCTGAATGGATTACACATCCTGAGATGGAAAAAAACCAAAAAACATTATACCGTACACATGGGTATGCAAAGGTCACCATGTTTCCAAGGTATTATTAGTGGGTGTAACACAAGTCCACATGGAGTGACTAAGTATAAAATACAAATAGTGCACCACAGATAACAGTTTTTAGACAGCCTGACTTTGCATGATATGGATTTACAAAGATGTTTACGTATACATACACTACATAGTGTGTGACTTGCAATCCTTTCAGTAGAAGGATAGCTGAAAAAGCACACTCGTCTCAGCTCTCCCTTTTGCGATTATATTAGAGGATAAAGGAGTGTTGCTGTATTTCTTCATGATTACCTCCATAAAATTTGTATTACTAGTATGTTCTGGTTATACTGTACCTGTCGGCAATATCACCAAATATCACTGCTCCAAGTAATACTCCAAACATAAAGGTAGGCTGCACTAGTTTGCCAAGCCACTCTCGATCGCACACCAGGTCCCAATCAGTAATTATGCTACTATCCAAATTGGTGTGATCATAGAGATATCCATCAGAACAAGCAACCATGGTCTTATTCCCTTCGTATCCATACGTCAGATCCAACACTTCGTCTCGCTTGAACCGGCTGCACTGATGTACCTCCCAAATATCTCCATTTTCCAACTTCGCAACAACATGCTCCTTCGGAGAGATCCAGATATCCCATAAATTCTCGATTCTGGAAGCAGAGGAGTTTGGTAGCAACACTGTACTTATGTTTCCTGGAATATTGCACATAAATTTTGGTGTAACTGCCATGAAAACGGAGGCCAGGTAGTGGATGCCACAAGCTACTGCTTGAATAATAGATGTAAAATAAATATAAGCCTGGAATCTGTGGGAAAAACAAAGAACAGAGAGATAGGCTGCAGATTACAAACAAAAAGAACTGATGTGCACAAAACATTGACATTCTTGAGGTTAATCCTGAAACTGGACAAGGATTTGGACAAAAGGTAAAAAGATAAAGCGGATTGCAGGTTAGTGTTAGGTTTACAAGTTTTGTGAGGGCAGTGAGAACCTACAATAACACAAGGGGCTATATTCCCTAGTTGACGCTAAAGTGCAGACCGTAAGCAGGAAGAGCTGCAAGTGAAGATTTTCCCTAACTGTCTCCATGTTAATGTCGTATTCCGGGGAAACATAGAAACATAGAAAAATGTCGGCAGATAAGAACCTTTCGGCCCATCTAGTCTGCCCAATTACATGGATACTTTACCTGGATTTATCTTTTGTTTAGGATAGCCTTATGCCTATCCCATGCCTGCTTAAATTCAATTACTGTTTTGGCCTCTACCAATTCAACTGGAAGACTGTTCCATGTATCCACCACCCTCTCAGTAAAATAATGCTTCCTGATGTTACTTTTAAACCTTTGCCCCTCTAATCTAAGACTATGTCCTCTTGTTTTGCTACTTTGTTTCCTTTTAAATATACTCCCTTCCTCTACCTTGTGGATTCCCTTTACGTATTTAAATGTTTCTATCATATCTCCTCTGTCTCGTCTTTTTTCCAAGATGTACATGTTAAGATCATTAAGCCTTTCCTGGTAACTTTTCTCCTTCAAGCCGTACACCATTTTAGTAGCCCTTCTCTGAACTCTCTCTAAGATGTCTATATCCTTCTGGAGATACGGTCTCCAGTACTGCACACAGTACTCCAAGTGAGGTCTCACCAGTGCTCTGTACAGTGGCATGAGCACTTCCCTTTTCCTACTGCTAATACCTCTCCCTACACAACCAAGCATTCTGCTAGCATTTCCTGCTGCTCTATTACATTGACTACTTACCCTTAGATCCTCTGAAATAATGACCCTTAAATCCCTTTCCTCAGATGTTGAGGTTAGGACTGTATCAAATATTCTATATTCAGCCCTTGGGTTTTTACGTCCCAGGTGCATTATCTTGCACTTATCCACATTAAAACTCAATTGCCACAGCTCCGACCATTTTTTTAGTTTACCTAAATCATTTGTTATCTCAGCACCTCACCCCGAAATGCAGCACTAACCTTCCTGATACCTGCAGTAGTGCTTCCATGCCACAACGAGTATCATCTCCTGAACTCTGTAGGACTCCATTGAGGCTTGCACTTCCGGATGCGAGCACTGCGAGATTGTGTCACGGAGTGATTGTGGAGGGAGACTAGTAACTATTTGTTCCCAGTCTCACTCTGGGCCAACCTTTCGCTGTTGGATGACAGGTGTGGGGGGGGGGGGTTTGGAGCGTGTTAAATGATTCTGCAAATGCAAAAATCATTTAACATCAGCTTTTAGGAGGTGGTAAAATACTTTACTTGTAATACCTAACTTGTTGAGGAGCTAAAAAATGATTGCGTCTCCTATACTTATCTTGCGCAAGCTGTGAGGCACAAAACATTTTCATCCCAATTTAGCGTCAAGTTTAAAATCTGGCATCGATATGCCAAACCTACTTCTCCTAGAGCTAGCGATTACATAGCGAGACGCTACATTAGCACAAACTATGGAATAGAGCCCAAGGTTTGTGAGGGTCCTGAGAACATCACAAAGTCTCATAAGGTCCACTCAGGTCTCATAAAAAGGTGCCTAGAGGAGCATCAGCCATAACCTTTTGATGAGGCCTTAAAAAGCCCAAACAATTGACGGGGCTGTATCTCTCGTGCAGTGGATTGCCTTAGTATTTTGGTACTAGTCATCCTTTCTGGGTGTTAGCAGAATGATTTAGTCTTCTTTGAAATGGCACCATCGAGCTAAAACCTTGTGAGACCATAGCAGCGACCCACCATAGGGAACACCACTTGTGCTGTTGCCTGTTCTCAGGGCCCTCACAAACCTTGTATTGTTCTCAGGGGGATCATGAGCCTTGGTTTTTGCTCACTCAGTGATATAGTCAAGATGCTCTGCGGGGTTCACACCTGAGCGTATCTCATATGCGCGATTTACGCTCGTTTTTTGTCGGGCGTTTTTGACAATTAGAAACACGCGTCGTACGCGCGTTTTTTGAAGTCTATGGCCACAAACGTGCTGTAATACGCCCCAAAAGAAACTCCTGTACTTTCTTGGGCGTAGGGCGTTTTACATCATGTTCCTGCGCGCTGTAAAAAACGCCCAGGTGTGAACCAGGCCTATAGGAAATAATGGAATTTCAGTGTTTGAGTGTTTTACAGTGCGTAGGAACGCGCTGTAAAACGCCCAGGTGTGGACCAGGCCTAACAAAATTGTGCTAATGAGATCAAAAATAGAAATATATCAAGATACACTTCAAAATTTTTTGCGATATACTGAAAATAAAAAATAAATACCTGTAAATAAAAAAAATAATAATAAAAAAAAAAAAAAAAAAATCAATAAAAAAAATCTTATTTAACAAATTGGTGTGTCTTAGCGTTTGTTTTGTTTCTGCCACTAGGCTTATATCTGTGGTGGGATTATTGCAACTCCATTTTGGGCAGGGTGCAGATCGACCACAGCAGCTTACAGGCTCGGGTTCCTTTACTTTCAATGGTGAGGAAATTACCAAGCTTGAAATAGGCCACTACGGCGGCTGAAAATATCCAGCACTTGGAGTGCCTGTTCCTGTCTTGTTATTTTTGGACAATAATTTTATGAAGAATTTTATGTGCCATGCTCATTTGACACACTCCCCAGTGTTTGGAAACACTCTAAACGTTCCCAAGTAACCTAACCTCATGTTTTGTCATAAGACCACTTGTAATTTCAATATGTTTCATATAAACAGGTACACAGTGTAGCTAACATGTATAATGAGGACATGAACTCAAATGACAGCTAGCGCTGCACTTTTCAGTTTGGAAACCATAGTAAAAAAAGAAGTGCAGCAACTGTTCATAAAAGTACAAACATGAAGATGTCGGGTTTGGGCGCAAGGCTCAAAAAGAAGGATGGCCCCTCAAATTTGTTGTCTATTTTAAAACGTAAACGTTCATGTGGAAAAATAATATTTTACTTTCTGTAACTTGTAGAGGAGCTTTTTAGGCTGGGGTCAGACGAGCGTAGTGTTCACGTCCGTGATTGCGCCTAAAAGTACGTCCGTGATAGCATGAAAGAAAGTCCATTGGAGCCCGACACATGAAGTACGTCCGCACTGAACTGCGGACGCACAACGGCCGCGGCCCACGGACGCAAGGCAGACAAGAACGTACAACCCCTAGAACGGCCGCACAAAGTGCGCTGCGTCCGCAACGTCTGCATAGCTTTGTGTGTGAGTGATGGAACGTGGTCAGACAGACTGAATTTATACGTCCAGCATTTTTCAAGGACAAAATGGTTTTGCTTTTTAATTTATTTTCCCTCCTACATCTGTCAAAATATACGTCAGTGAATAAATGGACTGTGTGGCCACTACTGTGTCTTCCGTACTGACGTACGTCCGTGTGCACAGACGTACAGTCCGTAGAAATCACGCTCGTCTGACCCTAGCCTTAGATGCAGATTTCTGATATCAGCAAGAATATCTCAGAAAGAATAGATCACGGTTGTGTGACACGTATACAAATACACACACTGACATAACTATGCCACATTTTGCAGTGTTAACAATTGGAGACACTTTCTCATATGTCCAATGAAATAAAGAAACCATTTAAACGTAAAAGCTGTTATTGTGCGCAAAAAGTGATTTTGTTTTGAGAGCTATGACTTAATAGAACTCCTCAAAGTGGCTCTGACATCATAAATGTTCTATGAAGCAAGTCTATCAGGGTTAAATCAGAGAAAGGTGAAAACCAGGAGAACTGGCAGGAGAAGAGAACAATCTAGACTAAATAGCCGATTTGGAAAGTGAGATAAATGGGAGAATTTTTCTGGTTTGGCTATTTTGACCTAGAATTTTCACTTCTCCAGTCATTCTCCAGAGTTTCACCTTTCTTTGAATAGACCTGTATATCTTGTGATCATGATTTCCATTGATGGCCAACATAAAGCGTTTGACTGTCACTAAGTGACAAGGGGATATCATAATAACATCAAGGTAGTAAACTGGATATAGTATCGGGGCTTTGCCCATGCAGTTCCAGTTTTATTTTTAAAACATTTTATGAACATTTCTTTAAAAGGGTTTCAAAGCAGAGTTTGCAACTCTATTCAAAATATTTGACACTCAGAGAGCTGGAGAATTACATTTCCCGACTTCGGCTGGGGGTCAGACTAGCGCATTTTTAACGTGCGTTTAGGCGCACTTAATCACGGCAGCAGTAGCAGCAAATGATGCACAATGACGGCCAATATACGAAGTACGGCCGCACGAAAGTCTGGCTGCGCAACGCAAGTGGAAAATGAACGCATTTTTAGAGAACGCAGAACCGCTAGTACTGACGTACAGAGTGCGCTGCGGTGGCATAGCGGCGTGTGTGCGTGAATAGGAGATGTCAGACGCTGCTAATGTCCGGCCTACATAACGTCCAGACGCAAAAAGTGTTTTATTGACGATGCGTAAAAAAAAATCACGCACGAAAATGCACATCGTATGACCGTTTTCGCGCGTTCAGTGGAAAAAAATACGTCAATGCGTTCGGACGCACTTTTTGACGTACGCTGCAAAAAATGCATTGGTTTGACCCTAGCCTTCAAATGCAACAGCATTCTTTGTTGTCACATGCTAACACGTCTAGGATTGCAAGCCATATAATTTGTAAACTGTTGATGGCCTGGAAAAGAGGTCAAATAGGACTGGAACAGTTGCTGGTATCCTGCGTGCAGCAACTGATTTGCCTGCAAGAAGCCAAGAATAACCTAACACTCTACACAAAGCCTCATTTTGTGTATGTTGGTACCGTACGTATAGCAGTCAAGGAATAAAATCTCAGTGTTGGAATAATGAACAATCTCGGTACACATGGTAATGCTGGATGCTGTTACAGCAATGTCAAGCTACAGGACAATTTATCACAAGTAGGGGCAGAGGGTGACATGGCAATTTGGTATTATGTGCCTAGGGGTGCTATATGTTGTCAACAAGGGTCTGGTGTGTGAGGGCAACAGGTCTAAAAACGTGTTGCATCGGGCATTGTAGAAGTAATGACCCGTAACGTCCAAGCAGAGAAGACAAGTCACCACAATTTAAGGGCTTTGTGATATCAGTATGGGCATTTTAGAACAAAGAGGAACGTGTGGGCAGTGTGGCATTTCTGGAAAGCATGCCATTTATTTAATATCAACAGATGGCAGCAGGGGCGTAACTACCAGGAGTGCAGAGGGTGCCACATACATACAACTCCTTTTTAAATTTATTTTATATTTTTGAGTTTTACTTTGGAATTCTGCGATACACTCATACAAACCATATATTGCTGTTTTGTTGCTGCGGAACTCTGATTTACACTGATGCAGACTGCATATTACTGTGAGTTTTACTGCTGTGGAGCTCTGTGATATGCTCATACACACTGCACATTACTGTGAGCTTTATTGCTGTGAAACTCTGAAATGTCCATACACTGCACATTACTGAGTTTTATTGCTGTGGAGCTCTGTGATACGTTTATACACAGCGCACATTACTGTGAGATTTATAGCTGTGGAGCTCTGTTATACGCTCATGCACATGCACACATTACGGAGTTTTAGGAGATACAAATAGTGCACATTACATTTAAAATGGGATGGACTGAAGAGGTCATAGTGGACCTGGAAAAAATGTGACACTGATTGTCTGTAATCAACATTGTGGACCTGGAAGGGACCGATACATGTTGACGAGAGGGGGATAGATTTTTGCCAGGGAGGAGGGGGGGGGGACTGTCACGGTTCCTGCACTTGGGCCATGAGGTTTCTAGTTACGCCTCTGGATGGCAGTAATATGGGCATCATAGTGACAATGCATTAGAAATATGTATGGGGAAATGTGCCTACATATGGGTCTGTATTAATGGAGGCACGAAAAAACAAAAAAAAGGTGTGAGGTGACTTAAAAGGTGAATTTGGCCTTACATTGGCAATCACATTCTGGTTAACTGTAGCTTTAAAATATATGGACAAGCGATTATAGCACAGGACTGGGTTGGCATGGAGTAGAGGGGTACAATTACTGCCTGTTACTTTCGTAACATAAAACAAGCACAGTTTCAGGAATAAATTAGTTGGAAGCACACGTGGCTGTGAATGGGGTTAATAGAGAGCGGTCTGCCCCCTCCCGAATTAATAATATGCAATAGAGCAGGGCAGAAGTTGGGAGGTGCTGTCAATCAGCTAGGAGAATTCACACGTATTCAGTAAAGCATGGCAAATCTGGAAACCATACAGGGTTATTCAGAGAAAGGTGAAACTCTGGAGAAGTGAAAATTTTAGGTCAAAATAGCCAAACCAGAAAAATTCTCCCATTTATCTCACTTTCCAGATCCGCTATTTTGACCTAGAATTTTCACTTCTCCAAAAGTTCTCCAGAGTTTCACCTTTCTCTGAATAAGCCTGATAGTCTAGGAAAATCTAAAATGCAAACACACTGACATCTCAGTTTATTTTTATCGTCCTGCTCTCTCAATACCAGCCAGCTACCGGGTATCAGTACTTACCTCCCAAAATGGCCCACATGGTCAAACAGTTTCTCCATGCTGCGACCACAGGCGACTCTGCTGTATGTCTGTGAGTGTCCACTCAACTGGTCATTGTACTCACTCCAAGGAGTCTTGTGAAGAGAGTCTCAGCCTTGGTGTGGGCTTCTACAATCTGCTGACTCAGACTGAGCATATGTCTTGATTATAGCCTGCAGTGTTCTCAGAGCATCAGCTTGTCATCTCACAACAAGCTGGGTGTCTGTGCTCTGTAAGACTGGAGCCTGTGTTTCTGAGTGTTGATGGGAGTTTACTGCTGCACTTTTCAAGGTCTGAAGATCCCAAGACAGATGGAAAACTTCGTTACTTTATGGGTGGGTAGAGAAGAGATACAGATATCCTCTCGTCCAAAATGCAGCGCTCTGTAAACACCAAGATCTCTGACAAAATCCCACACTGTTTCCAGTAACTTTCCCCTCCTTCTATGCTCTCCAATAGAAAGCTTTAGAAACTCTAGATGCTGTTGAAATCCCTCTTAAAGCACTAGAGCTCGCCTGGAAAAAAGAAAAGCTTTTTTCGGAGAATTTTTTAAACTTGTATAATTATAGGTTCTGGAATCGATAACGAGTTTTCCCCCAGTTTGTTTCAAAAGTTTAAAGTGACACAGTCTGGGTTTTTTGCCCTCTTTTGGATCAACAGCAGAAGCTGATGTGTGAAAGGTTGAACGTGATGGACGCACATCTTGTTTCAGCCTATGTAACTATATATAGATAACACAGGCATATTTAGGCTTGGTGCTGCCCTAAGCACTTCGAAGTCTGCTGCCCCCACCCTCCAATACAAAAATAAACAGCAACATAAACATGAACGTTTGACAACAATTCACAACCTCTCAGGGGCAGTTATGTCAATAAATATGTAACAGAATAAAAGCAAAGTATCTTATTTACACAATCAGGGTTATTCAAAAAGAATCAACGTCACTTTTCGGCCACAATTCGGAGCTCTTTGAATAACACTGCTATTGATTTCTAACAACATTTATTGCATTACAGAGCATCATTGCTAGGAGCGTTATTACTATGCATCTCTGTTTATACACCCATACACCTCAGATATTTTAGACCACTAGATGAAACGAATTTAAGAAAAATACTGTTTTTGATCAAGGCAGGAATACACCCTCATTAAGGTGACAAAAGAAAAAAAAACAGGTTATGAGGGTCCTCCTCGCATGACCGTACAATCTAGAGAAGGGATCTCAAACTCCGTCGCCAGATGTTTTTGAACTACAGCTCCCATGATTCCCTGGACAACTAGTGCATTCGCTAAAATGGGAATTGTAGGCACTCAACATCAGCTTCGACCTCCACTCCCACTGCTAAAGGACGGCAACATGTACTGTCAATGTTCATCCCCACTTTGTGCTAAACTATCAGGGTTATTCAGAGAAAGGTGAAAAACAGGAGAATTGGCAGGAGAATGAACAATCTAGACCAAATAGCCGATTTGGAAAGTGAGATAAATGGGAGAATTTTTATGGTTTGGCTATTTTGACCTAGAATTTTTACTTCTCCAGTCATTCTCCAGAGTTTCACCTTTCTTTAAATAGACCTGTTTTTTTTATATATATATATCAGTCTGTAGTGATACCTTTTTTATTGGACTAACGTTACATTTAGGCTAGGGTCAGACTAACGCATTTTTCGCAGCGACCGTCAAAAAGTGCGTCTGAAAGCATTGCCGTATATTTTCACGGAATGTGCGAAAACGGTCATACGATGCGCATTTTTGTGCGGGATTTTTTATGGATCCAAACCAGGAAACTTTGGGTGTCTGGACTCTGGACGTTATGTTGGCCGGACATGAGCAGCGTCTGACGTCTCCAAATCACGCACACATGCCGCTAGCGGACGCAGTGCACTCTGTACGTCCGTACTAGCGGTTCTGCGTTCTAGAAAAAAATCCATTCATTTCCCACTTGCGTTGCGCGGCTGGACTTTCGTGCGACCGTTCTTCGTATATTAGTCGTCATTGCCCGTCATTTGCTGCTAGTGCGGCCGTGATTAAGTGCGACTAAACGCACGTTAAAAATGCGTTAGTCTGACCCTAGCCTTAAAGTACAAGCTTTCGAGAGTGTTCCTCCCTTTGTCAGGTCTAGAAGCTTATTTGATCAGAATAGTAGAATTAAACATTGAGACATTCTACGGCGCACAGTTGGGGGTGTTAGATGTTGTACATCGCCAAATGGCATGGTCAGAGGGGAAAAGAAAAAAAAAATATATATACTGTATATATTCCTTTTGCCCAAACTCTGGAACGGCAGGCTGAGGGCAGAGGTCACCAGCTCCTTGCTCTGATGCGAGCTCCTCTTTTGGAGTGGTGAAAAACTCCCCATGCTCCTCCACCAACAAAATGAGGTATTCAACCTCTGTGATGGTTGAATACCTCATAATAAATACCACAAGCTGGGGACAGCTGCCTTGCATCTTGGAAGCACAGTGGGGAGGGCTTCAGTCTCCTCCACAGCTATAGAGTCCACTGTTGGCCAGAACCATTTTCGTTTTTTGTGCTCCTGCAGCCGTTGTTGGCTGGGAGTGCACTGTTGGGGACCAGCTGCCCAACAATCTTGGAGAATATTAGTGGGAGCTGTAGTCTCACAAAAACTCACAAGACAGTCTTCCTCCAAGGAGTTCACTACCTGAGGTTCTGTAGTCACCCTTATGGATGCATTCCCTTTGCAGCCCTACATTAGATCCATTGGGAGATTAGGTAGCTGGAGCAATTTTTGGCTGTTCTCCAACATTGCTGAAACTTCTGCAATTTTCTGCCAGATCAGTTCAGGGTCAACAGGGCTGTGGATGTATTGGTCATATAGAACCAACCGCGATTTCACCTCTTAGACCAATGTTCAGATTGCAGTTGTGTGGGTCTGCTGGCAATCCAGCTCTGCTGTCCTGTACCTCATGATGGTCTGTGTACCATCTGTGGTACCGTCTGAAGCCTGGCACACTGAAGCTTACCACTTTGGGTATCACAGAACATTTCTGCTGCCTCCACCATTGTCAGCTGAATTAGTCAAATCCCCATGCCTTATAAATGTGTTCATCATAGAGCACTAATCTGCCTTTCACCTCCTGTACAAACTCATGGATAAAAGATATGCTTCTCATCTGTAGATATCTGGTGATAATGGACTAGACATTCTTAAAACATGTCTGCAGCATCTATCTATCAACATCATTAATTGTTCAGTGGCATAATGGCCATCAGGATGTGCACCATACTGCCCCAGCCAATTTTTCACCACCATGATTAACTCAGTGATGATTTTGCTGCTTTCATGGTACTCCTCCATTGTGCAGATTGTGTGTTCAGCTCCTCCGTGTCCTTCTTTGCTCCACTGCTGTTCTGAAACTATCTCCCACAGGGCCGGCCGTGTTTTGGGAACCCACATGAGACAAAGGAAATTCTACCGCTCAGCCACCAATGTAACAGGAACACAGCAGGTTTCGTCCAAAACTCCAGGATCAGAACCCGCCTGTTATTTGTCCGTCCTTTCTCTGGCCCAGAACCATGCCAGGAGACCCACAGTCACTTTCCAGACTACCTGACTGGTAGACCTGACATTACCAAGAGATTCCCCAGTGAAGCAAGTTTCCCTACACACCACCGGTGAGACGTGATCCTTCGTAAAAGCAGGACTTTACTTTCAGGGTCTAAAGTTACAAAACCTGACAGGGGAATGTATAGAAAAAACATGGAAATAATGCCCCATCGTTTCCCTGCTGCAGAGCCTCCCAATAGCCCCCACCCTCCCACACACACATGCCCCGGCGAAACAAAGACTAAAGCATAGGGGGACAGGGAGAACAAGTCCAAGCCAGTTCCTGGGGGTGGTTAAACCAACACCAACAAACAACTCAAGGAACATGTCCAAACAAATCCACTACATACAGCATGGCAATGCCCAAACACTCCACAAACAGTCTCTGCCATAATCACACGTAGTCTGCGGGCATGAGACTGGCATCTGTTCCTCTCCAAAGAGCATAAAGTCCATATGTAGGGAGGGCAATGCTGTGAGTGCCCGCGCCAGCCAGTCTTGGAGACTTGGAATCCAAGTCTTTTATAAGGTGGCGGAGACTTCCGTCTCACCCCTCTCCACCCTCTGCCTCCTGTCATCATCTAACTTGTGATGTTTTGATTTAGTTTAATGTATCATTAGGGCCATATGTTGAAACGTCACATTTTTGGAGGTTACATCCTCAGAATAACTTACACCTCCATTTGGCAGTACTTCGCTCTCTGCCTCTATTTAGCCATGTTCTGGAATTGAGGTGTACCCTTGGCAGAGCATCTATTCTGTGTGGTTCCTGTGTTCCATTTAATTATTTGCATATGCCACATTGGCAACATTAATTTAAGTGAACCCACATTACATTCTATATTTTCTTCTTAGTCCTGGTTTGACTTGGCTATGCAGGGCTGCATTGAGCTCCACGATGCACAAGTAAAAAACAGGCAGACCCTAGAAGGGATAGTGGAAATGACATATTCAGCTTGACTGTTCTGTAATTGATAGGTCACAATCTGCATTTCTCATAAGTGGCAGCGGTAGGTTCCTCCAGACAGCTTAATTAGCAAGTCTCTCCAGCAGCAGTGGGACGTTCCTCGAGCCTGAACAGTCAACAAATCACCACATGACATGGACCTGGGAGATGGAGCAATGGCACAATTCTAGAGCAGAGAGCATCATCTCAAGGAAAAAACAAACCACCAGTCGGATGGGTCTCTAAGAGTCAGTTCAATTAACAGATCTTCCCAGTAGACCCCAGTCATCAATCATGGCTCCAGAGTGAAGCTGAGGTGTTGGTGCATAGAACTATGCTTGGACCCTTATGCTGGAGATGTACGCAGGCACCAGGCTCATACCTACAAATCTGGTGGCTTTGTACCCATATTGCTATATACTGGCAAAGGGTGCTAGAGCTGATCAGACATGTCATGGACATTACTCTGGATTTTCTACCGGAACTATTTTTGCTTAGCCATCTGCCACTCTCAATCGCAACTCTAAAGAAATCTGTCATTCTTCGCATGCTGCTGGCGGCCAGAGCCCTGATACCACTACACTGGAGACTCTCTTCGATACCCTCTACTAAAGATCTGGTGGCCAAGGTGGAGCAAATTCGCATCCATGAAACTTCCCATCTACCCCCTGACAAGTTCGCAGAAGTTCATCCTGTTACTTGGTTCTATGGGGAACGATTCCTGTCCTCCGATGCCCTGTGCAAATGGCAGGAGCCACTGCCGCCGCCACCATAGGTGTATGTGGGAGGCCACTGTGATTGGGACCCGGGGCTGACCATTCATACAGAATACTACCATATCATCACCTGACTCCTCCCCCCTTTTTAATCTTTATTCCTCTGCTTACGTTTTTTCTCCCCTCTTCCTTTATCCCTCCCTTATCATTTTTTTGCTCTCTGATCTGTTAACTCCATCCTTCTTTTTCCTACCCACACATGGGCTCCTAGTTTCTTTCTTCTCTTGTTACCATCTCTTGTTATTTATTAAATGTACATTTATCGCATTCGCAAAATCCATTCCCGCACACTAAGGCTAGGGTCAGACAAAAGCATTTTTCCCCGCGAACGTGAAAAAGTGTGTCCGAACTATTTAGACCTCGGCTTGGGTCTAGCACAAGGTTAATCTACCTAGGTTATTCTACATTATATTTTGTGTCTCCCCTTGCATATCTTCAAGCACATTGCCTGACACAGTCACTAGTCACCATGCCCAAACTCAGAAGATGATTTACTGTTTGTCCTCTGGACTTTTGTAAGTTTCTTTTAGACTCCTAGTAAAGACTATGGACTATTTACTAAAGAATTAAAACAACTTCTTTGTCCTCTTTGCTAATCAAATTTCCACTTTTTTAACCCTTTCTGTACTTTGTTATGGCTGTTACTTGTATTGTTCCCCTGTGTTTTTGACCTGTTTTTCCTTGACCTTGCCGAATTCTCCAGTGCTGACTTTGGTTTGATATCTATATATATAAACGAAAAAGTACTGACTGACTCATCAACGCCCAGCTGAAACCGTTTAACCTAGGAATGTGAAATTTTGAAGGTGCACTGTTTTTATGATGTAGGCACCCACTAAGGAAGGATTTTTGGAAACTCCGCCCCTAAGGGGGTGAAAAAGGGGGTTGAATATTTTTTTTTTTTTAAATTCAAAGTTTTTTATTATTATCACAAAAAATAACAAGTAAAGGTAAAGTAGATACAATCATCAGAGGTGAGATAAGAGTACAACAAATACAAATACAAAGATAGAGGCCAATGGCCAAGTAGACCGGATGTATATAAGCGTACACCCAACCGTATGAGAAATACGACAGTCAGACACGAGCCTCCGGTCTATTCCCGTCGCCACGAGAGTCGGACCGTCGGTATTCATCTATTTTGCCCTTACTGTTGTCAAACCTAAAGTGGGGGGAGGGCCAAGGGGTATAATTCTCGAAGCGTGAAGAGATCGCGTGGGCAAACCGTGAATGTTGGAGTACAGGCGAGGCCAGTAGAGGTGAAGAGAGAGAGAGAGAAAGGAAGGAGACGAGATAGAAAAGATGGATATGAAAGAGAGAGGGGGGGGATAACACAGCGAGGGGACATATCGATCAGCGGACATACATGAAACCACAATGCCAGGACAAGGTAAGTAGGGCTCTCTAATCAAGGCCCATCAGCTATGGGCTATCTGGTCTCCATTGAGCCCCGAATGTAGCGATGCAGCAGAATCCTCCCAGTAGTACCACTTTGTCACGAATTCTGCCGGCAATCCCCTGTCCGCCATCTCTCGATGGTCAAGAGATCGAAGCGCTTCCACTCTACCCATCCAGTCCTCAATAGAGGGGATCCTGTCAGTACGCCACAGGGCTGGTACGAGAGAACGAGCTGCAAGGAGCATAGACATTAGTACCGAGCGTTTCAGGTTTTTGAGGGGGAGCGCAATGTGGAACAGAAGGAAGCAGGCCGGAGAGAGTGACAGGTCCACTCCGGTGACCCGGAGGATGGCGTCGTGAATCTTGTGCCAGAATCCCAGTAAGGGGGGACAGGACCACCAGATGTGCAGAAATGTACCCTCCGCGTTATTGCATCTCCAGCATACCGATGGGGTCTGTGGAAATAGCCGGTGAAGGAACCTGGGGGTCCTATACCAAAAGGAAAGAATCTTATAAGATGTTTCCTGTACGCGGTTTGCTCCACAGCCTTTGTGGACCAGTGTAAACGTGTTAGTCCATTGGGCTGAAGGAAAAGTAGTTCCGAGTTCCTCTTCCCATCTAGACACGAAAGGTGGGACTTCTGAGTCAGCCGTCAAAATTATGCCATAAATTGTTGACACCCCACGAGGTAGGGGGAGGCTCGTTTGGCAGATTAGTTCAAACGGCAGTAGTGGGCGGCTCAAGCTATAGCCACAATTAAGGCTCTTCAAGTATGATTTAATTTGGGCGAAATTGAATTGTTCCAGGAGGGAGAGTGGTCCCACAGCGGTCGATCGTGGGGAGAGATCTAAGCGACCATCCGGAGGGAGATCCAAAGCGCGTAGTCTACCAGTGTCGGACAGTCTATCTCGCAGAGAAGGCAACACTCCGCTCGGCAGGCCCGGGTTGTGCATCAGGGGCAAAAGCGGGGAGAGGGCCGAGGAGAGGCCAAACGCCAATTTACGTGAATGCCAGAGTCGTAGCGTGTTCAAGACCGGGTCCGGATCAGGGCGGGGGCCAGCGAGACTGTTTGGTGGCAACCAGGGGAGTGTCCACAGAGGACAGGGGGAAAGGGCATGCTCCACATCCATCCAGCGCTTGTCCAGCTTCTGCGCCGACCAGTCAACTATCCTCACCATTTGACTGGCAAGATAGTATTTCCTCAGGTCCGGTAGAGCTAAGCCGCCTCGGGATTTAGGGAGACACATTACCTTAAAACTCACTCTTGGACGGCCGTGAGCCCAGACAAATCGTAGCAACTCTTTTCGGAGCGTGGTAAAGAAGGAAACCGGGATCGGTATGGGCAAAGTAGTAAATAGGTACAGCAAACGTGGTAGCAAGTTCATCTTAAGTACGGCAATCCTGCCGAACCAGGAGAGCATCTTGCCATTCCAATCCGTTAGGTCTTTGACAAAGTTGCCGAGGATCGCCAAAAAATTTAGCTCAAAGATTTGTTTGGGGTATGGCTAGCTGCTACCTCCAAGGTACTTCATCTGCTCTGGGCAGTGTCGGAATGGGTATGTTCTCCTGATCGAGGAGGCAGAGGTGGAATGTAGGGAAATGTTCAAAAATTCTGACTTGTCTCGGTTTATCCGATATCCCGCTATCGCTCCATAGTCATCCAGCGTCCGAACAATCGCCGGCAGGGAAGAGTCGGGGTCCGTGACAAGGAACAACAGGTCATCTGCGTAGGCCGAAACCTTGTGTTCAGAGGAGTGACCTCGGATGCCGGTGATATCGGCATTAAGACGGATTGCAACTAATAAAGGCTCAAGGGAAATAGCAAATAGAAGGGGGGATAAGGGGCATCCTTGGCGCGTACCATTTCTTATGTCCAAGTCGTGTGACAAGGATCCATTGGCGCGCACTCTCGCTGTGGGGTTATTGTAAAGTGCTTTTGTCCAGTGCAGGAATGAGTCTCCCACTCCGGTACGCTGTAGGACCGAGAACATGAAGCTCCAACGAACTCTGTCAAAGGCCTTCTCCACGTCCGTGGACAGCAGGAGAAGGCCCGTGCTCGAGGCCCTAGCCAGTCCAATCGCACCCAGCACGCGTGTCGTCGCTTCTAGGGCTTCGCGGCCCGGAATAAAGCCTACTTGGTCTGAGTGAATTAAAGCGGGCAGGAGGGGTGCGAGTCGGTCCGCCAGGATCTTGGATAGGATTTTCAGGTCTGTGTTCAGGAGGGAAATGGGGCGATAGTTGCGTACATCCGAAACATCTTTCCCTGGTTTGCCGATCACCGAAATGGTAGCGGAAAGGGTATGGGGATGAAACTGCTCTCCATCCCGCAGCCGGGAGAAAAGGGAAGTCAGATGAGGAAGCAACTCATCTGGGAAGGCTTTATAATACTCTGCCGGGAGCCCATCAGGGCCCGGGCATTTCCCAGTTTTAAGAGCGGTGATAACCCGTTTAATTTCTTCCACGGGAATCGGTGCATCCAAGGTTTCCATCGCCGTGGGGGTTAGATTATGATTGAGTTTGCCAGTGAGGTAGGCGTCAATTTCGATGGTAGACGGGACCCGATCCGACCCATCATCCATATGGTAGAGCTTTTCATAAAAGCTCCGGAATTCCTCAAGGATCTGGTCCGGGCGTGACATTAGTGTCCCCGTGGAAGTTTTAATTCTAACGATGTAGTTTGCCTCCCGTCGCTTGCGGAGCATATGGGTCAGATATCTCCCCGGCTTGTTCTCTTTGAGGGCGAAGTAGCACTTAGTTCGCTGAGCAGCAAAACGAATATTCGCGTCTAGCAGATCGTTAAGCACTCTTCGTTTGGATGCTAATAGGGCATAATCGGAAGGGAGGGCAGAGGAGTGATGTAAGAGCTCAAGATCTCTAATTTCCTTAAATAACTCACAGAGTTTCCCCGAACTTTCCTTTTTAAGAGCGGAGGCTTTGCTAATGAGCAGTCCCCTGAGGACTGCTTTGTGGGCTTCCCACGTGGTAGGGAATGGTACCTCCGCGCGTTCGTTGTCCGAGAAGTAGTTGCGTAAACATGTTGTAACGTCTTGGCAGATAGCAGGGTTCTGTAGCAGGGTCAAGTTTAGGCGCCATTGACGCTCCGAGGGCCGGGATAAGGGGGAGGAAAAAGTGATCAACAATGGGCAATGATCCGACCAGGATTGTGCTTGTATAGCCGAATCCACCACGTTAAGCAACATGCCTTGTTGGACAAACACATAATCCAGTCTCGAGTACGAGGAGTGCACGGGAGAAAAGAATGTATAGTCCCGCTCGCCTGCATGAAAGGCCCTCCATACATCCACCAGTTGTAGACTATCCAGGGATCGACGCATGTGTCGAAGCACATTGTGCGGGATCGAGGATCGGCCAGCAGACGTGTCCGTCCGTGGGTCAAGGGGGGCGTTAAAGTCTCCAGCGACCACTAAGGTCCCAGATTTAAAGGAATCGAGACGGCGAAGTATGGAGGCGAGACATCGGTGCTGGTTAGTGTTTGGGAGGTATATTGACGCAAACGTGTACACCACGTCAACTATAGTGCATTTGACAAATAGGAAGCGACCCTCCTTATCAGGGAGGACTGCATCTACGGTCACGGGTATATCTTTAGCGAAAAGGATCGCCACCCCCCGGCTTTTGTTTTGGTAAGGGTCACTAAAGTGTCCCACCGGAAAGGCCGGATCTCTGAGAATCGGGGAGGCTCCGTCTTAAAGTGCGTTTCCTGGAGGAAGGCCACCGAAGATCGCAGCGCCCGGAGCTCTCGAAACAGCCGCTTACGCCGTTCGGGCGTGTTAAGTCCATTAACGTTATACGTGAGGAAATGGAGGGACTTCGGGGAAAAGCCTGGCATTGTAGACATAGCTCACCAACCAACAATCAGACAAACAAAGAGACAAACAGGGGTAGGGGAGGGTGAGGGAGAGAAGGGTATATGGGGGGCAGAGAGAGTAAGGGGAGAATGACAGAAAAGAGATGGAGAGACAGGTTCGAGAAGAAAGACAGAGAATGAATGAGGAGGAGTGATACGTCGCCAACAGAGGCTATATCAGCCTGGCTAGAGGCTAAATACCTTCTTGTAAAGAAGTCAACGACCTCGCGGGCGACAGACCTAGACTCTAGAGGCCGCTGAGACCGACTGTGAACAGAAAACGAGGAGAATAAAACTGAACCGGCGACGGTCAGGTATCTAGGTCTTAAAAAACAAATTAAACAGGTAATAACGAGTAAAACTGAGGCCCCTCCAACTGTATGAGGGAAATTGAGAAAGTGCAAACACCAGTATAGAAAGGAAAAAACATAGTCCACGTCATAGGAGTATGAAACGTAAAGTTCCCGGAGCCGGGCTCGCCTCGGCCACATGGTTCTGAAAACCGCCTGATGGCGGCCCCCCTTCCCCCCAAAGGCCCCCCACGTCCATCCTCCCCATGCCTAAGGGATGTTATACAACAGGCGAGTATGCTCAAAAACATGCAAGCTACATCAGAAAAACGAGATAGGTGTTGGGGGGAAAGGACGAGGTTAGATATCCCCATAGTGCGTAGGGGCGGGTAGTGGGCCAATCATTACAGTGTCTGTATTGTAGAGGGCAGGGGAGCAGGAGGAGGCGGCATTCAAAAAAAAAAAAAAAAATATTCCCCATGGCCTCCCCGGACTTGGTATGAGGATGTCGCTGTTGGGGCGGTGCGTTATCCCAGACGTCGAAAGAGGGCTCCGCTGTAGGCCCGATGCATTGGAATTCATGTGAGTGGGAGCTCCATGAGTGAAGTGTTGAGTCGACTGTCTCCTGCAAGAGAGTCCAGATAAAAAGTAGCTAGAGCGGTCGAGTAGGGAGGTAGACAGAGGCGCCGTTCGAAGGGTGTCCACGTCCTCCGCGATTACGGTGCTATGGTATCGTTAACGGCGCGATGCACCAAAAAGCGGGCATATCCGCATCGTTTCAAAGGTCGGATCCGGACCTACACGGAGGGGAACTCCTGAGGCACTGTGCCGAACCCATCGTCGTCCGCCGGAGAGTCCAGGTGAGGGGCCTCCCAAGCCGTTTAAGCGTGGTAGATCAACTTTAGGAGAGGGGAGAGAAGAAGAGAAAAAAAAATAAATAAATAAATAAAATAAAGGGGGGAGTATTTCTCCCATCGAAACCCATCTCAGCAGAGGTTGTAGAACGTTCGTGGGGAGCTAGTGATATCAGGACAAAGGTTATTCGTGGGTGGTCCCGGGGTGGAGGTTGGGCACGCCCGTCAGAAAAGCGGGAGAATCATTCCCATAAGTTATAGGGGCGAGCTAGGTACCGGGGGTGGGAGACCAAGCAATACGGGATTCCATAAGAGTCCGCAAAACCGGCAAGGGAACTCCAGTGTGGGTGCAAGGTGGGAAGTCAAATATCAGCGTGGTGCGGGGAGCGAGGAGGTGATAGCTCCCGGGCGAGGACTCGGTCTGGAGAGGCCCGGCCGCGTCTGCGCGACCGACGTCTACGGGGGCGAGGAAGGTCCGGACCCGGACGAGCCGTGTCCTCCCAGCTGCGAACGGAGACCTCCGGTAGCTCCAAGGCCTCCAGGAAGGCCGGGACATCTGTCGGGTAACAAATCGTGTGCCGAACCCCGTTGTTCAGCGCGAGTAAAGTGAAGGGGAATCCCCACCTGTAGGGCAGATTAGCCCGCCTGAGTGCCTGCGTGACCGGCTGTAGACATCGTCGAGCCGCCAGGGTAAACGGAGACAAGTCCTGATAAAGTTCAATGCTGCATTGATGGAAATCCCATTGCCTCGAGGATCTGGCTTTAAGCATGATGGATTCCTTAAGTGCGAACTCGGTCAGGTGGCAGATCACATCCCTGGGAGGTGCTGTCGGTGGAGGCCGGGGGCGCAGGGCCCTGTGAGCTCTATCAATGTGGATGGGGGTATCGAGCGTCCTATTCAGGATATGATTGAACAGCTCGGTTAGGATAGCACGGAGATCTTCCGGCCCCTCCACTTCAAGCAGGCCGCGGACTCTTATGTTATGCCTCCTACCTCTATTATCGAGGTCGTCTACCCGGCGTTGGAGCTCCGAGAAGGCTGTAGGTGAAGTGGACGTCATCTCAGGGGGAGGCCGTTGCGCAACTTCTTCCAGGGCGCCCACTTTGGTCGACAGGGCCGAGACCTCGGTGCGGATCTCCCGGACCTCCCGTCCGAAGTTCTCACGGAGGTCTGCCACCATGTCGGAAAGATCCGCTTTGGTGGGGAGCGCAGATATGAGGCGTTCCAGTCGGCGTGTAACCTCCTCTTGGTCCGCCGCTCTGGGTGGTGGGGAAGGCCCGTCCGCCATGTTAGGTGGCTCCGGCGGGGTTAGTGTCGTCCCGGGCGGGATGAAAAAGGCGTCCAAGGAGCCCGCGGATCTCGCGGGGGGGTGGGCAGGAGCTTTCGGGGTGGATATCTTCCCTTTTCCTCGAACCATGTCCCGTTCAGTACTGGGGGAGAGCAGAAAAGCTGGAGGGGATTCAGGAGCTCGTTTAGAATGCGGCCATCGTGGTCGAAGGTCAGGACACGCCGGGGTTGAATATTTTAAACAGGATACCTATAGCTCAAAAACAGAAGATGTTACAGATGTGAAAATCGGTATTTAGATTCGTCTTGAAAAATAAAAAAACACCTATATTACCGTTTTTCAAAAATTCGAATGGGCGGGCGAAAAAAGGGGGTTGAATATTTTAAATATTTTAAACACGATACCTATATCTTAAAAACAGAAGACGTTACAGACGTGAAAATCGGTATTTTGATTCTTCTTGAAAAATAAAACACATATTTTACCATTTTTCAAAAATTCAACGGGGGGGGGAAAGGGGGTTGAATATTTTTTTTTTTTTAAACAGGATACCTGTATCTTAAAAACAGAAGATGGTACAGACGTGAAAATTGGTATTTAGATTCATCTTGACAAATAAAAAAACACATATTTTACCATTTTCTGAACATTCCTTGGGGGTGCGAAAAAAGGGAGTTGAATACTTTTATCATAAATGCGAAAGTCCTGACTGACTGACTCATCAATGCTCAGCTGAAACCGTTTAACCTAGGAACGTGAAATTTTGAAGGTGCACTGTTTATATGATGTGGGCGCCCGCTAATAATAAAAAAATAAAAAAAAACACCTATTTTACCATTTTCTTAAAATTCCACGGGGGGGCTAAAATGGGGGTTAAATACATCTATATTTATAAACGCGAAAGTCCTGACTGACTCATCAACGCCCAGCTGAAACCGTTTAATCTAGGAATGTGAAATTTTGAAGGTGCACTGTTTTTATGATGTAGGCGCCCACTAAGGAAGGTTTTTTGGAAAATCCACCCATAAGGGGGTGAGAAAGGGGGTTGAATATTTTAACCCCTTAGTGACCGGGCGGTTTTACACAAATCCGTCTTTTAGTGACCGCTGCTGTTTTTACGTTTCTGCGCTGTTAGTGTTTAGGACAATTTTTCCTCTTACTCGTTTATTCAACCCACACATATTATACACCCTTTTTCCCGCCATTAAATGGACTTTCTAGAAATACCATTATTTCCATCATATCGAATAGTTTACTATAAAAAAAAATATGAAATATGAGGAAAAAAATGGTAAAAACACACTTTTTCGTAATTTAATCCCCAAAATCTACAACCACCCAAAAAGACCCCGGCTAAATAGGTTCAAAATTTTGTCCCGAGACTAGAAATACCCAATTTTAACATGCGTTTGCTTTTTAACCCCTTCACTGCTCACAGTTCACCTATGTGCGCTGCGCTCATTCTGACCATTTTGTGCTAATTATTTTTAGATGACAGCCTAGGTCCTATTTAATTAAACTCCCCCCAGACAAAAAAAACTTTTAAAAAAAAAAACATTTTTTTATTTTATTTAATTTTTTTATTATTTAATTTTTTTAAAAAAAAAAAAATTTAAAACCAAACCTGGTCATGTTTGGTATCATTTGAAAGGCCATAATCAGGCCTTTTAAATGATGGCAAATATGACCATCCAGCTGCCATGGATCGGGAGATAAAGGGATCCTTAGGATCCCCTTATCTCTACATGGCAGCTAGAGGGTTAACTGGCCCACTGACATCCTCACACATATGGTAAGGTTGTCAGTGGGTGGGGGGGGGACCTGGAGGCTTGGCTGACATCCAAGATGTCAGCCCCCCTCCAGGTTTGAATCGCGTTTTGGCGCCAATTGGCGCCGAAAAGCGATCCGGCCTGCGAAACTGTTAATGTCATACACCGCTGGAAAGGGGAGGCTCTCCCCTCTCCAGTGGTGCAAACGGCATCTCCCTAGCTTCAATGGTTGGGGAGATAGAGGGCTCCGAAGGAGCCCCCCCTCCCCTCCATTGAAACACATGGGGGCACCTTCTGATGACGTCACCACGCAGCGTGGCGATGTCATCAGCCTCGCCTGCCCATGTAAATCACATGGGCAGGCTTCCTCCCTGCCAGATCGCCGTGGGATCCGACGAGGGAGGTGAGTATCGGGCGGGAGGGGGATTTGGCGCCGCTGACGTACCCTGTACGTCCGCGGGTCTAAGGGAGACCCGAGGACAGGACGTACAGGGTACGTCAGGGGTCATTAAGGGGTTAAACAGGATACCTAGATCTCAAAAACAGAAGATGCTACAGATGTGAAAATCGGTATTTAGATTCGTATTGAAAAATAAAAAAACACGTATTTTACTGTTTTTCAAAAATCCAAGTGGGGGTGCAAAAAAAGGGGGTTGAATATTTTAAACGGGATACCTGTATCTCCAAACAGAAGATGTTACAGTCCTGAAAATTGGTATTTAGATTAGTCTTGAAAAATGAAACAACAAGTATTTTACCATGTTCTGAAAATTCCTTGGGGGGGCAAAAACAGGGGTTGAATACTTTTATCAGTATACCTATATTTCAAAAACCAAAGATGTTACAGGTGTGAAATTTGGTATTTACAATCTTCGTGAAAAAAACCGAACGTTTTTTGCCATTTTCCACAAATCCAATTGGGGGTCGGGGGAAAGGGGTCTGAATATTTTTATCATTATACCTATATTTCAAAAACCAAAGATGTTACAGACGTGAAATTTGGTATTTACAATCTTCTTGAAAAATAAAAACTGGTGTTTTACCATTTTCCAAAAAATTCCAAGTGGGGGGTGAAAAAAGGGGGGGCTAAATACTTTTAATCAGGATACCTATATCTCAAAAACAGAAGATGTTACATACGTGAAAATTGGTATTTAGATTCGTCTCGAGAAACAAAAAAACACCTATTTTACCATTTTCGAAAAATTCAGTGGGAGGGGGCAAAAAGGGGGGGTTGAATACTTTTATCAGTATACCTATATTTCAAAAACCAAAGATGTTACAGGCGTGAAATTTGGCACTTACATTCTTTGTGAAAAAAGCCAAACATGTGTTTTGCCATTTTCCACAAATCAAAATAAGGAGGGGGGGGTCAAGAGAAAGGGGTCTGAATACTTTTATCAGTATATCTATAGTTCGAAAACCAAGATGTTACAGGTGTGAAGTTTGGTAATTACAATCTTTTAAAAATAAAGAAACACGTGTTTTACCACTTTCCAAAAATCCAAGTGGGGGGTAAAAAAAAGGGGGGAGAATACTTTTAAACCGGATGCCTACGTGTCAAAAACAGAAGATGTTACAGACGTTAAAATTGGTATTTAAATTTGTCTTGAGAAACAAAAAAACACCATTTTCCAAAACTCCAGTGGGAGGGGGGAAAAAGGGGGGTTGAATACTTTTATCAGTATACCTATATTTCCAAAAACCAAAGATGTTACAGGTGTGAAATCTGGCACTTACAATCTTCTTGAAAAATGAAAAAACACATGTTTTACCATTTTCCAAGAATCCCACGAGGTGGGCGAAAAAAATGGGGGGGGGGATAGTTTTGAACAGGATACCTATAATCTCAAAAACAGAAGATGTTATAGACGTGAAAATTGGTATTTAGATTTGTCTTGAAAATAAAACAACACGTATTTTACCATTTTCCAAAAATCCAGGTGGGGGCAAAAAGGGGGACCTTTATCACTATACCTATATTTCAAAAACCAATGATGTTACAGGTGTGAAATTCGATATTTACAATCTTCGTGCAAAAAAACCCCATGTTTTACCATTTTCTGAAAATCCAGTTAAGGGGGGTGGGGGAAAGGGATGTGAATACTTTTATCAGTATACCTATATTTTAAAAATCAAAGATGTTACAGGTGTGAAATTTGGCACTTACATTCTTCTTGAAAAATAAAAAAACACGTGTTTTACAATTTCCAAAAATCCCAAGTGGGGAGGAAAGGGGGTTCTACCAAAAAACCTCAAGTTTCTTTTAAAAAACAATTTTAACAAATCCTAAACTCCACGCGAGCGAAGCCGCGGGCAAAAGCTAGTTCCATATATTTGCTCCTTTGATGTCCTGACCTTGGCCGGTTTGTTTTGAGTCGTTCTGGTATTGTCATCAACATTTTGCTCTAGCTCTATTCATGAACCCGGCCATTATAGTATAGTATTTAGGCTGGTTAGCTTCTGTATGATAGGTATACTAACAATACAGATATGAATTTCATTCCTTGATGCACACACCCCTTATGAGAAACTTTCATAGTTCTGACTCTTGGGACCATATGTAAAAAAAAAAAAAATTCCATGCTAACCGCACATTCACATTGTTAATTATTTCCAAGGTGTTGGGCCTTGGACCTAGCTCCCAGTGTCAGTACCCAAAGGAAAAACCTGACTAAAGTCTGTTACTGTATTTGTATAAATACGATCCAAATTCCCAGTATGTTTGTTATCCAGTAACTGAAAACTATTGAAGGGGACAATGTAATTTATTCTTCCATGTAGGACATCTAGAAAAATTGCTTTGAACTATTTATCCAGTTTAGTTATTTTGACATAAATTTGTATTTTCTGTGACATTCCTCATGATTTCCTACTTAGGCTAGGGTCAGACTAACGCATTTGATGCGTGCGAACGCATTTTTTCACGGAATACGCGAAAGCGGTCAGACGATGCGCAATTCCAGACGTATTTATTGACGGAGCTGTGAAAAAAGACAGAAATCTGATTAATCAAATTAATTGCTGAATGAAAAAATAAGGGTAAGGGGTATAAAAAGCCATTTTGTGTATGGTGGCGTTTTTCCAAGATGGATGCAGTCCAAGTCTTTCTGTTTGCTGCAATGGGGTACCTGTACCTGAAGAAGAGAAAGCGGCGAACCTGGGTTCATCAAATTAACGCTGCCAGACACACGCATGGACACTTTGTGACACTGTACAGGCCACTGCGAGAGAGAGACCCCGTGAAGTTCTTCAATTATATGCGGATGTCCATCCCCTCCTTTGATGAACTGCTGTTGTGGGTACGCGATCCGCTGACCAAGAGGGACACCTACATGAGGGCTGCCATACCACCGGAGGAGATGCTGGTCATCACTTTGCGGTAAGTACTATCGCACACCTGCATACATGACATCGCTGCCAGTAACCAGACATGTGCTCGGAGTGCATCATGTCTGTAGTTATATGCCCACTGGCACATGCATACCCAGACACACGCGGGCATCACATCACAAGTACAGAATCATAAATGACTCCGACAACAATGTAGACCAAACAAAATATATTGTAGCAAACATATCATATCATATAACAATAATATATTCAAAACATATATTATATTTTGTTAACTGAAGGTCAGGATATATTACACGTCAAACCACAGAACAAATTAGTACAAACAAAAATAATACAAAATTATGCTATATATCACATATCATGATACCGACGAGCATCTGGGTCATGAGGGCCGGTGCTGTGGCTAGAGCGGGACTCTGACTCTGTGGGTGGCCTAGCTACAGGGGGCATGGGTGGGTGGGTAGACAGCACCTGACTGGGGAGGGAAGATCCACTGGCATTGGCGGATTGTGGCACAGCACCGTAATAAACGGCTGCCTGTTGGACGGGAAAGGATGTCATCTATGGTCGCCAGGGATCTGCAGCGGTACTCGACCTTCTGAGCCGGGGTCATCTGGTTGAGGAGGGACAGACATGAATTAAAAAATGACATGTCCTCGGAGTCGGCGAGCATGCAGCATTGATGTGGTTGGGGAGTTTGAGCCTCCATGAAGGTGAGCATAGCCTGCTCAAAGTCTGCAGCTGGTGCCCTTCTCTTATGTGCAGGTCTGGGGCTGGCTGTTGGTGCTGTACCTGGCACCTGTCCGGTCTCCACATCCTCCTCCGGCTGCGACTCTGCATCACCCCGGTTGACCTCCTCCTGGCAGCTGGCAGAACCTACTGGCAGCAGGTTTTGGACCTGTGAGCTGGAGGTCGATGGCTGCTCAATGCTGCTGACAGTACTTCGCGGCTCCTGGGTCCTTCGGAGGAAGGACAGTTGGTCAGCGTATATATAGCCGTGGACCTTCTTCGAGCCAGCTCCAGAGCGCGCAGCCATGGCTTGCTTCTTCTGTACCCACGTATAGTTGTCCCGTACTGTGCACCATTTGTTCATGGCCTCTTGTGCTCCAAAACATGATGAGAGTGACATTAGCTTGGGTCCATCGGATGTGATCATCATCAAACATTTTAACCCTTTCGCTGCTGAGGCTTTTCCCGCCCCTGTGCTGAGGTCATTTTTACCGGTTTTGCTCATCATGTTTAAACGTGTTTTGAAGGCTTATTTTAGTATATTACCCAGACATATTATATATCGTTCTTTCCGTCAGACTCGGTAGATTCATAATATGTCATTATTATATGTATACGTTATGTTATGTCTGTATATTATAACAAAAAATGCAATAAAATATGTATTTTCAATAATTTACAATGTGTAAAGTGTTTTTTTCACATTTTAACATGCGAGCAATTGCGGTTATATTTTGTATGGGGTGCATACAGATTTCACAACAATAAATATTTGTTGTTTCGTATTATTATTGTGACATACATTTTATTTATTTATTTATTTATAAAGGATTTTACCAGGAAGGATACATTGAGATTTCTCTCGTTTTCAAGTATGTCCTGGGTTCAAGAACATTGAAGTGTTACATGTATGCGATTATGAATAAAATAATCATATACTCACTCTGAATATTCTGCTCTTTCTCTGACCACGTATCATACTCTGGGTACACGACACGGGACACCACGACCCATACGCTGCTCTTCTTCCCCTTGTCTTTGTACCTGTCGCAGGCTGTGTCCCATATCTCGGGATGCTCCCCCGCAGCGCTGATCAGCCTCTCCACATCTATTTCAGCGCCAGACATTTTCTTTTGCAGTTCCAGGTACACTCCAACAAAACCTGGAAACTTTGGCTGTTTGGCTATTTTGTAGGCCAGACATTAGCAGCGTCTGACGTCTCCTAATCACGCACACACGCTGCTATGCAGCCGCAGCGCACTCTGTACGTCAGTACTAGCGGTATCACGTTCTCAAAAAAATGCGTTCGTTTGCCGCTTGTGTTGCGCGGCCGCACTTTTGTGCGCCCGTACTGCGTATATTGGCCGTCATTTGCTGCTACTACGGCCATGATAAAGTGCGGCTGTCCACACTGAGTTAGTCTGACCCTAGCCTTAGTAAATAATCTGAAGGACATTTGTCTCATTCCATAAAGGTTCTTAGTGGTTGTCTAAAGCAACAGATGGCAGGTGTTGAAGAGAACAAGCCCTAAGGCTGGCAGTCACCTTTTATGAAAGATCTTGAACGAACTGGGTCATCCACAGGAAGCGAATATGGATGACCCAGATCGACCAAAGGGAAGACCGGCGAATGTTACCAAACTAAAAAAAAAACTGCAGCCGAACGCTGCCAAGACATGAAGGGATCTCCAGTGCTGTCCCTGGTGCTGAAAGGGCTTAGTAAAGACAACGGATAATCACATGATTACACAAATACAGATTTTTAAATACTGTGACAGTGTGAGTAGGGGCAGGGTGGCAGACCATAGATATATTAGTAGGCATATGGAGAATGCCATTTTCCCACTATAGGGTTAATTCTGAACCAATGCTTAATTAATACACAAAAAATGGTGCAGCACCGCACAACATCCATCCACCACCACGGCACCCCAAATGGCCAGTATCAGGATATAGTGGTTTCCCCTATACCAATGCACGCAAAGTATAAAATATATATAACCTGATTGGGCACAAATAATGCTCTCTGGGGTCACACTAATAGGTGTTAAATGCAATATTCAAATAATGTCCCACTCGCAAATAAAGAGCCCAGACACTGGCTCTGAGTGGGTCCACACATGCGGGTAGATTGCCTTCAGATTTCTCAGGTGACCCCCACCTTATTGGGAATATTTCATCCAAAAAATTTCAGGGAGCTCACATAGCTCTTAGATAAATGCCCATGGGTTTTTCAGATTGGAAAACCCAAGTGAAACCACCAAGGATCCGAAAAGATGGCACAACGTGGACAGGAATGTAGATAAAAAATCTAAAATTTATTAAAACATAACTAAAATGTACTCCAGAATGCATTTTGCCATATGGAATTGCTGCTGATGAAGCTGTTGGCAGCTGTCAATTGAGAATGCAGATATGCCATCCTCTTGTGGGATCACTTACTTCTATTTCCCACACCAATTATTATTATTATTATTATTCTTTATTTATAAAGCGCCAGCATATTCCGCAGCGCTGTACAATAAGCACAGTATAGACAGGGTTACAATACATTGAACAACATTTGACAAACAGTACAGGAGGAGATGAGGGCCCTATTCCCGTAGGAACTCACAATCTGGGAGGGTTGGGGTTGGAAACAGGAGGAGAGGACTGTAAGGTGAGAGTGATTGATGGTTGCATCAGTGAGTTGGGTGGTAGGCTTCCCTAAATAGGAACGTTTTCAGGGAGCGTTTGAAGGAAGAGAAGTTAGGGGAAAGTCTGACAGTACGAGGGAGAGCGTTCCAGAGAGTGGGTGCTGCGCGTGAGAAATCCTGCAGTCTATCATGGGAAGAGGTGATGCGGGGAGAAGCTAGGCGCAGGTCACTGTTTGACCTTAGGGAGCGGGCTGGGGTGTATTTGGTGATTAGTGAGGACAGGTAGTGGGGAGCTGAGTTAGTGAGGGTTTTGTAGGTAAGGATAAGGATTTTGAACTTAATTCTGCAGTGGATGGGGAGCCAGTGAAGGGACTCGCAGAGGGGAGCGGCAGAGACAGAGCGGCGGGTGAGGTGAATTAGCCTGGCGGAGGCGTTCAGGATGGATTGTAGGAGGGAGAGGCGGGACAGAGGGAGGCCAGATAAGAGATTATTGCAATAGTCGAGTCGGGAGATTACCAGGGCGTGTATGAGTTGTTTTGTGGTGACAGCGGTAAGAAATGGCCGAATTCTGGAAATATTACGCAGTTGGTATCGGCAGGAGGTGGAAAGAGACTTGATGTGGGGGATGAAGGAAAGAGCAGAGTCAAGTGTAACTCCAAGGCAGCAAACTTGGTTTGATGGGGAGATGGTGATACCCTCCACCATGATAGAGAAGTCAGGAGGTGGGGAGGCATTGGAGGGAGGAATAAGTAGGAGTTCAGTCTTTGACATGTTGATCTTTAGGTGGTGGGAGGCCATCCAGGAGGAGATGCCAGATAAACAGTCACTGACATTTGAAAGGACAGGGGGAGAGAGATCAGGGGTAGAGAGGTAGATCTGAGTGTCATCAGCGTAGAGGTGGTAATTAAAGCCAAAGCTGTTGATGATTTTGCCCAGAGAGGAGGTGTAGATGGAAAAGAGCAGAGGACCAAGGACAGAGCCTTGAGGTACACCAACAGATAGAGGCAATGAGGAGGAGGAGTTACCAGCAAAGGACACACAGAAGGACCTGTTGTATAAATAGGAGTCAACCCAAGCAAGTGCAGTGTCACCGAGACCCAGAGAGTTGAGGGTCTGTAGAAGGAGGGGGTGGTCAACAGTGTCAAAAGCAGCCGAGAGGTCAAGCAGGATGAGAATAGAATAGTGGCCGTGTTTTTTAGCAGTTAGGAGGTCGTTGGTGACTTTGGTGAGGGCAGTTTCAGTTGCGTGTAGGGGACGGAAGCCAGATTGCAGGGGGTCAAGTAGGGAATTGGAGGACAGGAAGAGGGAGAGGCGGTTGAAGACTAGTTTTTCTAAGAGCTTTGATTTGAAGGGAAGCAGGGATACAGGGCGGTAATTGGATGGAGAGTTGGGATCTAGGGAAGGTTTCTTTAGTAAAGGGGTAACTAGCGCGTGTTTGAAGGCGGATGGAAAGGAGCCAGTGGAGAGAGATAGGATGAAGATGTGTGTGAGAGCAGGGGTGAGGGAGGAGGAGAGGGGAGGAATTAGATGTGAGGGAATGGGGTCGAGCGGGCACGTGGTGAGATGTGAGGAGGACAATAAGGAATTGACTTCCTCCTCAGTGGCTGGGAGGAAGCGGCAGAGGGTGGCAGAGGGGACCTGTGGGAGTGGAGGTGGCAGATAACTATCTTGTGTTGGGATGTTGCTTCTGATAGTTAGAGTTTTACTGAGGAAGTAGTCTGCCAGGTCTTGAGCGCTGAAGGCAGCTGTGGGGGGAGGTGCAGGTGGGTAGAGGAGGGTGTTGAAGGTGGACCAGAGCCGTTTAGGGTTGGAGGACAGCGTAGATATAAGAGATGAGAAGAAGGATTGTTTGGCCAAGTGGAGGGCAGAGGTGTATAACCGGAGAATAAACTTGAAGTGAACAAAATGAGCTTCAGAGCGGGATTTCCTCCAGGCACGCTCTGCGGTGCGGGAGCATCTTTGCAGGTAGCGAGTCTGGAGGGTGTGCCAGGGCTGAAGCTGGCGGCGTGGTGCCTTACAGAGTCGAAGAGGAGCAAGAGTGTCTAGAGCAGAGATAAGCGTCGTGTTGTAGTGATTAGTGGCAGCATCAGGGCAGGTGAAGGATGAGGTATGAGGGAGGTGGTGAAGTAGGTTGGAGAATTGATGGGGGTCCACAGCATGTAGATTTCTGCGAGTGTGTGTGCGTGGTGGGGGAGCAGGGTGTTTAGGAAGTCCAGATAGGTTGAAAGAGAGAAGGTGGTGGTCAGAGATGGGGAAAGGGCGACAGTTGAACTCAGAAATGGAGCAGAGGTTGGAAAAGACAAGGTCAATAGCGTGACCATCGCGGTGGGTAGGGAGGAGGGAGGATTGTGTGAGTCCAAGGGAGGACGTGAGTGAAAGAAGTTTGGAGGCAGCAGGGGCGGAAGGATCGTCAATGGGAATGTTGAAGTCCCCGAGAATTAAGCATGGAAGATTAGAAGACAGGAAGTGAGAAAGCCAGGTAGCAAAGTGGTCAAAGAACTGGGAGGTTGGTCCCGGTGGGCGGTAGATGACTGCCACCCTGAGAGCCAGAGGAGAGAACAGGCGGATGCAGTGTGTCTCGAAGGAGGAGAAGGAGAGGGATGGGGGTGGAGGGAGATGCTGGTAGGTACAGGTGGGAGAGAGCAGGAGTCCGACCCGGCCACCATTTCTCTCACCCGGTCTGGGGGTATGGCTCAAGTGTAGACCGCCATGTGAGAGAGCAGCAACGGAGGCCGTGTCAGAGGGGGTTAGCCAGGTTTCAGTTAAAGCTAGGAGGTTGAAGGAGTTTGAAAGGAAGAGGTCATGGATTGCTGTGAGTTTGTTGCACACAGAGCAAGCGTTCCAGAGGGCGCAGGAGAAAGAGGACAGGCGCTGAGGGATTATGGGAATGAGGTTGCTGGGCTTGCAGGGAGGTGATTTATGTGCGATGGAGATAGGATGAGAGGGAAGTATTAGATGTGTTGTGGGGCCAGTGTTAGGGGATATGTCACCTGAATAGAGTAACAGCAGGAGGGTGAGAAAGAGAAGGTGGGAATGGGATTTGTGGGAGTGGGAGTGATTGGCAGCACGAGAGTTAGAGGGAGACCATGTTCTGAGGAAACAGAGGAGCTCATGTGAGGCCATCATGTGGGACGAGAGGAGGGAGGGGGAGATGCAGATAGTGTAGGGGTCGGTGGTAGAGGGGCAGGAGTTCCATTTAAGGAGAAAGGTAGAAGTAAAGAGTAGAAGCGTGAGAGAAAGCATGATATAGACGTGTGTTTACCCGGAGTAAAAAGTGGGCCTTGCAGTTCCTTCCTCCAGTTCCGAAAACTCCAGGAATCAACTCTGAACGTCCACTTAGGGATGCCACTGAACTCCAGGAATCAACTCTGAACGTCCACTTAGGGATGCCACTGAACTCCAGGAATCAACTCTGAACGTCCACTTAGGGATGCCACTGAACTCCAGGAATCAACTCTGAACGTCCACTTAGGGATGCCACTGAACTCCAGGAATCAACTCTGAACGTCCACTTAGGGATGCCACTGAACTCCAGGAATCAACTCTGAACGTCCACTTAGGGATGCCACTGAACTCCAGGAATCAAATCTGAACGTCCACTAGGGATGTGCGTTTCGGGTTTCAGAATTTCGGAATTTTCACGAAATTTCCCGATTCGTGTTTTCGGATGCGGCCGAATTTCCGAAAATTTTTAGATCCGAAAATGTCAGATCCGAAACGTTTTCCGAGCCGAAACGAAATATTTTCGGATTTTTCGAATGGACTTGAAATGTGTCAAACGAGAACAGACGTTCCGAAAAAACGAAAATTTTCCGAAAAACGAAAATTTTCTAAAAATGAAAATTTTCCAAAAAAACGAAAAGTCGATACAAAAAACGAGCAAAGTGACATGAAAAATACGAAAAATGGGCGATATTCCGAAAAATGTACAATTCCGAAAAACGCAAATTTCCGAAATCACGAAAAGTCGATACAAAAACCGAGCACAGTGACACGAAAATACGAAAAATGGTCGATATTCCGAAAAAAAAATGTACCCGAAAACGAGCCGAACCGAATCGAATCGAAACCGAAATCGGTCGAAACGAGCCGAATCGAAAAGTTTAAAAATCCGAAAAATCGAACCGAATCGAACCGAAAAAAAAATCGGTGCACAAGCCTAACGTCCACTTAGGGATGCCACTTGGGGATGTCACAAGAGCCAAGGCTCAGTGGAGCCACTCTTAAATGTTATATAGGGCGGACTGATTACTTTTTAACTGCCTAGATGCAAACACCTAAAGCTGGATGGGCTGTGTCAATAGGGCAGGAGATTCACATGCTAATTAGCAAAGCAAATGGTGGAGAAAAACAAAAATAAATTAAAAAAAATACAGAAAACACCAAGGTAACGTTACAATGTGGGTGCCTGCGAATACTGGGTGATGGGGGTCCTACCAGCAAAAGTATGCAGGGGATCAGTTGAGATGTGGGTGTCTGTGGATGATGGGTGATAATGACCTACCTGTGGAGAGAGGAGACACAGGAATTAGGGATCGTGATGGTGGATGGCATAGTGGATCTTGGATAAAACTCCAGGAATCAACTCTGAACGTCCACTTAGGGATGCCACTTGGGGATGTCACAAGAGCCAAGGCTCAGTGGAGCCACTCTTAAATGTTATATAGGGCGGACCAATCACTGCATTCTATGTTCTATCCCAATCACAGCATGTAATATACCCTCGTTGCCCTGGTTGTGGTGACGTAATACACCATCATCACCAAAGCGCTGTGTATATTACTGCAAAGGGCTGCATTTATTTTTTTCTTTGAAAGCTTTTATTTTGAAAACAAGTCAACAATACAACAGACATAAGGAATAGGAACAGCCAAAAAGGTCATCATTGGGAGCAAAGATACAAGGCGAAAGGGAAAGGACACTCAGACATAAAAGTTAATGGTACCACGGGGGGGGGGGGACAAGACTGCAGGTAAGCAATGTGTAGGGCACCAGACAAAAAAAAAAAAAGAGGATGGGGGACCGCCAAAAAAGCGGCATTCCTGGCTCTCTCCAGGAACCCCACAGGGAACTGGGCCAGACGATCTGGGGCCAGTAAAGGGCTGCATTTATGACCTGATATAGCTGTTGATACTAGGCCCACACACCCAAAAGGCAACTTTTTGTTAAGAATATTGTCTGAACTTTCCAAAAATGCCATTCTTTGGGGTATATCATGTTAAATAGGTGTGGAATTCTAAATGAAACGTAAATATAATGCTATATTTACCTCAGCGCTAAATTATATAATATGATGCATGTGCATGTTTTGATGTAGAACTTCAAGTATTCCCTGATTGTACAGTTTCTATAAATATATTTGTTATTTGCCATATTTAAACTCCCTGGGTACATAGAGCATTTAAAATGCAGAAATACCTTTTGTCAAATAATGCAGCAAAATGACTTTTTGTATTGAAGTTCTGCATGGTACAGATAAAGACTCCTAACTTTGTCTGGGGTGACTCAATCCAATCGCATGGGATAATATTTTTATCTAGAACCTGCCACCGATCTAATATGCTAATATCATCTTTTCTTTTATTCAGCGGAAAACCCAGAGAGATATACTAATAAGTAAATAAATATAAATAAATCTTTCAAAAAACCTTAGCCTTATAGTTACCATTTTTGATTGGTGATAAAAGGTAGAAAATTACAGACTATGGCCCCCATTACGCTCCTGGCGTTAAAACGCGAGCGCAGGGGAGGAAAAACTGCGCCTGCAGTTTCCCCCCTTGCGCCCGCGTTTTAACGCCAGATTACAATGCTGCGGAATATGCTGGCGTTTTATAAATAAAGAATAATAATAATAATAATAATAATGCAGGCGCAAAAAATGCTGCCTGCATTGTTAGCGAGCGTTAAAAATCAGGATGCGCGCAGCAGCGCTGAGCGCAGCCGCTCGCATCCTCTTAATGGAGTCCATAGGACTCCATTGAGCTCCCCTCTGCCGGTCACGTGACCAGCCGGATCTCAAATCGCGAGATCTGACCGGTCGACATAGGAATATGCAGGGAAAGACGGAGGGGACTTTTTCCCCCGTCTTTCCCTGCTCCCGCCGGCTGGAGGAGGCGACCGAAGCCGCGGTCCTCGCCATGGGACAGAGGGTAAGTATTTTTTACAGCTTGTGTTAACGGATTCTGCACCAGCGGAATCCATTAACACCAGGTCCTGGCTCTGGTTAACTTTTCGTTGACCAGAGCCAGGCGTTAATCAGCGCTGGTACATTGTAATCCAGCGCTGATTAACGCTTTGCGCTCCCCATGTTAAGTATAGGGAGAGCAAAGTGCAGTGACCTCGTGCTGAACAGCGTGAGGTCCCAAACGCAAACAGGTTTTTTAACCTGTTTGCGTTTGGATTGTAATATGCGGCAGATACCGCAGCTAACAGTAGCGCTCACGCAGGTAAGCGCTACCGTTAGCGTGAAGAATGTATTAGTGGCCTATACTTGTAAACCACAGTTTTTTGCATAATTTTTAAAAATTTATTGTAATTCCAGGTACAGTCTTTTGTGCATAGTCATTTAATTCCTGAATCACATTGGGCTATATTCCATTGTTGACGCTAACATGGGGACGGTAAGCAGGAAAAATATCCGCTTGCAGATTTTCACTTACTGTCTCCAAGTTAACATCCAGGGCCGGACTGGGGATAAAAACCAGCCCTGGAAAAAAATTCATACCAGCCCTATTAATATGCGGTGTGTTTGAGGGTATCACAGAGCTGTACAGTTATATGAGGTGTGTTTGAGGGTATCACAGAGCTGTACAGTAATGTGCGGTGTGTTTGAGGGTATTACAGAGCTGTACAGTAATGTGCGGTGTGTTTGAGGGTATCACAGAGCTGTACAGTAATAAGCAGCTCACATTTTATATATTGGCCCCAGCTCACATTTTATATATTGCCCCCAGCTCATATGGATATACTGCCCACAGCTCATATGGATATATTTCCCCAGCTCACATGGATATATATTGGCCCCAGCTCAAATGGATATATTTCCCCCAGCTCACATATGGATATATTGCCCCCAGCTCACATATGGATATATTGCCCCCCCAGCTCACATATGGATATATTGCCCCCAACTCACATACAGTTGTGTTCAAAATTATTCAACCCCAATGCTGTAAAGGGTTTTAGGGAATTTAGTGTACATTTGTAATTGTATTCAGAATGAAATCCTACAAGGACTTTTTAAAGAACCATATGCAACTAAAATGACATCAATTGGTTTTGTAATACAGTAGTAAATGTTTCTTTTGTGAATTCTTCATTGACACAATTATTCAACCCCTTAAAGACTACCACTCTGAAGAACAGAGGTTCATTCAAGTGTTTTCATTCAGGTATTGAAAACACCTGTGGATGTCACGGAGCAGCAATAAAGCATAATAAGCACCAATTAGGCAGCTTTAAAATGACTGTGATACTCAGCTCCTTCTAGACATTTACTGGTGTGGTTACAAACATGGTGAAGTCAAGAGAATGGTCCAGGAAGACAAGAGAAGAGGTGATTACTCTTCACACGAAGTGCAATGGCTATAAGAAGATTGCAAAGATGTTAAACATACCAAGAGAGACCATAGGAAGCATCATTCGCAAATTCAAGGCCAAGGGCACTGTTGAAACGCTACCTGGTCGTGGCAGAAAGAAGATGCTGACTTCGACTGCTGTGCGCTACCTGAAGCGTAGAGTGGAGAAAAGTCCCCGTGTGACTGCTGAGGAACTGAGAAAAGATTTGTCAGATGTGGGTACTGAAGTTTCAGCTCAGACAATACGGCGCACACTGTTCTGTGGACTGATGAAACAAAATTAGAACTGTTTGGGCCCATGGATCAACGCTATGTTTGGAGGAGGAAGAACAAGGCCTATGAAGAAAAGAACACCTTGCCTACTGTGAAGCATGGCGGGGGGTCAATCATGCTTTGGGGCTGTTTTGCTTCTGCAGGTACAGGGAAGCTTCAGCGTGTGCAAGGTACCATGAATTCTCTTCAGTACCAGGAGATATTGGATGACAATGTGATGCAGTCCGTCACAAACCTGAGGCTTGGGAGACGTTGGACCTTTCAATAGGACAATGATCCCAAGCATACCTCCAAGTCCACTAGAGCATGGTTGCAGATTAAAGGCTGGAACATTTTGGAGTGGCCATCGCAGTCACCTGACTTAAATCCGATTGAGAACCTCTGGTGGGACTTAAAGAAAGCAGTTGCAGTGCGCAAGCCTAAGAATGTGACTGAACTGGAGGTTTTTGCCCATGACGAATGGGAGAAGATACCCGTAGATCGCTGCAAGACACTTGTGTCAAGCTATGCTTCACGTTTAAAAGCTGTTATAACTGTAAAAGGATGTTGTACTAAGTACTAAGATTGAATGTCACTTGGGGGTTGAATAAAACTGATAATGATGTGAGCACAGAAAAGACATTTGTGGTTATTTCATTATAAATGTTATGTTATATTTGTCTGACCTACACGTGCCTCTTTGATTTAATTGTAAGCAAGATGACTGAATGATCAAAATCAATGTCAAACTGGCCAAAACACTCAATTTCAGTGGGGGTTGAATAATTTTGAACACAACTGTATGGATAGATTTGCCCCCAGCAGCTCACATGGATATATTTTCCCCCAGCAGCTCACACATGGAAATATTGCCCCAGCTCACACATGGAAATATTGTCCCAGCTCATATGGATATATTTCCCACAGCTCATATGGATATATTTCCCCAGCTCATATGGATATATATTGCCCCAGCTCACATGGATATATTGACCACAGCTCACACATGGAAATATTTGCCCCAGCTCACATATGGATATATTGCCCCCAGCTCACATATGGATATATTTGCCCACAGCAGCTCACATGGATATATTTTCCCCCAGCAGCTCACACATGGAAATATTGCCCCAGCTCACACATGGAAATATTGCCCCCAGCTCACACATGGAAATATTGCACCCAGCTCACATGGATATATTGTTCCAGCTCACACATGGAAATATTGCCCCCAGCTCACATGGAAATATTGCCCCAGCTCTCATGGATATATTGCCCCCCTGCTCACATGGATATATTTGCCCCCAGCTCACACATGGAAATATTGCCCCCAGCTCACATGGATATATTTGCCCCCAGCTCACACATGGAAATATTGCCCTCAGCTCACATGGATATATTTGCCCCCAGCTCACACATGGATAGATTTGCCCCCGTTCACACATGGATATATTGCCCCAGCTCACACAGATATAGTGCCCCCAGCTCACACATGGAAATATTGCCCCAGCTCACACATGGAAATATTGTCCCAGCTCACACATGGAAATATTGCCCCAGCTCACACTGATATATTGCCCCAGCTCACACAGATATATTGCCCCCAGCTCACACATGGAAATATTGCCCCAGCTCACACATGGAAATATTGCCCCAGCTTACATGGATATATTGCCCCAGCTCACATGGATATATTTGCCCCAAGCTCACATGGATATATTTTCCCTCAGCTCACACATGGAAATATCGCCCCAGCTCACACATTGAAATATTTGCCCCCACTCACACATGGATATATTGCCCCAGCTCACACATGGAAATATTGCCCCAGCTCACACATGGCAATATTGCCCCAGCTCACATGGATATATTGCCCCCAGCTCACATGGATATATTTGCCCCCAGCTCACATGGATATATTTGCCCCCAGCTCACATGGATATATTTGCCCTCAGCTCACACATGGAAATATTCCCCCAGCTCACACATGGAAATATTGCCCCCAACTCACATGGATTTATTTGCCCCTAGCTCACACATGGAAATATTGCCCCAGCTCACACATTGAAATATTTGCCCCCGCTCACACATGGAAATATTGCCCCAGCTCACATGGATATATTTGCCCCCAGCTCACACATGGATATATTTGCCCCCAGCTCACACATGGAAATATTGCCCTCAGCACACACATGGATATATTGCCCCAGCTCACCTCTCATGGGCCCACTCCTCCAGGTCTGTTGCGCTGCCAGCCCTGCAGGCAGCACATGTGACGTGAGGGGGCGGCACCAGCACCAACACTGCATGAGTGCCTTCCCACCTTGTGATCACTGGAAGGCACTCACGCGCTGCAGCGGCTGTCAGCCTGGCCCGGCCCCTCCTCACTACTAACACACACACACACAGAGGGGCCGGCGGCCGCAGCAGCCTCAGCAGGCAGCCTCCCTGCAGTGTGTGAGTGTCAGATTTCAGCAACCTACCGGGATTCCTCCCGGTATCCCGGTAGGTCAGTCCGGCCCTGTTAACATTCTGGGGAAGGTCACCACCGCACCACCGTGAGTATCAGCTAATGGAGTCCATAGAACTTTTTTTTTTTTAAATGTACCTCAAAGAATATAACAACAAAAATGATTTGGATGAGATAATGTGAAAAATATATTTACCTGCTGTAAATTATGGAAATCTGAATAGAAATGTATCATTTTTAGATATTTGTTGATGAAGCTTTCTGTCATCAAATGACATGTACACACAGTAATGTTATATTTTAAATCTCCTGAATCCACTGAAAAAAAAACCAATATACAATTTGACTGGTTTCTGCAATAAAATATGACTTTAAATAGCGTTTAAATGTGACCTGCAAAACATGGTCTAAACGAGCTCCACACACAGGTGAAATAACTCCGCAGTGATAGGGTTAACAAATCATGATACAAAAGCACAGCCTGGAAAGTGTTTTCAAGAGCACATTAAGTATCTAATGAGTTATATGGGTAGATTTCTTGTAGCAGGTTTCACATAGTCTATTGAAATTGCACATCAGACCTTATTTGACGTCAAGCAGTGTTACTGTACAATCTAATAAGGTTTTGAAGAGGGCATACCAACGGGCTCTCCTTATGGATAGAAACCATCTTTTACATGATATACATTAGACATGTGCACAGCACAAAATTTCGTTTTGAACTAATGGATTAGTCCTAAAATGCAATTTATTTAGTTACTAAAGAAATTCGTTTTCAGTTCTTTAGTATGAAAACTAATTTCATTCATCCGAAAACCAATGGATACAATTACTATGTAGCGGCTCCTCAGAGGGCTGAGATCGCTGCTTGTTACAGTATCTCTCACTCTCAGCACAATGTGGGCCATATTACATAGTTGGTGCTAACATAACCAGAGCTGTTGTAAACTTCCCAGAGCCATTCTAGCCTATGGAGGTTTTCAGTTTACAACAGCTCTGGTTAAGTTAGCACCAACATTGTAATACTGCCCCGTGTCAGGCAAAGCTGTTACAGTAACTGACTGCTGCTCATCACAGCACTCAGTTTCAGTAAAACGAGTAAATAATATTTTTATATATAAGAGGTTAGAACAAAATTATTTCCTTGTTTTACTGAAACTCTGAGCGCTGTTACAGTCAGTTACTGTAACAACTGAGCCTGATACATTGTACTGAGAGATAATGTAACAAGCTGCCGATCTCAGCGCTCACAGCCACTGGATTTAAAGGGCTGAAAAAAAAGGATCCTCTCTGTATAATGTTTAGAACATCCTCCTGCATTAATTAATACCCCTCTCTGTATAATGTATACAACATCCACCTGCATTAATACCCCTCTCTGTATAATATATAGAACATCCTCCTGAATTAATTAATGTCCCTCTCTGTATAGAACATCCTCAATTTATACCTTTCTCTGTATAATGTATATAACATCCTCCTGCATTAATGCCCCTCTCTGTATAATGTATAGAACATCCTCCTGCATTAATTAGTGCCCCTCTCTGTATAGAACATCCTACTGCATTGGGATGTGGAGGGTGCAGAACTTTGGATGTTGCGATGTTGCGCTCTTCATTGCTGGTCTCCTTCACTCATCAATGTAATATCACAAAAAGGACTGAAACTAAAATGTAGTGCATTTTATTTTAGTTTCTTTCGTTTTTTGTACTGAGCAGTTTCGTTTCTCTTGAGTCATACAAAAACTAAATTATCCCAAATTTCTGACTAAATCGTTTTAGTACTAAAACGAATGCACATGTCTAATATACATCATACTCCTGATAAAATCCTGAGACTAATAGGGAACTATGATACAGCCTGGTCAGAAGTGAGAAATATTTGTGATAGGTTCTGGCCTCTTCTAACACAGGATCCACATTTTCAATCCGTCTTGCCTAAGAGACCCTCCATGACAGCTGTAGACAGATGTAGAAACTTGGGAGATAGTCTAACTTAGTCAGGATCATGGCTTTCATATCCCTTTAAGGGCACTAATAAGTGTGGTAGATGCAAGGCCTGTCCACGTGTTCTAAAAAAATTCTCGACGAATAGCTAATGCCGACAACTCTAAGGGCTATATTACAAAGTTGGTGCTAACTGAGGCTAGGGTCAGACTAACGCATTTTTCACGTTGTCCGTGAAAAAGTGCGTTCGAACGAATGGACGTATTTTTTCACGGAATACGCAATAGCGGTCATACGATGCGCAGTTTCATCCGTGATTTTGTACGGATCATCAATAAAACACTTTTTGGGTCTGGACGTTATGTTGGCCGGACATTAGCAGCGTCTGACGTCTCCCAATCACGCACACACGCCTCTAGCGGACGCAGCGCACTCTGTACGTCAGTACTAGTGGTTTCACATTCTCGAAAAAATGCGTTTGTTTGCCGCTTGCGTTGCGCAGCCGGACTTTTGTGCGACCGTACTTCGTATATTGGCCGTCATTGCCCGGCATCTGCTGCTAGCACGGCCGTGATTATGTGCGCCTGCACGCGCGTTCGCACTGCCTCAGTCTGACCCTAGCCTTAACCAGAGCTGTTGTTAACTTAACAGCTCCATAGGCTATAATGGCTCTGGTAAGTTTACAACAGCTCTGGTTAAGTTAGCACCGACTTTGTAATATAGCCCTAAGAGTTTTGAAATTATTTTTTAATTGCAACTCTACAGTATACCAATTGATATGTGACTGTGGTATGAAATATGTTGGAAAGACTATTTTCCCACTTAAAGTGTGAATATTAGAGCACTTACGTGGGATAAACGATCAAAGAGATACCCCTATAGTGAGACATTTAAAAGAATATCATGCAGGGTCTATTGAAGTCCCTAAATTTTCCGGCATTGAACAGGTTAAATTAGGTAGATGTGGTAATCTGGATATTAAGCTACGCCAGCGCGAAGCTTTCTGGATTTACAAATTGGCCACTTTGTCCCCAAGAAGGTTAAATGCACCATTTATTTAATAAGCAGAATTGGGTCATTTTTTGATATATTGGAATAATATGTTGTTTATTTTATGTTACTGTTTGTTTAGTTGAGGGGATTAGTGTTCTGAATGTTTTTACATTTATTTGCTTGTGAACTATTTTATACTGGAGCACCTTGGTGGAGACTAATGACTGTTTAGTCATATTTGACTATGGATGCGGCTATGAGGTTTTAGATCTATGGAATTAGCCATCCATGTCTGGGATATTCATGGATGGGAAGGGCGCGAATGCTCCAAATAGTGTGAAGTGGAACCCCTTGCGCATGTGCGTCCTTTCGATTGAATGTGGCAATGTATGCTCCCCACACAGCCACCGTCAATGTAATGGGGCGGTGGTTGATTACGTCATTTTGGCGTCTGAGCTCTCCAAGTAGAGGGGGAGTTTCCCAGAAATTGGGCGAACGCTGCTCGAACGTACGGGGTTCTTTCGACTATAAAAGGAGGTGCAGGTACAACCCCCCCACAGCTCCTGATGAAGCCCCGTGTGAGCAAGGGGTGAAACGCGTTGAGCGTGCTATGATATTTTAACAGTTTTGTTTATTGTCTTTTTTGTCAGTCTGGCTTCCTGCCCCAGTCTCATTGTTGGGTGCCCTTATAATTTTACAATATAGGGTACTTGGATACTAGACTCCAGTGTGTACTGTTTTTATGGCATATTGAGAGGTTTTGGCTACATTTATTATTGGGCTGTATTATGCTATAATTTATTCCTTACTTACTTTGGCGTATAGTAGGCAGCTCGAACTGCCGAGGTATAGTTTTCAAGAGGGTTCTTTGGTGCCAGCACATGTTCTTTCAGCCAGTTATTTATCCTCTTATACCTTAGCCTTATATCTAGTCCCCGTGAGTTCTGAATGTCACCTAGACTGAATGTTCATCATTCATGAATATATGGTTTTATATACAGTATGTGGTGCATATCCAATAAAGATTTGTTTGTTTGAGCACCCTATATGGTAACCTTTGTTACCTTTCTCTTTTTGCTACTATTTTTAGGGTTCAGTCCCTTTTAGGGTATCTCTGTCGCTGTTCGTTTGTGGTTGTCATCCGTAGATTTCTTGTAGCAGGTTTCGCATAGTCTATTGAGATTGCACATGAGACCTTATTTGACGTCAAGCAGTGTTACTGTACAATCTCAAAACAATAATAAAATGTTTATACAACTCACTTCATACTTAGATACATACCTCCAAACTACCGTGATTCTCAGGCACCAAAACCCCTAATAAATCTCTACCGGTTCGAAAAAAAATTCTAAATACGTTAATGTGTATAAATGTGTGTGTTTATGTGTGTATGATCTTGTAGAAGCATGTGAATTAGTATAAAAGTGCTTGTAAGTGTGTGAATATGTGCATTAAAATCCATTTGTAGGAATGTTAGCAGATAAGTTTGTGGATGTAGTTGAATGTATATGATTACATGTATAAGTGTCTGGATGTTTGTATTTTAGGTGCATGTATATGAGTGCATGCATAAGTGTGTGGATATCTGTAAATAGGTGCATGCACAAGTATGTCTATAAATAAATAGATAAAAATATAAACTTGTTTTTTTTTTCTATGTGAACCAATACTTGAAAATCTCAAACAGGGTTATTCAAAGAGATCCGAATGGCTGGAGAAAGGTAAAAGAACGTTGAAAATCAGCGTACGGTTACCTTTCTTGGCCATTCGGCTATCCAGAGAGCAGGCAATACGCCAAATCTTGGCGAATTGCCTGCACATTCGGTGCCTGTTCGAGTGCAGTGAAATCCCCATAAAAAAGCACTGCTTCGGCTATTCAGAGAACACACACCAGCAGTGAAAGGTTCCCCTAATGCCCTGCCATCGGTGGTTTCATTCGACAGGTTTATTCAGGGGAATCCCATAGGTGTCAATGTTAAAAATATTCCCATTTTAATTCAATATCTAATAAACAGTTTAATATTTTATTCTGCAGTAAAGTCTCTTTATTTATTGATTTTTTTAGGATCTGTTTTTTGGGATTTTTTTTAAAAAAAGTTTTCCTGTCGGAAGTGGGAGCTCGGCCTGTCAGGATTTCTAGGCCTCCGGAGCGGTTCAGTCCAGGAGGAGAATCCAGCGGTGGATCAGCGTCTGAGAGATTGAGGTTGGAGGCAGTGAGAGGCCGAGGACGGTTGGTCCGGTGGATGTTGGCTGGAGGTGACGCAGTCGGGACTGAGGCTGGCGTGAGCGTTTCCAGAAGTGTGGAAGGTAGGAGCTCGAGGCCGGTATCCTTCTGGTCAGAGGGGGGGTGTGGTGAGCGCTACCAGGAGAGAAGGAGTGCGGAGGTCGAGGAGTTCCTCGGGTAGAAGAAGAGTTCGGTGGTCCGCCAGGGGTCCCAGAGGTGGAGCGAGGTCTGTCTCGGGGACGGATGTTTCGGCGGTAAGGCAGTTGGTGGATGGGGGTGTGGACGCTGGTGTGGCACAAGGTGGTGGTGTGCGGGATGAGGTCACTCAGGAGCTCAAAGTAAATTGGTGTTCAGATGTGAAGGTGGAGTGACTCTGGATTTTGGTGTGGTGGAGCGGGATAATGATTATGGTACTTCGGGTTCTGAGGCTCATCGCACAAATGTTTTTTCGTCCACAGTGCCGATGGTTCGGGAGCAGAGTCCGCAGCCGGTTGGTGGTTTCCAGGCTGATGGAGTCGGTGGAGTTGGAATGAGGGGTTCGGAGAGTGTGGCGCAAGAGGTTCCAGGAAGTTCGGCTGGACCTAGTGTGGCGACAGATAATGGAAGTGGAGGTGATATGAGTTCTTTCATGTCGTTTTTACAGGGGGCCTTTGAAGCTTGGTTGGTTTCAAAAGGGGGTGTGAACCAGGGAGTTGATTTGGCTCACGCATGGAAGGGTGCAGGTGGGCCGGTTGGGAGAGTTGGTGGAGCTCTTGCGGATGAAGCAATGGCTTCAATAGGACCGAGTGGTGTGTCGGGTTCACTCAGTGAGTCCGCAGGGGTGGCGGATGTGGCCAGGAGGAATGCATACGTGTCATTTTTTGGTCCTTTGGGGTTTCATTTGAAACCAGAGGTTAAAGAAGGTATCTGGCGGGGTGAGTAAGTGGAGCTTTTTTCCCTGCTTCCTTTGGATGAGGTGGCAGGGGTTAAGGAGGATTCGTCTAAGGAAGGTTTAAAGGAGGAAGAGGAAAGGAAAAAGAGGTATCGGAGGATTCCTAAGTCGTTTGGGAATTGGCTCCGGGCTTTTTGTATTTTGGCAAGTGTGGTTGGGGAGAAGAACCCACAACACTGTTCGGCTCTTTTTTGTTATGTGGATGGGATTTGGGAGGTTTATCGGATTTATGGTGGTTGGGCGTGGTGGAAATACGATGAGCAGTTTAGGCAACGTTTGGCGGCTCACCCAGGGATGGGGTGGGATCAGGGGCGGATCCAGAGACTAGTCTCGGGAGGGGCACTGACAGAAAATAAGGTATTTTAGCAGAGAGCCCGACTCACAAGAATTTACAGAGGGCCCGGCTCACAGGAGTTTACAATCTAGAGGAGCAGAGGGCCCAGTTCACAGGAGCTTACAATCTAGAGGAGCAGAGGGCATCCAGGAGCTTACAATCTAGAGGAGCAGAGGGCACCCAGGAGCTTACAATCTAGAGGAGCAGAGAGCACCCAGGAGTTTACAATCTGGAGGAGCAGAGAGCACCCAGGAGTTTACAATCTGGAGGAGCAGAGGACACCCAGGAGCTTACAATCTGGAGGTGCAGAGGACACCCAGGAGTTTACAATCTAGAGGAGCAGAGAGCACCCAGGAGCTTACAATCTGGAGGAGCAGAGGACACCCAGGAGTTTACAATCTAGAGGAGCAGAGAGCACCCAGGAGTTTACAATCTGGTGGAGCAGAGGACACCCAGGAGCTTACAATCTAGAGGAGCAGAGAGCACCCAGGAGTTTACAATCTGGAGGAGCAGAGGACACCCAGGAGTTTACAATCTAGAGGAGCAGAGGACACCCAGGATCTTACAATCTGGAGGAGCAGAGGACACCCAGGAGCTTACAATCTAGAGGAGCAGAGAGCACCCAGGAGTTTACAATCTGGAGGAGCAGAGGGCACCCAGTGGTTTACAATCTGGAGGAGCAGAGGGCACCCAGGAGTTTACAATCTAGAGGAGCAGAGAGCACCCAGGAGTTTACAATCTGGAGGAGCAGAGGACACCCAGGAGTTTACAATCTAGAGGAGCAGAGGACACCCAGGAGTTTACAATCTAGAGGAGCAGAGGACACCCAGGAGTTTACAATCTGGAGGAGCAGAGGACACCCAGGAGTTTACAATCTAGAGGAGCAGTTTACAGACTCATATCTGAGAGGTTTATTACTGTGCAGCTCTAGCTTTGTTATACACCCTGGAGGAAGGATCAAACTCTCAGGGACCCATTACTTACCTCCCTGGTGTCCCTGCATGGAGGCTCCAGCCCCTCTCCTCTGATCCTGTTGCTCAGTGCAGCCTCAGATCCAGCCCTTTCCTGTGGCTGTCAGGCTGGCATGGAAAGAGACAGGCTCAGCCACATGGTCACTGGGAAAAGGATCACCACGTGACACGCCCCTGACACATGACTGGGAGGGGCAATCCACAGTGCTTCCGCGCAGTGTGTGCCTCTGCAAATCACCATGTCTGCATTCACTGCACACATCGTGATTTGAGTTCTGGAGGTCAGCCTGGCATCTGCACTGCTCGGGGGGGGGGCAATTGCCCCGTTGCCCCCCCTGGATCCACCCCTGTTTGGGATCAGATGGACATTACGCTGTGGTTGCGTCTCATGGGGGCTCAGAAGACTTTACCCTTTCCAGGGGTCGCTGGTGGGGGAGGTGTTAGTTCTCCACCAGCAGGTGTTAAAAAGGGATCTTGCTGGCAGTTTAACGAGGGTCAGTGCAAGTTTGGTAATGGGTGCAGGTTCAAGCACGAATGTTCAAATTGTGGAGGATTGCATTCATTGTCCAGATGTTTTAAGAGGGCAAGACAGGGAGGTCTGATTTTTGGAGGGTCTGGAGATGGGGGCTTCCCCAGTGAAACTCGACGCGATGTTACCATGGCTAAGGCTTTACGGAATACGTAGGGATGCAGAGTTTCTGCAAGACGGTTTTGGTGATGGTTTTCGGATTCCTTTTGTGGTAAGGCCAGGGGGTGGCAAGTTAAGAAATTTAAAGTCGGCTAGAGTTTATCCGGAGGTAGTTCGGGAGAAGGTGTTTAAGGAGATCGGGGCTGGTAGGATGGCAGGTCCATTCTCTTCTCCGCCGGTGCGGGATTTGAGGATATCCCCTTTGGGGGTGGTGCCGAAGCGGAAGGCGGGGGAGTTTCGCTTGATTCATCATTTATCCTATCCGCGGGGAGTATCGGTGAATGATGATATTGGTGAGGAGTTGGCCTCGGTGTCGTACGTATCATTTGATTCCGCGGTTAGTTTGGTTCGGGATGCAGGAAAAGGGGCTTTGATGGCAAAGGTGGATATTAAGTCGACTTTTCGGCTATTAACTATTCATCCTTCGTGTCATCATCTTCTGGGGTTTTGGTTTGAAGGCGAATTTTATGTGGATCTATGTTTGCCTACGGGTTATTCCATTTTCTGTTCCTTTTTTGAGTGTTTTAGTACATTTTTGGAATGGGTGGGTCTTGAAGTGGCAGGGTCGGCTAATTTGACACATTATTTGGATGATTTTCTGTGCGTGGGTAGGGAAGGGACAGGAGAGTGTCTGCACATTCTTCGGTCTTTTCAGTGGGTGGCACACCGATTTGGTGTTCCTTTGGCTTCTGATAAAACAGAAGGTCCGGCGTCAGTCATCACTTTCTTGGGGATTGAGCTTGATTGGGTTAAGGGTGAGTGTCGTCCACCTTTGGGGAAAATGGTGGAAGCTTTGAGGCAAGTGGAAGGGGCCCTGTCGGTTAGGAAATTGCAGTTGAGAGAGCTGCAATCACTGATTGGTCATTTGAATTTTGCGTGCAGGGTCATTCCGGTTGGAAGAGTCTTTTTGCGAGGATTGGCTTTGGCGACACGGGGTATTCGGGAAGGTCATAATTTTGTTAGAATATCTGGTGCCATGAAGGAAGATTTGGAGGTGTGGAGATCCTTTTTGGTTTTGTTTAATAGGGTGGCCATATTCCCTTCGAAAGAAGTTTTGGCGAGGGAACTGGAATTTTTCACGGACGCCTCGGGAGGTGTTGGTTTCGGGGTATACTTTTTGGGGGCGTTGGTGTGCTTCTCGTTGGCCTGATCGTTGGTTAGCATCTACATTGGTGCGGAATTTGGCATTTTTGGAGTTGTTTCCATTAGTGGTGGCCTTGGAGCTGTGGGGAGGTGTTCTGGAGGGGAGAAGGATTCTGTTCCGTTCTGACAACATGGCGGTGGTGTCGGCGGTTAATTCTTTGTCGGCTTCATCATTGCCTGTCATTAGATTGCTGAAGAGGTTTGCGTTGCTTTGTCTTAAATTTAATGTTTTATGCAGGGCACGGCATGTTCCGGGTCACCTTAACTCAGTGGCAGATGCTTTGTCTCGTTTACAGTGGGACAGGTTTCGTTCCCTGGCTCCGTTGGTGGAGGAGGTGGGCACCCCTTGTCCGGAGGGCCTTTGGCAGCTAGGCTCGGAATTTTGGAAGATGGGTGAGAGGTACTTTGTCTGAGTCCTCTTGGAAGGCCTACTCGCGAGTCCCTCATGATTTAGGTGTTTTGTGCAACTTCCCAGCAATATCGTCGACATACAGCCATCCTCTCTTTAGTATAGAATTAGATGGAACAGATTTAAATAGACCTTGTTTTCATTTATTTGCTTTTAATAACTGGAAGTTAGTTATTCGACAAACACAATACTTATACCCATAGCACCAATCCTGCAGCAGTGGCCAATACTTTATATGTGCAACTTTAAAAATCCAAGGTAGTTTAAGAATTCATCTGTCCTTCCTGCAATCAACAATTTGTCTCTTCTGCATTGGGTTATTTTTTTTTCTCTTATCTAACTTTGTATCTCTGCTTAGGCTCAGGTTAGACGAGCGCAGTGTTCACATCCGTGTTGCCGCACAGTTTAACGTCCGTGGTAGCATACAGTTATGATCACTAGAGACCCACACACGAAGTACGTCCGAAATAGAAGTGCGGACGCACAACGGACACGACAAACGGACGCAAGTTATGCAAGAACGTAAAACCGCTAGAATGGACGTGCGGAGTGCGCTGCATCCGCCACGTCCGCATAGCTTTGTGTGTGAGTGATGGAACGTAGTCAGACGGACTGCATTTTTGATGTCCAGCATTTTTGAGGGACAAATGTTTTTTCATATTCATTTTATTTCCCATCTACATCAGTAAAAAAAATGTCAGTCATAAAAACGGACCGTGTGGCCACTACCTTCTCGTCAGTCAGAAAGTACGTCCGTTGTGCACAGACGCACAGAATGCGTTCGTCTGACCCTAGCCTTAGTCGTTAATAGTCACTGCCTTATTTATTATTGCATTCTGTGATTGTTTCTTTAGCATAATTTACTAATCATCATTCATTTTTATCGGCCTTATGCCTGTATTTGTAGGTTTATTCTTATGGTTCACCAATCCCATGCCTATCTATACTTGTCCATCCCTTTTATTTTAAAGTATATAACACCCCCTGTCACGGACCCACTACGCGCGCTGCTGCGCAAAGACGCCGGGTTAAGCCGCTCACTATCTATCTAGACCCAGATAATTACGCGCACTTCTCTACCCGTCCCGGCCACACTTTCTCTCACAGCAGGCACGTAGAGAGTGATATACTGATCCCAGGATTGCAACGCAGTACAAGTCTTCTCCTGAAGCGCGTACTAGCTACGTCTCTCACAATCCCGGAGCTCACTTTCTTACTCTATTAGTAACGCTGCCACCAGTCCTCACGGACACTACGCGCGTCGCAACAGGAGACGCAGGGCTTAGCAGCCGCACTATCCTAGACTCGGACAGTGACTACGGATCCCACAATTCCCTGCCGTTTCCTGACAACCGCAACACGCAATTTCTTATATATAACCGAGCTTAAAGCAAATAGCAATTCTCCCAATCTCTTAGTTAGCGTGGATTTCATCAGCCAGAGTCCAAACTTAAATACTTTTTGTTTATTTATGATAGAAAAATCACAGTGCTTGGTTACATAAAAAATTATAACTAGAATAAATCAATTACTTACACACTACACAGCAAAATAAAAAGAAAAAGGTTTAACCATAGAGCGTTACTTACGAAGAACTATTCCTTACGCTAGCAGCCATGGCCTCCTGGAGTCTGGAGATGTAGCATTGACAGATCAGTCCTCTTTAGAAGGTACCCCAAGTGATCAGCCAAAGCACATGGCCAGTGTTCCGAATTTATACACTTCCTGATCTTTCCAGCCCCCACCCACAAATGTCCCAGTGTCCTGGACTCCATTTCCCAGAGTGTGATTCTCTATGTTAGTGTACAACAGAAATTCCCTTTTTACAGCTACGTGTTATATCCTCCCCCCAGGGGAGAAAGCTAACCCTGTTAATTACAGTTCAGCTGTGAACACAGGGATACACTTACCAAATGGCCAGACACAAATATGAATATAACTCTATATGGAGGAGAGGAGATATGTATAAACCGGCAGATATACACATATATACAGGCAGACCCTTATATAGATAGAAATACAGATCTAATCTGCCACCCCCCCCCCATTTACCGATAGCACAGAGAGAAACCCATAACACCAATCCTGCAGAAGAGGCCAATACTTTAACCCAAAATGGCTGTTTGGCTCGTTCAACTCTTTTCTCCATCCTGCTGTGGCTGTTCCTCACACGGACCTCAATGCCGAAGACCTAGTGTGCTTTTTCATAGCAAAAATAGAACAGATAAGAACAGAAATTTCCATACTGCTGTTATCACCCATGCAGGAAGATATTCATCATGTCTATCCTCACACATTTAACTCGTTCCCTTCTTTGACTGAACAAGAAGTCTTCAAGTTATTACGATCCTCTCATCCCACTGCCTGCCCCTTAACCCAGTCCCCACATATTACAAAAACACTGTTTCTCTTGCGCCATCTTTAATCTGTCCTTAACCTCTGGGGTCTTTCCTGCTCCCATCAAACATGCCACAGTAGTCCCGATCCTAAAAAAGCAATCTCTGAATCCAACTGCTCCCTCCAACTACCTCCCTGTGTCCCTGCTCCCTTTTACCTCCAAACTCCTTGAAAAGCTTGCCTGTGCCCGTCTGATTGACTCCCTCAATATCCACTCTCTTCTTGACCCTCTGCAATCTGGCTTTCACTCACTGCACTCGACACAGAAGCGGCTCTGTATACGTTATATTCCTGTTCAGGCCTTGTGTTTATGTTGTCTTTCCTGGGTTGCAGCTAAGGGGTTAATCGTGTCTGCTCTCTTAGTTCACCTGTCTGTCCGTGTCTTGATCTCCTCCCTATTTAAGAGCAATGTGCCCATAGTGCATTGCTCCATGATTTTCACATTTCCTGGTTTCACCAGTGTTTTGTTTTCAGTGAGCTTCCTGCTGTTTGTATTCTGTTCAATTTGTATATTTTTTGTTATATACTTTTGGTCCTGTTTCCCTGTCTGTCTGTTTCTTCTGTCATAGTGTTCCTTGTTTATTCAGGTTATTGCTGTGGTTTTGTTTTCTGTTTATGGTTTATACGGATTCCTGTGTACCGACATTTTGGCTTGTAAGACAACCCTTCTGGCTCTAGTACCCTGGAATTTGGATATCGTGCGCTCTCTGGATTTCTGATCTCTGGCTTTCCTCATGACCATGTTTATGCCTATTCCCAGTCTGTACTGTTTGTATTGATATCCTTGTGTCTGTATTTCATAAGACTCTGCACGGCTTCGTGGTAACTTTTCATCGAATGCAGATCTGGCTACTTTAAACACCGGCCTATCAGTTTTTCCTCCCTAGCGCACCCCTTTTTACCGCTAGGATCGTAATTTGGCCCATGATGTTTAAAATTTGGCACAATTAGTACCATGGGCATAATAAACCCTGATAATCTGGGGAAGAGGTAGCCCATCTTACTTTAATAGTAAATTTGATTAGAATATATGATAAATTTGTATACAAGGTCATATTCTGGCCTCTCTTTTTACTACTTTATTACCTCTAAAATAAACCACTGTGAAACTACTACATTAGTAACCACATCTAGGGTTTCTCTGGTGAAGGCTCATTGATAGAGTAGTTTGGATAGAGCCCCGCCAGTATAGGTTGCAAATAAGAAATGGAATAGTAAAAAAAGTTGGCTTTAGTATAGGCTAGTAAAAACTTTTATTAAACACAAATTTACACATTTAACCCGTTTGTTGTGAACAGCATGTGGGACAGGGCCGGCCCGACAATGGAGCCGTTTTGGAGCGCTTGCTCCAAGCAGCAGAATTTTTAGAGTGGCAAATTTTGGTGCAGAGCTGGCCGCTGCACTATTTGTTTTATTCGGCACTGCGCCGGCTTCTCTTGGAGGCCGGCGCCGGGCACAGTGACCAAAGACCGCACCCCACACATTCGACTGGCCAGGGGTGGGGAGAGCAAGAGTGGCGGTGAGAGCAAGATTACGGCAGGTGTGGGCGAGCCGGATCTCATTCTGGATCTGCAGCTGCTCGATAAGATCCGGCTCGCCCACACATGCAGTAATCTTGCACTTGCGGCCACTCTCCCACTCCTGGCCGGCCGCACAGTCCAAGGCAGCCTGCTTCCTCGGAGCAATGCGGTTTGTGCTGCAATCGCAGCACACGCTGAGCTCCACTGCTCAGTGACTCTAACATCATCAGCGCGAGTCGCACGCTTATGATGTCATCAGCGTGCAGCGCGGGAACTCAATGGCACTCAGGAGCCAGCACGAGAGGAGCCTGGGTCTCCCCCACCACGACAACCAGGAAGACGTGCCCGGCCTTCTCAGTGCGGCTCAGCAGTGCCCACTGGACCACCAGGGAGCAATGACCCTCCCCCTCTCACACCTCTGCCCACCAGTGATTTGGCCCCCACCTTTGAACAAAAGGTAAGCAGGAGAGGGGGGGCAATAATTGATATATATTAATAATGGATACTTTGTTAAAATGTATTACTAAATTAATCTTTATTTAAAATGCATACATAAAATTTAATAATTTTTTTAATATTAAAATAACCAATTTTTTTATCTTAATATTTAAATATAGTATGTTTATTTTAAGAGTATTAATATATAATGTCATTTATATTTATTTTAGTGTGATTACTTTTTACCTTGTATTTTAATTGAAAATACTATTAGTTTCATTGCTGTTGAGCTCTGTGATACGCTCAGAGTTTTGTTGCTCTGCAGCTCTGTGATACAGTAACGTGCGGTGTGTATGAGCATATCACAGAGCTCCACAGCAATAAAACTCACGGTATTGTCATGCAGTGTGTATTTTTGACAAGCTCATACGCACCACACATTACTGTGAGTGTTATTGTTCTGGATTCTGTGATACACTCATACATGTCATGTGTTGTTTTTTTTGGAGGGGGGGCAGCATTTCATTCATCGCTCCAGGCAGCACAGCGGCTTGGGCCGGCCCTGATGTGGGAGATACTATCGAGTGATCAAATCATCATTTAGGCAATTCCTAAGTGATTGGAAGCTTCCTCCACCCTAGAATGGCTAACGGAGTGTCTAGCCAATCCAGGGTAACTGTGACATCTGTTACACCCCCTTAACTCCAGTATAGGTGAAGAGGATTTAATAGTGGAGACTGGGGTTATTTGGACCCCTGTATCTTCACTTCTGTGCAGCCCACAAGTTCATGTGAGGTGTCACTGGATCCCCTCTAATATGTTTAATCCCTGTACACAGAACAACTATCCTACACTGCTGGTCCTTGAAGTGGTCGATTTTCTACCTATAGTAAAGTACAGTAACCGAACACCAGGGGTTAATTCCAGAATACACGTGAGCCAAGTACCAGGGGTCGTTATGCCAGAGTGGGTCATCAGCCAAATGCCAGGGGTTGTTATGCCAGAGCGGGTCGTCAGCCGAATGCCAGGGGTAGTTATGCCAGAGCAGGTCATCAGCCAAATGCCAGGGGTCGTTATGCCAGAGCAGGTTAACAGCCAGGAGAATTGTAAGACAAGCCAATATCAATAGGTGATCAAAGGAATAATATGAACAAAGAACGCATTGAGAGGAGTGAAAACCACAACAGGGCAAGGAACCAGGACTCAGGCATCTCATTTTAAACACGGCAGGTGCCACCTCATCACGCCGTGCCCTGGGGTCAGCTGCTATTTTATTCAGCGGCCGGCCAATGAGCAACGAGGAAGGTGCTGCCAGATCCCAGACACCACGGTGTGGGACGTGACACAGGGCATGGCTGCTGGGCTTATACTTCTAAGAAAGTCAAATACAACGTGGCTGACACACAAAATGCCGGGTCAGGGTCTGGATCCGCCGCCTTCCAGGATCTGCAGTCCACCAGTTGTGTATAGCAAAAATCAGCGGGCCACATCAGGAACTTCACCATATAAAAATATATTTATTGTGGAATGGCTTCAGGGGTACTGGATTCAAATGATGTTTCGGCGAAGTGCCTTAGTCATGCCTTATACTTCTAATAGCTATAATTTAAACAAAAATCTCTTTTTACTGTGTAAGCGGTGTAGGATTTCGTACAATTAGAGGTATAAAAGTAAGTAAAGAAGCTATATACTTTTCGATTATTTTATTGCCACTGAGGAAGCGCCATGAAGGCGTGAAATGCGTTTGGCTACCTGTTATTGCTGCAGCCTTCTTGATGTACTGCCATTTATATCGAGCGGCACATTTCTGTTACGCTACGTTCTTAATAAAAAAAAATTATTTTCACTAGTCAGCTGACTGTGCGAATTTCTTCTGACTGGTTTTACGACGAGTTGTATCAGAAACCACAACTCGAGCGTGTAACCCTCGAGCCAGGTTCGGCTCTGGCAAGGGTAAGTGTGTAATCGTTATGATTTCATGCCTCCCATGTATTAAAAATTGGCTGCACCATTTTATCTTTTCCATCTTTTGGAGATTTTATACATCTGGGCACCTCGGAAGAGAACAGTGAACGGTGAACCATCATTCGGATCCTGAGTTGGTGAAACGTTTATTTGGATGAAGTTTTTCCCTTAAAGCTGAAGCCACTACATCGGCGTATGTGGTTGGGTGGTACTTTTCTTCATAGACATTCATATGAACTGTTTGCGGACAATCATCAGTTAAATGAAATATTGCGCTATACTGTATGTACAGTGTAGGCGGGAATTGTGACTATATTAATTTCTTCTCAATTATCTGTGCCTGATTGAGTTGTGTATTGAGAGCGTTGTCCTCCAAACCTTTTTTTCCTTTCATCTGATTGTTTGGGTAGCGGGACAGACTACATTGAGAGGAATACAGCAGCACCCGCTAATACTGCGTCTCCTCAGCGCCGTGTCATCCAATCTTCTCTGAATATCTAGGATAGGATTATTATCTAGTAGCATTTTGAGCACATATGATAAAAATGTTTGTTCTTCTATAAGAATTGGGGCTGATTGGGGTGTTGAGCATACAACATTGTGCGTTGTTTGCTATAAAATGAAAAAAGTGCACGAGATAGGTGCATAAATGAAACAACGGAATAAAATGTGTTAATTTATGTAATCTGTGATGTATTTTTAACCCCTTGATTGGTATACTTCATGGAAATTTCCAGCCAAGCAGTACGGTAGTGGAAAAATGTTGAAAGGCTGTTCAATAGAACTGCCAGTGTATGTGTTGATAAAAACGACCCACTAGATGTCAGGCTTTGACTACATTAAAAGTGGTCTCGCAACACAGTTTAGGATACAGATAACCTTCACACACTTTTATTCTTAAGAAAAAAATATTGTAAAATTTGAAGTTAATTTGGGTTAATAATATTGTAGGGTAGGGGCGAGCAATATTGGTAGATGTTTTGGAATAACTCCCACGACGCTCAGCCACTGATCAGGATGGCTGAGCCGTGTGGGAATGAAATTAACAAACGGTATTGGGGGAATTAGTAGACTGAATGAAAAAGGCAAAGAGGCGTTCATGGCACTGGAAATCAGAGGGGAAATATGCAGTCAAGGAAGGTGCAAAAGAATGCATTTAGTGTACCCATATGCTATGGGGAACATACGGTTTACCAGACCGTGGCTTAATGTTTTCTCTGTTTCATAGAATTAAAAAAGGAATGATGGGTCCCAAATCAATAATTATTATGCACCAAATGAAACATGTAAAATGTAATTTAGAATTTTACCACAGGACTCGGAGGCTCCTATTTTGCCATCTCTTTCTTTACTTTCTTCATAGCAGCAAAGAGTTAACAACAAGAAAAACAAACTTCCCCCACAACCTGGGATGAGCACACCCCACACACTCTCCCAACCAATCAATATAGTCCCGCCCATATATAGACTCCTCCTCTTTCTTTGCTGCTCTTCGTGCAGATAAGTATAGTTTTATTGTGCTCTGCAAATTTTCTGTATATTTTTATGTATTGTATGTTTTTTATGCATTTTGTATTTTATTGCAGTTTTCTTATATTGTTATCTTCACACTGCTCGCTTGGGGCGCCGCTACCCTCCGGTTTTAGCCGCAGGGGTCGTGTTCCCATCGGATCTGACTTGAGGACTGCGGTCCTCACGGTCACATCTGGCTCTTGTATTTTCTGTTTTTTCCTGTTTTATGCGTTCGGATCGCTAGACACTCGCGCTGGGCATATTTTGCTGCTGTGTGTGTTTAACGCTCGGATCGCGGCGTTTTCCCACGCGTAGCAACCCAAGATTCCTCTCACGCGCTTCGACACGCCCACTTCCTGCGCGCGCGGCGCCATTTCTGATACCGATCTCAGTAAGTAAGATGTCCGAATCTCACCGCAGCCCCTCTCGTTCCCCCGCCCGGGGCTCCGGGTCGGAGGGACCCTCTCAAACTAGGATTTCCATTTCTGAAGGGACTTCCCCTTCTCCCCCCCATAAACATAAAAAGAAATCGGGGAGCTCCGCAAAATTCGCGGCCCTTGAAGCCTCCCTTAGATCCTCCATAACGGAGTCTGTCTCGGCGGCTGTCGCAGACCTCCACTATTCATTCAGACGCTCCATGGATGAGGCTGTTAATGCACTTCATATTCCCCCAAAACAAGTTTCATGCTCTGCAGCATTGCAGAGGAATGTATCCCAGGTACACGAACCTTCCCAGGAGCTATCACAGGACGCCTCTCCTCCCAGGGTTGTAGACCCTCTGGCCTCAGGGCCTAGTGATTATTTATCCCATCCCCCAGGTGCTTATGGAGGGGCTGGCATCCCGCAGTACTGCCTTTATTGAATCGCGAGCCTGACTCTCGCAAAAGAGCCCCTGACCGCGGGGCAACCAATGCGGCCGAGATTAAGAGACCTAAGGCGGCAGCCTGGAGTCTCGTCCCAAGAGGGACAAATGCAGGAGAAGGCGATCCTGAGGGCGATGACGGAGATGACTCCATAACATTATACACCCCGGTCCATGATGAGGACCTGATGGTGGAGCCCCCCCCTATGCAGGTCGGGGATACAATTTACGATCCAGTGGGGAATCCCATGTTTAATCCCCGTGAGATTTCCCACCCAAGCTCCACTGCTTGGTCCCCTCAACCCCATGTAGAATGCTGGGTCGACAGCGTGATGCGCTGCCCTCTTGATAAGGGCACCCGATTTAACCTGCGGACTGAATGTCCTAGGCCCACCACAGCTGGCAAGACTTGCATCACCCCTGAGGTGGATGAGGCTTTCCAACAATTTGTCGCCAACAAAGGTTGGTCGGCCAAAAAGGGCATAGATTTTGCCATGAAGACATGTCAGGATAAATTGCTTGACACGACTGGCCCTCTGGTAAAGGGGCTAGATATTGTCACCCATGCCAAACTGTCTGATACCCCATTAGATCCCTCAGAACTTGAGGAGTGGCTTCAACGATCCCTTTGTTTACTAGGGAACGCCAATGCGGCGATAGCATCAGAGCGCAGGAAAACTATCCTGCTCAAAATGGACACTAACTTGACACACATGGCCGCCACCGACTTGGGAGCCAAAGCTGACGGCCAGCTCTTTGGTGACCCTTTTGCAAAAAAACTTAACACCTATGTGGGGTCCTTCTCTATGCTGGACAAAGTTGAGGCTACAATGAAGAGAGTATTTCCGGGTCGGGTCTCTCGCAGGGCCGGTAGAGGAGGGGGTCCCTCCCGCTCATACGGCTCCTCCTTTGATTCAGCTCGATATGCTGCCGACAACCCCAGCTATGGATCTCGCTTCTTCCCATCCAGAGCCAGACCCTGGCGCGGCGGATCCTACAGAGGGGGCAGATCCTCCTCCTACAGGAGGTCTTCAGGTGAGCACCTTTCACATTATCCCTCATTCGGGGGTAAGGATCGGGGGCCGCTTAGCCAATTTTGCGCTCGCTTGGGCGCGCCTCACTACCGATGCGTGGGTCTTGGCCACGATACGGGGTTTCTCCATAGATTTTGTGGACACGCCTACACAGACACGTATCCCCGCGCCGCTCCACGTTGCGCATGCGCAAGACTTACTGGTGCAGACGGAGATTCAAGACCTGTTGGCCAAAGGGGCGATAGAACTGGCCCCCCCGTCTTCAAGGGGTTTTCTCAGCACATTATTCCTGGTTGCCAAGAAAGGCGGGGGTTTTCGCCCTGTTTTCAATCTAAGAGAATTGAACCTCTCGGTTGTCTACCGGCACTTCAAGATGGAGGGCATTCACACGCTGCGTCACGTTCTCCTGAAAGACGATTGGTTGGCCAAGCTGGACCTGAAGGATGCCTATCTGACGGTGCCGGTCTGCTCTTCCCACAGAGATTTCCTCCAGTTCATGTGGCAAGATCAAGTGTGGCGCTTCACTTGCCTACCGTTCGGCCTCTCGTCAGCACCGTGGTGCTTCACGAAGCTGTTAAAACCGGTGATCGCTTCCCTACGAGCCAGAGGCGTACGCCTCATCATATACTTGGACGACATCCTCCTGATGTCCAGTTCCAGGGACACGCTTCTGCTCCACCTCCAATGGACGATTTCCCTCTTTCAGGAACTGGGTTTCCTAATCAACGTGGAAAAATCCTTGATGGTTCCGACACGCCGTATCGAGTTCCTAGGCTTCCTCCTGGACTCACACGACCTGTTGCTGTTCCTGCCTCCCTCCAAGATTCGGGACATACGCAAGGAGGCTTCCTCTCTCCTCCGACACTCAGCGCCTACTCTGAGGATCCTGGCCAGGGTCATCGGTCTTCTGGCAGCAGCGCGTCTGGCAATAGTTCCGGCTCCTCTCCATTATCGGGCCCTCCAACGCCTGAAGGCCCGTTCCCTCCGGGCGGGTTTGGATTACTCGGATGTGGTATTCCTGACAGAGGACGCCAGGTCGGACCTGTCGTGGTGGCACTCCCAGATGACGTCGTGGAACGGCAAGAAATTGTTTCCTCCTTCCCCGACTCTCACTATCGATTCCGATGCCAGTGGTCTCGGATGGGGTGCCCACTGCGACGGTGTGGAAACAGGGGGCCAGTGGTCTCCCGCGGAACGGACCCGGCACATAAATGTATTGGAACTTTTAGCGGGTCTGTTTGCGGTCCGGTGCTTCACGAGGGACTCTTCACATCATCGAATCCTCCTACGATTGGACAATTTCCCGGCGGTACATCAACGCCATGGGGGGTCCTCGTTCGGAACTGCTAGCGCTCATGGCGATGGATTTTTGGGAGTACTGTCTCCAACACGGTCTCTGGGTTCAGGCCCAGTTCATTCCGGGCTCTCCAATCAAGTAGCCGACTGGAATTCTCGACACCTGGTGGATCCCGGAGACTGGCGGATACCGCCTTCAGTGTTCGAGGACATTCGTTCGATCTGGGGACCTCTTCGATGGGATTTGTTTGCCTCGAGGTTGAACGCTCATCTTCCGGAGTTCTTCAGTTGGAGGCCGGACCCGGACGCGTTGGGCATGGATGCATTCCTTCAGGATTGGTCGGGGCGTGCCACTATGCCTTTCCCCCGTTCGTCCTGATTGCTCGGACAGTGATGCAAGTCAGGACTCAGATGGCGACACTGGTATTGATTACTCCGTTCTGGGCGGCTCAACCGTGGTTTCCGGCCCTACTGGAGATCGCGATCGACGTGCCCCGGAGGTTACCCCGCCGACCGGACTTCCTCCTCGACGCGGAGGGTTCGCCTCATCCCCTGGTGTCGGACGGCAACCTGGACCTTCTGGCGTGGCTGGTTTCCGGTTTGCCTGGCAAAGCCAAGACATTTCGATCCGGACTGGAGAATTGCTGTTACAAGCATGGGCCCCTGGAACCCGAGGAGCGTATAAATCTGCCTGGGTCAGGTGGTCTGCTTGGTGTGTGGGACGGAGTCAGGATCCCGTTTCAGCCTCTCTGAGTGCGGTCCTGGATTTCCTGACGTCTTTGTTTGACTCTGGTCTGGCTTTCCGCACGCTTAATGTCTACCGCTCGGCGCTTTCTGCTGGCCATGTGGGTTTTGCAGGGGTGGCTTTAGGGCAGCATCCTTTAGTCTGCCGTCTCCTATGGGGGGCTCGGTTCAAACGACCCCCCCTTCCTCGATACTCGATGACATGGGATGTTTCCCTGGTATTGCGTTTCCTGGAGACCTGGCCGGACAATGGGGAGCTGTCCCTGCGGCAGTTGTCCGCAAAACTGGTGATGCTGTGCTGTTTGTTCTCTTGTAAGCGTGTTGGGGATGTTCGGGCTCTGGACTACCCTTCTCGTTCCTTCGGATGGTGTCGTTTTCAACATCACTAGACGTACTAAGACTTCCATTTCGTCTGTGTTTTTCCCGGCTTATCCTGATCGTCCGTTGTTGTGTCCAGTTCGATGTCTCAGGGCCTATGAGGACCACTTGGTGGGGTTCCGTGTTGGTGCGGTTTCTCCTCTGTTCCTGTCATTCAGGGCTTCACATCGGCCTGTGTCTTCGTCGACCTTGGCGCGATGGGTGCGCTGGTTACTGAGTCTCGCTGGAGTGGATACCTCCTCCTTTGGTGCCCATTCGGTCCGTGCCGCTATGGCCTCCTCGGCGGTGGCAGCTGGTTGTAGACTGGAGGACATTATGCGCTCCGCTGATTGGTCTAGAGAGTCTACTGCTCGCCTGTTTTATATACGTCCCATGCGACACTGGACAGAGACTGTGATTGCCCAGCTTTGAATTGGCAAAATAGGAGCCTCCGAGTCCTGTGGTAAAATTGGGGAATTTTCCTATTCCATGACGGAAAGTTCTAATTTTAATAAGGACTCGGAGGCGAGTATTTTCCCCCCCTGGATTCCCTCCAGTTTGTTTGTTTACCTTTTGATTCATCAATAAACATTGGGTGGTTTGTCCGTGTCTTATTTACTGTGTGCGTCTGCGTTTTGCGTTGTAATCCGCTTCTTTGTGCACGCCTATTTCGGAATAAAATATTTTCGCCTTTGCGATCTCCTGTGTTTTATCGCCCGTGCGCTTGCGTTGAACGCAGTTGATGGTTCGGTTCTAACCCCGACCTCATGTTTGTTTTTCTTTCAGTTTCCCGCTGATCGTTCTGCCGTGATGGCGTTTTTTGTCACTTCCCCACGTCCGGCCGTGTTTGGCTTCTACGCTTCCCCGTTGGGTAGCTGCGTCTCGTCCTGGAGATTCTGACTTCTGGATTGCAAAGAAAGAGGAGGAGTCTATATCTGGGCAGGACTATATTGATTGGTTGGGAGAGTGTGTGGGGTGTGCTCATCCCCTGTTGTGGGGGAAGTTTGTTTTTCTTGTTGTTTACTTTCTTCATAGCAGCAAAGAGTTAAGAAAGAGATGGCAAAATACTCGCCTCCGAGTCCTTATTAAAATTAGAACTTTCCGTCATGGAATAGGAAAATTCCCCAATTTTGCATGTCAAACTAATAATGAAGGAACTGCAGGAAAAACCTGCATTCCTCCACGATCTGCCCTGTATTTATTTATTTGTGAAGTATTTTACCAGGAAGGATACATTGAGTTTTCTCTCGTTTTCAAGTATGTCCTGGGTGTAATATATGTTACTGGTAAAGCCAGGAGTGCAGTTAATCCTAGGATTACCTGGGTAATCTTGACATGGTTGTCATTAGCAAAAGTCCAAAGTGAAATGAAATTTCGGACTTTACCCGGGTAATCTGCAAAGTATCCAGAGGCCTCTGGGTACCCCGTTTTTCTGCTCTATTTTAACCGGGTAATTCACACATTACCCTAGTGTTGCTGGATAAAGTGTCATGTGCAACGAAACATCAGACTTTATCCGGGTAAAGCTGCAAACTGTTATCTGACGGAATATGCTGGCGCTTTATAAATAAAGAATAATAATAATAATAATAATAACATAATTGTGTTTTTGGTTATTTCTAATGAAATTGTAACCACAGTCACAAACCACACTAAATAACCATGATGTAACTCTGAGCATTGTCTGAAAATTTATTTATGAAGATAAAGATATTATATAAAGAGTAACCTAATGGTGATTATGTTTTATAAATGATATATAAGCACATATGACACATAATAAAGATCATGTAACTCTTTCACATTCATATAAGAAACATATCCTGTCACTCTGTATATTCATTATATCCGCAATACATTTTAAGGTTTGTCTTTTCCCATTCTCATTGATAACATCCATAGATAATAGTAAAATTCACTGTTACCCAAGCGGGGTTGGATGCTCTGCAGATTACTCAGGTGAAGCTGTGGATAGTCCTCAGATTACCCGGGTGAAGCTTCAGACTTGCACATTATCTGGGTAAAGTGTGAATTTTTCAGCTCTTCCAGACTGTTACCCAACAGGACTATTAGTCCTAAAATCACCCGGGTATCCGAAATTTTCATTTTTTTGCAGCTTTACCCAGCAGTTTTGGGTGATGTCAGGATTACCCGGGTAATCCTAGGATTGACTGCACTCCTGGCTTTACCCATAACATATATATATACACCGGCTGGGTGGAGTAGTACCGGCTGGGTGGAGTAGAGGTAACATCACTGCTCTGCGTAGAGAGAGCCTGTGGAGACATGGGTTCGATCCCAGCAAAGAGCACCTGTCCAGTAAGTGTCCTTGGGCAAAACACCTAACGGTACGTACTTGCCATCCAGGACATACTTGAAAATGAGAGAAATCTTAATGTATCCTTCCTGGTAAAAATCCTTTCTCACAAAAAAAAATATGTTAAGCAAAAAGGCATGACTTCATTGGGATATGGGAAATGAGCTGAATCATGTTAGTATTGAGCAGAGGCAGGCTGACCATCAACGCAAAAAGACACTGCCTGAGAGCCCTGGCCTACGAGGGGGACCCATGAGTACTAATGCTTAGTCAAGCCTGCCGTTCAGTGGAGCCCCACACCACCACAGACAAAAATCATAGGAAAATAGAATCGAGTATAAAACAGTCAAAGAGATGCAGATTAGCGGTGGTCCACCTCTGTGTTAGGCCAGGGTCAGGTGAGCGTTTTTCAGAGCGGAAGGAATGTCTGTGAGAATGGACTACCTTCCACTCTGACGCCCGTCTGGCCACCTTGATGAGCGCAGTTATTGCTCAGCCCTGCAAGGCTCGATCCTCCGCATCATAGCGTTTCGACGGGGAGGCTTTCAGCACGGCCACCTTAGCGCACGCAATTCATGTGTGCGCTACAGCGTGTGGCCGGCCCCGTCGAAGCATCACAACACTGGTGGATGCCGGGAAGCATGTCAGTACGGGCGCATGTAGTGCATTCATCTGACCACGGCCTTAGAGTTACAGTTACAAGTATTTATAAAGCGCCAACAAATTCCTTAGCGCTGTACAATGGGAGACACAGAATAACAAATATACACGTTACACACACAGAACAGAAGGAGGGAGGACCCTGCACGAGAACACTACATGAACAAAAGTATTGGGATCCACCTCTTGATTATTTCTCTTTGCCTACTTCTGTGAGTGTCTCTGTGATTTTGTCAGTTTCTATAGGAGTTATTCAAAAAGCGACGAACTTTCCACCGTATTTCACCGTACGGTGCAATTTCGTGGCAGTTTGTCTATTCAGAAAGATGTCAATTGCCAAATACTGGCAAATTGACAGTGAAATATGGTGCAGTTTGCTGCGGATCGGCGATCTTCAGCGGCAGCGAAGTTGTCCCATAGAGAAGTAATAGTTAATCTATTCAGAAAACGCCAAACTGCACCAAAGTGTCAGTGAAATATCCTGATTTTTAAGTGATTCAGTTTGATAGGTTTAAAACAGGCTGTCGGGGACCAGCTAACCCTGGAGGGTGAGGGTACGAGCCCAGGGGTGCAGTGACACACAGCAATAGCAAACAAGGAGGTTTTATTATGGGTGTAATGACACAGATGATGGGCAAGACTGGAAGAGGGCTGACTAACAGATACAAGGAGGAACTGAGAGACAGGACAGAAAGAGGTTAACTAAAGAACATACAGAACGCAGGACAGAAGGGGTTAACAGACAGAGAGATAGATGGTCAGGGCAGGAACAGGACTGACAACAGATACAGGGGGCACTGACTGGATAGGGAAGGGTTGATAGACAGATGGATAAGAGTGATGAGAGTAGGTACTGGGAATCTGGCAGCAGATGAGGGTCTCGATAAACAATGAAAGTCTTTGATACAAAAAAAGGGGTCACAGCAAATAAAGGTTTCCAGGTGCAGAGTCCAATAGGGGTAGTCCAAAAGAGTGGTCGAGGGTATTCCAAGGGTCAAGGACAAGCAGAGAGTGGCAAAGTCCAGTTATCCAAGGCAAGGGGGGAGGGTCTGGCACACCAATAGTCAGATACAGGTAAGCAGCAGTTAAACAATAGATCAGGCTTCTTATTCCACACTAGTCACTGGACATCAGGTAACGCTGAAGCACCCTGGGATGTGTGCGGCTTCATTAAATAGGAAGCAGAGCTATTGATTAGGTGCACCTGGGTCTGCTACAGCTTGCAGAGGAAACCAGTTCCCAGCTAGGCAGCACCTTTCAAGCACTGCCCAGGTGTATTCAAGGTGCAGCAGCGCCAGATTTGCCCTTCCTGCAGCAGTGGCGATTAGGGACATGACACAGGCGAAATCCATAGGATTCAATGTTAAAAAATAGTGTAGCGCTGTGTTAATTCCTTATTGTGGCAGTACCTATTTTTGGCCACCGGAGGGAGACAAGCGCAATGTGAGACACTGAATATTACATTGGGACTACATTTCCCGGCATGCTTTGGGAACAGACACAGGAAGTGGGTGGGACAGAGAGACTTACATCCTGAGCCTCGTGGAGAGAGCTGGCAGAGCGCGCCAGGGAGTGAGAGAGACAAGACACAGTGCTGCAGAATGTAAGAGTGTCCAGGCCGGAGCGCAGGTGCGGCCTGGAGTTACAGATCGGGTTACTCAGCCTTACCAAAGGGAGACCCAGTGATCCACAAGATTACCCAAGCTGCTATTGAGGAAGCCAGAAGACCCCGAGTAAGGAGTACCGCAGGTCGATCGGACTGGGTAAGCAGCAGGTGGTAAGCTGGACAAGTCGCGGCAGGAGCAGAAAGCCAGACAGCGGATCCAGAAGCCAAGAGAGCCCAGTCAATATCGAGCGGAGAGACGTCCTGGTCCAGCGGAGCCTCAAGTATCTGGCGGATGGGTGAGAGGCCTTCTAGGCCGTTGTAAAAACCAAGAAAGCACGGCCTGCTGTTTGTTTCCAAAACCCACAGGGCCCCAACTTGACTAGTCGAAGATACATCTTGAAAATTCACTGGCCAGTTGAATAGTATACCCGGTACCACCTAACACACCACACACACACTTACATTCCGGACACAACCTGTGCGGGACTCACTCCCCATCACAAAGGGTTAAAGAGATAATTTTCCATTTTCTTTCCGCTGCGAGTTTCTCGAATTACGAAACCTTGTATTTCTTTCCGCTGCACGTTTCCTCGAAATACGAAGCATCGTATTTCTTTTCCTCTGCGCGTTTCCCGCATTACGAAGTACTGTAAATATATCTACGAACACCGTGTTATTCATTATATGCCATTTATTCTAGTAAACTATATAATTTATAAAATCCACAACGGTGCTGGAGTATATTTATTCCCTAGTGCGGGGAGACTGACCCGAGGTTCAATTTCAGCGGCTCCTCTGGGAGTGAGCGCTACACGTGGGGGCTCGTCCGGGATCCAGTCTCTGGAAAAACTGCATCTAAAGGGTTAAATATGGATCCAGATACTGTTGCCGAATGGTGTGAGGAGCACAGTAGTCAGTTAGAATGTTGTATAGTCATGGATATTCCCGCAGACACTTGGGCCAAAGATCAGATTCGCCAGGCCATGGCCGCGCTGACACCAGATCATCGGGGGTTAATCCTGGACATTAAAGAGAACCCAGATACCTCTCACACGTATGTTCTTTTTGAGTGGAGAAAGGGTGTTCCAGAGTGTTTTCAGGGCGCGAGTATGAAGCTGACCGATGAGGTGGAAGTCAAACTGATTCAGCCAAGTGCACCACGTGGCGAATCCGCAAGTGTTCCCGCGCCCAGTCCATTGGCCATGATCGGGCCTGAATTTATAGTGGCTATTGGAGATTTGCTGGCTAAGTGTCAGAGAACAAGCCCTCCGCACACTAACTTCGGTTACCGACGGTTGAGAAATTTTACAGGAAACGTACCAACTCCGGCGGGAGAAGAAACCTTCGAAGAATGGGTGGAACAGGCGATGCAGGCTCTGGATGAGTGGGATGTCCCTGAAGTCCAGAAAAAGCAAAGGATCACCGAGAGCTTAAAGGGACCTGCGTCAGAAGCTGTGAGAAACCTAAAACTGAGTAAGAAAGACTGCACTGCTTTAGATTATTTGAACGTTCTGGAGGAAGTTTTTGGGCGAACGAGAAAGGCCGCAGAGCTTGTATATCAGTATGAACACACCTACCAGTGAAGAAAGGTGAGAGAATGACCGAATACATGAGGCGCCTAGATAAGATTCTGCACCAGATACTCCTCAAGAAAGGGGCCGAACCGGCCGAAGTGGATAAGATCCGAATAAAACAGATCCTGAGGGGCTCTCAACCTCTAGATCCAGTGATGCTGCAGCTGAGAAGCAAAGCAAGGTAATCAAGAACTGAAGTACCTGGAACTGATCCGAGCTGTCAGAGAGGAGGAGGCTTTACTGGAAGAAAAATCCTTCAGGCGAGGAGAAAGAGCTTACGCGCAACCTGTGAGGCATAACGACTGTTTGCAGCCTGAAAGCGACTCGTTAGATACCTACGGATCCGACGTGGACGAGCAAGAGCATCTGATTGCCTTTAAATCCACAGAGAGGGCTGTCAAAGAATTAAACCTCTCCGAACATGGTGAGTTGCACAAAACTGTTAAGAAAGTACAAGAAGCTCAAGCTGAATTGCAACAGGCGCACGCGGAACTGTGCCGAGTATTGTTGAAGGTGACAGAGATGCAGGCAGAAATGCAGAAGTTCCTTACAGGCATACAGACAACCGGAGTTGCTGTGGCGTCTAGCCAGGGTCCTTCAACCGAATCACAGCAGGCGACTGCGTCTCCGCTCTCTAAGAAGAGATGTTTCGGTTGTGGAGAAATGGGCCACTTCCGCGCACAATGCAAAGGGCGAAAGCCTGAAGGGAATAGAGTTGAGGAGCTCTTGAAAGCTTTAGAAGGACTGTTATCTACCTCACCGGCGGGAAACGCCAGAGGGCACAAGTGAAGGAGCAACTTAGGTGCCCAAAGGTCGAAACCCACTCCAAAAATCAAGCCAGGACTAAGAGGGCAAGAGGGCCCAAAGTCCGGCCAACTGCTGAGCCTGCCAGGACTGAAAGAGTCACTCCCTTAGCATCCGGACCTACGTCATGGGGAAGCAATGCACACCCAAAACCTACACGGGCCAAGAAGAAGGCCAGGGTACAACAAACTGGGTCTAAATGTCCTGGTGCCACCACCAAGTTTCCTGACCAGCTGATAGGTCCTTCTCCTATTGTGCCAATCCAAGTGGAGGGAGTCTACACGAAAGCCCTGTTGGATTCAGGGGCTCAAGTGACATTGATCTACCGAGACTTCTACGAGAAACACTTGAAGCACATTCCTCTACAGAAATTGAAGGACCTGGAAATCTGGGGTATCGGCGGAGAAACTCCCCTATGACGGGTATCTACAGGTGAAGTTGGAGATCGGATCCGAAGTCATCGGACAGTCCGGAGGTTGTGATGCATTGGCCATTGTGTGTCCTCGGCCTTCAGGGGCAAACAGGAGTTCCATGATAGTGGGGACGAATACTGATTTGGTGCGACGTCTCCTGACACCTATCGTATTGGAAGAAGGTTCTACTCAAGGAGTACACCCAATGTTACGTCCAGTCTATCAGAGGATGGTCGAAGAACAGAAGGCACCTGCCGAAGTGGGGCGCCTATGGAGATTAGAAGGAACAGAGAAGGTTCTGCAAGCAGGAGAAGTAGCGAGCTTCCGGGCTTCAGTCAAGTTGAACGGATCGCCACCAGGTCCCTATGTGGTACTGGAAACCGATTTTAATCATGGGAGTGAAGCCGGAGTCGAAGTAATTCCTGAAATAATCTCCACTAAAGCTTTGAAAAGAACACGAGGAAGAGTCTCAGTCAGCGTGTGCAATGTGTCTGATTCTCCAGTAGTCCTTAAAGCACGAATGCCTATCGGGCAAGTAGCGTCCGCTACGCCCCTCTCTCCTACCGATTTAGGAGGGGGAGTGGATAAAGAGATTCCAGATGAAAGATTCTACCCCAAGGACGCTCCATTTCACCTGAATGGAAGAAACGTCTTCAGTCTCAAGTTCTAAAGTGGAGAGAATTGTTCTCGAAAGATGAGTTCGACGTAGGCCTAGCTAAAAGTACTGAGCACCACATTCGATTACAAGAAGACAAGCCGTTTCGTGAAAGGTCAAGACGAGTTCCGCTGGGAGACTTGGACGATCTGCAAGAACAGCTGAATGAACTGCAAAGAACCAAGGTGATCCAAGAGTCCAGGAGTCCATACGCATCTCCAATAGTGATGGTCCGAGAAGAAGAATGGTTCTGTCTGCCTATGCATAGACTATCGCACGCTGAATCGGAGAACCATCCCAGACCAATATGCTACTCCTCGGATAGAAGATGCCTTACAGTGTTTGTCTGGAGCAAAATGGTTTAGTGTACTAGACCTGCGAAGTGGGTATCACCAGATACCAATGCATCCTGAAGACAAAAGAAGACTGCGTTCATCTGTCCACTGGGGTTCTTTGAATTCAACAGAATGCCTCAAGGCCTTACGGGGGCTCCAGCCACGTTCCAACGGTTAATGGAGAAGACAGTCGGGACATGAATCTGATCGAAGTATTAGTGTACCTGGATGACATAATTGTGTTCGGAAGACTCTGGAAGAACATGAACAACGTTTGGAGAAGGTCTTGAAGAGGCTCCATGAAGAGGGATTGAAACTGTCTCTGGAGAAATGTCAATTCTGCCTACCGTCTGTTACGTATTTGGGACATGTGGTCTCAGCAGAAGGTGTTTCAACAGATCCTCGGAAGTTGGAGGCCGTAGCTTCTTGGCCTAGACCCCGAAACGTCACTGAACTTAGATCTTTCTTGGGGTTCTGTTCCTATTATCGAAGATTTGTAGGAGGATTCGCAAAAATAGCTCAACCACTGAACAAACTCCTACAGAAGGAAAGCACAGAAGAAGGCTGCAAGGTCTCTGACCGAAACCCGTCAGCTCCAGGACCAAGGAAAGCTCGAGAGTCCATACAGGAGAATGGACTAGTCAATGTGAAGGTGCTTTCTTGAAGCTGAAAGAGAGTCTAACTCAAGCTCCTGTCTTGGCCTGCGGACCCTCACAAGCCGTATGAGTTACATGTGGATGCCAGCAGAGAAGGTCTAGGAGGAGTCCTGTATCAAGAGTATGGTGGATTGCTGAGGCCTGTAGCGTACGTGAGCCGGAGCCTTACGCCTTCAGAGAAGAACTACCCTACCCACAAGTTGGAGTTCCTAGCCTTAAAGTGGGCAGTGGTAGACAAGTTAAAGGACTATCTGTATGGAGCTGAGTTTGTGATAAAGACGGATAACAATCCTCTTACCTATATTCTTACTCCTGCGAAACTGGACGCAACGGGACATCGGTGGTTGGCCGCTCTGTCAGGGTTTCGGTTCAGCCTGAAGTATCGCCCTGAGGTGAATAATCGAGATGCTGATGCTTTGTCGAGAAGACCCTACGCTGCAGAATGGACTCCGTTAACTCCAGACGGGGTCCAAGCTTTGTGTCAAGGAGCAGAGCGCCGGGTCAAGGGAGGGATTGAAGCGGAGGCCATAGGAGTCATGGCTGCGGCTGTTCCGGAGTTCTACTGCAACCCTACGCAATTGAGGGATGAAAGTCTACCTACCTTTCCAAAACAGGACCTGAAAGCTGATCAGGCCAGAGACCCTTTAATTGCATTAACCATAAAGGCCCTAACTGCGAACCAGCGTGAAATTCTACTGACCAATTCCCCAGACGGAGCCAGATTGGTCTACAAAGAGTGGGAACGGTTGAAGATGTTGGATGGGGTGGTCTACCGAAGGGCCCCCTCAACCAATGCTGAAGAGACCCAACAGTTATTCCTTCCCACTAAACATAGGGAGAGTGTGCTGCGATCGCTACATGATGAGCATGGACATTTGGGCGCTGAAAGGACTTTTAAGCTGGTGCGAGACAGGTTCTATTGGCCTTGCATGAGAGCTGAAGTGGAAAGTTATTGCCATTCATGTCTGAGGTGTATTCAGAGGAAGACCCTACCGACCCGAACCGCTCCAATGAGCCATCTGCAGAGTCAGGGACCCATGGATTTGGTGTGCATTGACTTCCTGTGCTTAGAGCCGGATGCTAGTGGGCAAGGGAATATTCTAGTAGTGACTGATCACTTCACACGTTACGCCCAAGCCTTTTCCACGAAAGACCAACGCGCTCCGACCGTAGCAAAGGTTCTGATGGAGAAGTTCTTTGTTCACTACGGCCTACCAAGGAGAATACACTCTGATCAGGGTAGAGACTTTGAAAGCCGACTTGTTGGGCAATTGTTGGAACTGTTGGGAATCCAAAAGACCCGAACTACACCATATCACCCTCAAGGTGATGCTCAGCCTGAGAGGTTTAATCGCACGCTGCTAAATATGCTGGGGACATTGTCAAACACAGAGAAGCAGAGTTGGAGTCGTCACATAGCTACTCTGGTGCATGCATATAACAGTACGGAGAGTGACGCCACTGGATACTCACCGTACCGTCTTATGTTCGGAAAAGAAGCTCGACTGCCGGTTGATTTGGCGTTTGGGTTATCTCTAGACCAGACGTCGGTAGCTTCCCATAGAAATTACGTGGATAGACTTCGAAAGAATCTGGCCTCTGCGTTTGAACAGGCCTGTTTGACCTCAGGAAACAGGGAAAAAGGAACAAAAGGAACTATGACTTGAAAGTTCGGATACAGGATCTACAACCCGGTGATAGGGTTTTGTTGAAGAACTTGGGTGCTGCTGCGAGGCAAAAGTTGGCGGATAGATGGAGTTCTCAAGTCTACATTGTCTGCAAGCAACTGCCGGGTCTGCCGGTGTATCAAATCCGGCCGGATGGAAAGGCTGGGCCTCTTAAGAACTGGCACGGAATCATTTGTTACCTTTGAGAGAAGCTGTGAGGATGCCAGTTGGGGACGAACTTCCTCTGCCAAATCCGCCTGCTCCACGTTTGCCTCCCGTTACTCGGTCTCAGCAGACCCGGGCTGTCGAAGAGAGCGAAAGGGACAGTGAGGAAGAGAGTTTTTGTCTGGACTGGATGCGCTCACCGGAACCTGAAGAGGTTATCGCGGTTCCTGAACGGTGGGAAAGTAATTTGAGGCCTGAAGCTCCTGAATTTCAGTTAGAAGTTCCTGAGACTATTGCAATCCCTGTAGTTCCTGAAGCTGAATCTTATGACTACAGTTCTATGCCTTCACTGGAGGGATCATACTCCGAAGAGGTGTCTGCTCCAGTGGTAGAAAGAAGGACTGAGCCAGCGCCTATAGTACTTCCACCTGAAGAGGAACTGATTGAGCCAGAACCAAAACGCTCTGTTCGACCGCCCCAGCGACTCACCTACGACCACCAGGACAATAGCCCTGAAGAGGCTGTCACCACAGTGCGAAGGTTGCCCGAAGTGTCTGCTATGTTAGCTGAGGTAGCCCAAAGCATGAGTCAACTTGAGGAAGTGTATCTAACCCACTGTATGCTTACTGCTGAGCCTGTATATGTTGCCTAAGCTGTGTTGAAATGTAATGTAACTGTTGCACCTACTTGGAGAGACCCAAGAGTTCTAGGAGGGGGAGAGTGTAGCGCTGTGTTAATTCCTTATTGTGGCAGTACCTATTTTTGGCCACCGGAGGGAGACAAGCGCAATGTGAGACACTGAATATTACATTGGGACTACATTTCCCGGCATGCTTTGGGAACGGACACAGGAAGTGGGTGGGACAGAGAGACTTACATCCTGAGCCTCGTGGAGAGAGCTGGCAGAGCGCGCCAGGGAGTGAGAGAGACAAGACACAGTGCTGCAGAACGTAAGAGTGTCCAGGCCGGAGCGCAGGTGCGGTCTAACGGAGTTACAGATCGGGTTACTCAGCCTTACCAAAGGGAGACCCAGTGATCCACAAGATTACCCAAGCTGCTATTGAGGAAGCCAGAAGACCCCGAGTAAGGAGTACCGCAGGTCGATCGGACTGGGTGAGCAGGTGGTAAGCTGGACAAGTCGCGGCAGGAGCAGAAAGCCAGACAGCAGATCCAGAAGCCAAGAGAGCCCAGTCAATATCGAGCGGAGAGACGTCCTGGGTCCAGCGGAGCCTCAAGTATCTGGCGGATGGGTGAGAGGCCTTCTAGGCCGTTGTAAAAACCAAGAAAGCACGCTGCTGTTTGTTTCCAAAACCCACAGGGCCCCAACTTGACTAGTCGAAGATACAGCTTGAGAAATTCACTGGCCAGTTGAATAGTATACCCGGGTACCATAACACACACACACACTTACATTCCGGGGCACAACCTGTGCGGGACTCACTCCCCAATCACAAAGGGGTTAAAGATAATTTTCCATTTTCTTTCCGCTGCGCGTTTCTCGAATTACGAAACCTTGTATTTCTTTCCGCTGCGCGTTTCCTCGAAATACGAAGCATCGTATTTCTTTTCCGCTGCGCGTTTCCCGCATTCCGAAGTACTGTAAATATATCTACGAACACCGTGTTATTCATTATATGCCATTTATTCTAGTAAACTATATAATTTATAAAATCCACAACGGTGCTGGAGTATATTTATTCCCTAGTGCGGGGAGACTGACCCGAGGTTCAATTTCAGCGGCTCCTCCGCGAGTGAGCGCTACAATAGTATCATCTATATTTTCTTTTTATTCAACCCTTTATTCTATTCATTTTCAGCAAAATCTTAAAAGACTTATTTATTTTTTTGAAACACTGAAATTTTTGATTCCCAATTTTTTTAAAAGATGTTTTTTTTATTATTCTGAAAAAAACTTTTTCTTAGTTTTTAAAGGACCTTATATGTTATTTCCATGCATTTTCATGCATTTGTTTTTTTTTTTTTTAAAAAAAAGCCTTTTTAAATGTTTTGGTGTTTTACCCCTGTTCGACCGTTTTATTTTTTAAAGTACCTTTTTTATTATTTACACAGGTTGTAATGCATTTTTATTGATTATGCATTTTTATTGATAGACATATTTGAAAACGAGAGAAATCTCAATGCATCCTTCCTGGTAAAATACTTTGCAAATAAATGAATAAATACCTAATAGAATAGCAGAGTTCAGTTTTTTCTTCTTCTGTAGTACAACAGTCAGTTCGGCGGTCTCTGGCGCACTTCAGTGACCCTGAGGCGAATAGTGAATTCACAGCTGAGTTGGCGAAATGGAATCGCCAAAGCGCACCGATGTGCACTGAACTAGAAAGTGCTGACATTTTGGTGCTTTCTAAATAACCCCTTATGTCTTTGCCAGTGTTTCTGTCTTCATCTTTGTCTGTTTCTTTATGTATCTGTCAGTGAGTGCACTCATCCCATGTGTGTGTGTCTCTTTGTTTCAGTCAGTGCCTCTCTGCCTTTGCCAGTCTCAGGGTAAGCGTGTTTGCCAGCGTCTCTCTGTGTCTGCCAATGTCTTATGAGTATACTAGTTTGATTTAATTCAGGGGCGTAACTACCAGGGGTGCAGAGGGTGCCACTGCACCCGGGCCCTTGAGTCCGGGGTCCCACACTCGCCTGCCTGGGCCTAGGGGCTTGCTTATATTTTATATATATATAATTCTTTTTTTAAATTAATTTTATACTTGTGAGTTTTACTATGGAGCTCTGTGATACACTCATAGAAACCACATATTACTGTGAGTTTTGTTGCTGTGGAACTCTGTGATATACACCACAACATTACTTTGAGTTTTATTGCTGTGGAGCTCTGTGATACGTTCATACACACTGCATATTACTGAGTTTATTGCTGTGGAGCTCTGTGATACGTTCATACTAAAATGGTGTACGGCTTGAAGGAGAAAAGTTACCAGGAAAGGCTTAATGATCTTAACATGTACAGCTTGGAAAAAAGACGAGACAGAGGAGATATGATAGAAACATTTAAATACGTAAAGGGAATCCAAAAGGTAGAGGAAGGGAGTATATTTAAAAGGAAACAAAGTAGCAAAACAAGAGGACATAGTCTTAGATTAGAGGGGCAAAGGTTTAAAAGTAACATCAGGAAGCATTATTTTACTGAGAGGGTGGTGGATACATGGAACAGCCTTCCAGTAGAAGTGGTAGAGGCCAAAACAGTAATTGAATTTAAGCAAGCATGGGATAGGCATAAGGCTATCCTAAACAAAAGATAAATGCAGGTAAAGTATCCATGTAATTGGGCAGACTAGATGGGCCGAAAGGTTCTTATCTGCCGACATTTTTCTATGTTTCTATGTTTCTATATGCAGCGCACATTGCTGTGAGTTTTATTGCTGTGGAGCTCTGTGATACGCTCATACACAGCACACATTAGTGTGAGGTTTATTGCTGTGGAGCTCTGTGAGATAAACATAGTGCACATTGCCTAGGGTGGGGGGGGCTGTCATGGTTCCTGCACCTGGGCCGTGAGGTTTCAAGTTACGCCTCTGATCTAATTTTTTTACCATTTTAGGTTAGTGCTGTTTTATTTAATGCATGCATTACAAACACAATACATATCAGACTAGATCTATTGTGCCCACCAGTTTTAAATGTGGAGCCTTATGTGCCCCACTGGCCGTTAACCCATGCGTACGGTTCGTGGAGTTGCCACTGGCTTAATGTATTTTGTAATGATGGCCTACACACATGGCGGGACTGTTATCTTTATACCTGGAAGGTGCTCAGTGGCTTCCCAAGTGTACTGCCAGGTCCTTCCCATGCATTGGTGTAGACAGAGCTGCAGTAAGTGATGGCTGCCACAGTGTAGCAGCAGCTCTATCTTCATTTTGAAAACTACGTAGAAAAATAAATTCTGTAATACAGCAATGCTTGTATGTGGGTGTGGTTTGCATGTTGGCACATACAATTTGGGGGGAAATTATCTCCTATTACCCAGAGGGCCAAAGAGCAGCCAATCCATCTACTGTAATGAGTAACAGAAATAATTCATAGGCATAAGGTTACACTGTTCTGAAGCTTTACCTATCACTTCCAAGTGGATGGCCATAAAACCACAGGCAAGAACCAGGGTTCTTGATTTTTAAAAAAAAATTATTATTTCTATTGCTTCTTAACTATATAACCACCACACACACACAAACCTGCACATACGTGTCAGGAATGGCACCGGGGTGGCACCGCAGGTATAGGGGTGTCTGAGCCCAAGATGGAGGAGGTCAAACAGGTATAGGGGAGATCCAGGCAAAGGTACAAGGGGGTAATCCAAGGTAGAATGGTCAAGGGGCATTCTGTGGTAAAAGGGCTGGCGAAGTATGGCTGCAAGCAGAGAGTCTGATACACGGTATAGCATAGGAAGTATAGAACAGGTCTGCATACTATCAGGTTTTGACTCTAATGTTGAGCCAAGGTAAAGAAGGAGGAGTGAACCTTTATTTCTGACAAGGGTCTGGTGTGTGTGCAGTGATTTAACTGTTGTAGGTATGGAACACCGATGCTGAGTATCGGCAGCACCTTTTGTGTGTTACCTTGGTTTAGGATGCAGGCACGGTACAGTCAGCAATGGGGATCCTGACAATACTTATATACTGTATACACACACACACAACTCTAACTGCCGCTACCACCATAATTGTCAATGTAGTACATTTAGACTGCAACTGTATGCTCAATATCTGACAAGTAGAGGGCAATCCAGCCACAGTACTATCGCTGCCGTTACTTTTAGCTTGTTACAGCACATCAAATGATATGTCATATGTGCTATAACTTTAGAAACATATTCTGGATCCCATTTTGCAATTCTGCAGAATAAGGCCAGATCGAGTTACCGTGATCTCAAGCACCCGATTGTGATTTTGAATATCAAGATAACTCTCAGGTTAGATGAAACAAAGTTTGAGGATATATGATTTGGTCCAAATATTCACTTGACCAACATAAGTGGAGTGTAGCTGTTTTATCCAACGCATTGAAAAGACACAAGGGATTATTCAGGGAGCACCGAAATGTCGCCAACATTTCGGTGCTCTCTAGTTCCCTGCACTTCGGGAATCAAATTTCCCAACGATGCGGTGAATTCAGCATTCACCGCAGGGTCCCTAGAGTGCAGGGAACAGACCCGAAAATCTGCCACATAACCACAGAAAATCCACTGGAAAACACATCTGATACGATCCGATGTATCGGATCACACGAACTGCTGCAAAAAACATGCCGAAATCGTCCGGACGATCTGCCGCACACAGTGCTGACCAGCACCAGAAAAAGCCAACGAGCCAACTAAGGAGGTAAAAAAAAAAACGATTGGAAGTATCAAAATTGAAATGCTGTTTGCAAAAAAAAGTAAACTACTGGACGAAAATGTCTGGAATTTACATGTAAGGTCCTATGAATAATAATAAAAAGGTCTGTTACAGAAAAAAGAAAAAATGCTATTTAAAAAAAAGAAAAAAAATTGATGAAAAAAATCTCCAAAAGGTCCTAAAAAATACATAGAGATTTTTTACTGTAGATTAAAAGAATAAACTATTTATTAGATATTGAAAAAAAACAGGAATATTTTTAACATTGAAACCTATGGGATTCACCTGAAGAAACCACTGAACAGCAGGGCATTTCCCTGACATTTCACAGCTGTTCGGTGTTCTCCGAATAGATTAATCATTGCTTCTCTATGTGGGAGTTCACTGCCGTTGAACAGGCACCGTATTTGCAAGCAATTCGCCAAAATTTGGCAAACTGCTTGTTTTCTGAATAGCCGAATGGCCACAAAATGACACAGTACGGGGAAATTCACTGTTTGGTGCCATTTCAGGGCCAGATCGTCTGTCTCTGAATAACCCTGACAATGTAATGTTGTTTTGAGTACAAACTGGCAGGACATCTTGTAACCAGTCAATACTGAAATAATCTGTGTCATACATAATCAAAATAAGTCGATAAAAGGAAAGTCAAGAACATTTTATTTCAACCCAAAATAGAAAAAAATAAAAAAATAAACAAACCCGCAGTGTATTTATATTCCACTTCATAACAGTCTTTTGGGTGCTTGACAATGTACAGAATTACAGATACAATGTGTACAAATATTTTTAATAATGCAAACAATTTATAAACAGTAAATGTCAATATTCCTATGGATAACAATGGGAGTTCAGTTAAGAAAAAACTAGAGTAATGGTTAAAAACTCAAATATATGTCACTTGTCTCATTTCAGTCAATATTGTCTTGTGGTGTGTTATATTTTTAAGAGCATATAATAGAGAACTGATATATTTACATTTAAACATACCTCTGCTATTGCTAGAGAAAGAAAAATAACAGCAAAACAAATGTAGACACTGTCAGAAAATAGAATGTAAGAAATTAGTGAACTAAACACTATGGGGGTATCTGCTAACGCCTGTTTAGCATTGTTGCAAACAACGTTGAATATAGCGGTTTATGTTATTGTGTTTGCAACAAGCCGCTAAACAATAGTTAAAGGAGAACCCCCCCATGATAGAGTCTTCCTAATAAACGATCTCCATTACCTGTGTACACACGGAATTAACTACATATCAAAACATTTGCTTTTTAATTGCACTTACAATTACACTGCTACAACACATTATCCAGGGTCTAAACAAGTGATTATTACAAAACAATAAAAATAAATAGTTTTAATTTATTAATCAATATCCAAGAGCTAGCAGTGCATTTCTTTTCTTACATCACATCATTTGTTACATAGTTGTTATCTGGTCACATGTACATTAATTAAGTTTCGTCAGGGCTGGACTGGGATAGAGAATCAGACCTGGACGTCATCCAGACCGGCTCAATTTAATTATGCAAATACGCACAAAAATAGTATAATCCGACTGGATCACTCAACCAATTACACTACAGATACTGGAGTTGCTGCAGAGCGATTGGGTAAAGCTCCACAGTGGCACTGGGGTCGAGTGTGCACCATGTCTTAAGATGAGGCGGATGCACAGAGGGTCTCACCGGCACAGGGACCCCAATATGAGACTGCATCTGTTTTTACAGACGGTAAGAAATTATTCCTCTCACCCATTAAGGGCAGTGCGAGCCACGCGGTAAACCAGCATTGACACTGGCCCACTGAGCCAACGGCCCACCGGGAATCTCCCGGTTGTCCCTATGGCCAGTACATGCATGAGTATCGTTGTTGCATTATCATAGTGTCTTGTTTTGAATCATGTAAATAATTTATAAAAAGGACCTGTCAAACAAATGGATCTCATCGTGATACTCCTATAATATTTTCAAACATTTGAATGAGTATATCCAGTACTGCAGTTCATAATGCTATAATCAAACTTACTAAAACTAAATAACATCTTTAGAAGAGGTTCGTTGTTTATTTTTTTCTTATTGCCCACATTTTACAGCTGATAATATGTAGCAGACATATGATGCACAGGCCTTGGAAAGCTGGACGGATCAACTAAATAACATAAGTATTTATTTTTTTATACTGGTTGTCTTGTTGCAAAACAGTGTGAATAGGTGAGGGTGTTAGATCAAGGTCTGAATTTTGAGAGATTTAAATTTCAAATATGTGTTATATGCACAATAAAACCTTAGGCTAGGGTCAAACGAACGCATTATTTGCAGCGACCGTCAAAAAGTGCGTCCGAATGCATTGCCGTATTTTTTCACGGAATGCGCAAAAACGGTCATACGATGCGCATTTTTGTGCGTGTTTTTTTACGGATCGTCAATAAAACACTTTTTGCGTCTGGACGTTATGTAGGCTGGACATTAGCAGCGTCTGACGTCTCCTAATCACGCACACACGCCACTATACCGCCGCAGCGCACTCTGTACTAGCGGTTCTGCGTTCTCAAAAAAATGCGTTCATTTTCCACTTGCGTTGCGCGGCCGTACTTCGTATATTGGCTGTCATTGCACGTCATTTGCTGCTACTGCGGCCATGATTGAGTGCGCCTAAACGCACGTTAAAAATGCGCTAGTCTGACCCCAGCCTTACTTGGAATGTTTGAAACTGCATCTTTATGTAATTCTCCCCCCGCCTGGGTTATGAAGACAATACTAATTCATAGTTTTAGATAAAGTGGTTGTAGGGCATACACATTATCTTAATATGTATTGTGTAGGACCATACTTGTAGGCAGACACAGCAGGCAGAGTGTAGCCAGATACCCCTATGAAGTTACCATACTATGTTCTGGGAAGTCCAATGAGAGAGAAGTCTTGGACATTGTCGCCTAATGAAGAAGAATGAGCAGACTGGGTACTTAATAAACTAATGAGGACATTGGGTACTTAATAAACTAATGAGGAGATTGAGTACTTAATAAACTAATGAGGAGATTCAGTACTTAATAAACTAATGAGGAGACTGGGTACTTAATAAACTAATGAGGACATTGGGTACTTAATAAACTAATGAGGAGATTGAGTACTTAATAAACTAATGAGGAGATTCAGTACTTAATAAACTAATGAGGAGACTGGGTACTTAATAAACTAATGAGGACATTGGGTACTTAATAAACTAATGAGGAGATTGAGTACTTAATAAACTAATGAGGAGATTCAGTACTTAATAAACTAATGAGGAGACTGGGTACTTAATAAACTAATGAGGAGATTGAGTACTTAATAAACTAGTTTATTAAGTACCCAGTCTCCTCATTAGTTTATTAAGTACTCAATGTCCTCATTAGTTTATTAAGTACCCAGTCTCCTCATTAGTTTATTAAGTACCCAGTCTCCTCATTAATGAGGAGACTGGGTACTTAATAAACTAATGAGGACATTGAGTACTTAATAAACTAATGAGGAGACTGGGTACTTAATAAACTAATGAGGAGATTGAGTACTTAATAAACTAATGAGGAGACTGGGTACTTAATAAACTAATGAGGAGACTGGGTACTTAACCTTCCTGGCGGTCTAATTTTTGTGAAAAACTGTGTCTAAATGCGGTCTATTTTTTTTTGCCCCCCCTAGCGGTATTCCCGAGTGTGGCTCGGGGTTAAATTCCTATGTTGGAAGCGGTAACCCCGAGCAACACTCGGGATGCCGCTGGATACATCACCTCTCCCTGCGCTCCCTCGATGTCCCCAGCTGCTTCCTCCGGCGACCTTATACTTCCTGGTTCCCTCCTCATGAGAAGGAATCCAGGAAGTAAAACGCTGCGATCGCCGGAGGAGACTGCAGAGATCTGCGAGGGAGAGGTGATGTATACAGCCCGAGTGTGTCTCGGGGTTAGCTCTAAGCGGTGAAGTTTAACCCCAAGACACACTAGGGATAACCGTCAGGGAGGGTAATAAGCTAATGAGGAGACTGGGTACTTATTAACTGATTCACTAACATAATTGAGAATACTCTTCAAAAGCACCTGCAGATGTCCCAATATCCAGTATACTTGATTTGGCCTGATTCTATAGCAATGCAAAGGAATTTCAGTTTATTGTAAATGGGCTCGAGAATGTGCCCCAAAGGTTGTATCAACACCTCGGGCATGAAAGCCGAGGTTTTAAACAGCTGGAATAGCTCTGAAACTGTGTCTAAATCATGGATCCTCAGCTGGTTCAGCACAGAGCCACAGCTGCATTAGCTGCACTTTCCAGCCAGCAGATGGTGTTGTCTGCCTGTCAGACAGGGCTGCTACAGTGAAAAAACCAAAGCAAATTCAAGCAATGATTTTTACTTTATAATTAATGAAAATTGATTTTACAAAAAAAGCACAGTTTCCCAACAGTGGTTTTATGTAAAATCACACTGTAGCGAATGGGTTAATTTACTTAGTTCAAAAAATTGTAACCCTCTAGTCTATGGATGCAAACTAATTATATTTCTATATTATAATACTATATTAAGCATAATAAGTTTACAGCTTATGCTTTCTTGGAAAATCGCAAGGACCCCCAATAGCAGGAAGGGAAAGGTTCACCTTTTGAATCTTTATCATGGACTTGAACATTCAGTACTTTTTGGCATTCTGAAGCGGCAAGCAGAATTTTTGTTAAATATATTTTCCAGACTCTACAATGTCTGGCCTGTATTTTTGGGCGTGGAAACAGAATGAAACATTAATATTATTGGAACCTTGCGTGAAAAAGAAAGGAAATATTTGTTCAATCTCTACTTTACTGGATTTGAGATGGTCAGCTATTTAAATGGTTAGATTTTTGGCAAAATGAATTATTTCTTTTTATTTAGTAATTTACTTTGAAAATGGAGCACTGATAAATATTATGAATAGATTCATTTCTCTGCAAATTTTGGCATTTGAAGCAAAGGCTTAAGCCTTGCCATTCCCCTGGGGTTTATTTCAAAATATCTTAAAATGGATAAAAACCAAAACCCAAGTATTTTCCTGTTTTCACACAATTATATAAACATGGAAACTGAATAGAACAAGCAGAATGCAAACAATAGCATAGTTTCTGAAATGTGTGTGTATACACACACACACACACACACACACACACACGGAACTATTAATAAAACATATATATAGCCATTTTTATATATTTTATGCCACTTCTATACTTTTCACTGAATGAACAGCAGAGCTGGAGATGGAAGGAACATGTCACAATTTATTCAAGTGGAGAGTCAACCTATATGAACGGTGAATAAAGTATTTATATGTGCTGAAAACTGTTAATTCATTCTCTGAGGACTTCACAATGATAAAATGATTTGTTAGGTGGCTTAGATCTGCAGACTGCTAACTTGGCCCGAGATGGTAATGATTTGCTGATGTGATATGTTAAAATTCTCAGGTTTCACCCAATAACTACAGTTTAGACTCACATTCACAATGGAGAAATAGGTCCCTATTCCAGCTCAGGGTAAAGACGGTGTGAACCAGTAACTACCGGCAGCTCCCTGTTACCGGCTCTTTAACGAGTGAGTCGCTCCATTAAACTTCCCTCTAATTCAGAGGTTGGCAACCTCAGCCCCCAGATGTTTTAAACCTGTATTTCCCACGAGGCTCAGCCAATCTATTGAGTGGCTGAGCATCATGGGAGATGGAGTTCTGAAACATCTGGGGAGGGGGGGCTAAGGTTGCTGACCCCCTACTCAAATTGATATGTGCAGCAGCACTGAGTAAAGTATTTATTATTTTGTATTAAGTGACTCAGCAAGTGCAAAATACAGGCTTAATGTGTAAGGATATGTTATTGTCAAAGTGTGGTTTAAAAAATACATCTAAGTAACACAGCATCATGTTACGCTACTTCATTTAGTCTTTCACACCTTTTTTTATGCATCAAAACTGTACTGGAAATACATCAAATGTCTATATGCATGTCCTGCTTGTGGTGCTTGCAAAAACATGATAAAAATAGACAAAATATCACCTTGAACTTATGTTTTTCATAAATATTAAAACTGGCAAGACGGGTAAATGGTTCAATTACATAACTACCAGGTAGACTTTAAGTCAAATGTATTATATTTAATGACCCTCTGAGTAAAACATGTATTTTATATAAAACAATCAAAGTTCATATACATGCATAAAATATTACAAGGAAATGTTTTATATTCAATAAAGTTCTCCCAAGAATCGCATGTATAAAATACTAGTCACATTTTAAAACAATGTGTATTTTTTTTTAAAGGGGACATAGAAACACACACATGCTGTTGATAAGTATATAATTACCAAAGAAAATGACAGACAAGAAGAATACCCTTCCTTGAGTGGAGGCCAAGAAATCAGGGGAAAGTGAATGTGGACACTAGCTCAATGAAGAATATGATTTGAAATGTTTACAAAAGGGTAACAAGTCATTAGGTTGAAGAATATTTCAGCTTGGTTCCTAGTACTCTCATTGGAGCGCCTGATGACAGCTGCAGTACAGAAGATGACTGCACAACAACTACTCATATCAATATATTAGTGACCTTAGCTAACTGATCTGGCAAGATATCAGGACCCAGCAATGTGACAGGGTGACTGCCTAATTTACATGACAGTGGTACCATTGAAAGTGTCATCTATGAAACGCCTTCAACTGCATTCACTTGCACATCATATTTAACCTTTAATATATGACAACCCGGTTAACTTGCTTTTCTAAAGTACCTTAATATATCTACAGTTGAGTTACATCGATCTGCACATATCCTGTTGGCAGGCAAAACCATTGCTTGCAAATGAGCTCCAGAATCTGTCTAATGTTACAATACATCACACATAGCAGTGGCAAACACTGACTGAAAACTAGACTCTGCTGAGTCTTTTATCTGAGAATTATGGCACTACCACAATTGACCAGTAGAGGCACACTTAGGTCAAATAATGCATACAGTCTATAAGCGCACTGTAATTATATTACATTGCATTTAGACTGTGTGTATGGAGATGTGCTTGTCTGTGTCTATATATAGGTTTGCAGGTGTGTGTGTGTTGATTAGAGATGTGCATGGCTGGAAAATTTGTTTTGTTTCCTTTCAAATTAATGTCGTTATTGCGTTTCGGAATTTTGTTTTGTTTCGATGGGATAAAGGATCACTAAAAACCCCATTGTAAGTTAATTTCAATTCGATAGTTGATAATGAGTCGAATTTCGGATCACTAAATAAAACCACAATGAATCAAATCCTGCTGTTAAAAGGCAAGCTAGGGTTAAATGCTGAGCTGTCCATTGGCCCGTGGTGCGGACAGCAGATTTAGCACCACAGGCCAATTTACAGGGACAGGGTGCTTTGTGAAACAGTCAAACTAATCTGATTTGTTTCATAATGTCGTTTGCTTTAGTACTTGTATGTATTGTAAATTGCGATCAATTCGATAGTTGATATCGAGTCGAATTACGAATCACTAAATATAAGCCCAATTAATCAAATCCTGCTCAGGAACCACTTAAATCAATGGTTCTCTTGTGAAACAGTATAAAAAATCAATTTCAGTATATACCGTTTTGTTTAGTTTTCGTTTCAATTCGGATGAAATCAATCCGTTGTTTCGGAAGTACTTCCGAAATACTAATTAACAAATTTTCAAACTAATTGCGATTCGTGACAAAACGAATGTACACCTCTGCAATCTGTAATGAATGCCTGTGCCAGACTCGTACACCTCACCTCCCACACCTCTCGCACCTCGCCCCTCTGTCAATCTCTACACTGGCTCCCGGTTTCCTTTAGAATCCATTTCAAAATATTGGTACTCACATACAAAGCTCTCCATAGCCGCGCCCCTACCTACATCTCCTCACTTATTAGCAGGTATATCCCATCCCGGCCACTTCACTCTGTCAATGATCTGATGCTATCAGTTCCTCGTACCCGCACCCCTAACTCTCGCCTTCATACTTCTCCCGAGCTGCTCCATTTCTATGGAACTCCCCCACAACATTAGACTCTCCCCGTCTCTCCAGTCCTTCAAGAAGTCTCTGAAAATACATTAGTTTAGAGAAGCCTATCGGCTGACTCCATGATCTCCCTGTGGTCATTTCCTGCTCCTCATTCAGCCCTCCTGCAACCCGCAACTTCACTTACCCTATTCACCCTCACTTAATGTGTCACCCCTCTCCTCATAGATTGTAAGCTCTCGTGCAGGGTCCTCCCTCCTTCTGTTCCGTGTGTGTAACGTGTATGTAGATTTGTTATTCTGACTATCTCATTGTACAGCGCTAAATTTGTTGGCGTTTTATAAATACTTGTAACTGTAGTATTGATAGAGTTAGGGACAATGCGAAGTGGTTGTCATTAAAACCATAGGTTTCTGCCAGGACTTTTAAGGGAAACCATTTGGTAGTGAATAGATTTTTTTTTTTGAGAAAGGATTTTACCAGGAAGGATACATTGAGATTTCTCTCGTTTTCAAGTATGTCCTGGGTGGCGAGTATGTACCGTTAGGTGTCTTGCCCAAGGACACTTACTGGAGAGGTGCTCTTGCTGGGATCGAACCCATGACTCCACAGGCTGTCTCAACGCAGAGCAGTGATGTTACCTCTACTCCACCCAGCCAGTTACTTCTAGTTATTTTTAAAGTTTAAAAAAATCTATTTAATGTTTTAAAAACAAACACTTTCCTAACTTATATCCAGAATTTATTTCCTACCTTTTAGAAAGTTTTTCTAACAGAAGAGTCCGGAGTAATAACTTGGCACAAATTGGAAATAAATAACGCATGTAAATGAGGAAAATGCTTGTTGTAATTTGTTGAGTTAATTTTTAACAAAAAACAAAATAAAGCAAAAAAGAAAAACACACCATAATGTTTAATGTTTAACTTAATGCACCGCAGTGGTGTTGTATGGACCAGATGAGGGGAGATGGGACAACTTTTTAAGAGAGTACAGGTCTGCTGGCAGTCCAACAAAATGTTTTGTTTTCAACCTGCAATGGTAACCCGAGAATGGCCATTTAGAATTATTACAGTTCAGTATCTGGTTTTATATATGCTCATCGTTGGCATTAGGGAAGATGTTTTCTTTGTCCTAGCTTATAGGTTAGGTACTTGTGTATTAGGTGGACTGGCATGTATCTCAATGTCTACACATATATCTGCATAACCACCTAAATTTAACAATGACAACTCATATAACTCAAAATTTAGATGATGGATTTAGGCTAGGGTCAGACGAAAGCATTTTTCCCCGCGAACGTGAAAAAGTGCGTCCGAACGCATTGACGTATTTTTTCACGGAATGCGCAAAAACGGTCAGACGACGCGCATTTTCGGGCGTGATTTTGTACGGATCGTCAATAAAACTCTTTTTGCATCTGGACGTTATGTAGGCTGGACATTAAGCACTACATAACGTCCAAGACATCAAGCACTCCTGACGAGCCATTTCAGGCGAAACGCGCGTCGGGTGCGCCTCTCAGACCGGAGCTTCTTGTTCTTTTTGGTGATTTGCATTTTTGACATCCCTCATATGCATGTATACTCCGCTGATGGTTTCTATTGAGACTATGAATCTGGACAATTATTGAAATGCATTCACATTGGGCTATTTGAGCCAATTTATGTCTAACAAGAGCTCCTCTTTGTTGACTTTTCTGCTGGTTTAAGGGTGTGCCTTTTTGTAGACCGGAGCTCCTTGTTCTTTCTGTTGGTTTGCATTTTGACATCCTTTATATATATGTATACCCCGATGGTGGGTCCTATCGACACTAGGAATTTGGATAATTATTGAAATGCATTCATATTCGGCTATTTGAGCCAATTTATGCTCAACAAGAGCTCCTCTTTTTGACCTCTTTTGCTGGTTTAAACGCAGTGGTTTATTATTCAATTGGCTACCACTTTCATTCGCCACAATACCCTGAGGTAACCCTCGAAGGCTACCTATTGTATTGATTATTGATTACATCTCCTGCCACCATACATTATCATCTTCTCAGCAGAATTGTCTTTGTTTTTATTTTATTATTATGTTTTGTGAGCACTGTCTATTTATGTACAATTGTTTGCCGATTTTAACTCTATTCAATAAAAGTTAATTATTAATCATTGGTCTCTGGGAGACATTAGTACTCTGATGTTCCATCAGAGTAACTGTAGAGGCTGGACATTAGGAGCGTCTGACATCTCCTAATCACGCAAACACGCCGCTATGCCGCAGCTGCGCACTCAGTACGTCAGTACTAGCAGTTCAGCGTTCTCAGAAAAATGCGTTCAAATTCCACTTGCGTTGCACGGCCGGACTTTTGTGCGGCCGTACATCGTATATTGGCCGTCATTGCCCGTCATCTGCTGCTAGTGTGGCCGTAATTATGTGCGCCAGAACGCACGTTAAAAGTGCGCTGGTCTGACCCCAGCCTAACTGCTCCAAAATAGAAATTGTCTAAGCATTGTGCACTAAAGCATATAATAAATCACAAAGTATTCCTACATTGAACAAAAATGTAATAGATAACCAATAATTAATTCGCAAGCTCTATGGGGAAAATATGCAATCCTTCACGTGGCATTTCACAGAGCATGCAACCCAGAAACACAAGCGATGCTATAATATAAGTTATGCATCATGTAGTTAAGAAGAGTAGAAATTATTTACTATATGTTAGTGTTTGTACTGCAGTAGCCAACTGCTTTCCTATGTTCATTATTATTCATAGATGAATTCAAAATTTCCAGCCACAGATCGAGTAGCCCATTTATAATAACTATCTTTTATATAAAAATAATAAAATACATACTTTCTGCCGGCAAAACTGCTAGCAGGTGACTATATTAAAAGATGAGCCAATCATATGGTCCGTAGCCCCTTACCCAACACACGGAGCTTGAGTCCAACCATAGAAAATCTTTATTATTGGTAATTTGTTGGATCCGGATAACGGATTCTCAATTTAAGAATCATGATGTTACATTGAGCAGTGTCCTGGAGAGAAAAATGGAAATCAGAAAGAAAACCCCTACGAGCCGGATAAAGATTACACACTTTGGCAATCACAATCTTCTTCATAACACATTATAAAACAAGAAATCCTACTCAGAACAGTATTTACACCTCCAAGGAGCTGACAAACATTTATAATATTTTCATTTTTTTTTAAAAAATGGACCATTCAAAAATATTTTATAAAATTCTTAATTTGGGGGGTGAAAAAATGCAATAAGGCTGAAGTCTGCTATAGTGCTTACCACTATAAACCAACATGGCAATGAAAACATCAAAGTCCAAACCTAGCTGCTAGAAATAAGTGCTTAATTTACTAAAATTAACTAAAACCTCACAGAAAAACCACATTCAAAACATATGCAACACCAAAACATAATGTATCGATGTACCCAAATGTGACATATAGCAAACTGACCCTTTATAGGCTGAAAAAGCCACATATGCAGGTGCAACCAATCACAACACAATTGATGACCCAACCGAACATACCCCCAACACATCCAATAAGGAGTAATGTGTTTAATGGACGTTACTTTTCATAATGGAAGATGGTTGTGACTGCTAAAAATGGCTATTTTTGGAAATATATATTGGATACTTCTTTTCTCTTGGCTGAAACTTAGTGATATTTGTCTGCAGATTTTAACAGTAAGATGGAATCAAGCCCATGATGTCCAGATATAGACCCAGGGACTCGCGCTAAAAATAAAACACATGGCATCCCAAAACTACCAGTCTCTGGGTGTGTGATAGTAGTGGTGGGAATTCCAAGTGCAGTACTTGGGAAGCTACGTCTCCGGCTCCTTCAGACCTCCATGCCGAAGGTATAGCAGTACATGATGAGAAAGCAAAAACAAACCGCCAAGAGACGCCATTGAGCTGCCCTCAGCTTTGATTACATTTTTGTTTGTTTCTGTGTAAAATGTCTATTTCCTGTTAAGGCTAATGTCAGATGAACACATTCTGAGCACACTGTGCGTATGTGCACAACGGACGTACTTTCTGACTGATGATACTGTAGACACCACACGGTCTGTTTTTTTTGACTGACTTTTTTTGACTGATGTAGATGGGAAATAAAATTGATATGTAAATTGAAAAAAATTGATACATGATATGAAAAGCCATTTTGTCTGTCACAAATGCTGAACGTCAAAAATGCAGTCCGTCTGACTATGTTCCATCACTCACACACAAAGCTACGCGGACGTGGCGCACTCTGTGCGTCCGTCCTAGCGGTTTGACGTTCTTGCCTAAATTGCGTCCGGTGCCACGTGCGTTGTGTGTGTCACTGAGAGCCCTTTCCAAACACCTACTTTGCCGAATTATAAATCCTGTCCCTGGTTATAGCAAATGGAGCCGAAGTTGGCGGAGGTGCTTAACCAGAGTACTAGTAGTCCATTACATATACAAACACTGTATATGGTTAATTATGAACCCATTACATGACAGATTCACTCCGAATACCCGAAATTGGCTGTTAACTCTGTGGATTGCTGTATTTTGGGGGAATTGTATATTTTTAATATTTCAAAGGCCCTGTTCTAACTTAAAATGTATGGATTGTGTGAGGCCTAGCGTAATCTTTACCTCTCAACTTGATATGCCCTGTTGCTCTGGAAAGGTGTTGTGATGAAGCAATAAACAAGGATACTGCATATTTGAGAGTCATTTGGTTTTCACACGGCAATTCTGCAGTAGTCTGGAAATTGACCGGTTGCCAGGTCAGGATCAGAATCCAACAACAGATCAAGGCAGATGACACCAGCTTGAGCAACAGCTGTCAACCAAGTTAAAATTTACCGTATTTCCACCCCCCTCATCTCTGAACCTCAGGTTTCGCTCCTCCTTTCTCTTTTTACTCCCCCCTTTTTTCCCTGGTTTCTTCACACATCTGAAACCATGACGTAGAGACCATCACCATCACTTGATTACTTCGATATCACGATACGGTAATGTTTTTTTCAGCATAGTTATATCAGTATGCAGATATGATATCAGAGACATCAGTTAGTGTTTGCCCCTTTTATGTCGCTCATTGCTACTTTCTCTTATAGGCTTTCTAAAGAATGTGTAAAATGTTCTGCAGGAGGGGTCAACTTTCACGATTAGGTCTGTTAAGTGCTATTGTAAGTATGTACTTCGAAGCACATTCTAGTCATTGTGAATCTCCCTTATGTGGGGCTCTAGGTGGGCTAATTCGGTTCTCTGAGTGCAGGGCTCCGATCAATGAGAGCACACCTGAACGTCAGGCATCGGGGACAGGAAGTGGGACCCAATGAGTCCCACCTCTCTCCCAGCCATTGGGTTGCTGGAGAGTTCAGTCCCTCTAGCCATGACATTCAGAAAACCAGAAGCATGTCACATCTGGCGGATTGGACAGCCAGCACTATGCTGGACACTAGGTAAGCTTAAAAAAGTTCTTAAGGGTTAAAACAGAAAGGGGGATGGGGAGGGAGTGAAGATGAGGTCAATATTTAATCCCTCCCACTCGCTTTAACCCTATTGCATCCTTTAATTTAGGATCTCCGCGTTTAGAATCACTTTCATGTGTTAGTGCACACATTTATATACATATATGAGAAAAGTATATATATAAAATTAAAACATTCAGCTTCATGCAAGTGCCAAAGGGGCCCTCTAACATAGAAAGCATGGGAGAATAATAATTATAGGACATATTAATCAATACAAAAGCTATGCAATAAGTCATACGTACCACATTTGTGCAGTACCTCCTACGAAATTATTTGCTGTATTGTATTATGGACTTCATTGTATTCTTGCTCTTTTATGATCATATAAACATTTCAAATATATATATATATAAATATACAAATATACAATCCGACGTTCACTGTACTCAGACAGGTTCTATGTATGAGTTTACCTTGATTTACAAAAATAAAATGCAACAGAAAATAAATAACAAGGCATAAATACATTTGTAAAACAATGCCGATGCAGATGGACAGATGATTAAACGCTTTATAAATAGGTTTCTTAGGGCTCATATAAGGTACACTCTTTTAGCGCTGCTCGGGCTAACTGTTTTGGTGCGTGCAATTTCTAGGTCATTAGTAAACGTGATGGCAATGGATATTTTATTGACTTTATGCTACATACTACAAGCTTTAAAATAAAATATATATTGGCATACAGCAGTTAAAAAAAGGATACGACCCAGTATTGAGGCAAAATTCAGTAATATGTGGATCCATTCTTCTCTCTTTCTATGGATTTAGTAAAAAATTTTTGGTCAACAGTTTATGTCGGATTAGTATTGTTCTATTCTAGTCAGTATACACAGTATTTTTGATTGTTTGGGCTGGCCAACAAAAAAGTTGTCAACAACTAAATGATTCACATATTCTCTGGCATTATACTACTAGGTACCGCTGCATATTTCAGAATTGGGGTTTTAATGGTTTCCTCTTAAATTTCAAGTCAATAAAGAGAGTTACTGCACGCAGTCTCATTGTATCTGGGTTACATTGGAACAATGAGAAATCTTAAGGGGATATTCAGAGAGCACCAAAATGTCACCGTTTCGGTGCCCTTCCGTTCCCCGCACTTCGGGGCGATTCGGCGATTTTAGTTCGCCGACTCTGCGTTGTATTCAAGTACAACCACAGGGTCCCTGGAGTGCAGGGAAAACCCACCGAACACCCACCGAACACTCACCGAAACCCTGCAGAAACCGCTGCAAAAACCACGCCGAACATAACGGAAAAAGCCGCCGATCACATTGCAGACGCCTGAAAAAGCAGACAGGCTGCCGAATGGGTTAAAAAAAACAAAAACACAGTATGCTTGAAAGTTTCTAAATTGAAACGCTGTTTGCAAAAAAACTACTGAACGAAAATGCCTGGAATTTACATATAAAATCTTATGAATGATAATAAAAAGGCCTGTTACAGAAAAATGAAAAAACGGTTTTAAAAACAACTGAAATAAAATTGACGAAAAAATCCAGAAAGATGCCTAAAAGATCCTACAAAATCTATAAATAAAGAGACTTTTTACTGCAGAATAAAATAATAAACGGTTTATTGGATATTGTATTGAAACGGGAATATTTTTAACATTGAAGCCTATGGGGTTCGCCTGAATAAACCTACCGAATGAAAACACCAAACAGCAGGGCATTTCTGCAACTTTTCACTGCTGCTCGGTGTTCTCTGAATAGATTAACCATTGCTTCTCTATGGGGGATTTCACTGCCTTCGAACAGGCACCGTACGTGCAGACAATTCGCCAAAATTTGGCGAACTGCCTGCAATCTGCATAGCCGAATAACCCCGAAATGTCCCCATATGCTGAATTTCAGTGTCCGGTTACATTTTGGCGCTCTCTGAATAACCCCTTTAGTTTTGTGATTAAGATAGGTGGAAAATGACACGAGCACTTGTTGGCATGCTACAGTTGTCATTATTCAGACGTGTCCAATACACCATTTTTATTAAAAAAAAGGATGATGTGCTGAGCAAATGCTTAAGAAGGTCAACACTGCTCTGACACAGGTCTATTATACTCCTTGGACAATTGCTTTTCTTTCTTCATTGTCTCCTAGGCTAAATGGGTTCTCAATGATCTAAGCTGAGCTTCCAGACATAACTTTATGGATGAGTTGAATGGTTCAATTGTACAAGAAAACTGTACTACGGTTTAAACTACTTCAGCCACTCCTGAGTTGGGTCCTGCATTTACATCATTGTTCCTGATGCAGGTACACTGATTTTTATTTATTTTTTAATATATACATATATATCTGTCAGTATATATAGATATGTATGGTAGTATGTGTGACTATATACATACACACACACATAAATATATATGTATAACTCTGTTAATAAAAAAAACAACGATAGGAAACATGGAACAGTAAAGGTTTTCTGTTCTTGACATCTGTACGCAAAAAACTGCAATGTTCTGTGAACAGAACACAGTGCTTAAAAAGGTGCATTTGTGTTTGCTGTTTGTTTTTTTTTTTACAAATACAAAACTATACACGGCTAGAAAGCTAGCAGATTCTTTATACAACATGAGGTTCAACTGAGCAGCTGCTAGAGATACAAACCAATGTCACTGCTACAGTGTAGACAAGCTGCACAAATAAAAATAAAATTTCCTTTAAAAATTGGTAAAGAAGGCTTCAGATCACAAATTCTCATCAATGTGACTGCAACAAATAACTCGGGAAGGATTAAGAAAATCAAGGATGGTGGAGTCCGATCTCTCACTGCCGGATAATACCGAACACAGGGTTTCTTGGATCCCACAAATATACTTTTCCATTAGGAGTCCTAGGTGTGCATGATTTTCTTTCTTTTTTATTAGTTTTAGCTTCATACAACTGGAGCATTGGACGTTCTTGGACTTCCTTTGCTGACCATCTACTTAGTACCTGTGCGACTGATGGTATTGCGAGCTTTGCTGAGATGTCGTCGAGTAGCCCATTGTATTCTGAGACTGAGTAGATCCCTGAACATTGCTTTGGTAACCCAGACGTGATGTGGAGTGCTTAAAGAGAGACAAAACAAAAATAAAATGGTTAGCCCTTACAGCTTTCCAGAATGTATGAGCTCAAAGTAATGGTTAGAGCAGTGTTAACTTGTTAATCAACGTCAGACGATCAATTGAGAAAGACGAGATATTAGTAGACCTCAAGCTTTACCGTACAGCAGTTATATGCATACTCCGATTTATTTTTTTTGAGAAAGGATTTTACCAGGATGGATACATTGAGATTTCTCTCATTTTCAAGTATGTCCTGGGTGGCGAGTATGTACTGTTCGGCGTCTTGCCCAAGGACACTTACTGGAGAGGTGCTCTTGCCTGATTCGAACCTGTATGTCCACGGTTATAGAGCAGTGATGTTACCTCTACTCCGCCCAACCCATGAAAAACACTGCCTGGCAAAAAAGTCACCACCTACCATACAAGGCTGTGGCAGCAGTCTTATGAGCTGGGGTTTCTTCAGTTGGTCAGGTCTAGGTTCAGCAATGATATGTGACCAAAAGATGAAGCCAGCTGACTACCCGTATATACTGAATAACCAGGCTTCTCCATCAGTGGATTTTTTCTTCCCTGAAGGCACAGGCATATCCCAAGATGGCAATGCCAGGACTCATCGGTCTCAAATTGTGAAAGAGTGGTTCAGGGAGCATGAAAAATCATTTTCACACATGGATATGCTACAATAGAGCCCAGACATTAACCCTATTGAGAATCTTTGGGATGTGCTGGAGAAGACTTCACACAGCGGTCTCACTTTCCCATCATCAGTATAAGATCCTGGAGTGTTGTGACATTGCATAAGTGTATTGAAACAATGCCACAGAAAATACGTGCCAAAATCAAAGCAAACGGTGGTCCAGAGGAGTACTAGAGTGTGTGACTTTTTGTGGCCAGGCAGTGTATATAGGTATTGCATAAGGTAGTTGGAGATGGGAAGGGAAAAACACACAGCTCTTTTAATTACACCATATATTCTCAAAAGATTCTTCTGTCTCCCTTAAACTCCAAAAATTATTATTTTAAAGAGAATATTACCACTATACAATGTGTCAAGGTGAAGTAAATATCACCATCAGGGTATAGAGCAGGATTTATGTTTATTGCTACAGCTTACCAGGTCTTATTAAAATTTTGTATGTTCATGTTGTGTGATTTGTTTTTGTCCCATGTGGAAATATCCTAAGGTCTGCTGCAAAATGCCTTTTTAAGGCCGAGGTCAGACGAGCGCATTTCAGAGTGGAAGGAACGTCTGTGAGAGTGGACGTTCCTTCCACTTGATGCCCGTCTGGCCACCTCACTGAGCGCAGTCAGTGCGCTCAGTGCTGCAAAGCTTTATCCTCCTATGGAGGATCGTTCTTTGCAGCCCCGTCAATGCGCGTCTAGAGTTTTGACGGGGAGGCTTTGTGTGCAGATGTTGTTGCACGCGCATTTCGTGCACGGGCTCAAGCGTGTGACCGGCCCGTTGCCGGCAGTCACGTCAGTATGGGCACACCTGGTGGGCTCGTCTGACACCGGCCTTAGCGTGCGTCATTACAACGCTGTTCCTCTTGAGTAAGACCTTGTACTCATCTGAAATTTCTAATATCTATAATATTATGTTTATAATGGGGGAAAGCCTATTTTTGAAGTATGTGTTGCATGAATGGACTTAGACATGACTGATTTCATTATGACCTTTTGTTGGCTTTCCATCGATTTATTCAAAACCAGACGAATGTCATAAAATTTAGCCTTAAGGGCAACATACACCTCACCTGCTGTTTACAGGCTCTATTTCATAGCGAATGCTAACTGTATTGTTCAGATGAGTAAGTGTTAATGCTATTGCTAGGATAAGTGACTTTAACGTGTGCCCCCCCATATTATCTTCCTAACGCTAAACCCGTAAAAAAATCCGTTCGTGATTGCGCGAGCTTACTGTGCACATCCTATACTTAACATGGGGAGAGCAATCAGCAATTAGCGTTAGGATAAGTAAAGTATTACAAAGTAGTAGCGCCAATTACTGCAGCGATGCGCTAAACAAAAATTTAACTACTCCTAAAAGCTGGTGCTAAATGATTGCACCTTTGCAAAATCATTCACCCTCTAACCCCCCCCCCCCGCTAAATCCAATTCTCACCTCTCATCCCACGGCGAGAACGGTGGCCCAATTCGCTGCCTCTCCTCGCCATGAGCAGAGTGAGACTGGGGAGAAATAGGTCCCAGCCTCCTTTTTCGCGATCATTCAGTGGCACTGCACGATCTTGCAGGAGCAAGATCGCGCAGGGCTTGTGGCCCGGCAGCGCAACACTCGGAGTCCTATGGAAGCGCTAACACGAGTATCACTGAGGGTAGCGCTACCTTCCGGAGCAAAGTGCCATCGTACCACCTGCCCCAGAATAGAACACTAAAATGGGGATGCTACGGGGAAACCTGCAGGCGTAAGTTATCCCTGCTAGCGCCCTCATTTTAGTGTTACGAAGGGAACAGAGCCCTACATGTTTCCTACCCTCAGAAGTCAGAGTAGTAGCGAGAAGGAAAAAAACAGCCAGTTTTCCACTGAAAATATGGGGTAACCAACACTTATTCATTTTATCTGTGTATTTGTGCACAGGCGCTCAGGGGTAAGAAGTTACCAAATTTTTCACTGTGTATTTTCCTCTGAATTCAAACATTGCAGAAGTTGGTCCTTATAAATACCAATGTCTTCTGTTTCGCACGACACTGGAAACGTCTTGTTACCATCAAAAAGGAAACCACATAATGGTCTTTGGTGTTGTCAGGAACTTGACTGGATGGAAGGACAAGAACCTATTCTGAATAAAAATAATGGATATTCACATCAAATCCCTGTGTGATTCATAAACTTAAAGCAGCTGACTGGGGAATGACTGCCTTATGAGCGCGTCCAGTACAGAGACATTTATACAAGTTGTAAATAATTCATAATGGTGAGAGCAAAACCAATGAAACGATAATTCTGAAAAAGAGGGTTAAGGCTAATGTCAGACGAATGCAGTCTGAGCGCACTCTGTGTGCGTGCACAATGGACGGACGTACTGACGGAAGATACTGTAGACACCACACGGTCAGTTTTTGTTGACGGACGTAGAAGAAAAAATAGAATTATGGAAAACAAAAGTAATATGAAAAATGATAAAAATTTGAAAATGATATGAAAAGCCATTCTGTGCATCAAGGTGCTGGACGTCGCAAATACGCTGCGTCTGACATCTCATCACTCACACAGAACGCTACGCGGACGTGGCGCACTCTGTGCGTCTGTCTAGCAGTTTTACGTTCTTGCCTAACTTGCGTCCGTTTGCCACGTGCGTTGTGCGTGCGCAGTTCGGTGCGCACGTACTTCGTGTGTGGGTCTCTATTGCTCATGATTCTATGCTACGACGGATGTTAAACTGTGCGGCAACACAGACGTGATCATTGCGTTCATCTGACGCCGGCCTGACACGTATTCGGTGACTGTGAAAAACAAAGATGAATCATGGGTTATTTCAGAGGGTAGGAGAAGGCAGCATAGGTGGCTGTCGCCAATTAAAATTAATCTGATATTTTACCACCAAGTCTTAAAAATTTAGAGGCTAAATTACAATCTTCGCGCAAACGCCAGCGCAAAAACCCATTAACGCGAGGGGTAAAACCCTTCGCGCCGAATGCCATATTACATAGTCAGCGCAACAAATGCAAGTAATCGTCTACCGCGGGTGAACCTGCGCGAACCCTGCGCGAGCGTACTGTACATTGAGTTCCCCGGTACATTGAGTTCCCTGGTCACATGACCAGCCGGATCTCGCCTCGCGAGATCCGGCCAGTCGTGTAGTGATACGCAGGGAGAGACTAGGGGGACTTTTTCCCGTCTTTCCCTGCTCCCGCAGGACGGAGGAGGCGGTTGGAGCCGCGGTCCTCGCCGCGGGACAGAGGGTGAGTATGCGATTCATTTTTCTATTTTTCAGGCTGGTGTTAACGGATTCTGCAGAAGCAGAATCCGTTAACACCAAGTTCTGGCTGTGGTTAACTTTTTGCTAACCACAGCCGGACGTTAATCAGCGCTAGTAGATTGTAATACGAACGCTAATTAACACTTTGCGCTCCCCATGTCACCTTCCCGCTGAAAATTGCAAGGTACCAAACACAAACAGGTTACTTAACCCGTTTGCGTTTGGTTGTAATATGCGGTAAACACCGCAGCAAACATTAATGCTCACGCAAGTGAGCATTAACTTTTGCTTAGAAGATTGTAAGATAGCACATAGTGAGGGAACTGCGTTTCCATGTGTTCCTGTAGGACTTGAGCCCTGTGTTTACGTACCCACCACCCCGCTGCGAAAATTAAAATACCAAACAAACTCAACGAAGAAAGCCAAACAAAGTGAAGGGATATCAAGTGGCTTTGGATAAACACTTGCCTTACACAGGATATTTTAGATGTCTGGCTCTGGCCTATAAAACTAGAGCAGAGGTAAAAAAATCCTTGACCCTCCAGATGTTTAGAACTACATATCCTATGGGGCTCAACTAAAGGAGTGAGTGGTTGAGCATCAGGAGAGATGTACTTCCAAAACAGCTGGAGGTCTAAGGTTGCTGAATGCTGACTACTTAAGTAGAGAATACAATGCTAAGTCTTCCCACATCTATGCTCCTTTTTGAGTGAAAGACATAAAAGGTTATTAACAAAGTGCCAGATGTTACCGTTCTTGCAAATACTGTCAAAAATCACATTCATAAAACTAAAATCCAAAAAGCAATAGGAGTAGCTACAGTTGTGTTCAAAATTATTCAACCCCCAATGCTGTAAAGGGTTTTAGGGAATTTAGTGTACATTTGTAATTGTATTCAGAATGAAATCCTACAAGGACTTTTTAAAGAACCATATGCAACTAAAATGACATCAATTGGTTTTGTAATACAGTAGTAAATGTTTCTTTTGTGAATTCTTCATTGACACAATTATTCAACCCCTTAAAGACTACCACTCCGAAGAACAGAGGTTCATTCAAGTGTTTTCAATCAGGTATTGAAAACACCTGTGGATGTCACGGAGCAGCAATAAAGCATAATAAGCACCAATTAGGCAGCTTTAAAATGACTGTGATACTCAGCTCCTTCTAGACATTTACTGGTGTGGTTACAAACATGGTGAAGTCAAGAGAATGGTCCAGGAAGACAAGAGGTGATTACTCTTCACAGGAAGGGCAATGGCTATAAGAAGATTGCAAAGATGTTAAACATACCAAGAGAGACCATAGGAAGCATCATTTGCAAATTCAAGGCAAAGGGCACTGTTGAAACGCTACCTGGTCATGGCAGAAAGAAGATGCTGACTTCGACTGCTGTGCGCTACCTGAAGCGTAGAGTGGAGAAAAGTCCCCGTGTGACTGCTGAGGAACTGAGAAAAGATTTGTCAGATGTGGGTACTGAAGTTTCAGCTCAGACAATACGGCGCACACTGCGTAATGAAGGCCTCCATGCCAGAACTCCCAGGCGCACCCCCTTGCTGTCTCCAAAGAATAAGAAGAGTCGACTGCAGTATGCCAAAAGTCATGTGGACAAACCATAGAAGTTTTGGAATAGTGTTCTGTGGACTGATGAAACAAAATTAGAACTGTTTGGGCCCATGGATCAACGCTATGTTTGGAGGAGGAAGAACAAGGCCTATGAAGAAAAGAACACCTTGCCTACTGTGAAGCATGGCGGGGGGTCAATCATGCTTTGGGGCTGTTTTGCTTCTGCAGGTACAGGGAAGCTTCAGCGTGTGCAAGGTACCATGAATTCTCTTCAGTACCAGGAGATATTGGATGACAATGTGATGCAGTCCGTCACAAACCTGAGGCTTGGGAGACGTTGGACCTTTCAACAGGACAATGATCCCAAGCATACCTCCAAGTCCACTAGAGCATGGTTGCAGATTAAAGGCTGGAACATTTTGGAGTGGCCATCGCAGTCACCTGACTTAAATCCAATTGAGAACCTCTGGTGGGACTTAAAGAAAGCAGTTGCAGTGCGCAAGCCTAAGAATGTGACTGAACTGGAGGCTTTTGCCCATGACGAATGGGCGAAGATACCCGTAGATCGCTGCAAGACACTTGTGTCAAGCTATGCTTCACGTTTAAAAGCTGTTAGAACTGTAAAAGGATGTTGTATTAAGTACTAAGATTGAATGTCACTTGGGGGTTGAATAAAACTGATAATGATGTGAGCACAGAAAAGACATTTGTGGTTATTTCATTATAAATGTTATGTTATATTTGTCTGACCTACACGTGCCTCTTTGATTTAATTGTAAGCAAGATGACTGAATGATCAAAATCAATGTCAAACTGGCCAAAACACTCAATTTCAGTGGGGGTTGAATAATTTTGAACACAACTGTATTTTATGAAGTTTCGACAGTCACAATTTTAGACTTGTGTAATGCCAGCATTTCAACAGTATTTTCAACACAAGCGCTTTGTAAATAACCCCTATAGGTCTTAGAGGCTAATCTCCTATTTGTGCCAATGCTGTCATGCATTTTAATTTAATAGATCTGAAATAAAGTAGTTGACTTGCATAAGATCTCTGGTATACACCCACTTATTTATTTATTTTTTTGAACATTGTCTTTTTTTATCAAGAAGCTGTGCAACCAGGGCTAGATTTTTAACTAGGCAGGGTAGGCATGTACCTACAGGCACCTGCCACAAGGTGACGTCTTGCTTAGACCGCTGTATCTATGGAGCCCTAAGGGCTAGAGGGACATATGATATGAGGTATCATTGGAAAGGCCTTTCCAGTGGTACCAAATAAAAACAGGTTATATTTATGGAAAAATAAATTAAAATCAAATATTAGTTTTCTCTTTTTTTTCTACTGCAGCACTATTATTCAGTTTCCAATAATAAAGTGAAGAGTGATACTGCAATAACTCACCTTCTCGTTTCTCACTGCCAGGAAGTGTGGAGCTGATGATGCAATGCATTGTTTCATCGACAACCTAGACCGTGGCACTGCAGTGATGAGAGATAGGTGGACTTTGGAACCCTGCATCTCTGACTTGTACACCGCACAAAGTTAAGTGAGGAGTCATTGGAAAGGTCAGAGCCTGGTCTTTACCATAATACTAAATATGACCATGTGATGTGTAAAACTAAAAAATTGAAACAAAGTATTTACGCTAATTTTTTTTCTCTGTTCTACGGCAGAGGCAATATATGCTTTTACATATAAAACATGCTTTTATTTTCAGTGCAGAGAGAAACTGTTTTTCAGTATTTTAATATGTTGTTTTTTTTAGTTTGCCCCAAAACAAAAATTTAAAAAGTCGTTTTTGGCATGTTTTAATTGTGGGGGAGAGGGGCGCTCCACATTTCTTTGCCTACAGGCTCCTGAGATGCAAATCTGGCCCTGTGTGCAACAGCACATGTTTCATTTAGTTCTTTACAATAAGATATCAAACATTAATTGCAAGTCATCGTGATCAGGTTTTTAATTACAAATTTCTTAACCTTCCGACTACTTCATACCCTGTAGTACAGACTAAAACGCAGAAAATCTGTTTAATTTCACTAAATTCTCCAAATAAAAACTTTGCAGCTTGCTTGCATCATGTTTTTCTCACCTCAAAAATAAATTAATATCTCATTAGGTCTTGCTTTCAGATATAAAACAGATGGCAAGCTTTTAGTTTAGGCGTCAGGGGCAAAATCCTGTTAGTTTTTCCATTTAGATTTCGGAAACTGAGGCAGATGGTGTCCTCTATAGACTGCTTAATTTTGTAAAGATCTATGGTGTGCTCTAAACAATTAAACAAAAACAAATAAATGACATTGGTCACAAAGGTGACCTGCAAAATCGAGATGCTTATTTGGCCTTGATGCAAAACTTAATGCAATGTATTTCCTTAAAGCAGTGAACTTGATGTATTGGTTTCTGTACAATGAGACCTAGCTTCATGTTTGTAATAGTGTATACATAAAATAAAAAGCACAAAAGTGAATTCAAAACTCTTCTGAATTTTTCTTGAGGAAAAATATATTACCGAAAGAAAAATATTTTATATACTAGTTTATAAAGTTTAACAAAGAATATATTTTCTATATATCCTGATTTTTAAAAACTAAGGGCTTGATTAAATTCTAGCAGCTAATATTCCAGAAAAAATATTGGCGATATTCGGACAATATTGTTTTCGATATATATCGGCTGACTCAAATGAAAATATTACAGGTCTATTCAAAGAAAGGTGAAACTCAGGAGAATGACTGGAGAAGTGAAAATTCTAGTAGGGTTATTCAAAGAGAATCGAAAAGTCACAGCACGTTCAATGACTTTTCGTTCTCTTCAATTCGGAGAGATTTGGCGTTCTTATTTCGGTTGACCCTGTGGTGTATTCAGCAAGCACCACAGGGCCGTTGTAGTGCAGGGAATAGCCGCCGCAAACCCGACGAACACTCACTGCAAAACCCGGCGAACGCTCACCGAAACCCGCCAAAACATCTGGATTAACCACTCCTAACACGCCAGAGAAACCCGACTAGCCGCCGATCACAGCGCAGAGCAGCCGCTGGAAAAAACCCGACACACAGACGAAGGTGGTGAAAAAAACAGAAAACAGTACGCTTGAAAGTTGGAAAATTGAAACGCTGTTTGCAAAAAACTACTGAGCGAAAATGTCTGGAATTTACATATAAGATCCAATGAATGATAATAAAAAGGGCTGTTACAGTAAGGCTAGGGTCAGACTAACGCATTTTTCGCGTTGTCCGTGAAAAAGTGCGTTTGAACAAATGGACGTATTTTTTCACGGAATACGCGATAGCAGTCATACGATGCGCATTTTCGTCCGTGATTTTGTACGGATCATCAATAAAACCCTTTTTGCGTCTGGACGTTATGTTGGCCGGACATTAGCAGCGTCTGACGTCTCCTAATCACGCACACATGCCGCTAGTGAACGCAGCGCACTCTGTACGTCCATACTAGCGGTATCACATTCTCTAAAAAATGCGTTCGTTTGCCACTTGCGTTGCGCAGCCGCACTTTTGTGCGGCCGTTCTTCGTATATTGCCCGGCATTGGACATCATTTGATGCTAGCATGGCCGTGATTTAGTGCTGCTAAACGCACGTTGATACTGCGTTAGTCTGACCCTAGCCTTAAAGGAACACTCTACTCAAAAAATCACCCCCCGTTTTTTTATCCTAACCTATCCCTATTCCCTTAATAAATCTTTTGTTTTTATTTTTTTTCTTGTAACTGTAGTACTTACCCTAAAATCCTTGTTTCCAGCGGCGTTTTTTTTTTTTTATACTCACCTCCCTCCTCTTCTGCTCCCGTCCTTCTTCTTGCTTCTTGGCTTCCTCCCGGCTCCCTCTGAGGATTAGTGTTGCGCGCAAGAGGATGCGTGCAACACTAACCCTCAGAGGGAGCCGCCAGCTTCTGCGGTGAGTTGGAGACTCGGCAAAAGTCAGCAGAAGCGGGAAATATGATTGCTGACTGACAGCTGGGAGGGCGGAGTAAACTTCTCCGCCTCTCTCAGCTGTTTTCAGCATTTTCAGCTGATCGGCTGAGCGGAGGGAGGGGGGACAGAGGGCGGCATACTCTGGGCATCATGACCACCTAAAATAGCTTAGGTGGTCATGTTGCTTAGAGTATCCCTTTAAAAGAAAAGACGATTAAAAAAAAAAAACAAGAAAACTTTTTTGCAAAAAAATCCCAAAAAACAGATCCTAAAAAAATCAATAAATAAAGAGACTTTACTGCAGAATAAAATATTAAACGGTTTCTTAGATATTGAAATAAAATGGGAATATTTTTAACATTGAAGCCTATGGGAATCGCCTGAATAAATCTGTTGAATGAAACCACCGAACAGCAGGGTATTTCGGCAACTTTTCCCTGCTGTTTTGTGTTCTCTGAATAGACGAAGCATTGCTTCTCTATGGGGATTCACTGCCCTCGAACAGGTAACGAACAGACACTGTATGTGCAGGCAATTCGCCAAGATTTGGAGAACTGCCTGCTCTCTGAATAGCCGAATGGCCAGGAAAGGTAACCGTACGCTGAATTTCAGTGTTCAGTTACCTTTCAGCCACAATTCAGATCTCTTTGAATAACCCTGTAGGTCAAAATAGTTACACCAGAAAAATTCTCCCATTTATCTCACTTTCCAAATCGGCTATTTAGCTTAGATTGTTCTCTTCTCCTGCCAGTTCTCCTGGTTTTCACCTTTATCTGAATAACTGACACATCCTCGGCACCTGCAGGACTTCAGGGGGGGGGGTCTGGGCATGCTGGCTGGCCGGGTGCCTGGAGTTCTGGCCATTCGTGTGCCTGGAGGGGCGGGGCGCGGCATGATGACACAGAGCACGCGAGTCGACTCATTGCCCTTACGTGGAGTTAGTTCCCGCATCGCCTGGTGTATTCGTATTTAGATTCACTCATTCTTTTGATTCTATTGCTCTGTTACCGACCCAGATTGTATGAGGACCCTGATTGTTATTGACTCGGACTGCCTTCCTGACCATTCTCTTTCTGACCAAGTCTTTATGAATGTTATGCCCAGAGCAGACTCAGAGTGCATGATGATCTTACCCCATGCTGACTCAGAGTGTATATCAATCCTGCATAACGCTGATTTAGATAATCCATTGATCTGTCCTGTTGCCAACTCGGAGTGTATGAGAACCTTGTGTGTTGCCAAACCAGCCTATATGAAAACTCTTTCTGTTGCCAACTCGAAATGTTTATATGACCACACTGATGTTAACCCCTGGTGTATGAATACACTGCTAAAGCCTTTTCCAGACTGTTTCCCACTTGTCAGTAAAGTTAACCTTTGTGGCTCAGTAGATACTTGGTCTCAAAACCTACTGTTACTAGGTTGTACTCATTGTTGCTGATCTGTCTGTTCTCCCTGGCTGGGAGTGATAGGGTTAGCGGTCCAGACCATTCAAGGACCGGAGGGTTTAGAAGTCTGTCCAATAGGATTCCCACCACGGTTGTGAAGGGTCAGCGAACGTGACAATAACCCTGTTTGTTTTGAGCTGAATAACGAAAAATGTCCCGGTTTAGAAAAAATATCAAGCCAGTAAAAAGCCCAAGAAACAGAGTGTAAATACACGTGCATGTATGAATGTTCATTGTTGCACTGTAACAGAGCCGAACTTATAGTACGGAAAGTACGTACTTGCACGTTTTACAGTAAATCCTGGACATACACGATTTACTGAAAGTTAAAAGTATATAGTTGCTCGTCAAACCTATAACTGTAAAATATTAAAGTATGGACTTGTGGGTCACAAATATAGCAGTGGAATATTAAAGTGCGGACTTGCTTGTTATAATTATAAAACTGGAAGTATTAAAATAATGTGTATTATATCTGTGGAATATTACTGTACAGAGGCACATTCTTACTGTAACTGTACATGCCATACAGGGTTATCCAAAGATATCCGAATGGCTGGAGAAAGGTAAATCAGCGTTCGGTTACCTTTCTTCGCCATTCGACTATCCAGAGAGCAGGCAATTCGCCAAATCCTGGCGAATTGCCTGCACATACGGTGCCTGTTCGGTGCCTGTTCGAGGGCAGTGAAATCCCCATAAAAAAGCAATGCTTCAGCTATTCAGAGAGCACAAACCAGCAGTGAAAGGTTCCCGAAATGCCCTGCCATTCGGTGGTTTAATTCGGCAGGTTTATTCAGGCGAATTCCATAGGCTTCAATGTTAATGAAATAAAACGGGAATATTTTTATCTAATAAACCATTCATTATAAAATTCTGCAGTAAAGAGTCTCTTTTATTTATTGATTTTTTAGGATATTTTAAGCATTTTTCTGGATTTTTTTTTTTTTTAAAAAGTCAGATTTTTTTATTTATTTTTTTAACTTTACTTATTTTTTCTGTAACAGCCCTTTTTATTATCATTCCCTGGACCTCATATGTAAATTTCAGACATTTTCGCTCAGTAGTTTCTTTGCAAACAGCGTTTCACTTTTCAAACATTCAAGCAAACTGTTTTGCTAATTTATTCACTGCATTGGTCTGCGGTGTCGGCTTTTTCCGGCGGCTGCTCTGCGTGTGATCGGCTCCTGCTGGGGTTTTTACGGTGTTTTCGGCGGGTTAATCCAGATGTTTTTGCGGGTTTTCGGCGTGCATTCGCCAGATTTTGAAGTTAGTTTTCATTTGGTTTGCGGCGACCTTTCCCTGCATTACGACGGCCCTGTGGTGCTTGCTGAATACACCGCAGGGTCGCCGAAATGGGATCGGCAAAACAAACCGAATTGAAGAGAAAGAAAAGTCACCGAACGTGCGGTGACTTTTCGATTCTCTTTGAATTACCCTGATAGTGTTATATTATGCCATTGTAAATCTTAAAATACAGACTTGTGCATTTTAAATTTACGATATAGAGGTTGCATGTGTTATGCAAAAAAAAAGCTTACGCTTTCTGTATTTTACCCATTTTTGTGTCAAGGTCATATTTGCTCTTACTCTCCATTACTACAGTTTTCGACTCCTTCCATCAATCATCCCGGGTCATGATAGAAATGTCTCAGTTTTTCCCGCCACTCACTAATTGATTTAGTGTGGAATATAATGAGGATTCCTCTTGAAATTCAGCCAAAATTACCTCATAAATTATAGTCTACAACTTTGTCTAAAAAAGGGACTTGTGACTTTTTGTCTTTTAAATTCCCTCACATACTAATACCCGATTTCCATAGCTGTATTCTCTCGTCTTTTAAATACTTACTCCCTGCTTTTACATCTGAACCATGGATGACCCATGACATTACTTGCACCACCTGTCTACGAATTCTATATTCTCCCCTTTCAGACTATAAAGCTAATGTCAGACGAACGCATTCTGAGCACACTGGGTCCGAGCACAACTGACGTACTTTCTAACTGATGATACTGTAGACACCATACGGTCTATTTTTTTTGACTGACGTAGATGGGAAATAAAATTAATATGTAAAATGAAAAAAATTGATACATGATATGAAAAACCACGTTGTCCGTCAAAAATGCTGGACATCAAAAATGCAAGTCCGTCTGACTACGTTCCATCACTCACGCACAAAGCTACGTGGATGTGGCGCACTCTGTGCGTCCGTCCTAGCGGTTTGACGTTCTTGCCTAAATTGAGTATGGTGCCACGTGCGTTGTGCGTCCGCACTTCATGTGTGGGTCTCTATTGATCATAATTTTATGCTACGATGGAAGTTAAAATGTGCGGCAACGGGGGGGCGTGGCCGACTGCAACAGGGAGCAGACGTGCTTCAGAAGAGCTCCGTTCGACTCTGCTGAAATTGGGGAATTCGGCCTGTTTTTCCCCCCAAAGTCTTGTTAAGGAGCCCCTGCGCGGTTGGCCACTGCGGGGTATGCTCGGGACCTGTTTTAGCCCCCCACCCGGAGCACAGCTGACATTATCCTCTTGTTCCTGGAGCGAGTGATCTGCCGTCGGCCATCTGGGGCCTACACATCGGCATCGCCACATGTCTCTCCTGCTTCTCCCACTGACCCCTCTGCCGGGCGACCGTCTGTCGCGTGTCGGGGGAGGAGGGCCCACGTCTTCCGGTCACGCCTGGTGTTCCTGTGGCGTTGAGGGTACGGGATGGGAGAAGCTGGAGCAACTTCCCCCTGCTGGAGGTCTGGCGGCCATGTTTGACAGGCTCGAGACTTGCCTGGCTCAGATGACGGAGATGAAGAGGAACCGATCTCGAGGGGTGCTTGGCGCCATATGATGGCAGCGCTGCGGATCGACCGGAGACAAGGGGTACCAGCCGAGAAGGGGACAGAGGAAACCCTACCTGACAAGAGTCTGTCTGTTTCCGCGACTGAGGACGAAGACGACGGGATAGGTGATCAGTGGAGGCTTTACCCTCCAACCAGGTGGAAGAGTGTCTGGAGCCTGGAGTCGGGGTGACCCATCGTGCTGATGGCGATCTGCGTGCTGAGCGGCTGATGGACACTCCACCTCCCGGAGCGACGCTAGATTTGTTCGGGGTGTCGGGCAGACGCCGGATGTGGCTGTCGCGCAGCTGGACGGGGCGGCTGCCGTGTGTCCACTTGTACCACCGGTGTTACCTGAGATGCTGCGCTCCTGGATGCTGTCCACTGGCATTTGGCGGCCCCTCACTGCCTGACCGGGATCACCTCTGGCGGTAATACCTGGACAGCTGACCAACCTGGATGGCTCTGTGGGAAGCTGCTTGCAGTGGTCCCGATCCAGTTCTTGGATGCGGGCTGAAGTGACTCACCCCATAAACCTATGCGGACTCTACCTTATGTTCGACATGATGTTTCCCCCTTGATGGATATATATATATGTTTTTTTTTTTGTTTTTTTTTCTCCCTCTCCTCTTTTCTCCCCCCCCTCGTGCTGACACTGGGGTGTTCTCCAGATGAGCCCTTCGTTTTGATGTCTATACCCCCCCCTCTCTGTTTTTTTTTCTTTTTCCTTTTTCTTTCTCCCTGGCATATCCGGGATATCTTGGAGGTGCTACAGTGGCCTGGTGCCCAGCTTGGCTCCCCAACCGCCCGGGCCTGGTGCCATTATCCCCCTGGTCCCCCCCCACATGGTTTCACACCCACACGGGAACCCGCCAGGCAGGCACAATTTTTGCCTATGCCAGTTTTTCCCATCTTAACCCCCTCCCCCCTTTTTGGTCGCTAACCACAGCAGTACTTTCATGCAGTCGTTTGTCGTGTTGCATTTTTGTTTTTTTTAGCCTATGCCTTTCCGAGTTTTTGCAGATGACTTCTGAAGACATTCTCGCTTTTCAGTTTCTGATGAGCCCCCCAATCGGGGATGATTTTGAGGACACTTCTTAGTTATCTACGGCATTGTTTTTGATGGCCTCTTAAATTAGTATGGTATATATGTCTCTTATTATTCTCTCTCTCTCTGTTCCCCCTTCCCCCACACAAGCACTATTTAGGATGTTTTTTCAGCGGACTCTTTTTCTTGATTTTCTATCACAGTGCTTCATGGATAAATAGTTCTTTTCTTTGATGTCTGTGCGGCCCTGCGAGGCCCTCACTCTATGTTTACTTGTATGATGACATATTTCAAAATAAAAATTTTGAATATAAAAAAAAAAAAAAAATGTGCGGCAACACGGACGTGATCACTGCGTTCGTCTGACACGGGCCTAAGAGAAAAATATAACAACCCTGATAAAATATTTTTATCCGATTTACAATTTAGACTCTATATTCACACATAGAGGATACCTCTTTAATAGTCTACCCTCTTACCTTTTTATCAGACATGGAACAGCATTGTTAGGATCCAGTTTCATCCTACTTTGCTGTTTTATTGAAACCATAATAGCCCTTAGTTGGCATTAAAGTGGGCATTCTAGACTTTTTGGAAATTAGACCTTAAGTCAATATCCCCCCATTTGTGATCCGCAGCATTAATGTTTGTAGTGAGTGTCTCTCAAAATAGTACACCAATTGAAACACAAAGTAAAATTTTATATAGGTGGTACTTGATTCCCCATAAGCCTGTGGTCAGACGAGCGCACTTCAGAGTGGAATGAACATCTGTGAGAGTGAACTTTCCTTCCATTCTGAAGCCCATGTGGCTACGTCACTGAGCGCAGTTAGTGCACTCAATGCTACAAAGCTCGATCCTCCTCACTCCCGTCGAACGTGCTTCGTAGCATTTTGACGGGGAGGGTTTCGGCACGGCTGCTGTAGCGAGCGCATGCTACAGCGTCTGGCCGGCCCTGTCGAACCGTCACAAAGCTGCGACAGACGTCAGGAGGCGCGTCAGTATGCGAGCACATACTGCGCTTATCTGACCCTGGCCTAAGGTTTATCGTATTGGTCCACGGGTTTCCACCAACTTTCTGGAGATGTGCTTCTACAACAGGCATCATTCGACACATTTGGCAGTTTTGCCCTTTGTTACCCACACTCTGGGCCAACATAATGGAGTTGTTGTCTAAAGACTTAGGAGAAACTCATGTAATGCTGGAACATTATTGCTGGGTATTATGAATTTGCACAAGATTAAAAAAAGAATGTAATTTAATACTGCATTGAGCACAGCATTGCTCATAGGTACAAACTGGAAAACTAAACAAATCCCCACGAAGAAACTGATCACTGACACCCTGAGTACAATTGTTCCTTGGAAATTGTGCCAACTCAAACGTTTGATGTTTGGACATCTTGGGATACATATGCTATATGTCACCTCTCTGTGGATGATTCTTTCTTGGATAAAAGCGTCCTGTCTGTGTACTTCTAGTTTTTTCTAGTCCTATTGCTTATACCAGGGGTCATCAACCTCGGCTCTACAGATGTTTTGAGCCTACATTTCCCATAAGGCTCAGCCAATCTAATGAGTAACTGAGCATCAAGGGAGATGCTCTGTAGAGACAAGGTTGCTGACCCCATGTCTATACGATCTCTCTATCATGGCTTTAATTGTTCTACTTATGAACACGAGAATAATGGATGGAATACTGAAGCAATAGTATACTGTTTCCCTCCCCACCCCTATTCATTTCATTTCAACCAAAGCAAAGGCCACTGATACAAGAGGGGTTAAATAGGCTAGATTTGTAACATTAATTTAAAGTTCCATGCTAGTGAGCCGTATTACTGGTGGTAGCATTAATTTTAAGTAGGGTCTATATCAGTGTTTCCCAAACCTGTCCTCAGGACCTGCTGACACGCCAGGTTTGCAGGATATCTGAAGCACAGCACAGGTGATATGATTTGCTGCTCAGTGATTGCAGAATTCAGTCTGCATTTCCCCCAAGGAGAGCCTTAAAACCTGGCCTGGTTGAGGGTCCCGAGGACAGGTTTGGGAAACACTGGTCTATATCCATATTGTAATAAGGATAGATAACAAATCAGCCAATGATGTCAGCAACATACATGACAGTGAAATAGCACATTAGCCTTGCCTTCCTATTAACTTAATTAGCTTTTTAGAGTGAAACAAGGTTCATACATATAAGTCCACTGTTTCTTTCACTACAATTAAAAACATTTTAAATGGCAAATGTAGCGCTGTTTAAAACTCTGTTGCTGCATTGCTTAGTTTTGGCCACCAGAGGGAGACAAGCGCAATGTAAACATACTGGACACAATGGGACTACGTTTTCCAGCATGCTTTGGGGCAGAGACAGGAAGTGGGTGGGGATTGAGGAGAGGACATCCGCAGCCTCGTGGAAGGAGAGCCAGTGTGAGCCGAGGAGTGAACCAAGTGAGACGCACGTGAGACTGTGAGCAATTATTACTAGGCCGGAGAGCAGGCGCTGCCTTGCCGACGCTGGGATCGATACATTGACTTGCCAGAGACCTAGTAATCCACCGCGGAGAGGTTTGCACAGACGCAGAGTAGCAGATTGAACCCCGAGTAAGGAGACCGCGATGATCCACAGGGAGTGCAGGCGGTATGCCGTGACCTTGCTGTAAAGACGGACAAGCCGGAGAGTAGCGGATCCGGAGGCACAGAGTCCCAGGGAAATCCAGCGGAGAGACGTCCTTGATCGGGCAGCGGAACAGAGTGTCTGGCGGATGGGTGAGAGGCCTTCCAGGCCACAGTCAAACTATAACAAAGCACGCTGCAGCATTGCTTAAATCTACAGGGCCCCAACGTGACTAGTCGAAGATTTACCAAATCCTTTCACTGGGTAACTGGGTACCTGAGCTCACACACACACACACCTTTTTGGGACATAACCTGCACGGGACTTACACTCCAGAAACGAAGGGGTTAAACTTTTATTTTACCGCTGCGCGTTTCTCGCATTACGAAATCCTGTTTTCTACGCACTGTGTTAACATTATATATGCCGCTTTATTGAGACCAGTAAAGTATATAATTTATAAAATCCACAACAGTGCTGGTGTAGTTTTATTCCCTAGTGCGGAGAGACTAACCCGAGGTTAAATTCAGCAGCTCCTCCGGGAGTGAGTGCTACACGTGGGGGCTCGTTTCCGGGATACAGTCTCTAGAAAAAAAAACGCATTTAAAGGGTTAAATATGGATCCAGACACTGCTGCTAAATGGTGTGAGGAGCAAAGTAGTCAGATAGAGTTATGCATAGTCATGGATGTTCCTGCAGACACTTGGGCCGAAGATCAGATTCGCCAGGCCGTGGCCGCTCTGACACCAGATCATCGGGGGTTAACGTGAATAATCGATGGAAAACCCACCGTTTAAGGGCTAGATAGAATAGGATAGTGATTGAACACAACAATAGGATATACTATCAAATCCCTTTACGAGGAAAAGGTCCTATTAGTTAAAACAATTTTATTAAATGCAATTGAAATTAAATACAGTTGTCAAAATTTGACCAAATTAATTATTTATTTTATTTAAATTAAACATTTAGACCCACATCAATGAAAGTGATATCAGGTGACAACAAGATAGATAATGATTAGCAAAATTGTTGTTATAAATCAAGTGACTGGTGCGTCCACCAGTTAGACTAATAGTGCGTATAGGGTTTAATGTATATATAGCATATATAACATCAGGTATTAGATGATAATGATTTAACATGATTTTATGTAGGTATTAGATACTATGGAGCATGTTAATTATATGGCAATAGTGGGCACTGAGCTATTCACTAATTATATATATGACCCTAATCAATTTATTGGTATCTGTGCTTTGAGTGTTTATTAACATCAGTATTAAAATCGCTGGTTGGGATATTCATATTTAATCTTACTGATTAGTACAACCAACAGGTTATTTGCAGAAGTTAACAAACCTGGTTGGTTAGGTTTTTCTTTCTTTTTGTCCCTAGTAGGGATCCATACTAATCACCACCTCAGCGGATAATTGATACCTAAATTGAGTAATTAACCATCCATATATAGTGAGGAAATCAGTAGGTCTCACATAGCTCCTGATGAAATTGCTGCGGTGTCAGCAGGGAAACGCGCGTTGAGCATTAGAAGGTTAATCTAGCCTTGATGTACTGAGGTTAATTCAACCGTTCAATTGTATTTTTTCTTTCATCAAATAATTTACACTGAGCCTTATGGCTGTTAATGGAGCGTGCAAAGTGTGTGCACACAGGTCGCATTGTTGGTTGATTGTGGAGTATATGTAGCGTTGATATACCAACCTTATTGTGTGTGGTTGATATTTTGCTAAATTCAGCGCTTACCTTTAAATGTGAGCCTTATGGCTGGGAGACTAACTAATTTCCAATAATTTCATTATTAATTGCCGGCTATAGCTCAATATTACCATCTTTTCCTGGACCAATTGAGAGGTTGATATATATATATGCTCTTGCTATATTGAGCAAATTACAGTACCATCAGTATATTGAATTTATCTACCTAAAATATGGCAATCATTTATGGTACAATGACCAATTTATGATCTACGAGGTACGGCTTCTCTAATTATCTGTGACATTGAACACTGTGAACATCGCATTTATTCGGTTTAATTGTCAGCTAAAGGTTTCGCATTGAACAACATTTGGAAGCCTATTTATAATAATAATTTTGCCAATATTTATCTACCTTGCTGATTTTCTCCTGATCTGGAAGCTATATGTGTTAATCGAGCGTTGATTGGCTACACAATCTCCACCGCGATCCCAATTCCAAGGGTACTAGCTTCGTTCAAGCAGTGCCTGTGTCGTGGTCCTTTTCATTTGCACCAATTACTGCATGCACAGTTTCAATCGTGATTTAGTGTACCATCATACGCAGTAGCGGTGATCACCTGTGTAACAAGTATTAAGTATTATTCAATTTTCTAGACCATCTTCTTATTGAGGGTTAATGAACAGAACCCCTCGTGTAAACGAATGCTTACAGTTAATACTTAAGGTGTGGCCACACCAAGGTTATTTCAGCATTTCCATTTACTGCTTACAAGCGAATTTGAGGTCAATCTGGTGATAAACAAGGGGGGTGTTTGTGAGGGTCCTGAGAACGAGCAACAGCACAATGGCCTGCTCTACGGTGGGTGCCCGCTCAGGTCTCACAAACAAGGTTTTTAGCTTGCTTGTGCCATTACAGGGATGAATTTTCCATATGCAAATCAGCCTGCTCTCACCCATTATCTGGTGATAATACTAATCTATCAATTACTTATGTTTAGTGGCTATCAATTGCGTTCACTGTGTGCATATATTTAAAACGCTATTTTTGATATAACTCATTATGCCTGAATAGGCATCCAATTTGTCTATGTGTTAACCTTTATCAAATGGTTTGTACCACTCTCTTTCATCCCACTTTTGATTGTTTATTAATTGGTGACCATATCCTTTTATGCTAATTTAGCCTTATCCCTTCAGTGGGGCTCACACATTTACTATCCTTGTGAGAACCTCGTTATTTGGTTTTATGTAGGCCAATTATAATCATCGAGTTTAATTAGCGTATTGTCAGAAGTATTTTTGTGTTAAATCATTATCATCTAATACCTGATGTTATATATGCTATATATACATTAAACCCTATACGTACTATTAGTCTAACTGGTGGACGCACCAGTCACTTGATTTATAACAACAATTTTGCTAATCATTATCTATCTTGTTGTCACCTGATATCACTTTCATTGATGTGGGTCTAAATGTTTAATTTAAATAAAATAAATAATTAATTTGGTCAAATTTTGACAACTGTATTTAATTTCAATTGCATTTAATAAAATTGTTTTAACTAATAGGACCTTTTCCTCGTAAGGGGACTTGATAGTTCATCGGGGGTTAATCCTGGACATTAAAGCGAACCCAGATACCTCTCACACGTATGTTCTTTTTGAGTGGAGAAAGGGTGTTCCAGTGTGTTTTCAGGGCACGAGCGTGAAGCTGACCGATGAGGTGGAAGTTCAACTGATTCAGCCAAGTGCGCCACGTGGCGATCCCGCGAGTGTTTCCGCGCCCAGTCCGCTGGCCATGATCGGGCCTGAATTTATAGTGGCTATTGGAGATTTGCTGGCTAAATGTCAGAGAACAAGCCCTCCGCACACTAACTTTGGTTATCGACGGTTGAGAAATTTTACAGGAAACGAACCAACTCCAGCGGGAGAAGAAACCTTCGAAGAATGGGTAGAACAGGCGATGCAGGCTCTGGATGAGTGGGACGTCCCTGAAGCGCAGAAGAAGCAAAGAATTACTGAGAGCTTAAAGGGACCTGCGTCAGAGGCTGTCAGAAACCTAAAATTGAGTAAACAAGACTGCACTGCTTTAGATTACCTAAACGTGTTACAGGAAGTCTTTAGGCAAACAGAAAAGGCTGCTGAGCTCATGTACCAGTATGAACATACCTACCAACGGAAAGGTGAGAAAATGACTGAATATATGAGGCGCCTAGATAAGATTCTGCACCAGATACTTCTTAAGAAAGGGGCCGAACCAGCCACCATAGATAAAATCCGAATGCAACAGATATTGAGGGGCACTCAACCTCTAGATCCTGTGATGCTACAGCTGAGAACCAGAGAAGGTAACCGAGAGTTGAAATACCTGGAATTGATTCGAGCTGTTAGAGAGGAAGAGGCTTTGCTAGAAGAAAAGTCCTTAAGGAGAGGAGAAAGAGCTTACGCACAACCAGTAAGGCATAACGAATATCTGCAAACTGAAGATGATTCGTGGGACGCCTATGGATCTGAAGTTGACGGACAAGAGCATCTGCTGGTTCCTATATCCACAGAGAGTACTGCCAAAGAGCCAACCCTCCCTGCATATAGTGAGTTACACAAAACCGTTAAGAAGGTACAAGAAGCTCAAGCTGAGCTGAAACAAGCACACACTGATCTGTGCCGAGTACTTTTGAAGGTGGCAGAGACACAGACCGATATGCAGAAGTTCCTTACTGATATGCGGACAACTGGAGTTGCTATGGCGTCTGGCCAGGGTCCTTCAACCGAATCACCACAAGCAAGTGCGTCTCCGTCTTCAAAGAAGAGATGTTTCAGTTGTGGAGAAATGGGTAATTTCCGAGCGCAATGCAAAAGCCAAAAGCCTGAAGGAAATAGGGTAGAAGAGTTCCTAAAAGCCTTGGAAGGGCTGCTATCCACCTCACAGGCGGGAAACGCCAGAGGGCCCAAGTGAAGGAGCAAACTGGGTGCCCAATGGTCGAAAACCTCTCCAAAAAGCAAGCCAGAACTAAAAGGCCGAGAGGGCCCAGAGTTTTTCCAACTGCTGAGCCTACCAGGACTGAAAGAGTTACTCCCTTAGCATCCGGTTCTACGTCATGGGGAAGCAATGCACATCCAAAACCTACACGGGCCAAGAAGAAGGCCAGGGTACAGCAAACGGGGTCTAAATTTCCTGCTGCTACGACAAAGTTTCCTGACCAGCTGATAGGTCCTTCTCCCATTGTTCCAATCCAAGTAGAGGGAGTCTACACCAAAGCTCTGTTGGACTCAGGGGCTCAAGTGACATTGATCTACCGAGACTTCTATGAGAAACACTTGAAGCACATACCTCTACAGAAATTAAAGGACCTTGAGATCTGGGGTATTGGAACTGAGAAACTTCCCTATGACGGATATCTACAGGTGAAGTTAGAGATCGGATCCGAAGTCATCGGACAGTCTGGAGGTTGTGATGCATTGGCCATTGTGTGTCCTCGGCCTTCAGAGGCCAACAGAAGTTCTATGATAGTGGGGACGAATACTGACCTGGTGCGACGTCTCCTGACTCCCATAGTAATGGAAGAAGGTTCTACCAGGGGAGTACACCCGATGTTACGTCCAGTCTATCAGCGAATGGTCGAAGAACAGAAGGCACCTGCCAAAGTGGGACGCCTGTGGAGATTGGGAGGAACAGAGAAGGTTCTGCAATCAAGAGAAGTGGCGAGTTTCCGGGCTTCAGTCAAGTTGAACGGATCACAACCGGGTCCCTATGTGGTGCTGGAGACTGATTTCAATCATGGGAGTGAAGCTGGAGTAGAAGTAATCCCTGAAATAATTTCCACAAGAGCTTTGAAACGAACACGAGGAAGAGTCTCAGTTAGTGTATGTAATGTGGGGGGGGATTGGCTATGGAGGCGCTAATGGTTTGTTATAATATTAGGGGTTGCTGCCTACAAGGTATTACACATAAACCTCAACGAAATGTGCAAATGCAATAGCAGAAACAAAAAACGATCCAAGTGGCGCAGTAGTAAATCTATGAGTCACATAAACCCTGGCCTAAGAGGCCCTACGGGTACTCGTATTAGAGCCTAGAGTCAAGAGTCAAGTAACTCTATGAATCGCAAAGAACCGTCAGGTCCTGAGCACCATGTACGTGGCACTAAATGTGCAAATAGCAATCAAGTGTGCAAAATCACATTCCACAGTACAATCGATATTATTAAACCATGCGGGATAAGTGAATTATAAACACATGCACTTTAATATCGTACATCTCCCGCATGGTTTAATAATATTGATTGTACTGTGGAATGTGATTTTGCACACTTGACGCGTCCTATTATTACATTTCTATGCCTTCACCGGAAGGATCATACTCTGAAGAGATGTCTGTTCCAGTTGTGGATACCTGTAGTACTTCCACCTGAAGAGGAGCTGATTGAGCCCGAATCCAAACGTTCTATCCGACCCCCCCAGAGACTTACCTACGACTCACCAGGACATAGCACTGAAGAGGCTGTCACCACAGTGCGAAGGTTGCCCGAAATGTCTGCTATGTTAGCTGAGGTAGTCAGGAGCATGAGTCAACTTGAGGACGTATATCTGACCCATTGTATGTTTGCTGATGAACCTGTATACATTGCCTAATGTTATGTAATTGTTATACCTCCTTGGAGAGACCCAAGAGTTCTAGGAGGGGAAGAGTGTAGCACTGTTTAAAACTCTGTTGCTGCATTGCTCAGTTTTGGCCACCAGAGGGAGACAAGCGCAATGTAAACATACTGGACACAATGGGACTACGTTTTCCAGCATGCTTTGGGGCAGAGACAGGAAGTGGGTGGGGATTGAGGAGAGGACATCCGCAGCCTCGTGGAAGGAGAGCCAGTGTGAGCCAAGGAGTGAACCAAGTGAGACGCACGTGAGACTGTGAGCGATTATTACCAGGCCGGAGAGCAGGCGCTGCCTTGCCGACGCTGGGATTGATACATTGACTTGCCAGAGACCTAGTAATCTAGAGGTTTGCACAGACGCAGAGTAACAGATTGGACCCCGAGTAAGGAGACCGCGATGATCCACAGGGAGTGCAGGCGGTAGGCCGTGGCCTTGCTGTAAAGACGGACAAGCAGGAGAAGCGGATCCGGTGGCACAGAGTCCCAGGGAAATCCAGCGGAGAGACGTCCTTGATCAGGCAGCGGAACAGAGTGTCTGGCGGATGGGTGAGAGGCCACAGTCCAGGCCACAGTCAAACTATGTCAAAGCACGCTGCAGCATTGCTTAAATCTACAGGGCCCCAACGTGACTAGTCGAAGATTTACCAAATCCTTTCACTGGCCAGTTGAAATATAGTACCCGGGTACCTGAGCTCACACACACACACCTTTTTGGGACATAACCTGCACGGGACTTACACTCCAGAAACGAAGGGGTTAAACTTTTATTTTACCACTGCGTGTTTCTCGCATTACGAAATCCTGTTTTCTATGCACTGTGTTTACATTATATATGCCGCTTTATTGAGACCAGTAAAGTATATAATTTATAAAATCCACAACAGTGCTGGTGTATATTTATTCCCTAGTGCGGAGAGACTAACCCGAGGTTAAATTCAGCGGCTCCTCCGGGAGTGAGCGCTACACAAAGGTAAAATAAACGTATGAATAAAATTTTGGGTAATGCAACGTATTTTATCTTTAAATAAAAACATTATAAAAACTCTAAGGACAAATATTGCAAGTTTAACTCCCATAAAATTGTTATGATAGACACGGGACAGCTTTGAACTGATCAAGAATGAGATTCTGTTTCTAGGATGGGAGTAATGCGCATGATTTGCATGTATTAGTGCCAAATTTCCCTGCGGATCTTCTTAATTTCCTTCAAGATGGTTGCTATCTTGTGATCAAGTCTGATCTTGTATGCCATCCTATATCGGTTTACAAAGATAGAAGTTGCAGTGTATTAAATGAAAAAGATTGTGGGCTATATTACATAGTTGGTGCTAACTTAACCAGAGCTGATGTAAACTTCCCAGAGCCATTATAGCCTATGGAGCTGTTAAGTTAACAACAGCTCTGGTTAAGTTAGCACCAACATTGTAATACTGCCCAGAATGTTTAACTCAAATTCTGTATGAAACACTGTGGAAAATGTTGACACTATGCAAATCATGACAATAATAATAATAATTTGTCATCATTTGGCACGTCTTTTTGAAGATCTTCCCTGTGCTCACCCCTCTGTATGAAGGAGTATTATGTGTATAGAACAAGGTCGTTTTGGCAACCAACTCTGTGTGTCAGTGTGATGGATTTGTGTGTGGGCATGCAATGTGTAAATCTGATCTATGTGGGATTATGTGTGTGGTTTTTGCGTATGTCACCTCTGTATGTCCTCAATGTTTCCCTATGAGAATCATATGATCAGTAAAATTGGGTGATGTCAAGTGGTGGATCAGCCTAGTGATTTTACACTGAATTGTTTGTTTTACGTCCATTTAGGACATTTTTTATAAAGGCAAAGAAGCAGGATTCACTTTTTATGATATGATCTTAAAACTGGCCTACAAACATATTTTTTGCCTATAGCGTCCATACAGTGTATTAACATGTTCAGTAAGGAGTGAATGAAGCATTTTGCCTTTTCTTTTTGCCCTATTTTGGCAGCCATATTGGCATTATTTTTCTCAATTCCACTGTGAAACACATGCGGATAACACATTTGAATATACACTGCTCAAAAAAATAAAGGGATCACTTAAACAACACAATGTAACTCCAAGTCAATCTGTGAAATCAAACTGTCCACTTAGGTAGCAACACTGATTGACAATCAAGTGCACATGCTGTTGTGCAAATGGAATAGAGAAGCGGTGGGAAGCATAGGCAGGTAGCAAGACATCCCCAATAAAGGAGTGGTTCTGCAGGTGGTGAACACAGACCACTTCTCAGTTCCTATGCTTTCTGGCTGATGGTTTGGTCACTTTTGAATGCTGGCGGTGCTGTCACTCTAGTGGTAGCACGAGACGGAGTCTACAACCAACACAAGTGGCTCAGGTAGTGCTGCTCATCCAGGATGGCACATCAATGCGAGCTGTGGCAAGAAGGTTTGCTGTGTCTGTCAGCGTAGTGTCCAGAGCATGGAGGCGCTACCAGGAGACAGGCCAGTACATCAGGAGACGTGGAGAAGGCCGTAGGAGGGCAACAACCCAGCAACAGGACCGCTACCTCTGCCTTTGTGCAAGGAGGGACAGGAGGAGCACTGCAAGAGCCCTGCAAAATGACCTCCAGCGGGCCACAAATGTGCATGTGGCTACTCAAACGGTCAGAAACAGACTCCATGAGGGTGGTATGAGGGCCCGACGTCCACAGGTGGGGGTTGTGCTTACAGCCCAACACTGTGCAGGATGTTTGGCATTTGCCAGAAAACACCAAGATTGGCAGCTTCGCCACTGGCGCCCTGTGCTCTTCAGAGATGAAAGCAGGTTCACACTGAGCACACGTGACAGGATCTGGAGAAGCCGTGGAGAACGTTCTGCTGCCTGCAACATCCTCCAGCATGACCGGTTTGGCAGTGGGTCAGTAATGGTGTGGGGTGGCATTTCTTTAGGGGTCCGCACAGCCCTCCATGTGTTCGCCAGAGGTAGCCTGACTGCCATTAAGTAACGAGATGAGATCCTCAGACCCCTTGTGAGACCATATGCTGGTGCGGTTGGCCCTGGGTTCCTCCTAATGCAAGACAATGCTAGACCTCATGTGGCTGGAGTGTGTCAGCAGTTCCTGCAAGACGAAGGCATTGATGCTATGGACTGGCCCGGCTGTTCCCCAGACCTGTATCCAATTGAGCACATCTGGGACATCATGTCTCGCTCCATCCACCAATGCCACGTTGCACCACAGACTGTCCAGGAGTTGGGGGATGCTTTAGTCCAGGTGTGGGAGGAGATCCCTCAGGAGACCATCCGCCACCTCATCAGGAGCATGCCCAGGCGTTGTAGGGAGTTCATACAGGCACGTGGAGGCCACACACACTACGGAGCCTCATTTTGACTTGTTTGAAGGACATTACATCAAAGTTGGATCAGCCTGTAGTGTTGTTTTCCACTTTAATTTTGAGTGTAACTCCAAATCCAGACCTCCATGCGTTGCTCAATTTGATTTCCAATGATAATGTGTGTGTGATTTTGTTGTCAGCACATTCATGTATGTAATGACCACAGTATTTAATAAGAATATTTCATTCATCTAGGATGTCTTATTTTTGTGTTCCCTTTATTTTTCTGAGCAGTGTATATTATTTATTTTGGAAACTATTCACTGTTAATTTGTCATCCCCACAGGATTTTTAGACCACCTGTGATCTCAGATGCCAATCTGTTTCTCACGTCATATTCCAAGGTTGGGCAGAACAAATAGGATGGTTCCCCAGGAGGAGGATTACGGTGATGACAACAGTGATTTGTGCCCTTAAACTGCAAATTGCAAATTGTGGATGTATTTGTTCTAAACGTGTGCAAAAAAAAAAGTAAACTACTTTCATCATGAAACATATTACGAGCACTGGAGGAGAGGGAAATGCACACTCAGGTTGTCTCTGACTGGAATGTCATTCCTTTTCATCATTTACCTGAAAAACCTCTTCCTTCAATACAGTGTTTCTCCAACCTGTCCTCAGAACCTGCTGACACACCAGGTTTGACAGATATCTGAAGCACAGGTGATATAATTTGCTTTGCAGTGATTGCAAGATTCAGTCGGAATTTCCACAAGGTGATCTGCAAAATCTGGACTGCGTCAATTGAAAAAGGACTATATATGGGAGAACTCAGGTGTTAACCCTTAATAAACTAAATAAATTCAATCTGCTCCTCCTAATGCAGGGGGAGTAGGAAAAAATTCCCACTTCAAATAATTAAATCTTAGTTTTTATTCACCTTAATAAAATGAATACCGAAATCATACATCAAAAAATACAACAAATAGAAACATTAAATAAAAAAGATAATTATTTTTTTGATGTAAAATGGTGGTATTAGGGTGTATAAAATGGGATTATTTAAAGGTTGCAATATTGAAGGCTACAGATAATTGCATTAGACTTGTTAGCAAAAGCAGTAATCGGAAGAAACCACTGTGGTCGCTACAGTAATGACCAAAATAGTGAAGAACAAAAAGATAGCATTCAATAATTAGTAAAAAAAAACAGAGTGAAGAAGATAGGCAAACCTAAACGATTAAGCAGATAGAGGCAAAGCAATTTATAAGAGCTTGCAAAACACACGAGGACGAGAAAATAGCCCAGTCAGGAAACAAATGGGGAGAAAACATTTTTTGGGATACATAAACGAGAAAAAGAAATTAAAACAAGGATTAGTTCGATTAAGAACAAAGGAAGGAAGGTATATAGAAGAGGATGAAAGTCAAGCTGACGGCTCAATGAATATTTTTGTTCAGTTTTTACAGAAGAAAAGGAAGGAAAGGGACCTCAGTTAGGAGAAAACACTAAAGAGACCTTTACATATGAGTTTACAGAGGAGGAGGTTCTACTGCAGCTGTCTAAAGTAAAGACTCCGTGGCGTAATAGCAAAACCGTTAACAGATTTATTTAACCAATCCGTGTTAGCGTGAGTCGTCCCAGAAGACTGCAAATTAGCAAATGTTGTGCCCATTTACAAGAAGGGTAGTAGGGAGGAACCGGGGAACTATAGGCCAGTTAGTCTTACGTCAGTAGTGGGGAAATTAATGGAAACCATGTTAAAGGAAAGGATTGTTGAACATCTAAAAATACATAGATTACAAGATCAGAAACAACATGGTTTTACCTCAGGGAGATCATGCCAAACTAATCTTATTGATTTTTTTGATTGGGTAACAAAAATAATAGACGCTGGGTGGTGCAGTAGACATTGCTTATTTAGATTTCAGTAAGGCTTTTGATACTGTTCCGCATAGAAGGCTTATCAATAAATTGCAATCTTTGAGCTTGGATTAAAATATTGTTGAATAGATTAGGCGGTGGCTGAGTGACAGGCAACAGAGTGTTGTGGTCAATGGAGTTTATTCGGTGCAAGGTCTTGTTATCAGTGGGGTTCCTCAGGGGTCATTACTTGGACCCATTCTTTTTAATATTTTTATTACTGATACTGCAGAAGGTATTAACCCTTTCGCTGCTGAGGCTTTTCCCGCCTCTGTGCTGAGGTCATTTTTACCGGTTTTGCTCATCATGTTTAAACGTGTTTTTAAGGCTTATGTTAGTATATGACCCAGACATATTATATATCGTTCTTTCCGTCAGACTCGGTAGATTCATAATATGTCATTATTATATGTATACGTTATGTCATGTCTGTATATTATAACAAAAAATGCAATAAAATATGTATTTTCAATAATTTACAACGTGTAAAGTGTTTTTTTTCACATTTGAACATGCGAGCAATTGCGGTTATATTTTGTATGGGGTGCGCTTGTTAAAAAAATTAGAGATGGGGTCTCGTTACATTTTTTTTTGGGGAATATTACACAATTTTTAACAAACGCACCGCATACAAAAATCGTTAGTGCAGCATCATTGTTCACATTATAATTGAAATGGGAACAATATTGCTGCATTAACGAACCAAAAAAAAAGAAAAAAAAATGTTTATTTTTTTTTTATAATTTTTTTAAAATATATTTTTATTTTTATTTTTTTTAAAAAACTTTTTTCACTTTCGTGTTTGGTATCGTTGGAACGGCCATGCTCTGGCTGATCCAACCATACCAAACATTAACCCCTAGCTGCCACGGATCGGGAGATAGGGAGTTCATTGGAACTCCCTATCTCCACCGTTGTGGCAGTTAGGGGTTAACTCTAGGACTGGCGTCATCGTGCTATGCACGATGACGCCAGTCCTCAGGGGGAGTTCCCGGAGGCTTGGCCGACATCCAAGATGTCGGCCAGCTCCGGGAAAGGATCACGAACCGGCGCTTTTCAGCGCCGATTCGCGATCCAGCTCCCCAGGGGTTAATGCCAGGCACCATTTGGAAGGGCAGGCTGTGCCTTCCAAATGGTGCCTGGGTTAACCCCCGCAACGCCGCCGATCGGGAGGAGAGAGGTCCGAAGGACCTCCCTTTCAGGCGCCTCCTCCGCACATGCGGGGGGCGCCTGAATTAGGTGTCATCGCGCTGCCGCGATGACACCTAATTTCAGCGGCGGCGGTTCCGGATGCCGGGCTGACATCGAGGATGTCAGCCCGCACCGGGGGGGCCAGCGATCGGCCGGAACTCGGCCGAACGCTGACCCCAAAGTGAGGACGTGCTCAGCACGTCCTCAGCACACCAGCAGCCATGCGGAGGACGCGCTGAGCGCGTCCTCCGCATCGAAGTGGTTAAAGATAAAGTGTGACTTTTGCTGATGACACAAAGACTTGCAACAGTGTTGATGTTCCTGGAGGGATCAGCCAAATGACAAATTATTTAGGTAAACTAAAGAAATGGTCAGTGCTGTGGCAATTAAGTTTTAAGGTGGACAAGTGTAAGATAATGCACCTGGGGCGCAAAAACCCAAGGGCTGAATATAGAATATTTGATACAGCCCTAACCTCAACATCTGAGGAAAGGGATTTAGGGGTTATTATTGCAGAGGATCTAAGGGTAAGTAGACAATGTAATAGAGCAGCAGGCAATGCTGGCAGGATGCTTGGTTGTGTAGGGAGAGGTATTAGCAGTAGAAAGAAATGCTTGCCGGGCCGAGCTGGGCAGACTCCCCTTATTTCTTGCAGTACAGAAGAGGGCGCTATCATACTGGGACCACCTAAACATCAGCAGCCTCAACTCATACCACCATAAAGCCCTACTGGCCAACAAGGACCACCCCAAACCATGTGGGCTGCAACAACTCATATCCACCCCGTTCATCCAAAGCCCCCATGAATGCATCCTGACAAAATATCAAATAAAGGCCCTAATTAATGATTCCAGGGAAAACTATCAGAGAATGGAGACATGAAATAGCAAACTCCCAGAAACTCACCATTTACCAATCATTACAGAAGGAATACAAACTGGCCCCATACCTGGTGGTACTACAAGACCCCAAGGACAGACAAATCCTGAGCTGGTACAGACTGAGCGCCCACAGCCTGGAAATCGAATCAGGGCGGCATAGACAGACCTACAAGCCCAGGGAGAGTAGACTGTGCCAGCATTGTGACCAGGGGGTCCTGGAAGATGAGGTCCACTTCCTGCTACAGTGCCCCAAGAACTCGGCACTGACGGACACTCACTTCCAGAGACTCTCTGCTCTCATCCCGGACTTGACCTCTATAGAAGAGACGAGGAAACTCCACATCATACTGAGAGAAGAGGAGCCGGCGGTGAAAATATCTGCACAATACGTCACAGAATGTCACAAACTGAGAGGAACATGAGAGATTCCAGACATATAAACCCCCAACACGGACTCGCCCCCATCCCCCTTCACATTATCCCTTACCCCTGATAATGTCCATGGACTTGCCCATTCCCCCATATATGTCCCACTAACCCCCCCCCCCCCCATCCATCCCATATAACCTCCCCATATGCTTTGGCAATGCTAAAATGTATATGGTCTTGCCAATAAAGCTTATTTGAATTGAATTGAAAGAGGGAAGTACTCGTTCCGTTGTACAGAGCACTGGTGAGACCTCACTTGGAGTACTGTGTGCAGTACTGGAGACCGTATCTCCAGAAGGATATAGACATCTTAGGCTAGGGACAGATGAGCGCATTTTCTGCGGCCACCGTCAAAATGTACGTCGATGCGTGCGCACGCATTTTTTCACGGAATACGCTTAAGTGGTCAGACGATGCGCAATTCTGGACGTATTTCATGACGATGGGGTGAAAAGAAGTCTAGGGAAATCCGGCTGTTTGAACGTTATGTTGGCCGCACACTAGCAGCGTCTGACATCTCCTAATCACGCACACACGCTGCTATGCGGCCGCAGCGCACTCTGTACGTCAGTACCAGCGGTTTAACGTTCTCGAAAAAATGCGTTCATTTTCCACTTGCGTTGCGCGGCCGGACTTTTGTGCGACCGTACTTCGTATATTGGCTGTCATTGCCCGGCATCTGCTGCTAGTGCGGCCGTGATTATGTGCGCCAGAACGCGCGTTCGCACTGCCTCAGTCTGACCCTAGCCTTAGAGAGAGTTCAGAGAAGGGCTACTAAAATGGTGTACGGCTTGAAGGAGAAAAGTTACCAGGAAAGGCTTAATGATCTTAACATGTATAGCGTGGAAAAAAGACGAGACAGAGGAGATATGATAGAAACATTTAAATACGTAAAGGGAATCCACAAGGTAGAGGAAGGGAGTATATTTAAACGGAAACAAAGTAGCAAAACAAGAGGACATAGTCTTAGATTAGAGGGGCAAAGGTTTAAAAGTAACATCAGGAAGCATTATTTTACTGAGAGGGTGGTGGATACATGGAACAGCCTTCCAGTAGAAGTGATAGAGGCTAAAACAGTGATTGAGTTTAAGCAGGAATGGGGTAGGCATTAGGTTATCCTAAATAAAACATAAATCCAGGGAAAGTATCCATATAATTCAGCAGACTAGATGGGCCGAAAGGTTCTTATCTGCCGACATAGGCCCCTATTACATTCCTCGTGCAGCACAATTTTTTTTGCGCACCACAAAATGCGTTATCGCGCGAAAATTAACGCGGTATTACAATCCGAGCGCATTTTTTCAGCCTTCAAGTTTTGTTGTGTGCAAATCCGACACGCAAACCCGGGCGCAAATGAACGTTGCGTGCAGGAATCGGTGGGCAGACTGTTTTTTCACGGGATTCAGACAATCAGAATTAAGAACCACCATTTTCTAGGTTTCGGTTGTTGCGCCTGTCAAAGTCAATCTGCGTATCTGTGCTGCAGCAAAAAAATATTTTGACAAATTATTAAATTTTAATGTCTGGGTATGTGTAGAATGTGTAACTATACTGTGCTGTATATTTTTTTTCGTGCTGGTGTATTTTGTTCCGGCCAGAACGTTCAGACTTGCAGTTAACACCAGGTTTTCAAAAAAGCTAAAATTATGCGCGCAAACGTCGTTCGTAGGAAGTTGCGCATCGATTGTAATACCATCCGCTTAACGCATTTGCTCTCATAATGTTAAGTATAGGATGCGCGCACGCACTTGCGCTTGGTTCGCGCAGGGTCACTCGCGTTGGACGTTAACGCGCATCATTTGCGCGAACGTCGTAATACGACGTTATGCGCAAATGGTTTTGCAGTCACGCAAATGCGCAGCGCGAAGAATGTAATAGGGCTCACAGCTTTTAAACATAGAAACATAGGCTAAGTTTTAATTATTGAAGTGGGAACTTTTTTGCTGCTCCCCTGCATTAGGGGGAGTAGATTGGATTTCTTTACCTCTTGCTCTAAGATCATTTTTGACATATAATGATTCACTATTATGCAGATGGTTAACAGGTCATGTTAACACCATGTAAAAACTATCAAAATGCCAAATCCAATGAAAATTATGTCGAATATGTTACAGTTACGAGCCTTTATAAAGCGCCAACAAGTTCCGCAGCGCTGTACAAAGGGAGAGACAGAATAACAAATATACAGAAACACTACAAACACAAAATAGTAGGAGAGAGGACCCTGTGTATTGGGTGGAATACATATGTAAGCACCTGATAATCGGAAGGCATCATGGAGGGTCCACCAGAGTTATTGGCTGAAGGCCCCATACGTGGTTTCTTATTTGGAGGTCCTTGATTAAGACTGGTGTCTTGGTTGTGTTGAATCCCTGCCCCTCCACCTGCTCCACTGGTACCATTGGTCTGGCTGCTGTTCTGCTGCTGAACTTGCTGCTGCTGCTGCTGCTGCTGCTGCTGAGCTGTTGTTTGCTGCTGATGCTGGTTCTGAGTCTGTTGGTTCTAAAATAAAAAATATATTTCTATGAATAACTAGTGAGTTGCACAAAATTAACCAAAAATACAAACCATATTGGATTAACTACACATGCATGGTGGCCATGCCCTTTATAAGGAGGATATTATTCAAGGGATATTCTATTTTAAATAGAGTTCCATTTTTGTCCTTTTATAAATTGGGCAGATGCTGACAACAGATTCTGCCCAATTATTATTTTTTATTTTAGGTGATTTTTACTCACCTTTTGACCCTTGACATTCTCTCCTCCTCCTCTTCAGTTGAGAGACTCCCGAACCCGGAAGTCCCTGAACCTATACTATACAATTTGCGCTCCTATGTAACTCGCATAGAGGAGAAATCGAATACTGCGCGCCACTACGGACTTGTGCACGTTATGTATGAAAGTTCCATAGCGCCTGCTCAAAACGATGGATTGGGGATGTACGTGTGTGCAGATACGATCCATCACCTGCCTCTCTGAAACCACTTGCAAACATGGGCAGCATCAGAGAGGTTGATGACAGCACGCATAGAGCATGCTGATGTCACTAGTTACCGATCTGGTGACCCCGCAGCCAAGAAATTTAGAAAAACCAGCTGGTGGTGATGTTGGGGTGGAGGAAATCCCTCCACTTCACCGCATGTTTTCAGCCAGATCTGGGCAGCAGGGAGGTGGGTGGAGATGATGGAGGGATCTACACATCTTGGCCACTTTAAAAAGCTAAAGTGGTCAGTATGAGTAGAGTGTCACTTTAATGTTTCACATCTCCACAAAACACTGTCAATGTTTTGAAAACTGCTCCAGTACTACCTCCTCTAACCACAAGGTGGCATCTCTGCAGCTCACAAAACTCAGCAATTGTTTATCAAAGGAAATCACATTTAATTTAGAAAATTTTTGCTTCAGGGTTAAACATACAGGATTATTCAAAGAGATTCGAAAAGTCACCGCACGTTCGGTGACTTTTCGTTCTCTTTAATTCAGTTCCTTTTGCTGATCCCATTTCGGCGACCATGCGGTGTATTCAGCAAGCACCACAGGGTCCCCGAATTGCAGGGAAAAGCTACCGCAAACCTGACGAAAACTCACCGCAAAACCCAGCGAATGCACGCCGAAAACCCTCAAAAACATCTGGATTGACCTCCCGAAAACCACAGAAAAACCCGAACAGGAGTCGATCGCAGCCTCCGACACAGCAGAAGAGGCAGTGAATAAATTAGCAAAACCGTTTGTATGAATGATTGAAAAGTGAAATGCTGTTTGCAAAGAAACTACTGAGCGAAAATGTCTGAAATTTACATATGAGGTCCAGGGAATGATAATAAAAAGGGCTGTTACAGAAAAAAGAAGAAAACTTTAAAAAAAAAAAAATCGGACTTTAAAAAAAAAAAAATTCAGAAAAATGCTTAAAATATCCTAAAAAATCTATAAATAAAGAGACTCTTTACTGCAGAATTTTATAATGAACGGTTTATTAGATATTGAATTAAAATGGGAATATTTTTAACATTGAAGCCTATGGGATTCTCCTGAATAAACTTGCCGAATTAAACCACCGAATGACAGGGCATTTCGGGAACCTTTCACTGCTGGTTTGTGTTCTCTGAATACACGAAGCATTGCTTTTTTATGGGGATTTCACTGCCCTCGAACAGGCACCGTATGTTCAGGCAATTTGCCAGGATTTGGCGAATTGCCTGCTCTCTGGATAGACGAATGGCCAGGAAAGGTAACCGAACGCTGATTTTCAGCGTTCGGTTACCTTTCTCAAGCAATTCGAATCTCTTTGAATAACCCGGATACTGTATTATAATAAAGCATAATGAAAATAAAAATGTATTTAAAAATATATAATCTATCAGGGTACAAAGGTCAGGACAGGCATACAAAGAGCCATGCTCTGTTTAATTACATATTTCAGAAATTGGAAATCATAAAAAGTCAGAAAGCATCAGGAAAACAAGTAAACTATAGACTGGGTTACTAGGGGGTGATATTGTGGGCATTTAGGGGGGTTGTTCAGAAAATTCCGATTGTTGCAAAAGCAACAGACGTCAGCAATAAAAAGAAAATCTGAACAGCTGCAGGAGAAGATTCACTGTGTAGTTTTCTTGTTTTTGTGAAGCTCTGGTGATTTTTGCCAGTGTTTGCAACATCAACAAACACTGGTACTTTCTGAATAAACCTTATGTAGAGCAGTGAAAGAGTGTTCTACAATAATGTCTAAAAACATAGGTTTATTGAATGCTTTGTTGATACCAAGGTGTATATAATATACAAATAAAATAATTTTGAATGGTTTTTCTTCCAGATTGAGACTCAAACATGTATTGTCATTCACACATATATTGCTAGACAAGTTTCTTCTATTTTGATATCATCCTATAGAAAAAGAACATTACAGGGAAATATTGATCCTCATCATCATACAAATTTAATACATTTGGGCCATATTGCAATCTTAAAGCTAGTGCTCAGATATGTGCGCGTTAACGCTAGGTTAAGCGTCTTTAGTGCATGCCCCCCATATTACATTCCGAACGCTCACGGGTTAAAAAATCCATTAGCGCACTGGTGTTTGCAGGACATACTTGAAAACGAGAGAAATCTCAATGTATCCTTCCTGGTAAAATCCTTTATAGATTGAGCTCGCTTGTGCGAGCTTACTTTACTTTGCCCTCCATATACTTAACATGGGGAGTGTAATCAGATTACAAAGTCCTAACGCTAACCCCTTAGGGACAGGAGTAATTTTACAACTTCGGCGCGGTTTCGGTAGTAGAAGTTTGCTGAGCTCATTTTGACCGTTTTTAAGTCACGTATTATTATACCACCCAGACAAATTGCGGTCATATGCTATGGGGTAGAATTGTTAAATGGGTTCCCCGTTCTAATTTTTTTTTTTGGGGGGAGAAATTGCGTGATTTTAGCTAAACCCCCCCCCACAAAAAAATCATTAGTGAAGTATCATTGTTTACATTATAATTGAAATGTGAACAATAGTGCTGCATTAAAGAAAACAAGAAAAAAACACGTTTTTATTTTTTTATTATTTAATTATTTTTTTTATTTTTATTTTTTAATTTCTTACACTCTTCTTTTACTTTTTTTTAAATTTAAAGTTTTTTATTTTGAAATAAGTCAGCATTACATCATACTGTAAAATAATGGATGACCTCGCAGGGCCAAACAAGAAGACATAACAAGCAACGGAAACCACACATGGCCAAAAAAGTGTAATCGAAAAAACAGCGAATCGAAAAAATCTAAGGATAGCAATATGTTAGCAGAAAACATCCCCTAGACGGGGGGTCTCATCAAGGTGGGAAATCAAACATATATAAATGCAGCCACTTAAGGCCGGCCAAGGTAACTACGGTCAGCTGGTCAAAAAACATGCGTCGCAAAGAAGGACAGGGCGGTAAAAATAAGTAAAAAGGCAGAAAGTACCATGTGCAGGCAAAAAAGCAAAAGCCCTATGCAATGCAGGCTGGGACTGATCAAAACAAATTACGAACCGTCCTGAAAGTCCAGGCACTAGGCCAAGCTAGAGACCAGGGACACGTAAGCATATAAGAGAAATGCAGGGGAGGGGGTGTAATTCAGTAAAGCTCAGACCTGGAGAGGTAGAGGGCATAGAAACCAGCCTTCAATCCGGTCGAGGGTCCGGAGGATCTGGTGAGAGGCCCGCAGCCGCAAGGTCAATCCAAGCCACCGCGGGATCCGTGATGGTATAGGGGACATTTGCGTGGGTCACCACCAAAGCTCCTGCCAGACCCCAGCGATATCGGACACCCTGTCGGCGAAGAACTGATGTCACTTCACGAAAACGCCTGCGAGCCATCAGGGTCTGGAATGGGAGATCATGATACAGGGCCAGAGTGGAGCCCTCAAAGCGTACGGGATCCCTCGCGCCCGGAGCAGACATAACCTTGACCTTGAAAGCCACTTCACGGAAGGCCACTACGACGTCTCGAGAAGCCCCAGGTGGGTTCGTCGCAGGTCTCCTGACCCGAAACACCGACCCAAGCATGTCAGGTGTGTCAGGGGGAAGCCCCGTGACCTGAAGCACAAGACGAGTCATGTAGGACGGCAGAGCGTCGGAGGTAATAGAGTCCGGGACACCCCTGACCCTGATGTTTCGGCGTCTGTGTCTCGTTTCAAGCATCTCCACAGAGCGTGTCAGAAGTTCGACTTGGTATCGCAAACCAGCAACCTGACCAGACAGGTGAGTTTGTTCCGTTGTCACAGCAGAAGTCGTCTCCTGTACCACCTTCACCTGAGCACGCATCGCCGCTATCTCCGTGCGGACCGCCGCCACCTCAGGCTGCCACACCTCACGTATCACCCGAAGCTCCTCCAAGATCCTGCGGAGATCCCCCTTCGTGGAGGGGAGATGGTCGTCCTCCTCCTGCACCTGTTGCTGTCGAAGTCCCGTCCCCACTGCAGACCGATGATCCGAGGTCACACTATTACTGGCGGAGGTAAGGGGAATCTCAGTCGGGTCCCCATCAAAAATATCCTGTGTCCGGCGTTGCCCCGGACGATGTCCGCATTGCTGATTTTCTCTTCTTCTGTGCCCGTTTCCTAGCAGCCGCCGAGAGGGGTCGGGAGTCAGACGCCGGTGACTGCGGGGCAAGCCAGGGCATCCCAGTAATACCCCCTGAGGTTCATAGTCGCTGTCAGCCTCCGAGGAGCCATAGCCCGGGGGGAGGGAGGAAGAAGCAGTCAGTCCCGTAAAAGCGGACCCACCTCGCAAAACATCCCGAATGTCCCTCTGTCGGGGGCCCATCGCTGGGAACGACCGGTAGGCATGGTTCCGGAGATGCTGGGCTGGCACGAGGTCGCAGGGCGGTGAGGGAATCTCAATACGCCTCGAGTAGGCTTCCAAGATGGCCGCTGTGACTAGGCCCAAATCGCGCTGCCGGCAGCAATCTGTCCCCGGGCACGAAACTCAGGGCTAAATCAGGTACCTCAACTCTCCAGGATCCCTCTAGCCAACCGGGAAGCTCACAGGGCAGTGCAAACGGCGAAAAAAGCAATAAAATCCGTGGTAGACACAGAGCTCCTCCAAAATGCTGCTGCTCGCTTCCACAGCTAGCTCCGCCCTCTCTTCTTTTACTTTTAACATGGTCTGGCCTAACATGTTCTGGCCTTTCCAGCAATATCATACATGACACCCTAGCTGTCACCGATCAGGAGATTCGGGGGTTCTTTGAACCCCTTTATCTCCTCTATGGGATTTCCATAGGAAATCCCTTTGCAGCTAGGGGGTTTCCTGGTTAACTGACATCATCGCGCATGGCACGATGAGTCAGTTGACGCGGGGGGGACCCAGAGGTGGGGGCTGCCATCCAAGATGGCGTCTCGACCGGAAAAAGGCCACGGTCTTGCACCGATTGGTGCCAGGACGCAACCTGGCAACTAAGGGGTTAACCCCCTACATCACTGGAAAGGTCAGGCTGTGACCCTTCCAGCGATTCTGGCCATAGCCTCCTGGTCCCTGGCAATGGGGAGATAGAGGGATCCAAAAGGATCCGCCCCTCCCGGCGCTTCCCCTGCTCCGGCAGGGGGGGGGCCTGAAACTGATGAAACTGATGAACTGATGAAACTGATGTAATCGCGCCCCCGGCGCGATGGCGTCAGTGCGCCGGAGGAGTAAACCCTGCCAATCTGACTCCGTGGGACTCAGATCAGCGAGGGAGCCGCCGGAGGAGGTGAGTATCTGCCGAGGGAGGGCTGCAAACGCCGCAGACGTACCATTACGTAATGCGGCGTTAAAGCCCACCTAATGCAGTACATAATGGTACGTCCTGCGGTGTTAAGGGGTTAATGCTAATTAAAGGTAACCACAGCTTGAAACTGGTGCTAACTGTATACAGAATCAGATGCGGAATCAGTTGGCATCAACTGAAACTCCCCTCCCCAAAATCATCAGATACTAACCTCTCATCCCACGGCGTGAACGGCGGCCTGATCTGCTGCTTCTGGCCATCGGTAGCAGAGTGAGACTAGGGATAAATTGCCCCAGTCTCCCTCCGCGAATCACTCTACAGCCCTGCACAATCTCATGGCCCGGCAGCACAATCCTCCATGGAGTCCTATGGAGGTCTATCTATTGAGTATCCAGGAGGATAGGGCTGTATTTTGCGGCACACTACTGAATTAGTGCTTGCCCCGTAAGCGTAATATGGTGCTAAATCGGGGATGCTAAGGGGTAACCTGCCGTTAGCATCCCCCTTTTAGCGCAGGGCAAGAAATAGTGCCCTTTGTGGAGAAAAAAAATCTCATTTACTATAGATGTCCATTCTCTATTTTTCTGCTTGATAAGAAATATCAGTAAGAATGCAACCAGCAGAGTTTAACAAAAGCTGTAAACCCACTCCTTAAAGTGCATCTGTCACATTAATAGCAGTCTGCAGGCAATAAAATGTAATATCTACATTCAAAATCAATAGAAACAATTCACCACACCTTATTCTTCAAATTCACTGACATGTGGAAAATTAAAAATCATACATATACTGTTGTCGATGTTACCAAAGAACACAGTGGATGTGTCACTGATCTGGTCTGCAAGCATTTTCCGAAAATATACCCCCATGCAGAAACAAGGAAGCAAAATCCAAGCAACTGTAACCGTTTCGTATGCCTATATGTTTGCTGGCAGTAAGCCAGGCATATAATATAAATGACAGTTTATTATATATTGTAATTGGACTTTGTCCTCTGCATATCTGTGCTAGGCACAGAAAATTGAAACTGTTCAGAGTGTTTATTTTCGTATGGAGGGTTATTCAAAGAGATCCGAATAGTGGCCGAAAGGTAACTGAACACTGAAATTCAGCGTACGGCTAAAATTCCTGGCCATTCGGCTATTCAGAGTGCAGGCAGTTCGCCAATTCGCCAAATCCCCATAGCTACGTCTATTCAGAGAACAAAAACCAGCAGTGAAAAGTTGCCGAATTGCCCTGCTGTTCAGTGGTTTCATTTGACAGGTTTATTCAGGTGATTCCCATAGGCTTCAATGTTAAAAATATTCCCGTTTTAATCCAATATCTAATAAACCACTAATTATAATATTCTGCTGTAAAAAGTCTCTTTATGACTTTTTAGGATCTTTCAGGCATTTTTGGTTATTTATTTTTTTTAAATCGTTTTTTCTTTTTTTGTAACAGCCCTTTTTATTATCATTCATTGGATCTTATATGTAAATTTCAGACATTTTCGTTCTGTAGTTTCTTTGCAAACGGCGTTTCACTTTTCAAACATTCAAGCGTACTGTTTTTTTTTATTTTTCACTCCATTCGTCTGCAGTGTTGGCTTTTTCCAGCGGCTGCACTGCGCTGTGATCGGCGGCTGCTCGGGTTTCTCCGGCGGGGTTAATCCAGATGTTTTTGCAGGTTTCAGTGTGCGTTCGCCGGGTTTTGCGGTGAGTTTTCGTCGGGTTTGCGGCAGCTTTTCCCTGCACTACGACGGCCCTGTGGTGCTTGCTGAATACACCGCAGGGTCGCCGAAATGGGATCTCCAAATCGCACCAAAATGAAGAGAACGAAGAGTCACTGAACGTGCGGTGACTTTTCGATTCTCTTTGAATAACACTGTAAGGGCAGTATTACATAGTTGGTGCGAACTTAACCAGAGCTGTTGTAAACTTAACAACTTCATTGACTATAATGGCTCTGGGAAGTTTACAACAGCTCTGGTTAAGTTAGCACCAACTCTAGAATAGGGCCCTAAAACTTTAACAGCAGAGTTGTTATTTTTATTATTTTTATTTTACTGTGATGAAGTAATGGTTTCATTCTGATTTTATTTGGCTTTATAGCAAAGTAGTAACAAACAAAGCATGCACAGAATACATTTTTCATAAGAAATGTCTACTAAGTGAAGGTTTACAATGTGTTTTAAACTTGTAAAGAAATGTTCGTTGTATTTATTTCCCCAATGCGAAAATAAATTAGTTAACACATATAATAAAAAGAAGCATTATATAACCAAGCCAAACAATAAACATGGAAAGTATAATAAACTTAAAGTGAACCTGTATTGCACAGATACGCTGTGTGAAATCCAGACAGGGGTTGATATTACAATGATCTTTAAGACCAATTAGATATCTCAATCCTTGATGAGATATTGCAGCTTATACTTGCCAGGTTCCTGTGGTGGGCACCTCCATCAAGGTTATTCAAAGAGCTCAGAAATTCCACCAGAATTTCGGTGCTTTTTCGTTCCCCGCACTTTGGGGAATCAAATTCCCCGACCCTGCTGTGAATTCAGCATTCACCGTAGGGTCCCTGAAGTGCAGGAAAAATCCACCGAACGCGTCCGAAAAACCGCCACAAAACCGCTGAATCAAATGGGAAAACTGCTGTGAAACCAGTGAAAAAACATCAGAACGATCCGATAAGCTTCCGAAAAAAAAGCCAAAACCACCGAACACATCCGAATAAGCTGACGATCCGCCAACCAGCTGCCGGAAAAAGTCGACAAGCTGACGAACGGGGTAAAAAAAAAAGAATAAAAAAAAAAAGGAAAAACTACCACAACTTTGAAAAGCTGTTTGCAAAAGACCTACTGTATGAAAATGACCAGAATTAATATATAAGGTCCTATGAACAACAATAAAAAGGTCTGTTACAGAAAAAATAAATAGATAAAAAGAGAAAAATCGGGGGAAAAAAAGCCTAAAATATAAATAAATAAAAAGACTTTTTGCTGTAGATTAAAAGAATAAACAGTTTAATAAATATTTATTAAAAACAGGGAATATTTTTTACGTTGAAACCTATGGGATACGCCAGATTAAACCTGTCAAATAAAACCACTGAAAATCAGGGCATTTCACTGACATTTCTGTGCTGTTCGGTGTCTCTGAATAGATTAACCATTACTTTTCTATGGAGAGATCACTGTAGCCGAAGATCACCATATTTGGGGATCTATTACGTTCTTTGCGTTAAAACGCGGGCGCAAGGGAGGAAAAACTGTGCCTCCATTGTTTTAATGCTGGATTACAATGCAGGCGCAAAAAATGCTGCCTGAATTGTTTCCGAGCGTAAAATTCCGGATGCTCGCGGCAGCGCTGAGTGCAGCCGCAAGCATCCATTCGCTGGAGTCCATAGGACTCCATTGAGTTCCTCCCTGACGGTCACGTGAGCAGCCAGATGTCACCACGCGAGATCCGGCCGATCGGCGTAGGGATACGCAGGGAGAGACTGGGGGGACTTTTTCCCCCAGTCTTTCCCTGCTCTCGCCGGCCGGAGGAGGCGGTTGGAGCCACGGTCCTCGCCGCGGGACAGAGGGTGAGTAGAAGATTCATTTTTTATTTTTTAAGCCTGGTGTTAACGGATTCCGCTTCTGCAGAATCCGTTAACACCAAGTTCTGGCTCTGGTTAACTTTTCGCTAACCAAAGCCAGGCGTTAATCAGCGCTGGGACTTTGTAATCCAGAGCTGATTAACACTTTGCGCTCCCCATGTTAAGTATAGAGAGCGCAAAGTACAGTAACCTCGCGCAGAGAAGCACAGCGCAAGGTACCAAAAGCAAATGGATTTTTTAACCCGTTTGCGTTTGGATTGTAATATGCGGTAAATACCGCGGCAAACGTTAATGCGCACGCAAGTGAGAGTTAACGTTTGCGTTAAGAGTGTAATAGGGCCCTTGGCTTGCAATTCACCAATATTTGGCGAACTGCCAGCTTTTTGAATAGACGAATGGCTCCGAAATTGCACTGTACAGGGAACAAACATTTTGGAGCCAATTCGGCTCCTTTTGAACACTCATGTTTTCCCTTATTGAATCAAGGGTGGAGCTTCTGAGGGCCATCGCGCAGTGCTGTCCAATTGGTCCTCAGCTATGATGTCAGATTGCCGATGGACAACTCAATTGGGTGTCCCAGGTGAGCAGAGGGCTGTGCTGTAGATGCTCCCACTTGCAGCATGCCAGAAGTGAATGACAGCTAATCTTACAGTTAAATACCCAATTATTCAATTATATGTATTAGCAAAAAATATTAGAACATATATTTGGAGAGAGTCCTTGTTGTATGAGCCCAACTTCATGTACGCACAACAGGTTCACTTTAATTTGTGCCAAATATGCGAAGACCAGCTGTTAATACTGGTAAATAGGTAATTATTTTGGGTTATCCACTAAGGTGTAAATTTCTGGAGAATTCAAAGACAATCGTAAAGATCAGTGTTTCCCAACCCTGGTCCTCAAGTTCACCTAACAGGCCAAATTTTAAGGATCACCTTGAGGAAATACAGACTGAATCCTGCAATCACTGAGCATCAAATCATATCACCTGTGCTGTGCTTCACATATCTGGAAAACCTGGCCTGTTAGCGGGACCTGAGAACAAGTTTCAAAAACTGTTTAGACTGAAACTACTAAATGTTATTTTGTATCTTCATATTGCTTCAGCTAGATTCCGCAACCGTGTTAGCCTAAAATTTTAAATGATTTAAAATCACGGAACCCACCACAAAAAGAATAACCCGTATTAACTATTTGCATCTCATAGAAAAGTCCTTTGTTGCAAAGGTGGATACTGATACTGGGTCAAATAGTTCACCAAACTCACAGAACTGTGTACATGTCTGGGTAATCCCAAATCTTAATGATGGGAACAGGAAAGCTATTTTGCTGAATTGGTACATTTAAAACCACAATAGCTTTTTATGAAATGGCTTCAGGGAAGAAGAGATGGGAATGCTAGCAATGTCAGGATGATATCAAAATGATCGTGTTGTTCCGTGAGTTTAACTGAGGACTTCTTCAATGAATGCACAATGAGATTTGCTCTAAATAACCCATTATAGTCCAGTTCATGTGATGTGCTGTCTCATACTGCCAGGGTTATTCAGAGAGAGGTGAAAACCTGGAGAATTGCCAGGAGAATGAACAATCTAGACCAAATAGCCGATTTGGAAAGTGAGAAAAATGGGAGAATTTTTCTGGTTTGGCTATTTTGATCTAGAATTTTCACTTCTCCAGTCATTCTCCTGGTTTTCACCTCTCTCTGAATAACCCTGTTAGAATTCACACGACAGAACACACCAGAAACGTAACACCAATTATCAAATAACAAGAATGCATTTCAGAACATTTTCTTGTGTAGCAATAAATGCGTGTGTTAGCGATAGTTTCTATAAAACATTTGTTAATTGTTCCTATGACCACCTGTGAAACTCGCTCGCAAAATCTTTTGTTTTTTGAGAAAATATTTTACCAGGAAGGATACATTGAGATTTCTCTCGTTTTCAAGTATGTCCTGGGTGGCGAGTATGTACTGTGTCTTGCCCAAGGACATTTACTGGAGAGGTGCTGTTGCTGGGATTTGAACCTGTGTCTCCACGGTCATAGAGCAGTGATGTTACCTCTACTCCACCCAGCCGGTATTACATTTTTGCCCTTTAACATTTAATTCTTCCTAGTTCTTAATGAGTGGAAAGCATTACAGCACATAATAATTTCTTACATCGTAGTTTAGTGAAAATACCGGATCATTTAAGTAATGTTATTTCTATAAAACTTTAAAGGGACGCGGTAGTCACAGTGTCTTCACTCCTCCCTCAAAGGAGAGTTTTAATTCCACCCTCAGAATGTAGGGACTTAGTCCCACTCGGAATCTGAGCTCTGAGCTCAGGACCCTGGCAATTGGCACTTTTGGAAAACACCTCCTGCCATCTCTATGCCACTCCATGGTCACGCGACATGGTGCAGCGTGCAGAAAGTGGCAGCATGTCACGTCCGCGCCAGTGGAGAGGCCACCAGGAGAAGTAAATGTAGAATCTAAAATGGGAGGGGTGAGGAGGGGGCAGGAGGGGTAAAATGTCAACCTGCCTCCTTCCAGTTTAAAAACCCCAGAGTATCGCTGTAAAATTTGCTGTCAGATCTCTTTGTCAGTTTTTCTGTTTCTGATATAGCCCTTTGTGCAGAGATATTGATTTGAACCAGCCTCATACCTTATCGGCTTTTTCTTCTGGCTCATCTTCATTTAGGAATTCACGTTTTGGGTATGGAATCTGGCACCCTGCAAACACACTGATGAAAGAAAATCAATAAGCATGAAAGACTTAACAGTTAAGGTAAATCAATACCTTTAGCTTACTCAATGCACCTTTATTTATGTTAACAAAAGATCACTAAAACCTCTTCTTATTTTAAATTCTCATTAATTAACACAGGCCTCTTACACAAAGCCAGGTATTACCAATCATGCTTAGGCTACGGTCACACGAGCGCACTGAGTGCCTCCGTGTGACCATTGCTCCCTACGTCCGTTGCAGCTTTGTGATGGTTTGACGGGGAGGGCCACACGGTGTGGCGTACGCACTAGTTGCGAGCGCTACCACCAAACATGCCGAAAGCCTCCTCGTCAAACAGCTACAGTCAGGTCCAGAAATATTGGGACATCGACACAATTCTAACATCTTTGGCTCTATACGCCACCACAATGGAGTTGGAATGAAACAAACACAATGTGCTTTAACTGCAGACTGTCATCTTTAATTTGAGGGTATGTACATCCAACTCAGGTGAACGGTGTAGGACTTACAGCAGTTTGCAGATGTGCCTCCCACTTGTTAAGGGACCAAAGGTAATGGGACAGAATAATAACCATAAATCAAACTTTCCCTTATTAATACTTGGTTGCAAATCCTTTGCAGTCAATCACAGCCTGAAGTCTGGAACGCATAGACATCACCAGACGCTGGGTTTCATCCCTGGTGATGCTCTGCCAGGCCTCTACTGCAACTGTCTTCAGTTCCTGCTTGTTCTTGGGGCATTTTCCCTTCAGTTTTGTCTTCAGCAAGTGAAATGCATGCTCAATGGGATTCAGGTCAGGTGATTGACTCGGCCATTGCATAACATTCCACTTCTGTCCCTTCAAAAACTCTTTGGTTGCTTTTGCAGTATGCTTTGAGTCATTGTCCATCTGCACTGTGAAGCACAGTCCAATGAGTTCTGCAGCATTTGGCTGAATGTGAGCAGATAATATTGCCCGAAACACTTCAGAATTCATCCTGCTGCTTTTGTCAGCAGTCACATCATCAATAAATACAAGAGAACCAGTTCCATTGGCAGCCATACATGCCCACACCATGACACTACCACCACCATGCTTCACTGATGAGGTGGTATGCTTAGGATCATGAGCAGTTCCTTTCCTTCTCCATACTCTTCTCTTCCCATCACTTCGGTACAAATTGATCTTGGTCTCATCTGTCCATAGTATCTTGTTCCAGAACTGTGAAGGCTTTGTTAGGTGTTGTTTGGCAAACTCTAATCTGGCCTTCCTGTTTTTGAGGCTCACCAATGGTTTACATCTTGTGGTGAACCCTCTGTATTTACTCTGGTGAAGTCTTCTCTTGATTGTTGACTTTGACACACATACACCTACCTCCTGGAGAGTGTTCTTGATCTGGCCAACTGTTGTGAAGGGTGTTTTCTTCACCAGGGAAAGAATTCTTTGGTCATCCACCACAGTTGTTTTCCATGGTCTCCCAGGTCTTTTGGTGTTGCTGAGCTCACCGGTGAGCTCAACAGTTGTTTCGGCTACGCCTAATGTTCTTGCTATCTCTCTGATGGGTTTGTTTTGTTTGTTCAGCCTAATGATGGCTTGCTTCACTGATAGTGACAGCTGTTTGGATCTCATCTTGAGAGTTGACAGCAACAGATTCAAAATGCAAATAGCACACTTGAAATGAGCCTTTTATCTGCACATTGTAATTGGGGTAAAGAGGGAATATCACACACCTGGCCATGGAACAGCTGAGAAGCCAATTGTCCCATTACCTTTGGTCCTTTAACAAGTGGAAGGCACATCTGCAAACTGCTGTAAGTCCTACACCGTTCACCTGAGTTGGATGTACATACATACCCTCAAATTAAAGCTGACAGTCTGCAGTTAAAGCACATTGTGTTTGTTTCATTCCAACTCCATTGTGGTGGTGTATAGAGCCAAAGATGTTAGAATTGTGTCGATGTCCCAATATTTCTGGACATGACTGTATGACGGACGTAGGACACACGGGCATCAGAGTGGAAGGAACATCCACTTACATGGACATTCTGTCCGCTCTCGAGTATGCTCGTGTGACCCCGGCCTTATTGTTGTTTCCAAAAACCTGTCAGTGTCACTGTGCCCAAAACTGTCCCTGCTCACCTTCTCCTAAACCTGTTATGCCAACCTTTTCATGGTCTTATGAAAACTGTTCCATCTCCTAAACCTGTCCCAATCTTCACCTACAATTACAATAACAAGCTTATAAAGCTCAAATAAATTCCACAGAGCTGTACAATGGGTGGCACAAAACAACCACATTAACAAAAAAAGTTAAACACACTGAGAACAATGGGTGAAGAGGACCCTGCTCAAGAGCTTACAGTGTAAGAGGAGAGGGAGAACACACAATAAGGATAAACAGCTCAGTATGCGAAGAAATGGGATGCATAGGGGCTGTGTAGGAGGTAGAACAGGAAAGGTGCAATAGGGGGGAGATTATGGAGTGAGCCGATATGCCTCTCTGAAGTAATGTGTTTTAGAGACATCTTGAAAGACTGGAGGCACATGGATAGTTAGATGTTATGAGGGAGGTAGGACCATACAGTATATAGGGGTGTCAGAACTACAGCTACACATGGACTTGTGCCAGCCCTTGGGTCAACCTGGCTGGTTGCCTCCATTCCATATCCCACTCCTGGTTTTCCCTGCTGTGCAGATGCAACCCATCCCATTCATCATCCACGCCAAACTTGCCATGATCCTCTCTGGCTACCACAGGTGTGGTCAGAAGCCCTGATGGGTTTCCTTCACAGAATTGCTAAATCATCTACTCAATGCTTCTGCATTCAGTTACATTTGGTGTGTCCACCAAAAAGTTAGGACTGGGATTCCTAAGGCTGGGTTCAGACTAAAGCATTTTTAACGTGCGTTTAGGCGCACTTAATCACGGCCGCAGTAGCAGCAAATGATGGCCAATATACGAAGTACAGCCGCTTGAAAGTCCGGCCGCGCAACGCAAGCGGCCTATGAACGCATTTTTTTAAGAACACAGAACCGCTAGTACTGACGAACAGAGTGCGCTGCGCCCGCTTAGCGGCGAGTGTGCGTGATTAGGAGACGTCAGACGCTGCTCATGTCCGGCCAACATAAAGTCCAGACACCCAAAGTTTCCTGGTTTGGATCCGTAACAAATCACACATGGAAATGCGCATCGTATGACCTTTTTCGCGCATTCTGTGAAAAAATACGTCAATGCGTTCGGATGCACTTTTTGACGGTCGCTACGAATAATGCGTTCCTTTGACCCTAGCCTTAGTCTCCTGCCTTGTTGCCCACTGTGTTCCTGCCTTTCTGCCCACCATGACCCTTCAAGCCTCTAGTTGTGTGGCCATGGCCATCCAGAGCCTCCTGCTGTGTGGCCTCTGCCATCCAGAGCCTCCTGTTGTGTGGCCTCTGCTTCCATTGTCACCTGTGTCTCTTGCACCCTCCTGTGAGTTCCTTCAGTACCTGTGTCTTCTTGTGTCTCCCTGTACTATATCCCACCTGTTTCCAACGCTCGTCCTGTCTTGTCCCTGTGTTTCTATCTTGTCCTTGTGTTTCTGTCCTGTGCCCTGTGTATCCTCTGACCAGCCCTCTCCCTGCACTGTTCCTCTCATTTTACCCACCTATAGTAATACCTGGTCTGCTGCCTTACCTGGACGTAAGCAATAAACCCTGTTTTGGACCCTACTCCAGCACCTGCCCATGTTTCACCGCATCCTAGACTCATACCGTCACCCCTCAGGCAAGGGGGTTGCTTGGAAATAGTCCTGAAGGTGAGAGTTGGGAGTGTGGGTATGAGGAGATGAAAATTTCAGATCATTGGCTGAGTGAAGTGACAGGGATGAAACATATCTGCTAATATTTGAGGAGATGTTGGCAGAGGCACAGTTATGCAGAGCTGTGTATGTGAGGACCATTATATTGAATTGAATTCTGAAGGAAACAGGGACACAGTGTAGAGATTGCCAAAGGGCGAGGTTTGAAAGGTACAGGATATGAGGTGGATCAGTTTGGCAGAGACGTTCATTATAAACTGCATAAGTAGAATCTGGGATCATTTAATGCCAATGTGGAGAGGGTAGTTGAGGAGGGAGATAAGAGCTTGGATTTTAGGAGAGTGTTCATTTAGAAAGAGGTGGGTGGGTGTGTGCAATGTATTTTAGCTGTAAATAGCAAGATTTTGTTAGTGACTGAATGTGAGGAGTGAAGGAAAGGACACTGAAGTAAAGAGTCTGTGAGGTAAAAGCAATGGTGGCACCAAGAGAGCAATAGATGGAAGGAAGAAGTCCAGTTTTGGAGAGGTTGAGCTTTAGGAAACAAGCCGTTATCCAGACTCCATTTCCTCCATTAATCTGTCCCTGGATTCCTCGATGTGCTCACAAACCTGACTTATACAGTTGTGTTCAAAATTATTCAACCCCCACTGAAATTGAGTGTTTTGGCCAGTTTGACATTGATTTTGATCATTCGGTAATCTTGCTTACAATTAAATCAAAGAGGCACGTGTAGGTCAGACAAATATAACATAACATTTATAATGAAATAACCACAAATGTCTTTTCTGTGCTCACATCATTATCAGTTTTATTCAACCCCCAAGTGACATTCAATCTTAGTACTTAGTACAATATCCTTTTACAGTTATAACAGCTTTTAAACGTGAAGCATAGCTTGACACAAGTGTCTTGCAGCGATCTACGGGTATCTTCGCCCATTCGTCATGGGCAAAAGCCTCCAGTTCAGTCACATTCTTAGGCTGGCGCACTGCAACTGCTTTCTTTAAGTCCCACCAGAGGTTCTCAATCGGATTTAAGTCAAGTGACTGCGATGGCCACTCCAAAATGTTCCAGCCTTTAATCTGCAACCATGCTCTAGTGGACTTGGAGGTATGCTTGGGATCATTGTCCTGTTGAAAGGTCCAACGTCTCCCAAGCCTCAGGGTTGTGACGGACTGCATCACATTGTCATCCAATATCTCCTGGTACTGAAGAGAATTCATGGTACCTTGCACACGCTGAAACTTCCCTGTACCTGCAGAAGCAAAACAGCCCCAAAGCATGATTGACCCCCCCGCCACGCTTCACAGTAGGCAAGGTGTTCTTTTCTTCATAGGCCTTGTTCTTTCTCCTCCAAACATAGCGTTGATCCATGGGCCCAAACAGTTCTAATTTTGTTTCATCAGTCCACAGAACACTATCCCAAAACTTCTGTGGTTAGTCCACATGACTTTTGACATACTGCAGTTGACTCTTCTTATTCTTTGGAGACAGCAAGGGGGTGCGCCTGGGAGTTCTGGCATGGAGGCCTTCATTACGCAGTGTGCGCCGTATTGTCTGAGCTGAAACTTCAGTACCCACATCTGACAAATCTTTTCTCAGTTCCTCAGCAGTCACACGGGGACTTTTCTCCACTCTACGCTTCAGGTAGCGCACAGCAGTCGAAGTCAGCATCTTCTTTCTGCCACGACCATGACCTTTCAACAGTGCCCTTTGCCTTGAATTTGCGAATGATGCTTCCTATGGTCTCTCTTGGTATGTTTAACATCTTTGCAATCTTCTTATAGCCATTGCCCTTCCTGTGAAGAGTAATCACCTCTTCTCTTGTCTTCCTGGACCATTCTCTTGACTTCACCATGTTTGTAACCACACCAGTAAATGTCTAGAAGGAGCTGAGTATCACAGTCATTTTAAAGCTGCCTAATTGGTGCTTATTATGATTTATTGCTGCTCCGTGACATCCACAGGTGTTTTCAATACCTGATTGAAAACACTTGAATGAACCTCTGTTCTTCAGAGTGGTAGTCTTTAAGGTGTTGAATAATTGTGTCAATGAAGAATTCACAAAAGAAACATTTACTACTGTATTACAAAACCAATTGATGTCATTTTAGTTGCATATGGTTCTTTAAAAAGTCCTTGTAGGATTTCATTCTGAATACAATTACAAATGTACACTAAATTCCCTAAAACCCTTTACAGCATTGGGGGTTGAATAATTTTGAACACAACTGTAAGTGTACAAATGAAGGACATTTTTTAGTCAGTGGGTGACTAGATGTCTAGACAATGATCGTTTTGTTGTTTCAATGAAAAAGAAGGCAGAGAGGAGGTCTTAAAATTCTGCAATGTGTGCAAGAATAAACATGGATTCTTTTTAGATTAATAACTGTTAAAAAATGATTAAAGAAAATAGTAAATACAAAACCTACATTCTAACATAAAAAAGAAAGGTATTAAAAAAGAAACATGGGTGGGAATGCACTTAACATGCATGTCTAGGGCTTCTATTTTAAAATATTATGCAAACAGGAAGTATAACACAATAAGTGAAGAATAAACACAGTGTTAAACAGCAGCAGCAAAGTCTTATATATTATAGTAATGTTGATGTGAAATTTACATGTGCATTGTTAAAATACAACATAACTATTGTGAGGAATTGAATGGCTTTGTACTTTTAATAAAAATAGATTTTGGCAAAGTTCCTCGTTATCTGTCCTGTACCAGATCTCCGATACATTTAGCAAAAGCATTGTGCACATAGAACAGCTCAATGTCCATGAGATTGTACTATGTCTACTGAGATAGAAGCAAACAGTTTCAGGCACAGTGACGTGTGGAATGCAACAGAATGGAACATGCAAAAGATTAGATAAACCAAGTGGTCAGTTGTAATCTACCAGAGTGATTAAGTGATGATGAGGTTCAAAGCACCAAATGCACAAAAGTTGCATAATATAAGTATATCATATAATATAACAGAAGTATAATATACTTACTCTAATGTTGGCAAAGGGTCCTCTTGGAAGTACAGATCTTGTAGTGCCTGTTCAGATGTGATCCTTTTTGTGGGGTCCATAGTGAGTAGTTTTTGAAGCTGCAAAACATAACATAGAAAACTATTTTCGTTCCTTGATATACTGTATATAAGGTAGCATCAAACGTGTATTTACATCTACCTTGTTAATCTACTTTGTGAGAATAAATAGTGAAAAATTATTATTGCCGAAATCAACCACCCATCGTACGAAGACATGTCAACCTCTAGCCACCATTGATGGCCTACAATTCCCTGACAGCTTTGAATGAAACAAACGTGCAGAGAATCCTGGGAGTTGTAGTTCAGAAACATCTGGGGCCTGGAATTTGACATCCCTGATATAAAGTGACCCTACCGTACATATCAGCAGTGCACTGCCATTGCCAGGTGCTCTCCATTTGCACTCAAATCTCACTTCCTACTGCAAACATGTGTAGCGCTGTGTTAAAATCTTGCTGCTGGCAGTACCTATTTTTGGCCACAAGATGGAGACAATCGCGATTAGAGACACTGGACATTGGGACTACATTTCCCGGCGTGCTTTGCAAAGAGACAGGAAGTGGGTGGGACCCAGCACACTTACATCCCGAACCTCGTGGAGAACGCGCCAGAGCGCGCGAGGGAACGAGAGAGAGCAGACGCAGTGCCAGACATCACTAGAGGGCCTAGGCCAGAGCGCGAGTGAGACCTGTCAGTTCCTTTATCGGGTCATTCAGCCTGAGGAGAAGGAGACCTCCAAGTTCCAGAGATTGCTGCAGATCAAAGAAACCGAAGACCTCGAGTGAGGAGTTGCTGCGAGTTGATCGGATACGGAGAGAAGGCGGTGAACTGGACAAGCTACGGAAAGTCAGACAACGGATCCGGCCGCAAGTATCCCCAGTCAATATCGAGCGGAGAGACGTCCTGGGTCAGCGGAGCCTAAAGCAACCGGTGGATGGGTGAGAGGCCTCCAAGGCCGTATGTAATTAAGGAACACGCTGCTGTTTTCTCTTTAAAGTCCACAGGGCCCCAACTTGACTAGTCGAAGACATTCCTTAAGTAAATTCACTGGCCAGTTGAACTGTACCCGGGTACCACACACACATACACACCTTTTACATTCCGGGACTTAACCTGTGCAGGACTCATTCTGTTACGAATCGGAACGGGGGTTAAAGATACGTTCCGAATATATTATTTTCTCTTTTCCGCTGCGCGTTTACCGGAATACGAAGAGATTGTATTTTTGGGTTCCGCTACGTGTCCCTTTTCCGAATTTCGTGCAATTGCATTTCTTTTCTGTTCGGTTGTGAATATATTTTTTCCGAAATACGAAGCCTCGTGTTTCGTTTCTTTCCCGCTACGCGCTTTTACCGCGATACGAAAGTACTGTAATAATATCTGTGAATACCGTGTCTCAACATCTGCTTACTATTTTAGTAAACTATTTAAATGATAAAAACTCACAGCGGTGTTGGAGTATATTTATTCCCGAGTGCGGGGAGACTGACCCGTGGTTCATTTTCAGCGGCTCCTCCGGGAGTGAGCGCTACACGTGGGGGCTCGTTTCCGGGATCCAGTCTCTGGAAAAACCGCATCTAAAGGGTTAAATATGGATCCAGACACTGTTGCCGAGTGGTGTGAGGAGCACAGTAGTCAGTTAGAATGTTGTATAGTCATGGATATTCCCGTAGACACTTGGGCCGAAGATCAGATTCGCCAGGCCGTGGCCGCGCTGACACCAGACCATCGGGGGTTAATTCTGGACATTGTAAAGAACACAGATACCTCTCACACGTATGTTCTTCTTGAATGGAGAAAGGGTGTTCCACCATATTTTCAGGGCGCGAGCGTGAAACTGGCCGATGAGGTGGAAGTCCAACTAATTCAGCCAAGTGTGCCACGTGGCGAATCCGCAAGTGTTCCCGCGCCTAGTCCGTTGGCCATGATCGGGCCTGAATTTATCGTGGCTATTGGAGATCTACTGGCTAAATGTCAGAAAACAAGCCCTCCTCACACTAACTTCGGTTATCGACGGTTAAGAAATTTTACAGGAAACGTACCAACTCCGGCGGGAGAAGAAACCTTTTGAAGAATGGGTGGAACAGGCGATGCAGGCTCTGGATGAGTGGGATGTCCCTGAGGCCCAGAAAAAGCAAAGGATCACCGAGAGCTTAAAGGGACCTGCGTCAGAAGCGGTGAGAAACCTGAAACTGAGTAGAAAAGATTGTACTGCTTTAGATTATTTAAACGTTCTTGAAGAAGTTTTTTGGCGAACCGAAAAGGCGGCCGAACTGGTATATCAGTACGAACACACCTATCAGAGAAGAGGTGAGAGGATGACCGAGTACATGAGGCGCCTAGATAAGATTCTACCACCAGATACTCCTCAAGAAAGGGGCCGAACCGGCCGAAGTAGATAAGATCCGAATAAAACAGATCCTGAGGGGCTCTCAACCTCTAGATCCAGTAATGATGCAGCTGAGAAGCAGAGCAGGTAACCAGAGTTGAAGTACCTGGAACTGATCCGAGTTGTACGAGAGGAAGAGGCTTTACTGGAAGAGAAATCCTTCAGGCGGGGGGAAGGGCTTATGCACAACCTGTGAGACATAGCGACGGTCTGCAGCCTGAAAGCGACTCTCTAGATACTTATGGATCTGACGAGGACGAACAGGAACACCTAGTCGTTTTTAAATCTACAGAGAGGGCTGCCAAAGAATCGAACCTCCCTGAACGTGGTGAATTGTCCAAAACCGTCAAGAAAGTACAGGAAGCTCAAGCTGAATTGCAACAAGCGCACGCGGAACTGTGCCGAGTGTTGATGAAGGTGACCGAAATGCAGGCAGAAATGCAGAAATTCCTCACAGGTATGCAGACGACGGGAGTTGCTGTGGCGTCTGGTCCAAGTCCTTTAACCAAGTCTCAACAAGCAATTACGTCTCCGCTCTCTAAGAAGAGATGTTTCGGTTGTGGAGAAATGGGCCATTTCCGCGCACAGTGCAAAGGCCGAAAGCCTGAGAAGGATAGAGTCGAGGGACTGTTGAAAGCCCTAGAAGGACTGTTATTTACCTCACCGGCGGGAACCGCCAGAGGGCACCAGTGAAGGAGCAACCTAGGTGCCCGAAGGTTGAACCCCGCTCCAAAAACCAAGCTAAGACTAAGAGGGCGAGAGGGCCCAAAGCCGAGCCAACTGCTGAGCCTGCCAGGACTGAAAGAGTCACTCCCTTAGCATCCGGGTCTACGTCATGGGGAAGCAATGCACACACAAAACCTACACGGGCCAAGAAAAAGGCCAGGGTACAGCAAACTGGGTCTAAGCGTCCGGATACCGCCACCAAGTTTCCTGACCAACTGATAGGTCCTTCTCCTATTGTGCCAATCCAAGTGGAGGGAGTCTACACTAAAGCCCTGTTAGATTCAGGGGCTCAGGTGACATTGATCTACAAAGACTTCTATGAGAAACACTTAAAGCACATTCCTCTGCAAGAATTGAAGGATTTGGAAATATGGGGTATCGGCACTGAGAAACTCCCCTATGACGGGTACCTGCAAGTGAAGTTGGAGATCGGATCTGAAGTCATCGGACAGTCTGGGGGTTGTGATGCATTGCCCATTGTGTGTCCTCGACCCTCAGGTGCGAACAGAAGCTCCTGATAGTGGGGACGAATACTGACCTAGTGCGGCGTCTCCTGACACCTATTGTATTGGAAGAAGGTTCGACTCAAGGAGTACACCCCATGTTACGTCCGGTCTATCAGAGGATGGTCGAAGAACGAAAGGCACCTGCCGAGGTGGGGCGCCTGTGGAGACTGGGGGAACAGAGAAGGTTCTGCAAGCAGGAGAAGTAGCGAGCTTCCGGGCTTCAGTCAAGTTGAACGGATCGCAACCAGGTCCTTATGTGGTGCTGGGAACCGATTTTATCATGGGAGTGAAACCGGAGTCGAAGTAATTCCTGAAGTAATCTCCACCAAAGCTCTGAAGAGAACACGAGGAAGAGTCTCGGTCAGCGTGTGCAATGTGACGGATTCTCCAGTAGTCCTTAAAGCACGAATGCCTATCGGGCAAGTAGAGTCTGCTACACCCCTCTCTACCGATTTAGGAGGGGGAGTGGAAAAAGAGATTCCAGATGAAAGATTCTACCCCAAGGACGCTCCCATTTCACCTGAGTGGAAGAAACGTCTTCAGTCTCAAGTCCTAAAGTGGAAGGAATTGTTCTCGAAAGATGAGTTCGATGTGGGCCTAGCTAAGAGTACTGAGCACCGCATTGCGGTTACAAGAAGACAAGCCGTTTCGTGAAAGATCAAGGCGAGTTCCGCTAGGAGACTTGGATGATCTGCGAGAGCAGCTGAATGAATTGCAAAGAACCAAGGTGATCCAAGAGTCCAGGAGTCCATACGCATCTCCCATAGTGTTGGTCCGGAAGAAAAATGGTTCTGTCCGCCTATGCATAGACTACCGCACATTAAACCGGAGAACCATCCCCGATCAATATGCCACTCCTCGGATAGAAGATGCCCTACAGTGTTTGTCTGGAGCAAAGTGGTTTAGTGTACTAGACCTGCGAAGCGGGTATCACCAGATACCCATGCATCCTGAGACAAGGAGAAAACTGCGTTCATCTGTCCACTGGGGTTCTTTGAATTCAACAGAATGCCTCAAGGCCTTACGGGGGCTCCAGCCACGTTCCAACGGTTAATGGAGAAGACAGTCGGGGATATGAATCTAATCGAAGTATTAGTGTACCTGGATGATATAATTGTGTTTGGGAAGACTCTGGAAGAACATGAACAACGTTTGGAGAAGGTCTTGAAGAGGCTCCATGAAGAGGGGCTGAAACTGTCTCTGGAGAAATGCCAATTCTGTCTACCGTCTGTTACGTATCTAGGACATGTGGTCTCAGCAGAAGGTGTTTCGACAGACCCTCGGAAGTTGGAGGCCGTAGCTTCTTGGCCTAGACCCCGAAACGTCACTGAACTTAGATCTTTCTTGGGATTCTGTTCCTACTATCGAAGATTTGTGGGAGGATTCGCGAAAATAGCTCAACCACTGAACAAACTCCTGCAGAAGGAAACCACAGAAGAAGGCTGCAAGGTCTCTGACCAAAACTCGTCAGCTCCAGGGCCAAGGAAAGCTCGAGAGTCTATACAAGGTGAATGAACCAGTCAATGTGAAGGAGCTTTCGTGAAGCTGAAAGAGAGTCTAACCCGAGCTCCTGTTTTGGCCTATGCGTACCCTCACAAGCCGTATGAGCTACATGTGGATGCCAGCCGAGAAGGTCTGGGAGGAGTCCTGTATCAGGAGTATGGTGGATTGCTGAGGCCTGTAGCGTACGTGAGCCGGAGCCTTACGCCTTCTGAAAAGAACTATCCTACTCACAAGTTGGAGTTCCTAGCCTTAAAGTGGGCAGTGGTAGACAAGTTAAAAGACTATCTGTATGGAGCCGAGTTTGTGATCAAGACGGATAACAATCCTCTTACCTACATCCTTACTACCGCAAAACTGGACGCAACGGGACATCGGTGGTTGGCCGCTCTGTCAGGGTTTCGGTTCAGCCTGAAGTATCGCCCTGGGGTGAATAATCGAGATGCTGATGCGTTATCGAGAAGACCCTACACTACAGAATGGACTCAGTTGACTCCAGACGGGGTGCAAGCTTTGTGTCAAGGAACAGAGCGCCGGGTCAAAGGAGGGATTGAAGCGGAGGCCATAGGAGTCATGGCTGCGGCTGTTCCTGAGTTTTACTGTAACCCTACGCAGTTAAGGGATGAAAGTTTACCTACCTTTTCGAGACAGGACCTGAAAGCGGATCAGGCCAGAGACCCTTTAATTGCCTTGACCATAAAGGCCCTGACTGCAAACCAGCGAGAGATTTTGTTAACCAACTCCCCGAGTGGAGCCAGATTGGTCTATAAAGAGTGGGAGCGGTTAAAGATGTTGGATGGGGTGGTCTACCGAAGGGGCCCCTCAACTAACTCTGAAGAGATTCAACAGTTATTCCTCCCCACTAAACATAGGGAGAGTGTGCTGCGATCACTACATGATGAGCATGGACATTTCGGTGCTGAGAGAACTTTTAAGCTGGTGCGAGATAGGTTCTATTGGCCTTGCATGAGAGCTGAAGTGGAAAGTTATTGTCATTCCTGTCTGAGATGCATTCAGACAGGAGTGACTCTACCGACCCGAACTGCTCCAATGAGCCATCTGCAAAGCCAGGGACCCATGGATTTGGTGTGCATTGACTTCCTGTGCTTAGAGCCGGATGCTAGCGGGCAAGGGAACATTCTAATAGTGACTGATCATTTCACTCGATACGCCCAAGCTTTTTCCACAAAAGATCAACGCGCTCCAACAGTGGCCAAGGTGTTGATGGAAAAGTTCTTTGTTCACTACGGACTGCCAAGGAGGATACACTCTGATCAGGGTAGAGACTTTGAAAGCAGACTGGTGGGGCAATTGTTAGAGCTGTTGGGAATCCAAAAGACCCGAACTACACCATATCACCCTCAAGGTGATGCTCAGCCTGAAAGGTTTAATCGCACACTGCTAAACATGCTGGGGACTTTGTCGAACGTGGAGAAGCAGAGTTGGAGTCGTCACATAGCTACTCTGGTGCATGCATATAACAGTACGGAGAGCGATGCAACTGGATACTCACCGTACCGTCTTATGTTCGGAAGGGAGGCTCGACTGCCGGTTGATTTGGCATTTGGGTTATCTCTAGACCAGACGTCAGTAGCTTCCCATAGAAACTACGTGGATAGACTTCGAAAGAATCTGGCTTCTGCGTTTGAACAGGCCCGTTTGACCTCAGGAAACAGGGAGCAAAGAAACAAAAGGAACTATGATTTGAAAGTTCGAATACAAGATCTACAACCCGGTGATAGGGTTCTATTGAAGAACTTGGGTGCTGCTGCGAGACACAAGTTGGCGGATAGGTGGAGTTCCCAGGTTTACATTGTCTGCAAACAACTGCCGGGTCTACCAGTGTATCAGATTCGCCCGGATGAAAAGGCTGGGCCTCTCAAGAACTGGCACCGGAATCATTTGTTACCTTTGAGAGAGGCGGTGAGGATGCCAGTTGGGGACGAACTGCCTCTGCCAAATCCGCCTGCTCCACGTTTGCCTCCTGTTACTCGGTCTCAACAGACCCGGGTTGTCGAAGAGAGCGAAAGAGACAGTGAGGAAGAGAGTTATTGTCTAGACTGGATGCGCTCACCGGAGCCTGAGGAGGTCGTCGTTGTTCCCGAGCGGTGGGAGAGTAACTTGAGGCCTGAAGCTCCTGAATTTCTGCTGGAAGTCCCTGAGACTGTTGAAATCCCTGAAGCTCTTGAATTTCAGTTGGAAGTCCCTGAGGCTGTTGGAATCCCGGTAGCTCCGGAAGCTGAAGCTTATTCAGGTGATTATAGTTCTATGCCTTCACTGGAGGGATCATACTCTGAAGAAACGTCTGCTCCAGTGATAGAGAGAAGGATTGAGCCAACACCTATAGTACTTCCACCTGAAGAGGAACTGATTGAGCCAGAACCAAAACGCTCTGTTCGACCGCCCCAACGCCTCACCTACGACTCACCAGGACATAGCACTGAAGAGGCCATTACCACAGTGCAGAGGTTGCCCGAAGTGTCTGCTATGCTAGCTGAGGTAGCCCAAAGCATGGATCAACTTGAGGAAGTGTTCCTAACCCATTACATGTATGCTGCTGAACCTGTACATTGTATGTAAACTGTATTCAAATATTGTGGAAATGTAATGTAACTGTTGTACCTCCTTGGAGAGACCCAAGAGTTCTAGGAGGGGGAGAGTGTAGCGCTGTGTTAAAATCTTGCTGCTGGCAGTACCTATTTTTGGCCACAAGATGGAGACAATCGCGATTAGAGACACTGGACATTGGGACTACATTTCCCGGCGTGCTTTGCAAAGAGACAGGAAGTGGGTGGGACCCAGCACACTTACATCCCGAACCTCGTGGAGAACGCGCCAGAGCGCGCGAGGGAACGAGAGAGAGCAGACGCAGTGCCAGACATCACTAGAGGGCCTAGGCCAGAGCGCGAGTGAGACCTGTCAGTTCCTTTATCGGGTCATTCAGCCTGAGGAGAAGGAGACCTCCAAGTTCCAGAGATTGCTGCAGATCAAAGAAACCGAAGACCTCGAGTGAGGAGTTGCCGCGAGTTGATCGGATACGGAGAGCAGGCGGTGAACTGGACAAGCTACGGAAAGTCAGACAACGCATCCGGCCGCAAGTATCCCCAGTCAATATCGAGCGGAGAGACGTCCTGGTCAGCGGAGCCTAAAGCAACCGGTGGATGGGTGAGAGGCCTCCAAGGCCGTATGTAATTAAGGAACACGCTGCTGTTTTCTCTTTAAAGTCCACAGGGCCCCAACTTGACTAGTCGAAGACATTCCTTAAGTAAATTCACTGGCCAGTTGAACTGTACCCGGGTACCACACACACACATACACACCTTTTACATTCCGGGACTTAACCTGTGCAGGACTCATTCTGTTACGAATCGGAACGGGGGTTAAAGATACGTTCCGAATATATTATTTTCTCTTTTCCGCTGCGCGTTTACCGGAATACGAAGAGATTGTATTTTTGGGTTCCGCTACGTGTCCCTTTTCCGAATTTCGTGCAATTGCATTTCTTTTCTGTTCGGTTGTGAATATATTTTTTCCGAAATACGAAGCCTCTTGTTTCGTTTCTTTCCCGCTACGCGCTTTTACCGCGATACGAAAGTACTGTAATAATATCTGTGAATACTGTGTCTCAACATCTGCTTACTATTTTAGTAAACTATTTAAATGATAAAAACTCACAGCGGTGTTGGAGTATATTTATTCCCTAGTGCGGGGAGACTGACCCGTGGTTCATTTTCAGCGGCTCCTCCTGGAGTGAGCGCTACACATGTAAACAACCATGTTACTCTTCTGGACTGATGCCAACTCCATGGTTTTATAACCACTATGTTGGTATTAGTCAAAGACCCCACAGGCACTCTTGCTGTCATCTGCCAGATTAACCTCTGCAGACAGGCTTTGTGTGCAGAGCAGACTGCTGGGTCTATAGAAGGGCACATTTGTTTTGTATATACTTCACCAGCCACAGTTCTAGCGCAGTGGTTTCCAATCACGGTCCTCATGTACCCCTAACAGGCCAGGTTTTAAGGATTGCCTTTGGGAAATGCAGACTGAACCCTGCAATCATTGAGCAGCAAATTATATCACTTGTGCTGTACAGATATATGGAAAACCAGGCCTGTTAGGGATACTTGAGGACCACGGTTGGGAACCACTGATCTAGGGTCACCAGCCTTAACATGGACAACAGAAGGAGAAGAAGGCCCGGTCACACAAGGCTTGACTTTAGCAGGAGCTTCAAAGGAGCTTTAGGAGCAGAAACGCTTTGGTCCTCCACTCAGGACCTTTCTCAAGTGGCTTGAGAGACGTCTGAGCACAGGACCAAATAACTGCTGCTTCTACAATAAACCTCCTGCTTATTAGGCTGCATCTGAGTCCTCAAACAGTCAAATAGCAGGGTGTTTATCCACATCTGCACTTTCTAGGACCTTGATGGAGAAGAAAAATGTCTGTAACCATTCAGATCTAATCTATACATTTAATTAACCTGTTTATAACTTGTCGGTACTGCTCCTTTAAAATGTTTTTTTTTTTAAATCTAGCTTCTTTTCTACCTCTTGTAGTAAAATTTTCCAATAATGCTACATTACATTATTGATATTGTACTAGGTTTCCCTGTGGTAATAGTTTGTTAGAGTTACAGTGCATGCTGAAAATAACAGGATTTCTGGGAAGACAGTGGAAAACAGATACTCGGAACTAGATATCTTTCCTGTCTCTGATTTGATAAGTATTTGAAACAACATTTCCTTATGACAGATGAAACCTTATAAAGGTTTAATGGCACTGAGGCAGTGTTGCTCTCGCTTAACTGCTAAAGGCTTATTTATGGATTACTCCACTGTGACCCATACAAGATATTTTACATGATTATTTTTTTTTTTGTTGTAGAGCAGACATAATATTTTTATTCATTATGCATAACATTACGAGTATCAAATCCAATACCGTATGCAGTACATAGACTCACATGAAGAGGACATGACATCTCTAGCCATAAAAGTGATAAGTACATTATCATTTTTTTATAGGGGCTATAATTCTAAATAATAAAAAAAAAAAGTATTTTTTTTTTGTTAGAGATATAGCAGGAACAAATATATAGGGGTTATTCAGAGAGCACCAAAATGTCCCCGCACTTCTCCACCCTGCGGTGAATTCATCATTCACCGCAGGGTCCGCGGAGTACAGTGAAAACCCGTCGCAAACCAGCTGCAATCCCACCTAACACCTGCTGAAAACCCACTGAAAACCTGCCGGAACCGCCGCAAAAAATATGGCGAACACACCGGAAAAAAGCCGACGAGCCACTGATCACAGAGGAGACCAGCCGCCGGAAAAAGCCAACACGCTGACGATCGGGGTAAAAACTATTTAAAAAAAAAATACGATAGAAAGTGTCAAACGCTATTTGCAAAAAGACTACTGAACCAAAATGCCTGGAATTTACACATAAGGTCCAATGAATGATAATAAAAAGGTCTGTTAAAGGGGAAAAAAAAAAAAACGCTTTAAAAAAAAACTTTGCCAGAAAAATCCCCAAAAATGCCTAACAGATCCTAAAAAAATCTATAAATAAAGAGACTTTTTACTGCAGATTAAAATAATAAACTTATTATTAGATATTGAATAAAAACGGGAATATGTTTACATTGAAGCCTATGAGGTTCGCCTGAATAAACCTGCCGAATGAAAACACAGAACAGCAGGGCATTTTGGCAACTTTTCTATACTGATCGGTGTTCTGTGAATAGATTAACCATTGCTTCTCTATGGGGGATTTCACTGCCTTCGAACAGGCACCGTAATTGCTTCCAGTTTGCCAAAAGTTGGCGAACTAGCTGCTCTCTAAATAGCCGAATGGCCCCGAAATGTCACCGTACGAGGAAATTCCCTGTTCGGTGACATTTCGGGGCCAGATCGTCTCTCTCTGAATAACCCCTATAGTAAAATAGAGGATGGTTATCCCTTATAAAAAATCGGAAACATTCCAAAATGCAAAACCTTTTTGAGGCCTGATATGACACCAAAAGTGGCAAATGCCACACCTGACCTCATGTGATAAGGGACAAAATTATTAAAAATATTGGCTAAAATTGCCTTCGGGCTATGCTTATACAGTATATATGGAACATAAAAGAATTTCTTGTTAAGAATCGAGTCCCATCCCAAATATATCTCCATATGATATAGAAATCTAAAACAAATCCAAAACACTTCTGGCTCCAAGCACTTCTGATAAATGATACTCAACCTGTATAGAATCAAGGTTTCCGTGATAATGACTGATAACCCCCTCCACATTATATTTAAATGACATATTAAAACAAAATGCAGGAGAATATTCTATATTATTGAATGAATCCAGAGTTTATGTTTTTTATAAAACCCCTATAAATGTGTTCACTAAGACATATCTGTTGCATCAATATCTACAATGATATTGTGCCAGTTAAATATATTATTGTAGTACATAAACAACTTACCAGCAGAAACACTTTGCTGTCAGGCTTCACTTTATGTTTCTCCATGTATTTTATTAAACTGCTGTTTGCGTATCTATGGATGTGAACACACAACACTCACTATTAAAGAATTCAAAATTAGGGATGTGCATGGCTGAAAAATTAGTTTAGTTTAGTTCCGTTACGTTTGTAAATCATTTCGTTTTCGGAATTTCGTAAGTAATTTTGTTTCGTATTTCGTTTCGGATCGATTTGAAATTTCGAATCGATTCGAATGTCATATATCAATTCGATAGTTTATCAATTCGTATTTTGGATCACTAGATAAAACCCCAATTAATCAAATTTTGCTGTTAAAAGAAAAGCTAGGGTTAAATTTTAAGCTGTGTCACAGATTTAGTATTTGAGTCAAATTAAACAGTGAAACAAAATTAATTTGTTTCAAAGTCCTTTGCTGACTATTACTTGTATTGTAAGTTAAGATCAATTCGATATTTGATATCAATTTGATAGTTAATTTCAAATTCAATAGTTGATATCAATTTGATAGTTCATTTCAAATTCCATAGTTGATATCAATTTGATAGTTCATTTCAAATTCAATAGTTGATTTCAGCTATTAAAATTTTTCTTTTATGATGATGATGACACAGTGTAAAACTAAATAAATTCGTTATATACCGTTCGTTTCGAATTCGTATCGTATCGATTCGTTATTCTTAAGTACTTCCGAATACAAATTATCAAATTTCATTCCAAATTCCGAATTTTTCCAAAACGAATGCACATCTCTATTCAAAATCAGACACATGTTCTGCAACACAATGTTTCAGTATCACACAACTAATTTAGGGCAGTATTACATACAGCCCACTGAAACAGGGACGCTAAGGAGGAAAACCTGCAAGTTTCTCCTTAGCATCTCCGTTTTAGCTTCATATTACGGGGTAGGTGCTAAATCAGGCCCCATAGGGCCCTATTCCAGAGTTGGTGCTAACTTAACCAGAGCTGTTGAAAGCTTACCAGAGCCACTATAGTCTATGGAGTTGTTAAGTTTACAACAGCTCTGGATAAGTTAGCACCAACTTTGGAATATTGCCCATAGTAATGTATGTAGGTGGCCAAATAATTTCCAAAGAGTATGGTAAGGAGAGCATACACTCTGAAACCAAGAAGTACATATACAAAAAGAGGGAACAAAGTTTGCCAATGTGGCTTTGGTGACTTACAAATGCAGCGATACGTGAAAATATTGCACTGTGACATGTAGAACAGGGTCCTCCTTGCATTGCTGACCATGCAAGGATGATAAGTAGCTTTGAAACTTATGGGTCCTTTTAGAAAAACAGGTTAAAAAATTACAGGCTAAGGCTGGCATCAGACGAGCGCGCCATGTGCGCCCATACGGACGTGCTTACCGATGTCCGTCACAGTGTTGTGACACTGAAGCGGGGCCAGTCACATGCTTCTGCGCGTGCACGAAATGGGCACGCAACAAGCGTCCGTTATCCAAGCCTCTCCGGCAAAGCGCTAGGACGGACGTTGACTGAGTTGCAAAGCGCGATTCTCCATAGGAGGCTCGAGCCTTGCAGCGCTGAGCGCACTGAGGGCGCTCAGACAGGTGGCCAGACGGGCGTCGAGTGGAAGGAACGTCCACTCTCACGGACGTTCCTTCCGCTCTCCAAAGATGCTCGTCTGACACTAGCCTTAATTACATACTGAACGCTAACTGCAGCGTTTGGGTGAGTAACTGTTAACGTCAGGATAAGTGACTTTAACGCGTGCCACTCATATTACATCCCTAACGCTAAACCCCTGAAAAATCCGTTAGCGCATCGATGATTGCACTAGCTTGCGCAAGCTTACTGTACTTTATTAATCCTATACATAAAATGGGGAGCGCAATAAGTAATTAGCGTTAGGATAAGGAATGTATTTCAAAGTCTGTGCGCTAATTACCTCACTGATGTGCTAACAGAAGTGTTTGCGACACCTAAAAGCTGGTACTAACTGATTCTGCTTTTGCAGAATCACTTAGCACCCCCTAAACTCCCCTCCCCATAAATGCGATACTAACCTCTCAACCTGAGATGAGTGAGAAAGGGGACAATTAGTCCCCGGTCTCCCTCCGCAACGCTTCGTGATCTCGCAAGACCAAGATCGTGCGGGCACGCGGCCAGGCAGCGCAACCCTCCATGAAGTCCTATGGACTCCAGGAGATGATGCTCAAGGTGGCGCAGCGGCGCACCCGAGTATCGCCGAGGGTAGCGCTTTGTTCCGGGGCAAGGGGCTATGGTAGTGCTTGCTCTGGATTCTAATACCTAAAATGGGGTCGCTACGGGGAAGTGTCTCCATTTTAGCGTAAAGCACGTAATCTAGCCCTACTTGTACAATCACTGCTTTTAATTAGTAACTATCAGTATTTATTGTTTTTTACTGTTAAGGAATCTTCTAAATTTAAATACATGTAAGCGTCCCCTACACCAACTCAACAAATCCCTACAGACTTTCACATGCCAAAGAATGGTCATTGTGTCTGCGTGCATATATGTATATGTATACACACACACACCAGCACAAATGCTTGTGGCTCTTGTGATTGATTTCTCTTCAGTATACAGCAGAGGTAATTTGAATGATATCATTCTTTTTTTTTTTTTTTTTTTCAAATTTATTTTTATTGTTTTTTGTCGTCAGGAGTACATAACAAAGTAAAGACATCACATTGTGTATAAAGATACAAAGGCATTCCTAGTATTTATAAATTGGAATGTCAACTGTTCTGCAAAAACCGAGCCACATAGAAAATAAAATTCAAACTGGGGGGGGGGGAAGGTGTACAGAAAGGGAGGTGGGGCGTGAGAACCTTTCAACAACATCGTAATCTCAGAAAATAGTATAAGACATCTGTGGGGTTACAGGCTGAAGCACATAATACAATCTCAAGCATTAAGGTGTCACAAGTATTGTCCAGTAATTGAACACTATAGAAAATCGAGAACAGATAGTGGACCCTTGTAATTATATTTAATCAATAGGGACGTGGTCGCGCGATCTCTTCGCTCGAAACTCCAACCACCAGTACCATGTTACGAAATATTTGTCATATCTGTTGTCTTTGGAGAAGAACATCTCCTCCATCTCACGCACTCCCTCCACCGCCTGTATCCATTCCCACACCGTAGGCGATGTAGTCGTGCGCCACTTTCTAGGGATCAATGACTTAGCCACGTTAAACAATTGTATAGCCAAGGAGTTTCTATATGTGAGTATTGAAACAGGTACCAAGTGAAAGAGAGCGACCTGAGGAGAAGGGAGCAATTCCAGACCTGTGATTTCGTTGACGATTTCGAATATGGAGTCCCAATATGTGCTTATCCGTTGGCATTCCCATCATATGTGTGTGAACGTACCCGGCGATGCGTGGCAACGCCAACACGTCTTGTCTGTGGTAGGGTATATCTTATGTAGGCGTGTAGGTGTTAGGTACCATCGCATTAGGAACTTGTAGTGTGTCTGTTGTATGTGTAGGCTTCTGGATGCGTGCGCCGCGGTCTGAAAGATGAGGCCCCATTCATCCTCTGATATAGTATGACCCAAGTCTCTATCCCATCTTCCCGCATAAGAGGGGAGTCCAGGAGCGGAGGCATCTAGCAGCGTCCCATACATAATGGATAGCATATGTGGGAGTTGTGGGTCTGTGACACACAGGGTCTCAAATGGCGATTCCTCCGACCTCAGTGCCGTAGATGTACCTAACGAACGTATGAAGTGAGTAAGTTGACGATATCTGTAGTGGTTCTTAGGTGTGAGCAAGTCATGTTCCAGTAGGTCCGCTATTGGCCTCGGTATGATATCATTCTTATCATTCTTTGAATTCTAAGATTAAAGAATTAACACAATAGCTGTGGAAAGGAAAATAAGTTTTCTCCAAAAGGTATCACAGTCAGCAGAGATGGCTCTATAATAAGGCAAAACAGGCAGCCATCTAAGACCTCCCTCCCAGTGGGGCAACAAATAATGCAATTTATGTAAAATGCCAGTATACTGACATTCCACACAAATACACTCATATTCCAAGTGGGACAAATCATCCTGTTAATTCAAATTTATTGAGTTAATTTCTAATTTTTTTGCACTACAAAAAGGGATGTCGTATTTAAGCCTGACCTAATCAGGGCCAGATTAACATAGAGGCTGGTGGAGCAGCAGCTCCAGGCCCATGCCCCAGAATAGGCCCAGATAAAGGATAACTATCAGGGTTATTCAAAGAGATTCGAAAAGTCACCGCACGTTCGGTGACTTTTCGTTCTCTTCAAATCGGTTCCTTTTGCCGATCCCATTTCGGTGACCCTGCGGTGTATTCAGCAAACACCACAGGGCCCCCGAATTGCGGGGAAAAGCTACCGCAAACCCGACGAAAACGAACCACAAAACCCAGCGAATGCACGCCGAAAACCCCCAAAAACATCTGGATTAACCTGCCGAAAACCCGCAAAAACATCTGGATTAAGGCTAGGGTCAAACGAAAGCATTTTTACACGTGAACGTAAAAAAGTGCGTCCGAACGCATTGACGTATTTTTTCACGGAATACGCGACAACGGTCATACGATGCGCATGTTCGTGCGTGATTTTTTACGTATCCAAACCAGGAAACTTTGGGTGTCTGGATGTTATGTTGGCCGGACACGAGCAGGGTCTGACGGCTCCAAATCACACACACACACCGCTAGCGGGCGCAGCGCACTCTGTACGTCCGTACTAGAGGTTCTGCGTTCTCGAAAAAATGCGTTCATTTTCCACTTGCGTTGCGCGGCCGGACTTTCGTGCGACCGTACTTCGTATATTGGCCGTCATTGCCCGTCATTTGCTGCTAGTGCGGCCGTAATTAAGTGCGCTAGAACGCAGGTTAAAAGTGCGCTGGTCTGACCCCAGCCTAACCTGCCGAAAACCACGGAAAAACCCGAACAGGAGCCGATCACCCGCAGCGAAGCCGCCGGAAAAAGCCGAGAAAGCCGACACCGCAGACAGAGGGCAGTGAATAAATTAGGAAAACAGTTTGTATGAATGTTTGAAAAGTGAAACGCTGTTTGCAAAGAAACTACTGAGCGAAAATGTCTGAAATTTGCATATGAGGTCCAGGGAATGATAATAAAAAGGGCTGTTACAGAAAAAATAAGTAAACTTAAAAAAAAAAAAAAAAATCTGAAAAATGCTTAAAATATCCTAACAAATCTATAAATAAAGAGACTCTTTACTGCAGAATTTTATAATGAACGGTTTATTAGATATTGAATTAAAACGGGAATATTTTTAACATTGAAGCCTATGGGATTCTCCTGAATAAATTTGCCTTTTCATTGGGTTTTCACTGCCCTCGAACAGGCACCGTATGTGCAGGCAATTCACCAAGATTTGGCGAATTGCCTGCTCTCTGGATAGACGAATGGCCAAGAAAGGTAACCGAACGCTGATTTTCAGCGTTCGGTTACCTTTCTCAAGCAATTCGAATCTCTTTGAATAACCCTGTATGTCTGCATTGATTTTTATTTGGACCCCTATATCTCCAACTCCCTAGCAGCTACAGGGTCAGTTGAGGTATCACTGAAAAGGCCTGAGCATGCCCTTTCCAATGATATCAAACATGACCAAGTTTTATGTAACTATAATATAATATATATTTCTGTATTTGTTTTCTTTCTAAGGCCGGCTGCACACTAGACGTTAATTTTTGCGCACTAACGCGCGTTAAAAACGACGGACCCGTGCGTTAAAAATGACGGAAGAGATGGTAGATGTCAGACGATGCGTTAATTTTGACGCACGTCTTAAAAACGTGAATTTTGTGAGCTGGAGGAAAAAAAAGCTGGCCATAAAATTAATTTAATAAAGTGCGTTCATTTGACGTTCCCACGCGGCCAACGTTGTGCGTTGTGCGCATGCGCGATGAATTTGACGCGCCAACGTCGCGTCGATCCTAGCGCACAAGCTAGGTGTTTCTGTAAACGCACGTCCCACAGCGCGCGTTATGCGCAGCGCGCGGTAGCGTGTGTTGTGCTCTATCGGCGTTAACTGTAGGCAGTAACGCACGCCGGTAACGCGCGTTAGAGCGCAGAATTTAACGTCTAGTGTGCACCCGGCCTTACACAGCAATATTTTTCACTTTTCAATTATAAAGTGAACAATGATGCTGCACTAACTCACCATCTCATTTCTCATGTCACCAACAAGTGTGGAGGAGATGGCCCATTCCTCGAAAAAACAAGGGAAATATTTCATTTTTTGGTTAAAATTGTATATTTTCTCAGAAAAATGCAGCAACAGGTTCCCAATTAAATTTTTTTAAACAAGAATTCCCAATAGATTATATAACTCAAAGGTTCGGATGATAAAATGTGAAAAAATTATTTTACACGCTGTAAATTATTAAAATCTGAATGGAAATTTCCTCACAGTATCTGCCTGGTTAGATATAGACGTATCTGCACTATTGAATAACTTAAAATATGCTTACATTTCACTAAATTCCAAGAAAAGCCCACCAAAATATTCAGCTCCAGGCCCATAGAGTCCTTAATAGGGCCCTTGACCTAAGGCCTTTCTAACCTTAGAGCTGTCACTGACAGAGTTAACATGTAACACCTTACGTTGTTCTCCTGAAGTCTTTTTGCAGTGTGGGATATTCTGGCATCTTTCGAATATCTTCCCAATCTTTATCTATAAAAATAAAGATAAATACAATACAGATTAATACAAATGTGAAATGAACCATCCTTCATTAAAAAAGAATAGTATTTTTGACAAATATATACAACCAGTCACAAATCACATGACTGAAAGAAATATAATGAAAGATCTGAATAAAGATCAGTGACCTATAAGGGCAAGGCATGACTGTTCTAGCTTTGAGACACTCATTGAGAATCACATATACTAGTAGTTGGAAAAGAAAATGAGCTTGACTTTGTATGCTGGATTTAATCATGCACGATATGATGATGAAAGCATACATGGCTTGCTTCCACTGGTTGCTCTTTTAACGTTACCATGTCAAAATAATGCATTAAAACGTCTAGAGCTGTCAACAAGCTACTATTTTAATAAGGTAATATGCAGGATACAGGATGATCCCTCACAGCTTGCACAAACTTACTGTACTTAAGCATCTCCTATCCCTAACACGTGCAGCACAATCTATTTTTAGCATCTGGACAAGTGAGGTATTACATAGTGCAGTTTAATTTACTGTGGGGACGTACAAGCAAAAATGTTAATACCTCCTAAAAGCTGGTGTTAAAGGATTCTGCAAATGCAAAATCATTTCATACACTCTACACCCCCCCTAAAAATCCTATACTCACCACCTGTCCCGCTGCGAAAAGGGTGGCCCAAGCCACCACTTCTTCTCGCCGGGAACAGAGTGAGACTGGGGACAAATAGTTCATAGCCTCCCTCCATGATCACTCCGTGGTGCTCTGAGATCTCATGAGAGCGAGGTCGCGCAGAACACGCAGCTTGGAAGCGCAAGTCTCCATTGAGACCTGTGGACTCCATGAGCTGTTACTTGCAGTGGCGTAGAAACGCTACTGAGGGCATCAGGGAGGTTAGCGTTGAGATATCACCTTCCCCAGAATAGGACGTTAACATGGAGACCATAAGGGAAAATCTGCAAGCGCACATTATCCAGTTTATCGTCTACATGTTAGCATTAACAATGGAATAGGGCCCTTTGTTTAATGAATAATGAAATTGGAAATCATTATGTATGAAACCAGATGTTAAAATGACAGTTTCTTTTGCAGAGTTGGCAGTTGAAGTGTTTTATCTTTTATCCTACAAAACCAGCTGCTTGCTTTGACTGCTTGGCTGCAGATGACACTCTCAGCACGTCCACTGCTTTTTTGCGGAGGAGGCACTCGGCATGTTGTCACAGCCTCGTGGCTCGGCACCAGTCTGGCGCTCTCCAAGTGATGGCTGAGGTCTTGGATATCAGCCTTACCTCAGGGACCTCCCCCAGCAGGATGACATCAGAAAGGGATCCCCCCTTCCTGGTCGGACAGGGAACTCCCTATGGTGGAGATACAGGGGCCATTTGGATCCCTGTATCTTCTGAACTATACTAGGTAGAGGGGCTGGCAATGTATATTTGGAAAGGCCAGCGTATGTCCTTTTCAGAGATACCATGCATGACCAGTTTATATGTACAAATAATAAAAATAAAAAAATATACTAAAGCAGCACTATTGTTAATTTTTCAATTATAACAATGATGCTGCACTAACTAACCTTCGCAATTCCCATGATGCCAGCAAGTTTGATGGTGATGGCACAATGCGATATTTTGCATTGGTTCATCAAAAACCTAAACCACCGCACTGCTGCGAGGGTCGCAGGGGGCACTTTAGAACCCTTCTTCTCTCAATTTTACACTGCACAACATCAAATGAGGTGTCATTGGAAAGGTCAGAGTCTGGCCTTTCCAACAATACCAGATTTGACTACATAATGTGCATAAATAGAAGAAAAAAAAAGAAATGAAATGCAAAATGTACTTTTTTTCTCTGGTCTTAGGCGTTGGCATTATGTGCTTTTACTTATGGCAGTGGTATTGTTTACTTTATAACTCACCTTCTCATTTCCCATGCTGGGACCAAATGTGGAGGTGATGGTGCAAAGTGTTATTACACATTGGTCCATCTAAAACGCAAGCCGCTTCACCTCTGTGAGAAGAGTGTGGATGCTTTGGACCGCTGTATTTTCATTCTTTGCACCCCACAAAGTCACTTTAGGTATCATAGGATAGGTCAGAGTCTAGCCTTTCTAATGATACCAAAATGACCATATAAAATATCATGTAAAAAACAAAAAAGACAAAAAAACATAAAATCATTTTTTTATTTATTTTTTGTTCCAAAGCAATGCATTGTCCAATTGTCACAAATGAAATGAGCAATACCACTGCCGTTACTCACATTCTCATTTTCCACGCCGTGAACAAGGTCAATACATAGTCATATTATTCGTAAAACACCATGCACCAAAATACAAGCAAAAAAAAAATCCTTTTTTTTCCCCTTCAGTTTTAGTTAAAATTGCGTATTTTCTCGAAAAAAAATAAAGTAACTGGTTCCCATTTCAAATTTATTTTAACAGAAGGGCCCCATAGAAAATATAACCAATGGAAATTTGAATGGAAATTTAAGGTTTTTTTTACATTTTTTGTTTTAGCATTCTGACAAGACATGACCTATACATTTAATAATGATATATTATGAATCTGCTGAAAATAAGGATATTTTTTTTTTCTGGGTCCTACAATAAAACATGTCTTCAAATCGCGTTTACACATGGTGAGCAAAAACAGTCAAAATTAGTTCAACAGTGAAGGGGTTAAACTTCTGTTTTGAAGGGCAGTTTCCCTATCACAATGTCTCAAAATCAGCCCTCCACGACACCTGGCCAATTTCTGCAAGTACGTTTATGATAACATGGACACTGATATTTAGATTGGTTTTAACATTTATTAATCGCCAATTGGCACACATAGACCCAACATGAATAAATGATTAAAAAGCATAAAAATTAATGAAATCGGTTGCTTCTAGTGTGCTTGATCGATCACAAGTGCACTAGATGATCATATATATAATATACTCACAAAAGTGATGTTTGAAGACAGTGAGAAGGAAAACCTCCATATTAAGGGTGTATTGGCTGAAACAAAATAAGCGACCAATGCTGGGAATGGGGACAAAAGGCAATAATTACCCAAAGTCCATATAGTCTTGGATATATAGTATACAGATAGAGAGTGTATGGTCAATTGTCAAGACCAAAGGCAGTACCATAAAGCCAGCAGGTAGCAGCCCAAAGGGAAAGTAATGCAATTAATACCTAGCATGCCCTCATTAATAGGGGCAAAACACCACTAAAAATCAGACAATCAACCAACCATATGAAGAAAAACTGTACTGCTAAAAGACATTGTCATCTCAACGCGTTTCGCTGCTGGCAAAGTGCAGCTTTATCAAGAGATGACTTCCCCTTACCTAGTAAGCCATTCTTACACCCAAAAGAGAGGCAGTTCATGTCACATATCCGGTCGCCGGCACCGCAGGAAGAACAAACCTGGCACTGGATCATTCATGATTCATCCCTGAATCCGCCCCTCCATACCTCTGTGTTTTGTCTCCAGCCTGCAAGAGGTGCAGGTGCTACTCATCAAGAGACCTGCACTTCCCTATAAAGAGGCAAAGCAACATGGGACATTGCTTTTGCATTGCTTGCCTGTCTGTCCCTAAAGCTGCAATAGCCTCCTGTCCGTTAAACTTTCCTGTAAACCTCTGTTGATTATTTGTTGCCGAACCTCCGCTTTGAACCTTCTGGACTTGCCTCTGCCTTATCCCTCCTCTGATAACTGTCACCGAACCCCTGCTTTGTATTCTGGACTTTGCTTCTGCTAAACCCAATATACTGTATATACTGTATATATATATATATATACTGAATGACCTGTTGCCGAACCCCTGCTTGTATTCTGGATTCCATTTGCCTGCTCCTTCTGATACCTCACTGTTGATACCCCACTCCGTTCATTTAAAGGCTTCTTCCTTATTTCTAGTCCTATATCTTGAATTTTTGTTATTATCTAATCTATTTCCCTGTTTCTCTGTTCATTTGTGAAATCAACCCCTATTCTGTTATTATTCAGCCTTGTTCCCGTTTCTCTGTTTATCTCTGTATTTAGCCTAGTTCCCTGGTCTTGTTTTTCTGTTATATTCAGTACCTGTTTAGTTACCCATTATTCCTCCAGTCCTTCTAGTTATACCCTGTGGTTATTAGTTATCCATTGTCCTCCCCTGTTTCCTTCAGCTTTTCTTTCATATTGCTTTACAGTTCTCTGTGCTTAAATAAACCTGTTTATTTCATATACTTCTCTTGTGTATCATCGCACATTGGGCTAGACCCGCAACCCTGCCATCTGTACTGTGACAGTTCCATTGAACACAGCTGTAACTGGCTGACGTCATTACGTTCCGTCGCCGTATCGCCGGCATCTCTAAGTGGATGTATATGTCCGTATCTCGGCAACTCCAAGTGGCGTCAGCCGCTGCCATCCACTCCTAGACATCGGACACGTAGATCCAAACACTTCTCCTGCTAAGCTCATCTATTTTTTACTTCATTTATTGTTCATCTATTGCTGATGTAATTTGACTTTTGGTAATTATTGCCTTTTGTCCCCATTCCCAGCATTGGTCGCTTATTTTGTTTCAGCCAATATACCCTTAACATGGGGGTTTTCTTTCCCACTGGCTTGAAACATCACTTTTGTGAGTATATTATATATCTGATCATCTAGCGCACTTGTGATCGATCAAGCACACTAGAAGCAACCTATTTCATTCATATTTATGTTTTTTAATCGTTTATTCATGTTGGGTCTATGTGTGCCAATGGCGATTACTAAAGGTTAAAACCAATCAAATATCAGTGTCCAACATTCTATCCTTCTTTTTGTGTATATCAAGCCTTCTAACAGGGTTATTCAGAGAGCGGCGAAAACCAGGAGAATGACTGGAGAAGTGAAAATTCGAGGTTAAAATAGCCAAACCAGAAAAATTCTCCCATTTATCTCACTTTCCAAATTGGCTATTTTGACCTCGAATTTTCACTTCTCCAGTCATTCTAATGGGTTTCACCGCTCTCTGAATAACACTGTAAGGGTTATCCCCTTCTATTGGACACTGACCCCTATTTATCCTGACTTCCTCTGCTTTTTGTTTACATTTTCGTTTATGATAACACCTTGCCTGCTCGAGAGATGATGCTAACAGATGCTGTTTTTGTCAAATATATAAGAAGGGTGCTTGCATCATTCAGACCGAGATCTCTCCTGCGGAATGGACGCGTTGCCCAGGGTTCAATGAAACTGCCCGTCTGAGACTTTCTGCCTGACTAAAACAGAACCTCCCTGTCGTGCTGGCGAGATGTTGTCTGCAACTCAAATGGTGATGTTTTCTACTTGTCTATTTTAGTCACAATAAATTAGAAACATAGAAAATGTCGGCAGATAAGAACCTTTCGGCCCATCTAGTCTGCCCAATTACATGGATACTTTACCTGGATTTATCTTTTGTTTAGGATAGCCTTATGCCTATCCCATGCCTGCTTAAATTCAATCACTGTTTTGGCCTCTACCACTTCTACTGGAAGGCTGTTTCATGTACTGTATCCACCACCCTCTCAGTAAAATAATGCTTCCTGATGTTACGTTTAAACCTTTGCCCCTCTAATCTAAGACTATGTCCTCTTGTTTTGCTACTTTGTTTCCTTTTAAATATACTCCCTTCCTCTACCTTGTGGATTCCCTTTACGTAGTTAAATGTTTCTATCATATCTCCTCTGTCTCGTCTTTTTTCCAAGCTGTACATGTTAAGAAAAAATATGCATTTCAGCCTCTAGGGGGCACTGCAGGGAAAAGGCTTCAGTTTAGCATGATTGGGAGCTCCATCTTGTACCTCCTTACAGTGATTTATTTTTTTTAGATAGTATTTTTACCAGGAAGGATACATTGAGATTTCTCTCATTTTCAAGTATGTCCTGGGTGGCGAGTATGTACAGTTAGGTGCTCTTGCTGGAATCGAACCCATGACTCCACAGGCTCTCTCCACGCAGAGCAATAAATTGCTTGATTCACTCTATTTTGCAATAAATATTTGAAATACCTTTCAGCTGTGTGATTTATTCTTTGCATCCAAAGTACCGAGAAAAACATCAACCATCTTACCATTTCACTCACATAACCCTAAACTATTTATACTGCTCACTCTTTTTATTACTGGTATATATAAAGTCGTCGCATTAGCTATTTAACTCTATTGTGCTTAAACAGACAAATATCATATTCTTCTATAGCTTATATGAGCTGTTGTTTGCAGTTTTATGTGCATTAGAGCAATTTGCATTCTGATTGGACACTGGGCAGAAAAGCAGAAGCAAAACTTCATATCTCCATTCTGGACCAGACAATCATATTCTAAAGAAAGCCATTTCTTCTGATATCGTATCTCTCTTTTATGCATTGTCACTGGTATATGATGCCATACCATTAAGCCTTCAATTCATGCGACAGAAAGAGGAAGGGAGCAGAGAGATGAGAGATATCACCGATACCGGTCACATGATCATGGAGAAAGGTAGCCTGACCTAACCAAGAATATAACTGGTGGCCATGAGGTATTAACAAGCACTAAACCAGGTGCCTTATGTTGACATTGTGATGCCCAAAAAAAGTATCGTTCATTTGACAGGGAATGACTCCCTATATATATCTTTGCATTTTTTTTTGATGACATATATAACTAAAAAGGTCGAATTTCTGCACACCTGTTTGTATGTTTTGCATATATACGGGTGTTTGTCTGTATAATATTTGGGAGTATTGACACTTAGGAAGGGGCTGCGTGCCGAAAAGTTTGTACTTGTCTCTCCATTTTTCTGAGTAAACTGGTCGCACTAATGGACTTTTGATATTTGCAGCTCCGGTGGTAGCGCCATTTTTCTGGATTTGTTTACAATGTATATTTTGTTCCCTTCAATTGAGATGTACAAAGGGTTTGCTCCGCTGTAGTAGCCGCAGTTTATTTATCTTTTCCGTTTGGGTGCTGCAGACTCCAGACCCCGAGGTCTTCTTTTTTTGTATTTTGCTCCATAACTGAAAAGGGAAGTTATTCCCTGTCAAAGTTTCACTGCCCCTTGTGTCACTGCGGCATGTCACAAAGGTAGTGACAGCTCTGAGAGGAGAGCCGGCCTACAGGACAGCCCTCTGCTCGGTCTGTGCACCTGACTGTTGGCACCCTTACTGATAAGTCAGTGCACCATCGTCACCACTAAGGGCCAATTGCGTCATGGCCCACAGTTGGTTCTGGCCACAGAGGGCGAAACATGGTGGCACCTGTCACTTGATCTAATTGAATACAAACAACGATATCTCATCAAGGGATATTGCATTTGGCATTTAACTTTAAGACTAGTGCAATATCCACCCACTGATGAGATATTGCAGATAAAGGTCACCTGGTCAGTACAGGTGCATTTTAACCTCAGGTTTAGTGCAATTTAGTGAATCAAGTACAGCACTGCAATAGAAAACCTACAATAGTATCACAAAGGGGAATATCCATGAAATTAATGATCTATGTTAGTGTTATAAATATTATAGTCAGAGAATAAACACCGTTTTACCTCTTCTCTAAGTAAATACTCTTTTTATGTCTCACTGACGTATGTATGTAAATAACCTGAATAACTCACAGCCCGTCAATACTCAAAGACCAGAAGACCATATGTACGAATAAAACACAGAGATATTGTGTATTGTATAATTGTGTTAGGTTGTCTCTTTTTTGTTTACAGTTAGCGTGCACTAGAGTTCAAAAGGTTCCTGCCTATACTATTAGGGTACTACCATATCGAATTACAAACATATATTCTAAATTTTTAGTTTTTTATGGTCAACTGACCACTTTTCTTTTCTCTAATCGTTGATGTTATGCATATGTCTGTCAATAACGTACAACATTTTCATTGAAGGTTATTCACAAGTGCAGTGCCAGTCTTGTTTGAATAATAATTTCCTTTAAATATAGGGTAGCAAGTGGAATGGGGCCTTAAACCATTTAAATAACAAAATTGACATTTAGTATCCAGTAGCCGAATCTACAGGTATCTGTACACACCATAAACATATGGGTCCCATGGGTTCTTAACACTAGATCCCACATGAAAACAGATTTAAAGAGACAACATTAAAGTTCAATAAAATGGTGAAAAGTGAACACAGTAAAATCACACCAATCCACGCGTTTCGCATAACACACTTTACTTCCTCAAGCTCACATATTTTTTAATCATCTACTGGATATTAAATGTCAATTTTTGTGATTTACCTTATGAATCTGTGTGCTTTCAGAGTATATTTGCTTTACAAACGGAGAGCCTTCCCCCAAGCTATCCATGACTATTCTGTAATGAAATCTACATTACATTAAAGACTATTATTAGTACTAGAAAAACATACATGGTCTTTGGCTTGGCTAAAGTGATTATACTCATAACAAACATCATTATGCACAGATGACGTGATTTTATTGGGTTTCAATGTTGCATGAGATATGAATGTCACTCAGCAAAAGGGATATTAAGTTTTCTTCACTGTAAAATGCAGCTTCAAGGTATTAGTACCTTTAGAACATATAGAAATGCAATTACTTTTAATAAAATCTTATTAATTTCGTTGTAATGGAAAAAAGGAAGTGCTGGTTGCCTCCGTTAGGTGCTTTAAATTGTTATTATTGTTTTAATGTCCGCAAGACAAATGATAAAAAGCTTAACAATTTTCTTGCTGGTATGTGTCATTATACACGTCAAGCTGCCTCGCAAATCAAGAGTCTATCGGTGCTGGTTGACAGCATCAGCTCATGTCCCAGTCAATAAATATTTCATCTGCATGATGCTTGCCGACAGGCTGCATCTGCATTCCAATGCAATTGTGGTTATTTTATTTTATTTTAGTTTCTAAATTGTATTTTCTTTTTTTAATCACTTTATTATCTACTATTTTAGAAGATTAGTAAATCATGAAAATGAGATGGTAGGAGACTTTCGATATTACATGAGCTTATGTCACTTTTAATTGGCGTTGGGGTTAATTGTAACAGTACTAGCATTAAAGAAAACGGTTCAGATAAATTGAACACTAGTTAAAAAAGGAAAATTAAAGAGCATTCAATGGTATGGATTAGATAGTTGAGATCTTGTCACATATACAACCCTTCAGCTGTCTGGGGTGGGGAAACCAACTAATTTCCAATATGATAATTTTTTTTTTCTCTTTCACATATATTACAAGTGCATGCAACAAATTACACTTGTTATAATTCCATTTCCACACGGTTCGCACAATTGAATTAAAGAACTGGCATTTTTTTCTACTTCCTCCTGTCATTTCGATTTGTACTGAAATGTGCTAAAATGTCTATTTGCAATAAGGTTAATTCTACATATTTTAACCTTTGTAGCTCATTTATATAATCTTATTTGATTGAAGAGATGAAGACTGTTGGTCGTGGCCAAGGAAGAACATGGAGATGAATGGAAGTGGGTATCCTATCCTTAAGTTGGGATCCTTCCGGCAATGAGCAACCTTTGTAATGGCAACTAAGAAAACCTTCTGGAATGAAAATGTAGAATATTTTACTTTACGTATGTACGAAATTCAAGAATACCTTCAAACAACAGTAGCACTGTTGTTTGAAGTGGAATTTCCCATACTTTATCAAACAACAGTATTGCTGTTGTTTGAATAACGGTTCATCTTTCAAACAATGGTACTCTGATGTGCTTCAAGTATACTGAAGCAATGGTGAACGGCATTATCGCCATCATTTATTAAATTAGTGTAAATTGGGTTAGGGTCAGGTTTAGATCTTGGGTTAAAACTAATCTAGTTTCCACTTTTTATAAAAAAATATATATTTATGAGTTTTAAAGTCCAAAAAAGTCAGATCAATAAAAGGCAGCGTAGGGCCATCACATAAAGTCTCAGAAAGTCACAAGAAGACAATTTAAACCAGCAGGGATGGTCAGCAAAAACAGACATTAGGGGTCATCGCTATTCAGCATAGTTCAATAACACATAACAAAGATACGTAAATAATGCGTGTCTCAATATCTCAAATCATAAAAAAACAAAAAGGGGGAGGGGTGATAAAACAGAAAACATACTGGGCATTCCGCACAAAGAAGGGAGTGGAGACAGCGCGGGGACATCATGGAAAGCAAAATGGGAAGGAGAGTGGGTTACAAGAAGGGCGGGTGACTGCCCAACAAAGGTGACATTCCCTGCTCACCCTGGCAACCCAAGGGAAAGCCAGGGTCCATGGAAGAAGTCACGGGGCTGGACAACCTGGGGCCAAGAAAAACGGCTAGTGCCATGGTTGTCGTCTAAGTGGCTCGCTCAGGGCAGCCCAGTGTCCCGCACACACAAAAAAAGGGGGTAGGAAATCCCAATGCCCCATCAAGTCTACAAGAGTCCCAGAGAACCAAAAACAAATTCCACAGGGAAAAGAAGCGCAAGGCACAAAAACTTTGTGTACCTATTTATTTGTACCTATTTATTTGTACACTCGATTATGCACTCCTGCTCCTGAGGATTACCATTTGCCTACAACACCCTGAGGACCATCCTTTGCCCATCCCAGTCTGTGTAGCCACAAGACGTCCAGCACAATACCAGGGTCAGGCACCCACCCAGGAAAAAGGACTGGAAGCATCACATCCTAGAAGGCTCCTGAATTGGTGAGCGTGACCCCCTTTCTACTGAGTACTAGATCTATGTGCAATATTATGCTATGGGAGCGCCATATCTTGTCTTGTGTTCATTTGAAGTGCTCTATGCCATACAAGAAGGGCAGTGCCACCCTCTATTTGGCCGGAGGCATTTCACCCCAGAGCCAGGGTTCACTTGGGCTCTATAAAGTGTGATTTTTTTTCTTTTGCCCACTGATTGAGGGCATTGGTTCCTTCTCAGGATTACACGATTGTCTTTTATTTTCTTGTCCCCCATCTTTTGTCTTTGAGATTCACTGAGAGAAACAAGGAGGAGTATACTGCCGTGTCCCCCCCTTAAGTACTTGCATTCATATTTTTTCACTGGACTCTATATTTTAGTTCCTTTTACTGGACTTTTTGTATTGGAATTTGTTTATTCAGTGGACTTTTTAGCACGAGCAGATGTAATCAAGTCACTACACTGCTATATTTCTTACTGAAAAATACATGCGCCAGTTTGGGATTATCCAGGTATAGATATTGTTTTATTTCCAGTACAGATTTTGGTTGGTTTATCTGTCTTTTATCCCTATAGGCTGCAACACTGCAATACCCATCTATATGCTACACAATTTAATTGATAATTTGCATTTGTGTTTACGTTATATTAATTCACACCGCGCCAGCACTACATATTCGTTTATAAAGCATATAGACCACTGGATTATTTTCTGGGTCACCCAGTAAAGGTTTTTGTAACAAAGAAACAATACACTAGATTAGTGCTACAGTTTGCTAAATTAGTGGTGGCGAACATTGGAATCACAGGATTAAGTATGTGTTCCAATTGCCGTGTTTATCCATCAATGAACTAGAGCAAACTCTTTAGTATAATATTATGAAGATGACAAGTCTCCTCAATCATCAGCCTTAAATATTCCTTTGGTGGTTTATAATTTTACTGTAATTTAATAAAAGTATAGTTTTAACTTTTATATCCCAAAGTCCAATGTCTTTGTGGAAAGCATAGCCTTGGGACAGAAAGCCCATTGGCTATGTGACCCCCATGGTGGTTAAACAAAAAACAATATCATATCCTTTTATAGCTGATAGGATTCTTCCATTGTTGTTTTGTCTGCATAATTTAGCATTATTTACATTCAATGGTCTGCATACTGCCTACTACTGATGGGTGTAGTTCATTGAAAATGATTGGCTACCTGCAGGAAATCCCATTACACTGAATATGCGATCCAACTGGTCATGATGGAATGGATTGCTTGTTTTAATATCTTCTTGGCGACAATGAAAAATGGGTTCAGAAGTCAACAATTCAGCAAAAATGCAGCCAATGGCCCAAATATCTGTTGAACAAACAAACAAAAAATGAATTGTAGATTTTGGATGAATTTGTACTATTCCTCTTAAACTTTTAAACAGTGAATGAAAAAGAACAGGCAATATTGTATCTGCAATATAAACATATACAAATAGCGAGCCCTGTTGTCTAGTTGAGATAGATAAACAGTGCAATAAACATATTATACAATGTATGTAAACCATGAACAGCCACAAATGACACTGCACCTGGTTTATGGAATTGTTGCCATATGCCATTGACGGTAATGGGACAATGCTCTTTCTAAGAAATAAAGGAAGGGAAAGCAGACAGAGATATGTAAGGCATTGTTTACGTCGACACTGCTATTGGCATACAAATAAGCGAATAATGAGTTTTAAAAAAGTATGTATAGTCTTAAACACAATACCAATTTTGTAATGGTTTGGAATGAATCATAACTTTTCCCCATTGCCCAGTGATGCCACCAACTTTCCAACAAGACTACTACCTACAACTCCACGGATGCACTCCAGATCCTAGACTCTGCCGCTTTTTGGAAAATGGGACAGTGAAACTCTTGAATGTGCTTCCTGTGAGTTTCATTGCATGATTTCACTTGCATAAGCTAATTCAATATTACCCCTTTTGACGGATATGCCAGACCACTCAATCCACTTGAGACACCAATCAAATAAGTAGATGTGACTGCCCGTTATACATCCATATTGTATGGTATGTTACAAACCCAGACATGTCCCTTACCACTTTTTGTGGTCAAGTGGAAGGATTCAATTACACTAGGCTGAGAGCCAATGGGAAAAACTATGTATTCAGTCTCATAGTTGCTCTATGGCCGCCAGGACGCCGCATTTAAGTCAATGATCATGTGGTACGGAACACCAGACAAAGTATGATACATATCACATTTTAACTTTGGGGTGTGCAGGAGGTGTTGAGCTCCTGGGCCCCCATAGTAAATATTTTGTGGTTATGCTTTGTTATCCAGCATTCATGGTTGCAGATTCAAATAACTTTCACTCCTGATTTTTTGTTTACTACATCAAACGCCTCTCATACAAAAAACTCCCAAAGCAATAGCTATTTGAATAATTACTGCTGCTAAACTGATCATTCTAAGATATTGGTTTAAGAAGGTTGCACCAGCCATCAGAATCTGGTTTCAAGCTGAACAAATGAGAACAATGAAGGAATTGACATCCTCATCTTTAGATACTATTAAGGCACACTACTACAGCTGGTTCTGCTGGCTCATGAAAGTGCTACCAAGACACTGGTGACCCGATTGATTCTTATGCTATATGGTTTTTCAATTGGAGTCCTTTATGTCACTGCTTTCTTATGACAGAAAATGATTTGTACTAATGACCTGGAAATGACTTGTCTCTCAGTCAGATAATCTGAAAATCCCTTGGGCACTATTCCATAGCTGGGGCTAATGTTAGAGCCTTGATATCTAAGCTTTAGCGCCCAGATAAGTGTGTTTAACACATGCCACCTATATTACATTCCTGATGCTACCCCTGTTAGTAATCCGTTACCGCATAATTTGTTATGCTAGGTTTCGCGAGCTTACTGGACTTTGCACATCCTCTTCTTAACATGGGGAGCACACACGTACATTAGCGTTTCAATAAGGACACTACAATGTTACAAAGTGCTAGCGCTAATTACCGTCGGGATGCAAAGATCCAAAGGTTAGCACCTTCAAAAGCTGGTGCTACATAATTCTGCAAAATCATGTAGCACCCCTTAACCCTCCCCATAAATCCGATACTCACCTCATCCTGCGGCAAGAGTGGTGGGCCGATCTACCGCTTCTATTGGCCATGAGCAGAGCAAGACTGGGAACAAATAGTTCTGTCAGGTCCTAGAGGCCCTGACCCCCTGGCGCCCCCTTTTCTTGCCACATCCTGCATGCCCTATGCAGGTTCCAGGACTTTATATCAGACTATACACATTCCTGGACTCTGACATTCTAACCCTGGAACCTCACCTGCCCTTCATCCTCCCTAATTAGTCCTGCATTTAAGGAAGTCACACCCTCTACCCTGGACTTCCTCATTGAAGTCCCAGACTGTGTTCCTGTGCAGAGCTATTCCTGAACCCTCCTTTGTGGTATCGCCAAAGACTGCCTAAGGACCTCTGTCTATTTCCTGAACATTCACCCTTCAAGCCGGTAACCCCCCTGTGCTTCCTGATTCCCCCCATCTTGAACCCCTGGCTACCAGACCCCCTTGATTTTGGACTTTGACCACCCTGATTGCCGCCTTACCTAGACCCCCTGCTATGCCCATGACCATTCTATTGCCTGCCCCCTGCCTGAGACCGTTGCTTCTGTTATCGGAGTTTATGTACATATCTGTGTATCGCTCACTCCAGGAGGAGCCGCTGAATTAACCTCGGGTTAGTCTCACCACACTAGGGAATAACTATACACCAGCACTGTTGTGGATTTTTATAGATTATATTCTTTACTGATCCCAATAAAGCAGCATATATAACATAGATACGGTATTTAAACGACAGGATTTCGTAACGCGGGAAAAACACGCGGCGGCAAAAGAAAAGATTAACCCCCTTAGTTCTGGAGTGTAAGTCCCTGAATAATAGCTCAAAAATGTGTATGTGTATTGTCTCGGGTACCCGGGTACTGTATTCAACTGGCCAGTGAATGAAACAAACAATCTAAGACTAGTCACGTTGGGGCCCTGTGGATTAAAACAATACTGCAGCGTGCGTTTCTTATTTTTGGAACTGCGGCCTGGGAGGCCTCTCACCCATCCGATAGACAAACTGTCCAGCACTCGATCAAGGATCTTCTCCCGCCGTGCACTCGGACTCTGTGCCACTGGAATCGCTCCCTGCTTGTCGAATCTCCGCAACAGTAACAACGATCCACCGCCTGCACTCCCAATCGATCAGCGCGGTCTCCTCACTCGGGGTCCAGCCGGAACCAGATTTCCATCCAGACCTCTCAGCGCTGCGTACGTAGGTCTCAGCAGGGTCACCGTCCCGATCTCCAGCACCAGTGAGGCAGTGCCTGTACTCTGGCCTGGTCACGATCCTTGACAGTTTTCACGTGCGTCCTCCAACTTTCACTGCTCAGCTCACTCTGCCTCTCCCCTGCACGAGGCTGCTGAAGTCTTTCCTCCCTCCTTACACCACCCACTTCCTGTACTCACGCAAAGCATGATGGAAATTGTAGTTCAGTGTTTGTCCAGCATAGTCCATTATGTCTCTATCTCCCTCTGGTGGTCATAATAATTAAATGCAGCAAAACACAGTCTTTAAAGCAGCGCTACATCTGTTTAGTGTATTATTATTTATTCATTGCTTGCCCCATGTGCTGTTAAATTTCCTTTGTGTCTCTTTCTGCTCACTTCTCCAGTATCTTAGTCTCCTCTTGCTATCCCTCATTTCTCTTGCTTTCTAACTGCTCTCATATTCAGTTCTCCCTAACCTCCCTTCCCACTACTCTCAGCCATCCCTTTTGGCCTCAACCTCCTTTTCCTGCATCTCCTCTCCTCCTCCTATAGCTATTCCCCATTGTGCCCAGTCTCCCCTATTTTCCTGTTCAGATCTCTTGTATCTTTATGTTCTGGTGTTTATTATTTAATAAACTCTGTTTGTTCTGCAAATCTGCCTCACTGCATCTTGGGCTCACTACCGCACCTGCTGCATCAATCACAGTCTGAACCCTGACAAGTTCCTAGCACTCCCTCGCGATCACTCTGCAGCAGTGCGCGATCTTGCCAGAGCGAGATTGTGCAGGACTTGCAGCCCAGAAGAGCAACCCTCCATGGAGGTGATACTCGCGGCGGCGCTACCTCGAGTATCCCAGCGATTAGCGCTACATTCCGGAGCATGGTGATGAGGTAGCGCCTTCCCCGGATTATCACAGTAACATGGGGCACCACAGGGGAATCTGCAGGCACAGATTTTCCCTATGTTAGCATGAGGGGAAAGGGTCGCTTAATTCAATCATTATTACCTTAGTTTGAGTTTTATATATCAAAAAATGAAAAGTACTTCACTTTTGACCTCAGGTTTTTCTTTCTTCCCTGCTGTAGCCAGCACACACACTACACACTGACAGAACCACACACACCTCCTTTAAAGGGCAGGGCAATCCTAATTAGCCCTCAGCTGTTTAGTTAACCCTTCAAGGAAAAGAGAGCCCACCGTCCGCTGGCTGATATATTTATGGTCGACCGTCTACTACCCTGCCCCTAATAACACACATTATATAGCATGTGCTTCGTAACCAAATACAATTGTTTGAACGTTAATATTTTTTCTTGCTTAAACTTAAATGGCGTTCATGCAGTTTTAGAACATTAAACATTATTTTAAAATTTAGGTTTTCATTCTTGAAATATAAAACAGTTGACAATTAATAAAGGAATGGAAGTTCTGCTATTATTTTCTATTGTCAGAAACAAACAATAGGTGCTGCTTTCTGCTTTTGGCTTTGATCAAAAGTGTAAAACAAAGACCCCTTATATACTACAAAGCCTGTTTATTTTTTTAGTAAAACAATATAACAGTTTTGGCCCAATACTAGTTGACCAGCTGTATCACTTCATGTCTGTGGAAATACTCTGAAGTGACAGCTGCAAGTGTTGTAGGTATTTTTAACAGGACATTGGCCAGCCAGCGTAATTCCAAAGTGATCATCATGTATTTAATCACGTCAGAGGAATGCAAAGTTTAATCAGGTGCAGTCAGTAATCTCCTGCTTGATATCTATGGGACAGCAGTGCTTTGTGGTGTGAATAGCCGTCGGCACCCCTGAATATTTCTCTCGAAAACATTCAGTAAAAACATGTTATCAACGGTATATTAACTTCATTCAGCACCAACAGGTGATGGACAAAAGAAATCATGCATTGGAAAAAAATTGTAAAAATTCATGACATTTAAGAAGAAAGAAAAAAAATAATGTTCATACTCAGCATTTTATTACACGTCAACATATTTTACGGATTTATACAATATGTTTGAAAAGTCATGTAATATTATTTTCATTGCCACTGCACTGTTTTGCATAGGTTTTCTACCATCCAAAATGATGAAAGAAATTCTGGACCCACTCAGTAGGTCCAAAATTGTAAATTTGAGTTTATAAACCAGCAGGATAGGATTAAACCTTATTAATAAGTATTAGAACAAAAAAGAAAAGATTGAAATTGTGGCTATTTTTTCATGCCACTTGTGCTGGTAAAGTTATGAAAGTAACAACAACTGTACCTAAACACTAATGGTTAACTTTAAGAAACACATACATTTATACACCTTAACATAAATTGAATGATTCACAATCTGTTTGGTTAATGATAGGTTGAGCCCAGTGATAGTAATAATTAGCAAGTAATAGTTAACTCTATGGTCCTAAATACCTATAGGATTGAATCTAAAGGCATACATGATGATCGTTAAATACATATGCACAACCTCCACTGAAATAACAGCCAAACGGTTGTTAGATTCGTTTTTCCCACAGAATCATATAATCCTCGGGTGCAGTGAGACAATGTTTAAACACTATGTGTCTTTAGATCCACAGTCCGTCGTGATAATTCTATAATGTATCCACTGAAGTAACAGTTTAATCATGTATATATTCAGTATCAATAGTATCCAAGAATTCATATGTATATAAAATGCAAAGTTGGTTGGATTTACCATACATCACACATATATGCTCTAAATAAGATCCCATACCATAAATGTAAAGGTCATCACTTTAATACGTGATTTGGGATAGAAGCCATCAATAAAAGTAGCAGTGTCCACAACACTTTAAGTCCCTCAATCAGTCAGATACGAGGGTCTATTCTTATTGCCAACAGTCTAAATTGCAGGAGCCTAGCAGCTGCGTATATTTGATAAACAAAATAAGTTGCGATATTCCGACAGCTCTACTCCGATACTGATCAGCAATTTGTGACTGGAAGAGATCATATAAAATTCAAAAAATGAATGTTCATCAACCAATTTAAATTATCATGTATTCGATTTTGACCCTTTGAGAAGACACGAATTCAAAACAGTGTACTGAGTCGCCAAGATTCTGGCTAGATGAATAAATTTAATTCTGGTGAGAATTAGAATCTTAGATTCACCACTTGCAGTGATTAGCAATATCCGCTCAAAAATACACATATGTTCTGAATAGCACACACCTGCATTGGAGATAAATCTTGGACTACAGATTAAGGACAAATGTTATCACATAGCATAAATGGAATCCATCAACAAATTGGCTGCCTCCACAGAAACACCTGAGATCCCTCAGTCAATTAGATACGGGGGTCTGCTAGTATTTCCACCAATCTAAATTGCTAGAAGCATGAAAAAAGAAAGAAAAGGAATGTGTTTGTATAATGGAACGGATTGCGATATTCCGAAAGCTCTGCACCAGTGTTGGTCGGGCAAATTAAAACTGGAAAAAACGGACTTTAAACTATAAACGGCTCAAATGCACTGCAGTGTGTAATCTAGACCAAAGTCTAGATACATCTATTACATACTGATATGGGCTAGATATTATGTTCACCAATTTCAATAATGAGCAATATCCGCTCCAGGATATCTCCAACATTTATTAGCAATTATTCCAGTTGAAAAAATCAACATAACCTCCATCAATTACTGGGACATATCCAGCATCCTGAATAATGCTAATATCAGAATCAATTCAATATGATACATTCCTAGTCTTGCAGATTCTACTACCTTAGAGTGGCGTTCAGGCATTCTTGGACACAGGCACAATCAACTGGGGTCAGTACTCAAACCAAACAAATCACCGGTGATAAAGTGAAATCTGTTAAAAACAAATTGGCCATCACCAAAGTAGTAAACGCTGACGCGCGTTTCGGCCGTATGTCACGGCTTCGTCCAGAGCGTGGATGTACAGCACCTTCATCCCCTATTTTATAATAGTCCAAAAAATGTAAATATGAATCCTCCACCCGGCGTGGATAATTTACATAATTTCATTTCCGCGGTGTGTTGTCGTCACCATTGTTCATTCTCCCACCAATAGGATTCCATTCTTCTTCACATTGACCAAAATCTGTCACGGGGCCCCCGCACCCCCCCGGCGCCTGGCAGCAGCTTCCTCGCTGCTCGCTGGCCAGGCGCCGAGTGATATTGCGGCGCTTCCGCACACGTGGGACGCCGGGGGGCGGGGCCTGGCGGTGAGACGCGGACCCGCCGGGTTTAAAGCCCAGACTCACAGAGACGCCGGTGCCCTGACGTGGTAGTTACTTCCCGCAGAGCTCTTGTATATTTTGACTAATTAATGATTCTGTGTATGACCCCTGGCATTGGCAAACTAACGATTCTGTGTACGACCCTTGGCATTGGCAAACTACGATTCTGTGTACGACCTTTGCATTGCAAACTAACGATTCTGTGTACGACCCTTGGCATTGGCAAACTAACGATTCTGTGTACGACCCTTGGCATTGGCAAACTAACGATTCTGTGTATGACCCTTGGCATTGGCAAACTAACGATTCTGTGTATGACCCTTGGCATTGGCAAACTAACGATTCTGTGTATGACCCCTGGCATTGGCGAACGAACCACTCTGTGTATGATCCTTGGCATTGGCGAACGAACCATTCTGTGCGTAACCCCTGGTATTGGCATTAACTCTTCTAATTCTGGTATTGAGGTCAGTCTGTGTGGCACCCTAAGCACACATCAGACTACCCCTTGTTGTTAGGGTCTTGGGAAGAGCTAATTGTTCTAAGGTCTTGTGTATCATTCTATGTCTGTCTAGTCGTGCCGACCACTCTAAGGATCGGAAGGGTAGAGAGTGTCCTGCGTCTAGGGACCACTAGTCAGATAAGCAGAAGGATCCGTGACGTCTCTCTTGTATGTGCTCTGTACTGCCATTCTAGTAGTCTGTCTAGTCGTGCCGACCACTCTAAGGATCGGAAGGGTAGAGAGTGTCCTGCGTATAGGGACCACCACTCTAGTATCAGGGGGATCCGTGACATTACGTCAGGGCCAATGGATCCCGCAGACCTCTCTAATCAGTTGACCCGTATTGCAGCCAGACAAGAAGAGCAGGACCATAGAATGGACCAGATTGCTCTTGCCCTGCAAACCCTGTTAAATCGATCCAGTTCTGGAACTGCAAGCCCTCCAGACCCAGTAGTGCCTAGGGTCAGTTCGGCCGCTCCCGAGGGATGTAGGCTCAGTATGAAGGCACCCGTACGCTATGATGGTACACCAAACTTATGCCGGGCTTTCTGACCCAACTCGAGATCCTGTTCGAGAACAATCCAGGGTCCTGTATGTCTGATAAAGCCAAAGTAGGCTATCTGATTAATCATCTAACCGAAAAAGCTTTATTATGGGCCACGCCCTTGTGGGAGAATAAGAAACCCATCATTTATGACTATGAGGGTTTTACCTCCGAGTTGATACCCTCCTCTAGAAGGGCTACCAATGCGGGTAGATCCCTGTTTCACATCAAACAGGGTAATAGGAGGGTCTCCGACTATGCCATAGAGTTTAAGACTTTGTCTTCTGAGGTACACTGGCCGAACGACGTTTTAACCCTAGCCTTTACCGAAGGCCTGAACGAGGCTTTTATGTTTGAGTTGGCTCCCTTAAAATTACCAGAACATCTGGATCATTTGGTTGATTTCTGCATTGCCATGGACGATCAAATCAGGGAAAGGAGACACCCCAGGATAGACCCAGAAGGGTCCTGCCTCCTTTGCCCTTAGTACCCAGACACACCACTACATCAGGCAACCCGGAGACCGCAAAGACTGATGTACCGGCCGTTGAACCCATGCAGATAGGAAAAACGGGTATTTCAGAGGCAGAAAGAGCTCACAGAAGAGAAAGGGGGCTCTGCTTTTATTGTGCTGGGGCAGATCATTTCCGCCTTCAATGTCCTCAGAGACCCAGGGGTAGCAGGGGTGAGACTAACAAATCAGGTCAAAGAACAGCTAATACCCAGGTTATCGGTTCTCTGCATGCCTCCTTTGTGGACGAAAAAAAAAAAAAACCCGGATTCTGGTACCTATCTCCCTCATCTGGGAGGGGGTTCACCTCGAGACTGAGGCATTCCTAGACTCTGGAGCCTCAGGTAATTTTATGGACAGATGTTTTGCCGCCAAAAACCTCTTACCTCTGGTTCTAAAGGAGAGGCCTCTAATGGTGGAAGCCATAGACGGAAAACCCCTGTCATCCCCATATCACTCACGACACTATTGATGTATGCATGACTACAGGAGTTCTGCACCGTGAAACCATACGATTCCAGATTATCGACTCTCCCTCATGTCCTGTCGTTCTTGGTTCCCATGGTTAATAGAGCATAACCCGGTGATTGATTGGGCCCAGCGAGATATAAAGTGTTGGGGTCCTAGTTGCCAGTCAAAGTGCCTGGGCAGGGTTAATGCGATTGGTAGCCTCAATATTGCTACAGCACCTCCTTTGTCCACCGAAGTCCCTGAATGTTATATGGCGCTAAAGGAGGTGTTCTCTAAAACCAGGACTGAGGTCCTACCACCGCATCGCCCTTATGACTGTGCTATAGAGTTGCTCCCTGGTACTATGCCTCCTAGAGGACACGTATACCCTTTGTCACAAAGGAAAACGACATTATGGAGGAATATATAAGGGAGAATCTAGAGCGAGGATTTATCAGACGATCCTCCTCTCCAGCAGGAGCAGGTTTTTTTTCGTTTCCAAAAAGAGGGTGACCTGCGACCTTGCATCGATTACAGAGGTTTGAATAGGATTACCATAAGAAATGCATATCCAATACCTCTTATAACAGAATTGTTCGACCGATTAAAAGGGGCCCGTATTTATACGAAACTTGATTTACGCGGAGCGTACAACCTGGTCAGGGTTAAGAAGGGGCATGAATGGAAAACGGCTTTTAATACACGTAGCGGGCATTACGAATACCTGGTGATGCCCTTTGGGTTATGCAATGCGCCAGCCGTTTTCCAGGACCTCATAAACGACACCCTAAGGGACTTTCTGCAAACGTTCGTTATAGTATATCTGGACGACATCCTGATATACTCTCCTGATAAGGACACCCATCACGTCCATGTGCAACAAGTGTTGAAGAGATTATTGAAGGCTGGGTTATATTGTAAACTAGAGAAATGCTTATTCGACATAGAGACAGTGCACTTCCTTGGGTATATAATAACCCCTGAGGGTTTCCAAATGGATCCTAAAAAACTCTCAGCGATTCTTGACTGGCCTTTACCCCAAGGGCTTAAAGCCATCCAGAGGTTTCTGGGGTTTACTAATTACTACCGGAGGTTCATTAAAAACTTTTCGGCCTTGGTAGCTCCCCTCACGGCTATGACTAAAAAAGGGCTGGTGAATCAGAAATGGACACCCCAGGCCAGTCAAGCCTTTGAGGCACTTAAACAGGCATTCACAACTGCCCCTGTTCTCCGACATCCAGATCCGGCTCTGCCTTTCCAGGTTGAAGTTGACGCCTCCGAGCTAGGTCTTGGTGCAGTCTTGTCCCAAAGGGAGGCACCCGACAAACCCTTGCATCCATGCGGCTTCTATTCCCGAAAGTTGTCCCGGCAGAGAGGAACTATGATATCGGAAATAGAGAATTGTTAGCAGTTATCGCAGCCTTGACGGAATGGAGATACTTATTGGAGGGGTCTAGGGACCCCATTGTCATCATAACCGATCATAAGAATCTTACGTACATTGGAGACGCTAAACGGTTAAATGCCAGACAAGCGAGATGGTCATTGTTTCTTTCAAGCTTTAATTTCGTCCTCACATATAGACCTGGGTCAAGAAACATTAAAGCAGACGCATTGTCAAGACAATACGAATCCTACGAACATAACATCCAAGATCAGCATCCCATTGTACCCCAGGAAAGGATTATAGCCCTTACCACGATTAGTGTCTCGTCTCCTCTGATGTTAAGATTGCAGACCGCCCAGGGTACAGCTCCTGGGGGAGACCTCCTGCGAAACTCTTTGTACCTGAGAACGAAAGAGAAGAAGTACTAAAACTTTATCATGATAACAAAACCTCTGGGCATATGGGGATCACCAAAACAGTGTCTAGTATACGTAAACTCCTCTGGTGGCCCACGGTGCGCCGTGATGTTAAGGATTACATAACCGTGTGCGAGGTGTGCACAAGACATAAAAGTCCCAAAACAGCGCCCATTGGTTTACTCCAGCCTCTGCCAATCCCCGAACGACCATGGTCGCATTTAGCTATGGATTTTATAGTAGAGTTACCCGAGTCAAAAGGGAATACTGTAATACTCACGGTCATTGATCGATTCTCCAAAATGGGTCACTATGTTCCTCTTCGGAAACTTCCTTCGGCAGCCGAACTGGTGCCCATTTTCATTACCAATGTGGTCCGCATACACGGTATTCCTCTTGGGATTGTCTCTGATAGGGGACCCAATTCGTCTCCAGATTCTGGAAAGGGTTTTGCAAGAATGTGGGGATAGACCTATCCTTCTCTTCGGCCTATCACCCCCAGACCAACGGAGCAGCAGAACGAGCCAATCAAAATATAGAGAAATATCTCAGGTGCTTTATATCCGAACGACAAGATAACTGGTCAGACCTGATACCGTGGGCAGAGTATGCCTTGAACAGTGCAGTGAGCGAAGCCACAGGACATTCCCCTTTCTTCACTGTTTACGGTTTTGATCCTCCCGTGCTCCCTGCTACATTTCCTGATACCGCGATTCCTGCTCTGGATGAGCATTTAGCGTCATTGAAAGAAACTTGGGGAAGGGTTAAAAGGGCACTGGAGGATAGCAGTGGTATCCAGAAGATCAAGGCCGACAGACACAGGAGGCCGGCACCCGTGTATCAAGTTGGGGACAGGGTTTGGCTTTCTTCACGGAACATCAAGCTCTTAGTACCCTCTATGAAACTGGCACCCAGATACATAGGGCCCTATAAGATTCTGCGGCGAATCAATCCGGTCTCCTATGCTTTGGCACTGCCCTCCCATATCAGGATACACAATGTGTTCCACGTGAGCCTTTTAAAACCACTCTTGTGTAATCGGTACACCAGGGTCCGTGTCCCCCCTCCTCCTGTCTCTGTGGAGGGCGAGGAGGAGTTTGAAGTTGAGGCCATTCTGGACGCCAGGGTTTCTAGGGGGGTCCTTCAGTACTTGGTTGACTGGGTGGGCTACGGTCCAGAGGATCGCTCTTGGCTCCCGGCTACTGAGGTTCATGCTCCTCGGTTGGTGAGGGCTTTCTATTTGGCTCATCCCCGCGCTCCTGGGGGTCGTCCAGTGGCCGCCCGTAGAGGGGGGGGTTCTGTCACGGTGGCCCCCGCACCCCCCCGGCGCCTGGCAGCAGCTTCCTCGCTGCTCGCTGGCCAGGCGCCGAGTGATATTGCGGGCGCTTCCGCACACGTGGGACGCCGGGGGGCGGGGCCTGGCGGCGAGACGCGGACCCGCCGGGTTTAAAGCCCAGACTCACAGAGACGCCGGTGCCCTGACGTGGTAGTTACTTCCCGCAGAGCTCTTGTATATTTTGACTAATTAATGATTCTGTGTATGACCCTGGCATTGGCAAACTAACGATTCTGTGTACGACCCTTGGCATTGGCAAACTAACGATTCTGTGTACGACCCTGGCATTGGCAAACTAACGATTCTGTGTACGACCCTTGGCATTGGCAAACTAACGATTCTGTGTACGACCCTGGCATTGGCAAACTAACGATTCTGTGTATGACCCTTGGCATTGGCAAACTAACGATTCTGTGTATGACCCTTGGCATTGGCAAACTAACGATTCTGTGTATGACCCCTGGCATTGGCGAACGAACCACTCTGTGTATGATCCTTGGCATTGGCGAACGAACCATTCTGTGCGTAACCCCTGGTATTGGCATTAACTCTTCTAATTCTGGTATTGAGGTCAGTCTGTGTGGCACCCTAAGCACACATCAGACTACCCCTTGTTGTTAGGGTCTTGGGAAGAGCTAATTGTTCTAAGGTCTTGTGTATCATTCTATGTCTGTCTAGTCGTGCCGACCACTCTAAGGATCGGAAGGGTAGAGAGTGTCCTGCGTCTAGGGACCACTAGTCAGATAAGCAGAAGGATCCGTGACGTCTCTCTTGTATGTGCTCTGTACTGCCATTCTAGTAGTCTGTCTAGTCGTGCCGACCACTCTAAGGATCGGAAGGGTAGAGAGTGTCCTGCGTATAGGGACCACCACTCTAGTATCAGGGGGATCCGTGACAAAATCCTTCTAGATGTATATGAAGCTGTTAGCGCTTCATGTTGAATGAAGGTCAGGTGACAATTGGGAAACCTATCAGATTATATCATACATTCTACCTCTTCATCACCTTTATTCTACGTGGTTAACCCTTGTGAAGAATCTCTCCTCAGTGGAAGAGATACAGTGGTTTATAACAACCACTACAAACTTTAGCATATTTATCTTGTAAGTAGGGGTTAATAGCCACTCAAAATTATTGGATTCCTATACAAGGATCTAAATGGAAGGAAGAAAGGACTAGAAAATCGGCAGGTTTAGGGTGACAAGAAAAATATTGAAAAAAGAGACAGAAAAATTAGTAGAATGTAATTAGAATATTGGTTATGTTGTTATCTGCGGGGAAAAATTGAAAATCAAGAGTATGTAAAGAGTAAATAAAGAAAATTACTTGCGTACAGAAACAATATATATGAATAGTCCGATCCTTCTCGCTACCTTTTAATTACAACAGTGAGATCACTAAATAAAAGGAGTAAAGGTGAAGCCCTCATTTAGATCTTTGGGGGCTAAAGAATGCAAAGTGTAGATCCAGTAGCAATCCCTACGTCTTAATTTTAGGTCATAATTTCCCCCCCTCTGTGGGCGTTTGACCAATTCAATTCCACAGAATCTCATGTGGCTGGTATTCCCTCCTTGACATTGCCTCACATGTCTTGCCATCGGGGTATCGATATGTCCACCGACCGACCGAATATGTTCTCTGATCCTGTGTTTAAAAGGGCAGAAGGTTTTTCCTACATATTTTTTACCACATCCACACAGAATCATATAAACCAGGCCGGTCGTGTTGCAATTGAAAAAAGTCTGGATTTTGAAATCTTTTTCTTTTCTAGCATCCTGAATTAATTTAGAATCTTTCAAGATGTTGGCACAACTCTTGCACCTCCCACAACTATAGGTCCCTTTCAAATTATTTCGTAACCAGCAAGTTGTTTGTACCGTTTGTTTCTCATAATGGCTATGAACTAGTAGATCTTACATCTTCTATTCGTTATCGTTGCGTGAGTGCCTATTGATTCCTTCAGATGTGGGTCCAAAATCAATAGAGGCCAATATCTATCTATGATTTTTTTGAATGCATTATTACCGGTGTCATAATTCCCGATACACCGGATCAACTGAGAGTCAGTTTTTGATTTATCCATGAGCAGGATATCTCTCAAATTATTCGCTGCCTTCTGATATGCTCGTTTAAGAACCCTATTCGGGTATCCCTTCTCTTTGAATTTTTTTCGTAGGGTTTTAGCTTGTTTTTCGTATTCGATGTTCGATGAACAGATTCGCTTTAGCCTCAGGTATTGTCCATACGGTATTCCCAATTTAAGTGGTCTCGGATGGAAACTGGACCAATTAAGCAGATTATTCGTAGCTGTCTTTTTGCGGTATATGGTTGTGTTAACCTGTTCTTCATAACGTATAATCATCACATGCAGAAAATTTAGAGAATCTTGATGGATCTCATGTGTAAAGTGTAAATTTAGAGTGTTTCTATTGAGAAAGGAGGTTAACTCTAGAAATTCACCTGGGGTCCCGCCCCAGACCAGAAAGATGTCGTCTATATATCTCTTCCAAAATAAAATTCTGGAGCAAAATGGGTTCTGATCCGAAAACACTAGTTGTTTCTCCCAAATACCCAGATATATATTCGCATAGGCTGGGGCACAGGTGGTGCCCATTGCCATGCCCTGGATTTGATGGTAAAACTTCCGATCAAAGACAAAGTAGTTATGTTTGAGAATGAAAGCTAGGAGGTCCTCGATAAAGCCAATGAACTCCTCTGAAAAGTCATTCGATTCGTAGAGAGCCAATTTTACATGTGACAACCCCTCTGTATGAGGGATGGAACTATATAGTGCCTCGACATCGAGGCTACATAGCCATGCATTTTTGAGAAGTGTAAAGTTATTCATTAGTTGTAATAGTTGTTTAGTGTCACGAAGATATGAAGGAAGAACCTTCACTATATTCTGTAGAATCTGATCTAGATATTGGCTACAGTTTTGTGTTAGATTTCCGATGCCTGAGACTATTTATTATTATTATTCTTTATTTATAAAGCGCCAGCATATTCCGCAGTGCTGTACAATAAGCACAGTATAGACAGGGTTACAATACATTGAACAACATTTGACAAACAATACAGGAGGAGATGAGGGCCCTATTCCCGTAGGAACTCACAATCTAGGAGGGTTGGGGTTGGAAACAGGAGGAGAGGACTGTAAGGTGAGAGTGATTGATGGTTGTGTCAGTGAGTTGGGTGGTAGGCTTCCCTAAATAGGAACGTTTTAAGGGAGCGTTTGAAGGAAGAGAAGTTAGGGGAAAGTCTGACAGTACGAGGGAGAGCGTTCCAGAGAGTGGGGGCTGCGCGTGAGAAATCCTGCAGTCTATCATGGGAAGAGGTGATGCGGGGAGAAGCTAGTCGCAGGTCACTGTTTGACCTTAGGGAGCGGGCGGGGTGTATTTGGTGATTAGTGAGGACAGGTAGTGGGGAGCTGAGTTAGTGAGGGTTTTGTAGGTAAGGATAAGGATTTTGAACTTAATTCTGCAGTGGATGGGGAGCCAGTGAAGGGACTCGCAGAGGGGAGCGGCAGAGACAGAGCGGCGGGTGAGGTGAATTAGCCTGGCGGAGGCGTTCAGGATGGATTGTAGGGGGGAGAGACGGGACAGAGGGAGGCCAGATAAGAGATTATTGCAATAGTCGAGTCGGGAGATTACCAGCGTGTATGAGTTGTTTTGTGGTGACAGCGGTAAGAAATGGCCGAATTCTGTAAATATTACGCAGTTGGTATCGGCAGGAGGACGAAAGAGACTTGATGTGGGGGATGAAGGAAAGAGCAGAGTCAAGTGTAACTCCAAGACAGCGAACTTGGTTTGATGGGGAATTGGTGATACCCTCCACCGTGATAGAGAAGTCAGGAGGTGGGGAGGCATTGGAGGGAGGAATAAGTAGGAGTTCAGTCTTTGACATGTTGATCTTTAGGTGGTGGGAGGCCATCCAGGAGGAGATGCCAGATAAACAGTCACTGACTTTTGAAAGGACAGGGGGAGAGAGATCAGGGGTAGAGAGGTAGATCTGAGTGTCATCAGCGTAGAGGTGGTAATTGAAGCCAAAGCTGTTGATGATTTTGCCCAGGGAGGAGGTGTAGATGGAAAAGAGCAGAGGACCAAGGACAGAGCCTTGAGGTACAACAACAGATAGAGGCAATGAGGAGGAGGAGTTACCAGCAAAGGACACACAGAAGGACCTGTTGGATAAATAGGATTCGACCCAAGCGAGTGCAGTGTCACCGAGACCCAGAGAGTTGAGGGTCTGTAGAAGGAGGAGGTGGTCAACAGTGTCAAAAGCAGCCGAGAGGTCGAGCAGGATGAGAATAGAATAGTGGCCGTGTTTTTTAGCAGTTAGGAGGTCGTTGGTGACTTTGGTGAGGGCAGTTTCAGTTGAGTGTAGGGGACGGAAGCCAGATTGCAGGGGGTCAAGTAGTGAATTGGAGGACAGGAAGAGGGAGAGGCGGTTGAAGACTAGTTTTTCTAAGAGCTTTGATGTGAAGGGAAGCAGGGATACAGGGCGGTAGTTGGATGGAGAGTTGGGATCGAGGGATGGTTTCTTTAGTAAAGGGGTAACTAGCGCGTGTTTGAAGGCGGATGGAAAGGAGCCAGTGGAGAGAGATAGGTTGAAGATGTGTGTGAGAGCAGGGGTGAGGGAGGAGGAGGGGGGGGGAATTAGATGTGAGGGAATGGGGTCGAGCGGGCACGTGGTGAGATGTGAGGAGGACAAAAGGAATTGACTTCCTCCTCAGTGGCTGGGAGGAAGCAGGCAGAGGTGGCAGAGGGGACCTCTGGGAGTGGAGGTGGCAGATAACTATCTTGTGTTGGGATGTTGCTTCTGATAGTTAGAGTTTTTACTGAGGAAGTAGTCTGCCAGGTCTTGAGCGCTGAAGGCAGCTGTGGGGGGAGGTGCAGGTGGGTAGAGGAGGGTGTTGAAGGTGGACCAGAGCCGTTTCGGGTTGAGGACAGCGTAGATATAAGAGATGAGAAGAAGGATTGTTTGGCCAAGTGGAGGGCAGAGGTGTATGACCGGAGAATAAACTTGAAGTGAACAAAATCAGCTTCAGAGCGGGATTTCCTCCAGGCACGCTCTGCAGTGCGGGAGCATCTTTGCAGGTAGCGTGTCTGGAGGGTGTGCCAGGGCTGAAGCTGGCGGCGTGGGGCCTTACAGAGTCGAAGAGGAGCAAGAGTGTCTAGAGCAGAGATAAGAGTAGTGTTGTAGTGATTAGTGGCAGCATCAGGGCAGGTGAAGGATGAGGTATGAGGGAGGTGGTGAAGTAGGTTGGAGAATTGATGGGGGTCCACAGCATTGTAGATTTCTGCGAGTGTGGGTGCGGGTGGTGGGGAGCAGGGTGTTTAGGAAGTCCAGATAGGTTGAAAGAGAGAAGGTGGGTGGTCAGAGATGGGGAAAGGCCGACAGTTGAACTCAGAAAGGAGCAGAGGTTGGAAAAGACAAGGTCAATAGCGTGACCATCACGGTGGGTAGGGAGGAGGGAGGATTGTGTGAGTCCAAGGGAGGACGTGAGTGAAAGAAGTTTGGAGGCAGCAGGGGCGGAAGGATCATCAATGGGAATGTTTGAAGTCCCCCGAGAATTAGGCATGGAAGATTAGAAGACAGGAAGTGAGAAAGCCAGGTAGCAAAGTGGTCAAAGAACTGGGAGGTTGGTCCGGTGGGCGGTAGATGACTGCCACCCTGAGAGCCAGAGGAGAGAACAGGCGGTTGCAGTGTGTCTCGAAGGAGGAGAAGGAAGAGGGATGGGGGTGGAGGGAGATGCTGGTAGGTGCAGGTGGGAGAGAGCAGGATTCCGACCCCGCCACCATTTCTCTCACCCGGTCTGGGGTATGGCTCAAGTGTAGACCGCCATGTGAGAGAGCAGCAACGGAGGCCGTGTCAGAGGGAGTTAGCCAGGTTTCAGTTAAAGCTAGGAGGTTGAAGGAGTTTGAAAGGAAGAGGTCATGGACAGCTGTGAGTTTGTTGCACACAGAGCGAGCGTTCCAGAGGGCGCAGGAGAAAAGAGACAGGCGCTGAGGGATTATAGGAATGAGGTTCTGGGCTTGCAGGGAGGTGATTTATGTGCGATGGAGATAGGATGAAGGGAAGTAATTTGATGTGTTGTGGGGCCAGGGTTAGGGATATGTCACCTGAATAGAGTAACAGCAGGAGGGTGAGAAAGAGAAGGTGGGAATGGAATTGTGGGAGTGATTGGCAGCACGAGAGTTAGAGGGAGACCATGTTCTGAGGAAACAAAGGAGCTCATGTGAGGCCATCATGTGGGACGAGAGGAGGGAGGGAGAGATGCAGATAGTGTAGGGGTCAGTGGTAGTGGGGCAGGAGTTCCATTTAAGGAGAAAGGTAGAAGTAAAGAGCAGAAGCGTGAGAGAAAGCATGATATAGACGTGCGTTTACCCAGAGTAAAATTGGGCCTTGCAGTTCCTTCCTCCAGTCCCTCAACTCCAGGAATCAACTCTGAGCGTCCACTTAAGAATGCCACTTAAATGACACTGGAGCCTGGCTCAAATGGAGCCTGGTATAGTTGTTATATAGGGCGGACTGATTGCATTCAGGCAGTTAAAAAGTCAACAGTTGAAGCTGGATGGGCTGTGTCAATAGGGCAGGAGATTCACATGCTAATTAGCAAAGCAAATGGTGGAGAAAAACAAAAATAAATAAAAAAAACAGAAAAAAAACAAGGAAACGTTATAATGTGGGTGCCTGCGAATACTGGGTGACGGGGGTCCTACCAGCAAAAGTATGCAGGGGTTCAGTTGAGATGTGGGTGTCTGTGGATGATGGGTGATAATGCCTACCAGCAAAAGTATGCAGGGGTTCAGTTGAGATGTGGGTGTCTGTGGATGATGGGTGATAATGCCTACCAGCAAAAGTATGCAGGGGTTCAGTTGAGATGTGGGTGTCTGTGGATGATGGGTGATAATGCCTACCTGTGGAGAGAGGAGACACAGGAATTAGGGATCGTGATGGTGTAGGGGATCTTGGATAAAACTCCAGGAATCAACTCTGAGCGTCCACTTAAGAATGCCCCATAGACTATCGGTCTACCTGGTGGTTTCTCCAGATTTTTGTGCACTTTAGGCAGTGCATAAAACGTTGAGATTGTAGGTTTATCTACCCTACGGAATTTATATTCATCCTCTGTGATGAGACCCTTTTCATAGCCTTGGCTGAGGATTTTACCCAGCTGGTCTGTAAATCTCTTAGTCAGATCTTGTGGCAATCTCAGGTAGATTTTATTATCATCAAGAAGTGTTCTCACCATATCTTCATATCTTCGTGACACTAAACAACTATTACAACTAATGAACTATTACTCCTTTCTCAATAGAAACTCTAAATTTACACTTTACACATGAGATCCATCAAGATTCTCAAAATTTTCTGGATGTGATGATTATACGTAATGAAGAACAGGTTAACACAACCATATACCGTAAAAAGACAGCTACAAATAATCTGCTTAATTGGTCCAGTTTCCATCCGAGACCACTTAAATTGGGAATACCGTATGGACAATACCGGAGGCTAAAGCGAATCTGTTCATCTAACATCGAATACGAAAAACAAGCTAAAACCCTACAAAAAAAATTCAAAGAGAAAGGGAAACCCGAATAGGGTTCTTAAACGAGCATATCAGAAGGCAGCAAATAATTCGAGAGATATCCTGCTCATGGATAAATCAAAAACGGACTCTCAGTTGATCTGGTGTATCGGGAATTATGACACCGGTAATAATGCAATCAAAAAAATCATGGATAGATATTGGCCTCTATTGATTTTGGACCCACATCTGAAGGAATCAATAGGCACTCACGCAACGATAACGAATAGAAGATGTAAGAATCTCAAAGATCTACTAGTTCATAGCCATTATGAGAAAAAAACGGTACAAACAACTAGCTGGTTACGAAATAATTTGAAAGGGACCTATAGTTGTGGGAGGTGCAAGAGTTGTGCCAACATCTTGAAAGATTCTAAATTTAATTCAGGATGCTAGAAAAGAAAAAGATTTCAAAATGAAGACTTTTTTCAATTTCAACACGACCGACCTGGTTTATATGATTCTGTGTGGATGTGGTAAAAAATATGTAGGAAAAACCTTCCGCCTATTTAAACACAGGATCAGAGAACATATTAGGTCGGTCGGTGGACATATCGATACCCCGGTGGCAAGACATGTGAGGCAATGTCAAGGAGGGAATACCAGCCACATGAGATTCTGTGGAATTGAATTGGTCAAACGCCCACAGAGGGGGGGGGGGAAATTATGACCTAAAATTAAGACGTAGGGAATGCTACTGGATCTACACTTTGCAAACTTTAGCCCCCGAAGGTCTAAATGAGGGCTTCACCTTTACTCCTTTTATTTAGTGATCTCACTGTTGTAATTAAAAGGTAGCGAGAAGGATCGGACTATTCATATATATTATTTCTGTACGCAAGTTTCTTTATTTTAAACAACATACTCTTGATTTTCAATTTTTCACCGCAGATAACAACATAACCAATATTCTAATTAAATTCTACTAATTTTTCTGTCTCTTTTTTCAATATTTTTCTTGTCACCCTAAACCTGCCGATTTTCTAGTCCTTTCTTCCTTCCATTTAGATCCTTGTATAGGAATCCAATAATTTTGAGTGGCTATTAACCCCTACTTACAAGATAAATATGCTAAAGTTTGTAGTGGTCGTTATAAACCACCGTATCTCTTCCACTGAGGAGAGATTCTTCACAAGGGTTAACCACGTAGAATAAAGGTGATGAAGAGGTAGAATGTATGATATAATCTGATAGGTTTCCCAATTGTCACCTGACTTTCATTCAACATGAAGCGCTAACAGCTTCATATACATCTAGAAGGATTTAGGTCAATGTGAAGAGACATGGAATCCTATTGGTGGGAGAATGACCATTTGATCGACAACCACCGCGGAAATGAAATTATGTAAATTATCCACGCCGGGTGGAGGATTCATTTATTTTTTATTTTTTACATTTGAACTAGTATAAATAGGGGATGAAGGTACTGTACATCCACGCTCTGGACGAAGCCGTGACAATACGGCGAAACGCGCGTCAGCGTTTACTACTTTGGTGATGGCCAATTGTTTTTAACAGATTCCACTTTATCACCGGTGATTTGTTTGGTTTGAGTACTGGACCCCAGTTGATTGTGCCTGTGTCCAAGAATGCCTGAACGCCACTCTAAGGGTAGTAGAAATCTGCAAGACTAGGAATGTATCATATTGAATTGATATCTGATATTAGCATTATTCAGGATGCTGGATATGTCCCAGTAATTGATGGAGGTTTATTTTTGTTGATTTTTTCAACCTGGAATAATTGCTAATAAATGTTGGAGATATCCTGGAGCGGATATTGCTCATTATTGAAATTGGTGAACATAATATCTAGCCCATATCAGTATGTAATAGATGTATCTAGACTTTGGTCTAGATTACACACTGCAGTGCATTTGAGCCGTTTATAGTTTAAAGTTGTTCTTCCAGTTTTAATTTGCCGACCAACACTGGTGCAGAGTTTTCGGAATATCGCAATCCGTTCCATTATACAAACGCATTCCTTTTCTTTCTTTTTTCATGCTTCTAGCAATTTAGATTGGTGGAAATACTAGCAGACCCCCGTATCTAATTGACTGAGGGATCTCAGGTGTTTCTGTGGAGGCAGCCAATTTGTTGATGGATTCCATCTATGCTATGTGATAACATTTTGTCCTTAATCTGTAGTCCAAGATTTATCTCCAATGCAGGTGTGCTATTCAGAACATATGTGTATTTTTGAGCGGATATTGCTAATCACTGCAAGTGGTGAATCTAAGATCTAATTCTCACCAGAATTAAATTTATTCATCTAGCCAGAATCTTGGGCGACTCAGTACACTGTATTGAATTCGTGTCTTCTCAAAGGGTCAAAATCGAATACATGATAATTTAAATTGGTTGATGAACATTAATTTTTTGAATTTTATATGATCTCTTCCAGTCACAAATTGCTGATCAGTATCGGAGTAGAGCTGTCGGAATATCGCAACTTATTTTGTTTATCAAATATACGCAGCTGCTAGGCTCCTGCAATTTAGACTGTTGGCAATACGAATAGACCCTCGTGTCTGACTGATTGAGGGACTTAAATTGTTGTGGACACTGCTACTTTTATTGATGGCTTCTATCCCAAACCACGTATTAAAATGATGTCCTTTACATTTATGGTATGGGATCTTATTTAGAGCATATATGTGTGATGTATGGTAAATCCAACCAACTTTGCATTTTATATACATATGAAATCTTGGATACTATTGATACTGAATATACACAGGGTGAGCCAGTCAAACCTGCATTTTTGAAAAGGGCGGGAGAGCCGTGAAAGTGGGCGGAGCGAGTTAGCAAGGTTACCATTGTGTCCCCCACAACTAAGCATTTCAGTCGTCATGGAGCAGTGGTCTAAACAACAACGTTCATTCGCTGTGAAAGCGTTTTACCAAAGTGGTAGTTATGCAGCCGCTCAGCGTCGTTTCCGGAAGAATTTTCAAATTAATCGAAATAAGCCAGTGCCGTCTGTTAATTCAATCAAATTGTGGGTGACAAACTTTGAAGCAATTGGTGAAACGAGAAGCAGAAGGGGTGGGCAGTGCAAGATCAGTGCGAACTCCCGCGAATATTGACCGCGTGAGAGTTGCTGTGGACAGAAGCCCTCGGAGATCGGCGCGTCGACAGAGTGCTGCGCTTGGCATGGCAAACACGAGCGTCCGAAGAATCTTGAGGTTAGATTTACACCATCACCCATACAAATTCAGGTTGTTCAGGCTATGAATGAAAACGATTTTGCAGCTCCACGATTTTGCAGCTCAACGGCGTTTTTGTCAAACGTTGTTGGACATGTTTGATGAAAACGAGGACCTTGTTCGAGAATTCCTCAGCGTATGCTCCGTGATGCGATGGGCTGTTTCAGAAATCGCCTACAAGAATGTCTCAATCGGGAAGGACACCATCTTACTGGAGTTATTTTTAAACAGTGAATGTTGTTTCTTAAATGCTTTTTAATGTACATTAAGATAGTAACAATAAATTTTTGAAATATCCATCCGTTTATTTTTTACAGTCATTTCAAAAATGCAGGTTTGACTGGCTCACCCTGTACATGATTAAACTGTTACTTCAGTGAATACATTATAGAATTATCACGACGGACTGTGGATCTAAAGACACATAGTGTTTAAACATTGTCTCACTGCACCCGAGGATTATATGATTCTCTGGGAAGAACTAATCTAACAACCGTTTGGCTGTTATTTCAGTGGAGGTTGTGCATATGTATTTAACGATCATCATGTATGCCTTTAGATTCAATCCTATAGGTATTTAGGACCATAGAGTTAACTATTACTTGCTAATTATTACTATCACTGGGCTCAACCTATCATTAACCAAACAGATTGTGAATCATTCAATTTATGTTAAGGTGTATAAATGTATGTGTTTCTTAAAGTTAACCATTAGTGTTTATGTACAGTTGTTGTTACTTTCATAACTTTACCAGCACAAGTGGCATCAATATAAAAGCCAATAGGCATGAAAAAATAGCCACAATTTCAATGTTTTCCTTTTTTTTCTACCATCCAATTTGGTACCTAACTGACTCTGCCACACTGAACATTCTATTGGTCTACCCTTGAAAATTATGTTTTTCAGCAATAAACTATAAATTTGTATTTTCGCACCAGAACACAACCATTAACATTAATGGGCCAGAATTGAATGAACATTTTGTGGTCTGCAGAGGTTCCTAAGCTGACCTCTCATCTCTCTACACTCAAGAACCCAGGTTCCGATAACTGATCTTCAGATGATTTTTTGCACCATTTCCGGCCGATAATTTAGATGGCTGAAATTTCAGTGCATCCCTACTGATTGGGTTAAGATTGATGTGGGTAAATTGCGCTGTTTTACCCAAGACACTGTCCACAAACCCAATGAGCACTTTTAAAACGAACAGGACAACAGAGCCAACATCTGTTCCCAATCAAAATAGACTTCTTGTGGTTGAATGTATGCATATACAGATTGTTTCTGTATCAACAAAAAGGCATTTCCAGAAGCGTGTTATCATCTCTCTCTGTATACATATCATTAATATGTCTGCATTTCTTTCTATCTAGATATCTGTGTCTTTGACTATCAGATAGCATATACAAAAAATGGGTCCTGGCACCGTAGTGCAGATCTGGGAGTAGAAGAAGACTGATTATTTTAAAAAATATGCTTAGGGAAGTGATGATATTTCTTCTTGGTCTACTGACCAAAAGTCTTAAATATTTTGGAAGTAAATTCAAAGCACTTGCAGTTCAACATTCATCAGCATAATATAGAAATCACTAAGGCTAGGGACAGATGAGCGCATTTTCTGCGGCCACCGTCAAAATGTACGTCGATGCGTGCGCACGCATTTTTTCACGGAATACGCTTAAGTGGTCAGACGATGCGCAATTCTGGACGTATTTCATGACGATGGGGTGAAAAGAAGTCTAGGGAAATCCGGCTGTTTGAACGTTATGTAGGCCGCACACTAGCAGCGTCTGACGTCTCCTAATCACGCACACACGCTGCTATGCGGACGCAGCGCACTCTGTACGTCAGTACCAGCGGTTTAACGTTCTCGAAAAAATGCGTTCATTTTCCACTTGCGTTGCGCGGCCGGACTTTTGTGCGACCGTACTTCGTATATTGGCTGTCATTGCCCGTCATCTGCTGCTAGTGCGGCCGTGATTATGTGCGCCAGAACGCGCGTTCGCACTGCCTCAGTCTGACCCTAGCCTAAATCGTGCAGTGCTACTCCTGGGTTCTGGATATTGAAGTCCATAGGGTACTGTTAAATGCTACATATTTTCTTGGGTTTATGTTCAAACGAAAAGCTTGAAGACACTTATTTGTATACTACACTGTCATGAAAATTATGAAATCAGCCAACTGTTGGACTGCCAAATGCTGCAAGTAAATGTAAAGAGCATGCTGGACAAACATGGTCCCATTGCCCTCTAGGCAAAGAAGAAGGGTTCCAGGCACATCAAAGAGGGTGAACAGCACTTTTCAGCTGCTACTATGGAAACAGAAGTGCCATTATACCCTCTTGGCCATTACACCCTCTTGGATGTTCCTGGTCACCATCTTCTTCATCTGGATTGCTTTGAGGAGTTGGTAACTCCGGGATCCACTGAGTAACCGGGTGTGGTTTTGTATCATATTGTTCATTACAAATAAGATGAGGGTAGGATTATTCCCCTCTTTTCTTCTACATGCTCCCTTTGTCTGTCACAATTCTCTTTTGTGGATGAAAATGCCAAATACAATGCATGGCAGAGAGGGTGTATAGCTTAATGAGATTGCTATGATAGAATGAGGTCATAGGTCGTAGGGGAAATAATAAACAATCATTTCCAGGTAGGTTTCATCTTTTCTCTTGGACTTTGACTGCCGTTGGGCCTCAGTGGGTTAACATTTTGAGTAATTAAGTCCTTTTTAGGGAAAAAAGCAATAGAAGCATATCTGATGCAGCACAGCCATTTATTGTCAGGAAGCACATATCCCCATGTGTATGAATTTACACATAACAATATAACATTGCCAAAAGGGAAACAGCTGTGGGATGCCCAATGACGGGAGTTTAGCGCCGCCATCACTAAAGGCCTTTGTGTGCAAAAGTGTTAAAACCAAACATAATTTTGTAAAAAAAAAAAAAAAGTCATGTTCCACTACCTACCACACCTGCTCAGAAGACAAACACGTTATAACCACGTTTGGCAGCGACTGCTTCCGCATGGAACGCAAAATATCCTGTACACTTTGCCTGTTTTTTTAGCACGGTATTTCCTGTTGTTCTAAATCACACATATTAAATTAAAAAAGGTTAACGTATATTTTAGTTATGAAAACAAATTGTGAAGTGCAGCACTTTTTCTAATAAAAAGAAATGATCCATGCTTCTGCTTTTTTCTATTTAAAATGAATGTGTTTTTGTTTCTCAAATTGAAACCTGAAAAGTAGAAAAGGGGATCAAAAAGGAAAAGGGGGTAAAGGATTGCAAGAACAGTCATATATGTATACAAAGCAATGACTAGATAATACTGAAGCCTTACTTCTGTTGTTTGATAATAAACCTGTAAGTATATTATCCTGTAGCATCTTATCAGGGCAGTATATTTAATATACATTTTATTGCTGTATTATTACTATTATCAAAGGAAAGAAAATATTTTATGCCATGTAGCACCTTTGATCAATTTTTTGTTTGTCAAAGTAAAACCATATTTTTAGAGCATTTCCTGGTAAATTCTTGCTCCATGGAGCATGTTTAAAGGAACACTCTAATAAAAAAATCACCCCCCCCGTTTTTTAATCCTAACCTATCCCTATTCCCTTAATAAATCGGTTTTTTTTTTGTGTAACTGTAATACCCTAAAATCCTCTTGTTTCCAGCGGTGTTTTTTTTTTTTTAATATTCACCTCCCTCCTCTTCCGCTCCCGTCCTTCTTCCATCCGACTTGCCTTCTGGTTTACGTTAGAAGCGCACATGCGCGCCTCTCACGTAAGCCAGCCAATCGGCAGGCTTCCTCCCGGCTCCCTCTGAGGATTAGTGTTGCGCGCAAGAGGATGCGCGCAACACTAACCCTCAGAGGGAGCCGCCAGCTTCTGCGGTGAGTTGGAGACGTCATCACGCTGAAAGCGTGATGACATCTCCTACTCGGCAAAAGTCGGCAGAAGCGGGAAATATGATTCCCGCTCTGCTGACTGACAGCTGGGAGGGCGGAGTAAACTCCTCTGCCTCTCTCAGCTGTTTTCAGCATTTTCTGCTTAACTGCCGAGCGGAGGGAGGGGAGACAGAGGGCGGCATACTCTGGGCATCATGACCACCTAAAATAGCTTAGGTGGTCATGTTGCTTAGAGTATCCCTTTAAGTCCTCATTAGTAGAAAGCAGCACTTATTTGGCCAGACACTGCAAGTAATGAGGATCTAGCATGTGTTTACAAATCCTGATACAGAACTAATGTGAATCTTAACCCCGCCCCTTCACTGCCAAGCGGGTTCAAAAACACAGAAACAAGTGGGTTTATTGAAAACTAATTTCTGTTACCCAGACTATAATAATGAATGTAACGCCTATACATACATTATTACCATACAGTACAAACAGTAAGCTCATTTGACAGGCAGAGGGCAGACAAGAGTCACGCAGTGTCTGTTACGGACATAGAGAGGCGTTCTTAGAGATGCAACACACCGGCTGCAATGTCAGAGGTCCTGCATCTTCAGGAATATGTTTTGAACCATATGTGAATGATTTTCATTGCAATGAACAAAATACCTTTGCAATGCTCCAGAATAAGGAAAGATCGAATATACTCAACCTTAGGGCACCTGCAAGTGCTGTTGAAGATTGAGTATACTGGACTGTGTAAATGTAGGGGTTAAAAATAGGCTCTAAGGCAGGGATCTCAAACTGGCTCACAGATGTTTATTGCCTACAATTCCCAGAGTTCCTTGAATGCAATAGATGGCCAGAGAATCATGGAAGTTGTAGTTCATTATCATCTGGGGGCTTGGAGTTTGAGATCCCAAGACATTATTAAACATCCAACAATGTGCAACATCCCTATATAAGGGCCCTATCGGGTCCCCTGAGCTAAAGCCGGAAAGCTAAGGGAAAAAATTAGCGTTCAATAATTTCTCCTTTGAGTCCCGTTTCACCAGCCGATTACGAGGCAGGCACTGAGTCCAGCAGCCTGACTTGTAGTGGTCACAAGGCTCGCGGATGCTCGGGACGGCGCTTTAGTCCATAGAACTCCATGGAGGCTTCTGCTGCCGGGTCACATGACCGGCAGGATCTCACCTCTTGCAAGATCCTACTGGTCGGCAGAGTGATTGTGGAGGGAGACAGGGGACTTTTCCTCCAGTCTCGCTCTGCTCCTGGCAGCCCAAAGCAGCGGATCACCATGGGATGAGAAGGGAGTATTTGATTTTTGGGGGCTTTTCAGCTGCTGCTAATTGATTTAGCAGCAGCAGAATCAGCTAGCTACAGCTAAGAGCTGGTGTTAGCTTTCTTCGTTAGCGACAGCTCTTAGTAATTTGTGACCTTGTGCTCCTAACGCAAGTTAATCTCTGCTTGCACTTTGTGCTCCACATGTAAAGTATAGGGAGCGCAAAGTACAGTAAGATCGCGATACAAACCGCTAATACCGATTCGCTAACGAGTTTTTTTAACCCATTAGTGAATCGGAAGTGATCTGTGCGTAGCACTATCACCTCTTTTAACCACTTCAATGCGGAGGACGCGCTCAGCGCGTCCTCCGCATTACTGCTGGTATGCGGAGGACGCGCTGAGCGCGTCCTCCCATTGGGGTCAGCGTTCGGCCGGGTTCCGGCCGATCGCTGGCCCCCCCGGTGCGGGCTGACATCCTCGATGTCAGCCCGGCATCCGGAACCGCAGCCGCTGAAATTAGGTGTCATTGCGCCAGCGCGATGACACCTAATTCAGGCGCCCCCCCCCGCATGTGCGGAGGAGGCGCCTGAAAGGGAGGGGGCGAGGTCCTTCGGACCTCTCTCCCTCCCGATCGGCGGCGTTGCGGGGGTTAACCCAGGCACCATTTGGAAGGGCACAGCCTGCCCTTCCAAATGGTGCCTGGCATTAACCCCTGGGGAGCTGGATCGCGAATCGGCGCTGAACCTTTCCCGGAGCTGGCCGACATCTTGGATGTCGGCCAAGCCTCCGGGAACTCCCCCTGAGGATTGGCGTCATCGTGCGTAGCACGATGACGCCAGTCCTAGAGTTAACCCCTAACTGCCACCAACGGTGGAGATAGGGAGTTCCAATGAACTCACTATCTCCCGATCCGTGGCAACTAGGGGTTAATGTTTGGTATGGTTGGATCGGCCAGAGCATGGCCGTTCCAACGATACCAAACACGAATGTGAAAAAAGTTTTTTTTAAAAAAAATTAATTAAAAATAAAAATATATTTAAAAAAAAATTATAAAAAAAACAAAACTTTTTTTTCTTTTTTTTGGTTCGTTAATGCATCAATATTGTTCCCATTTCAATTATAATGTGAACAATGATGCTGCACTAACGATTTTTGTATGTGGTGCGTTTGTTAAAAATCGCGTAATTTTCCCCCAAAAAAAATGGAACGAGACCCCATCTCTAATTTTTTTAACAAGCGCACCCCATACAAAATATAACCGCAATTGCTCGCATGTTAAAATGTGAAAAAAAACCACTTTACACGTTGTAAATTATTGAAAATACATATTTTATTGCATTTTTTGTTATAATATACAGACATGACATAACGTATACATATAATAATGACATATTATGAATCTACCGAGTCTGACGGAAAGAACGATATATAATATGTCTGGGTCATATACTAAAATAAGCCTTCAAAACACGTTTAAACATGATGAGCAAAACCGGTAAAAATGACCTCAGCACAGAGGTGTGAAAAGCCTCAGCAGCGAAAGGGTTAAGCTAGCGCTAACGTCAGTAACAAATATAGCCACCCACACGTATATACAGTAGCTGATCTATTTCTTCATATGCATACCATCACATGGTAGTCCATTATTCTCCATTATCCTTTGAGCTCACAAAATGCAAGTTTTTGAAGCATGTATGGTTTACATAATATAATGTTATACAGTTTCATTCTGAAATGTCCTGCACCTATCAGGTTCTGGCCAATATGACACTTTAACATTGATTGTAAATAAAAAAAAATATTAGAGACGCTTACCTATGGCCTTAGTGTAATGCCGTGCGCCAAGCAATAATTCTGGAGCTCTGTACCAAAATGTCACCACAACTGGATCCAAATCTGCTAGTGGTTTCAAGGGGGAATTGAACAGTCTTGCAAAACCCATGTCAGCTAGTAAAAACAAATGAAAGCATATACAGCAGAACTTTTACCACAAATACCTTTGGCTAAAATCAATGTATCATTTATTAGACAAACACAGAAAAGTCGTAGAAGTGTACACTGGTTCATATTTTAAATTGAGACAATGGACATTTTGAAATATTTTTTTCTATGCATATATAGATACACATAAATTCATTGTTTGACACAAATGTGATTATTATTATGTGGCTTCATGGAGTAGCATTGTTCAATTTCCATCGCTTTTTTAACAGCTTATTTAATCTATAATCAAATATATGTGTGTTTTTATGGGGGTATATTCTAGTATATTAAATATACAAGGTGCAACAGCTTATCGATCCAAAGAGAAATTGGCTTGCCATTAAGGAATGAAGCATTTTCCCTCTTTTATTAGACACAAAAAATTCGCATTTTTCACCTTTTTTGAATCACCAGCAATAAAATGCAAAAATAAAATAAATGTTTGATATTTTTAATTTGATGGTTTGCAAGTTAAAAAAAAATTAACAAAAAAAAAAAAAACAGCTAGTACCAATCCATTAAAAGATTATTATTTGGATTTCATAAATAATCATGGAGAGATTAACTCTCCATTAGATAACTCCTCAAGCAGAGGTCACAAGGCATCATAAAAACCAATCACCTAAGGAGATGTTTCAAACAGCATCCTAACTCAATGGGCTTTGAGGTACAGAAGAATATTGCACGTAATCGTCTGGGAATAGGCCTTCCGTAGTAAAACCGAGGCTCTGACTTTTGTGTCAGCGTATCCTTGTGTGTAAAGCATCTCATAAACATGCACTTCAGAGTCCATGAGTTCTGGTACTTTTTGGTTTCTTGGACTATTTTGTGTCAGCAGAGAGCAGGAAAACCACATTTTTAGGACGGGTCTTCTGCTATCGCCAATCATCGCTAGTTGGAACATATATCTGAAGGGAAGACATACAGGGTTATTCACAGAGCACCGAAATGTCGAAGACATTTCGGTGCTCTATTGTTCTCCGCAATTCCGGGAATCAAATTTCCCCACCCTGCAGTGAATTATGCATTCCCTGCAGGATCCCCGGAGTGCAGGGAAAAGCTGCCGAAAGAAGAAAAAAAAGATGCAGAACCGCCAAAATTATCGGATCTGATAATTTCGGCGGGTCAGGCATATCGAATCGGAATTCGATTTGAAAATACACCGAGAACCGTCTGAAATATCGGACTCAGTAGTCTCAGCAGGTTTACAGCTCTTTTTTTTAACAAAACCACTCAGAAATATTGGATCTGATCTAATCCGATTCATTATTGGATCCGAACCGAAAAGCCGCCGGAAAAAGAAGAAAAGTCACCGGACGGGTAACGATTGAAAGTGTCAAACTTGAAACGCTGTTTGCAAAAAAACTACTGAACGAAAATGTCTGGAATTAACAAACAAGGTCCTATGAATGATAAGTAAAAGGTCTGTTACAGAAACCAGAAAAACTGCTATTAAAAAAACCGGGGGGGAAAATTCCCGAAAAATGCCTAAAAGATCCTAAAAAATAAAAGAGAATATTTACTGCAGATTAAAAAAATAAACGGTTTGGGGGGGCGTGTCCGGCGGCTAACCAAGATGGCCGCGTGATCCCGGAGCTCCGCACTCATCCCAGCTAACATTAGCGACTCAGCAACTCAGCCCGATCGACACTGACTCTGGGTGATCCCCTCGGGTCCCGGACTGCCTCAGGTATCTGGAGATGCCCCCAAAACCAAAAAAATCCCTACCTCCGGGCCGTCTTCACCCCCTATTTGCCGACCGCACGCCAGGCCCAGAACTTGCCGCCTCACCCAAGATGGCGGCCGCCTCCTCGTGCTCTCCCGACAGCGGCCCGGCCACGAGAGGGGACATAGAGCGACTACTCTCAGCGTTTCGGGGGATATACAGGAGGGCCTAGCAGCGGTGAGGGCCGAGATCGATGCGGTGGGGGCTCGGACGGACGCTCTAGAGCGGGCAAACGATGCCTCAGTAAAAGTCTATAACGACATGGCTCAACACCTGGAGACCCTTACGGAGGAAGTTCACCAGCTACAGAGGGCACAAGAAGATCAGGATAACAGGTCTCGGCAGAACAATGTGCGCCTCAGGGGAGTCCCAGAAGAAGTTACTGACCTACAGGACTTTATGCATAGGTACCTGCTCAGTCTGTTACCTGATACTCCCCCGGAACACTGTTTATTTGACAGAGTACACAGAGCTTTAAGACCCAAACCGCGTCCTGGTGACCGTCCTAGAGATATTATCGCTAGATTCCATTATTACGGGATAAAAGATGCGGTGGTCGCAGCCGCTAGAACGCAAACGCCGTCTATTGATAACGTTATGCCGAAACTGTTTATTGATCTCTCTCCTGCGACTCTACAAAATCGCCGCTCCTTTAAACCTATCACGGACCAACTGATCGCGCATAACATCAGATACCGCTGGGGGTTCCCGTTCAAACTTGTGGTATCCCATCACGGAGCTACGCATGTTCTGGAAGATCTGCAGAGAGCTGACCGCTTTCTTCACGCCCTGGGCCTAGCAGAAATGAGACCCTCCCCGTCACGAGAAAGGCCCTTCACACCGCAGAGGATGGAGATGGAATGGTCTCAGACCTCACTAAACAACCGTCGGCCGCGACCCTCGCCGACTCCTCCACCATGACTGATGTCTCCTCATTCCACCACGCGAGGCCTACCCAAGATAGCAGAGCCTCTGCCGTTATTGTAACACATCTTGAATATGGAACTTATCTGAAGCTCTTCAACTACAACCTCATTGGGATGATGAGCTCCTGACTGGATCCACACGAGATCGGGATATTGACACAGGTGACACCACCTGGTGGATGTCGCCGACAACCCCCCCGCCCAGGGCTCTGGGCGCCCTTCTCGGATTTCTCCCTGAAGTGGATAATTACGGGGTATGGATGATACCCGAGACTGTCTCCCTACTGGATGGGATTTTTGTTGGATTGTTTTTTTTTACGATCCGAGTTCGACTGTGTGTAGGTTCCTTTTTTCTACGACTTATTTTGCTCTTTTTTTTTCTCTCTCTTTTTGCAAACGTTTTTACCGTTTGGATTTTTTTTTCCCATTTTTTCTTTTTCTCTCTCTTCTTTTTCGATCAAGGTCTCGAAAGGTCAGGTAAACTGTGGTCATTTGTTGATGTATGTGTATTGGTATACCGCGCAGGGGATCTAGGTTTTCAACTGCCCCTCTCTCCAAGCAAACTGTGGTCATCTGTTAATGTATGTACAAGGGTATACCGTCTAGATGTTCTAGGTTTTCAACTACCATCTTCTCCTGCCTTCACTCTATTGCCCTGGTTAACCGTGACAAAGTTTATTAGCTCCCAGCTGCTCCCCCTATATTTGTTCCTTCAATGCCATTACATGTAATTTCACATAATGTAAAAGGGTTTAATAATCCAATGAAAAGACGTAAGGCAATGCGATCATACGTTTCGTTGGGGGCGGATATTCTCCTTCTCCAGGAAACGCATTTCGCTCAGGGTAAATCCCCTAGATTTTTTGATAAACGATTCCCGCTGCATTACCACGCCTGTGCACCTACGAAACACCGGGGAACCTCCATTTTTTTCCGCTCACGCGTTAATTTTGTCCTTCGTAGAAAAGTATTAGATAAGGAGGGACGGTTTCTATTTCTTCAGGGCACTATTGACAATAGACCGTTAACACTCCTCAACGTCTATGCTCCCAACACAAGGGATCCCGCTTTCTATGACCGGCTCCTAACTTTGCTAGAGCCTTTCCCTGGTGGGGAGGTGATCATCGGGGGTGACTTTAACTCCATCCTGGACCGGGTTTTAGATAGATCTACTACCCCTACTCAGTCTGATTCTCACCCTAACCGCCCACTTCTTAAAAATTTTCTGCAACAAACCCAAATAGTAGATGCTTGGCGCCTTCTGCACCCCACAACAAGAGATTACACGTTTTACTCCCACCCGAATACAACATACACGAGAATTGATTATGTCTTTGTCCCCCAGCGAGCCGTGAGGGATGTGTTATCTGCCAAGATCCATGAGATAACTTGGTCGGATCATGCCCCTCTCAGCGTGGTCTTGGCGGATGGCTCCGGAAGCTCCCCCCGCCCTCCCTGGCGCCTGCCGGACGCCCTGTTGTTGAGGCCGGAAGTCATAACGGAACTGGACCTAGCGTTAGCAAACTTTGTCCTGGATAATAACCCCGACCACTATCAACCAGACCTGTTGTGGACAACCCATAAGGCGGTCCTACGGGGCCGACTTATAGGTCTACAAGCGGCCCACTATAAGAAACTACGCACCCAAATGACGGACCTGACCGCTACCCTCGCTACTTTAGAGAGATCACATAAAACTCAACCGGACTCTTTGATTTGGAACAGAATAGTGACTACTAGGGGGGAACTGAATTCATTACAGACGGAAAGGGCACTAGGTGACCTCCGTAGGGTCGGACAGCTATTTTTTGAGAAGGGAAACAAACCAGACGCCATGCTAGCCCGCAAACTGCGCGCCCTGCGTAAGCGTAACTCTATAGCGAAAACCCAGAGATCAGAGAAGCCCCCAGCAGTAACTCCTTCAGAAATAGCGGAGGAATTTGCGCGCTATTACTCTAAGTTGTATGACGGCACGACAGCCCCATCTGATGACCAGAAACTACAAAAGATTCGCTCCTTTTTAGAACAACTGCCCCTACGTATGTTGTCCCGGCCACAGGCGAACGAGTTGGCGACTCCAATTACCACTGACGAGATCCTCCCAATACTGAAAGAACTCCGTACATCTAAAGCCCCAGGCCCGGACGGGTTTAGCCCCCTATATTATAAGAAATTCCGAACCCAATTAGCCCCACTTTTAACTAATATGTATAACGGCTTCTTGGAGGGCACATCCCCTCCCAAGGAACTGCTGGCCGCCTCCATAGTGGTGATTCCCAAGGAAGGGAAAGATCCCTCTACTTGCGCCAGCTACCGTCCGATATCTTTACTGAATGTAGACATGAAAATTTACGCAAAGGTCTTAGCTACGCGTTTGAGTCGTCACCTACCCTCACTAGTGCACCCTGACCAGGTCGGTTTTATCCCGTCTCGCGGTGCCCCTGACAATATTCGCCGCACGGTGAACCTACTCTCTATAGCGCACGCTTCCAAACAACCGTCCTTACTACTTTCCCTTGACGCCGAGAAGGCCTTCGATAGAGTGGACTGGACATATTTATGGGAGGTCTTGAGGAGATTTGGTGTGGGGGAGGGGATGATAGGGGGTATTCGGGCACTTTACACTTCACCAACGGCCTCAGTAATAACTATGGGAGGGAGATCAAGACCATTTGACATCTTAAATGGTACGCGTCAGGGTTGCCCCCTGTCTCCGCTTCTGTTCGCCCTATGCCTAGAACCTCTGGCGGAACAGATAAGGGGTCACCCAGATATCTCGGGAATAGCAGTGGGCGACAAAAACTACAAACTGAGTCTATTTGCAGACGATATCTTACTCACGATAACCCGACCCCTTGTTTCATTACCGAACCTATACGGTTGCCTCTCCTCCTTTGGTGCTCTGTCCGGCTACAAAATTAATATTGCTAAATCTGAAGCATTAAATATTTCTTTGCCTCCGGAGGTTGTTACACACTTACGGGAATCATTCACCTTTCGTTGGTGTCCCCATCGACTCCAATACCTGGGGATATACCTCACCGCTCACGTGCCACAGCTATACGCCTGTAATTACCCTGACATGATTAAGCACATCAAATCCCTACTGCGGCAATGGTCCTCCTACTCCATCTCATGGATGGGCCGCATTTATGCCCTTAAAATGACAGCACTCCCGAAGCTTCTGTATCTTTTCCGCACCTTACCGGTCCCTCTACCACTGACGATACTACCCGACCTCCAGTCAGCCTTTTACCAATACGTCTGGCAAGGGAAGAAACCGAGAGTTTCCAGACTGATACTACGCCGTCCTAAGAAACATGGGGGCCTTGCTGTCCCTGACCTAGCCCTGTACTATAAATCGGCCCAGTTGACGCAACTCCTCCAATGGTCCTCTAGAAGAGGTAGGGTCTGTTGGGTGGACATTGAGAATGACTATGTTGCCCCCTCATGCTTATCACAGGTTCCCTGGAGACAAATCTCTGCGGTAGAAAGGGGTCGTTTGTTGCCTACCACTGCTCATTCATTAGATATCTGGTCTAAAGTCAAATACTGCATGTCCCTCACCACCACTACCTCTGGTCTGCTCCCCCTGCGCGACAACCCGCTCTTCCCCCCATGGAATGGGGAGGAGGGCCGAGCTTTTGAGTGGTGGCTTAGGAAAGGCTTTACAACCCTAGGAGCGGTGCTACTACAGGGGAAATTTCCCCGGTGGGAATACTTTAGAGAGTCACATGATATCCCTTTACGAGAGTTTCATCGATATTCTCAAATCCGACATTTTGTACGTAGTCGCCTAAATATAGGCACCCCAGTTGAGACTCCATTCGAACGCCTAGTAATGAGAAGCTCAAGCACAGCAGGAGCGATATCCCAAATATATAGTCTTCTCCTCCACCCGTCTCTCGACCGCCCGTGCCCGTACCAGCTCCTATGGGAAGCAGACCTGGGTCACCAATTCACCGGAGAGGAATGGGGGGCAATAACGGAGTCCTCGATGGGGATAACAACATGTACTCTGATAAAAGAAAATTGCTATAAGCTCCTCTCCAGGTGGTACCTGGATCCAGTCCGCTTACAGAAAATCTATCCCGCACTGACTGGCTTGTGCACAAGGGGTTGTGGCCAACGTGGAACGTTTTATCATATGTGGTGGGAGTGTGGGCTGGTAATAGTATTGTGGTCCTCAGTTTTCGCTATGATCTCCAGAGCTCTGGATCTGCCAGTACCCCCTGACCCCGCTTTGGCCCTGCTTAATAGCCCGTCCCGACGTCATGGCCTGCCTCGCTCCTCCCTTCGCCTAGCCCATCGTATATGTACGTCTACTCGCATATGTATTGCCCGCTCCTGGAAACGAGACCTCCCCTCCATACCGGAGATAGAGGCGAAGGTGTGGTATATATATAAAATGGAACGTTTAACTGCTCAACTGCATGATACGCTTCAGCACTGCACGAAGCTCTGGGAACCTTGGCTCTCGACGCAGACCATCCCGTAATTGGTTACAGAACTGTCGGACCTAGAGACCTTGATCTATAAACTTGGGAAATATATATATAATTTTTTTTTTTTTTCTTTCTTTCTACTTTTTTTTTTTGTATTTAAGATTTTATTTTGTAAATAAAGTCAGCAGAAAATCAAACAAATATAAGCAGGGGCCACGCAGGGCCAACTACAGCAGAATTACCACGTGTGGAAAATAAACAAACAGGGGGGGTCTCAGCGTATAATAATAATCAATAAGGGGGGAGGGGGTGAAGGGGGGTATGGCATGGTGTGGTGCGAAAAAGGCCGACGATAGCGTCTTCACATGCAGGGTCAATACGGTTGCAGGTGGGGGGGGGTCGTAAAGAAAAAGGGGGGTGTCTCCAAAAGAAAACTCCAAGAAACGCAGAAAAACAAGGAAATGGGAAGGGGTTAAAAGGCAAAACTCAAAGTCTCAGCAGTGGTGGGTCAAGAGAAAATGCGTCAGAAAATGGGGCGGCTCGGATATACAGTCCAACTGTCCCTTCAGCCCGCATCTAGAAATAAAGTCGGGCGGGGTGCAGGTAGCGCGACCGCCAGTAGGCCACGGCACCCCACAGCCGCCCGACCCTCAGCATAGGAGAAAAAATCAGGGCCTTGCAACGTTCGTGCCGTTCCGTAATGACCGCCTCCAAGATTCCTGTGCAGAACTCCCCGGTACTTTGATGTATGTATCTGCGCCTTCCCTACCGTCAACTTGGGGGGAAGCGGTGTCCCAGATCCGCCGGAAAACAAGACTCGTCGTGGGGACCAGGTCAGCCCGTGGGCACCTCCGCTGGATCTCCTCCGTTGGGCTGCTTGACGTCGCCGCGTGTGCGGCCGTGCTTTTCTGATCGCCCACCTAGCGGGACCGCCTGTCCCGGGTCCCCGAGGGGGCACCATCGACATCCAACTCGCCAACTTGACTGCTCTCCAGGGGGTGCGGGTAGAGATCCTAGCGCAAGCAGGTAGGCACCTCTGGAGGGGGCGAGCTTCAGGAACCGGAATCCCATCTAGGCCGTTAATCTTGTCGCCCTTCTCCTCGGGCGTAGCAGCAGCAGGGCAGGGTACCGCGGCATGTTGCAGCGAATTAATCCCCAGCACTGACGTCAGCCGGTGCCATGTACCACGTGTCATCGGGCGCTCATCGTCTGCCCCGAGCAGCAACTCCAGGCAGGCTTCAAGTTCTGCCAGGGCGGCCTCCATGCTTCTGGCGGGGGAAGGGTGAACCAGCCGCCGCTGGTCCACGTTCATCCCCACAATCTCTGCTGTAGGAACAGCCTCAGCAGCCAGGGGACAGGGGCCCTCCATCCCCGCGGCTCGCCGCAGCTGTGTTCCCCGATATGTAGGCTGCAGGTGGATCGGGTTGCACTCGTGCTGGGGCCTAAGCCCCAAGATGGCCGACGACAGAGCAGGCCCGGCAGGCAACAGAGACCCAAAACGGCTCGTCTCTGGTCCGGAGGGGGGACTAAACGGGCTCCGGACAGTATAACACTCGGGTGGCCAGCCATGGTGGTACCTCAATTTATGAAAATCGTCCTGTAACTGTCAGCTGGAGGTCCCCAAAAGCGGCAGAAGTGTGGAGCTCCACAAAAACACGTCTGCCTCCGCTGGTAGCCGGCCACGCCCCCCCTTTCTACTTTTTTTAGTTCTTCTCTCTGTATATTATTTATGTAGTTAATGTTGTAAGTTTTGTGCAATTGATTCGCATGTCCTCCTGCGGCATAATAATGTCTCAGGGAACGACAGCAGGTTCAGTCTCTTTATATTATCTGCTTACTTCTGTTGCTGCCTCCCTGAGATTATGTATCGCTCTATGGGCTCCCATGAGCGCAGTGTTGCTGTATTATTGAAAAACCAATAAAAATCGTGTTTAAAAAAAACAAAAAAAAAACGGTTTATTATATATTGAATAAAAACAGGAATATTTTTAACATTGAAACCTATGGGGTTCGCCTGATTAAACCTGCCGAATGAAACCACCGAACATCGGGGATTTTCTCTGACATTTCTCTGCTGTTCGGTGTTCTGTGAACAGATTAACCATTGCTTCTCTATGGGGTATTTCACTGCCTTTGTACAGGCACCGTACTTTTGGCAATTCGCCAAAATTTGGCAAACTGCCTGCTCTCTGAATAGCCGAATGCCCAGGAAATGGCACCGTACGGGGAAATTCACTGTTCGGTGCCATTTCGGGGCCATATCAGCTTTTTGGGAATAACCCTGTATGTCTCTGTTTCAAGTGACAGGTGGTGGGGCAGCCCATTTAATTGGGATTTAAATTTTAGATATACAATTGCTAACCTTTGATCTCAGACAAGTTAAATGAACCTGTTCATTTTCTAGTCAAGTTGCAAACTGGAACCTCTACTAGGTGAGCCTTCAATAATAATGGTCTTCTAATAGAATAAGATTAAAACTACCTATAAAATAACTGCAACTGGACCATTGGCTTTCCAACCAATTTCAATAGAATAAGCACATCCTGATGCATACAAAGATGTAAAAAATACACCATAAATAAAAAAATTTAGCTGACTCCTGAAGGACTGAAAATAAGATTATGACACTTCCTATCTCTATCTTTTACCAAAGATATTGTAGCTTGAACATGAATAACTCTGACGGCAAATTCAAACTGTGAAAATGTATATCACAAATAATAATTGCTTATCCTTTTCCTGAAATGCTTGGGACTAGACGTATTTTGGATTTTTTTACTGCTTTTGGAATATCTTTATAGAATAGTGAGATATCTAGGGGATGAGGCCAAGTCTAAACCAGGGATGCACCGGAATTTCGGCCACCGACAGATCCTGCCGATAATGGGGTTATCGGTTTCGGCCCGAAAGCAAAACACCACCCGAAAAGGTCAGCCGAAAATTGCTGATCCCAGATGACACTGAGCGAGCACTCTTTCAATGCTGTTTAGCTGGAGATAATTGTAATTGGAAAGAGGCAGGAGCTGCTACACATATGTATTTCTGCACACAAAGCGTTCAATGCATGATTCACACTATCAGTAACCTCTGGCCTCCCAGTGACAAGGAATAAGTGATTTATCACTGACCTCCTGCCAGCTGTGTCTGCTCTGAGGACAAGAGGGGGAGGGGTTAATGTGGGAGTTTACATCCATGCCTCCAGAAAGTTAATGGAACATATACACATTCATTTTGCAATCATTTGTCTTTTCCTGAGCCATTATAGATATATATCTGTTACGGGTAAAGCCAAGAGTGTGGTTAATCCTAGGAGTACCCGGGTAATCCTGACATTACCCATGCTCCATTAGCAAAGGTCCGAAGTGAAATTAAATTTCGGACTTTACCCGGATAATCTGCAAAGTATTCAGAGGCCTCTGGGTACCCTGCTTTTCTGCTGTATTTTAACTGGGTAATTTGCACATTAGCCTAGTGTTGTTGGATAAAGTGTCATGTGCAACGAAACATCAGACTTTATCCGTGTCATCTGCAAAGTATCCAAACGCCTCTGAGTACTCCGCTTTTCTTGGGTTTTCAGCAGGTTACAGTTGACTGAATTCCGAGGATTACCCAGATAAAGCTGCAAACTGTCATCTGACCGATAACAAAATTGTGGTTTTTGGTTATTTTTAATGAAATTGTAACCACGGTCACAAACCACACTAAGTAACCATAAATTTACTCTGTGCATTAATTGTCTGAAAATTAATTTATGAAGATAAAGATATTATATAAAGAGTAACCTGATGGTTATTATGTTTTATAAATAATATATAAGCAAATATGACATATAATAATAGTAAAATTCACTGCTACCCAAGGGGGGTTGGATGCTCTGCAGATTACCCAGGTGAAGCTGTGGATAGTCCTCAGATTACCCGGGTGAAGCTTCAGACTTGCACATTATCCGGGTAAAGTGCGCATTTTTCAGCTCTTCCAGACTGTTACCCAAGGGCAGTTGGTTAGTCCTAAGATTACCCAGGTAAAGTCCGAAATTTTCATTTTTTTGCAGCTTTACCCAGCGGTTTTGGGTGATGTCAGGATTACCCGGGTACTCCTAGGATTAACCGCACTACTGGCTTTACCCGTAACATATCTACTCATTTAAGTTGTGTTGGAGGCCAAAAAAATTAGATTAACCCCTTAATGACCCCTGACGTACCCTGTACATCCTGTCCTCGGGTCTCCCTTAGACCCGCGGACGTACAGGGTACGTCAGCGGCGCCAAATCCCCCTCCCGCCCGATACTCACCTCCCTCGTCGGATCCCACGGCGATCTGGCAGGGAGGAAGCCTGCCCATGTGATTTACATGGGCAGGCGAGGCTGATGACGTCGCCACGCTGCGTGGTGACGTCATCAGAAGGTGCCCCCATGTAATTCAATGGAGGGGAGGGGGGGCTCCTTCGGAGCCCTCTATCTCCCCAACCATTGAAGCTAGCAAAATGCTTTTTGCACCGCTGAAAAGGGGAGAGTCTCCCCTTTTCAGCGGTGTATATCATTAACCGTTTCGCCGCTGGATCGCGTTTTAGCATGAATTGGCGCCAAAACGCGATTCGAACCTGGAGGGGGGCTGACATCTTGGATGTCAGCCTAGCCTCCAGGTCCCCCCCCACCCACTGACAACCTCACCATATGTGTGAGGATGTCAGTGGGCCAGTTAACCATCTAGCTGCCATGTAGAGATAAGGGGATCCTAAGGATCCATGTCATGATCAGGCGGATGTATATTGCTCATTTGAGCTTCCGGTTGCTGGAGTGGAAGTTGAGGGCGGCCACTACAGGGAGAGAAAGACCCCAAAATTCCTGTAAACCCATAGTGCAGGAGCTGGAGCTGCAGGAGAAGATCCGGCGCTTTGAGGATCCTTCCATGATGCTCTCTGCAACCAGGGAGTAGCGGACATCTTCTACCCAATCCCTCCTCTCCTAACAACTCCTCAGGGGTCATTGGTGCCGGAGGTGATCCATGCAACTTATGGAGCTTTGAATTGTGAGTCTGCAGGCAAACCGGTTGGCCTATTAACAACTTGGAAAGCAAACATATGAGGGCTGGAAGCTCTCGAAGAATGTGAGTCTTTTTTTCTGCTATCTCTTTACAATATATGTATATTGTTTATGGTGAACATACAGTGTTGCACTACGTTTTTTCTATGTCTTTTTCTCCTTTTGAGGTATCCACTTCACCAGCTGAATACATATCTTCAGACAGAAGAAAGAACCTCTACATATAGACAATCATTTTCCTCCACAGAACTTTCCACCATTCATCAATGTATGTATCATTGACTGTATATGCCATATGGTTTAGCGGTTAACCTATCTGGTATTCCGTGATCACTTTACAAATGTATATACCTCTCCCTCCATTCCTCCCTGTGTTTATTTCCCTTGAGAACGTGAAGACGCGCTGCCTGTTTGTATGGTTTTTGTTTATGGTCAATCGGTGATATTGGGAAGATATCTCCATCAGGCTTCTATAGCGATCTTCATAGATCTCCTCCCCTACTTGTAAGCGCACTATCCCCCCTGTCTTTTTTACTTTCTTTTATGTTTTAGTAAATTTAAGTTTTACTTGCACCAGTCCCCGGTGTTTTTGAATCCTAAGGGTTTTCATGGACTTAACCTGGAAATAAGTCCATAGGCGTTCCCACCTAGAGCTTGGCTATAAGCTCCACCAAATGTGAGTTAACCCTTTGTGTAATTATATCCACTTTAGCATCAGTGGACGTGCACAAGGAAGTTTGCTTGTTTTTATGTCTTCACATACACAGTGATTGGAAGAGGATCCTTCCATCTAAAGGGTGTGGGTCACCTTTTGAATAAAGAAGCAAAGGATCTGAATGCGTCTACCCACTCAGAGCCAGTGCTGGGGCTCCTTAGTTGTAAGTGGGATGAGTGGACATTAATTTGCACTACACACTGTATATTCGCTCTGCACTATCATGTCATTTGCTTCTTTTTTATGATACCCATATGGATGACACATCACAAGAGAACCACCATATGATCCAAGAGCGACCACCATCGCGCCGCCAGATACGTATTATTTGTAATATATATATATATATATATATATATTACACACACAAGACACATGTATAAACAGTATGAGTATATATAGAAAGTCATTTTCGGTATCGGTTTTCGGCCAAGCTCATCGTGCATTTTCGGTATCAGTTTCGTTGCCAAATTTTAATTTCGTTGCATCCCTAGTCTAAATAAGAAAGTGCGTTTCATATACACCTTTAAAAAAAATCTTTTGTTTTCAGGTTGGCTTTCAAAATACTTTCGGTTTTAGAAACGGATACTCCATTTTTATACATAGTCTACACTCTTGGCTCCCCAGATCGACCAATCTTGTCGGGACATTTTTCCTTTTTTTTTTATTGTGAGTTGAAGATAGGATTTATAATTTTCTGTGCCGTGTGGTCTGGGATGTTTATGATCAATTAGTGCTGGGATATCTTTCATGTTTATATTGTGATGAGTTTAAGTACTAGGATTTATAATTGGCAATAATTAGCCTAAGATACATATCCAATGGTTTTACTTTACTATTATCTCACTAATGTTTTACAGCTCTGACACAAGCATTATCCAGTATATCTTCTATTAAATGCATTATTTGGTTTCCACTGCAGTGCTAGCCTGCACTAAACTGTCCCTTATTGGTTCATTTGGTATATGTGTAATAACAATTGTTTTCCACTATTGGTCAATAATTACCCGGTCTTCCCCTTGTGTACCAAATGGCTTCAGGCCATTTTGTAAAATTTTTTGTGTTTGCCTGGTCATTAAATATAAATTCAATCCTTACTATGGGGAAGCAACACCCATTTTGGATTACAGGTGATCACCCACACCGCTTTCCATCATTGGTGTTGTATGTGTTAGTCTTTTTAGGATTATCTCAACATTGCCTGCAGGGCATTTTAGAGTTTCTGTGAGATAATTACGATGTGGCATCTGTCTGAAAATTTGCAGTATCAGACAAATTCCCCCCCCAAAAAATAACCAAAGTAAACACCAACGCATTTCACTACAGAGGTTTATTTCTTTGTTCATGGTCAAGCAAATACAGCCAGTGGGATAGCGACAGGTTTTGAGTCATCAGTACAGGTCCTCAAGCAAGCAGCTCCATTTGTAATATTTTTGTTTGCAAATTCATTTGCATATATTTTTTATGCATTAATTTTTCTAGAAATGCCATTTGGGATACTAAATCTACCAGCAAATTTTGTGTTTTCATTCTTTGCACACGGTCAACACTGGTGAGTTTCCTGCATTTTTGCACTATGCACACTAGTAAAGATAAAGTATCCATGTAATTGGGCAGACTAGATGGGCCGAAAGGTTCTTATCTGCCGACATTTTTCTATGTTTCTATGTTTCTAGTTATAAGTATTTTACTCAAGCTGTATTAGATTTATTCACTTATCACAATATTGTATGTATTAATATATTTTAATAGTATTTTTCACGTTAATCTACTTTACAATTTTTTTATGAGAATAAACCCTCCATCTCATTTACATTTGGTGTTTTGCCTTTAAAATACAAAATACTTGTTTAAAAACTGAATTGTTATAACTATTGCAAAATTAAGACCCTATACTTTAACCCATTCTGAAAGTGATTTTTTTTTTTACCTATCTTGACTCTTCCTCTCTCAGGACCTTCCCCCATAACCAGGATGTTTGCTGGTTTCTGCAAAACATAAAATGAGCTTAATTAAATCTCTTTATATCCCTTGGTTATTTATATTAGGAGACTAGAAGAAATGACATTATTTATAAGTTTTTTAAAACAGATTTTATCAGTTTGTTTAGCTTATTTATTTGTTTAATATTAGGAAAGTTAGTGGTTAAACCTTTAGTTTTGTATGAATAACAGAACAACCTTTTGTATATTTTAAATCACTTTGCGAATAAGCAAGGGAAGATAAAATTAGTTTATAAGACAGCATCAATAAGATGGAACACAAATCACATATAAACATACAGAATAAATGTAACAGCAACAAATAAATATTGACATAAACAAATGGTTATTAGTCTATCTGAAGGTTCCAATAATGCCATCTACCGTACTTTAAAAATGGCAACAAAAGACCATAAAAGCCTAAAACTGTGCTAGTACATATATACCATAAAACCTAAACTCTCTAACATCTGCAATTTGTTGTTCTTGATTCTCAGGTCAGAAAAATACCTTAATTAACAAGACCCAAAATAGAGACAGCATTGGTCATGTCAAATAATTACCAATATATGATATATCACACAATGCATAATATAATTCACGAGGATAAGTACCGTAGTTAGTCTGCGTTGGAATGAGATAATAGAAAATACAATACAATACTAGGTTTTTCTATCCAGTTACAAGTATTTATAAAGCTCTAACAAGTTCCCCAAAATTCTAAGGAAAAAATAAGTTGACCTGTCAACACCAGCAAGTAAATGCTTGCACATCTCATTCATACCTGGTTCACGAACCTTCTAAATTCTGTTTTGTTGAGCAATTTTTATTTGCTGACCAAACCCTTTAGAATAGATGAGTCTCCTGATTTTTATTCTTCTTCGTAATCATTTGGCTCTCTAAGACACTAACAGGTCTATTCAAAGAAAGGTGAAACCAGAATGACTGGAGAAGTGAAAATTCTAGGTCAAAATAGCCAAACCAGAAAAATTATCCCATTTATCTCAATTTCCAAATCGGCTATTTGGTCTAGATAGTTCTCTTCTCCTATCATTTCTCCTGAGTTTCACCTTTCTTTGAATAGACCTAGGGCCTTATTCCACAGTTGATGATAAGATACCTTCGAGACGTTATACATAATGTCTTGAGAAGTTCTCTTATTGCCAGGAATCGCTATTCCACTCATGATATAAGCTGTGCTTGGGCTTCGAGTATAGCGCTTCCCTATTGTTAATTAACGTCTCCTATACTTTGTGTAGAAGGCGTTAATTTGCACCTCGGAGAAGAAGAACGAAGTCGTTCTTCTATCTTGGAGGTGGTATTACTTAAAGAGTAGCGACTCATAAAAACTGGTGTTAGGTCTTTTGGCTTTGGCAAAATCAGTTAACACACTTAAATACACACAAAAAAAACCCCTTACTTAGCTCTCATCTCATGGTGGAGAGGGCAGAGGGCACACAGCAATCCATCACTTCTTCTCAGGGGGAGCAGAGTGAGACTGGGAACAAAGAGTTCCCAGTCTCCGTCCGCGATCCATTTGCTCTTCCTGCATGAGCCCGCGGGTGCGGCTGGACACGATGGGCTCCATGGAGTCCTACGGACTGTAGGAGCAGATGTCTGTGGCATCGCCGTATCAGAAATCCTGAGCGTCCTTCTGGGGCCAACCACATGCCCCGGAATAGGTAGTTTAATGGGAGTTGGTAAAAAAACTTTGCCCAAACATGTTTTTACTTACCATCTTCCCTTTCTGTGGTAACCATGTAATATAGCACCTTGTTTTTTCCTTCAAGATTAGTGTCACCAAACATTATTGCAAGAGTGTGAATATTGTTGCAGAATAAATACTAATGAGGTTATTCAAAATCACTTATGTTTGCGGCAGTTGCAAATAAAGGATAAATCGCCATACTTGCATCCTCCATGAAGTTTGGTGTTTCACAGAAGAGAAATTCAAACAGTGGCAGGAGACGCATCATCGCTGAAGCTTCTCCTGCTTATGTTTGACATTCTCTCTTTGGGATGCTGAAATGTGTTGGCCTGTCACGTTGCACACCCCGTCCCCTCTTTTGTGTATGTCCGTCATACGACGCTAGCGCAATCAGTAAAACATTCAGGACATGGGGTTCCGATATCAATGTGCTACTGCCTGTAAATAGGTATTTCTATATATAACAACTACACCTTATGATCGCAGCTCAGTAATCTAGCACCATGGTATCTTCTATATTTGGAGCCAACATCCTGTCAAGAGTCTTAAGTTGTACCTGAGTAATTTGACATCAAACAATTAACTCATAAAGTATACAGAGAAACCAAGAATGACACCTCTTAGCCGGTTTGCAAAAGTCATATACTCAAAAATATGGTAAACTGGCAGACAATAACACATTTTAGATCAAATCAGGTGTTTAACTCAAATAATCCCCCACTTGTATTTCCAATCCATCACCAGTCCACATATAAATGAATAACCCTTTTTAATATACAAGGCTTATTGTTTAATAAAACCTTAGCATTAATGCACTAATACCAAATAATAAGCTTGAATAGAAATGAGAAATGGACGACAAAGGCTACTACTGTTATTGTAAGAAACTCGGCCCTTGAATGGATAAGGATTATTGAGCTATATGTAGTTGTAATTAAATCACTGTATGTTTTTCTTGCGTTGAAAATTTCAAAAGGGAGAAAGGGCAAAGGCTTGGGTATTACCAACAATGAGGCTGCCATGGGAACTAAAAGTACCAGACACAAATCTCATGCATTAACATTACAAACATGTCTGAGATGTAGGACATCTGCAGATAAAAAAAAAATTTTGTGTGTGTATTGTACTTTAAGCCTTTGAAAAAAATTGTAAAGACTCCCTAAGCAGCACATTCCTGGCCGCCTAATGCTTGATGGATTCATAGTTGTACAAGCACAATAAACAAAAATGCAATAACAAATTGAAGAGACAGCGGAGGGAGACAAGGAGACAGACTGGCTATGTAGCTCATGATCGCTGGCTGTTTAGCACTCTGCACAGATTCCACCCCCCCCCTCCCATATTGCATCTCCTGTCCATCAGATATTTTGTCTTCTTGATGTCCTGGTAGATTCATCTCTCTCTTCTTTACTCTTCCCACATCATCATAGTTTTCACAGCTTGCTTTACTAACATGTCCCTCACTATTTCCAATACAAAAATGAGTACTAGTGTTCCTGACCACTAATATGATAACAACTCCACCTGCTCTCCTCTACCCAACTCATGTAGACTGTAAACTCTTCTGAGCAGTGCCTATACACCTCTGGTCTGCGATTCCTAATTGTCTTTGTAATTTTGTTTGTTTCTTTCTTTCCTCAGTCCTTACAGTAAATATGTGCGTACAGAAGAAACGGTTTTGCGCCAATTCCCTGCCCGGGCGGCTGCATGAACCAGAAGTATGCAGCCTGCTCCATATATAAAACATAACAAGAGAAAAGAGTGTCATTTGCGCTTACCCCTGTAGCTCCATGTGAAACAAAACACAATCAGAGGGTTTTATACATGGAGCAGGCTGGATACTTCTGGTTCACACGCCACCCCATTAGGGAATAGGTGCAAAACCGTTTTTTTATGTACATATATATATATATATTGTTGTATCCCCAGCCAGGCCATTATTGCTGCTGCCTCTTTCCATGTTTTTTTTTTTAAATCCCAAAGTGGAATTGTTTCTGGTGAGGGTATAAATGAAAACTAGCATGAGCATATGAGGTTGCTTAGAAAGCAGCTCTTGGTTTCATTAGGTTGAACTCACCTGACCAGAGGTGCCGTGACGTGGCAGCTGAGCTTACACTTTAATGGCCATTCAAGTAAACTAAAACCCCTGATTGTGTTTTGTTTCACATGGAGCTACAGGGGAGAACGCAAATGGCAATATTTTTTCTTGTTATGTTTTATACATGGAGCAGGCTGGATACTTCTGGTCCACACAGCCACCCTGTTAGGGAAAAGGTGCGAAACTGTTTTTTCTGTACGTATATATATTTTGTTGCATCCTATACACCTCTTGTCTGCGATTCCTAATTTTCTTTTAATTTTGTTTGTTTCATTCCTTATAGTAAAGAGCTGCAAAACCTATTGTTGCTATATAAAGTATAATAATAATAAACAAGTCAATATCTGCTTTTCCTAACCTATAAAAAGGTTTGCAACCTGAAACTAGAGAGTAACAATCCTCAATGAGAGGCTACAGTAGGAGATAGAATAGAAACACACAGTACCCCTTATTTTATAAACAAGAATTGGAGAGATAACATTAAGAATATAAAACATCAACAAACTATTATCTAATCAATTGGCAGCACAGTAACACTAACAATCTCATGTCAACCTGGAAAAGAACAAAAATGTAAAAAATCTGGGGCTATATTCCAAAGTTACACATAACGTCTCCTGTAGTTAGTTTATCATTCCATCTCTTGAAGCTCGGATACAGCCATTTCCCTGCACGAGGTTGTGGTTACTGTACATTAAAGTCTCCTATACTTATTATGGGAGACATTAATTGTATCCTCCGAGTGGAAGCGCAGGCTATTCCATAGTAGCAATAAACATACAAAAGAGTGAAGCGCCCACCAGAATGGAGTGTATAATTCGCTCGCTGAAAACGTTGTAGGTGGAGGTTCCTCTAAAAACCATAAGAATATAACACAAGGAGGACAACGCAGCGGCAGCCAGAAACGGCTCACTAGTAAGCAGAAATCATACACACTGCATGTCTGTATATTGGATTCAATGTTCTTTCTTTCAAGGTTTCACCCCCTAAGGGTAGTGCCTATCCAACATTACTGCAAGAGAACAGAAAACCAGGATTGCGCAGTATGAAAATTCAGGGTTATAGTTGTAACACATACACTATATTTCCAAAAGTATTCGCTCACCTGCCTTGACTCACATATGAATTTAAGCGACATCCCATTCCTAATCCATAGGGTTCAATATGATGTCGGTCCACCCTTTGCAGCTATAACAGCTTCAACTCTTCTGGGAAGGCTGTCCACAAGGTTTAGGAGTGATTTATGGGAATTTTTGACCATTCTTCCAGAGACGCATTTGTGAGGTCACACACTGATGTTGGACGAGAAGGCCTGGCTCTCAGTCTCTGCTCTAATTCATCCCAAAGGTGTTCTATCGGGTTGAGGTCAGGACTCTCTGCAGGCCAGTCAAGTTCATCCACACCAGACTCTGTCATCCATGTCTTTATGGACCTTTCTTTGTGCACAGTCATGTTGGAAGAGGAAGGGGCCAGATCCAAACTGTTCCCACAAAGTTGGGAGCATGGAATTGTCCAAAATGTCTTGGTATGCTGAAGCAGAGTTCCTTTCAGTGGAACTAAGGGGCCAAGCCCAGCTCCTGAAAAACAACCCCACACCATAATCCCCCCTTCACCAAACTTTACACTTGGCACAATGCAGTCAGACAAGTACCGTTCTCCTGGCAACCGCCAAACCACTCGTCCATCAGATTGCCAGATGGAGAAGCATGATTCGTCACTCCAGAGAACGAATCTCCACTGCTCTAGAGTCCAGTGGCGGCATGCTTTACACCACTGCATCCAACGCTTTGCACGTGGTGATGTATGGCTTGGATTCAGCTGCTCGGCCATGGAAACCCATTCCATAAAGCTCTCTGCGCCCTGTTCTTTAGCGAATCTGAAGGCCACATGAAGTTTGGAGGTCTGTAGCGATTGACTCTGCAGAAAGTTGGCGACCTCTTCGCACTATGCGCCTAAGCATCCGCTGACCCTGCTCTGTCAGTTTACATGGCCTACCACTTCGTGGCTGAGTTACTGTCATTCCCAAACACTTCCACGTTCTTATAATACAGCTGACTGTGGAATATTTAGGAGCGAGGAAATTTCAGGACTGGATTTGTTGCACAGGTGGCATCCTATCACAGTTCCACGCTGGAATTCACTGAGCTCCTGAGAGCGACCCATTCTTTCACAAATGTTTGTAAAAATAGTCTGCATGCCTAGGTGCTTGATTTTATACACCTGTAGCCATGGAAGTGATTGGAACACCTGATTCTGATTATTTGGATAGGTGAGTGAATACTTTTGGCAATATAGTGTATGTACACTATATTGCCAAAAGTATTCGCTCACCTGCCTTGACTCGCATATGGATGGGTGAGTGAATATTTTTGGCAATATAGTGTATGTCCAACTCACATTCTCCTGAGCCCACACCTGGCTCTAGGGCAGAAATCCTTATGGGTCTTTAGCGGGGTTTTTTCAGGTGCCCATCAACCCCTTGGTGAATCCTTAGAACCTTGATTGTTTTTCCATGAGGAATAATGCAGATTGTTTACTTAAGTTAATTAACAGAGATCCAAATACTCAGGATACAAACAAACATGGACAATTCACCAAAGATAAACAGGGTACTCTAGCCCTTGAGACACTTCAGCTCACGGGCAAGGACCTTGAACAGTCGAATGGCAGATTTACAATTCTGACACCACTGTCCTCAGGACCCGCTGACAAGTCACGTTTGCCCTGACCTACAACAGCAGTAGGGGATGTGTGAAAGACTGAACTCGATGGACACAAGTCTTGTTTTGGCTTGTGTACCTATGTATCTATGTAAATGGTAATAAAATGAGAATGAGGGTGTGGACTTGGGCATAGGCAAATGGGGTGAGTGCTGAGCCGAACAATAGCTGCATGAACCAGGGATGTGGTTTTTGCATCCCCAGTTCTATTTTGTTAAACTCTTGCAAAACCATTAGCGAGATCTTTCAGTCTCCATACCAAATGCATGAAGTGCTGGCTGTAAATATCTGGTTTCCCAACTTCTCAATGGTATTATCGCATTGTGCCAACTGGTCTGTTTCTGCTGGTATAGAATGCTTAAAAGTACTCGGTACTGTAGTCAACTCAGCTTGAAGTTCAAAATGTAGTAGTAACAATAGCACATGGCATTGCAATAATTATAACACTACTCTCTACTTTGTTGTTTTTGTCTCCAATAAAGACCCATGTAATTGACAGCACTGGGTTGCCCACTGACTTATACTTTATATCAGGATATGACAGAATGTCACACCATTGGGTTCTATAAATTGGCCCGATGTGATGCGTATACCAGTGGCGTAGCGTGGGGGGGCCTCAGGGGCGGTCGCCCCGGGCGTAATTTTCTTAGGGGGTGCAAAATTTCAAAAGAAATTTGAACCACTGTTATTTTCCAGCAGGGATCAGCAAGGTGTCCGTGAGAGGCCCTTGCACGGGCAGCTGCCAGTTTTGCGGCGCCGGCAGCGACTTGGCACTCAGCGTCCGGAAGGCAGGACCAGGACAGAAAATTCTGGTCCTGTCCTGACTCCTCCTTAACTCTGACATGAGCCACGTGAAGCAGGGCACCATTCTCCGATGGAACATCCTGTACCACGCTTGTCAGTCCCCCATGAAGCCCTGTGCCAGCCCCCTGCCGCTGGCAGCCCTGCAGCTGCTGAACAGGAAGGAGGGAGGGAGGCGCCTGCCCTGCAGCACATTTAAAATCCGGTCTCCACTAAGCCCCCTGGACAGTTTCCCCCCAGACCACCAGCAACTCCATGCAGGTACACTGTGTGACACCAGAGCAGCATGACCAACACACAGTGAGGAGGTACTGGGGGTACGGGAAGAGGGTAACTGGGGTACTTGGATAGAGCGAGAGAGAGATTGACTGGGGGTACTGGGAGAAAGTGGGGGTATTGAGAGAGAGTGACTGGAGGTACTTGGAGAGAGTGACTGGGGGTACTGGGAGAGAGTGACTGGGGGTACTAGGAGAGAAAGAGTGACTGGGGTACTTGGAGAGAGAGAGTGACTGGGGTACTTGGAGAGAGTGGGGGTACTTGGAGAGAGTGACTGGGGGTACTTGGAGAGAGAGAGACTGGAGGTACTGGGAGAGAGTGACTGGGGGGTACTGGGAGAGGGTGACTGGGTATAGTGTGAGAGTGGAACTATGCTAGGGCATACTGGGACAGGGTGACTGGTAGCAGTGGCGTAGCGTGGGGGGCATGTATGTTTAATTTTTTTATAATATCAGTATTTTGTTAATATACAATACAGGTTCTTGTGGGGTAAGGGGGCCAATACTCTACTGGTGGAAGGGAATCAGGGTGTGTTACCGTGTCCACAGGTTGGGGGGGTGCACAATTCTTGCCTTGCCCCGGGCGCTGACAACCCACGCTACGCCACTGGCGTATACCAAAACACATTAGTGTTTGTTTGTTTTTTGTTTTTTTATAGACATTATATCTTTGCTTTATAGCCATGCAGATCAGTCCAATTTTGTAATCAACAATGTGAGCTAATATCCCGCAGGGAATCACTGTAGAGCTGGATTCTCATGGGAATAATTTACAACAGCCTTCCTAAGCCCAATCAGTCTTCATTGTTCTTACTCAAAGACAGATGACTACACTCTGATATCATGAGAGCCTGTGCCTAAAATAATCGTATTATATTCTTAAACATACAATAGTATGTGCTCTTTTCCAGGAAAAAATATATAACAGGTTTACAAAACTGTGGAAGTAAACAAAACAAGAGAGCAACGGCAACATAAACAAAGCCACTTTGACATTATTCCAGATCTAATTTTAAACATTTGATATACTGTCCAATTATTGCTTAGACTCAAGCAATAATAATGATTGTATTGGTATTTTATAGAACAGTATATAAATGTGTATCTGTGATTGTATGATTTTTCATTTATCTAAGCTATAAGCATTACCATTTATTGACATTATATCCCATGTTTCGTGCTTGGCTGCTAACTATAAACACGTGGTTTGAAATCTGTACTTTCTTGCATTGAAACAGATGATGATTAAGGGATATTCTGGGGCTAAAACGGGAGGTGGAGAAACAGAGAGGTCAAGTAACCGCAGATGAGGCTGTACACTCAAGGGAGCATCCAGCCAATCCAATGATATCGGAAAACCCACCAATGGCTCTCAATGTGCTTGATATTGAGAGCTATCAAGCACATTGAGATCCATTGGCGGGCGCTCCGATATCCAGGAACCTCAGATCAGTGCTCGCTGATTTCAGGTTTTGGGCAGAGATAATGCCCCACTCTTGGAGGGCTGCTCTGAGACCCCACCCCTGAAGTGCAGAGAGGGGTGCAGAGAGGTCAATGTGACCACTCAATTGACATAACGTATCAAAAATCTGCAATATTTGGTTAAACTGCAGTCTATTATAAAGAGATGGGGAGGATTGAGTAGCCTTTAACTGTCACTGCACCCAGTTTAAAGGGCATTCCAGTGTTATTCAAATTAATTCTTTTTAAAACTTCTCTGATGAAATAAGCATTTTAGCAATTCAAACTATGTTCTGTTTTTCTATCAACAAGACGATAGTTCATTAATTCCACAGTTTTCAGGATACTGTGATCTTGGCTACCTGCTCCTTATCTTCTTAATCACAGTAGCAGGTGTGAGTCTCTGCTTTTCTGGGTAGAGGGGAAGACCATTGAGCTCAGATTACTGAGCGTAGAGACAGGAAGACTGAAAGCTCAGCTGAAAAATGCAAAATATCTGTAGACTACTCTCATTTTTCTCTGCTAATAATATCAGTATTTTAAGCAGTCGGCTCCAGATAGAACATAGTACATCTGAACACTACTAGACTGAGCATCCTCTACACTATAAACTAATTTAGTACTCATATCTAACTATACTAGAAATTCATGCTCAAAGTATATGGTTTGACATTAATGCAAAAATATCAGCTATGAGGGAAACATTTGAACTATTAAGTTAATAATTACTCTACAACACAACATCCCCGTCCAAAGTCAATGCTTTCCTGGACTATCTTCACGATTCATATCTCACATTCTTATCTCCAACTGTTGCCTATAATGTAATATAAACAGTATACATTGTTAAGAGACGTAGCATTCCATCCTCCATCCTGGATACATTGCATGTTTATTTTCCAAATAATCATATGGTTGTTGGTTAAATAGCAAACACGATAGAGACGGTCCTTCATCACCTCTTCTTCTTCATAAATTCTGACCTTATACTGGCCCAGTTACTTGTCTACTATGTTTAAGTGGTGGGCAGCTTGATATGATTAATTAAGATTGTCAGGTCTTAGACTGGGATGTTCAAAGCAAAAAGGAGGAACAGCATGGTCCAAGTCACTGGTGCCACCCAGGCCGGGATGGCCGAAACCCCCACATCGCAAAGAAAAAACAAAGCACCTCCCATTATCTGTCCTCCGAAAGATATAGGTCCATCAGTTGGTCACAATCGTGGTTCTTTGGTCCAAATCCGCGGTCCTTCTTAAAGCAGCTCAACGCGTTTCGTGAGACCCACTCTCACTTCCTCAGATGCTCCTAATGGGACACTAATCGGGAGGTTTGGGCCACTGCGGCTAATGTACATATGCACATTTGGTTATGTGCATTTTATTTGTGAGTTTGTTTTTTGGAATTTAATTAATTATTTTTTATTACCAAAATACTACACTATATATACTTTCCATTTTTTTCTAGAACAGAAGTGGATCTGAAAATAAATTGGGACCACCCTAACTGTATCGGGGTGATCCCACTGGGTAAAAAACACTATATTGCGCCATTCTATGTTGTTTTTTTTTGTATGATTAAGGAGATTGGGTGCACCTCAGAATTGGCAGCAGAGGGCAGGGAATTATACCTACTATTGTTTTTATGGTTTTGTTATATGTCTGACTGATTACCTGGTTCTGACCCTCTTGCCTGGCTGACTAATCCACCGGTTCTGGATCCCTGGCATCAGTATAAGGTATACGCTCTGGTTTATGACTCCTTGCTTTTTATTGACTTCTCTATTAGGATACTCCTTGTCTGTACCGTTAATATATTTATATTCCTGTCTCGCCTGTAGGTCCTTAGACTCTGCACGGCGCTGTTGTATTATTTTCCTTTAGAGCAGATCCGGCTATTCTAAAGACCGGTCTTTCAGAATAGGGCTGCTGTGTACTGTGCAGGGTCTCTGGCCTAGGTTGTCTACTCTGTATTATCTGCATATTGGGGCTTTCCTATGTACCAGTGCCTCACCTTGGCAAGTGCAAGGTGCCCTCCTTGTGACTGATTGTGACAGCTGAAGAAACACCCTAGTTGAGGGGCGTCACCGGAGAAGATGAAATGACAGTTTTTAAAGCAAGAAAATAAACATTTTTTACACATTTTTAAAACTTTTGATTTATTTTAGTTTGTCTATAGGTATAAAAGTGTTTAGATGTCAATTTAATTTTTTTTTCTAGACATGCATATCCCATTAAGGACTCCATTAATAAAATTGGTTTTGGCATATACTTAATTTTATTGGTATTCATATATTTTCATCTCTATTTATTTGCATTTTTATTTACTCAGTTTTCTCTAAAATTTTCTCTTTAACTCCAACTTGCTGATATATACTCATAGCCCAAAATGTATTGGGTATATCAGCTATTCATTCATTACATGTAGTATTTAGTTGTTTTGCTCTTATTATTTCTCATTTGTTTTTATATCCTGGTAGTTGCTTTGTGGATAACGCATTTTGTTTATTATATTATTTCTCTCACTTTAATATATATTACAGTATTTTTCCTCTTATTGTATTAGTGTTATTCTCCATTTTCTCTTCTATTTTCTATAATCTATTAAGGACAAAGAAATAACAACTCCTGTAGTCCTTACATTATATGTAATTGTTTACATAAGATGTATATGACACCACCTCTTTGCACAGTGATTCCACTCCAATATAACTATTTCACTCCACTATATATAAGTATATTTCACTCCACTATGTGCAATCAACAAAAACAACGGGTCAACATCAATATATTCATAGCAGAGCCAGGAATGAGTGCTGTGACTATAAATCAGTCAGTTAACCTTGATTTGCTCCATATGATCAAAATAAACTGTATATTCTTGCAGGCACAACCTAGCTAGCATCAGCATTTAATTTAAATGGTCAGGGTGAACAGTGCGTCATCCTCCCTGTCGGTTGTCCATGTTGACTGTGACAACCTTCCAAAGTGGAGGCTTCATTCATCCTGGAAGGTTGTCAAATAGCTTGCACTAGACAGCCTCCTGGGGTTTTGGACATCAAAGTACAGCTTCTGTGCAGTGTTGACCAACCAATGAGCATCCATTTGGCTGACCGTGCAAGTGTTCAGTCCACTGACAGCAATGCTTCAAGGAAGAAAGAGGCTGTCAGAATGGAAGAGCACCTAGGGACTGAAGAGAAGGTTACTGTCAGGTCCAAGGCAGGAAAGCCCGGCGCCGCTGCAAGAAGTCCTGAGGTTCGGCGGCACCAAACCTGTATATTTGTTTTATTTGTATTCCGGGCTTTATGTCTTGCCAACTTACAGCCATCCAGTCCATCGCCCATCCCAGTTCTCCAGCTCCTGTTGCATCCACTGTTTCCACTTGAACTGATAAGTTCACTACATAAGAGAACCAAACCAAACGCTTCAGCATTATGTGTGTTAATCTCCACCTGTCTAGGTGCTTCTATCTACCTGACCTGTACCTGTCTAGGTGCTTCTATCTACCTGACCTGTACTTGCTTCCAGCAACCTCAGTGACCTGTATCCACAGTGACCTGCAAACCTGGTGACCTGTATTCACAGTGACCAGCAACCCCGGTAACCTGCAAACCCGGTGATCTGCACCCAAGGTCGGCAACCCCGTTGACCTGCAACCCAGGTGATCTGTATCCAAGGTCGGCAACCGCAGTGACCTGCAACCCTGGTGATCTGCATCCAAGGTCGGCAACCCCGGTGACCTGCAACCCTGGTGATCTGCATCCAAGGTCGGCAACCTCGGTGACCTGCAATCCTCGGTGACCTGCACCTTCGGTCTACTACCCCGGTGACCTGCATCTAATCCCGGTGCCTGCATTCAAGATCTGCAACTCCAGCTACCAGCATCTAAGTCTAGCCTGTGTCTCTCTCTTGTGCCCCAGCCTCGCCTGTGTCTCTCTCTTGTGCCCCAGCCTCTGAGGCCTATGATCTTTCCTCTGTTTGTTTACCTTCCTTGACCATATGATTCCACTATTTGTATTTACTACACCCCCACCCTTCTGCTTGGTTCTTTATGGTTCAGTTCTATGATTTCGCTTAGTAGAGCTCCAGACCTGAAGAAGAGAGGATACTCTCGAAAGCTTGTCTTTTAAAAGTACCGTTAGTCCAATAAAAAAGGTATCACTACTACTGCTATACTCTGGTGAGATATAGATATAGATACACAACAATACAAGAGGAGAGCACACCAAACATATTATTCAAACAATACAAAAGAAACCACAACAGCAGCTAAATTCATTTAAACATAGAGATTTTCCAGATTTAACCCTTTAAATGCTTACAAAGATTTCTTAACCCCTTCAAAAACACTGTAGTTCTTAACCCTTGCAAAAATTCAATACTGAGCTCTGTTGAACAATGGTGGAAGTTTAGTTTGCAATGGATGGCCATGGATTGCGTAAGCCTGCCAACAGCGACAATGTATTCCACCCCTGGCAGGTCATATCATACTAACCTAATGACTGCTCTTATGGGATAAACTTACTTATTGAGGACCCAGTCCTTTCTGAAGCTCCCTGCAGATCAAGGTTTAAATAGAACCTGCGGGTTCTAAATAGAACCCTGTCACAGGTGCTCCACCCGCAGGTTCTATTTAAACCTGGGATCTGCAGGGAGCTTCAGAAAGGACTGGGTCCTCAAATCTCTATGTTTAAATTAATTTAGCTGCTGTTGTGATCTCTTTTGTATTGTTTGAATATGTTTGGTGTGCTCTCCTCTTGTATTGTTGTATATCATTTTGTCTTGAGATGCACCTGCACTGAAAGCGTAGTTAAGGTTGAGTGCTGCCCCTCTCGTGTATTTTATATATATATATATATATATATATATATATATATTACTGTTGTTCACGAAGCGGTGGTGTTTGCTGTGGTTGCAACGACCGCCAGTATTGCAGTGTCAACAAATGCCAGCTTAACTAAAATCCAAACAGCAACACGAGAAGCTTCACAGTAAAGATTCTCTTGTCACCATTTGTATTTTAATTTAGTGAAATGCAGGTATTTGATGAAAATACAATACCAATGATTTTTGCCAATATTTGCAACGATGGCAAGCACTGGCACTTAGTGAATAACCCCTTTATGTTTAACAAAGCAAAAACACTTCAGGTTAGTACCTGAAGGTGGTGTGAATATTTGGAGTATTTCTTTAAGATTAACGTTTTAGCCATAAAAGTATATATTTGTTTTCCCTGGACTATAGTAATTTATATGAATACATGTAGGGTTTATTTATATCACAGAATGACATTATGCGATGGAAAGATTTATTTGTTACAGAAATATTAAGTCAATTTCATGCATTTATTATGGCCGCCCTACTTAACACAAAGAAATTTGGGTCAAAATGTATAATAAATGAATGAAGAGCAGATGATATGTTCAGAAAACATAACAGAGTAACAGGGGCAAATATTTTTAGAACTTTGGTTCTCTGACATCGCATAAATATTCCAGTTGTATTGTACTATAATATTTCACTTCATTGTATATTTCCAAGAGTTTATGTTCGCTACTTTTTTTGTAGATAGGTCAATATATATATATATATATATATACACATTGATACACAATAGGATCTGCAAGATTAAGTACACTGACATTGTGGCAGGTGTATGCAATGTATGAAAAGGGGAGTTAGTGCAGCATCACTGTTCACTTTATATTTGTAAACTGAATAATATTGCTGCATTAGAAAAAATAGAGAAAAATAATATTTAATTTTTACATAAATCTAACCTGATATTATAATCCGACCTTTCCAATGATACCTTATATGTTCCTCTAGCCCTTAGGGTTTCAGAGAGATACAGTGGTCTACATCAGGCCTCAAAATTTCCACTCGCCTGCTCGCATTTGGCGAGTGGAAATTACATGAGGGCGAGTAGGAATGCAGAGGCAGGGCAGGATAAGGGGTTAGGTGGGGCAACTAGTGGCGAGTAACTCTTAAGGCCTGGCTAGTAGCTTCGGACTTTAAATTTTGAGCCCTGGTCTACATGATTGTTTAACTTCCCCGGCGGTCCGATTCTGACATGTTTTATACGTCAGAATCGGTACCATGTTTTTCGTCCCCCTGGCGGTTTTCCCGAGTGTGGCTCGTAGTTAAATTTCTATGCTGAAAGCGTTAACCCCGAGCCACACTCGCGAGAAGGGAAGCAGGACACCGCAATCGGACGGAGGAGAATGTGATTGCGGGAGGTCAGCGAGGGAGTGGAGGGACAGGTATGTAATCAGCACGAGTGTGGCTCGGGATTAACACTTTCAGCATAGAAATTTAACCCTGAGCCACACTCGGGAAAACCACCAGGGAGGTTAAAAGAAAATATTTTTTTCTTTACAGAGCAAGGCGCCCCCTTGTGGCAGGAACCTGTAGGCACATGCCTAGTTATAAATCCGGCCCTGAGTGTATATAATTTTCTGACTAAACTATTTTTATCAGTTTATCATAGAAGAATGCTAAAATAGCAAGTAATCCTTTTGTTTATAGTCTTTTCAGCAATTAAAGCAATTATTTTGTGTATTTATCTTTAACAAAAACAAATGAAAAGAAAAATAAATGGAAAAAAAAATCAAAGAAAACAACAAACCAATTCAGAAAAAAACCAAGAGAGGCATATGTTTGCTCATTATATTAATGCAATGACCAGCTGTCTCCAAAGAACCAAATATGCAAGTAACAAAACAGAAAATGGAGTGTTATAATAAGTAATATACTTTGTCACAGCCTGCCTTATCTTTCAATATTCAGATTAGGGATCAAATGGCATTATATTCCTGTTATACGAGGATAGACAGTCGTCCCAGGTCCCATTGTGAGTTTCTGGATTATAAGGGAAAAGAGGGAAATTCTACTGGCGCCAAGCATTAATTTTGGGGACTTTCACTGGGAACCTCACTGTTTATGAAATGGGCTATCTAGTGCTATTTTCTTTATGCAGCGGCTGAAAATAGAAATGTTTTCTAAGATCATTTATTTTTATAGTCAATTCCTCTTGCACAACAATGCCAGGAAAGCTGCGAAGAGCTGATATTTGCGATTAAACCCCAGGCAGAATCCTAGATGGAACTAAAACGGCCTACCAGGTCTCTGTGCAGCACCCAGTTTGCGTGCAGATAGTGGATTCCATCGAGTATTTGATACAACAATGACTTCACCATCGATCTCGGCAGCTGCATGGGCTTCTTATTTGCTTTTGAGGCACGATGAAACTTGATGATATGCTAAGATTGAGAAAAATAAAAGATATTTTAATAAAAAAGTGTATAGAGAAGATACAAAAACCTCACACCTTTTTCTGCACCTCCTGGTATTCTTTGCAAATGCTGAAAGGTTCCCCACCTATCCCCCACACGTCCTATGATCCTGCTTTATCCCATTTCCTGGCCTCCACTGATCCTACACCTGATGAAACTCTTTCTGACCCTGTAGGACACGGTCCCGCATGTCTCGCTCCAGCCCTGTCTTACTGAACGTTCGAACCCTATCCCCATACGATCCCCGGAGGAATTGATATCCCCCGTGTTCAGTATGTTGCCGCTTAGTTCAATCAATTTTGTATATCTTTTAGGTTTCTGTATTGCTACGTAACTGTTGAATAGCTCTCTGTTTCTGTATTGCAATTGAACCATCAATAAATATGTTTTGAAAAAAAAAGTGTATAACAATCACCAATGAACTAATGTTTTTTTTCTGTGTTTAGCGTTATGAATGTTGTAACGGATCTCAGTACCCTGACTGGGTCACATCTGTTAACAGGGCTGGACTGGGACAAAAAAACAGCCCTGGACTTCATCCAGACCGGCCCACTCCGATATGCAAACACGCAGGGCCGGATTAATATATTGATATGGACTGGAGCAGGGCCAGCACAAGACATTGTGCTGCCTGGATCCAAGGATGAAATACTGCCCCCCCATGCCCACCAAAACATGTTGATGCGTGCCACAACAATAAAACTCACAGTACTGTACGGTGTGTATGAGCGTATCACAGAGCTCCACAGCAATATAATTAAAAAATAATTATGGATTATTAAAATAAATTGTATTTTAATATGAATTATATATTCATGTAAATGTAATTTGAACGATTAAAATATACTTAATTTAATAATATTCTAATTTAAAATATTTTACAAAAAAATAAATCATATGATAAATATTAAAATATACTTTAATAAAATGTAATTAGGGTACACTTCTAAGAAGGGGCTCAGAACTGTTGGCATAAAGGGTTATTCAGAGAGGTGAAAACCTTGAGGATTGCCAGGAGAATGAACAATCTAAACCAAATAGCCAATTTTGAAAGTGAGATAAATGGGAGAATTTTTCTGGTTTGGCTATTTTGACCTAGAATTTTCCTTTCTCCAGTCATTCTCAAGGTTTTCACCTCTCTCTGAATAACCCTGATAGTGTTGGAACAGTGAATTAAGAGGGTACACAGAGCTCTGAAAAGTGATCCCTGTTCAACCCCAGCCATGTAACAGACAGACAAGTCCAGAGAGAGTCCAGCTCAGGAGCTACTCGATTTACAGTATATGAATAGAAAAAGTGTACACGCTTCTCTAAATCCGATGCCAAGCTGGGCTCTGTCCCTGGACATGTCTCCCTGCTACATGACTGTGGCTGATTACTGTAGGGATGCACCAAAGTGGATATTTTAGACCGATACCGAAAATTCTGGATCGGTTCGGCTGAAAACCGATACGAAACTGAAAATCAGACATGAGAACCTGGGCCTGGAGGCCGGGCCGAGCCGGGGACTCACCTGATCCTGAAAGCCGGCCAAGCAAGCTGCTCGGCCAGCCTCCAGGCCCAACTTTGGTTGCACCTACATACTCACCTATATCCTCCTACTTTGGCCCTGAGTTCCAGCGGTGACAGTCCTCCGGCTGTCACAGGCTGCTAGGCCGTCCTCCAGGCTCAGGAGAGCCCCCGGCTCGCCTGAGCCTGGAGGCTGGCCGGGCGGCCTGCGACAGCCGGAAGACGGTCACCGCTGGAGCTCAGAGCCAAAGTAGGTGAGTATGTTGCCTACACATACTCACCTACATCGGCCCCCGAGTCCTCCACCTGTGGCAGTCCTCCTGCATCCAGTGCCCGCTCTGTGTGTCGGTCGCCGGTATGACATCACGAAAGACTTGGACCCAGAGTCAAAGGCTTCCGTGACATCATACCGGCGACCAACGGAGAGAGTACACTGGATGCAGGACTGCCACCGGTGGAGGACACGGGGCCGATGTAGGTGAGTATGTGTAGGCAACATACTCACCTACATCCTCCTACTTCGGCCCTGAGCTCCAGCGGTGACCATCCTCCGGCTGTCGTAGGCTGCTCAGCCGGCCTCCAGTAGGAGGATGTAGGTGAGTATGTGTAGGCAACCAAGCCCAGGCCAAGCCGGGGGCTCGTCTGAGCTTGGAAGACGGCCGAGCAGGCAACTCTGCCGGCCTCCAGGCGCAGGTGAGCCCCCGGCTCAGCTGGGCCTGTGGATGCCGGCCGTGCAGGCAGCTCAGCCAGGCTCCAGACTCAGGCGAGTCTGGATGTCGGCCGTGCAGGCAGCTCGGCCAGGCTCCAGACTCAGGCGAGCCCCCGGATCGGCCAGGCCTCCAAAGGGAAATTTTAGGCTGATATTTTTTTCCGCTGAATTTCCATTTCGGCCGAAACCGATAACACCATTTTCGGCTGATAATGTTCGGTGGCTGAAATTTCGGTGCATCCCTACCGATTAACAAATACTTTCCTGAGCTCTGTGCAGACTCCTGTGATAATTAACCCCTTGAGTGATCCTATAGAGGAAGCACAGCACTGCCACACTGAGCTCTAGGTTAATAGGCTATAGAAAGGGAGCAGGGGAAAGGGGGAGGCCGAGAACCCAAAGGACTGTCAGATCAGCGGATCTGTCCGATTTACGGCTCCCTGCATGCCTGGCTGTGAGTCTGGCCACTATACTGCTCTCAGTAGACGCATCAGTGCTGAGGTATAAGACATAAGGGTGGGATTCACCCTCACATGGCATGTTTAGTGGATACCATAGGTATTTTCACATTTTGGGGATGGCTCCTGGTCACAGCAGACAGCACAGGCAGGAGAGGTGTGTAGGGCTGCTGCTGGCTTCAAACTCAGAAGCCGCCAGTCACTAGAAGGAGAAGTTGTAAGTAAAATGTGGAGCGGAATCTTCGCAGTCTCTGTTGATTCCACTCCTTTACACACAATAAAGCCATATCCAGCTCCTGAATCCATGTGTGGGTGTCCAAGGAAGCCCCCTAACCCACCCCTGCAATGCAGAAATCCTTCAGACCTTTGAGACAAGTGCTGACATTCCACACTTGGTATAAGCATTACTGGATAACACAAGTGTTGGACTAAGTTTATAAAAAAAAAAGCACCCCCAGGCTCAGCCGGCCCACTGACCCATCGGCCCATCTGGATTCTCCCGGTGCTCCCGATGGCCAGTACATGCCTGTCTGTTAATGCCGTTTCCTTGCAAGATCCCCCCCCCTATGCTCTCCCCAGTAGGCTTTCAGGCCTTTCTCCAGTCCTTAGACAAAGCTTAAGGACAGGTACACATAAAGAGCCTTGCTAGTATCCCCTAGAAATAAGAGGAAGCTGTAGTTCTGTGAATTTTGAGCAGCTACCACTGAACAGCTTTATGGGTTGAATATATACAGTCTCTGGTAGGACTGCTAGAGAACAATGGAAGCAGTCAGGACTCCCGGCTGCCCGTCGCCAAATCAGTTGCTAGTGACGTCAGCATGATCTATGTGCAAGGCATCGCCCTCTCCCTCTCTCAGACCACTGGCGAAAGCCGGGCCCCTGAGAGAGGCAGCCGATGGTTGGTTCTGCACATGCAAAAGTCAACTCCTAACAAAAGATTCTGCATTGCTTGTTATTCTATGGACAGCTGGAAAGAAAATGAACGGCTTCCAAATGCTGGTGTTAAATTGTTTTGTAAACTCATCATTCCACGCTTGGTAAACAGGAGAGTATGATCTACTGCCTCCAATCCTGCACGACACAACTAGCTTGCCTGTATGCAATTTCAAGCACGTTTTACACCATCAGCAGTAATTATTATTATTATTATTTATTAAGCGCCAACACATTCCGCAGCGAAGTACAAGGTGTAATGGGTAAAGACAGGACAATTCTACAATACATACAGGAGACAGGTCAGTATTCCTGCAAGCAGATACATGAGGATATGAGGACCCTATTCCCGTGGGAATTTATAATCTAGATGGTGAGGGTATTAGAAACAGGACTGCAGTGATGAGCTAATGCAGGGAGAGGTGAGGACTGTTTTTGGGTCGATCGAATGTCTTGTTACGGAGTCCAGTGGTAGGCTTCCCTAAATAGAAGGGTCTTTAGGGAGCGTTTAAATTAAGCCAGATTTGGGGACGGTCTGATATTGCGAGGAAGCGCGTTCCATAGAGAAAAGTCCTGCAATCTGGCATGTGAAGAGTTAATGATGGAGGATGCCAGGCGCAGGTCATTGTTGGATCGTAGGGGACGCACTGGGGTGTATTTGGTGAATAGTGAGGACAGGTAGTGAGGGGCGGCGTTAGTGAGGGTTTTGTAGGTCAGGGTCAGTAGTTTGAATTTGATTCTGCTGTGGATGGGGAGCCAGTGCAGGGATTCACAGAGTGGAGCAGCAGAGACAGAGCGACGGGTGAGATGGATAAGCCGGGCTGATGTGTTTAGGATGGACTGCAGGGGGGAGAGGTGGGAGATAGGAAGGCCAGCCAGGAGGTTGTTGCAGTAGTCCAGGCGGGAGATAACAAGCGAGTGGATAAGTTGTTTGGTGGTGTTAGCAGTCAGAAATGGATGTATTTTGACAATGTTACGGAGGTGATTGCGGCAAGATGATGAGAGTGATTGGATGTAGGGGCTGAAGGAAAGACTGGAGTCAAGTGTCACTCCGAGGCAACGGACTTGTGCAGAAGGAAGGATAGTGATACCGTCAACAATTATGGAGAAGTCAGAAATTGGAGTAGAGTTAGAGGGGGGAATAAGGAGGAGCTCGGTCTTGGACATGTTGATCTTCAGGTAGTGAGCAGCCATCCAGCCAGAGATACCAGACAGACAATCACTGACCTGAGAGAGAACGGAGGGGGAGAGATCGGGAGTGGAGAGGTAGATCTGAGTGTCAACAGCGTATAGGTGATACTTTAAGCCATAGCTGGTGATGAGTTTACCCAGTGAGGAGGTGTAGCTGGAGAAGAGCAGAGGACCTACGACTGAGCCTTGAGGTCCCCCGACTGACAGAGGCATTGAAGAGGAGGAATTGCCAGCAAGGGATACTGAGAAGGATCTGTTGGAGAGGTATGATTTTAGCCAGGAGAGGGTGGTATCACAGAGACCAAGAGAGAAAAGGGTCTCTATGAGGAGGGGATGGTCGACTGTATCGAAGGCAGCTGAGAGGTCAAGTAGGATCAGTATGGAGTAGTGGCTGGCGCTTGGGCAAGATGGCAGCTTGAACTTCTAGCTCCTGACACCTCCATCAATCATCAGCGCTAAACATCGCAAATTTGGACATGGTCAAACCAAAAACCAAAGGAGGACCTGCTACACCCCGTAAGCATCTCGGAGAGACCCAACTTGGAACTTTAGACGCTTTCTTAGGAGTCTCGGACCCGACACCACTGCCTCATGCGGACTCCAGCATGGCGGCCTCCCCACCTCGCTCACAATAGGGACCTCCGGATCATGGCGGAATCGGACACCTGGAATCCCTGATTGCCTCCTTGCCTACCAGAGCCGACATCGATCGACTGATCTTGTCGGTGAAGGACACATTCAAGGCGGAGGTAGATGGTCTACGCTCGGATATGGCGAAGATGGATGGCAGGCTGGAGCACATGGAACGCCGCCTGGAGGAGGCGGCGGGACCACAGGAGGCCGCAATCATGTCGGACATGAGGCGCCACATCGATGACCTGGAGAACAGATCACGCCGACACAACCTTCGCATACGCGGGGTAAGGGAATCCATCACAGACCTCCGAGCTTACCTGGTGGCCTTTTTCGGTGAACTCCTGGGCCATACCCGGCTCATGCCCGAACATATAGATCGTGCGCATAGGGTCTTCCGCCCGAGGCTGCCGGCCCCCACCGATCCACCGAGGGATATAGTGTGCCACATCACCGACTTTACACTAAAGGAAAGCAATGCGGCAGCAGCACGTAATATCACCCCCTTGGTTTATGACGGTGAGGACATTGAGGTTTACAATGACTTATCTACATTTACGCTGGGGGCGCAAAGGGCCCTTCGACCCTTGCTGGCGTTGTTGAGAGAGGCGGGCATACCCTACAGATGGGGACATCCCTTTGCCCTGATGGTACGGCGTGGACAAGACCTTTTTGTTATTTGCACCCCGGCTGATGTGCAGGGCTTCCTCAGGGACCTGGACTTGCCCTCGGTTGAAATATCTGACTGGGAGCGTCCTACCCGCTGCCCGGATTATCGAAGCCGTGAACGACTCCAATATGGCCAACCTCGCCCACAGCGTCCAAGATCACTTGACGAGGGGATCGTGGTCGGCAGGGAGTCTCTCCGGCCCAGGCTGAAGATGGCACCTGATTTCCCTCCTTGTGCATGCACGCCCTTTCTACCTTCCTCCCCGCGGCAAATCTCTGAGGTACATATATTTCCCTACAGGTTTTCCCTAAACTGCCCGAGAAGATGCGATTTCCCCCCCCCCCTTACTTATGGCAGCACAGAATATGCAGAGGAACACACCCGGCAATGCTTGCTTCGCACTGTTAAATTGTCATTTCACACCCGGTGTCTGATTACGATGCCTGCCTGTCCTGGTTACTGACGTTTTTACCCCCAGTCCCAGTATGACACATTGCTCTGAACGTTTCTGGACAACGTTGAACTTGCGGTACTGTGGAGCCCACTACTCTTTGCCGGCCCACACTAACGCCGCCCCTTCTGTACTGGGAGCCAGCGGAGGCCATATTATAGGTTTCGGATCTTAATAACAACCCCACTGCCTCGGTTGAACCTGCTTTATGGCCGGATCATCGGATAATGGACGGGCGCAAAGGCCTCCGAGTCGATTTATTTTTACCATCTATCCCATATAATTTTAAAGTTGGGCGGAAAGCTGGTCGCGTGTTTGGGCTTGGGACACAGACACTGGCGGGTGGGGGAGGGTATATATACAGTTGTGTTCAAAATTATTCAACCCCCAATGCTGTAAAGGGTTTTAGGGAATTTGGTGTACATTTGTAATTGTATTCAGAATGAAATCCTACAAGGACTTTTTAAAGAACCATATGCAACTAAAATGACATCAATTGTTTTTGTAATACAGTAGTAAATGTTTCTTTTGTGAATTCTTCATTGACACAATTATTCAACCCCTTAAAGACTACCACTCTGAAGAACAGAGGTTCATTCAAGTGTTTTCAATCAGGTATTGAAAACACCTGTGGATGTCACGGAGCAGCAATAAAGCATAATAAGCACCAATTAGGCAGCTTTAAAATGACTGTGATACTCAGCTCCTTCTAGACATTTACTGGTGTGGTTACAAACATGGTGAAGTCAAGAGAATGGTCCAGGAAGACAAGAGAAGAGGTGATTACTCTTCACAGGAAGGGCAATGGCTATAAGAAGATTGCAAAGATGTTAAACATACCAAGAGAGACCATAGGAAGCATCATTCGCAAATTCAAGGCAAAGGGCACTGTTGAAACACTACCTGGTCGTGGCAGAAAGAAGATGCTGACTTCGACTGCTGTGCGCTACCTGAAGCGTAGAGTGGAGAAAAGTCCCCGTGTGACTGCTGAGGAACTGAGAAAAGATTTGTCAGATGTGGGTACTGAAGTTTCAGCTCAGACAATACGGCGCACACTGCGTAATGAAGGCCTCCATGCCAGAACTCCCAGGCGCACCCCCTTGCTGTCTCCAAAGAATAAGAAGAGTCGACTGCAGTATGCCAAAAGTCATGTGGACAAACCACAGAAGTTTTTGGATAGTGTTCTGTGGACTGATGAAACAAAATTAGAACTGTTTGGGCCCATGGATCAACGCTATGTTTGGAGGAGGAAGAACAAGGCCTATGAAGAAAAGAACACCTTGCCTACTGTGAAGCATGGCGGGGGGGTCAACCATGCTTTGGGGCTGTTTTGCTTCTGCAGGTACAGGGAAGCTTCAGCGTGTGCAAGGTACCATGAATTCTCTTCAGTACCAGGAGATATTGGATGACAATGTGATGCAGTCCGTCACAAACCTGAGGCTTGGGAGACGTTGGACCTTTCAACAGGACAATGATCCCAAGCATACCTCCAAGTCCACTAGAGCATGGTTGCAGATTAAAGGCTGGAACATTTTGGAGTGGCCTTCGCAGTCACTGACTTAAATCCGATTGAGAACCTCTGGTGGGACTTAAAGAAAGCAGTTGCAGTGCGCAAGCCTAAGAATGTGACTGAACTGGAGGCTTTTACCCATGATGAATGGGCGAAGATACCCGTAGATCGCTGCAAGACACTTGTGTCAAGCTATGCTTCACGTTTAAAAGCTTTTATAACTGTAAAAGGATGTTGTACTAAGTACTAAGATTGAATGTCACTTGGGGGTTGAATAAAACAGATAATGATGTGAGCACAGAAAAGACATTTGTGGTTATTTCATTATAAATGTTATGTTATATTTGTCTGACCTACATGTGCCTCTTTGATTTAATTGTAAGCAAGATGACTGAATGATCAAAATCAATGTCAAACTGGCCAAAACACTCAATTTCAGTGGGGGTTGAATAATTTTGAACACAACTGTATATATCTGTGCTGCATTTTTGGGATCTGTAGTGGGGGCACAAAGCGGGGCGGGAGGGAAGGATTCATCGTATTGGGGAGGGGGGAGGGGTCTGCGTTTATGTTGGTCCAGCCTGGAGAAATCTATGACCTTTCTAAACAGTAGTTATACCTTGTTGGTTTGGAATTTACCTATAGTCGGCTTCGACCTTTTCGTTACTCCTTTGCTAATTTGTTTCCTGTTTTCTGTCCACGATTTAATGTTATGACGGATTGTCATTGAGCGATTTATGTTGTGGTATAAATTTTTATTGACAGTTTTCAGCTCTTACCGTACTCTTATACTTTCTATTGTTCTTATACACAGGCATTTCTTTTGATTTGCCACCACCCCCCCAAGAGGACTGACGCCGAATATCCCCTGAGGGGCCCATTGATGAACGTATTTTGCGGGGATTAAACTGCCCACACTCAGGTTGGCGTTACACCTTCTCTGTTTTTTTTTTTTCTTCTCCTTCTCTCTCTTTCTCCCTCTCTTGTCTTCCCTTTTTTTCTTCCTTGTTACTCTACTTTCTCTCCTCCTCTCCTCTGTATCCCTCTTATGACTTCTCTCCTGGATTCCCCCATCCATTTCTTTGTTGATCACATTACCTGCCACACTCCCTAATTATGGCCATGTATACTCCTACGCCCCTGAAATTACTTACTTATAACGTACGAGGATTGAATTGCCCTGAGAAGTGCAGTAAACTGTTCCAGGAACTGTGGTCGCTCCGAGCGTCTGTCGCGTTCCTCCAGGAGACCCACTTCAGGGGGGGTCGGCGCCCGGCCTGACTAATGCCCGATTTCCTCTGGGATATTTCAGTCATTACGCCTCGGGGAAATCAAGGGGAGTAGCCATCCTATTCTCTAACACTGTACCCTTTGTCCTGACTTCCCAACTCAGATCTGGAAGGTAGATTCCTCTTTATCAAAGGCACCATAGCTGACGTCACTTACACATTCGCGTCTATCTACCACCCCAATAAAGCCCAACACAAGGCTTTGCATGGCATTATTCGACGTTTAATGGAATTCAAATCAGGTTGCCTGATTATAGCTGGTGATTTCAACATCGCCTTGGATCCTAAATTGGATGCATCACGTGGGACCACTACGATTCCCGCTGGGATTCTCCGACATATGCACCGATCCTTGTCGACCTTGCAGCTAGGTGATGCATGGCGGCTCCATAACGGAAGGGCACGGGACTATTCTTATTATTCCTCAGTCCACTCTTTATACACCCGACTGGACTATTTTTTCCTACAACATCACACACTGGAATTGTCCTCGAACGCTGTGATTGGCACCCGAACATGGTCAGACCATGCACCGGTGACACTCCAATTACTCTCCCCGCTTCACCGACCAAGAGAACGCGTGTGGCGCTTGAATGTGTCCCTACTCTCAGATCCGGTCTTAAAAGAGGAAACAACGAAATTACTCTCGGATTACTTCGCTGACAATTTACCTACTGACGTCGCAGTCCCGACGGTTTGGGAGGCCCACAAGGCGGTATTGCGGGGCTTTCTGATTAGTAAAGCCACAGCACTGAAAAAACAGCAATCATCTGCTTTTACTACGCTTTTGAGCGATATACGCAAACTGGAACGGGAACATGCGGATTCCCCTGATGATGAACTTTACCAACGCCTGTCACGTCTCCGATGTGACATGGCAACCGCACTTAACCGACAAACGAAACTACTGGCAGTTAAAACACGATGCTTTTTTGCATTAAGAGAGAACCAGCTGGGCAAATTACTGGCCCGGATCTTAAAATCCCGAAGGGAAGCAGCATACATATCGAAAATCAAACCGGTTGGGAAACCAGCTACGGCGCACCTGACTTGTATCCAACAGGCGTTCCGAGACTACTTCAGCGACCTTTATAATCTACAGGGTCAACGGAACCCTGTGGGAGATACACCAGAAATCACGGAATATTTGGCGACGCGTGTGTTGACAAGTCTCTCTGACTCGGAGGCGGATCTTCTAGGTGCCCCGATCACAGTCGAAGAACTGGTGGCTGCTATGAAACCCATGAAATCAGGACGTAGTCCGGGGCCAGACGGACTGCCGATAGAATATTATAAAACATTCTGCTCCTCATTGCTACCTCACTTGGCCTCGGTCTTCAAATCACTACGGGAAGGTAGTCCGTTCCATGCTGCCACTACGGCCGCGTCAATTACGGTCCTCCCTAAACCAAATAGGGACCATACACTCTGTGCTAACTACAGACCAATTTCGCTGCTGAACTGTGATTTAAAAATTCTGTCGCGGGTTTTGGCCGACCGTTTGAAACATTTCCTACCTAAATTAGTCCACCCAGATCAAACGGGATTTATCCCGAACCGGGAGGCCAGGGATGCCACTTCCAGAGTACTGTCGGCTATTTGCCTAGCACAGGATCGAAATGTACCTATGATGCTCTTGTCTGCGGATGCAGACAAAGCCTTCGACCGGGTGGCATGGCCATTTCTATTCGCTACACTTAATCGCATGGGAATTGGGGACAGATTCATGGAATGGGTACGAGCTCTGTATACCACACCTATGGCCAGGGTCAAGGTGAACGGGGCTCTTTCTGAGCCATTTCACATCACCAATGGCACGCCGCAGGGCTACCCACTGTCACCACTTCTATTTGCACTATACATGGAACCATTGTTGAATTCAATCAGATCTAACGCAGCCTTCAGGGGATGAGAGACGTGCACAAATTATCGGCCTATGCGGACGAACTTTTGTTCCTGGTGACGTAGCCGTCTAGATCGCTACCAGCCCTGACAACGGAATTACAAACATACGGAACCTTATCGGGTTTTAAGGTGAATGTTGACAAATCTGAATTCCTCAATATATCGCTTTCTCAGACGATGACTCACGTGAATCGAACGACATACCCGTTTCGGTGGTGCACCCACAAAATTAGATACCTGGGGATCTGGCTAACAGCAGACCCTTCACAGCTATTTGATGCAAATTTTTCACCTTTATTTAATACCATACGGGATGACCTGGCCAAGTGGAAGATGAAATACATATCCTGGATTGGCAGGATTAATGTTGTAAAAATGAACGTCCTCCCCCGACTCTTGTATCTTTTCCAGGCGCTACCCATACTTATTCCTGACACATTTTTTCGCACGTTAAGATCGACTCTGACTAGGTACATATGGCCCACTAAGGGAGCACGACTTCAATATCGCACACTGAGCTTGCCTAAATTAGCAGGTGGACTGGCACTGCCGAACGTGACGTGGTATTACTACGCAGCCCACCTGACTAGACTGCTGGACTGGATGTCCTTCGGACACGGGTATGTCGTTCGAATCACGAAACGGGTATGTCGTTCGAATCACGTGAGTCATCGTCTGAGAAAGCGATATATTGAGGAATTCAGATTTGTCAACATTCACCTTAAAACCCGATAAGGTTCCGTATGTTTGTAATTCCGTTGTCAGGGCTGGTAGCGATCTAGACGGCTACGTCACCAGGAACAAAAGTTCGTCCGCATAGGCCGATAATTTGTGCACGTCTCTCATCCCCTGAAGGCTGCGTTAGATCTGATTGAATTCAACAATGGTTCCATGTATAGTGCAAATAGAAGTGGTGACAGTGGGCAGCCCTGCGGCGTGCCATTGGTGATGTGAAATGGCTCAGAAAGAGCCCCGTTCACCTTGACCCTGGCCATAGGTGTGGTATACAGAGCTCGTACCCATTCCATGAATCTGTCCCCAATTCCCATGCGATTAAGTGTAGCGAATAGAAATGGCCATGCCACCCGGTCGAAGGTCTGACAGATCTGTCAGACAAATTGAATGACCTCCAAAGGGCAGAGGAGACACTAATCTCCTCAGACGCCATGAGACGAAGATTTACAACCACATGGTTTTATTGGAATCAAGTGTCTTCTTACGAGACGTATAAAACACTGAGGAGGGAGTGGGACCAGGCTGGGGGGCTGGATGGTGGGTCTCTTGGAGGGAACCAGATAGATCTTGAGGACACATAATGTACCGGTTAATGCAGGCTCACACTGGGAATTTATCCTTTATTATTTTATTGCCACCAACATCAATTACCATCAATTTTTTCTCTTCACTTTTTCTCTCCTTCTTTTTCCTTTTTTCCTCTTCTCACGATGTGGATGAGGATGATTTTTCACCAACTCGCTAGCAAGATTGATATATATATCATAGCACTAAAATATGCTGTACGCCATAATGGCAGAGATGATGTACATACTATCTGTAATATGTTGACTAGATGTGTCGAACAAACTGCTTCATACTCATATACTATGCTCCTTGAATTCGTATATTTGACATTCTATGTACTGTTTGCACTAATACCCAATAAACTTATTGAATGCAGTATGGAGTAGTGGCCATTGCATTTAGCAGAGAGGAGGTCATTAGTAACCTTTGTGAGAGCAGTTTCTGTTGAATGTTGAGCGCGAAAGCCAGATTGCGGTGGGTCAAGCAAGGAGTTACAGGATAGGAAGAGGGTTAAGCGGTTGTAGACTAGTCTTTCTAGCAATTTTGAGGCTAGTGGAAGTAGTGAAACTGGACGGTAGTTTCCAGGAGAATGTGGGTCGAGGGAGGGTTTCTTGAGAATGGGTGTGATAGTGGCATGCTTGAAAGAAGAGCGGAATGAGCCAGAAGAAAGAGAGAGTTTGAAAATGTGTGTAAGAGCAGGAGTGATAGATGTGGACAGAGAAGATAGTAGGTATGAAGGGATAGAGTCTAGTGGGCAGGTAGTGAGGCGTGAAGAAGACAGTAGAGAATGGACCTCATCCTCTGTGGTTGGGGCAAAGAGGCTGAGAGTCGATGTGGGGTCGGCTGGGGGAGGAGAAGTGCTGTATGCTTGTGCTGGGATATTGTTACAGATTGTGAGTGTTTTCGTTATGAAGTAGTCAGCAAGATCTTGAGCGCTGAGGTCAGATGGGGAGGTGGCGCAGGTGGGTAGAGGAGCGAGTTGAAGGTTGAGAACAATCTTTTGGGGTTGGAAGAAAGTGAAGATATAAAAGAGGAGAAGTTTGTTTGGCAAGGTGAAGGGCAGTTGTGTATGACCGGAGAAGGAACTTATAGTTGATGAAGTCAGCTTCAGAGTGAGATTTCTTCCAAGCACGCTCCGCAGCGCGGGAGCATCTCTGCAAGTAGCGCGTCTGCTTAGAGTGCCAGGGCTGAAACTGGCGACGTGGAATTTTGTGCAGTTGTTTAGGAGCAAGAGAGTCTAGAGTAGAGGAGAGTGTGTTATTGTAGTGGGATGTCGCACGGTCGGGGCAGGTTATAGTGTTAGTGTGGGACAGGGGACTTTGTATGAGATTTGAGTATTGCAGAGGATCCAAGGCCCGGAGATTCCTCTGGGTGTAGGGATGGGATGGAGGAGACGAAGTTGGTTCCGTTGATGGGTTGATATTAAAGGAGAGCAGATGGTGGTCAGAGATGGGGAATGGCTGATTGGTGAAGTCTGAAATGGTGGAGAGGTAGGAAAACACGGAAAAGTCGATAGACTGTCCATCACGGTGAGTAGAGGAAACGGTGGACTGTAAGAGGCCAAAGGAGTATGTAATAGAAAGAAGATTAGCAGTAGCAGGGGCAGAAGGGTTATCGATGGGAATATTGAAGTCGCCTAGAATTAGTGTTGGTACATTAGAAGACAGGAAGTGAGATGTCCAGGCTGCGAAATTGTCGAGGAACTGGGAGGTCGGTCCAGGAGGGCGATAGATAACAGCAATTCTGAGAGAGAGGGGGGAGAACAGGCGTATACAATGAGCTTCAAAGGTGGAGAAGGACAGAGTAATGGGTATCATCACTGACGATATTACTAGCAGTGATTAAATTCCTACTTCAGCCAGAAACCTCATGCCATGGATAAAGACTACCCTCTCTGCCAGCCGCCTGCCTCGTCCCTTACTTCCAAGCACCTGCTGTAACTGCCTTGACTTTGCCCATCCATGCCTGCGTCCTGTATATTGTAAGTCTCCCTGTGTCTCTAGGTTCCATTGTGATCTGCTCCCTGTACTGTATTGTCCACTATCCTCTGTATTCCTACTGGTTTTCCTAGTCAGTTCTCTTCCTGTCTCTCTGCTGTGCCCAGCCTCCCCTTTGTCTTTATCCTGTGTCCAGTGCATTCTGTATCCAGCTCCCTTCTTGTCTTGCACATGTCCTATGTGCCACTGTTCAACCACCTCCCATTTTCAGCTATGTTTTCATTATTGGTTTTGACCTTGCCCCTGTGTACTCTAATAAACTTTGTTATTGTGCCCTGGAACCTGTTTGGCCTTTCTCTGTATTATTGCATACTGGATTCATACCTGTTAACCCCGCACACTCCCTGACAGATGCCATTGATGCTACGAAGTTACAGCTGCTATTCTCTGGCTTTCCAGTTGAGGGAGACTCACACTGGTAAATACACAGCTAAGAGAGGTACCTAATTTTTTCAAAGAATTAACAACATATCATTTAAATTATGTTGTCGCGCAGGAAGGTTAGCTGTGCACAGTCATAGGCTTTATTCTGTACACAGCCACAAGATTTATTCTCTACAATCAGTAGTATGTTGCATGATAGCGTTTGTAGGATTTGCATAAAGTAACACAGGCAGACATCTAACAAAATATTATAACAGGAAAAAAGGTTGTCATTTGCGCTTACCCTTTGGCTCCATGTGAAACAAAACACAGAGGTTTTGGTTTACTTGAATGGCCATTAAAGTTTTAAGCCCACCCGCCACTTCACAGCAACCTCTGGTTAGGTGGGTCCTACCTAACGAAACCAAGAGCTGCTTTTTAAGCAACTACATGTCCTCATGCTGCTTCTCAGCCAAGAGACAGGCTGGTGGGTTTATAATTATACCCTCAACAGGAACATTTCCACTTTAGTATTAAAAAGTAAAACACTGAAAGGGGCAGCAGAAAAAATGACCTGGCTGGGAATACAACAAAATATACAAATATGCAAAAGAAACGGTTTTGCGCCTATTCCCTACCAGGACGGCTGCATAAACCAGAAGTATCCATCCCACTTCGTGTTTAACACATAACAAGAAAAAAGGTGGTCATTTGCACTTAACCCTATGACTCCATGTGAAACAAAAGACAGAGGTTTTGGTTTACTTGAAGGGCCATTAAATTTTTATGCACACCTGCCACTTCACAACACCTCTGGTTAGGTGAGCCCTACCTAATGAAACCAAGAGCCGCTTTCTAAGCAACTACATGTCCCCATGTTTTCGCATGGAGCCACAGGGTAAGCGCAAATGACAACCTTTTTTCTTGTTATGTTTTATATATGACTAGGTGGAAAGCCTGCCCAGAGGGCAGTCTATTGTTAAGCGAAGCAGCTCACATGGATATATTTGCCCCCGCTCACTTGGGTAGATTTGCCCCAGCTCACATGGGTATAATTGCCCCAGCTCACATGGGTATATTTGCCCCCAGCTCACATGGGTATAATTACCCCAGCTCACATGGGTAAATTTGCCCCAGCTCACATGGGTATAATCGCCCCCAGATCACATGGGTATATATTCCCCCACATGGGTATATTTGCCCCAGCTCACTTGGGTATATTTGCCCCAGCTCACATGGGTATATTTGCCCCAGCTCACATGGGTATATTTGCCCCCGCTCACATGGGTATATTTGGCCCCCAGCTCACATGGGTATAATTGCCCCAGCTCACATGAGTATAATTGCCCCAGCTCACATGGGTATAATTGCCCCCAGCTCACATGGGTATAATCACCCCCAGATCACATGGGTATATATTCCCCCAGCTCACATGGGTATATTTGCCCCAGCTCACATGGGTATATTTGCCCCCGCTCACATGGGTATATTTGCGGCGATAGGCTGCGCGCGCATCCTGGTCCACTGGATGCACGAGCAGCCTATAGCCGTCTGCTGCGAGCGCATCCGGCTCTACAGGATGCGCGCACAGCCTTTACCCGGCTGCTGCGTGCGCATCCTGTAAACGCCGCAGCACGCGCCGCAGCGGTTGGATGCGCGCGCGGCACCCGGGTAGAGGCTGCGAGTGCATCTGGCTCTACAGGATGCACGCGCAGCCTCTACCCGGCTGCTGCGTGCGCATCTTGTAACCGCCGCGGCAAGCGCACAGCCGGCTCGTGCCGCGGCGGTTGCATGCGCGCGCAGCCAACTGCCGCTGGTTGCGCGCGCATGCGCAGTACAGGCTTGGCGATGGACACGCCAAGCCTTACTGCATTATAGTATAGATGTGGGCTGGATACCTCTGGTTTACGCAGCCGCCCTTGTAGGGAAAAAGGAGCGATACTGTTTTTTCTGCATATATCTAACAATAAATACCTGTGCTAAAATAACTAAACTTACAGTTTTCTAGTCTAACTACTTTCAATTGTAAATAAATCACTTAGTATTGACTCCAAAATTTGAGAAGCCTGACAGCCCTCAGTAACCTGATCATAATAATGGATATTATACATTACCTGTTTAAACAGGCTGCAGATTGATCTGTCAAGTCACGCACTATGAACCTCTAACACACGGCCTCTTTTCCAACTCGTGGTAATAGGGCATTGCTTAAGGGTAAATGCAGAGCAATTTGTTAACCCTTAGTGGCTCCCAATTACTTGCTCAATTAAAAGTGAGCTCCTTATAGCGTTTCAACTTGTAATGGTAGGGAGCCACAAACAGATACTTGCAGTGCTGGGACTCCATGGAGACAACTGGAAGGAGAGTAGGACTACTTCTGCAAAATGAAACAGAGTAAGACCATACAACAGTGGTTCCCAACACTGTCCTCAGGGAGCACTATCAGCCCAGATTTTAAGGATTTCCTTGGAGAAATGCAGACTGAATTCTGCAATCACTGAGTAGCAAATCATATCACCTGTGCTGTGCTTCAGATATCTGGCAAACCTGGCCTAATAGTGTTTCCTAAGGACAGGGTTGGGAAGCACTGCCGTACGAAATAGTGGTAACCAGAGGCATAACTACCAGGGGTGCAGTGTGTGGCACTTCACCTTGGCCCAGGAGTCTTGGTGCCCCACAATTGGCTGCCAGGGCCTCACCTGGGCCATATGGCTAGGGACTGTGGCCTCGCCTTGGCTGCAAGGCTAGGACACGGGCCTCATCTGGGCCTCATGGCTAGGGGCCAGGGCCTCAACTGGGCTGCACAGCCAGCCGGGGCACATCGCCTGGACCGCACAGTCAGCCAGGGTCTCAGCTAGGCTGCTCGGCCGCAAATATGTCAATAGGACTTAAAGTGAACTTGTTATGCCCTCCAGGTGGGCTCATTTGATATTGAATTACTCTGAATATAGGTCTTGGCGTTTTTTGGTGACAAATAAAATTGAAAATACTGAGCAAGTCCCTGTCAAAGATTAGCTGTCATTCACTTGTGGTGGAAAGACGCATGGGGCAGTGACGCTCTGTTTGGAAAGATGTTCTACAGAAGAGCCCGCTGTTCAATCTCACACCTGATTCAATGTTGGCACAGTGACTGACAAGTCAACATGCCGATGGCACAGCTGAGGACCAATTGTGCTGACCAGCAGGCCCCTGGAACCAGGTAAATACCAGCTGCGATGTCTCATCAACGGATGAGATCTGGCATTGATCTTAAACACCAAGGCGATATACAAACCTGTGATGGGATATACCAGCCAAACTGCTCCCGTTAACAACAGGTGCATTTGAAGGCAACTGAAACTCTACCCCAGTTGTAATAAAAGTACTGTCACAGTGTGCTTAGCCTACAAAAAATATCCATCTATTGTACCTTTACTATCGCAGCCATATACTATTTGCAGGAGTAGGAAATTTCCATATTCGTTCCACAATAAAAAAAAAATATTTTATTTTTTATAACAAATTTTCTAGTAACAATTATTTTAAAAACGGTTACAGGCAGTAGCAGTCACACAGCTCACCAGTCAAATACAATCAAAATATAACCAGGCCCCGCGGGGCACTTATCTGCACGTTTGGTGGGAATGCCCCGTCATCTCTCCCTTCTGGCGCCTGGTGCGGGATACGGTGACGACGGTCACGGACCTTGACCTGCCACTTACCCCGGAAACATTCCTCCTCACACACGTCCGTTGCCCAGTGACCACCTTTAAGAGATCGGTAGCGCTGCCGATGCTTATGACGGCACGCCTGATTATTGCTCGCTCCTGGAGATCAGAGTCACCTCCCTCCTACCGCGACTGGCTGGCAAGAATGGAGGAGGTGCGGAACCAGGAGGACCTGGTTGCTCGGACAGAGGGAAAACTGGAGGCACACCTGCACAAATGGTACCACTGGTGCGCGTACCTACCTTCCGCGGAATGCCGGGACCGTGCCGGAACGTGAGGACCGTGGCGGATGATCGACCTTCTGGCTGCCCTCCCTCCGGTCCTTGGGGGCCTCCGGCCTTCCGGTCGCCGCCGCCCGCCCCCCCCTTCGGGTTGCGGGTTGACTACGCAAACGGTCTGCCCACCGCGACCGGGTTACGGTCTGATCCGTCCTCCCCCCCTTTTTTTTTTTTTTTTTTTTTTTCCTTTTTTCTTTTCCCTTTTTCTTTCTCTCCTTTCTTCTGTCTGTTACCTCTTTTCCCTCTCTTATCTCCCCCCCTTCCCCTCTCTTCAGCTCCTATCCCATACCCACCCTTCCCCACCCAGATACTCGCTCCACCCCCCCCCCGCTCCTCCCCATATACCGTCCCTGACACCGCTCATCCTCTACCCAACACATACTCATCTCAGAGACCGCCCTCCCCAACTGCTTGACTAGAGCCAAATACAACCACACCCTTTGCCGAACTGACACCCCCGTGCCCTTCCGCCCTGTAGATGCCCATGAGATCTGCCACGACGCTCAGCGGACTTCGATAAGTTATATCACCCATACCCTTTACATGATGTTTTCTCTTTGTTACCCTGCATGTATCTGCACTGTACATAAACGTTTAATTCTTGATGGCAATGTTCTGTACCATATAGACACTTATTGCTGTGTATATGACTTTATTTGTTTAGCTTTGAATAAAAAAAAAAAAAAAAAATATAACCAGGCTTCACTTACCCATAGATCATGCTCAGCATAATCAAACAGCAACCAAACTTTTCTATCGCTGTGAGACAGGAATACTTTCTGTAATGCAATCACATTCGGATGCTTCAACTCACGTAGCAGCTGAAATAAAGACATGTTTATGTTATATAAAAGAATGTGAGCACCGTGGACATATATTACAAAAAACAGTTGAATGCCACGGTGAAGTAAGACCTGATAGGTACTGTTTTTGCTTTTAAATGAAGTTTTAACATTGATATAGAAAACCAATCTTAAGACAAAAAAGACGACTGAGGAACCTATACTTGTAAAGCTGGTTTAATGAACTGAATATGTTCTACTTAAAGTGAACTGCCAATCATTTTTACAGAACTCAAAAAGTAGTATAAAATATACGTGGGTTCTGTGATTTGAAAAAAAGAAAATAAGACCTTTTTATTATTTCAAGTTACGCCAAACTGTCAGGCTGTATTGGCGCATGGTAATGAATGAGTGGAAAACGTGCCTGTACATACAATATCATACAGGGTTATTAAAAAAGAATCAAAAAGTCACCGTACGATCGGTGACTTTTCGTTCCCTGCACTTCGGGGCGATTCGGCGAGAGTGCGCTGCGTCCGCAACGTCCGCATAGCTTTGTGTGTGAGTGATGGAACGTAGTCAGGCGGACTGTATTTTTGACGTCCTGCATTTTGACGGACAAAATGTTTTTCATATTAATTTATTTTCCCTTCTACATCAGTCAAAAAAAACGACAATCACAAAAATGGACTGTGTGGCCACTACCTTGTCGTCAGTCAGAAAGTACGTCCATTGTGCACGGACGCACAGTCTGCACAGAATGCGCTCGTCTGACCCTAACCTGAAAGTTTGACATTTGAAACGCTGTTTGCAAAAAAACTACTGAACGAAAATGCCTGGAATTTAAAAATAAGATCCTATGAATGATAATAAAAAGGGCAGTTACAGTAAAAATAAAAGATGATTAAAAAAAAAAAAACGGGAAAACTATTTTGTCAAAAATAATCCGAAAAAATGCCTAACAGATCCTAAAAAATCTATAACTCTTTTTACTGCAGAATATAATATTAAACGGTTTCTTAGATGTTGAATTAAAACGGGAATATTTTTAACATTGAAGCCTATGGGATTCGCCTGAATAAATCTGTCAAATGAGACCACCGAACAGCAGGGCAATGCAGCAACTTTTCCCTGCTGTATTATGTTCTCTGAATAGACGAAGCTATGGGGATTTCACTGCCCTCGAACAGGCACCGAACAGGCACCGTAAGTGCAGGCAATTCGCCAACATTTGGTGAACTACCTGCTCTCTGAATAGCCGCATGGCCAGGAAAGGTTACCGTACGCTGAATTTCAGTGTTCTGTTACCTTTCGGACACAATTCGGAAGTCTTTGAATCACCCCCATAGAAGGAATGCATATATGCAAGAATATTTTTCATTATTATAAAGGCAATACATGAGTGACTAAAGATTAATATGAAGCTTCAATACATTTGTAAGAAATTTTGCAGGTATCATCTTTTATCTTAATTTCCTTGTTTCCTTTTTTTTTTTTTTTATTCAAAGTGGTGTGACCAAATTACAACAAAGCGGATCTGAGAACTCAGTATCCACCACTTATATGGTTTACAGGACAGTGTCAAAACTTAAACAGAGATAAACAACAGTATCGTGTAATACGTGTTGAGAGTAGATTTGTAATTCGTCGGTGCGGTCATGTAAGAGGGGTGAGAATGTAAGGTGCGGTATAATACAGCGCTGAAAGGTAGGGAAGGGGAAAGAGGGGATAAGAAAATTTGAGAGAGAAAGGAGAGTAATACCCCGTCTCGTCTCCGTGAGATGTGCGCGGTTCCACTCCTACACACGTGTAGACGAACAGTTCATCCATGGGCGTGGCAGGCCTCGTGTGTACAGGGGGGGGGGGGGAGGAGAAAGAAAAAAAAAAAAAAAAAAGGGGGGGGTGGGTCGCACAGTTCCCCTCCGGCACCACCAGCTAGGGTTCAGGGGAGGTGAGGCTGATATATAGGGTCATGGCTTTCCCGGAGGGCGTGAGGGTATGGGGTGTTTATGAATCCGGGGGGGCGGGAGAGGCGTGTTATCAAAAGTCGGCTGAAGAGTGGAGGGGGACAGGACACGAGGGAGAGGGAAAAGAGCAAGGTCGGAGCTTGTATGTTAGAGTGAGAGGGCAGGGAAGAGATGGACACTCGCTCAGGGTCGTAGGTTCGGAAGGGAGGGTTGAGGGGTCTCAGAATAGCGGAAGGTGTTCGACCCTGACTCGAGCCATGTCCCTAAGCAACGCACAGGAAAGGTAGAAAGAAGGGCGTCCTGGTGGTGGGAGCCCTCAAGAACCACTGCACCGCTCCCATTCCTTTCAGGCTGCTCTGGAGCGGCAAGATGCAGTAGATAAGTAGGCACACCAATGGAACCATTTACGAAGGTGTTTCTCTATTTTGCCATCCACCCTGGCCTCCAAGTCCTCCACTGTCCGCACCTCCTCCATCCTGGCCAACCAATCCCTATATGCGGGGGTAGAGGTCGATCCCCAGGCTCTTGCCACCAGCAGTCTGGCTGTCATCAGCATCGGAAGGGCCACCGACTTCCTAAGCGACTGAACCGAGCATGGTGTGTGGGTGAGGAGAAATGTCCCCTGGCGTAAGAGGGAGGTCCAGATCCGTGACCTCGGCCACTGTGTCCCTTATCCGTTTCCAGTAAGGGGTGAGCATCTGGCAATCCCACCAGATGTGTAGGTATGTGCCTACCGCATCTCCACACCGCCAGCACTCCTGAGTGGCTCTCAGGCCTATCCGGAACAAGAGCGCGGGCGTGCAGTACCATTGCGTGATGACTTTGTAAGAATTAGATTGTAGACGGGCCTGTGGAGAGCCCCTGTGGGCTAGTTCATATGTGTAATTTCCTTGTTTCTAACTCGGAAATATAGGAATTTTTTTTTGCTTGAAAATGTACTCTTTGAAATAAGGGTTTGCGTATAAATTTCCATTAAGAGATTGTTAAGGCAAATAGAATTTTAATTAAAATACATGTACTGTATGCTTTTACAGTACATATATAAAACAAACAATGCAGCAGCATTCACTGCCCTCCTCCTTTAACCATTCTACCCCACTGGCTCCCTCACTCCCTTCTACTATGTCTTCCTTTTCTCCGGTCTCGGAGGAGGATGTCTCCGCAGCTTTCATGTCCTCGTGCCCAACCACTTGTCCACTTGACCCCATCCCCTCACACCTTATTTGTTCTGTCCTACCAGTAATTGACCCTGCATGGACTCATATTTTTAACCTCTCCCTCGCCTCTGAACTCTTCCCTTCTGCATTCAAACATGCTCTGATCAACCTCATTCTAAAGAAGCCATCTCTTGACCCCACCTCCCTTTCAAACTACCGTCCCATCTCTCTGCTCCCCTTTGCCTCCAAAATCTTAGAACGTCTGGTCTATAACCAGCTCACCAGTTTTCTTGCTGCTAACTCTCTACTTGATCCGCATCAGTCCAGCTTTCGCTCTCAACACTCTACTGAGACTGCTCTGACCAAGGTGACTAATGATTTAGCTGCCGCTAAAACCAAAGCTCACTTCTCCCTCCTTATTCTTCTTGACCTTTCCGCTGCATTTGTGACTGTTGACCACCCTCTCCTGCTCCTCACGCTGCATCAACTTGGCCTCAGTGACACCGTTCTCTTATGGTTCTCTTCCTAATATCTCTCTTCACTCCTTATTGTATCCTTTGCTGGTGCCTATTCACCACCAATTCCTCTTTCAGTTGGAGTACCTCAAGGCTCTGTTCTACGTCCCCTACTCTTCTCAATCTATACGACCTCTCTTGGCCACCTCATCTATTCCTATGGACTCCAATATCACCTCTGTGCTGACGACACCCAAATCTACCTTTCTTTACCCAATTTCTCTCCTCCTATCAGCTGTCTCAGACTGGATGACTTCCCGTTTCCTAAAGCTCGACCTCCCTAAAACTGAACTTCTCGTCTTCTCTCCCTCTAAAACCTCCATTCCTGCACCTATTTCCCTTCAGGTGAATGGTGCCAACAGCACTTCTACCTCTCAGGCTTGTTGCCTAGGGGTACTCTTGGACCCTGATCTCTCCTTTACTCTTCACATTGTTGCTAACCAAATCTCGCTACTTCCACCTAAAAAACTTTGCACGCGTCCGTCCCAGTCTTAAATCAGGACTCTGCTAAAATACTCATCCAAGCCCTTATTATCTCCCGCCTTGACTACTGTAACCTCCTTCTCTCTAGCCTGAAGAGGTCCCAGATTCTGACTCTGCAGTCTGTAATGAACGCCTATGCCAGGCTCATACACCTCACCTCCGGCACCTCTCACACCTCACCCCCCTTTATCTACACTGGCTCCCTGTTTCCTTTAGAATCCAATTCATTATATTGGTGCTCACGTACAAAGCTCTCCATAACCTCGCCGCTACCTACATCTCCTCCCTTATTAGCAGGTACATCCCGTTCACTTTGCTCGGCCAATGATCTGATGCTATGAGTTCCTCGTACCTGCACCCCCAACTCTCGTCTTCAGGACTTCTCTCGAGCTGCCCCCTTTCTATGGAACTCCTTCCCCCGTAACATTAGACTCTCCCCTTCTCTCCAGCCCTTCAAGAAGTTTCTGAAAACGCATTACTTCAGAGAAGCCTATCGGATCACTACATGATCCCCCATTGTTCATTTCTTGCTACATCCTCCCACACACCTAGTGTGTCACCCCCATCCTCTTAGATTGTAAGCTCTCGAGCAGGGTCCTCCCTCATTCTGTTCTGTGTGTGTAACGTGTATGTATATTTGTTATTCTGTTTCTCCCACTGTACAGCTCTACGGAACCTGTTGGCGTTTTATAAATACTTGTAACTGTAACTAACTCAACTAAAGCAACAGATCCTGCCTCGTCTATTGATCTGAGTGCAGAGAAAATCTGTTTTTCAGTTTTTTAAAATGTATTTTCTTTAGTTTTTTGCCTCAAAACAAAAATTTAAATAGTAATTTTGGCATGTTTCTTTTTTTTGCTTGGGGATGGGTAGGGGCGCTCCACATTTCTGTGCCTACAGGCTCTTGAGGTGCAAATCAGGCCCTGAGGCTTTCAGCACGTCCGCTGTAGCGTGCGCAATATGTTCACGCGTTACAGTGTCTGGCCAGCCCTGTTGAAATGTCACAATGCTGCGACAGGCGTCGGAAGGCACGACAGTACAGGCGTACATTGTGCGCTCATCTGACACTTGCCATACAGCTTTTTTCTTTTTCCCAACGTAAGTCAAAACTAACTGATGCAATATAGCAATTCTTTTCCTCAACATTAGTCAAAATTAACTGATACTATACCGCTTTTTTTTCTTTTCTCAATGTCAGTCATAACTAACTGATACAATGTAACCACTTATAAAGTGCATCATTTCAATGGATGCATTTTACACACTTGTGTGACCTAGCCTTAAAGATCTAAACTATCCTTTGCTGTATACAGTGAGTAAAACAATGACTTTTCTATGGCAGAGATAATGTTTTACTCAGATAGCATTGAAAATATAGATTTCCTTTAAGGACATATGGATTCAATTAACTGAACTTTTAACCTTAGTAAGAGTCACATGCTTTCACAAAACAGAGGTGAGAGATGAGAAGAATGTAGAAGGCATGGCTAGAAACAGCAGGGCCAACAGATCAAGGATTAAGAAACACAAACTAGGAAAACAAGGCTCCCAACGATGACAACATTTAAATAGACTATATTTTCATTTAACAAACTTATTGTTTGTAACAGATCTCAGTACCCTGACTGGGTCACATCTTTCAATGCCGTTTCCTTGACGGACCCCTGTGTTCTCCCCAACAGACTCTTAAGCTTCATGTAAGGACTGGAGGAAGGCCTAAGGACCGGGAAACATAAAGAGCCGTTCTAGCATTTCCCAAAAATAAGACAGCGCTGTATACCTGGGACTTTTGAACAACTACAACTGTATATAGCTGCTAACTACACCATGAGTCGGGACTGTATGTAGGGCCAAAGTAGTAGGGCTGCAACTAACGATTATTCTCATAAAGATTAGTTGGTCAATTATTATTTTGATTAATCAATTCATCGGATAAAAGTTTTTTTTTACTTTAAAGCAATTTTATGTAAAAAAATAAATAACCACAACCCCTCCCCCTTTTTCATAAGCAATTTGCTTAGTGTACATAACTTTCGCACGTATGTACGTACGCAAATTGCGTACTTTTCACACAAGGTATGCGAGTGCTTGGTCAGAGGGATGGGTTGATGCTGCATGCGCAGCTTAAGCCCATGTTGGCTTTCTCAAATGAACGCGGCTACAAGCACTTGGTCATAGATGATGATATCAGCATGAAATCGGGGTTAATTAGCTAAAGTGGTCAGGGTGCATAGAGTGTCCCTTTTAATTAATTTTGTGACCAAACTGAGTGGGAGGAGGGACTGGAGGTGGAAGGGAGTGACTTTGCTCAAGTGACTTGACCTGAGTGTGAGAGGGAATGGGTATGGACAAAAGACCGGATCTGAGTGTGTGTCACGTTTCCTCCAAGAACTCGGTATCTGATCCTTGTACGCAGCACATCAATCCTTTCCCTCCGATCCTTCGAAATGGTAAACGACTATATCCTATGCTAGTATAAAGTAACGAATATACAGGAGTATACATAGGGATACAGAGAGTATGTCAATCGTAGCCAGGGGTCAGTATACCAGAGAGTATGTCAGTCGTTGCCAGGGTCAATAGTGCCTGAGAGTAAGTCAGAGAATATACACATTATAAGCAGCACTGAGAGGATATGAGAAACCACGTCAGGGCACTGAGAAAATAGATTGCCTGTGGTTTTAAACCCGGCGGTGCCATGTCATCACGCCGGGGTCCGCCCCCGGTGTCTCACGTGACGTCGCGATTCCTTTCAACACTTGGCACCCAGGCAGCGAAGACGATGCTGCCGGGCAAGTTCGGCGTGGGACGTGACAGTGTGGGAGGGAGTTTGGGGAAAGGGAACAGACCAAAGGGAGGGAATGGCAGTTCCCGACCAAAGAGGGTGTTGCAGGGAGAGTGGGTTGGTGGCACAGGACTCCAGCTTCATACAAGGATAAAACACAGGCATACAGCTCCTTGACCCAGTGGCGGTATCTTATTGTTTGTGTTATAGTTCTGCTACTGTTGTAAGCGGAATAAAAACAAACTGGTTGTGTCTGACATAACCCTAGAACTAAATCATACCTAGTAAAGCAGTGGCGTCTTCTCCAATCAGCTCCGAAGCTGAGGCTATTTAAATTTAACTCAGTCTGACTCTAAACAGTGTGTGCTGTACATGGGACGATTAATCGATACCGATTAATCGATGATTAAAATAGTTGACAACTATTTTAATCATCGATTAGTTGTCGATTAATCAATTAGTTGTTTCAGCCCCACAAAATAGAACTGGTTTTATTGGGGACAGGTACAGATATTTATGCAGTCAAACGTGTGTAGTTTACATACACAAAACCTCCCCTAGAAATGGTTGCGAGTTTCCCATGTTCTGAGTTCGGGAAGTTTCTTCGGTATGCTTCTCGGTAGTGTGAGACATACTCAGACCTGGTCCAGAGTGAGATAAACATTGCGCCAACATTTCTAGGCAGGATAAAATTACAGTTGTTGATGGTAAACAGGATCACAGTCTAAGACAGCAGATAATGGGAATGTGTTTGCCTGACAAGGCAGATTAACAAATACCACTCAAATGTACAAAAATATTAACATATGCCTGAGAGGGGGTGCCGGAAAAGGCTAACATAGCTAAACCCGCAATCCTATCAGCAGATAGCAACAAATAGAGAATAACATTATTCATACATAACACAGATTACAGAAACACCCTGCACCCCCCTACAGGCACAAGGTGACTTCAACACAAGAGAGAGAAGGAAATAATATAGAACATGACGCCTGCACCTCCCAAATAGGGCCATGCACCCCAAGTCCAAAGTGACGCATGTCGCCTTGTTTATTTACTATCTTTACCAAGATATACATATGTAAAAGCAGAGTCCATGGACCTCTCCCTCCTTAACTAAACCCACGTTGTTCACTTACCAGCTAAGCCACTGCTTTGACTACTTATCATGTAGGTTGTATAGCAGTGCATGATAGTGGCCCTTTAATCTGATTCTACTAAGAAAATTAACACCCCCTTTCCCCTTAAATAATTGGGCCGATGCTGCTGACAGTGCAGTACCTATTCTTGGTGCTGTAAGCCTTTGGAGACAGGAGGATGTCAAGTTGGTCCCCAGTTGGGGGGGATATTCAAATCCCATCTACCAATTGAAGGACAGAGGAAACTCCTCTGCTTGACACAGCAATATTGGACAAACAGGGCTGTAGGTAGGGGGTACTCAATGCAGCCTGACCACTTTAACTAAAGAGGTCAGGGCGCATAGAGTGTCCCTTCTAAGTTATTATTATTATAATTTGTATGGCGCCAACAGTTTCCCCACCGCTTTACAATAATGAAAGGGAACAAGATACAGATAAACGGACATAGGATGGAAACACTAGGTGTAGAAGGCCCTGCTCATAGGAGTTTACCGTCAAAACGGATTGTGGTTGAGGAAGACAAGGGGAGTTTTACTGGAAGGCAGGATCATTGGTGCCAGTGGTTCAGCAATGGTGGGGCAATGGAAGCGGCTTCAATCTTGTGTGAGTATGTGAGCAGAGGGATGAGTTGCATCAGTGATGTGGTACGTTAATCTGAAGAGATGGGTTTTGAAGGATTTCTTGAAGACCTGAAGATCAGGGGAGAGTTTAATAGGGCGAAGCAATTCATTCCACAAGACCGGAGATGCCCTTGAGAAGTCTTGGAGGCGAGAGTTAGCCGTGCGGGTCTTAAGTACAGGGTCTTAGTAAATAAAGCTTATGCATTTAGGTCAGGAGAGGGCAATCTGCATAACTCCATAACTAGCAGACAATTATTTATAAAGCCAAACAACGTATCCCGCAGTGCTGGTTGGGACAAAGCAAAAATAATATTAACAAAAAAGTTTGACAAAGAGAACAATGGCAAAAGTGGACCCTGCTCAAGAGTTTACAATCTAAGAGAAGTGGAGTGACACACTGAAGTGAGAGTAAATTGCAGAGTATGATAAGTAATGGGAGCATGGGGCTATGTGGCAAATAGATCCGGAGAGGTACAATGGGGTGGATTATTGAGTGAGTTGATAGGCCTCTCTAATGTAATCAGGGCCAGCCCAACCCACTGTGCTGCCTGGAGCGAAGGATGAATTGCTGCCCCCCACCCCCAAAAAAACATGGTGTGTATGAGCATATCACAGAGCGCCACATATCGCGGCCCACTGTCCCACACATCCACATACCGTCACACACGCACACTTCCACATACAGACACACACACTTCCACATACACACTTACATACTTCCACAGTCACACATGCAGTCACACAGACATAACACAACCGGTAACGGGGAGATGCAGAGGATTAATGACTCCGGAGGGCACAGAGTTACTGTTGATTATATTTCACAGGGTGTTCCTATAAATAGGAAGCGCCTCACTGAAGGTATGAAAGAAATTAGAAAAATGCTTGTTTTTTTTCACCATAGTTACATAGGCTGAAAAAAGACATGCGTCCATTGGGTTCAGCCTCTCACACATCACCTACTGCTGTTGATCCAAAAGAAGGCAAAAAATCCAGTCTGAAATGCTTGCCAATATGCAACATACTGGGAAAAAATTCCTTCTTGACCCCAGAATGGCAGTCAGCTTTCTCCTTGGATCAAGAAGCTTTTACCCACATATTAAATATTATAACCCTTAATATTCTGTGTCTGCAGGAAGTCATCCAGTCGCTTTTTAAAAGTCTGTACAGTCTCTGACCCAACCACCTCAACAGGCAGAGAATTCCACAGCTTTATTGTTCTCACCGTAAAATAACCCTTCCTATGCTTTAGGCTGAATTTTCTTTCTTCCAGTCTAAATGGGTGACCTTGTGTCATGTGTATAGTCCTGTTAACGAATAGGTTATCAGACAATGGTTGATAATGGCCCCGTATATATTTATATAAGGTTATCAGATCCCCTCTAAGGAGCCGTTTCTGTAAACTAAACAGGTTTAAGCTTGTTAGTCTTTCCTCATAACTTAACCCTTCCATTCCCCTTATTAATTTAGTTGCCCGTCTCTGCACTTTTTCTATAATATCATTTTTTAAGACAGGTGCCCAAAATTGCACGCATATTCAAGGTGCGGTCTGACCATTGTTTACACAGAGGCATGATTTAATAATTCAGGGAATATTGGGGGGGGGTAAAAGCCATAAGGCGGCATTAAAACATGCGTCATTTCTGTAGTTTCCCATCAAACGCTGGCAGCTCCATACAAAACCCCCCCCCCCTCAGTTTAGAAAGGTAAAAATTTGATTTATTTTCTTTACCAAAGTCACCCAAGCCTTGCCAGGCCAGTGAGAAACAGATCCCCCAGCTATTAACAACTAACTACAGCTCCCATCATGCTGTGCGGGCTGTAAGGGAGCTGCAGATTGTCTTCAATCTGGGCCCCAGCATGCAGCCCTCAATCGGCAGCTCCCTCAGGACTCTGGGATAGGGTGTCTGTCCAGGCCTACCCTCAACCAGGACAGAGGAGCTGGCAGTGCTTTATGGGGGCAGCAACATGTCCCTGTGAGGAGGGATGGGCGGGAGGGGAACCTCCATAACACACACGGGGGGCACAGGGTCTCCTGAATAAAATCAAGCCAAGGCTACGTCCTCAGCAGCCTCATGGTTCCCCGGGATTCATTTAAAGGCGGCACTATTGCCTACATCATCAGAGCCCTGACGCGCGTGTCATGTGACAGGCTCTAAACACCGTGTTCCGTCTCACAGGTGCACTGCGCTGCAGGAGAGACCACAGCCAGGCTGCATAGCTGGTAAAATTTAAGCATGGAGGCCTGCTGAAAGGGGCAGGCGCCGGCCCGCTGAAAGGGGCAGTCGCGTGCTGCAGGGGCAGGCGCGGTTTGGTTTTCAACAGAACACTGTCCTGCAGCCGTGTTCGGGCTGGTGACCTTTGAAAGAGCAGCAAAATGCTGCCCCTGACAAAGTGCTGCCTGGAGCGGCTGCTCCATCTCGCTCCATGGACGGGCCAGCCCTGAATGTAATGCATGTTTAGAGACATCTTCAAAACTGGAGGCATAGGAAGAGTCAAATGCTGCAACAACTAAAATATCCCCTAGGGTAGTGGTCACCAACCTTGCCTTTCCAGATGTTTTGTAAAAACATTTCTCGTGATGCACAACAAACCTGAGCTGAGCATCATAGGATGTGTAGTTCCAAAACATCTGTAGGGCGAAGATTGCTGATACTTGCTCCAGTGGTTCTCTACATATCGGTAGTCCAGGATGATCAAGGGGCATGATCCTGTTAGCAGTCCCAGACCTGCAAGAACAGTTCCACAAGTAAATAATAAAAGTACTAAAAGCGCATTCGTTACTGAATTCCTTCAATAAATAAGGTCGGACATAATGATAAAATGCTATCAGAAATGAGAACACATGTCCTTCAGTAGGATGCCACTGGTGCAATGCTGCCAGTGGCGTCACTAGGGTTGGTGTCACCCGGTGCGGTAACTTATGGTGTCACCCCCCCCCCGAGTTTTACGGATTTTTTTTTAACTACTCTTACTCCTAAATCAGTACTCCCATATAACACTGAATGCTCATACACACAGCGAACATTACTGTGAGGTTTATTGCTGTGGAGCTCTCTCATACGCTCACACAACTTTTTGCCAACTGCCAGCAAGTACGATGCCTGTTCGAAGGCAGTGAAAGCACACATGGATATATATTGCCCCCAGCAGCTCTGGATATATTGCCCCCAGCAGCTCACCCATGGATATATATTGCCCCCAGCTCACATATGGATATATTGCCCCAGTTCACAATTATATATTGCCCCCAGCAGCTCACCCATGGATATATATTGCCCCAGCTCACATATGGATATATTGCGCCTCAGCTCACATATGGATATATTGCACCTCAGCTCACACATGGATATATTGCGCCTCAGCTCACTCATGGATATATTGCGCCTCAGCTCACACATGGATATATTGCCCCAGACCAGCTCACACATGGATATTGCCCCAGCTCTCATGGATATGCCCCCAACACACATGGATACTGCCCCAAGCACACATGGATACTGCCCCCAGCACACATGGATACTGCCCCCAGCACACATGGATACTGCCCCCAGCACACATGGATATGCCCCAGCTCCTCTCATGGATATGCCCCAGCTCCTCTCATGGATATTGCCCCAGCTCCTCTCATGGATATACTTCCCCAGCTCCTCTCATGGATATACTTCCCCAGCTCCTCTCATGGATATACTGCTCCAGCTCCTCTGATGGATATTGCCCCAGCTCCTCTCATGGATATTTCCCCAGCTCCTCTCATGGATATTGCCCCAGCTCCTCTCATGGATATACTGCCCCAGCTGCTCTCATGGATATACTGCCCCCAGCTCCTCTCATGGATATACTGCCCCCAGCTCCTCTCATTGATACTGCCCCAGCTCATGGATAATGTCCCAGCTCATGGATAATGCCCCAGCTCATGGATATTGCTCCCCAGCTCATGGATACTGCCCCCAGCTCATGGATATTGCCCCAGCACATGGATAATGCCCTAGCTCATGGATAATGCCCCAGCTCATGGATAATGCCCCAGCAGCTCATGGATATACTGCCCCAGCTCATGGATACTGCCCCAGCTCATGGATACTGCCCCATCTCATGGATATGCCCCAGCTCATGGATATGCCCCAGCAGCTCATGGATATACTGTCCCAGCTCATGGATACTGCCCCAGCTCATGGATATGGCCCAGCTCATGGATTTGCCCCAGCTCATGGATTTGCCCCAGCTCATAGATATTGCCCCCAGCTCATGGATATGCCCCAGCAGCTCATGGATATGCCCCAGCTCATGGATATGCCCCAGCAGCTCATGGATATGCCCCAGCAGCTCATGGATATGCCCCAGCACATGGATATGCCCCAGCAGCTCATGGATATGCCCCAGCAGCTCATGGATACTGCCCAGCAGCTCATGGATATGCCCCAGCAGCTCGTGGATACTGCCCCAGCAGCTCATGGATATGCCCCAGCAGCTCGTGGATACTGCCCCAGCAGCTCATGGATATACTGCCCCAGCTCATGGATACTGCCCCAGCTCATGGATATGGCCCAGCTCATGGATTTGCCCCAGCTCATGGATTTGCCCCAGCTCATAGATATTGCCCCCAGCTCATGGATATGCCCCAGCTCATGGATATGCCCCAGCAGCTCATGGATATGCCCCAGCTCATGGATATGCCCCAGCACATGGATATGCCCCAGCAGCTCATGGATATGCCCCAGCAGCTCATGGATACTGCCCAGCAGCTCATGGATATGCCCCAGCAGCTCGTGGATACTGCCCCAGCAGCTCATGGATATGCCCCAGCTCATGGATTTGCCCCAGCTCATGGATTTGCCCCAGCTCATGGATATACTTCCCCAGCTCATGGATTTGCCCCAGCACCTCATGGATATGCCCCAGCAGCTCATGGATACTGCCCCAGCAGCTCATGGATACTGCCCCAGCAGCTCATGGATATGCCCCAGCAGCTCATGGATATGCCCCAGCAGCTCATGGATATGCCCCAGCTCATGGATACTGCCCCAGCAGCTCATGGATTTTCCCCAGCTCATGGATACTGCCCCCAGCTCATGGATTTGCCCCAGCTCATGGATTTGCCCCAGCTCATGGATTTGCCTCAGCTCATGGATATGGCCCCACCTCATGGATAATGGCCCAGCACATGGATATGCCCCAGCTCACCTCCTGTGCCGCGTGTTCGCTCCCTCTGAGCTTCCGGCGGCGGCGTGCAGCTTGGGCGCTCGCCTGGTGGAGCCACGTGACCAGCCGCGATTGGCTGGTGACGTGTTTTCCCCAGGCGAGCGCCGACGCTGCATAGCTTCGACGCTCGCAGGGAGCGAACATGCGGCGGAGGGTGAGACACCCGCCCTTAGGGTGACGGTGTCACCCTAAGGGCGACACCGTCACCGTCTCCCTAAGGGCGGGTGTCACCTGGTGCGGGCCGCACCCCCTGCCCCCACGTAGCGACGCCACTGAATGCTGCTGATACTGTTCTGGTACAAACTTCACTTTTCACAATGTGAATACTTTTTATTTATTCAGCTGTGCTGTTCGATAGTCAGAACATCATTCCATGCAGTAATACAAAACATAGCATAATAAAAACAAAAACACTAGAGCATGTATACTGTAAGGCCCCATTCACACCTAAGGTCTTGACTACTGGAAAGTCTTGGTTCACTGTAGTTAACACAACAAACACCCAGCACAGGAGCAGGATCCACCAGTATGAGCTACAGCAGATTACATTTTCAAAAGAGTACTTTGGCCTATAGCAGGGCTTTCAAATTCACAGCCCCGCAAATGTTGATGTCTACAATTTCCAGAATTATTTCAATGCATTAGATAGCCAGAGAATTCTGGGAGTTGTAATTCAGAAACATTTGGGAAGACGGTTTTTGACAGCCCTGGCAGTTATAGCAAACCTGCTGTATAGGAATGTATGCAAACAGCATTAATCCCACACCTGGGGAGGGGGGTGATTTAGAAGTCACAAAAGACAAGGCAGCTTATTCCACCACTGGCACTGATTCACAAAATCCAAGTATGTTTATAGGCATTTTGTGGCTTATTTTTAAGGACATTTGAGATAAAATAATACGTCCTACTGAAACAGGCAAACTATACCTTTTGATATCCTCAAATTAACTTCACATGGGAAGAAATGGTCTTGGAAGCCCAGTGCCTTTGTGGAGACAATGAATTAAGAGGACAAAGAACAACATTATCTCTGCTGTACAAGCCTCTAGCAGATTACTATTTGATATGAACATCATCAGTGTTAGTAATCAGGACTCTGCTAAAATGCTCATCCAAGTTCTTATTATCTCCTGCCTTGACTACTGTAACTTCCTTCTCTCTTGTCTTAAAAGATCCCAGATTCTCCCTCTGCAGTCTGCAATGAATGCCTGTGACAGACTCATACACCTCACATCCCAAACCTCTCACACCTCACCCCTTTGTCAATCTCTGCAATGGCTCCCGGTTTACTTTAGAATCCATTTCAAAATTCTGGTCCTCCCGTACAAAGCTCTCTATAAATGTGCCCCCGAATACATTTCCTCCCTTATTAGCAGGTACATCCTGTCCCAGCCACTTCGCTCTGCCAATGATCTGATCCTAACAGTTCCTCGTATCCGCACCCCAACTCTCACCTTCAGGACTGTGGCAGACCGCCTGGCACACCCACTGTGTGCCTCTGGCAAGCTCTAGCTTTCTCCAAGCTGGACCCAGACATCCAGGATTCTCAGCTCAAAACCTCCCTAAAATCACCAGGCATGACCAGTGTTTTAGAGTGAAAAGCAAGACTGACTCTTTATTTTAAAACATACAGCTATGTGCATTAAGGGACAACCCCCTTCATGAATAAATCACAGATACTATCAACAATCCAGTAACAGGACAATGGGAAGGTACATTCAAAACAATGGACTGTTTACATAGGCAACTTATTTTAAACTGCCTGGTAGTTCCAGGCGGAAAGGAGGGTTGCTGTGGAAGCAGAGCATGTGAAAACAAAGAAATCAATTACTTATAGGGGGTGTATGCTATACAGAGAGGATAGCTAATACACAGGTGTATACTATACAGAGACAAGATAGTAATACAGAGGGAATGTACACAGTATATACAAAAGGAAACTCTACGATAAATACATAAGTGAATAATACTCAGACACAGTTCAACATAAATCCTGGATTCCCTGGGCAATCCATTTGGCAAACCCCAGGTAGCACCTTGGTCTATAGTCAGTAGGAAGGAGGCTAGCCCCCAGGCTCCTCCAAGTGCTGCAGAGACAGCTGAGTCTTTCACAAGGACTTCTCCCGAGCTGCCCCCCTTTCTATGGAACTCCCTCCCCCACACCAGACTCTCCTCGTCTCTTCAGTCCTTCAAGAAGTCTTTGAAAACACACTACTTTAGTGTTCATTTCTTGCTCCATCTTCGCACCCAGCCCACATGCACCCCGCTACTTCTTGTACTCTATTCATCCTCAGCTAGTGTGTGTCACGCCTCTCCTCTTGAATTGTAAGCTCTTGAGCAGGGTCCTCTCTCCTACTGTTCTGTGTATTTAACTTGTATGTATATTTGTTATTCTGTCTCTCCCAGTGTACAGCGCTACTGAATTTGTTGGCGGTTTATAAATGCTTGTAACTGTACTAATCAAAGCATGTACTATTCTTTCTCTGGAGGAATAAAACATTATAAAATGATACCCAGAGAAGCATCGGATTTTATTTATTTATTTTGTTTTATTTCTCTATTATAGCTAATGTATCATGACATCATCTTAACAGATCTCTCCCATGCAAAGGCGTCAGTTCATAAATCAAACAGTCTGGTCATTTTGGAAACGAACTGTGGTAATCCGGGAGATGTATAGGCCCCAATTGGTTTAATTTTATAGCACACTCGTTAACGCTCAGTGCTTCGGCTGCAGGCACTTTGCCAACCATCACTGCAAAACATCTTGGAGCAATTCTTGAGGGTGAAAGGCTTCTTTGCAAACAAGAGAGTCACTTTCCAGTTCTCCCATTCGAGCGCTTTTGGGCAGCTAGTCTTGGCTTGCAAAGTGGCATGTCTACCTTTGTATATTTGTACGGCTAGTTGTAAACAGCTGCTCTGCCTCAATGGCCTTATTCAAAGAGGTGTTGTTTGACTTGCAATGTGAGTGGTGTTGCTTGCTCAGCACTCAGGATTGTGTTACACATCACATGCTGCCACTGATGTGTTCATCTACTGTTGGGCTTTTGTCCTCTGCTGCTTGCTAGCTAGAATCGTGCCTCAGCTGTTACATTTTATTCGGTTGCTGCTCGTGATCTCATTTATAAACACTCTCCTCCTTTCTATGAAGCATCTCACATACCAAAAACACTGCCACCTCTACAATCATATAGGTGTATTTCACAACCGCTGCAACCCATTCTATTTTGACAAAACTACCGTGAATTCACTATTCACCATAGGGTCACCGCAGTGTGGTGAAGATGGTGTCGCTAAAGCCTCATGAAATTTGGCGAATGTCGCAGAAGAGCACCGAAGACCGTCGAACTGGCCTTGGCAAAATCCACTGAACTACAGGAAAAAAACAGAACTGTATTTTCCAAATAGGTGTTTATCCCCTTAACCCCCTGTTGAACCATTTCACTCCTGGGTGCTGAGCTCATTTTCACCATTTTTTGCTCATTATGTTTAAACGTGATTTGAAGTCATGTTATATTGTAGAACCCAGATAAGGCTAATGTCAGAGGAACGCAGTCAGAGCGCATTCTGCGTGCGTGCACAACGGACGGACGTACTGACGGAAGATACTGTAGACACCACACGGTCCGTTTTTGTTGAAGGACATAGAAAAAAAAGGGAACTACGGGAAATAAAATTAATATGAAAAATGATAAAAATTTGAAATGGATATGAAAAGCCATTTTGTGCGTCAAGGTGCTGGACATCGCAAATGCGCTGCATCTGACATCTCCTCATCACTCACACAGAACGCTACGTGGACGTGGTGCACGCTGCGTGTCCGTGGTAGCGGTTTTACGTTCTTGCCTAACTTGCGTCCGTTTGCCACGTGCGTTGTGCGTGCGCAGTTCGGTGCGCACGTACTTCGTGTGTGGGTCTCTATTGCTCATGATTCTATGCTATGACGGACGTTAAACTGTGCGGCAACACAGACGTGATAACTGCGTTCGTCTGACATGGGCCTAAATTATAGGTTATCCTTTTTTCAGCTGACTCAGGAGATTCAAAATATATAATTTCTATGTGTATATTGTGATCCCGCACATCACAGGGGCGCTGTAGCACGGTCCTCTAGGCAGTGGCGGAAGTACCAGGGTCGCAGCGGTCGCATTTGCAACCGGGCCCTGGCATTCTGTCACTGGAGGGGGGCCCAGGCAGCCGCCTGATTCCGGCAATCAGCGCCGGAATCTGGGAGCAGCGCCGCCAGCCATTCCTCTCCCTACGAGCGGCCGCCGGCTTGCAGCTTGGCCGCTCGCGTGGGATGGGAACCACCTGACCAGCGCACGAGATCTCGCGAGAACATGGCTGCACTGGTCAGGTGGTTCCCGGCGAGCGGCCAAGCTGCATGCCGGCGGCCGCTCGGGAGAAGAACGGCCGCAGAGCAAGGTGAGAGCTGGGGGCAAATACATGCATGAGCTGGGGGCAAAAACATGCATGAGCTGGGGGCAAACACATGCATGAGTTGGGGGAAAATACATGCATGTGAGCTGGGGCAATATACCCATGTGAGCTGGGGGTCGAATATACCCATGTGAGCTGGGGGGCAAATATACCCATGTGTGAGCTGCTGGGGCAATATATACCCATGTGTGAGCTGGGGGGGCAATATATATCCATGTGTGAGCTGGGGCAATATATATCCATGTGAGAGCTGGGGGTATATCCATGTGAGCTGGGGCAATATATATCCATGTGTGAGCTGGGGCAATATATCCATGTGAGCTGCGGCAATTTATATCCATGGGTGAGCTGGGGCAAACATATCCATGTGTGAGCTGGGGGCAATATATCCATGTGTGAGCTGGGGCAAATATATCCATGTGTGAGCTGGGGGCAATATATCCATGTGTGAGCTGGGGGAAAATATATCTTTGTGAGCTGGGGGCAATATATATCCATGTGAGCTGGGGGCAATATATACAGTTGTGTTCAAAATTATTCAACCCCCAATGCTGTAAAGGGTTTTAGGGAATTTAGTGTACATTTGTAATTGTATTCAGAATGAAATCCTACAAGGACTTTTTAAAGAACCATATGCAACTAAAATGACAACAATTGGTTTTGTAATACAGTAGTAAATGTTTCTTTTGTGAATTCTTCATTGACACAATTATTCAACCCCTTAAAGACTACCACTCTGAAGAACAGAGGTTCATTCAAGTGTTTTCAATCAGGTATTGAAAACACCTGTGGATGTCACGGGAGCAGAAAAAACCCGCATAATAAGCACCAATTAGGCAGCTTTAAAATGACTGTGATACTCAGCTCCTTCTAGACATTTACTGGTGTGGTTACAAACATGGTGAAGTCAAGAGAATGGTCCAGGAAGACAAGAGAAGAGGTGATTACTCTTCACAGGAAGGGCAATGGCTATAAGAAGATTGCAAAGATGTTAAACCTACCAAGAGAGACCATAGGAAGCATCATTCGCAAATTCAAGGCAAAGGGCACTGTTGAAACGCTACCTGGTAGTGGCAGAAAGAAGATGCTGACTTCGACTGCTGTGCGCTACCTGAAGCGTAGAGTGGAGAAAAGTCCCCTTGTGACTGCTGAGGAACTGAGAAAAGATTTGTCAGATGTGGGTACTGAAGTTTCAGCTTAGACAATACGGCGCACACTGCGTAATGAAGGCCTCCATGCCAGAACTCCCAGGCGCACCCCCTTGCTGTCTCCAAAGAATAAGAAGCGTTGACTGCAGTATGCCAAAAGTCATGTGGACAAACCACAGAAGTTTTGGGATAGTGTTCTGTGGACTGATGAAACATAATTAGAACTGTTTGGGCCCATGGATCAACACTATGTTTGGAGGAGGAAGAACAAGGCCTATGAAGAAAAGAACACCTTGCCTACTGTGAAGCATGGCGGGGGTTCAATCATGCTTTGGGGCTGTTTTGCTTCTGCAGGTACAGGGAAGCTTCAGCGTGTGCAAGGTACCATGAATTCTCTTCGGAGATATTGGATGACAATGTGATGCAGTCCGTCACAAACCTGAGGCTTGGGAGACGTTGGACCTTTCAACAGGACAATGACCCAAAGCATACCTCTAAGTCCACTAGAGCATGGTTGCAGATTAAAGGCTGGAACATTTTGGAGTGGCCATCGCAGTCACCTGACTTAAATCCGATTGAGAACCTCTGGTGGGACTTAAAGAATCAGTTGCAGTGCGCAAGCCTAAGAATGTGACTGAACTGGAGGCTTTTGCCCATGACGAATGGGCGAAGATACCCGTAGATCGCTGCAAGACACTTGTGTCAAGCTATGCTTCACGTTTAAAAGCTGTTATAACTGTAAAAGGATGTTGTACTAAGTACTAAGATTGAATGTCACTTGGGGGTTGAATAAAACTGATAATGATGTGAGCACAGAAAAGACATTTGTGGTTATTTCATTATAAATGTTATGTTATATTTGTCTGACCTACACGTGCCTCTTTGATTTAATTGTAAGCAAGATGACTGAATGATCAAAATCAATGTCAAACTGGCCAAAACACTCAATTTCAGTGGGGGTTGAATAATTTTGAACACAACTGTATCCATGTGAGCTGGGGCAATATATATGCATGTGAGCTGGGGGCAATATATATATATATATCCATGTGAGCTGGGGGCAATATATCCATGTGAGCTGGGGGCAATATATCCACGTGAGCTGGGGGCAATACTATCTTTTTTATATTGCAGGAAAAAGTTACGCCACTGCCTCTAGGGCAAATATGGCACACATACAGGGTTATTCAGAGAGAGGTGAAAACCTTGAGAATGACTGGAGAAGGGAAAATTCTAGGTCAAAATAGCCAAACGAGAAAAATTCTCCCTCTACATTGTTCCAGGGGCGGATCCAGAGACTAGTCTCGGGAGGGGCACTTACAGAAAATAAGGTGTTTTAGCAGAGAGCCCGACTCACGAGAATTTACAGAGGGCCCGGCTCACAGGAGTTTACAATCTAGAGGAGCAGAGGGCCCGGCTCACAGGAGCTTACAATCTAGAGGAGCAGAGGGTCCGGCTCACAGGAGTTTACAATCTAGAGGAGCAGAGGGTCCGGCTCACAGGAGTTTACAATCTAGAGGAGCAGAGGGCCTGGCTCACAGGAGCTTACAATCTAGAAGAGCAGAGGGCACCCAGGAGTTTACAATCTAGAGGAGCAGAGGGCACCCAGGAGCTTACAATCTAGAGGAGCAGAGGGCACCCCGGATTTTACAATCTAGAGGAGCAGAGAGCCCCCAGCTCACACATGGATTTGCCCCCAGCTCATGGATTTGCCCCCAGGTCATGGATTTACCCAGATCATGGATTTGCCCCCAGGTCATGGATTTGCCCAGCACATGGATTTGCCCAGCTCATGGATTTGCCCCCAGCTCATGGATTTGCCCAGCTCATGGATTTGCCCCCAGGTCATGGATTTGCCCCCAGGTCATGGATTTGCCCAGCTCATGGATTTGCCCCCAGCTCATGGATTTGCCCCCAGCTCATGGATTTGCCCAGCTCATGGATTTGCCCCCAGGTCATGGATTTGCCCCCAGCTCATGGATTTGCCCAGCTCATGGATTTGCCCCCAGGTCATGGATTTGCCCCCAGGTCATGGATTTGCCCCCAGCTCATGGATTTGCCCAGCTCATGGATTTGCCCCCAGCTCATGGATTTGCCCCCAGCTCATGGATTTGCCCAGCTCATGGATTTGCCCCCAGCTCATGGATTTGCCCAGCTCATGGATTTTCCCCAGCTCATGGATTTGCCCAGCTCATGGATTTGCCCCCAGCTTACACATGGATTTGCCCAGCTCTCACCTGGATATTGCTCCAGGCCTCCAGCTCCGGCAGGGGTTGACTCTGAGCCGGGGACCCAGATGCCGGGCAGCGCGGGAGTGCCTGCCCGGTCCTGAAGAGTCCGTCCTGTTGAGTGATGCGGCTGCGTGGCGTGCGTGCGCAGGTCACGCGGTCCGGCCAGTCAGGTGGTACAGAGACTCAGTACCACCTGATTAGCCGGACCACGTGACCGCCGGCGCCTGCACGCAGCCGCATCACTCAACAGGACGGACTCTTCAGGACCGGGCAGGCACTTCTGCGCTGCCCGGCATCTGGGTCCCCGGCTCAAATCTCGGGGGGGGCAATTGCCCCGTTGCCCCCCCCCTGGATCCGCCCCTGCATTGTTCTCTTCTCCTGACAATTCTCCTGGTTTTCACCTCTCTCTGAAGAAAAACCCTGACAGTCTCTTTAACGGGTGAATTATTCCAGACTTTATTTCAGAATCAAAGAAATCATAACATCCAAACCAACCTTTTGGTTTATTATCCTGCACCCACTGCAGACTCTCCCACCTCAGGAGTAGCACCATCCTGTGCTTCTCATTCTCTCTGTGTCTCTCATCTCATTATATCCCCCCACAAAAAAGAGCTACTTATTCAGCTAAACCTTCAGCAAAAACAAAATACATTCCCTCCTGGGGGTTAATGCCTACACCTTTAACCCTTTCACTGCTAAGCCATTTCACCTCTGTGTGCTGAGCTAATTTTTACCGCTTTTGCTCATCATGTTTAAACGCGATTTGAAGTCAAGTTTTATTATACGACCCAGACATATTATATATCCTTTTTTCAAAGGAACACCCTATCTCCGCCATGGGATTTCCTTGGGAAATCCCCGGGCAGCTAGGGGTTCCCCGGCTAACTGATATCATTGCGCCATGCGCGATGATGTCAGGTGACGAGGGGGACCCGGAGATGCTGTCCAAGATGGCGGCCCCCACCAGAGCTAGGCCGCGATCCGGCACCGAATTGTGGCCCGGTGCCTCAGGGGTTAAAGTCAGGCACCGCTTAAAAGAGGAGACTCTCCCCTTTTAAGCGGTGCCTGCCTTCTCCCGCTAGGTCCTGCCGATCGGGAGGGAGAGGGATCCAAAAGGATCCCTCCTCCTTTCTTTTTTAAATTTAAAGTTTTTATTTTGAAGCAATGTCAGCTGTACATCAAACAAGTGAAGAATAGAAAATGGCCACGCAGGGCCACAGTAGGCAAGTCATCATATAGGCATATAAGGGGAGAAGAAAGAATGAGAGGAAAAAAAGAAACCGTAACAACAGCCCCAGCAATTGTGAAGGTGCAGAAAAATCAGAGTCAAGTCCGCAAAAAAGTGTCTCTGAGAATCAGCATGACAGGTATACGAGCAAGTCTGCAGAAAGTCACCACCAAAAATCAAAACGAGTCCTCAGACGGGGGAGGAGGGGGCAACAGTCATCTGAAAAGACACAGTGTCAACAAAAAGAAAAAGTAAATAAACGGGGGGGGGGAGCACATCAAAGAGAAGACTGAGGATAGTCCCGCTGGATAGTGTAGGGCGGGACACTTCAGCCCGTGTCCAGGAGCGGGATCAGGAACACTGCAGGCAGCTCTCCGCAGAGTGAGTCGATCCTTCCGGTCACAGCAGACACATAAGCACGTTGCGTCGGTGGGCTCATTCGCATCTGCCGCAAGCCGTGGCAAACAGGCATCTCTTGGGTCAGAGCAGGGGTTACGTCACAGGACCAGGGTAAGTGCTCCAGTCGCGTATTATCTTTCCGCCACTTTCCCAGTGCCGACGGCTCAGGGGGGGTCATTGTGGACTGTGCGGGATCCGCCACTCCTCCGCTAATCCCATCAGGCATCAGCACCCCACCAACAAACTGCTCCAGGGTCGCCCCCTGCGTTGGATTGTCAATCCGCGTCAAGGTAATCGAGGCCCCTGCTCCGAGTTCCGATCCGTCGTCAATAGCCGCCAGTTCCCCGACAGCTGGTATAATAAAGTCATCTTCCGATGCGCACAGGCAGGAGGTCAGCGGCTCTCTGCATCGCTGCATCACAGCCATTATTTGGCGCCAAGTCCCCTTCGTAAGAGGACTCTGATCGTCCCCCTCCAACATCGTTAGACAGGCCTCCAGGCCCTGGAGCACATCCAATTTCACTGAAGTGTGGGGAGGGGGAGCGACCCGGCCCCCAGACCCACCAGCCTCGTCCCTCTTCAATGTTCCGTCCCGAGCGGCGAGAAGGAGACGGGGGCCCTCCATCCCCACAGCTCGCGCCCCAGGCCCGGCAAAAAAGACATCCACAGGAGGGCACAGCAAGGAGGCTGGGAGGTAGGCCCCAAGATGGCCACCGGCAGCGATCTCCATTAACAAAATGCCTGGCGATCGGTAGTCTCAAGTCCGGTGGGGGGGGGGGAATGGGCCCCGGACAGCACACCTCCAATGGCCAGCTACTAAGGGCTCCCAACGTGCGATTCCCAGCAGCAAAAGTACGGTTTAAAAGTCCCTTAGAGAGAGGATGGGCCGGAGCTCCACAGACACACGTCCTCTCTCTTCAGCAGCCAGCCAAGCCCCCTCCCCCCTCCTTTCAAGCGATATTCCAGCTTTGCCTGGGGGCTGCCTGAAAATGACATCATCGCGTCCCACACTATGACGTAATTTACGTCGGGTGGGCTTTAACCTCCCTGGCGGTCTAATTTTTTTCAAAATTTTGTGTCTAAAAGCGTTTAAATTTTTTGGAAAGGAAATGTGTTGTTTTATATAGTAAGCCAGTAATAATTAGGAATAATTTACTGAAATCCGTGCAAACAAGAGTCTAATAAACACATGGAGTCAGATAAAGTTTGAAACACAAAATAATAATTTATTATCCCAAAAATAATTATCAAAAATAATGCAAATAAATTATATTCAATAATATAATCAAACCAAAAACACTGAAATCTTTCAGGAAACAAGGGTGCAATATAATAGAGGATTTATTCGCATCAAAGCAGCTTTACAGAAATAAAAAGCACATAAAAATCGTTTCTAAAATGTAATAGGGCCTTCGCTGGTGCTTGCCTAGCTTCATCAGTTGGATCTGGGCAAGCACCAGTGAAATATGGGACATTTTACAATATTTTTTTTTTTGCAGTTTTCAAATTTGCCGCCTGGTCCCACCCCCGACAGGAAGCCAGTCGCCAGCCGCCGCAATCACACTGCGGTGACTGCGGGGGACGGCGAGGGAGCGCAGGATGAAGTGAGTATACAGCCCAAGTGTGGCTCGGGGTTACCGTTTGCGGTAGCAAAATTTAACTCCGAGTCACACTCGGGAATACCGCCAGGCAGGTTAAAAGCGACATCTGACTTCAGGGAAATCAGAAAACCACGGGACCCCAGAGGAGAGAGGTGAGTATCTCTCCGGGCTCCCGCCGAGTGGATGACGTGTGGGGAACGACCTCCACATACAGCGGGAGTCTATGAGGACGTTCCCCACACATCAACCGCAGCGAAGAGGCTTAACAAAATACAAGGGGAATACACAGATCCATCCATGCATTATGTCACAATATGTTATCACCTGTCAGAATGCTATAACAAAAAATGTCAAAAAATTGTAAATTTCCAATCTGATTTCAATCGTTTGCAGTGTATAAATTTATTTTTCAATATTTTATCATCCAAACCTTTGTGCTTATTTATTCTATGGGTTAGTCTTTATGAAAAAAAAAATCCTAAATGGAGAACCTGTTACTCTTTTTTCACCATAAAAATGTATTTTGTTTTAAATAAAGCTTTTTATTGGGTTATGTGAGACAATGAAAAAAAATGTAAAAAAGAGTAAAATCCAGGGACAAATGGTGATAAAAAAAATAAATGGGTAAGAAACAGTGGCATCAAAGCTAGCGATTACACAATGAACAAAGGTCTTCATTAGAGCAAGTGTGAGCAGAGCCAATAGCATAACCAATTTAGGGAAGAGACCCTAGAGCAGTGGTTCCCAAACCTCTCCTCGGGACCCTCAACCAGGCCAAATTTTGCAGATCACCTTGTGGAAATGCAGACTGAATCCTGCAATCACCGAGCAGCAAATCATATCACCTGTGCTGTGCTTCAGATATCTGACAAACCTGGCGAGGCGGAGGGTCCTGAGGATAGGTTTGGGAAACACTGCCCTAGAGGGTATACAATAATCAGAGGGCAGCACAAACAAGAGAGGAAGGGATAAAAAGAAGTGGGAAGTGAAGAGAGAGAGTGAATGACAGATAGGAAGAAGAGAAAAAGAGAATAATTTTTTTTAGAGTGGGGGGTGTGGAGTGCAAGGGGGGTTGCAGGAGGAGGCGCAGAGCAGAGGCGGCAACCCAGAGGGGAGTTTTTTGGTTTTAATTTTTCTTTCTTTAACATTTTATGGGGTCACGTTTGGCATTATTGGAAAGGCCAGACTCTGACCTGTGTAATGACACTTGACTTGACCAAGTGAAGTGTAAAGAATGGCGATACGGGATTAAAATGCCACTAACCTCTCATTGCAGTGGTTTGACGGATTGTGTTTTATATTAAATAAAGCGTATTATCGCAGTATACCATTACTACCAAATCTGCTCACACTGTGGGAAATGAGAAGGTGAATTAGTACAGTGACATTGTTTGCGTTATAAGTGAATAATGCCACTGCCTTAGAACCAAGGAAAAAAAAGTTTTGCAATTGATTTTTTTCCCACCATTTTTATTTTTTACACATTATACGTTTGGTATCATCAGAAAGGCCAGCCTCTATCATGTCCATTGACTCCTGACTTGACCTTGAGGGGAGTATGGTGATGCCCTTCGCAGCGGATTAAACAATAATGCATTGCTCCATCCCCTCCACACTTGCTGCTACTGTGGGAAAAGAAAGGTGAGTTAGTGCAGCAATATTATTCACTTTATTATTGAAAAGTGAACAACAAAAAAAAAAATTAAATAGTGAACAACACTGCCGCTGTTGGAGAAAAAAAATAAAGCTTTTTTTTTTTTTTTTACAGATTACCTGGTCATGTTTAATATCATTGGAAAGGCCACAATCTGGCCATTACAATGACACCAAAACATTGACCTCCAACATTACAAGGTCCAAGAGTTATAGGAGTCCAAAAGACCCCTGCATCTCTTGTATTGGGATTCCCCTGCCAGGCAGGGGGACTCCCTCTTTATGACGCCTGCGGCCAGGGGCAGTCCCACAGCTAGGACTGACATGCAACATGTCAGCCTGCTGTGGTTGAAGTCCCAGATAGGCGCCAAGCTGGAGCAATGAAAAGACGTGTGTGGAGTGTCTTCTGCGCAAGGGAGGACGCTCCATGCATGTCCTTCACTTTGAACTGGTTAAACCAATAAGGCTAATGTCGGACGAACGCAGTCTGAGCGCACTCTGTGTGTGTGCATAACGGACGGACGGATGGACGTCCTGACGGAAGATACTGTAGACACCACACAGTCCGTTTTTTATGACGGACGTAGAAAAAAGGGAAATATGGGAAACAAAATTAATATGAAAAAGGATGTGAAAAGGCATTTTGTGCATCAAGGTGCTGGACGTCGCAGATGCGCTGCATCTGACGTCTCCTGATCACGCACAGAGAACACTACGCAGAAGTGGTGGACGTGGCGCACTCTGCGCGTCCGTGTTAGCGGTTTTACGTTCTTGCCTAACGCGTCTGTTTGCCAAGTGCATTGTGCGTGCGCAGTTGGGTGCGGATGCACTTAGTGTGTGGGTCTCTATTGCTCATGATTCTATGCTACGGCAGACGTTAAAATGTGCGGCAACACGGACGTGATCCCTGCGTTCGTCTGACACGGCCCTAAGACTTTATTAAAATTTGTCTAAATAATAAAAAAACAATAAAAAGGTCTGTTACAGAATTTAATAAATTGCCTTTAAAAAATATTAGGAAACAAAAATTTTGTCTAAAAAAATAGAAAAAGGTGTATTAAAAAATAAAAAGGCTTTTTGATGAAAATGAAAAGAATAAACAGCTTTAAAAAATATATAATAAAATTATATATCTATATATATATTTTTTTACATTGAAACCTATGGGATTCGCCTGTTTGAACCTGATGAACTGAATCTCACGAAAATCATGTAATTTTGCCAAGACTTCAATATAGTTCGGAGTTGTGTGAATAAATGGACCATTACTTATCTATGGGACAATGTGGCAAACTGCACCATGTTTCGTCTTTAATTTGCCAGTATTTGAAGAATTGACAGCTTTGTGAATAGACAAACTGCTCCAAAATTGCACCGTACGGTGAAATTCACCAGTGGGTGGCAAGTTCGGGGCTTTGTGAAAAAACCCTTATGTTCTTTTTCTAGATTATTGATTATTGTACAAGGCCATTTAGTTTCCATTAACTGGACACTCATAAAAGCCCCATCCAATGTCAAATGTAAGAGTTCCCTTCTTTGTCTAAACATACATGCAAAAACAAATATAAAAATGCACACAGGTCTATCACATCTAACTTTTCAAAAAAAGGTACAAAAATGGTCAGTCTCAAACATGTGTAAGAAAAGTATTCTCTTGTTTCTGAAGTTAGGATATTTTGTTTTTATTGTTGTATTGTTTTGTATTTTATTTAATTTGTTTTTCTGTTGTGGAGTATTTTCTTGCAGAAACATTTACTTGTTTGTCAATGCTTTTGAATATGTGCTTTGTTTTCTGTCATTTTTATGTTATTTTCCTACATTCCTGGGAGAATGTTGACATTTAACACTTCATCCAGGAGTTTTGTGTTGGCGCAGAAACCTATTAAATTATATTTCTGTGCTTGTATATAAATTTAAATACCATACTGCAAAAAAAAAAAAGGCACATCCACCCAGATCCAGACTGGGAAGACAGGAAACTAAAGGGACTATTCACAATGCGATATTGTTTGCGGGTGTTGCAAAAATCATCATTGTTGAGGCACAGACAAACTATGGATTTCAAACACAGAAAAATTGTCAGCGCCCAAATTTGTACCACCACCAGTATCCCAATGCCAAACCAGATCTATAGAGGTTTCCCCCAAACCATTGTGACAACAAGCGTAGATATACGTATCTGGTAGCGCGATGATAATCGCTTCTCGGGGTTCAGGTGGTTCTCATAATTAACAGTACTGCACTAAAATCTGATTTATACACTCTGCACTATCATATGTATTTTCTTTTTGCTTCTTTTATATAAAATCCACGTGGATGATGCAAATTATGAGAAGCACCTGAACCCCGAGAAGCGATTATCATCGCGCGACCAGATACGTATATCTAAACTATGGATTTCACTTGTGAAATGCCACACAGCAGCAGGGGAAGCTTTAGGCTGGGGTCAGACGAACGCAGTGTTAACGTCCGTGTAGTTGCACTTTAGTACGTCCATGGTAGCAGATAATCATGACCAATGAAGGCCCACAGACGCACTACGGACGCGGCAAACGGACGCAGGTTAGCAAGAACGTAAAACCGTTAGAACGGGCGTGCGGAGTGCGCTGCGTCCGCAACGTCCGCATAGCTTTGTGTGTGAGTGATGGAACGTGGTCAGATGGACTGCATTTATACGTCCAGCATTTTTGACAGACAAAATGTTTTTTCATTTTAATTTATTTTCCCTCCTACATCCGTCAAAAATAACATCAGTCACAAAAGTGGACTGTGTGGCCACTACTGCGTCTTCTGTCAAAAGGTGCGCCCGTACTGCACGGGCGCACAGTCCGTAGAAAACGCGCTTGTCTGACCCTAGCCTAACTGTGAAGCAGATTTTCACCATTGTTTTGCAACACTGGCACTTTGTGAATAATCCCTTAAGAGTTAGTAAAGCCAAACATAGGACACAGAGATACACAGACAAATGGTACCACTGGATCACATATGCCGGATCCACCTGCTGCAAGTGTAGACTGGAGCCCCTGGGGAGGTAGACCAGAACGGAGTCACTGGGCCTGGAGAGTGCAGGGACCTGGGATAACTTCACAGGTGTGATTCAAGAGGTCGGGACACTGTGGTGGGGTTTTAGTGCTGGGAAGGCGTTGTCAGATTTGGTTCCTCAATGGGTGATGTAGCAGTTTCACTCACTCCTCTTTCCATCTTCTTTTTCTGGATCTTTTCTTCTCCACATCCACTTTTTCTTCTTCTTCTTCTTCTTCTTCTCTCCTTTTCCCATCATCATATATACTCTGTAAAAGATCTCAGTAACCCGACTGGGTCACATCTGACAATACCGCTTCCTTGCTGGACCCCCGTGTTCTCCCCAGCAGACTCTTAAGCTTCATCTAAGGACTGGAGGAAGGCCTAAGGACCGGGACACGTAAAGAGCTTTGCTAGCATCCTCCAGAAATAAGACGAGGCTGTAGATCTGGGAGCTTCTAGGGTAAAAACGGAACTGGCTTTATTGGGGACAGGCACAGATATTTAAGGGGTCGAACATGGGTCATTTACATATACAAAACCTCCCCTATAAAATGTTATGAGGGTTTGTGATGTTACTGCTCCTTCTGCGTCATGGCATTTGGGACATAACTAGGACAGATAATGGGATAAACATTTGCTCAACATTCCTAGACAAGACAGGACAAAGACAGCCGAGGATGGCAAAGAAGATTAAAGTCTAAAACAGCAGATAATGGGGCAGTGTTTGCCTGACAAGGCAGATTAACAAAGACCACTGTATGTACACCAATGTACACATTGTACACCAATGTACACATACCCAGCCAGCAATCCTATCAGCAGATAGCAACACATACACATAGACCATAAAGATAGACAATAACATTATTCATACATAACATAGATTACACAAACACCATGCACCCTACGGGCACAGGGCGACTTCAACACAAGAGAGGGCAGGGAAATAATATAGAACATGAGGCCGCTACCACCCAAATATATATCTAGACCCATGTACCCCAAGTCCAAAGTGACACCCATCACATACCCCTTGTATGACACCTGGCCCTGCTCTTGGTAAAACATAAATCAGAAGAGTGGATATCACTGTCCACCCCATTTCACAGCCAAACTGTATACTGTATAACTCTGTTAATTGCCGTTTGTACTGAGTAATTTTACATATAAGGATAGTACCATGCATATGTAACGTTGGGGGCTTCCAGCCCTACCTGTGTGCTTGAGGACAGCAAGTCTGATGCTGCTCGCTGACCACTGCCCGGTTTAAATGGAGACAGGCAGGGAGGTGATTGCATGAGGTGTGGCTTGAGTGGGGGGCGTGGTCTGGTGAAGGTCTTTAAAAACCCTCAGTATAGTTTCAGAAGTTGCCAGATCGTGGTTATCCATACCTGAGCTCCTTGTACCTGACTGCTAAATTGATTTAACCTGTTATTGACCTCTGCTTGTGTTCTGACCATTCTGCCTTCTGTTGCCCTAGACTATTTTCTTGTACTACGCTACTGCTCTGATACCGACCCGGCTATTCCATTTGACCATTCTGAACTCTGTATTCCTGATTCTGGCTCGGCTGACTCCTCTCCGTATTGTTAACCCTTTTCTGTCTAGCTAGTTTACCTGGCCAATTCTAAGGACCAGACAGATAGGGATCATTCACAGCTACACTGTTGGTAGCTTCTGAGTTTTGTGGAGTGTTGGGGGTTAAGTACTGCGTGGTGGGATCCGGGAACCGTGACATTACGATCTGGCCAATATGGATCCCGCAGATTTAACACAGCACTTGGCTACCTTTGTATCCAGACAGGATGAGCAGGATCATAGGATGGATCAGTTTGCCATTGCCTTACAAACTATCCTGAATCGTACTGCACACCTGGAACCAGTTGGGGTTGCACCCCCGCCTGCTATACCTGTGCCCCCTGTCGTTCAGACATCCCAGGTACACATGACCGCTCCTATGAGGTTTGACGGTACTCCCTCTGAGTGCCGGGGATTTTTGGTCCATGTGGATATTCATTTTAAATTAAATCCACAAATGTTTTTCTCTGACATTGCCAAAGTGGGGTTTATTATTAACCATCTGTCTGGCAGAGCGTTGACATGGGCGACTCCTTTATGGGAGGCAGAAAGACCTATTGTACGGGATTATAAAGAATTCATAGCCGAGTTACAACGTACATTTAATCCTACCAGAAAGGCCACGATAGCCGGCAAATCCTTGTTCCGCATACGTCAAGGGAACAGGACTGTGTCTGATTATGCCATAGAATTTAAAACCTTAGTTTCTGATGTGAACTGGACAAATGAGACACTGGTTCTGGCGTTTATGGAGGGGTTATCAGAGTCGTTGATGCATGAATTAGCTCCACGTAAACTACCTGAGGTATTGTGTGAACTCATTGATTACTGTATAGATCTGGATAATCAGATAAGAGATAGAAGGACTCCAAGAGAGAGACCCAAGAGACCGTTACCTAGGTTGGCCCCTGTCTTTCAAGCACCACCCAGAGAGTTATCTCCTCCCTCAGAGCCTATGCAACTAGGCCGTACTACTTACCGAGGAGGAGAGAACAAGGCGTTTTCGTGAGGGATTGTGCCTGTATTGTGGTTTGGAGGGACATGTACGATTTCAATGTCCTACTCGCCCTAAGATGCATGATAAGCCGGAAAACTACCGCACCTAAGGCAGCTGAGGAGACAGGCCTTGGGTGTGACATGCATGTCTCCTATCAAAGACACTAAACTTATGTTACCAGTATCCTTGGCTTGGGAGACCAAGACCACACAGACTACAGCTTTTGTGGATTCTGGGGCTGCTGGTAACTTTATTGATGTTAACTACGCTTCTTCCATTTCTCTACCTCTGGTTGTAAGAGAGACACCCTTAGCCGTTGAAGCCATAGATGGCAGGCCGTTATCCTGCCCTAGGATTACTCACGATACGGTTACAGTAGTTCTTACTACTGGTCTCTTGCATAAAGAAAAGATCATATTCCAAGTTATCCACTCACCTTCCAATCCTGTTGTACTTGGTTTCCCCTGGTTGGTGGAACACAATCCCGTTATTGATTGGGTTAAAGGAGAGATACTGTCTTGGAGTTCTGCATGTTTTGGGACTTGTTTAATACCCATTCAGCATGTCGGTGCCCTGAACACACCCACAGCCCCTCCATTGTCTACTGAAGTTCCTGAACAATATGCAGACCTCAGGGCTGTATTTGATAAAAGAGAGGCAGACAAACTACCTCCACATAGACCATATGATTGTGCTATTGATATTCATCCAGGTACCATGCCTCCCCGAGGCAAAGTATACCCTCTTTCCATAAAGGAGAACCAAATTATGGAGGAGTATATCAAGGAGAATTTGGAGAGAGGTTTTATCCGACGTTCCTCTTCTCCAGCAGGGGCTGGATTCTTTTTTGTGTCGAAAAAAGAGGGAGATTACGCCCGTGTATTGATTATAGGGGCTTAACAAGATCACCATTAAGAACGTGTACCCTATCCCTCTCATATCGAACTGTTCGACAGGTTAAGGGGTTCAGCAGTATACACTAAACTTGATTTAAGAGGAGCTTACAATTTGATATGCATAAAAGAGGGGCATGAGTGGAGAACAGCATTTAATACCAGGAGTGGGCATTATGAATACTTGGTCATGCCTTTCGGTCTTTGTAATGCTCCAGCGGTATTCCAGGATTTTATTAATGATGTGCTCAGAGATTTCTTGCAAACCTTTGTTATAGTATACCTAGACGATATATTGATTTACTCTCCCGATCTGAAAACCCACCATGCACATGTCAGACAGGTATTAGCTAAATTACTGGACAATGGTCTTTATTGTAAACTAGAGAAGTGTTTATTCGACATTACTACTGTGAAATTCCTTGGGTATATTATCACTCCAGAGGGTTTTGAGATGGATCTTTCTAAACTCACGGCCATCTCAGAATGGCCTCTTCCTCAAGGTCTCAAAGCCATACAGAGGTTTCTGGGGTTTTCTAACTATTATAGGAGATTTATCAAGAATTATTCCGCTATAGCCTCTCCTATCATTAATATGACACGTAAAGGTCTGAAGAACCAGATCTGGTCTTCTCAATCTAAACAAGCATTCGAAGCCCTCAAACAGGCTTTTACTTCCGCTCCCGTGTTACGGCATCCTGATCCCAGGATTCCGTTTATTCTTGAGGTTGATGCTTCTGAGATAGGCATTGGGGCTGTCCTGTCTCAAAGAGAATCTCCAGGGAAACCACTACATCCTTGTGGGTTCTTTTCAAGAAAATTATCACCAGCAGAACGCAATTATGATATTGGCAACAGAGAATTGCTTGCTATTGTGTCTGCCCTGTCAGAGTGGAGACATTTGTTGGAAGGTACTCTTGATCCTTTGTTGATAATCACTGATCATAAGAACCTTACGTACATCGGGGATGCTAAACGGTTGAACTCGAGACAGGCCAGGTGGTCATTGCTACTGTCCCGGTTTAATTTTGTATTGACTTACAGACCAGGTGACCGCAATGTAAAGGCTGATGCCTTATCTCGTCAATATGACCCATATGAATCTAATACACAAGACCACAATCCTATAGTTCCTCCTGAACGTATTGTGGCTTCCACAGTCTTGTCTGTCTCCTCGCCTTTCCTGGAACGTCTCCAGGCAGCTCAAGTGGGGCTCCACCTGACAAGCCTCCAGATATGTTGTTTGTACCTGAAAAGGAAAGACAAGAATTACTCATAATGTTTCATGATTCTAAACCAGCAGGTCATCCTGGTATTACTAAGACTCTTACCAGTATTTCCAGACAGTTCTGGTGGCCCACCATGCAACAGGACGTACGCCTGTTTGTTTTGGCTTGTCAAATCTGTGCCAGAAGCAAAACCAGTAAAACCTTGCCTGTCGGTCTATTGCAGCCTTTACCCACGCCTAAGAGGCCTTGGTCTCATCTATCTATGGATTTTATTGTGGACTTGCCGAAGTCCAAGGTCATACTGTGGTTCTGACAGTTGTAGACCGCTTCTCCAAAATGGCTCATTTTGTCCCTTTACCTAAGCTTCCTACAGCCAAAGAACTGGCGGTTGTCTTTGCTAGAGAGATTGTACGAATACATGGGGTTCCGTCTGAAATAGTCTCTGACAGAGGAGCTCAGTTCGTCTCTCGTTTCTGGAGGGTTTTCTGTGCGGAGATGGGGGTGCGATTGGCCTTCTCTTCAGCATACCATCCACAAACCAATGGGGCAGCAGAGAGGGCAAATCAGGGTCTCGAGCAGTACATACGTTGCTTTACCACACAACAACAAGACAATTGGTCGGAGTTGTTGCCCTGGGCTGAGTATGCACGTAATAACGCCGTTAATGAGACCACTGGCCACTCTCCTTTTTCTGCTATCTATGGGTTTTTCCCTCCGGCTCTACCGCTTCAGTTTAATGAACAGGCCATCCCGGCTCTCGATGACCATCTCACTCAACTACAAGAGATTTGGAGACAGATTCGCGTAAATATGGAGCGCAATGTTGCTGTCCAGAAACGCAAGGCTGACAGGCATAGGTTACAAGCTCCCTCCTATAACGTGGGGGATAGAGTTTGGTTGTCCACTAGGAACGTGAAGTTGCGGGTGCCTTCTATGAAAATGGCACCTCGGTTTATAGGTCCATATAAGATCATTCGCCGCATTAATCCTGTGGCTTATGCTCTTGCCCTTCCTAAACATCTTCGCATGCACAACGTCTTCCACACCTCCCTACTGAAACCTTTGTTGTGTAACAGGTACACGCGGGTCGTTCCTCCTCCTCCACCTGTTCAGGTTGATGGTGAATCAGAGTATGAGGTTAGGAGGGTTTTGGATTCTAGGTGTGCAGGGGTGTTCTGCAGTACTTGGTCGATTGGGTGGGCTATGGCCCGGAAGACCGGTCCTGGATTCCAGCTTCCGACATGTCTGCCTCTAGGTTGGTCAGGGCGTTCCATGCCTCGCACCCCGATCGCCCTGGTGGTCGTATTGCCGCTCGTCCTGTTGGTCGTCCGGTGGCCTCCCGTGGAGAGGGGGTACTGTAACGTTGGGGGCTTCCAGCCCTACCTGTGTGCTTGAGGACAGCAAGTCTGATGCTGCTCGCTGACCACTGCCCGGTTTAAATGGAGACAGGCAGGGAGGTGATTGCATGAGGTGTGGCTTGAGTGGGGGGCGTGGTCTGGTGAAGGTCTTTAAAAACCCTCAGTATAGTTTCAGAAGTTGCCAGATCGTGGTTATCCATACCTGAGCTCCTTGTACCTGACTGCTAATTGATTTAACCTGTTATTGACCTCTGCTTGTGTTCTGACCATTCTGCCTTCTGTTGCCCTAGACTATTTTCTTGTACTACGCTACTGCTCTGATACCGACCCGGCTATTCCATTTGACCATTCTGAACTCTGTATTCCTGATTCTGGCTCGGCTGACTCCTCTCCGTATTGTTAACCCTTTTCTGTCTAGCCAGTTTACCTGGCCAATTCTAAGGACCAGACAGATAGGGATCATTCACAGCTACACTGTTGGTAGCTTCTGAGTTTTGTGGAGTGTTGGGGGTTAAGTACTGCGTGGTGGGATCCGGGAACCGTGACAGCATATTACAAGCAATCTCCTTTAAAGGGACACTACTACTTACATAAGCTGGAACTAAATTACTTGAGCATTACAAACAAAACCACCTTATAAAACACAGCTGCTGTTTATTTCTTTTTCTGAAGTAATTGCTGTAAAAAGGAAAAAATATAATTAGTTTTTTTTTTATCCTGATTCCATTTTGTGTATTTTCCCCATAATTCAACATTTACCAAAATCTTATGGTGAGTTTTACTTTGTGGCTGTGCTTTATCCTGTACAGTAATTAACAGTTAATGAGGTGAAGGAGGGAATGTTCAGATAATGCTATTGTCCTGCCTCTGCAACCTGCGATATGAAATGACAGCTGAATGAGATATGACAGGGAGGTTAAAAGACTTCTAATCTTCTCCTTAGTAATGTCCTTGGAATATATCCCACACAATACAATTATTTGAGTCGGCTGTCTGACCCATAGACTCCATTCTATGGCCATTTCCACAGAAGGAGGAGCAAGTGAAATAAAGATAAGTGGGAGGGCAGTTTAGCGCACAAACAATCACACAATTGATGCTTGCACCCAGTGACACATATAGAGTAAGATATTTTCTTAAGCAAACATACAAGAGAAAAACAAAGCACGCCTAAGCCTTGTTTATACCTTGAAAGCTGACTTGGCTGCTCTTCGGTATCCCTGGCTCTTATAATGCATTTGATTTTATCTGGTGCCCTGACTTTGGCTTATCTTAAACAAACGTCTCTTATTTACAGATTTCTTTTCATTTTGGCTCGCACAACATTTTCAGAATGGACTAGTTTCAAAATACAAACAAACATAACCAGTGCACGTTCCAAACAATGAAGGGCATTAATGATCAACAACTTGCAGTTTGCATCATTGCTTCTTTTACAGCAAATACCCAAATATTATAAGAGTGCTGAAGCTCTTTTTTGTTTTTTCTAATAAAATAGTCAATGTGCCAAAATAATTGCATAGGTCATGGTGACCAGGGTGTCCCCGCTGGCTGATGTCCCCGCTGGCTGATTCAGCCCTCCAATCAGTGGGGCTTCCCCAAAGTCCATAAAGCTGTCAATCTCCTAAGTGGAGATAAGGAGAAAACAAGGAACCATCGCCTTTGCACACGTGAGATCTTGCAATCATATCTAATTGTACATGCTTCATTGTTTTTCCCCATGATTAGAAGCAACCCTGGAGAACAAGGGAGCCTAGTTTTGTGAAATTATGTGCCATCTACCAGTCAAATGCCTCCCCACCAAGCTTCCACCACCAGTGGGAATGCATAGTTTTTAAAAGGTCGTTCCAGTGGGGGGTTTTTTGGGGGGGGTTGTATATTTTTAAATAAGTTGTATTAAAATAAGTCTGTAAAATGAGCATTACAGAAACGTAAACTATTTACATATATCTTTTAAAGGCATCTCCAGGTTTACAATTGCTCCATGAAAGCAACTATTGTTATCAGGGGCGGACTGACCCATCGGGCACTGCCCAAGGGCCCGCGGGTCAGTAGGGGCCCGGTTTGGGGCATCATAGTGGGCCCCCATCGGTTTCCCTGTGATGATCAGTGCACTTAACCCCTTCACTGCTGAGCCATTTCACGTCTTAAAAAAACACATTTTTCTTTTTATTATTATTACTTTTATTATTTTTTTTCTTTACTTTAAACATGGTCATGTTTGGTATCATTGGAAAGGCCATACTCTGGCCTTTCTAATGATATCAACATGACCCTGCCAACAGTCGGGAGATATCGGGGTTCAAAGTAACCCCTTATCTCCACCCCATCTTTCCTTAGGAGTCAATGAGGACGTTTCCCACACCTCCTCAGCAGTGAAAGGGTTAACAGGCAGCCAGTGGTGCACTCTGTAAACGCTGCGGTGGCGCCTGCGTTGCCCCCTCACGTGACGTGTCACGTGAGGGGTGGCGCCAGTGCAACGTGCCTGCTCCAGTTTTAGACTGGGATGCAGGCACGCTGCAGGCGCCACTGCGGCATTTATAGAGTGCCGCGTGCACCGCTGGCTGCCTGTTAAGTGTCATGTTAAGTGCCATGTTTTAGCTACTGGGGCAAATATATTCAGATTTGAGCTACTGGGGGCAAATATATTCCTGTTTGAGCTACTGGGGGCAAATATGTTCATGTTTGAGCTACTGTGGGCAAATATATTCATGTTTGAGCTACTGGGGGCAATATATATTCATGTTTGAGCTACTGGGGGCAAATATATTCATGTTAGAGCTACTGGGGGCAAATATATTCATGTTTGAGCTACTGGGGGCAAATATATTCATGTTTGAGCCACTGGGGGCAGTATATATCCATGTTTGAGCTACTGGGGGCAAATATATTCATGTTTGAGCTACTGGGCCAAATAGGGATGCACCGATACCACTTTTTTAAGACCGAGTACAAGTACCGATACTTTTTAAAAGTACTCACAGATACCGAGTACCGATACTTTTCTTTAATGTCATGTGACGTTTTCCAATAAGAACAGACCATATAAAAATGCTCACATGTATATACCCCCCCAAGATATATATATTCATACTGCCCCAGCTCATGGGATATTGCCCCAGCTCATGGATTTGCCCCAGCTCATGGATATGCCCCAGCTCACACATGGATATGCCCCAGCTCATGGATGTGCCCCAGCACACACATGGATTTGCCCCAGCTCATGGATATGCCCCAGCACACACATGGATTTGCCCCAGCTCATGGATATGCCCCAGCTCATGGATATGCCCCAGCTCACACATGGATATGCCCCAGCTCACACATGGATATGCCCCAGCTCATGGATATGCCCCAGCACACACATGGATTTGCCCCAGCTCATGGATATGCCCCAGCACACACATGGATTTGCCCCAGCTCATGGATATGCCCCAGCTCACACATGGATATGCCCCAGCTCACACATGAATATGCCCCAGCACACACATGGATATGCCCCAGCTCACACATGGATATGCCCCAGCTCATGGATGTGCCCCAGCTCATGGATATGCCCCAGTACATGGATATGCCCCAGCGCACACATGGATTTGCCCCAGCTCATGGATATGCCCCAGCACACACATGGATTTGCCCCAGCACACACATGGATTTGCCCCAGCTCATGGATATGCCCCAGCTCACACATGGATTTGCCCCAGCTCATGGATTCCCCCCCCCCCCGGCACTCTCCGCGATGATACTTACCTTCCTGGGCGACGCCGGGAAAGTCTTCGCGCGTGCGCTCGTTGGAAGGACCCCAGCCGCGACCACGTGGGACCATGTGATCGCGGCTGGGGGCCTTCCAACGAGCGCACGCGCGGAAACTTTCCCGGCGTCGCCCAGGAAGGTAAGTATCATCGCGGAGAGCTCCAGGTGCCTGTCCGAATGCTCTATCGGCATTCGGACAGGCCCTGCAGCTGCTCACTGTGTTCATACTTACCTTCCTGAGCGACGCCGGGAAAGTTTCTGCACATGCGCTCGTTGGAAGGCCCCCAGCCACGATCACATGGTCCCACGTGGTCGCGGCTGGGGTCCTTCCAACGAGCGTACACGCGAAGACTTTCCCGGCGTCGCCCAGGAAGGTAAGTATAAAACAATGCGGAGAGCAGCTGCAGGGCCTGTCCGAATGCCGATAGAGCATTCGGACAGCCGCCCCAGCCCCTCGGATGCCAGCAAGCCGGCTCAATGCTGGCCTCCGGTATCGGGGAAAATATCAGGGGTACTGCACGAGTACCAAGTACTCCTGCAGTATCCGATATCGGCACCGATACCGATACTAGTATCGGTGCAACCCTAGCAAATATATTCATGTTTGAGCTACTGGGGGCAATATATATTCATGTTTGTGCTGCTGGGGGCAATATATATCCATGTTTGAGCTACTGGGGCAAATATATTCATGTTTGAGCTACTGGGGCAATATATCCATGTTTGAGGTGCTGGGGGCAGTATTTATCCATGTTTGAGCAGCTTGGGGAAATATATATCCATGTGTGAGCTGCTGGGGGCAATATATATCCATGTGTGAGCTGCACATTACTGTGGGTTTTATTGCTGTGCAGCTCTGTGATACTTTCATACACTCTGCACATTACTGGGAGTTTTATTTCTGTGGAGCTCTGTGATGTGCAGTGTGTCAGGATTGTACAGTATCTTTTAAACTGATCAGCAGTTTCCCACATTTTCAACAAGGACTTCCTCTGCCGCGGCACAGCCTTAGCTGCAATGAGTGGGTGATGGCTGCTGCAGCAGTGCGGTGGCCATCTGTAAGTATGGAGGGGGCACAATTCGCTGCTGGGTCCAAGTGGATTTTCAAAAAGGTTATTTTTAGGAGTTCAGAAATGAATTCTTTAGCACAATAATGTACATGTGGGTGTTACGTTGTAGGGGTGGGTTTTTTATGGGTGTGGCGTCCTGTGGGTGCAGAACAAGGGGGGCCCCATGACCTCCTATTGCCCGGGGGCCCAATTAGTTGTCAGTCCGCCCCTGATTGTTATGTCCTCCTTAGTCACATGTGCAAAGCTTCCCGCAGCCTTCGAGCAGGAAGAAGTGATGATCGAAAGCAGTGAAAAAGAATTTTATTACTCTCCAAGCTAAAAAAGAAGGGGGGCATGTATGTGAGGAAGAGGTTCATAAGTAACACCCCAACCGACAGCTTCTAGTTTTTCAAAATAGTGACATTACCTTTTTAGTTGAAGTCCTTGCACTTTCTGCTTGTTTCCTGCAAACTTCTGTCTCTGTATTATGATCACAACCCTTCCTCCCTCCAATGAAGTTTCAGAAATGCTCAAACATTTCTGTGAACAATGAAAATGAGGACCAAAGACTAGAGTATGCACACTAACAAAAGTTGTTGAATGAACAACCTAGAGAAAACAGAATGTTAAAAAGTAAATCGTTAGAATTATGGTATAATGGCTATTTTATTAGATTGGATTTTTTTAAAAAGAGATGCTAGGCACTTTAATCATTCAATGAAAATTGAATAGTCACAGTGACCTGAGTGTTCACTCGATTCATGGAGGGCTTATTAGTTCTCCCTGAGTAAGCTCAGATCAGCAAGGTCTGATCTGCACTGCTGGCCTAGCTTCCTGAAATACACAAAAATGAACAAATGTTCATTCCTGCCCCTAGCCAATCTGCTCCCATTGAGAGACACTGGATGCTTGCCCAACCATCCAGCATGCCCCCCCCCCGGTCACATCACAAGATGCACCTTGAGAAGAAGCCACGACTTGACACATCATGACAATCACTGAGGGAGCCCAGCTCTGGATTTAGGATGAGTTTTATGCTCATTCTATGAAAGAAGTAGTAGAGTATGAGGTGGGTAATGAGGGGGTTAAGCTATCCCCCTTTTCCATTTTGATGGTTTTTAAGATAAACCTTAGGCTGGCTGTCCGCTGGCACCGTAGTCGGGCGACCAACTTGGTCACCTGACTATGGACATGCTATTGGACAGGCAGGCACAAGAAAAAAAAAAACATTGCGGGGAGAAAAAAACTGTCTCTGGTGCTGAAACTTGAGTTTCAGCACCAAGGACAGCCCCCGTCCAGCGCAGTCTAATGGGGGGGGGGAGTATCCTTGCCGAAGGCTGCAGGTGTGTGGGGGGATTAAACCCCCTGTCCCTGCTGCGGAATTAGGTTCAGCACCAGGGGCAGCAACGCTGAATGCAGCCGGCTTGCAAGAAAAAATAAAAAAAACGCATTCAAGAGAAAAAAAGCCTAGTCGGAAAACCGGAATCCAGAAACCTACCTAAAATTCTAAAAATTCAATAAATAAAAAGACTTTTTCCTGCGGATTAAAAAAATAAATGGTTGAATAAAAACGAAAAATTTTTTACATTGAATCCTATGGACTTTGCACATGGCAGTTTTCGTATACAATACATCTTTTTCATGTTTCCCTGCGCATGTCGATTTAACTATACAATGCATCTTTTTCATGTTTCACTGCACACAGTGGTTTAACTATACAATGCAACTTTTTCATGTTTCCCTGTGCACAGCGGTTTAACTATACAATGCATCTTTTTCATGTTTCCCTGTTGCGGCACGGCGGTTTTAATATACAATGCATCTTTTTCATGTAAACTTGTACCAGATCGTCCCGGCATCGTCCAATAATTCCAAATAGATTTGGAAAGCTCGCTAGTCTGTTGTAGTCACAAAAAATCGTCTGAAATCGTCCGATGGTGGTCGGATGGAGTGGAAGAGGGCCGATTCACCTGCATGTTGTAGGATCAGTCGGACAACTTCAAATGATATTGGATGATCGCCCCATCTCACAAATACAGTGCTAGTGGAGGGCCAGCCTTAACAGGATACGATCAAGATGGTCTTTAAAGTGGTAATATTGACCCTTTCCCAGATTTGCTCTCATTTTCAGTCCACCTCGCTATTATCCTCTTGGACAAAGGAATGGTGTCTTCAAGGCATCATTGCAATTAGAATGTGATTTATGAGGCAGACTATAAAATAACACTTACAAAACGAGAGCAGAAAATGTGACAAAATGATTTAAAGATCATTTATAGACAGAACATTTCAGGCCATCATTTTTCCAACACAAGCAAATTCATTGAATTTAATCTGGATGGCGTTGCGCAACACAAGCTTTAACAGAAAAGAAGGTTAATCACTGACCAAAGAACTGATCACATAAGGCAAATAAACACACTACTAATCTATTCTTTGTTTTACCGTGGGGAAAACCAATTCCGATTGCAGAAACTGCCTTTTTCTCAGAGTTTTTTTTGTTCTTTTCTAAGCAGCTTTGTGGAATAGTTGGCAACGGTTGATTTGATTATATAACTGAACATCTGGGCATTCAAAAATGCATAACAACGTTCAGTCATGCAGAAATATTCAATAGTACATGCCATAAATGGCATAGTGGCATTCTATGTCAGAGAATTTGTAAAGGGCATTTACAAGCTATTCGGATCTTGTCATTACAGCATACTGTATATGTTCTGGAAAAGAGTTTAACGATTTAATGCAGTTATGTGTGACTGATCTCATAAATAAATAAAAAGTAGTTCTATACTCCAAAAATAAAGAGTAGCAGACTCACAGAGGACTGTACGGATATATGTATTTGGGAGAAGGGAGAGGGTTACAAGCAAAATTTCATTTTTTGTTGAACCAGAAGTCAGCTTGGCAAAGTGAGACATAAATTGAAAGATGTGACATCACTGACTAGAACCAATGTGATGAGGGTTTGAGAAGTGACCTGTGAGCTGTAGGTTGCAGTAACTCATTAGCTCAACTAGGTTTCTTCTGGTATTCCATGGGACCTGCTGGCATGGGTGTAGGAACTAAGGGAATGGGTGGACTGATCCACCCCCCACTACCATTTATCGTTTTAGACAAATGCACAATGTGTGCCTAGGATTGATTGCACTCATGATTGTACGGTATACAATCATGGGCGAACTGACCCATCAGGCATTCGGGCTCCTCCCGAGGGCCCAGATGGGGGGGGCAGTCTGAATTGGCCTTGCGGCCCCTGCAGTCCAGGACATGGGTGGAGAGACATGGGGATTTCCTCCCCAGCGCACAGGATGCTCCATGCCCGTCCTGTTGGGTCCCTGCTTGGTGCTGATCTTGCACCGAGCACGGGCTTCAGCCACAACGGGCTGACATCAGCCCCTGCTGTGAGAAGGGATTCCCCCAGTATCTATGGATTCGTAAGAGCTACAAGGATGGTTGAGGTGTCATTGGAAAGGCCGGAATCTGGCCTTACCAATGCTATCCATCACCACTATGTATTGTGTAATAAATGAAATAATAATGTTAACAAAATGAATACTAAATAAAAATAATAACATGAAACAGTTAAGATATTTTTTTTTGTTCTAAAAGCAACGGCATAGTCCCAACCCCCTTATAGAATTAACAATGCCTCTGCACTAACTCATTTATTTTTTCATATATACAGTCAGGTCCAGAAATATTGGGACATTAGGCGTGGCCAAAACAACTGTTTGGAACAATCTCAAAAAGAAGGAACGCACCGGTGAGCTCAGCAACACCAAAAGACCCAGGGGAAACCACGGAAAACAACTGTGGTGGATGACCGAAGAATGCTTTCCCTTGTGAAGAAAACACCCTTCACAACAGTTGGCCACATCAAGAACACTCTCCAGGAGGTAGGTGTATGTGTGTCAAAGTCAACAATCAAGAGAAGACTTCACCAGAGTGAATACAGAGGGTTCACCACAAGATGTAAACCATTGGTGAGCCTCAAAAACAGGAAGGCCAGATTAGAGTTTTCCAAACAACACCTAACAAAGCCTTCACAGTTCTGGAACAAGATCCTCTGGACAGATGAGACCAAGATCAACTTGTACCAGAGTGATGGGAAGAGAAGAGTATGGAGAAGGAAAGGAACTGCTCATGATCCTAAGCATACCACCTCATCAGTGACGCATGGTGGTGGTAGTGTCATGGCGTGGGCATGTATGGCTGCCAATGGAACTGGTTCTCTTGTATTTATTGATGATGTGACTGTTGACAAAAGCAGCAGGATGAATTCTGAAGTGTTTCGGGCAATATTATCTGCTCACATTCAGCCGAATGCTGCAGAACTCATTGGACGGCGCTTCACAGTGCAGATGCACAGTGACCCAAAGCATACTGCAAAAGCAACCAAAGAGTTTTTGAAGGGATAGAAGTGGAATGTTATGCAATGGCCAAGTCAATCACCCGACCTGAATCCCATTGAGCATGCCTTTCACTTGCTGAAGACAAAACTGAAGGGAAAATGCCCCAAGAACGAGCAGGAACTGAAGACAGTTGCAGTCAGGGCCGCCATCAGGGCATTACTCCCCATGCTGTTGTAAGGGGCCCGGTGAGGGCCCGGGCCTCCGGGGCCCCGTCGGCAGCGGCGTCGCCCTTTTACAGCTCCGGTATCGAACTCGATGAGTCCGAATCCGGAGCTGTGTCTCTGCTGCAGGCTCACTGGCTGGCTGGCTGGCTGGGGCCAAGCAGCGTGTGGGGGCCTCCCAAGCACGTTGCTTTGGCTCCGCCCCCTCCACTCAGTGAAGCTGCGCGCCTGAAATGGAGGGGCTGGGCTGAAGAGCAGAAGATAGAAGAAAAGAAGACAGCGGAGTGGTGAGCCAGGGCCCAGCCTAGACCCAAGGCCCAGACCCAGGGCCCAGACCTCAAGGCCCAGACCCCAAGGCCCAAACCTAGACCCAGGGCCCAGGCCCCAAGGCACAGGGCCCAGACCCCAAGGCCCAGACCCTGGGCCCAGACCCCAAGGCCTAGGGCCCAAAACCCAGACCCCAAGGCCCAGACCCCAGGGTCCAGACCCCAAGACCCAGACCCCAAGGCCCAGACCCCAAGGCCCAGACCCAGGGCCCAGACCCCAAGACCCAGGGCCCGGACCCCAAGGCCCAGGGCCCAGACCCCAAGACCCAGACCCCAAGACCCAGACCCCAGGGCTGAGACCCCAAGACCCAGGGCCCAGACCCCAAGGCATATACCCAGGGCCCAGACCCTGGGCCCAGACCCAAGGCCCAGACCCCAGGGCCGAGGCCCCAAGGCCCAGACCCCAGACCCAGGGCCCAGACCCCAAGGCCCAGACCCCATTCCCCAGGGCCCAGACCCCAAGGCCCTGACCCCAGGACCCCAAGGCCCAGACCCTGGGCCCAGACCCCAAGGCCTAGGGCACAAGATCCCAAGACCCAGGGCCCAGACCCCAAGGCCCTGACCCCAGGGCCCAGACCCCAAGGCCCAGGGCCCAGACCCTGGGCCCAGACCCCAAGGCCTAGGGCACAAGACCCAGACCCCAAGACCCAGACCCCAAGGCCCAGACCCCAGGGCTGAGACCCCAAGACCCAGGGCCCAGACCCCAAGGCCCAGACCCAGGGCCCAGACCCCAAGGCGAAGGAGCCCAGATGGCTCAAGACCCAGACCCCAGGGCCGAGACCCCAAGACCCAAACCCCAAGGCCCAAACCCAGGGCCCAGACCCCAAGGCCCAGACGCTGGGCCCAGACCCCAAGGCCTAGGGCCCAAGACCCAGACCCCAGGGCCCAGACCCCAAGACCCAGACCCCAAGACCCAGACCCCAAGGCCCAGACCCCAAGACCCAGACCCCAGGGCCAAGACCCCAAGACCCAGGGCCCAGACCCCAAGGCCCAGACCCCAAGACCCAGACTCCAAGACCCAGACCCCAGCGCCGAGACCCCAAGACCCAGGGCCCAGACCCCAAGACCCAGGGCCCAAGGCCCAAACCGCAAGGCCCAAACCCAGACCCCAAGGCCCAGACCCCGGGCCCAGACCCCAAGGCCTAGGGCCCAAGACCCAGACCCCAGAGTCCAGACCCCAAGACCCAGGGCCCAGACCCCAAGACCCAGCCCCAGGGCCGAGACCCCAAGACCCAGGGCCCAGACCCCAAGGCCCAGACCTAGGGCCCAGACCCCAGACCCAAGGCCCAGACCCCAGGGCCCTGACCCCAGGGCCCAGACCCCAAGGCCCAGGGCCCAGACCCCAGACTCCAAGGCCCAGACCCAGGGCCCAGACCCCAAGGCCCAGACCCCAGGGCCAAAGCCCAGACTCCAAGGCCGAGGCCCCAAGAACCAGGGCCCAGACCCCAAGGCCCAGACCCCAAGGCCCAGACCCAGGGCCCAGACCCCAGGGCCCAGACCCCAAGGCCCTGACCCCAGGGCCCAGACCCCAAGGCCCAGGGCCCAAGGCCCAGGGCCCAGACCCCAAGGCCCAGACCCTGGGCCCAGACCCCAAGGCCTAGGGCACAAGACCCAGACCCCAAGACTCAGACCCCAAGGCCCAGACCCTGGGCCCAGACCCCAAGACCCAGGGCCCAGACCCCAGGCCCAGGGCCCAAGACCCAGACCCCAGGGCCAAGACCCAGGGCCCAGACCCCAAGGCCCAAGATCCAGACCCCAGGGCCGAGACCCCAAGACCCAGGGCCCAGACCCCAAGGCCCAGGGCCCAGACCCCAAGGCCCAGACCCAGGGCCCAGACCCCAAGACCCAGGGCCCAGACCCCAAGGCCCAGACCCCAAGGTCCAGACCCCAAGACCCAGACCACAGGGCCGAGACCCCAAGACCCAGGGCTCAGACCCTGGGCCCAGACCCCAAGGCCCAGACCCCAAGACCCAAACCCCAGCGCCGAGACCCCAAGACCCAGGGCCCAGACCCCAAGGCCCAAACCCCAAGGCCCAAACCCAGGGCCCAGACCCCAAGGCCTAGGGCCCAAGACCCAGACCCCAAGGCCCAGACCCCAAGGCCCAGACCCTGGGCCCAGACCCCAAGGCCTAGGGCACAAGACCCAGACCCCAAGACTCAGACCCCAAGGCCCAGACCCAGGGCCCAGACCCCAAGACCCAGGGCCCAGACCCCAAGGCCCAGGGCCCAAGACCCAGACCCCAGGGCCGAGACCCAGGGCCCAGACCCCAAGGCCCAGGGCCCAAGACCCAGACCCCAGGGCCGAGACCCCAAGACCCAGGCCCAGACCCCAGGCCCAGACCCCAAGCCCAGACCCAGGGCCCAGACCCCAAGACCCAGGGCCCAGACCCCAAGGCCAGACCCCAAGGTCCAGACCCCAAGACCCAGACCCAGACACCAGGGCCGAGACCCCAAGACCCAGGGCTCAGACCCTGGGCCCAGACCCCAAGGCCCAGACCCCAAGACCCAAACCCCAGCGCCGAGACCCCAAGACCCAGGGCCCAGACCCCAAGGCCCAAACCCCAAGGCCCAAACCCAGGGCCCAGACCCCAAGGCCTAGGGCCCAAGACCCAGACCCCAAGGCCCAGACCCCAAGGCCCAGACCCTGGCCCAGACCCCAAGGCCTAGGGCACAAGACCCAGACCCCAAGACTCAGACCCCAAGGCCCAGACCCAGGGCCCAGACCCCAAGACCCAGGGCCCAGACCCCAAGGCCCAGGGCCCAAGACCCAGACCCCAGGGCCGAGACCCAGGGCCCAGACCCCAAGGCCCAGGGCCCAAGACCCAGACCCCAGGGCCGAGACCCCAAGACCCAGGGCCCAGACCCCAAGGCCCAGACCCCAGGGCCGAGACCCCAAGACCCAGGGCCCAGACCCCAAGGCCCAAACCCAGGGCCTAGACCCCAAGGCCTAGGGCCCAAGACCCAGACCCCAAGGCCCAGACCCGAGGGTCCAGACCCCAAGACCCAGGGCCCAGACCCCAAGACCCAGGGCCCAGACCCCAAGGCCCAGACCCAGGGCCCAGACCCCAAGACCCAGACCCCAAGACCCAGGGCCCAGACCCCAAGGCCCAGACCCCAAGGTCCAGACCCCAAGACCCAGACCCCAGGGCCGAGACCCCAAGACCCAGGACCCAGACCCTGGGCCCAGACCCCAAGGCCCAAGGCCCAGACCCCAAGACCCAGACCCCAGCGCCGAGACCCCAAGACCCAGGGCCCAGACCCCAAGGCCCAAACCCAGACCCAGACTCCAAGGCCTAGGGCCCAAGACCCAGACCCCAGAGTCCAGACCCCAGGGCCCAGACCCCAAGACCCAGACCCCAAGACCCAGGGCCCAGACCCCGAGGCCCAGACCCCAAGACCCAGACCCCAGGGCCAAGACCCCAAGACCCAGACCCAGGGCCCAGACCCCAAGGCCCAGACCCTGGGCCCAGACCCCAAGGCCCAGACCCTGGGCCCAGACCCCAAGGCCCAGACCCAGGGCCCAGACCCCAAGGCCCAGACCCCAGGGCCAAGGCCCAGACCCCAAGGCCCAGACCCCAGGCCAGACCCAGGGCCCAGACCCCAGGGACCAGACCCAGAGCACAGACCCAGGGACCAGACCCCAAGGCCCAGACCCAGGGCCCATGCCAGACCCAGGGTCCAGACCCCAGGGACCAGGCCCAGAATAGACCCAGGGACCAGGCCCCAAGGCCCAGCCCCAGGGACCAGACCCCAAGGTCCAGACCCAGGTACCAGAGCCCAGACCCCAGGCCAGACTCAGGGCCCAAACCCCAGGGACCAGACCCCAGGCCAGACTCAGGGCCCAGACCCCCAAGGCCCAGTCCCAAGGACCAGAGCCCAGACCCAGGGCCCAGACCAGACCCCAAGGCCCAGGTACCAGGCCCAGCCCAGACCCCAAGGCCCAGACCTAGGGCCCAGACCCTGGGCCCAGACCCCAGGGCCCAGACCCAAGGCCCAGACCCCAGGGCCCAGACCCCAGGGCCCTGACCCCAGGGCCCAGACCCCAAGGCCCAGACCCCAGACTCCAAGGCCCAGACTCAGGGCCCAGACCCCAAGGCCCAGACCCCAGGGCCAAGGCCCAGACCCCAAGGCCCAGACTCCAAGGCCGAGGCCCCAAGACCCAGGGCCCAGACCCCAAGGCCCAGACCCCAAGGCCCAGACCCCAGACCCCAAGGCCCTGACCCCAGGGCCCAGACCCTGGGCCCAGACCCCAAGGCCTAGGGCACAAGACCCAGACCCCAAGACTCAGACCCCAAGGCCCAGACCCAGGGCCCAGACCCCAAGACCCAGGGCCCAGACCCCAAGGCCCAGGGCCCAGGGCCGAGACCCAGGGCCCAGACCCCAAGGCCCAGGGCCCAAGACCCAGACCCCAGGGCCGAGACCCCAAGACCCAGGGCCCAGACCCCAAGGCCCAGACCCCAGGGCCGAGACCCCAAGACCCAGGGCCCAGACCCCAAGGCCCAAACCCAGGGCCCAGACCCCAAGGCCCAGACCCTGGGCCCAGACCCCAAGGCCTAGGGCCCAAGACCCAGACCCCAAGGCCCAGACCCGAGGGTCCAGACCCCAAGACCCAGGGCCCAGACCCCAAGACCCAGGGCCCAGACCCCAAGGCCCAGACCCCAAGACCCAGACCCCAAGACCCAGGGCCCAGACCCCAAGGCCCAGACCCCAGGGCCGTGACCCCAAGACCCAGGGCCCAGACCCTGGGCCCAGACCCCAAGGCCCAGACCCCAAGACCCAAACCCCAGCGCCGAGACCCCAAGACCCAGGGCATAGACCCCAAGGCCCAAACCCAGACCCAGACCCCAAGGCCTAGGGCCCAAGACCCAGACCCCAGAGTCCAGACCCCAGGGCCCAGACCCCAAGACCCAGACCCCAAGACCCAGGGCCCAGACCCCAAGACCCAGGGCCCAGACCCCGAGGCCCAGACCCCAAGACCCAGACCCCAGGGCCAAGACCCAAACCCAGGGCCCAGACCCTGGGCCCAGACCCCAGGGCCCAGACCCCAAGGCCCAGACCCCAGACTCCAAGGCCCAGACCCAGACCCCAGGGCCAAGGCCCAGACCCCAAGGCCCAGACCCAGGGCCCAGACCCCAAGGCCCAGACTCCAGGCCAGACCCAGGGCCCAGACCCCAGGGACCAGACCCAGAGCACAGACCCAGGGACCAGGCCCCAGACCCCAAGGCCCAGACCCAGGGCCCAGGCCAGACCCAGGGTCTAGACCCCAGGGACCAGGCCCAGCATAGACCCAGGGACCAGGCCCCAAGGCCCAGCCCCAGGGACCAGACCCCAAGGCCCAGAGCCCAGACCCCAGGCCAGACTCAGGGCCCAAACAACAGGGACCAGACCCCAGGCCAGACCCAGGGACCAGAGCCCAGACCCCAGGCCAGACTCAGGGCCCAAAGCCCAGGGACCAGACCCCAGGCCAGACTCAGGGCCCAGACCCCAGGGACCAGAGCCCAGACCCAGGGCCCAGACCAGACCCCAAGGCCCAGGTACCAGGCCCAGCCCAGACCCCAAGGCCCAGGGTCCAGACCCCAAGACCCAAACCAGACCCAGGGACCAGGCCCAGACCCAGACCCAAAGGCCATCATATACAGCCCGTTACTGTGAGATTTATTGCTGTGGATTCTGTGATACGTTCATACACACCACTCATTACTGTGAGTTTTATTGCTGTGTATTCTGTGATAATCATACGCTCATACACACTGCACATTACTGGGAGTTTTATTGCTGTGGTGCTATGTTATGTCCTTTTTTTTTTTTGAAGGGGGAGAAAAGCTGTTAGAGGTTGAGGGAGTGCCGGGGGGGCGGGGGGACCCCATCGTGAGGTTTAGTAAGGGGCCCCATCATTTCTGATGGCTGCCCTGGTTGCAGTAGAGGCCTGGCAGAGCATCACCAGGGATGAAACCCAGCATCTGGTGATGTCTATGCATTCCAGACTTCAGGCTGTGATTGACTGCAAAGGATTTGCAACCATGTATTAAGAGGGAAAGTTTGATTAATGATTTTTATTCTGTCCCATTACCTTTGGTCCCTTAACAAGTGGGAGGCACATCTGCAAACTGCTGTAAGTCCTACACCGTTCACCTGAGTTGGATGTACATACCCTCAAATTAAAGCTGACAGTCTGCAGTTAAAGCACATTGTGTTTGTTTCATTCCAACTCCATTATGGTGGTGTATAGAGCCAAAGATGTTAGAATTGTGTCCCAATATTTCTGGACCTGACTGTATTTTAATATATAATTATTTAAAAAATATATTTTATTTATATTATAATTATATTAATTAAATATATTTTAATAAAATACTGCATTTTGATATAACTTTAGTTTAATAAATAATATGTTAGATATAATTGGTTTTGAGTTTTATTGCTGTGAAGCTCTCTGATATGCTCATACACACCGTACATTACTGTGAGTTTTATTGCTATGGAGCTCAGTAATGTGCAATGTGTAAAAGAGTAGTAATGTATAGGATCTTATAAACCTGAAAAGAGATCGTCAGCTTCCCAAGTGTGCCACAGGGACCTTCTGTGCCGCGGCGCAGCCTTAGCTGCAATGAGTGGGTGATGGCTGCTGCAGCAGAGCGGTGGCCATCTGTAAGTCTGGAGGAGGCACAATGGCTTCCCCAATTTGCTGGTGGGCCCGAGTGGATTTTCTTAACTCAGTAAAATCATTATTTGGAAAATTGTGTGAATAAACTCTTTAACACAACAATGTACATGTGGGTTGTGGGTTGTATGGGTGGGGCATTGTATGGGTGTGACCTTCTGTGGGCATGGCTCATGGGGCCCCACGATCTCCTATTGCCCAGAGGCCCCATGAGTTGTCAGTCCGCCCCTGTATACAATACCTCAACAATGCTTTCAGCACCTTGTTGAAACCATGCCTTGACAAATTCAGGCTGTTTTGAATGATAAAGGAGGCTCAAATGCTACTAGGTGGGTGTATTTAATAAAGAGGCCGAACAATGTAAGTAATAAGACACTAAGGTAAAGTGCAATGTTAAAGGAACACATACAGGGCTATTCAGAAAGAGGTGAAAACCTTGAGAATGACTGGAGAACTGAAAATTCTAGGTCAAAATAGCCAAACCAAAAAATTTTTTCCATTTATCTCACTTTCCAAATTGACTATTTGGTCAATATTGTTCATTCTACTGCCAATTCTCAAGGTTTTTACCTCTTTCTGAACAGCCCTGTCACACTTTATTAAAAGAAAATGCCTCCTCCCCTTAAATACTTTATCTTTATCTTTACTTACACTATAGAAAAATTGCATATCTTGCAGAACGTCCATACTTGGTTTATTCAAAATTTACATTGAACATGTGCGGAACAATGGACAAATGCGCACCAGTCCTCGCCTCCTTCCCCTGGAACAATTACTGCTGTAAGTGTTCAGAGACATGAGGATGTCAGAACGCAGTGTGTGCTAACATAATCAGTGCCCTATTTATTTATTTTTTAGAAAGGATTTATACATTGAGATTTCTCTCGTTTTCAAGTATGTCCTGGGTGACAAGTATGTACCGTTAAGTGTCTTGCCCAAGGACACTTACTGGGAGCTCTTGCCGGGATCGAACCCATGTCTCCACAGGCTCTCTCCATGCAGAGCAGTGATGTTACCTCTACTCCACCCAGCCGGTACTAGTTGAGGTCTGATAATATTCTAAGGATGCACCGATGCCATTTTTTAAAAGACCGAGTACGAGTACAGATATGTTTTTTCCAGGTACTCACCGATACTTTTATTTAATGTTATGTGACCACTTTCCAATAAATAATTTAGGATTTTGCTGAAAGCCTGTCCAATTTATGTTACTATTGAAATGTATGGCCAGACAACCCATTTACCAACTGCTTGCACACACCCTGACCACACTTCACTTCAGATATATATGTATACCCACACCAGATCTCAGATACATACATAACCACAGACCTCAGACACATGTCCACAAACCTCAGATACAAATATACCCAGAGACCTCGGATGCATGTATACCCACAGTGCTCAGACACTAGGGCTGCTGGCAGAATGTATTAACAGCATTCCGACAGCATTTCTCTCCGGCTGGCTGTTTTCCACCGAGCGGACGCTGGCTCGTGACGGCTGTGACGCACTCTCGTGAGATTTCGCGACCCACGCAAGATCCTGTTTGGAGACCACGTCACAGCCTTCACAGGCCGGCGTCCACTAGGTGGAATGCAGCCAGCCGGAGAGGAATGTCGGTGGAATGCTGTTAATGTATTCTGCCAACAGCCCCAGCCCCTCAGATACCAGCAAGCCAGCCCAGCACTGGGTTCCAGGTATTGGTAGAGATATCAGGGCATTGTAATTTTGTCAATATAAAATAATGGAAATTTGACCATTTTTATGTTGTCATCCATTGTTTTTTCTCTACAAAAATATTGCTTGCATGGAAAGGTCTAAATTCTAGATTGTGTCCCTTTTATTACACTATTTCACACGGGGTCTGTATTAGCAGCATACATGTAGAAATGCTTTTTGAGTCAGATAATAAAAATGGTCAGATCTCAGGCTTATATGGATTTGTAGTGATCATAATGAGATTATTAGTAATGCAACTTCCAAAAAACACCAATAGAATATAAAAATAATATCTGGATCAGCATAATGCCTGTATATGTGAATTACAGTAACACCTTTTATCTGTATTGTACAGGACATTTAAGCAATTATATCCCCCTGAATCTTATCCCTGTACAGCACTGAATGACCCCAGAGCTCTCCCTGTATTCTGCCCCCTTCTATGGCTGTTGTAATCCAGCAGTAAGTTTTCACAATTGTTTTGTTACAATGATGGTGGGAGCTGATCCTCTTAGTAATACAGCATGAACAGAGAATTTAATTTCCCCCAAGGGGCACACTAATCTTGCATTAAAAAGGTATGCAAAATATATTATAAGGGGGGGCGTGGCTTGGACGCGAGGCAAGATGGCCGCTTAGTTCTGCAGCTCTGCACCCGGGTGCACCAAATAAGCTCTTCGAATGTCCGCAAGACGTCCCACGGGACAAAAAAAACGAGCCGCTGCCTCTGTGACTCACCCGCACACACCAGCGCTGACCGGGAGCTCCCCGATGCGCCACTATCTCCACGGATCACAGGCTGTCTCCTCAGAAGGCCGCAAAGCCAAGATGGCGGCGGCCGGGGACCGCATGGTAGAATCGGAGGATGATCTGCAAGACAGCCGGACTTCCTCTCTGAGCGACATACCAACGGCGGAGGTAAGGGAGACCCTGCGCCACCTTCCCACTAAGAGAGACCTGGAATCTTTATTTTCACGCTTTGAGGCGAAATTTGATGCAAAATTCGCTGAACTAGGGGCTGATGTGCGGCAGCTGGGAGGCAGAGTGCAGGATTTAGAGGATAGAGACGCTTCCATGGCTCACCTAGACAGACTACAGGCCCAAATAAACGAACAATCCCGATATGTTACTGACCTACGCCGCTCAGTAGACGACTTAGATAATAGAGGGCGCCGCAACAATGTCCGAATTAGAGGCGTCCCTGAACCGGAGGACACAGAAGATATACCCCTCACTCTACGAACTTTATTTAATGCGCTCCTCGAACGCCCGCCTGATACGCCGATACTGCTTGATAGAGCACATAGGGCGCTGCGCCCACGGGGAGCCCCGTCAGCACCCCCAAGAGACATCATCTGCCGCATACATCATTTCCCGCTCAAGGAAGAGATCATGCAAGCGGCCAGAAAGAAACGATCAATCACACATGATGGACACGCGGTTGAAGTCTACCAAGATCTTTCCAGATTCACTTTGCAAGCTCGGAGACACCTTAAGCCGATCACGGATGTCCTCAGAGAGTGAGACATTAGATACAGGTGGGGCTACCCTTTTGCTCTTACTGTACGACGGGATAATCAGCTCATGACTATTATGGAACCTGGAGATGTGCCTGAGTTTATTCGCGCTTTGGACCTACCGCAGGTGGAGGTCGCAAATTGGCATGGAGGAGATTTACTAGATTTCCCCCCTCCCAAGCCCCAACGGCAAAAATGGCAAGCAGTCCGTAAACAGAAGCACCGCCACCCCCTCAGGGAGGAGGCAACAGACCCAGGACTCCACCCGTCCTTTGGCCCGGCGAGGCAGGACCCCTGAGAAGTTCTCCCCCTCTTTATGGTTTCCTACTCCCCCTTCTACTGTGTTGGCTAAAACGACCGGCAGGTCCATTACGACACCTACATTCCGAGGACGGAGGCCCAAAGCCCTTGGGAGCGTCCATATATCTCTATATCTCTTGTTGTCCAGTTTTGTGTTTTTTTGGGGGTTTTTGGGGGGTTTTTTTGCTATAAGATATTGGACGACGGGACGTGTCCTGTGGTTATGTCCATCTGCTGAGGACGACACTCGATGGTTAAGCTTACTTTATATTTGCCCGGGTGCGGCAGAATTAGGAGGCTGTTACACTACTTTAACTGTAGTGCTGTATTTCGTTTATTTTACACTCTCTAAGGTTTCCATGTTGAGTATTTTACTTGTGTTCTACACCATCCCCCCTGCGGTGTTTGAATTTCTCCAGTACGCCTGGAACGGCTGTTCAACACTCTCATCTTGCTGGCTTGGCCCCATATGGGTCTGTACCCTACGCGGGTACCCACACCGATCTTCATTATGTGTTCGGCACTGTAAGGTGCGGTTTATGATTTTTCTTTTGTCTGTATTTTGGTCTTTATTACTGTATGTCTATTTGGGTCAATGCAACATGTACGTCTTGTTCGTGCCGGAACCGCTTGTGATGAGCCAGCGCAGGGGAGTGCATTCTCTCCAACACTGTAAATTTTTTAGGGACACTTTTTTAGATTATGGCTAAAATACGACTTATATCCCTGAATGTCAGGGGACTGAACCACCCGGCTAAGCGGCGGATCGCTATGGCTGATCTCCGTAAGCAAAAATGCGATTTTGCCTTCTTGCAAGAAACTCATTTTCGGTCAGACAGTGCTCCAACTTTGCGCTCACCTTACTTTACCCAGGGCTTCTATAGTAACTTTGAGGCGTCAAAATCTAGAGGGGTGGCTATCCTGGTAGCTTCACATATCCCTTTTACATGCACCTCCCAGATGGCAGACCCACAGGGCCGTTTCATCTTTATTAAGGGGCATATCGGATCTAGACTGGTTACGCTGGCAAATCTATACCTTCCCAACACCCATCAATGCACTGCGCTCAGAAAAATTTTGAATAAACTCGCTAAGTTTGCTGAAGGCCTTCTATTTTGTGGAGGAGATTTCAATATCTCCCCGGACTCCCCGAAGGAAGCTGCCGCTCTCCCGGGAGCGTCACAGCCATCTAAACGAAGGAGATTCCACCAACTGTTACAGACGTTTCAATTAGTAGATTGTTGGAGAGCAATGCACCCCGCTGGGCGCGATTACACATTTTATTCGCACGCTGCCCGAGTTTACTCCCGTCTGGACCTTTTTCTCATGTCTCATCATACCCTTCATTTAATTCGCACTGTGTCCATAGGGAGTATTACTTGGTCAGACCACGCCCCAGTGTTGTTGGATCTCGAGGTCCCCGACCTACCCCCTAGACAATACCAATGGCGTCTTAATGAATCTCTTCTGAAAGACGTGGTTCACCGGGAGTACCTCACGGAGGCCATTACTCACTACTTTGACGAGAATGATAATGGGGAAGTCACGGATCCCTTACTGTGGGAAGCACATAAGAGTGTACTCCGGGGTCAGCTGATCCAGCTGGGGGCCCGATGCAAAAGGGATAGGGGAGACAAGATCCAATCTTTGCTCGCGGATATACAAACTTTTGAGACTCTCCACAAGACCACTCCATCCGCTGAACATTATTCCGCCCTGTCCTCCCTCCGATCAGAACTGAGGGAACTGCTCCATCACCATGCATGTAGGTCGCTCCTCCTTACTAAACGCTCTTATTACCTTCATGGTAATAAATGTGGCAAACTTTTAGCAAGAGCCCTACGCCAGAAGTACCAGTCTACCTACATCCCCAAACTTAGACGCTCCGACGGCTCCGTCACACATCTCAATGACGAAAATATAGCTGAGTTCCATACCTACTACCACTCCCTATATAATCTTAGGGACTCACCCCCTCCAGCTAAGCTTATGGCGGATTACTTGGCTAAAGCCCTGGATGTCGCTATCTCCCCGGACCAGGCTGAGGCACTGGATGTCCCCTTCACATCTGAGGAACTGGCGGAGGCGCTTAAAGCTACCCCGACAGGGAAAAGTCCGGGTCCAGATGGCTTTTCTATTGGGTACTATCGGACCTTTCTGAAGACATTGGGCCCCTACCTTCTCCGCTCCTTTAACGCGATTGACGAAGGGACTAGTTTCCCCGCAGAAGCTCTCCGAGCAACAATCTCGCTTATACCGAAACCTGGTAAAGACCCTTTATCATGCTCTAACTACCGCCCCATCTCTCTAATAAATAACGACATAAAGCTTATGGCAAAAATGCTGGCCCGGAGACTTAACCCTATACTCCCCTCTCTAATCCATCCCGACCAAGTGGGATTCGTTCCTCTTAGAGGTGCTCGGGATAACACTCTGAGAGCCATAAACCTTCTTCACATATCCCGGGTCAGCTCTACCCCTATGCTCTTTCTCTCGGTCGACGCCGAAAAGGCGTTCGACCGAGTAGATTGGTCATTTTTAATAACGGTTCTAGCAAAACTGGGTTTGGGGCCTCGCTGGCTTGCCTGGGTTTCGGCACTTTACAGTAACCCGACGGCCCTCCTCCGCGTAAATGGCTCACTCTCCAGCCCCTTGTCGGTCCGGAACGGGACGCGACAGGGATGTCCACTCTCCCCGATACTGTTTATTATTACACTAGAACCTTTCCTACAGAGGTTACGGGACAATGAATGCATTCGAGGATACAATGGCCCCTTACACGAGTATAAAGTTTCTGCTTTTGCGGACGATGTGCTACTGACGATCATAGATCCCTTACAATCTCTCCCTGCGTTTTTGCGGGAGGTCCATTTATATGCCGCGGTCTCCAATTTTAAGATTAACACTACTAAATGCGAGGCAATTGGAGTGGACATCCCTGACGCCACTCGCTTGCAGATCAGATCACTCTTCCCCTTCTCGTGGCAATCAGAAGCTATCACATACTTGGGCCTCCGACTCCCCTCTGACCTTACTCTATTATACACTCTTAACTATGAACCTCTCTTACACAGGGTACGGAGCGACCTACAGGCATGGGATAAGGCCCACTTCTCTTGGTTTGGAAGGATTAATATAATAAAGATGTCCATACTACCTAAGTTCCTCTACTTATTCCAGACTCTCCCTATCCATGTTACCCCTTCATTCTGCAACACACTACGCAGTTTATTTGGAAAGTTCATATGGGCTGACAAACGACCCAGGTTGGCCTTTCGCCTACTGACCCGTCCTAAACACCGGGGAGGTTTGAGTACACCTCACATGGAATACTACTATGTGGCCGCACTGCTCCTTCGCCTGTCAGACTGGTCCATGTCCCCTCCCCATAAGCTGTGGGTCCCCCTTGAACAAAAATTCCTTCAAGTCCCCATTGCCTCAGCACCCTGGCAAACGGTCTCTCACACCACTATCTGCCCGACGCCACACCCAACGATATCCCCGACTCTGAGGTTATGGCGCCGCTATCGCCACAGACTGGATCTATCCCCGCTCCCCTCTCCCCTTACTCCCATAACCAGCAACCCTGACTTCCTGCCCAGCCGCCAACCCTCATTCCTAGACATTGACTATGATGGCCCTTATCTAACGATCCAGACGTGCACTGTTGAGGGCACACTTCTACCCTTAGAGCAATTGGTGCCGCAGCGGAAACCGTCCCCAATGGAGGCATATCGCTATCTCCAACTCAAACACTTCTGGTCCAGCCTGACTGCACACCAACCGTACAGACCTACTTTGTCCCCCTTTGAAAGCCTCTGTACTCAAGACCCCCCACCACCACACCTCCTTTCATTAATATATGCCCTTCTGATGGCTGCGGAATACCCAGACCTACCCTCCTACACTACTAAGTGGGAAACCGAGACACCCCCTCCTTTGACCGACCGAGCTTGGTTAGATATCTTCCATATCACTTTCCATTCCTCCAGACACCTGAAAGTACAAGAAATGAATTATAAATTGCTATCACGATGGTATCTCACACCTAACAGATTGGCGTTGATGCACCCGGGTGTGTCCCCGGATTGTTGGAGATGTGGGCTTTCGAAGGGAACGTTCATTCATATTTGGTGGATCTGCCCGTTTATAGTGCCCTACTGGGAGGTGGTGTTCACCTATGTTAACGAAATCACCTCTATGGAAGTCCCCTTCACCCCGCAAGCGGCTCTCCTACATGTGGTCCCCCTATCCCCGAATAGATATATTAAGTCTCTAATGATTCACTTGTTTAACTCAGCAAAATCCCTGATCCCCAGACACTGGAGATCGGAATCACCACCAACGATCTTCGAATGGATAGATCAGGTCTCCAGCGTTAGGGAAATGGAGGAACTCCACCTCTCACTGGAAAACAAATATGATATTTACTTTAAAACGTGGTACTGGTGGTCTGACTTTGTTATGAAACACCGTAAGGATAACCCGGAGGCCATAGCCACGTCCCATGAAAGGCGAGCCATACCCCCCGTATTCTCCTCAGAGACCGAGCTGGCTGACTGAGACAGTATCGGAACCGGCAGATGAACGAGACTCTCCCATGTGATCATAGGGATCACAAGACCCAACGTTGTGTATTTGTTTTTGTTTTGTTTTATTGTCTTTATGGTTTTTGGTTTTTCTTTTGTTTTCTCCTTCCTTGCTTTTTCTTTTCATAAGAATACCTTGCACTAGATGGTATAAGCTTATTTTATCGGTATTTTTCTGTATCTCACTTATTATTCTGTAATTGAACTGATAATGCCTTGATTATATGCAATCTTTTATTTCAATAAAAAAGATATTATACAAAAAAATATATATTATAAGCAAATTTTTGTTCTTCCTTTTATTGCAATGCAAAATCAAATATACATGATTTTGGTGGTGAAAGTGTTAAAAGAACCAGTATACAGAAATTTGCCAAGCTATCCTTGAAAATCCTGTGTAAATGCAGTAAAATACAAAACAAAACAACAACATTGAAGACTGCTGTGCTAAAACATCTTCATGTACTATGAGGTAATGCAAGGAGTGGTATGATGTTACCTTGCTTTTGTTTTTCCTCATTAAATTTGATTGATGCATCGTGGTTGAGCACAAACCCTCAGATCTCTATATTTATTTTATGTTAATAAAATGGAGTATATGATGTTACTGTAGAGTGCTACCTGCAAGATATGACTGCACTTACATCAGCCATTCAGTAATGCGCACTATATCGATAAATAATGCAGGACACCACAGACAGAAAATGCAAGCTATACCATAACATGAAGGAAAGGGCTGGATCAAGCATCCATTTGTCAAGAACAGCTAAGGGAAAACAAACTGCTTACACACACTAAAACCAAGAGCATTATTCGCTTCTAAAAACATACCTCCTAAACATATAAATCAGTGAAAACCATTAGAAGACTGTTACCCGGAACCACGACAAAGGAACATTGAGTGTAAAAATAAGAATTACCTAACATTGTTAGAACATGCCACACGCCACAATCTAAAGCAAAACTCTTGTATGAATTGACTTGATTTTCTGTATTTGAATTGTAATAACAATGGCAAATAATATCTAATATGGGAATAAATAAAGTAATGTAGCCTCCACCTGTCCAAAAAATATTTGGTAAAGATGTCTGTGTGGATTACCGGAGAACCATCCTATAGTGATTTCTCCTGGTCTAGTGTTAGCCAACCAGAACCTGCAGATCAGCTAGTGGTAAACCAGCATGTCGGGCTGAGCTCTGCTTGTGGATGGATTTCCCAAGAAGAGCAGATGGAAAGGGATGGGAGTTAGGAGCGGAGTGCAGGAAGCTACACACAGAAGGCACCCTCACAAATGGAGCTTAGGTAAATAAGAATGGAAAATATCATTAAGCCAACTCTAGGCATTGTGACCACTCAAAGTAAATTGTGAACACAGTGCCCTGAGCGTGCACACCCCTGTACCCCACCAGAGGGCTCTAAGAGGGAAGGTACAGCCCTTTAAGTGCAGGGGGCTTAGCTACTTCCAGAAACTCTCCAGAAACTCAGATCAGCGAGAAATGACCCAACATTCAGGGATCAGGATTGGGAAACGGGAACCAATTTGGGTCCCGCCACCCTCCCTCCAAGCCACTGGATTGGCTGGATGCTCACATGGTCATGTTCTCCCAGATACATTGACCAGCTCCATTGTTCCCAGTATGAGAATCATGACATCATGCCTCTATGACCTCGCAATACAGTCTGTCAAACATTGTACTCTTGAGGAGTGGTTCGTTGTGAATATTATCCTGGGAAGAGAGAGTTCTCTTCAGCGAGGAGAGGGAAACTTTATCAAACCACAATTTTCCATGAGATTTCCAAGAGATTCAATCCTCAGTTTGTATCAAATCTAGTCGATTGACAGCAACGTGGCAAAAACACATACTAGACAACCTTGTACTTCTGAACTTGTAATTCCACTTTGATGTTGGGGGGTGAAAAAAGTGGCACATAACCACTGCTTTTTCCAGCTCTTTGGAAGCCAACTGTCACGCTGACCCTGGGCTTCGGCCATTGTGGGGCCTTGGTTCATGGAGGGACGTAGCCCTTGAGGCAGGTTAGCTGCTGGCTGATACAGCATATATAGACAATGCAGATTCCAGACAGGAAAATAACAAGACTATAACAAGAGGGGCAGGAGGGCATAGAAGAAATCTAAAGGAATCCCTATGCTGGGGAAGATCCTTGAAAATGGTCTTCTAACTACGAAGTCTCACAAAGAATAACAGAGTCAGGAGAACAAGAAGGGTGACGGTTAAACAACACAGATAGAAAGGAGATCCTAAACTGAAATAAATGTCCATATACTGGCCTCTGTACTAAGGAGAACAAAATACAAGGAACAGACAAGAATGGTCAGGAGTGGAGCCAAGGATACAGAACCAGGAAGGAGCATCAGACTAGCAGAAGTTGGCAACAGATCAGAAATATACAATTATAGGGAGCAGACAGATAGGGTAGTCAAGAAAACCGAGATCAATGCCAGAGAAATACAAGAATGCTTTGCAGCAACACAGGAACCAGAACTTAGAACTCACAGGAACAGTTGTCAAAACTAGAACTCATGCCAGAGCAATGAGCCTCTGTGCTGCTGGTATTTAAATAGGGAACAGGTCTGGGCAATTAGGGCATGTGATCCCAGACCTGAACAGCACAGCAAAACCCAGGAGTGGCACAGGGCGGAATAGCCAGACCCAGACAGGGAAGAGCTGGCCTGCATTCTTCTCACCACCAGGGGGCACGGCTGTAACCAGTGGAAACGAGACACCAACATTCAAATGATTTATCTTAAGTGACACAAAATGTTCGTATAATGGTTGTAACTGTAGCTGGTTATTGGAGGTATGTTAGTAAATTATCTGTTAGCAGTATACTAGAAAGAAAAACCATGTCAGGATAATTAAAGGAGCTGTAAAATGTATGTACACACACACACACGTACAGTTCTCCAATTTACAACCTAATTAACCTTGCACTTCAGGAGCCATACGAATACCAAATACGTGGGTTAATCTCAAAGGCAGCCATTAGGCCTTAGAGTTAGGACCTGCTGGGATGTAGTATGTTTTATATACATACACATATATAAATCAAATTCTTGACTGACTGAGGTATAGGCTACACTCTTTTTAATCTTTTTAAATAAAATGTCATATATTGTATAACAATGTTTGCTTAAAATGTAAAAAAAACCTGTCTCAGTCACCATTTTATCTTTTTTTAATTTTAAGGTAAGTATACATTTGTGCATTATATTGTTATCTAGAAATATCGGTTGAATGCTTCAACCAAGAAGGAAGTGTCATCATGACAGTATAAGATCGTTGGCTTTGATGGAGATCTAAAGAATTAATTTAGAGTCTTGATGTGTCTTTAAAAACCCTTGGGCCGTATTCCAGTGGGGCCTGTAATATTAACGAGCAAGCTCTTAATCCTAGCTGCTGGACTCGATCATGTTACAGCTTGCTGCTATTGCAACTCCTATTGTGGTTTAAGAGCTGGGCCGGAATAAGGCCCCTTTCCAATCCCGTCTAATAACCAGACAAACCAAGTACCAGGGAGGTCAATTCTCAGGGAAACCACAGAATGACCAATCCAAAAGATGCACCATCACAGACACTCAGTAAAATAATATATAGAGTGCGTGGTCAGTTTAACAACGTACACTATATTTACACAACAGCCAGCCACATAAATCTACACTAATACCAGTCTTCATTGTAATGGGCAGGTTAAGGAACAGGAATAACCAGAACACTAGTCAGGGACAGTGAATAACCCAGAACATGAAAGACACACCATGGGCTAGAAGTGAGAAACAGTAAGTTTGGGCAAAGGACTGGACCGAAAGGAGGAGTGGCAGTTCTGAACTGGAAAAATAAGGCAGGGTGGGTGTGGTGGTGGCACAAGACTCCAGCTCCACGTAAGGATAAAATACCAGTGGCAGTACCCCGGGTTCATGCAATAGTTCTGCCAATGTTGTAAACTACATAAAATTAAACCAGGTATGTCAAGACAAGGACATAACCCTAGAACTAAATCATACAGCAGAAAGCAGCTCGCACATCTTCCCCAATCAACCCTGAAGTAACATCTAAAGTTTAACTCAGTCTGACTCTTAAACGAACTGTACATAGACCAATTAATTGACCAACCAGCTAATCGGTAATGAAAATAGTTGTCAACTATTCGCATTATCGATTCAAGGTCGAATGGTTGCTTCAGCCCTAAATAGTTGTTAATGCTGTAGCCAGGGATTCCAGATTCACCATGCTTTCCCCGACACATACCCTTCTACATGCTGAAACGCAATTCATGTGCCTTTACAACATAAAAAAACACTTTGTTATTTTTAAGTGTTTTGCTTTTATAAAAAGGTATATATCATGTTACCGGTATATTACGAACCACATCAAGTTACATACTGTCTTGCATTACAATAATTGTCTTTACTATAAATTTTGTGGATCAGATAAAGCGAAGGCATCATGAAAAAATATTCAGCTATTTACTTAGCTGTTAAAAAGATCAGCAGCATTGCAAAGGCTATTGAATGCTCGTTGCATTACATGATACGCATTAAAGATGTGCTGATTAAAACCACTGTGCTGATTACCTAACACAATCAATTAGCCAGCTTTTCTTTCCAGTCCCACATCCTTCCTACTTATGGATTCAAACTCCATTACTAGCATGTGCGCTTATGCGGAAAGTCATTTAACTGATGCCTTTTTTTCCCTTGGATAGGAGGCCACTAATTGGTTGCAGCACAGTGTTGCTAGCCAGCCATTCCCATCTGATTGCAGGAGTTTCCAGCAAGACGACTCACAGAGCCAATTGCATCACACTCCATATATTTGAAGTGCGCTGTCTATTAACGCCAAATGGGTTTTCTCAGCACGCTGTTTCAGCCATCCGTCGTGTCATTTTTTTTTTTTTTCTTCTACAGAATATTTTGTGAAAACAGACGAGACTCTTGTCATAAGGATTTCATGTTTGCATCACTTCCAAATCCTTCTGAACTTTTCATGCGTGAATGCCAGTGGCGGCTGTCGTACAGTCCCTTGCTGCTTAAAAGTTCAATCCACATCCCTTTGCAAATAGGCATTACGAATCTTCATTTTGTATTGGCAATAATAATCTCATTTCGCAACAAATGCCTCATATATTATTTATTAAATAACATATTAAACTCCAAGGGGCTTATTTGCTAAACAGTGAAAAAGATCTCTGCACAATCACACTGCATATCATATCAGCTCCTTTGGCCTTAATATAGCAATTTGGATTTTAATTTAGCATTCAGGACGAAATCCCCTAACACAGGATTTTTAGGCAATGGATTTGGTTTTTAGCACCTTGCTGTGAACAATGTATGCCAACGTCTGCATTCTGTAACATATGCCAACGCCGTAAGGGACACGTTGTCCACGCTATATACAGTTGTGTTCAAAATTATTCAACCCCCAATGCTGTAAAGGGTTTTAGGGAATTTAGTGTACATTTGTAATTGTATTCAGAATGAAATCCTACAAGGACTTTTTAAAGAACCATATGCAACTAAAATGACATCAATTGGTTTTGTAATACAGTAGTAAATGTTTCTTTTGTGAATTCTTCATTGACACAATTATTCAACCCCTTAAGGACTACCACTCTGAAGAACAGAGGTTCATTCAAGTGTTTTCAATCAGGTATTGAAAACACCTGTGGATGTCACGGAGCAGCAATAAAGCATAATAAGCACCAATTAGGCAGCTTTAAAATGACTGTGATACTCAGCTCCTTCTAGACATTTACTGGTGTGGTTACAAACATGGTGAAGTCAAGAGAATGGTCCAGGAAGACAAAAGAAGAGGTGATTACTCTTCACAGGAACGGCAATGGCTATAAGAAGATTGCAAAGATGTTAAACATACCAAGAGAGACCATAGGAAGCATCATTTGCAAATTCAAGGCAAAGGGCACTGTTGAAACGCTAGCTGGTCGTGGCAGAAAGAAGATGCTGACTTCGACTGCTGTGCGCTACCTGAAGCGTAGAGTGGAGAAAAGTCACCGTGTGACTGCTGAGGAACTGAGAAAAGATTTGTCAGATGTAGGTACTGAAGTTTCAGCTCAGACAATACGGCGCACACTGCGTAATGAAGGCCTCCATGCCAGAACTCCCAGGCGCACCCCCTTGCTGTCTCCAAAGAATAAGAAGAGTCGACTGCAGTATGCCAAAAGTCATGTGGACAAACCACAGAAGTTTTGGGATAGTGTTCTGTGGACTGATGAAACAAAATTAGAACTGTTTGGGCCCATGGATCAACGCTATGTTTGGAGGAGGAAGAACAAGGCCTATGAAGAAAAGAACACCTTGCCTACTGTGAAGCATGGCGGGGGGTCAATCATGCTTTGGGGCTGTTTTGCTTCTGCAGGTACAGGGAAGCTTCAGCGTGTGCAAGGTACCATGAATTCTCTTCAGTACCAGGAGATATTGGATGACAATGTGATGCAGTCCGTCACAAACCTGAGGCTTGGGAGACGTTGGACCTTTTCAACAGGACAATGATCCCAAGCATACCTCCAAGTCCACTAGAGCATGGTTGCAGATTAAAGGCAGGAACATTTTGGAGTGGCCATCGCAGTCACCTGACTTAAATCCGATTGAGAACCTCTGGTGGGACTTAAAGAAAGCAGTTGCAGTGCGCAAGTCTAAGAATGTGACTGAACTGGAGGCTTTTGCCCATGACGAATGGGCGAAGATACCCGTAGATCGCTGCAAGACACTTGTGTCAAGCTATGCTTCACGTTTAAAAGCTGTTATAACTGTAAAAGGATGTTGTACTAAGCACTAAGATTGAATGTCACTTGGGGGTTGAATAAAACTGATAATGATGTGAGCACAGAAAAGACATTTGTGGTTATTTCATTATAAATGTTATGTTATATTTGTCTGACCTACACGTGCCTCCTTGATTTAATTGTAAGCAAGATGACTGAATGATCAAAATCAATGTCAAACTGGCCAAAACACTCAATTTCAGTGGGGGTTGAATAATTTTGAACACAACTGTACCTTTAGCATGGCCGGTGCTAGACTATTTTGCACCCTAAGCAAGACCAGCTACTTGTAAAAAAGATTGTTAACATGCAAGGGGAACACACACACTGTGCACGTGGGGGGGCACACAATGTCTATGGGGATACACACACACACACTGTGCACGGGGCTGCACACGGTCATTCGGTGCCCACCTTACCCCTCTGCGGGTCAGGCCCTGGATCAGTCTGTGAATCTTTCTTTCCTCAGCCTCTTTCTTTCCTCTGCCCTCTGCGCCCCTTTCTTTTGCCTTTTCTTTCATCTGCCTCTTTTTTTCGTTCTTTCATTCTCTCTTTTGTGCCTTTTTTTCTTTAGTGGCTCTCTTTCTTTTGCCTCTGGTGGCACATACACATCATCTGGTGGCGCCTGCGCGTCACCATTATTTTATTTATTTATAAAGTATTTTACAAGGAAGGATACATTGAGATTTCTCTCGTTTTCGACGCCCGCCTTCTACGCCAATAGTGGGGGTCGGCGATCCGACAATGTCGGCTTCGCGAGCCACCACTGCCGGCTACACCAGCTGCACAATGAGGAACGGATACAATAATGGAACCCGGGTTGGGGCCGGCTGCGCCCCTGGGCGGCAGTGCACCCTAAGCAATTGTCTAGCTTGCCTAGTGGGAGCACTGGCCCTGACCTTTAGATCACTCCCACAGTGAACGCACTCTTCTCCCCCAGTGGATTGGCCCAGCACACAGTCAGCCTATTCTGGGGAAAGGCTGACAGAAATGCAGAAGGTTTTTTTTGGGGGGGGGGTTTACAAATGAAAACCCCAAATGATATAATATAGACATAAATAAACCGTTTTTTGGTTTTGGAATTTTATGTACTTTTGAAAAATAAATAGCAATTTCACACTCATACGTGCTCGTTTTACTCATGCAATGCAACTGAAAAATGTAGTTTTCCCAGCTTTGCTTAAAACTGTTCTTTTCCTTTCCATTTCTGATTGAATATAAAAGAGTATTGTACAGAATAAATATCTGTAAAGGTTTGGGTGATATAGCTTGAAAATAAATAAATTTACATGCAGTAAATTATTGAATTTTGAAGACACATATACACTTATTTGACATTTTCTGATGTAGTATTCTGACGTAACATGATATGCACATAAGAGAGCCGAACTTGCTCTGAATTGAATGGGGGGAATTTCCCCGGAAGGTGCATTTTCATAGCAATTCAGGTATTCAAAAAGCTAGCAATTCACCAAATATATATATATATAGTATGTTTATTATTGCAGAAGCCACTTGCACATCACAGCAATTCAATGAATTGCATCCCAGAGCTCCTGTGCCACATTCCCCATATGCAGCAAGGAATTCTGGGTAGGATATGCAAATGACATCTGTCTCACTTTTATGCATCCTGGGTCTGTAATTACACAGTACCCTAAAATCAATGCTGTGCCATACTGTGGCTTTCTAGCAGAGATAAGGTTTATGCAACTGGTCAAAGCCACTCCTAGGACAGCGCTGTTTCAGGTTTGTTGGACCCTCATCAGCTAGGAGCTAGGCATGATGACCAGTTGCACTGGATGCTTGGGACCCGTAGGCAAATCAGTATCTACAAGGGTTGTGGTGGAGGACAAAAAGTGAGATAAAAAGCCTGCACACTATAATAAGTGTGTTTATTATTGCAGAAGCCACTTGCACATCACAGCAATTCAATGAATTGCATCCCAGAGCTCCTGTGCCACATTCCCCATATGCAGCAAGGAATTCTGGGTAGGATATGCAAATGACATCGGTCTCACTTTTATGCATCCTGGGTCTGTAATTACACAGTACCCTAAAATCAATGCTGTGTCACACTATGGCTTTGTAGCAGAGATAAGGTTTATGCAACTGGTCAAAGCCACTCCTAGGAGAGCGCTGTTTCAGGTTTGTTGGACCCTCATCAGCTAGGAGCTAGGCATGATGACCAGTTGCACTGGATGCTTGGGACCCGTAGGCAAATCAGTATCTACAAGGGTTGTGGTGGAGGACAAAAAGTGAGATAAAAAGCCTCCACCCTATAATAAGTGTGTTTATTATTGCAGAAGCTACTTGCACATCACAGCAATTCGATGCATTGCATCCCAGAGCTCCTGTGCCACCTTCCCCATATGCAGCAAGGAACTCCGGGTAGGATATGCAAATGACATCTTTCTCACTTTTATGCATCCTGGGCCTGTTAGTACTGAAGAGGTTAAAAAAAAATGACAGACCATGTTTAAATGTACTTTACCAAGATTGTGATTTGCACAATGTTCTTTTCTACATATTATCTTCAGTTATATGGCTTTCATTATTGTGACTTATTTGTGGATTGTATTTGATCGTTCCCCTGAGGAGTATTTTTATTTTAGTGTTTCATTTGTTAAATTGTTTCCTTTTTCTGCCACAAATTATTGTTTTTTTAATATATGAACATGAATTGAGTGAATTCCACCTGCATGTATGTTCTGAACACGTATAGGAGCTGGCAGCCCTATACATACAGCATTACTTGAATCCACTGTGCTTCAGTGGATAACAAACCTCCTGCCTATTTTTAGACTTTTTTATTGCTTTCCCTTTACCCATCTTCCCTCTGGCTATTAATCTTAGCTTGATTCTCCCATGCTAATTCAGAGTCACTGTAATGCAAGTACAGTAAGCAAAATCCTTGGTGCAAACATACAAGTTGTCCCTCAGGTTATTACAGCACTATGCAGACAATATTAAAACGTTATTTTTAAAGCTTTTGGGAAAGCATTGTTTTAAAAAGAAAAAAACTGTACAAAATACATTTTATTTGGTAAAAATAGGGGCACAACGTTAGCGTTGAGATGAGTAAGTGTTAACGTTAGGATAAGGGACTTTAACGAATGTCTCCTATATTACCTTCCTAACGCTAAACCCATAAGAAATCACTTAGCGCATCGGTGATTGCGCTAGCTTGGGCGAGTTTACTGTACTTTGCAAATCCTATACTTAACAAGGGGAGCGCAATCATTAATTAGTGGTAAGATAAGAAAGGTATTACAAAGTGCTAGTGCTAGTTACCAGAGAGATGTGAAAGGCAAAAATTTAGTGACACCTAAAAGCTGGTGCTAAATGATTCCGCTTTCGCAAAATCATTTAGCATCCCTAACCCCCCCCCCCAATAAATCCAATACTCACCTTTCATCCCGCGGCGAGAACAGTGGCTTGATCTGCCACTTCTTGTCCTCGGGAACAGAGTGAGACTGGGAAAAAATGGTTCCCAGGGTCCCTCTGCAATCACTCTGAGGCGCAAGAGTGAGATTGTGCAGGGCTCGCAGCCCGGAAGTGCAACCCTCCATGGAGTACTATGAATTCCAGGAGAGGATACTCGTGGTGGCGAGTTAGAGCTGCATTCCGGGGCAAGGTGCTGAGATAACATGCTGAAATGAGGACACTACGGAGAAACCTGCAGGTGCAGGTTTTCTCTGTTCGGGTCCCCATTGGATCGCAAATAAGGGAATAAAGCCTAATATTTTGCAAGTGTACATGCTAACAACACAAGGTCTTGCTACTTTAATCAAAAGCAATCATATTTCACTTCATTTTGTCATCATTTCGTAGCACACCAGGGCTTTACTCAAGACCTTATGTCCTACAGAGAAGATAAAAAGTTACTTGCACACATAGGACAAATATATGCTATTCAATGAAAGAGATAGATAAAGAAGGAAATGCAAACATATTTACGAATATGATGGAGAAAGGGTATTGTATATGCATTGACCTTGTTTTCCAAAAAGGAAATTCATTTTTATGTATAGGTCCACTTGGTTGATTTGCCTTTAATATTCAGGGACTACTGTAAAAAAAAAAATTCCATGCCCTAATCTATGCAAATTGTAAACATAAACGAGTTATGTGTTACGTATAAAAGCCCTATTCATTACTGTTAATGGATCTCATCCTATTCCATCCGAGCCGCAGAAAAAAGCTCAGAGAACACAGAGAATTTTAAACGCACCTGTCATCCCATTCTATTGTCTCTTCTATCTGTATATCAAAGGATACAGAACAAATAGTTTTCCTGTATCCTAACGCCAGAACGTCGTTACTCCACGAGATCACACACACACACATGTTCTTGTATGACTATCCATGGAATCCGAAGGACTATATGAGGTTGGAGAGAGTGGGACATGGCAACACTGCCAATTAGTGGCACCGCTCAGCTCGGCTTGGCTCATAATTGAACTGCTAAAATTCGATTGCTTGAACTAACCTTTTTTATCAGTGTCTCTCGATTACCCACCTTGGACAGAATGGGGATCTAAGACTCAGAGGTTCAGCTCCCTGTGAAATCATAATGGAGCACCATGAAAAACCTACAGGTGAATGTATTTTTTTCCAAAACGCCTTATTTGTTAAACTGTATCAGCATAGTAAGATGGGTGTTTGAAGCCAAGCTTCAACAATTATTCTATTGACAAAATTGTCTACCCCTTATTGGAGACTTTTACCAACAGCCTAATGTGATGCTAACAAAACTAGAATGGTATCACATACCACAACACCAAATTAAATATTAATTCATATATTGGCATACGTTTTTAGTATCTTGTTGCTTTCTAAATTATACATGACATCATTTTAGTATAAATTATGTAGCAATCTGTATTGCTGATGTAAAATAAACATTGTAATTCAATTATAATCCAGCATTGAACATACAGTATATAATGTCTTTCCAGTGGACAATGGGGAGATATGCATAAGAGCAGGATATCATAATGTGGAGAATTAGGCTAACCGTCCACTGGCACCGTAGTCGGGCGACTGACTTGGTCACCCGACTACAGACAACCCCATAGGCCGATCAGAGTTGTCCACTGGAAGCGTCTGTGGATGACCCAGGTCGGCCAATGGAGAGGTCACCGAATGGAAAAAAAAACAGAGTTTCAGCACCAAGGACAGCCCCCGTCCAGTGCAGCCAAAGCAGGGGGAAAAAAATCCTGTCGAAGGCTGCAGGGGTGGGGAATTAACCACCTGTCCCTGGCACTGAAATAGGCTTTCTCATCAGTACAGCAACACATGCACACGGCTCAAAGAGAGAGAAAAAAAAAAAGGACTCATTCGGAGAGAGGAAAAAAGCCTAGTCGTTTCTTTTTTTGCTTTTTTTAAAAAATCTGAACCCAAAATTTCTCCTAAAAAATTCAGAAAAATACCTAAAAAATTCTAAAGAAAATCAATAAATAAAAAGTCTTTTTGCTGCAGATTACAAAAATAAATGGTTGAATAAAAAATAAATAACTAGCGAAACAATTTTTACATTGAATCCTATGGGCTTCACACTGAATCACTTCTCTATGGGGCAATTTCCCTGCCACGGCACAATGGTTTTACTATACAATTTGTCCTTTTCATGTAACTGGTATCAGATCGTCCTAGCATCGTCCATAAAACCCATTGAAGTGGGAAAGATCGCTAGTCTGTTGCAGTCGCAAAAAATCATCTGAAATCATCCGAAGGTGGGTGGATGCAGTAGAAGAGGGCTGATTCAGCTGCATGTTGTAGGATCGGTCTGATGACTTCAGACGATAGCGGATGATCGCACCATCGCACAAATACGATGCCAGTGGACGGACGGACGGACGGCCTTATGAATCTCAGCATCAGTTTATAAAAGAACAGGTGCCACCAGGTCTTTCAAGAAATTTATTCTTGAATCCTTCCTAAGTGATCTCAAACAGCTCCCCTGATACAGACTAAACCTAATCCCAAACCTAGACTGTGCAATTGAATGCTTTCAGTCTGAGCTCCTGCAAGTCTGGAATTCCCATGCCCTACTGCGTAAAGTGCGAGTAAAAGGGACCCATCTCCCCTGGGTTACAGCTGATCTTACACTAATGTACCAGCTTAGAGATTCACTGTGGTCAAATTTCAAGAGTACTGGTTCCATGAACGATCACTATGAATACCGACAATGCCAGAATGAATGCACAAAACAAACAAAAATGGCTAAAGCCCATTACTTCAATGAAAATCTAAACAATAACATATCAAACCCTAGAAACTTTTGGAAAACCATAAGTAACCATAAGTAAACAACCAAACCCTGCAACAACCCCTAGATGTAGCAAATGCCTTTAATGATTATGTTGTTGGATGTGCCACCACTTTGATTGCCAAGCTAGGAAATTACATGCAATCAGAAAAGCCGCGTGCAGGTCAGGCCCCTCCAACTGTGCAAAGTCCCTGTATCAGACAGGAATTCAGTTTTAGACCAGTGCCTGTCAGTGTCGTTACTAAACTCCTCAGTAACCAATAAATGAAATACCAGTCTGGACCTGATCAAAAACCAGCAATGCTGCTGAAAATCAGTGCGCCGGCAATTGCAAATCCTGTCGCAAACCTAATCAATGAATCACTGGCAACTGGATACATACCCAAACTCTGGAAGACTGCGAGAGTGGTACCTATCCATAAAAGTGGTGACAGTACAACAAATGCTTATGCCGGTTATTGATTATGGAGATGTAGTGTATGCAGCAGCCCCGCAAACACACCTTCAGAAACTTACTACATTGTATAACTCATTGTGCCGCTGTGCGCTAGAATGTAACTACATGACCCACCATTGTGACATGTTAAAAGAGCTAAATTGGCCATCACTGGAGTCTAAACGCACCCTTCTCCTTTCCAACTTGGTGTTTAAGAGCTTTACTGGGAAGCTGTCACCATATCTGAATAGACTGCTTCCCCCAGCAGCTCCCTCATCCTATAGCCTCCGATCCAGGACCAGTACCTTACTTGCAATGCCACAATACAAAAAGACAGTGGCTCGGTCCTCATTTTCCTACAGAGCACCACAGTTATGGAATAACCTCCCAGACGCCGTCAAATCTTCCCCCAGTCTAAAGTCACTCAAGAGCTCCCTATTAACATACCTCAATACGGAATGCACCTGTAAACATGTAACATAATGACTATTTCCTACATATTTATTTTCTGTTAATCTGTATATTTGTGTTGTTTCTTTTTTTAATATCTTGCATTTGTCGTAGAAATTAATCTACTATCAATTCCCTAATGTAGTTTGATCCGCTGCACTTACAAGCAGCTCTCTGCTATCCCTGCAATACTTACCTGAACGCCCGCAGTAAGGAGACCCAGAGACTCTGCTGTGGTCTTCTGCATCCTCATTCCCTGTATAGTGGATCCCTTCTCTAGCCCAGAAAGAGTCACACACACACCATGCTTCAAGCTGGAAAATCCTCTGCCCAAGTGGAGCTGTGAGCCCCTGGTCAGCTTAATTTAATACACAATAGCACAACACCCAGTGGCCAACTGGCTGTACAACAGAAAACCAGTTTGCCCAGTAATTACATTTACATATCAAAAGGACAGGGGAGTGGACTAGAATGACCGACTGGCCTCCTGTACATGACTCATCCCTGAGTCATCTCCATGGTCCCCGTCAGCCATGTTTGTCCGACCATCCCCCATCACTGTCAGTATGGACTCCACTCAGATACTGCTCAGAGTCATCAGCATCTGAGTGAAGATCAGTCTACTCGTTCTTATGGATTTGTGACATATATCTGCGGAGACAATACAGTTATTTGTCAATACACGGTACCAGTGTAGAGACAAGGCTTAAATGTCTTAAAAGCAGGTATGTATCCAGAAAGGGATAGCGTAGCCGCAACAGAGATATAATACGTATCTCTCGTTAGGCAGACTTCACTTCTCCAATGTGCATAGACATTGGGAGGTAAGGAGCCCAGCGCATTGCACTTAGTACTCACAAACCGCCAAACGCCTACACACACTGAGAACACGTCTCTAAACCCAAGAGAAGGTTTTGATACTGACGGTTTTGCCGCTGGTTCTGATTAACCCAAAATACACTCTGCTAGAGCGATTCTCAGTTTAATCCAAACACAGGGAGGCAGATGACAATTTAGAAAACGCACACATCCTAGAATATAATGTCCACATAATAAAATTTCCACAACACATTGTATTACTTTGTATTTCTGTAACAACTGTAACATTTCAATGTTCTTGATCCCAGGACATACTTGAAAACAAGAGAACTCTCAAAGTATCCTTCCTGGTAAAATACTTTATAAATAAATATCTAACAATATCTAACAATAATGTGATCCTTATGCTAATACACATACGGCAACTCACCTCTCTATATATTCTGGATGTGAACAGTGGGGTTCGTAGAGTTAAAGAGATACTATCGGGTTATAATGGTAGGGGAACTGGGGGTTAAAAATTAAACCTTTCCTGACCCCCTCTGCACACACATCCCGTTTTAGCCCTTTAGTTCCCTTTATAAATGCTCCTAAATCCAGTACTGGTCTTCCTCTGATCTCTGCAAGATAAGGCTGACCATCCACTGGATACATAGACGACTGACTTGGTTGTCCACCTATTGACAACGCCGCTGGCCGGCCAGGGTCGTCCACTGGAAGCGTCTGTGGACGACCCAGATCGGCCAAAGGACAGGCCGCCGAACATGAAAAAAAAAAAAACAATGCGGGGGAAAAAAAACCCTGTCTTTGGTGCTGAAAGGACAGCACTGCCAAACGCAGCTGGCCTGAAGGAAAAAAAAAACACATGTGTCGTTCGGCCAGGGAAAAAAAGCTTCATCTTTTTAAAGTAATTGGGAATCAAAAATTTCACCTAAAAAATACATAAAAGTACTAAAACAAATCATCCCCCCAAAAAAATAATAAATAATAATTATTTTCATCCGCAGCATAAAGCCTTAACGGTTGAATAAAAAAAATTAAGAAAAAATTAAAATAGTTTTTTACATTGAATCCTATGGGCTTTGCCTGTCGAACTGAATCCCTTCTCCATGCGACAATTTCCCTGCTTCGGCAGGTTAAACTATACAATTCATCTTTTTTCCATGTGACTTGTATCAGATTGCCCGATTTTTGTCTGACAAATCCCCTTCAAATTGGAAAAATTGCTAGTCTGTTGTAGTCGCAAAAAATAGTTTGAAGTCATCCGTTGAAAGTCGGAGACAGCGGAAGAGGGCTGGTTCACCTCAATGTTGTGGGATTGGTCGGATGACGACAGACGATACCGGATAATCGCACCATTGCACAAATACGGACCCAGAAGATGGCCAGCCTAAGACATGCTTCCAGCTCAGCATATCATGTGACCACATGGGAGCTAGGTGTTCCTGCCATTCCAGTGGCTCATAATGCAAAAGGGCTTTGATACGGTTGCATAAGGCTAGTTCCTAAAGGTCTCCATGCCCTGGAGCCTAGGCTCAGGGCTCCCGAAGCTGATGTTTTGGGCAGGACTAAGCCCCTGAATTTGGATGGTTGAATCAGTCCACTGACACCCCCCTCAGACGGGACACAGGGAGCTCCCAGCAGCATGACTGATCAGACAAGGCTGGGGTCAGACGAACACAGTGCGAACGTGCGTTTACCCGCACTTTATGATGGCCGTGGTAGCAGCAAATGACGTCCAACGCAGGCCCACACACGAAGTACGGCCGCACGAAATTTCAGCCGTGCAACGAAGCGGCAAACGAACGCATTTTCGCAAGAACGTCGAACCGCTAGTACTGACGTACAGAGTGCTCTGCGTCCACATAGCGGCGTGTGTGCGTGATTAGGAGACGTCAGATGCTGCTCATGTCCGGCCAACATAACGTCCAGACACCCAAAGTTTCCTGGTTTGGATCCGTATGAAATCACGGCCGAAATTGCGCATCGTATGACCGCTATCACATATTCCGTGAAAAAGTACGTCCATGCGTTCAGACGCACTTTTATACGGACGATGCGAAAAATGTGTTCGTCTGACCCTAGCCTAAGATTGACTGGTCACACAGAGTAGAATTTCAGTTTAATATTTGTATTAGAAAATGTGTATACGGATATACACTATACAGTGTGGGCGCTTGTTGGTTTAAGGAATTGATTAAAGTGCTATGTGGATCACTAATAAATAGTTAAGTGCAGCCTAAAGTATGGTAAAAACACATAAAAAACAACCAAAATATGTGTCAAGACTAAGACAAAGAGATAAACAACACCATACGGCGCATGAATTGGTATAGCAATAGTGAACAGTTGATTAATAGACAACTGGTTAAAATGTAAAGTTATAAATGAATAAAAGTGTCCTTTAAAATGCCAAATGGAAAAAGAGTAAAAATGTGCAAAAAATACGAATATGAAGATGAGTCAATTAGTGCAAATGAGTGTTCAAAAGTGCAGCAATTCAATACTCAAAAGAGTGTTGTTGATTGAAGACAAGTGTGTCAATCTTCTCTGTGGTATGTATACCAGATCTTCTCTTTAAGGTGTCCCTCAAAAGGAATAAAACATAAAGGCAATAATAGTGCAGATGGTCGTACTGAAAATGGAGTAATTCAATAGAATCGATGTATGTACCACTCACATTTATTGGAGCCTAAGGGAAATCCAGGCTCAAGGAAGATAGCTTGTGGCCAAATATAGGGTGGCACGTCCCTCCTTTCGTCTATGGTGGTTACTAGATAAAGCAGAGAGAATCGGGAGACAGCACTCCCATGGCGTAACTCTGTGCGTATATTTGGAAAATTGAAATAAAATTGGTCACACTCACCGAGTATAGAGCCTCTCAATACCAGGCTCAAGGAATACCGCCTTGGGCTCTCTTAAGGTGGAGGCCCAAACCCCTTTGGTGTAGCAGCAGTTGATCCAGATGTCCAAAAAAGTAGGGAGATGGAGAAAAAGTGGCGAATGCAAAATATAAAATAATAAATTTATTGGAAATAATAAAATCCTGGACAAGTTATACCGAGACGCGTTTCGGCTAAAAAGCCTTCCTCAGTCGACTGAGGAAGGCTTTTTAGCCGAAACGCGTCTCGTATAACTTGTCCAGGATTTTATTATTTCCAATAAATTTATTATTTTATATTTTGCATTCGCCACTTTTTCTCCATCTCCCTACTTTTTTCCAATAAATTTATTATTTTATATTTTGCATTCGCCACTTTTTCTCCATCTCCCTACTTTTTTGGACATCTGGATCAACTGCTGCTACACCAAAGGGGTTTGGGCCTCCACCTTAAGAGAGCCCAAGGCGGTATTCCTTGAGCCTGGTATTGAGAGGCTCTATACTCGGTGAGTGTGACCAATTTTATTTCAATTTTCCAAATATACGCACAGAGTTACGCCATGGGAGTGCTGTCTCCCGATTCTCTCTGCTTTATCTAGTAACCACCATAGACGAAAGGAGGGACGTGCCACCCTATATTTGGCCACAAGCTATCTTCCTTGAGCCTGGATTTCCCTTAGGCTCCAATAAATGTGAGTGGTACATACATCGATTCTATTGAATTACTCCATTTTCAGTACGACCATCTGCACTATTATTGCCTTTATGTTTTATTCCTTTTGAGGGACACCTTAAAGAGAAGATCTGGTATACATACCACAGAGAAGATTGACACACTTGTCTTCAATCAACAACACTCTTTTGAGTATTGAATTGCTGCACTTTTGAACACTCATTTGCACTAATTGACTCATCTTCATATTCGTATTTTTTGCACATTTTTACTCTTTTTCCATTTGGCATTTTAAAGGACACTTTTATTCATTTATAACTTTACATTTTAACCAGTTGTCTATTAATCAACTGTTCACTATTGCTATACCAATTCATGCGCCGTATAATATTTGTATTAGTCTGCAGCAATATGCAAAAAATGCCATAAAATGTCTTGTGGGTCCTTACGTTTTCTTAGTGGCTTTTAGGTTTATCAGTGTATAAGGCAATATATTTCTACAGAAATTGTACAGAAGCAATTATTTTATTAATAATAATAAATGCAGAATCATTTAGCACCACCTAACCCCCCCCCCCAACAAATTCGAAACAAAGCTCTCATCCCACAGCGAGAAAGGTAGCCCAATCCGCTGCTTCTTGCTGCCAGGAGCAGAGTGAGACTGGGAACAAATAGCTCCCAGACTCCCTCCGCGATCTCGTGAGATTACGCAGTGCTTGCTGCCTTGTAGTGCAACCCTCCATGGAGTCCTATGGACTCCAGGTGAAACTCGTGATGGAGCAGAAGCGCTACCGTGAGTATCACCGAGTGTAGCTCATCGTTCCTGGGCAAGGTGCAGGGTTTCCCAGGTAACGCCCCCATTTTAGCGTAAGCTTTGTAATTGGGACCTCCGAGTTTCGATAAAACCTCATGTTAAAGGAACACTCTAATCAAAAAATCACCCCCCCCCCCGTTTTTTAATCTTAATCTATCCCTATTCCCTTAATAAACCGTTTGGTTTTTTGGGTTTTTTTGTAACTGTAATACTTACCCTAAAATCCACTTGTTTCCAGCGGTGTCTTTTTTTTTTTTTCATACTCACCTCCCTCCTCTTCCGCTCCCGTCCTTCTTGCGTCTTCTTGCCTTCTGGTTTACGTGAGAAGCGCGCATGCGCGCCTCTCACGTAAGCCAGCCAATCGGCAGGCTTCCTCCTGGCTCCCTCTGAGGATTAGTGTTGCGCGCAAGAGGATGCGCGCAACACTAACCCTCAGCTGCTGCCGCCAGCTACTGCGGCGAGTTGGAGACGTCATCGCGCTGAAAGCGCGATGACGTCTCCTACTCTGCAAAAGTCGGCAGAAGCGGGAAATATGATTCCCGCTCTGCTGACTGATAACTGGGAGGGTGGAGTAAACTCCTCCGCCTCTCTCAGCTGTTTTCAGCATTTTCAGCTGATCGGCTGAGCGGAGGGAGGGGGGACAGAGGGCGGCATACTCCGGGCATCATGACCACCTAAAAAAGCTCAGGTGGTCATGTTGCCTAGAGTGTCCCTTTAATTCCAGCATGGAGTTCCCCATTGGCATATTGTTCTCAGACTGCACTGCTTCAGTCAAAGCAGAGCTGTCAGTGGGCTGGTAGCTTGCTCTAGGTTCAGCAAATTTGATGCCTATCAATGCTTCAAACATGGAAGGTCTCTGCAATAAAAAGTCTCATGTTTGTGAAAGGGAGAAGGCTCAAATCCGCTCAAGCCAGTAATGGCACAATTCGGTGAAAGGTGTTAACTATTAGCAGCTTTATATAATGAGTGACTTGCGAAAGTTGCAAATAACAGATACTGGGAGTGGCACAGCATGATGCTGCTGGTATTCTCTCTTGGTATCCATAGGACTCCAGGGAGGCAAGCGAGAGTCCTCAGCAAGTACACAATCTTGCAGGGTCGGCAGGAAGATACTGAAAAGCATTTGTTTTCTGTGTGCTTCTGCTAGGGTTAAGAGCAGGCTGCACATCATTAAAATTGTTCGTTATTGTGCTACTAATACATTAACACTTCCTATTCAAATTATAAGAGACATTCTGCTCATCATGACCACTTTATCTTTTTTTAAGATACTGTGTACTGTGATGAAGTGCTCAGATGGATACATGATTCAAGTTTTCTTAGCCTGGCAAAAATACAGTCAGGTCCAGAAATATTGGGACATCGACACAATTCTAACATCTTTGGCTCTATACACCACCACAATAGAGTTGGAATAAAACAAACACAATGTGCTTTAACTGCAGACTGTCGGCTTTAATTTGAGGGTATGTCATCCAACTCAGGTGAACGGTGTAGGACATACAGCAGTTTGCAGATGTGCCTCCCACTTGTTAAGGGACCAAAGGTAATGGGACAATTGGCTTCTCAGCTGTTCCATGGCCAGGTGTGTGATATGCCCTCATTACCCCAATTACAATGTGCAGATAAAAGGCCCAGAGTTCATTTCAAGTGTGCTATTTGCATTTGGAATCTGTTGCTGTCAACTCTCAAGATGAGATCCAAAGAGCTGTCACTATCAGTGAAGCAAGCCATCATTAGGCTGAAGAAACAAAACAAACCCAACAGAGAGATAGCAAGAACATTAGGCGTGGCCAAAACAACTGTTTGGAACAATCTCAAAAAGAAGGAACGCACCGGTGAGCTCAGCAACACCAAAAGACCCGGGAGACCACGGAAAACAACTGTGGTGGATGACTGAAGAATTCTTACTGTGGTGAAGAAAACACCCTTCACAACAGTTGGCCAGATCAAGAACACTCTCCAGCAGGTAGGTGTATGTGTGTCAAAGTCAACAATCAAGAGAAGACTTCACCAGAGTGAATACAGAGGGTTCACCACAAGATGTAAACCATTGGTGAGCCTCAAAACCAGAAGGCCAGATTAGAGTTTGCCAAACAACACTTAACAAAGCCTTCACAGTTCTGGAACAAGATCCTATGGACAGATGAGACCAAGATCAACTTGTACCAGAGTGATGGGAAGAGACGAGTATGGAGAAGGAAAGGAACGAACTGCTCATGATCCTAAGCATACCACATCATCAGTGAAGCATGGTGGTGGTAGTGTCAAGGCGTGGGCATGTATGTATGCCAATGGAACTGGTGCTCTTGTATTTATTGATGATGTGACTGCTGACAAAAGCAGCAGGATGAGTTCTGAAGTGTTTTGGGCAATATTATCAACTCACATTCAGCCAAATGCTGCAGAACTCATTGGACGGCACTTCACAGTGCAGATGGACAATGTCCCAAAGCATACTGCAAAAGCAACTGTAGCGCTGTTTAAAACTGTGTTGCTGCAATTACTCGGTTTTAGCCACCAGAGGGAGACAAAAGCCATATGGACTATGCGGGACCTAAACGAACTACAATATTCATCAGGCTTTGTGGCGGATACAGGAAGTGGGTGGGACAGAGGGGAAAGACGTAAGCAGCCTCATTCGGAGGAGCGCCAGTGTGAGTGGAGCGGCGAAAGACAGAGGACGCAAGTGAGACTGCCAGAGATCGAGACCAGGCCGGAGCGCAGACGCTACCTCGAGGGCGTTGGAGATCGGGACAGTAACTTGCGGAGGCATACCCATTGCAGCTGAGAGGTTTGCGCAGAACGTCAGTTCCAGTTGGACCCCTTGTAAGGAGACCGCGATGATCCATAGGGAGTGCAGGCGGTAGGCCGTAGTTCTTGTGCTGGAGATCGGACGAACAAGAGAGCGGATTCGGTGGCACAGAGTTCCGGAGGACAAGCGGAGGGACAACCTTGATCGGGCAGTGGGACAGACTGTCTAATGGATGGGTGAGAGGCCTTACAGGCCGCAAGTCCGAGTATAACCCATCACGCTGCATTACTGTTCAATTCTACAGGGCCCCAACGTGACTAGTCGAAGATTTGCTTATTACATTCACTGGCCAGTTGAATACGGTACCTGGGTACACGAATCAATACACATACACCTTTTTGAGACATTACACTCACGGGACTTACACTCCAGAACTGAGGGGGTTAATTTTTTTCCTTTTGCCGCGCGTGTTTTTCCCGCATTACGAAATCCTGTCGTTCATATATCGTATTTGCATTATATGTGTCACTTTATTGGGATCAGTAAAGTATATAATCTATAAAATCCAAAACAGTGCTGGTGTATATTTATTCCCTAGTGCGGTGAGACTAACCCGAGGTTTATTCAGCGGCTCCTCCGGGAGTGAGCGCTACACAACCAAAGAGTTTTTGAAGGGACAGAAGTGGAATGTTATGCAATGGCCAAGTCAATCACCTGACCTGAATCCCATGGAGCATGCATTTCACTTGCTGAAGGGAAAATGCCCCAAGAACAAGCAGCAACTGAAGACGGTTGCAGTAGAGGCCTGGCAGAGCATCACCAGGGATGAAACCCAGCGTCTGGTGATGTCTATGCGTTCCAGACTTCAGGCTGTGATTGACTGCAAAGGATTTGCAACCAAGTATTAAGAAGGGAAAGTTTGATTTATGATTATTATTCTGTCCCATTACCTTTGGTCCCTTAAGAAGTGGGAGGCACATCTGCAAACTGCTGTAAGTCCTACACCGTTCACCTGAGTTGGATGTACATACCCTCAAATTAAAGCTGACAGTCTGCAGTTAAAGCACATTGTGTTTGTTTCATTCCAACTCCATTGTGGTGGTGTATAGAGCCAAAGATGTTAGAATTGTGTCGATCTCCCAATATTTCTGGACCTGACTGTATATGGATCAATGTTTAAAATTACAGGTTACAGCCACGTGCTTCTTACAAAAAACTAATATATTTTCACTTTAACTGAAAATAACAGTGCAGCATTATCAGGAGAAATCAGCTAAAGTATAGGACGTGGTAAGTACAGTAAGCTCATTTTACGAATCGAAAAATTACCATGCACAAAGTGTTTTTTGCCTTTTCTAGTGGGAGGTAAACGATCTATTGGTCAGGCTCTAGACTCATTTTACCTAGCGCTAACGAAAAACATGCTGATGCTAGGGATAGCTCACACCAGGTGATAGGGCCCAAAAGGTCTCAGCGACAGTCTTTGCAGGTAGCGGAGAATGACCTAGGAGAAGCCTGCTTGTCACTTGGGAAGTTTTACATTGCCTGTTCCAGAGTGAGCTCACCTAACTCTCTGCTGATCCAAGCACCTGAAAGAAGAACCACTACAAAGAAGTACTCAAATAGGTTTTTTTTTCTATGTTCCAGATGACAAAATACAAAATATTATTTTTTTGTCTGTCTCATTGTCTGTTTGTATTTACAACACAAATAAAAATTTCATGGAGGCAAATGAATGAAACAACTTTGTTTTGTAGCCAATACGCCCTGACCAACGTCTGCAATAAACATTACTTATTACCTTAAGACATCAATCTGTAAATTATATTTCCGTACAGTTTGGCCAAAAATCTCATATTTCTTTTCAAACCAATTGTAACAAGTCTCAAAATCCACGCAAGCGAAGCCGCGGGCAAAAGCTAGTAATAATGTATAAACAATATCGTGAGTGTGTTTTCTTTATGTACAGCCTGGAAGTACTGTCATGCACTTCCAGGATTATGAATTATTTTGTATGTACTGGGAGGATGCACTGTTTGTGCAATATGAATTAGTGGTGGATCGGGCGGGGGGTGCAATGGGGCAATTGCCCCCTCCCCCCCCCGAGAAAATATTACCGACCTGCCGAGTGCTTTTCTTCCTAAGAGCGGCTGCCGACATGAAGCTCGGCTGCTCGCCTGGGATCCACCAGTCATGATCTCGCGAGATCACAGAGTTCACGAGATCTCGTGAACTCTGGGATCTTGAGAGACCGCGGCTTGTGCGTGGTTCCCAGGCGAGCTGCCGAGCTACATCTTTTGCCGGCGGCTGCTCGAAGGAAGAAAAGCACTCAGAGGGGCCTGGCAGACAAGACCGATTGGGACCATGTGAGCTGGGGGCAATATATAAATGTGAGCTGGGGGCAATATAGAACATGTGAGCTGGGGGCAATATATTAAATATGAGCTGGGAGGGGGGGGTACCCTGGGCCGCTGGTATGGAAAGGGTTCGCAGGGCTGCGCAGATGGGGTGCCACGTGTCCTGCCAGCAAGGAAAGGGTGCACTGGACAGTCCACACCTGGGTTACCCTACACTGCATAGCTTCAAGGGGTATGTGCTGGGAGGGGGTACCCTGGGCCCCTCGTATGGAAAGGGTTTGCAGAGCTCATGAGCGACATGAGGACAGAGGACAGATCCTGTGCAATGTTCTGGGGAGAGTGAGTTTAACGAGCACAGCTTGCGATTAGGGGCGTCTCTGCCTGTCACTGCAAACCCAACACCAGCTCTTAACCAAAACAGGTAGAGTGCCCCCCCCCCTGAAACCTGTGTCTGGATCCGCCCCTGATATGAATATGACTCGGATGCTCTTACAGTCTTGTGCTGTGGTTTCAGTGCCCTTCTTGGAAATAAAAAAAAATTGCATTCTAGCCTGCACTTGAAACATACACCAAAATAAATAAGACCGTAATAGCTCACAATTAATTCCCACTTACTGCAATCTCTCTGCAGGCTGACATGGATATTCCTGTACCTTCAATTTGTTTCAGTGCATATTCTTTTTCATCTTTTCTGGAGGGAAAAAAAAATATTTTAATATTTTGCCCTAAGCACCAAAAACACACAAAAAGATGAAATTTAAACTCTGGTTGCTAATCTGACAGCTATTTCAAGGGATACTCTAGGAAAAAGCAGATTGTGACAGACCCTTCATGCACACCCTTCCCTTTTAGTCCTAGAGGAGGTAGAATACTTATCTTAAAATCCAGCGCTGGGTTCCCTCAACAGTGCTCCGGAACTGACAAACTGTGGCTTCAGCGAAAGTTACAGCTGTCACATGACTGTATTGAAAGCCATTGTACGGTTTATTTAATCTTTTTCCTGGAAAGCTGATCAGCCAAAGCTGATAGTCAGCTTTTTGGGCAGGATGAGTCCTCCACATTTGAAGGGCTGAAGGTAGAGGCATTCTGACCTCTTTAGCTTTTTAAAGTGGCCACGATGTGTAGAATCTCCCCTCTCTGCCCACTGCCCCGATCTGGCTAAAATACAGGGTAAACTGAAGAGGTTTCCTCCACCCCTCCAGCAGCTGGCATTTTGAATTTCCTAGCTGCCGGTCCCCACCAGATTTGGTCACTACTGACACCAGCACACAAAGAGTGCGCTGACGCACTGGCGGATCCACACATTCCCCCCCAGGCTGAAAATCCAATGCAGGTGATACTGGGGACCTTTGAACATATGAACCCCTGTATCTCTGGTTCTATACATCCTATATGGTCGACTGAGGTGTCATTGGAAAGGCCAGAGTAAAGTGTACAAAGAAATAAAAAATATAAAACAAAATCCAAATTAAATGTTTTTTATTGACATAAATGTCCCAATAGTTTGTGAAGCTGACTAAAATGTCTAGGAATAGCCTAGTTTATGACCGCACCCCAAGGCGGTCGTCTGACTGCAGACAACACCACCGCACGACCAGGGCCGTCCACTGGAAGCGTCTGCGAAGGCAGACCACCAAATGTAGAAAAGCAGAAAAAAAAGAAAATATACTGCAGGGGGAAAAAAACCCTGTCCCCGGTGCTGTCCCAAGGACAGCACCGTTGAATGCAGACAAACGCAGAAAACAAAAACAAAAACCTTGCCGAAGGCTGCAGGGGAAAGAAAGACCCTGCCCCGATACCGAAATAGGTTTCAGCACCAAGGACAACCTCTGAACGCAGCTGTACTGAAGAAAATAATATTTTAAAAAGGCTGCGTTCAGCCAGGAAAAAACCCCAGTCTTTAATAAAAATAATTGAGAATCAAAAATATTGGATATAAAATACTCAAATTCCAAAAAAATCTATAAATAAAAAGACTTTTTGCTGTGGATGAAAAGAATAAATGGTTGAACAAAAAATATATTTTTGAACATTGATTCCTATGGGATTCGCCTGTCGAACTGAATATCTTCTCACACTGGGTCCGTATTTGTGTGATGGTGCGATCATCCGATATCGTCTGAAGTCGTCCGACCAACCTCACAACATAAAGGTGAATCAGCCCTCTTCCACTGCATCCAATATCCATCAGACGACTTCAGACGGTTTTTGCAACTACGATAGATAAGCAATCTTTTCATTTTGAAGGGGTACAAGTTACATGAAAAAGATGAACTGTACCGTTAAACCGCCAAGCCGCGGCAGAGAAATTGTCCCCATAGAGAAGGTATTCAGTTAGACACAGTGGTGTATTTAGGTTTTGTGCTGCCCTAGGCCTGACTAAAATCGTGCACCCCCGAATTTAAATTTGAGGCACCCCTTCCTGTCAAGGGCACACCTCTTCCTGGTTAATCCCCACCCTTCATCTTTAAGCTCCACCTTTTCCTCTTAGAGCTCCTCCTCTTCCTCTCTTTATATTAAAAGTGGACACCAAGTGCCTACTTGTATATTTTGTATACCATTTCAAATGTATCTATTGAGATAAATAAAATTATGAAATGTTTAAATTCAAGCATTTTTACAAAGAACTGCCACGCATGTCAAGTATACTGGATCACAGCCGCTCTAATTGGTTGAACAATAAAATCCACAGAAACGTGCACTGCATATGAGTGTATCAGAGCTGCACAGCAATAAAACCCACAGAAATGGGAACTGTGTATGAGCATATCAGAACTGCACAGCAATAAAACTCGCAGTAATGTGCAGTGTGTATGAGCGTATCCCAGAGCTCCAGGGCAATAAAACTCACAGTAATATGCAGTGTGTATCACTGAATCCACAGCAATAAAACTCCCAGCAATGCAATGTGCGGTGTGTGTGTGTGTCAGCGTATCAGAATTCACAGCAATAAAACTCACAGCAATGCAATGTGTGGTGTGTGTCAGCGTATCAGAATCCACAGCAATAAAACTCTAAGCAATGCAATGTGCGGTGTGTATGAGTGCATCAGATTTTTATTCTATTCGATTTTATTCCGTATGCAAACGCCCTGCTCCGCTGCTCGTTGTTTGAGAACACAGCTCAAAGCTGACACACAGTGACAGTGGTACCTCCTAGTACCCCTAATGACACCCCAATAATCACTGGTACCTGGGGCGGCCCGCCCTCCGCCACTCCCCTAAGTACACCACTGCTCTGTGATATGCACACAAGTTTGGCGAACTGCCAGCAAGTACTGTGCTGTTTGAAGGCATTGCAAATCCCCATAGAGAAGTAATGGTTAATCTATTCAGAGAACACCAAACAGCAGAGAAATGGCAGTGAAATGCCCTGATGCTCGGTGGTTTCAATCAGCAGGTTTATTCAGGCGAACCCCATAGGTTTCAATGTAAAAAATATTCCCGTTTTTATGTAATATCTAATAAACTAGGGATAGACCAATATCATTTTTTCAGGGCCGATACCGATACAGATTATCGGCGGCTTTTCTGGCTGATAGCCGATATTTGGTGCCGATATTCTGTAAGTTTAAAGTTCTGAAAAAAAACAGAACAAATCTGACTATGCCATGAACTCAATGGCCTAAACAACAATCCACCAGTTTTCCACCGGTGCAAAAAAACATTTAACGCCAGGGGCAAAACCCTTTACGCCGAATGCCATATTACATAGTCAGTGCAACAAACGCACGTAATCGTCTACCACAGGTGAACCTGCGAACCCTGCGTGAGCTTACTGTACGTCGCGCGATCTATACTTAACATTTTGCGCACAAACGCATTTGCGCGCTGGTACGCAGATGGTATTACAATCTATGCACAGTTTGTAACGCACGGCGTTTGCACGTATAATTTTAGCAACTCCTAAAAGCTGGTTGTAACGGCAAATCTGAACGTCCTGGCCGAAACCAAATACACCAGCCCAAAAAACAATGCAGCAAAGTATAGTTACACATTCTACACATACCCAAACCAATAAAATGGAGAAGTTGTGCGTGCATGTATTATTGCTGCAGCATATATGCTCAGATTGACTTGTGGTTGTGGTTCTTAATTCTGATTGGCTGAATTGCGTGAAAAAAAATGACAGTAAGCACACTGATTTCTGCGCTCAACGGTACTGTGTGAGCATTTGGGCGCATCCGGTTTACGCGGGTTATTGATCGGGTCAAAAACGCGTGAGGATTGTAAACGTTTAACGCTTGGTGCAAAACTTCACGCTTTGTGCGACCGTTTTTGCGCAAAGATTGTAATATAGCCCAATGTGTTTAACATGTAAACATTGCACCACGTCCACTTCATTTATTCAATTTAATAAGAATTTTTATTTTATTTAATCTTTTATTTTTTACAAACAATCAGACCGTGTCTTTGGCTTTCTTAAAGATCCCTCATATGATCCTGTATGTAAGGGGTTCAGCAACCTTGGCCCTCCAAGGGTTATATTACAAAGTTATATTACAGCTCTGGTTAAGCAGTCAGTTTGTAATATTGCCCCACGTTTTGGAATTACATCTGCTATGATGCTCATCTTCTCATTAGGTTCTTGGAGCCTCATGGGAAATCCAGTTCCAAAACATCTGGAGGTCCTAGGTTGCTGGACCCTGCTGTAGGAAATAGACCCTGCATCTCCTGTATAGGGAATTCCCTGCCAGATGGGATGGAAGCCCCATTTCTGTTGCCATCACGCTCATGCGCAATACGGTCAGTGAGCAGGGATCATTCTGCAGTGAGGGCTTACAGCCTGATGTGGGAGAAGCCCCAGATTCGCACAGTTCTGTGGGATCTTGGGGGTCGCAGCTGCAGTGAGCAAACTTGTCCAAATATCGGCAATATCGGCAAATAAAATGCCGATACCGATATCAGTAATTTTCTGAATATCGGCACCGATAATCGGCTAAACCGATATATCTGTCTATCCCTATAATAAACCATTTATTATTTTAATCTGCAGTAAAAAGTCTTTGATTTTTTTTAGTACCTTTTAGTAATTTTTCAGCAAAATTCCCCCCCCCCTTTTTTTAATAGCGGTTTTTCTTTTTTCTGTAACAGAACTTTTTATTATCAATCATAGGATCTTATATGTAAATTCCAGACATTTTCGTTCAGGAGTTCTTTTGAAAACAGCAGGCCACGGGTTTGCGGTGGCAGCATTCAGCGGCCGACTCCATGCACTTTGGGGACCCTGCGGTGAATTCACTGCAGGGTGGGGAACTTTTATTCCCTGAAGTACAGGGAACTACAGAACACCAAAATGTTGGCGTCATTTCGGTGCTCTGTGAGTAACCCATTTAGTGGTGAGGTTTTTTGCTGCCCCCTGGAAAGTGAAAGCCTAGGCCTTGCCTACCCAGGACATGCTTGAAAATTAGTGACATCTCAATGTATCCTTCCTGGCAAAATACTTTGCAAAAGTAAAAAAAAAAAAAAAAAATAGATATATATATTTTTTTAAGGGGTGGGGCCACCAGTGCGGGCTGCCGCCCCCTGGAAAGTGCCGCCCTAGGCCTAGGCCTTGTTGGCCTAGGCCAAAATACACCACTGGTTAGACAGCCCATAGGATTCAACGTAAAAAATATTTTCATTTTTATTCTTTTTTTATTCTTCACCATTTATTTTTTACATCCGCAGTAAAAAGCCTTTTAAGTTATTGATTTTTTTCGAATTATTTTTGTTTTTTATTTTTCCGGAATTTTTAGTTGAAATTTTGGTGTCCCATTTTTTATTTTAGAAAGACTAGGCTTTTTTTCTCTTGTCGTATGCGCCTTTTTTTTTTTCTTCATGCAGGCTGCGTTCAGCATTGATGTCCTTGGTGCTGAAACTTATTTCAGCACCAGGGATAGGGGTAATCCCCCTGCATCCTTCGGTGAGTTTTTATTTTTGCAGCTTCGGTTGCGCTGGCCGGGGGCTGTCCTTGGTGCTGAAACTGTGTTGCAGTACCAAAGACAGGTCCCCCCCCCCCCGCAGCAGTTTTGTTTTTCCCCATTCGGCGACCTGTCCATCGGCCGACCTGGGTCATCCACAGACGCTTCTAGTGGATGACCCTGATTGGCTGACGGCGTTGTCAGTGGCAGCCGACCAAGTCAGTCACCTGACTACGGACCCAGTGGACGGCCAGCCTTAGACCCCATGCAACACTTTTTTTGTAAATGGTAATAATTATTCTATCATGTGACAAGGATTTATTTGTTAACAGGCATAAGGATGAACACAATATAAGTGCATAATCTTAATGTACATTACAACGGGTGTGGCTTTAACCTCCCCGTCCAACTGCTACAGCGGACGTCAGACATGTGTACAAAGCACAAGCGTCCATAGGAGGCTGACACTTTTTAGAGCTGTGTGAACAAATTATTAATTTTTTTATGATATCAAATGACAAAAAAAATAATAATCCACACAACCAGTTAACAGGAGACAATTCTAAAATTCTTTTACAATATGCTTAGAAACAAATGGCAGGGGATTTACATTAAGCTCAGAGGTCCAAAATTAGAATGCTGCATCACTTCAAACACTTAGTAAAGTGAGTGATGAAGCTGAAATAAACAAATGTTTTGCGATAACCTTGAATCCATTTGAATATAGTGATTCATAAGGATGATGTTTGTTGGAGTAAGCAAATCCAGTTTAGTCAAGTTGTTGAGGCAATTCAAAGCTCTTTTAGTTTCTTCCCACATACCGTATTGACAGATTAATAAACACTGAGGGCCCTATTCCCTACTTGACGCCTACAGGTTTCCTCTTAGCATCCCCATCCCCGCTAATTCAGCAGCCTGCCCTGGATCGCAAAGGTACACCAAAAACACTATCAGAAAACATGTGCTATAGAGATCTGAACAGAAACCATAACAGGGCAAGGTAAGGACACCAAAAAGTAGTTTATATAGGTATAGTGGGATTCCAATTGGTGGACGTCACTCTTATGCAGCAGAATGTACTTGCATGCTTGCTATCCTCATGTCTATGACATTTTCCGAGATACACAGGTTAAGCTAGCGTCAGACGAACACAGTCATCACGTCTGTGTCGCCGCACAGTTTAACGTCTGTCGTAGCATTGATTTGTGATCAATAGAGACAACACATGAAGTACGTGCGCACATCGGTGCAGGCGGCAATGGACACCATTTAGGCCTCGACGTAAAAAGCGTTATGACGGACGCCCAGAGTGCGCCGCGTCCGCGTAGCGGCCTGTGTGCTTGATGACGCGACGTCAGACGCAGCGCATTTGCAACGTCCATTACATTGACGCTCAGAAGTTTTTTCAGTCTGGCTGACTGTAGCGGTCTTTTAATTTTAATTCATTTTGATTCCCATATTTCCCTTTTTTTTCTACATCCGTTAATAAAAACGGACCGTGTGGTGTCTACAGTATCTTCCATCATTACGGCCTGCCCGTTATGCATGCACGCAGAGTGCGCTCTGACTTCGTTCGTCTGACATTAGCCTTAAAGACACAAGGAGCAGCACTCACAATGGGCTGCTCAGTGTTATTCTGAGGTCGTAAGTATGCACAGGTAGCAAGGAAATCAGCAACAGCATTCTTGGAAAATCCAGCAGGAGCTGTGTGCTGCAAAGCAAGCGAGTAGGTAGGTTGCAATGATACGAGAGCCGTGACAATAAGTCCACTGCAAATAACTCAAGTGGCTGTCTCAGCAGTCTCTTTGTTTGCACATCAGAGAAGGTTTACAGTCAGGGAAAGGATTTTCCTTGATAGGTTAACCAAACCAAAAACAAAAAAAAGCTAAAATAACTAACTAAACAGAGATCACAAAAAGCATTATTCTGGAACCCCAGGGTCGTATGCAAGAAGTGAATGTCACAGTATATTAGGGATGTGCATGACGTTTTTTTTGCTTCGTCTTGTTTTTTTTTTCGGGTCCTTTTTTCCTTTTCGGGCCATTTCGCACAGTTTTTTGTTTGGTTCGGTGATTCAGATCAAATCGGATGATTTGGAACAGCTGATTTTTCGTTTTTTATGAGTTATTTCGTTTTTTATTGGATATTTAACGGGAAGTAGATTACTAGCAACAATAGAATGAAAGTGTCTTTACATATAAATACACTCACTGCTGGGAAGCGTCTCTCTGCAGTATCATTAATGAAGCATATGAATCCGCACACTGAGGGGAAGCACCTCTCTGCAGTATAATTATTGCTGCATATGAATCCGCATACTGCTTGGGAAGCACCTCTCTGCAGTATAATTAATGCAGCATATGAATCCGCACACTGAGGGGAAGCGCCTCTCTGCAGTATAATTAATGCAGCATGTGAATCCGCATACTGCTTGGGAAGCACCTCTCTGCAGTATAATTAATGCAGCATATGAATCCGCACACTGAGGGGAAGCGCCTCTCTGCAGTATAATTAATGCAGCATATGAATCCGCACACTGAGGGGAAGCACCTCTCTGCAGTATAATTATTGCTGCATATGAATCCGCATACTGCTTGGGAAGCACCTCTCTGCAGTATAATTAATGCAGCATAGGAATAGGAACTTCCCAGCAGTGTGTGGATTCATATGCCGCATTAATTATAACTCATAAAAAATGAAAAACTAACGGATCCAAAAAATTAATCCATCCGAATCACCGAATCGATCTGCAGAGAGGTGCTGCCCCGCAGTGTGCAGATTCATATGCTGCATTAATTATACTGCAGAGAGGCGCTTCCCAGCAGTGTGTGGATTAATTTGCTGCATTAAAACCTATGGGTTAAAAAATTTCACCCAAAAAATGCCTAAAAAAGGGAAGCTCCTCTCCACCGCCTGCCAGTGACAGAGACGAGCTGGTAGATGATGTGGAACACTCTGGATCAGACGTCTCAGTGCCTTAATGGTGAATATTCTACCTGATTGTGGTGAATAATCAGGTCGGGAAGGTAATAAAATAAATGAAAATGTATTAATCATATAATCATAAAATGCCCAACGCGTTTCGTCCTAAGACTTTTTCAAGGGTTGTAAAACTCAAATAAAAACATAAAATAATCAGTAGGATATACTGATTATTTTATGTTTTTATTTGAGTTTTACAGCCCTTGAAAAAGTCTTAGGACGAAACGCGTTGGGCATTTTATGATTATATGATTAATAAATTTTCATTTATTTTATTACCTTCCCGACCTGATTATTCTACCTGATTGTGGTGAATATTCACCATTAAGGCACTGAGACGTCTGATCCAGAGTGTTCCACATCATCTACTGGGGTCATCCCACCCAGGAGGAAAAAGGATCAGAAAAAGCTCCTCAACATTTTACCTTGTTGAGTCTTCTTGAGGAGAGTGGGAATACCTCCGTGAGGAGCAGATCTGATTTTATAAGCTAAGTACCCTGCACCATTTTTTCCTATACAGAGACGAGCTGGGTCAGGTTAGGCTGCTGATTCCGGTCACCTTGCAGCTTGGGGAAGAGGGGGCTGCAAGGTGGCACTGCCAGAATACACAGCACAAAATAATTTATTGTGCTGCCTGCGTGTGCATTTCCACTTGCCCTTACTTAATTTCTAGTCGCCAAATGCAAGTAGGCGAGTGGAAATTTTGAGCCTTGGACTAATCCATTCTTAAGTAAAAGCATAGGGGGAAACAACTAAGGAATATATTTCCGTGATAAGCATAAAAAAATAAAAAGTTGGTTTTCACCACCTAACTCTCAGCTTCACTTGCTTCTCTTGTTGTGTCCTGGGTCCTAATGAGAGATCTCTTTGCAGAGCGTATGGGCTGGGCAATCTAAAATTAGCTACATGCGCCGCTACTGATCTTAACATTATAAGCAGGGAAAGAGGGTTTTTTTTCCCAGTCACCTGCTAATGCATCTAACCTCATTTAGCGTACCGCACATGAGAAGGTAACATTGGGTCTAACCCTAAAGTTACCAAGCTTTTTTACAATAACAGGGTTATTCAGAGAGCAGTGAAAAGCAGGAGAATGACTGGAGAATGAAAAATTCTAGGTCAAAATAGCCAAACCAGAAAAATTCTCCCATTCATCTCACTTTCCAAATCGGCTATTTTAACCTAGAATTTTACATTCTCCAGTCATTCGCCTGCTTTTCACCTCTCTCTGAATAACCCTGTAAGAGAAAAATGTGTTTATTGAAAACTTTCAGCACAGAATGGTGGAGTCTTCTTTTATCTCGATAACTCCGCGGAGCGTGCTATGCCGTCCCAGCGGAAGGTGGGCCTGAATGCCATGGGATGGCTTAGCAAGCCCCACTATCTTCTATGTCTTGCCTCCCAGCCAGCACACGTCGGGTGTCATTGGCTGCCGCAGGACGGCTGAACTCAGACCATCCCACTGCGGCCAATGACGTGAGTGGTACGTCGGCTAAGTAGGCAGGCCAGAGGCTTCGCCAGCTTTCAAGCCTACCCGCCGGGCACAGCCAGCTCGGCGGTGTCATGGAACAGACGTAGCGCTCCACGCTTCAAACCCCAAGAGACTTTATGTTCATTTATATCGTGTGATTTTAAATATATTTTACATTGCCTAGTTTTAGTGTAAATATAGTGTAAATTGCATAGCTTTAGTTTTAAATATACTTATATTTCAGTAGGTAAAGGTGTTTTATGTAGCCAGTAAACAAGCTTTACTACTGTGTAATTTATGCAACAGGGCTTTTCCCCTTATCTGGCTGCATGTTTGATTCAAGAAGTCTGGGATAGTGTTTGTCTTTAATCTGATGTGTTAGAACAATAGATTATGTAAATGTTGTGTGAGCTAAAGGCTAAAGAATGTTTATTGTAAATATCTAACTGTTCACATGTTCACCATTTGGTATGCAAATTATAACTGAAGAGGACCTGAAGGAAACCTACAGTGGTCTTGGAACCAACCAATCAGAACTGTTGGGGTGGGCAGGAAGTTTGAATGTGCATTGCTGTATTTTGTATAAATATCCGGTGAAATCTTCCATAAAGAGAGAATCCTGTTGGAACATACAGCTCGTCTGGTGTCTCCTTCAGCTACGCTACACTACACTTAACCTCAGAAGGCACAGAGCGGCCTTCTGGAAATTAAAAGAGACTCCAAGGCAGAGGTTCAGATCAAGCAGATCTGGAGCTGCAGATCAGGCTGCTCGAGGCACTGAGCTCCAAGCAACTCAGAGGCCGGGCTGATCTTGGAAAGGGGGTATCTGGAGAGTCAGGACAGGCGGAAGAGAACGGTTCCGTCACAGGCGGTAAGGGGTTAATATTTGTGCATGCATATAACATGCCTGGTAGGAGAAATAAACAATTTAAACCGCAATACAAAAGAGGCAATAAAAGAAATACTGTTGCCAGAATCAGAAGGATTATTGCTGCCAGAAATTACTGGAACCAGTCCATCGGTCAAAATGGAGAGAGATCAATAAATATACCGTTCTTGGGAGAAAAACATAACATTACTTTCAATTTTTTCAAAAAAAACAAAACAGCTTGATCCCACTGTTACTTTGACGTTTCTCCCATTTGTTAACATGACACGTAAAGCAATTATATTAATTTATTATCTCAGTTCTTGTTTTGGATTTTTTTTTAGACATTCGTGGGATTTCCCTCAATAGTAAATAAATTAGTTATATTTGGTTCTTTTGTTCCTCTTTTTTATATGAATTGTGACTATTGTACCATAGTTTCTCAACTCCGGTCCTCAGGACCCACTAACAGGCCAGGTTTGCCAGATATCTGAAGCACAGCACGGGTGATATGGTTTGCTGCTCAGTGATTGCAGGATTCAGTCTGCATTTCCCCAAGGTGATCTGCAAAACCTGGCCTGTTAGTGGGTCCTGAGGACCGATGTTGCTAAACACTGCCATAGACAATCTCAGATAAATTGCCATTTGTCATGATCGAAGTTGTGCAACTTGAATTATTATAGAACCTTTCATCCTTTCAGTGGGTGAATCAAATACAACATAAATTTATTTATTTATGTATTTATTTGCAAAATATTTTACCAGGAAGGATACATTGAGATTTCTCTCGTTTTCAAGTATGTCCTGGGTTCAAGAACATTGAAATTTAACAGTCGTTACAGAAATACAAAGTAATAACTGCAAGATATTAAAAACAAAACACAAATATACAGATTAACACAGAAAATAAATATGTAAGTAATATAGTCACTATATTACATGTTTACACTTGCATTCTGTATTGAGGTATGTTAATAGGGAGTTCGAGTGACTTAAGACCGCGGGAAGATTTGATGGCGTCTGGGAGGTTATTCCATAACTGCGGTGCTCTGTAGGAAAATGAGCATCGAGCCACTTTCTTTTTGTATTGTGGTACTGCAAGTAAGGTGTTGGTCCTGGATCGGAGGTAATAGGATGAGGGAACTGCTAGGGGAAGCAGCCTATTCAGGTAGGGTGGTAGCTTCCCCAAAAATCTCTTAAACACCAGGTTGGAAAGGTGAACAGTGCGTCTAGATTCCAGCGATGGCCAGTTTAGCTCTTTTAACATGTCACAATGGTGGGTCATGTAGTTACATTGTAGCACAAAACGACAAAATGAGTTATACAATGTAGTAAGTTTCTGAAGGTGCGTTTGCGGGGCCGCTGCATACACTACATCTCCGTATTCAATAGCTGGCATAAGTATTTGTTGTACAATCTACTTTCTTACTGCGGTCTCAGGCAGGATTTGTTTCTGTACAGGGCACCTAGTTTGGGGTAAAGTTTAGATGAGAGTTTTTCAATGTAGGGGCCAAAGGATAGATTTGGGTCTAACCACATACCTAGATATGAGAGAAGCGACTGTGGTCAGCGTGACAAAATAAATCAATCATTATTAAATTGATTATGGACTTTACTTTGGTTCACATTCCTCACTGATTCCACATACAGAGTAGGACACAGAAACGGGGATGCAGAGACGTATTCCAGGAATCAGCAGCCAGAGCTTCAAAATAACAAAGCACTGGACTGGGCAGTCTCAGGATTTATATAGCTCGGTAGCTATGATCATTTTTTTTATCACTAATTGCCCTGTGGCAAAAAACTCTGGAGTAAAGTCAATGAAGCAAAAAAATTTCAGGAGTGTGGACAAGGAGACCTTTCTAAATTTTCATGGCAGACTCCAAGAGAACCTGATGGGAACTGTTGGAGGGAACTCAAGACCAGCAGGTCATTTAAGGGAAAGCACTATGGACACTCAATGTAATTTGAGCCGTAACAGTGACCTGAGTGTCTTCACCCCTCTCCTACCTACAAGTGGGTTCTTGACCGACTAATTCAGCCCTCCGAGTGTGGGGGTTTCAGCCAATGGCTCACAAATGCGTGTGCAGCTTATCTGTCATTTGACATCTGTGGCTTGACAGGATGCAACAGTATGTCCCATCCATCCAGTGCCAGAATAAAGGTGAACTTACAAATATATTATGGGATACAAAACAGGAAAGAAGGTGAAAATATTTAACCCATCAGTTTCCCTCCCTTCTATTTTAACCCCACAGTATTCCTTAAAATGGATGTCAACACCTGGCCAATTACCGGATCACGGGACGTCAGTGACATAGATTTCCTTGCTAACCTATAATGCATTGCTCAATTTCTGGTTGTACATAATTGTGACGTCACATCCCTCACCATTGTTACCTGGCGCCCGGCAGTGTCCCGCTCGCTGGTTGGGTGCCGAGTGACGAGCAGTACTGCGGTGTTCACATGTGATGCCAGGGGGAAGGGCGCAGCCTGATGACACGGCGCCTGCCAGGTTTAAAGCCCAGCGTCTCACATACTCAAGTTTCCTGATGTGGTTCTCATATCCCTCAGAGCTTTCTATTGTATTTCTATTGCTCTGTGTACCGACCTGGCTATTCCTGACGAACCCGCACTGTGTACCGACTTGGCAATTCCCGACAAACCCGCTCTGTGTACCGACCTGGCTATTCCTGGCAAACCCGCTCTGTGTACCGTCTTGGCTATTCCTGACAAACCCGCTCTATGTACCGTCTTGGCTATTCCTGACAAACCCGCTCTATGTACCGAATTGGCTATTCCTGACAAATCCGCTCTATGTGCCGACCTGGCTACGGCTGACTACATCTCCTGGTACGAAGACCCCTGCTATCCTCACTAAGTATCTTGTTGTATTTAGGGATCTATTAACCCTTACTGGGTACATATCATTCTGCTCCCTGAATATAGATAGCTTTGATGACCATCTATTGATCTGAAGGGTAGATACAATACTGTGTATAGGGACCAACACCATAGACCCTTGGCCCTCCAGATGCTGATTAAGGTCCTATGACCAAAACGTCTCTTAATTTTATTCTTTTGTTGGTTTTGGAATAAATATTTTGTATCACACACCCACTCTGGAGCCGGCTTCTATTTCCTGGGAGTGGCAATCCCATGAAGGAGCAGTGGCTCGAGTGGAGGGGTCTGTTGAGCCGGTGAAGTTCCTCCTTATATGGATGCACTTTTTTTGAATTCTATTTTGACTATTACCCTGACCTTGGTTTTGCAAGAGCTCTCTGTGCATCAGTCCTGTATTAGCAGTGTTCACTGCTATTACCTGGAATATGTTTCTGTTTACATAAGTCAGGGGTCAGCAACCTTGGCCCTCCAGATGTTTCATGACTACATCACCCATTATGCTCACCTATTCATTAGGCTGGGGGAGACACGTGTGAAATGTAGTTACAAAACACCTAGAAGGCCAAAGCTGCTGACCCGTGGCCCTTCAGAGGAGTGGAACTGTTACCTGTGTTGTGCTTTCACACAGGTATGGATTGTCTTCTTTATCTTCTGTATCTGTGCACCTACAACTTTCTCCACTATGCTCTGTGCCTCACTCAGGGCCTGGCTGCTGATATCTCAGGAAAAGCACAGACATGTATTTCTCCATTAAGCTATTTATAAATGCAAGAAGACCGGGAAGAGAGCCAATTACTACACACATGGTAAGACTTCATCCATTAGCTTGTTGGATGATATCTGATCACCTCTATACTACATCCCCCTCACACAAGGTCACTATTAACACAAGTACATTACAAATGAGTTAACACATAACAATGTGCAAAATTAATGGATTTGTTGTAAACATAAGTTTAGCTATACGCAAAGTTTATTCTGCAGACACTAGATAAAAAGAGGTACAAAAAACACTGTATTTGATCACATATACAGCTATCAGTATTACCCTCATTATTTCCATTAAGACTCTACACGACAATGTATAATGCCAGTGTAAACCCACTCAGGTTGAAAACAGCAATACTAGATCAAGGCAAGGAAGATTTTTATTTCTAACTACAGTTATGCTCATACGTTTATATACCCTTGCAGAATTTATTATTTCTTGGCCATTAATCAGAGAATATGAATGTATAACACAAAAACATTTATTACACTCATAGTTTGATAATAAATGGCTTCAGGCAAACACTAAAACTATGAGTGAAATAAATGTTTTTGTGTTATCATATTCAAGGCTGTTTTTAACGCAGGGCAAAAGGGGCAGTTGCACAGTCATTGTTGAGGGGCCCAAAGCAGCTGTCCCTTGGACCCGTGTAAACCGTGGACGACCGCCGCAGCTGCAAGCGGAATGCATTAACAGCATTCCGTTAGCAGCCCCCTCGACTGGTCGTGTCTTCTTGCAGGCCCCAGGGTTCTCCCTCGCGCAGCCGCCGTCCTGTGAAGGCTGTGACACGGCCTATAGGTGGGATCTCGCCGGCACTCGGAGGAACACGCGGTCACCTGATCCTGAGGTCTTTGCTGGGTAAGTATAATTCTGGGGGTCTGTGCTGGGTACATATATTTCTGGGGGGGTCAGTGCTGGATACATATACAGTTGTGTTCAAAATTATTCAACCCCCAATGCTGTAAAGGGTTTTAGGGAATTTAGTGTACATTTGTAATTGTATTCAGAATGAAATCCTACAAGGACTTTTTAAAGAACCATATGCAACTAAAATGACATCAATTGGTTTTGTAATACAGTAGTAAATGTTTCTTTTGTGAATTCTTCATTGACACAATTATTCAACCCCTTAAAGACTACCACTCTGAAGAACAGAGGTTCATTCAAGTGTTTTCAATCAGGTATTGAAAACACCTGTGGATGTCACGGAGCAGCAATAAAGCATAATAAGCACCAATTAGGCAGCTTTAAAATGACTGTGATACTCAGCTCCTTCTAGACATTTACTGGTGTGGTTACAAACATGGTGAAGTTAAGAGAATGGTCCAGGAAGACAAGAGAAGAGGTGATTACTCTTCACAGGAAGGGCAATGGCTATAAGAAGATTGCAAAGATGTTAAACATACCAAGAGAGACCATAAGAAGCATCATTCGCAAATTCAAGGCAAAGGGCACTGTTGAAACGCTACCTGGTCGTGGCAGAAAGAAGATGCTGACTTTGACTGCTGTGCGTTACCTGAAGCGTAGAGTGGAGAAAAGTCCCCGTGTGACTGCTGAGGAACTGAGAAAAGATTTGTCAGATGTGGGTACTGAAATTTCAGCTCAGACAATACGGCGCACACTGCGTAATGAAGGCCTCCATGCCAGAACTCCCAGGCGCACCCCCTTGCTGTCTCCAAAGAATAAGAAGAGTCGACTGCAGTATGCCAAAAGTCATGTGGACAAACCACAGACGTTTGGGATAGTGTTCTGTGGACTGATGAAACAAAATTAGAACTGTTTGGGCCCATGGATCAACGCTATGTTTGGAGGAGGAAGAACAAGGCCTATGAAGAAAAGAACACCTTGCCTACTGTGAAGCATGGCGGGGGGTCAATCATGCTTTGGGGCTGTTTTGCTTCTGCAGGTACAGGGAAGCTTCAGCGTGTGCAAGGTACCATGAATTCTCTTCAGTACCAGGAGATATTGGATGACAATGTGATGCAGTCCGTCACAAACCTGAGGCTTGGGAGACGTTGGACCTTTCAACAGGACAATGATCCCAAGCATACCTCCAAGTCCACTAGAGCATGGTTGCAGATTAAAGGCTGGAACATTTTGGAGTGGCCATCGCAGTCACCAGACTTAAATCCGATTGAGAACCTCTGGTGGGACTTAAAGAAAGCAGTTGCAGTGCGCAAGCCTAAGAATGTGACTGAACTGGAAGCTTTTGCCCATGATGAATGGGCGAAGATACCCATAGATCGCTGCAAGACACTTGTGTCAAGCTATGCTTCACCTTTAAAAGCTGTTATAACTGTAAAAGGATGTTGTACTAAGTACTAAGATTGAATGTCACTTGGGGGTTGAATAAAACTGATAATGATGTGAGCACAGAAAAGACATTTGTGGTTATTTCATTATAAATGTTATGTTCTATTTGTCTGACCTACACGTGCCTCTTTGATTTAATTGTAAGCAAGATGACTGAATGATCAAAATCAATGTCGGTGGGCGGGCTTTCGGGGGGGCCCAAGAAAATGTTTGCCCAGGGTCCAATCAATATTAAAGACGGGCCCGATCATATTCTCTTAATAATGGCCAAGAAATCATAAATTCTGCCAGGGTATGTAAACTTATGAGCACAACTGTATATCACTGTTATTACTGCAGTTTACCTTAAACAGTTTAGTTCAATGACAATGTAAATTTTTTGTGTTTTTCAGCATCTTTAAATTTAATATTAGACACCAGCCACCATAGCCACTTAGGCTTAAGTAAGTGGTCATGGTGACAGGAGGCTATTGCCCTACGCACCTTTCCATAACTGCTCTGACAGCTCTTCTAAATTAATGTATTCAGAAGCATCTACATCAGGAGTCAGCTGCTTTGGCTCTCCAGATGTTTTGGAACTATGAGGCTCAGCCAAGCTAATGAGTTAGTTAACATCATAGGAGATGTAGTTCCAAAACATCTGTAGGGCCAAGGATGCTGACTGTCTATGTGCTGTCACTTGACAAAAGGCGTCCAGCTACTTCCTGTAGCGTGATGCCTGTGTTGGAAGGATAAAGGTGATAAAATGAGGATCTTTTCCTTTACTTCAGTGGTGTCCATCCTTGGCCCTCCAGATGTTTTGGAACTACATCTCCCAAAATGCACTGTGTACCTAAAGAGTGGCTGAGCATCATGGGAAATGTATTTCCGAATCATCTTGAGGGCTAAACAAAACAAGAAACCAGAGAGGTCAAGGATAAGTTAATAACTAGTCGCTGTGCTGTTATTGATTTTTTTTATTGAAGTGATACTTAGATTATCCATTTAAATAAATGGTCATAACATCATTCAAAGTTGACAAAACAAAACCTCCAGCTGGCAATGGAACTGCTAAGTAATAGACATTTCAAATGATGTAACATTGAAATGGTGCACGCAACTATTCATTCCATTGTCATCTATCAAAGAGACCGTGAAGAACAGACAAAAAAAACTCAACAATGCAAACACGAGAAAAAAAACAGCACTGCTTACACAAATGGAACAGCAAATAAACTTCCAAATATTAGCACAAAGTTATCTTCAGGGGACAAATACAAGGCTTCAGAGCAACTATTAAAATTAAAACACCATGTGCATTTATTTAGCTACTTTAAAAAGCCTAAACAAAAGTAAAAACAGGAATATGTAAAACGAGAGACATTGAATGCTGATTGTTTAAGCAATAAAATATCAGGGAAACGTGAAGAAAATAGGTTCGAAACTCACATCATTGCAAATATTGCAAAGCCAATGTATACAAACAGCGGGTATAAACTCCACTAGCAGGAATATACAAAGGTTAGTGGAAGTACACAACTAGGTATCAATCACCACAGTTTCCACACAGCGGGGTACGGCTATCAGTCCCCAAATGTTAGTAGTCAAGGAAAAAGGAATGCTGGTCACACTGTAGGATGTGATAAGGCTACATTAATCAAATCGATCTTTTATCACATCCTACAGTCATTTTTCCTTGACTACAAACATAAAGGGACATTCAAGTCTTATATTTTCTTTTACTTTACCTAAATTAATTCAGCATTAATCCTAAAAATATAATATAGGCTTCCAAATCAAAGAATTGTATTATTATTATTATCCTTTATTTACATAGTCATGGCCGAAATTGTTGGCACCCCAGACATTTTTCCATAAAATCAAGTATTTCTCACAGAAAAGTATTGCAGTAACACATATTTTGCTATACATATGTTTATACCCTTTGTGTGTATTGGAACAAAACAAAAAAAAGGGAGGAAAAAAAGCAAATTGGACATAATGTCACACAAAACTCCAAAAATGGGCTGGACAAAATTCTTGGCACCCTTTCAAAATTGTGGATAAATAAGATTGTTTCAAGCATGTGATGCTCCTGCAAACTCACCTGGGGCAAGTAACAGGTGTGGGCAATATAAAAATCACACCTGAAAGCAGATTAAAAGGAGAGAAGTTCACTTAGTCTTTGCATTGTGTGTCTGTGTGTGCCATACTAAGCATGGACAACAGAAAGAGGAGAAGAGAACTGTCTGAGGACTTGAGAACCAAAATTGTGGAAAAATATCAACAATCTCAAGGTTACAAGTCCATCTCCAGAGATCTAGATTTTCCTTTGTCCACAGTGCGCAACATTATCAAGAAGTTTGCAACCCATGGCACTGTAGCTAATCTCTCTGTGGGTGGACGGAAGAGAAAAATTGATGAAAGGTTGCAACGCATGATAGTCCGGACAGTGGATAAGCAGCCCCAAACAAGTTCCAAAGAAATTCAAGCTGTCCTGCAGGCTCAGGGAGCATCAGTGTCAGCACAAACTATCCGTCGACATTTAAATGAAATGAAACGCTATGGCAGGAGACCCAGGAGGACCCCACTGCTGACACAGAGACATAAAAAAGCAAGACTACAGTTTGCCAAAATGTACTTGAGTAAGCCAAAATCCTTCTGGGAAAACGTCTTGTGGACAGATGAGACCAAGATAGAGCTTTTTGGTAAAGCACATCATTCTACTGTTTACCGAAAACGGAATGAGGCCTACAAAGAAAAGAACACAGTACCTACAGTGAAATATGGTGGAGGTTCAATGATGTTTTGGGGTTGTTTTGCTGCCTCTGGCACTGGGTGCCTTGAATGTGTGCAAGGCATCATGAAATCTGAGGATTACCAAAGGATTTTGGGTCGCGCTGTAGAGCCCAGTGTCAGAAAGCTGGGTTTGCGTCTGAGATCTTGGGTCTTCCAGCAGGACAATGGCCCCAAACATACGTCAAAAAGCACCCAGAAATGGATGGCAACAAAGCGCTGGAGAGTTCTGAAGTGGCCAGCAATGAGTCCAGATCTAAATCCCATTGAACACCTGTGGAGAGATGTTAAAATTGCTGTTGGGAAAAGGCGCCCTTCCAATAAGAGAGACCTGGAGCAGTTTGCAAAGGAAGAGTGGTCCAAAATTCCGGGTGAGAGGTGTAAGAAGTTTATTGATGGTTATAGGAAGCGTCTGATTTCAGTTATTTTTTCCAAAGGGTGTGCAACCAAATACTAAGTTAAGGGTGCCAAGAATTTTGTCCAGACCATTTTTGGAGTTTTGTGTGACATTATGTCCAATTTGCTTTTTTTCCTCCCTTTTTTTGTTTTGTTCCAATACACACAAAGGGAATAAACATGTGTATAGCAAAATATGTGTTACTGCAATACTTTTCTGTGAGAAATACTTGATTTTCTGGAAAAATGTCTGGGGTGCCAACAATTCCGGCCATGACTGTAGCTCCACAAATTCTGCAGCACTTTACAAGATCAGTGTACAAGGGGGTTGATACATTAGAATACCACACATGGATGATGACCTGATTCAGGGGGACCCTGTTCCCAAGGGAACTTACAATCTATGAGATGTACAAGTATTTTGTGAGGTAGGCACATCCGTATCGTTGGGTGTCTTGCCCAAGGGCACTCACTGGTGGGGTCTTCTGAGTGGGATCAGAGTCGTCTTTCCATGATTGTAGAGCAGTGACCTGGTGGTTAAGTTGAACCCATTTCTCGTAAAGTCAAGACTTGCTTCTCCACAGTTGTATTGGAGCATAGGCGTGCGCAGGAGGTGTGTCGGGTTGCACAGGTACACCCTAATGTTGGGTGAAGAGGTCCTCTTTCACTTCCTACATTGACATTTTAGATGTCCCTTATCTGGTTTATGATGAATAACATAAAAACTGACAGTATCTATGATTCCAGGCTTGGTAAAAACATAAGTGTTCAGTTAATAAATGTTCCATAGGTGCACACCCTAATGTAACTGCGCACACCAGTGATTGGAGGGATGTACTGAATGGTATTTTGATTTGCTTCTCCACAGTCTAAGGGTAGAGATGTTACTACTGGACTCCACAGCCAATATTGGGCTAAATTACATTCTTCCCGCTAAAACGGGTGCGCTAGGGAGAAAAAACTGTGCCCGCAGTTTCCTCCCTAGCGCCCCCTTTTCAACGGGAGATTACAATGCAGGGACTTAAAAAGCTGCCTGCATTGTTACCGGGCGCTAGCCCCGGGATGCGTGCAGCACCGCTAAGCGCCACCGCGTGCATCCTCCCAATGGAGTCCATAGTACTCCATTGAGTTTCCCCCTGCCGGTCTCATGACCTGCCGTCGGCGTAGTGATCTGCTGGGAGAGACTGGGGACTTTTTACCCCAGTCTCTCCCTCTGTTTTCGTCGACAGAGGAGGCAGACTGAGCCACGGTCCTCGCCGCGGGATAGTAGGTGAGTATCTGATTTTTTGGGGGGATTTCTTCTGGTGTTAATGGATTCTGCACCAACAGAATCCATTAGCACCAAGTCCAGGCTGTGGTTAACATTTTGTTAACCGCAGCCGGACGTTAATCAGCGTTAGGACTTTGTAATCCTAATGCTGCTTAACACTTTGCGCTCCCCATGTAAAGTAAAGGGAGAGCAAAGTACAGTAACCTTGCGCTGAAAAGTGCAAGGTACCAAGCGTAACGGGTTACTTAACCCATTAGCGTTTGGATTGTAAGACACGGTGTCCACCAGGGCTAACGTTAACGCTCACTCAGGTGAGCGCTAACGTTAGCACCAAGAATGTAATGTGGCCCATTGTGTGGTAGGCAAGTATGTACCATTAGGTGTCTTGCCCAAGGACACTTACTGGAGAGATGCTCTGGCTGGGATTCGAACCTGGGTCTCCCCAGTTATAGAGCAGTGATGTTACCTCTACTCCATCCAGGCAGTACATTGCATGCAACCAGGCCTGAATGGTGATCCTTACATCAATAAAGTCTGACCCGTCAGAATAGATTTTCTTCCAGTTCAAGGAAAGAATACACAACATAGAATGCACAATAAAAGACTTCGGAAAAATGTTTACACTCTTCATCTGCGTGAGTGTCAGAGTGTTTATGGTTAACAGTAATAAAAAAAAAATCTAATTTCCCCAGTGACTCATAGCAAATAGCAGAGGGCTGTGGGTGTGTGGCTACATAAAACAGCATCAAGCTTTTATGAGTGCAGATCATACACGTAGAAATAATGGATGTGGGCGAGGGATAGAGAGAGCATTGAGACAGCACAAGACTCACGTCCGCTGATATTCAAAAGCTGAATTGTGTCATCAGCAAGGTTGAGCAAGGAGGAACAAGGAATATAGGTCAACATTAAAACTACAGTTGTGTTCAAAATTATTCAACCCCCAATGCTGTAAAGGGTTTTAGGGAATTTAGTGTACATTTGTAATTGTGGACAAACCACAGAAGTTTTGGGATAGTGTTCTGTGGACTGATGAAACAAAATTAGAACTGTTTGGGCCCATGGATCAACGCTATGTTTGGAGGAGGAAGAACAAGGCCTATGAAGAAAAGAACACCTTGCCTACTGTGAAGCATGGCGGGGGGGTCAACCATGCTTTGGGGCTGTTTTGCTTCTGCAGGTACAGGGAAGCTTCAGCGTGTGCAAGGTACCATGAATTCTCTTCAGTACCAGGAGATATTGGATGACAATGTGATGCAGTCCGTCACAAACCTGAGGCTTGGGAGACGTTGGACCTTTCAACAGGACAATGATCCCAAGCATACCTCCAAGTCCACTAGAGCATGGTTGCAGATTAAAGGCTGGAACATTTTGGAGTGGCCATCGCAGTCACCTGACTTAAATCCGATTGAGAACCTCTGGTGGGACTTAAAGAAAGCAGTTGCAGTGCGCAAGAATAAGAATGTGACTGAACTGGAGGCTTTTGCCCATGTCGAATGGGCGAAGATACCCGTAGATCGCTGCAAGACACTTGTGTCAAGCTATGCTTCACGTTTAAAAGCTGTTATAACTGTAAAAGGATGTTGTACTAAGTACTAAGATTGAATGTCACTTGGGGGTTGAATAAAACTGATAATGATGTGAGCACAGAAAAGACATTTGTGGTTATTTCATTATAAATGTTATGTTATATTTGTCTGACCTACACGTGCCTCTTTGATTTAATTGTAAGCAAGATGACTGAATGATCAAAATCAATGTCAAACTGGCCAAAACACTCAATTTCAGTGGGGGTTGAATAATTTTGAACACAACTGTATATACAAAACTCTAGACACACACACACACATTTATCGAGACTCACAATTTATAGGAATTTCTTCTGAGATCGTTGAGAAAGACAGTCTGAAAAAGTATTGTGACAGGGTGGTCTAAAAAATCTGATACACAACTACTAGGTAACACTATAAGGCTGTGGCCACACAAGCGCTGAAAGTACGTCTATTGTAACGGACATACTTTTGCACACATGTACTTGTGGACACCACATGATGAGCATGAATTTTGAAATTGAAGATAAAAAAAATCAAGTAATATGGAAACTGAAGAAAGGCATTGCATTTTGCATTCAGTTATTTACACACATGTGACGGATACACATGTGACGGATACACATGTGACGGATATTAAATGAGTGCTCGTCTGATGTCCTGTACGCCCGCCCATAGTAAGCATCACGTCTATAGACATGGCTTGATGGGTGTTCTGGCATTTTTTCACACCGGCCAAAAATCTGCTTCCGTTATGTGTGTGAAAAAGTGTGCACGTACTTTGTGTGTTATTCCCTATATGATCCATCAAAATTCTATGACGGACGTCACGATGCGCATTAGAATGCACGCATTTAGTGCACTCGTGTGGCCCCAGCCTAAGCAACGTTTCTGTTTTAACAGATTTGACAAGCCGTGTTTTATGCTTCCTATTAAACTTAAGAGTCAAGAACTACATGTTTTTAGGATTCACACAATATTTTCTATAAAGATTTGTTATGATTCATTGATTATTAAGCTAATTAGAAGACTTACAGGATGCTGGGTACCTCAAACCTTCAACTTGTAAAAATAAAAAACAATATCTGTGAAATAACCGTGAACTGCAATAAAACGAAGTATACCTGTATTTACCAGCTCACTTAAAACATTACAGCCTGTTTGGAAGGTGGGCAAAGAATTGCTGTATGAACTACCTATCAATGGGCATGCCCAACAGTTGCCAGAGCCGGGGCCTGCTCATACATGGTGCTGTAAGCCCTCATTTGAGTATGTCTGTGTTCCATAATGGGTTGGATTAAAACAGGACTCTGTTGTGGCACGTCTGGATATTTATACTTAAAGTAAAAATCTGAGCGACTCATGAGAAGTTGCGTTAAACACCCTAACCACACATGTCCCTTTCATAGTTTGTGATGTACGAAGGCTCCAGGCCCCAGTATCCCTTCTCAGAGTTGTTTCCTCCTCATTGATGGACATGTCTTGTTGACCCAGCTGGACAGAGAAAAATGGGATGATCTCAGCTCCTGTTCAAATTAATGCAACAGTGAACTATAATTGAACCTCTGAGTAGGACCTCCTGCTGCTTCAGCCTGAGGGATGATCAGAAAAAGTAAGGATCCACCACTGATTGCACATGAAAAAAGGGGGCCCACTCACGTGGCACAATGAATCACGAAGGTGTTGTGCAAGTGCTGAAACAGTCACATATCAAAGTTATTTAGCCTGAGACGAATTATATAAGAAATATATATATATATATATATATATATTTATCATATAGGGGTGAATATAAGAATATATGAGTGTATATAAGAATCTATAAGGCATATAGGGGTATATATAGGAGTGTACATAGGAATCTATACTATAAGGCATATAGGGGTGTATTTAAGGCATATAGAAGTGTATAGAAGAATACATAACACAAACTAAATAAGAAACTCCAAAACCCACAATATTAAATCAAATGGATTTATTCCAGCACCAGAAAAAAAGACGACGTTTCGACCAGGACTGGTCTTTGTCAAGCCTAAATCACAATAGCATAAACTACAAATAAATAGCATCACAGATCAGAGATCAATCAAACAATTAATCATTACAAACGACCAGCACGTACGTAACCCAGTGATTAAAAACAGTTATGTCTAAATACTGGTAATTCTATTATCACACAAATTCACAACAATTTTATTGCCATAAAAATTATTCATTTATTAATCTCTTTACAGATAATAGACATAAATTCGCCAATGAGGAGATCCTATTAGTAATTATCAAGTCAAAGGGCCCTATTACATTCTTAACGCAAAAATGCACGCTAAACACGTGTTTTTTTGCGCGAAGCGTTAACGCATGAAAATCACCGCTGGAATTCCATTCCTCGCGCATTTTTTCATCTGTCGGGAATGTGCTCGTAAAACCGACACGCTTAAATACGCGCAAAGTACCGTCGCGTGCAGAAATCAGTGAGCGGAATGTAATTTTTAACGCGAGTACGTCATTTTGTGCGGACTGCGCACAACTGCCGTACGTTCTGACAGAAGACAAGGTAGTGGACGTCAATTTTGACGGATCTAGTAAAAAAAAAAGTGCACATCGAGGTTCTCCGTTGCAAATCCGCAGTTTGGTACGGTCAGGTTGTTACAATTTGCCGTTACCACCAGCTTTTCAAAGACGTTAAAATTATGCACGCAAACGTCCGTTAAATTTTGCACTATTGACATTGTAATACGACGTTCTGCACAAAGGGTTTTGCCCCTCGCGTTAGTGCGTTTTTGCACACACGTTAATGTTTGCGCGAAGAATGTAATAGGGCCCAAAGTGTATAAGAAAAACCTTACTATTGCCGCTACACTGCTATCCCCACAAGTTTTTACTCTCTTATCTGCAAAAGACACAATGGGAGAATTTACATGATGTAAAAAATTGTATAAAAAATATACAAAAATATATGTACATCCTAAAGGAAGAAAGAAGTATTTATAGAAAAGGTGAGAAATCTGCTTCTCTATTAAGGCCAAGTGGGCAGAGAGTATTTAAATGGTAGATCCAATATAATTCCCCTCTCTTGAGAAGTTTCTCTTTCTCCCCACCTCTTGTTAGTTTTGGTACTTCGTCAATGACTGTCACGAGGAGGCGAGGGTGCGAGCCTAGGATGTGGTGATATATTGGAGGACGCCAGGATATAGTGCATAAACAGTTGGTTTATTGTAGGAATATACACAGCAGGCAATGCAGGAAAACAGGACTGGCTGAATAATGTGGCTGAATACTAGACATGTGCATTCGTTTTAGTACTAAAACGATTTAGTCCGAATTTTGGGATAATTTAGTTTTCGTATGACTCAAGAGAAACGAAACTGCTCAGTACAAAAAACGAAAGAAACTAAAATAAAATGCATTACATTTTAGTTTCAGTCCTTTTTGTGACATTACATTGATGAGTGAAGGAGACCAGCAATGAAGAGCGCAACATCACAACATCCGAAGTTCTGCACCCTCCACATGCCAATGCAGTAGGATGTTCTATACATTATACAGAGAGGGGTATTAATGCAGGAGGATGTTATATACATTATACAGAGAAAGGTATAAATTGAGGAGGATGTTCTATACAGAGAGGGACATTAATTAATTCAGGAGGATGTTCTATATAGTATCCAGAGAGGGGTATTAATTAATGCAGGTGGATGTTGTATACATTATACAGAGAGAGGTATTAATTAATACAGGAGGATGTTCTAAACATTATACAGAGAGGAGCCTTTTTGTTAGCCCTTTAAATGCAGTGGCTGTGAGCGCTGAGATCGGCTGCTTGTTACATTATCTCTCAGTACAATGTATCAGGCTCAGTTGTTACAGTAACTGGCTGCAACAGCGCTCAGAGTTTCAGTAAAACAAGGAAATAATATTGTTCTAACCTCTTATATATAAAAATATTATTTACTAGTTTTACTGAAACTCTGAGCGCTGTGATGAGCAGCAGTCAGTTACTGTAACAGCTTTGCCTGACACGGGGCAGTATTACAATGTTGGTGCTAACTTAACCAGAGCTGTTGTAAACTGAAAACCTCCATAGGCTATAATGGCTCTGGGAAGTTTACAACAGCTCTGGTTAAGTTAGCACCAGCTATGTAATATGGCTCACATTGTGCTGAGAGTGAGAGATACTGTAACAAGCAGCGATCTCAGCCCTCTGTGGAGCCACTACAATAGTAATTGTATCCACTGGTTTTCGGATGAATGAAATTAGTTTTCATACTAAAGAATTGTAAAAAGAGATTAGAGGAAATGATCGAGAGATTCAGGGTGAGAGGGTACCCTAAGCGATTACTTAAACAAGAACTGACCAGGATTAATCAACAAACTATGCCTTGTGGGCGTCAGAACCAGAACCATGGGAGAACTCCATTTGTGTCTAAATATAGTACCCATACTCAACAGGTGAAGAATATCTTGTGCAAGTATTGGTACATTCTGAGGGATGCGTATCCAAAGATACCAGAGTTCCAAACAATCCCACTTATGTCATATAAGAGAGGGAGGTCATTGAGAGAAACATTCGTGAGGGCAGAATTTAAACTCGACACAGGTGGGAGACAATTCTTTGGGAGACCAAAGAATGGGACTTTCCCATGCTTAAATTGCTCATGTTGCAATGCAGTCATTTGTGGCGATTCCTTGTCACATCCCCAATCGGGGAATAGGTATAAAATTAAGGGGTACTTCACCTGTAATTCCACTTACGTGGTATACTTGTTGAAATGCCCATGTGGATTGATCTACGTTGGAGAAACCACTCAAAAAGTGAAGAATCGGTTTATAAAAACATAGATCAGATATTAGAACTAAAAAAAAAAAAACTCCCAGTCCCACAACATTTCATAGATAGTGGACATGACATTCACAGTTACGCTATCAAGTCATTGACGAAGTACCAAAACTAACAAGAGGTGGGGAGAAAGAGAAACTTCTCAAGAGAAGGGAATTATATTGGATCTACCATTTAAATACTCGCTCCCCACATGGCCTTAAGGTGAGAAATATGCTTCTCTATTTTCTATAAATACTTCCTTTAGGATGTACATATGTTTTTGTATATTTTTTATAAAAATTTAAAAAAACCATTGTGTCTTTTGCAGATAAGAGAGAAAAAAAATCTTGTGGGGATAGCAGTGTAGCTGCAATAGTAAGGTGTTTCTTATACACTTTGATAATTACTAATAGAATCTCCTCATTGGCGAATTTATGTCTATTATCTGTAAAGAGATTAATAAATGAATAATTTTTATGGCAATAAAATTGTTGTGAATTTGTGTGATAATAGAATTACCAGTATTTAGACATAACTGTTTTTAATCACTGGGTTAAATACGTGCAGGTCGTATGTAATGACTAATTAATTAATTGTTTGATTGATCTATGATCTGTGATGCTATTTATTTGTAGTTTATGCTATTGTGATTTAGGCTTGACAAAGACCAGTCCTGGTCGAAACGTCGTCTTTTTTTCTGGTGCTGGAATAAATCCACTTGATTTAATATTGTGGGTTTTGGAGTTTCTTATTTAGTTTGTGGATTTTGGGGCTGTACAGCAATGGACCTCCACCCCGTTTGCCCACTATTGCTGATGGTACCTAAACTAATTTTTCTGTGTATAAGAATATATAAGGCATATAGGGGTGAATATAAGACTATATAGGGCATATAGGGATGTATATGAGAATCTATAAGGCATATAGGGGTGTATATAAGAATATATAGGGGGTGTATACGGGCATATAAGGGTGTATATGGCAAAATATAGGTGTGTGTAAAAGAATATATGGGACAGAGTGTATATAACTGTATTTGAGACAAATAGGAGAGTATATAACTGTATTTGAGACAAATAGGAGTGTATATAACTGTATTTGAGACAAATAGGAGTGTATATAACTGTATTTGAGACAAATAGGAGTGTATATAAGAATATACAAGGCATATATGGGGTGTATATAAGAATATATATAGGGTTACATTACAATCTTCACGCAAACGTTAACGGTCACTTGCGTGAGCATTAACGTTAGCTGCAGTGTTTACCGCATATTACAATCCAAATGCAAATGGGTTAAGTAACCCATTTGCGTTTGGTACCTTGCGCTTTGCAGCGGGAGGTTACTGTACTTTGTGTTCCGTATACTTAACATGGGGAGCGTAAAGTGTTAATCAGCGATGGATTACAAAGTCCCAGTGCTGATTAACGTCCGGCTGTGGTTAGCAAAAAGTTAACCACAGCCAGGACTTGGTGTTAACAGATTCCGCTTCTGCAGAATCAGTTGACACCAGCCTCAAAAATTTAAAAATGAATGCTATACTCACCCTCTGTCCCACGACGAGGGCCGCGGCTCCGACCGCCTCCTCCCTCTGGTGGGAGCAGAAAGACTGGGGGAAAAGTTCCCCCAGTCTCTCCCTGCTTATCACTACGCCGACCGGTCGGATCTCGTGAGGCGAGATCCGGCTGGTCATGTGACCAGCAGGGGGGGACTCGATGAAGTCCTATGGACTCCATCGAGTGGATGCTCGCGGCTGCGCTCAGCGCTGCCGCGAGCACCCCTGATTTTAACGCGAGGTAACAATGCAGGCAGCATTTTTTGCGCCTGCATTGTAATCCAGCGTTAAAAAGCGGGCCCAAGGGGGAAAACTGCGGGCGCAGCTTTTCCTCCCTTGCGCCCGAGTTTTAATTTGGCCCATATAGGGCTCTATTACAAAGTTGGTGCTAACTTAACCAGAGCTGTTGTAAACTTACCAGAGCCATTATAGTCAATGGAGTTGTTAACTTTACAACGGCTCTGGTTAAATTAGCACCAACTTTGTAATACTGCCAATAGTGTATAGGGGTGTTTATAGAGGTAGATAAGATGTATATGAGTTTATAGAGGGTGGTGCTATGTAAGATATGGTCAGCATTTGTACTGTTTATATGGTTTATAGGTAATTAACCTCTTAGGCCCCATGGGTTTTTGGATGGGGATGGAAGCGCTGCGCTCCTCACTCCCCAGCTCAGGTTTGGCACCCATATACACCTTATATAGTTATACCTCTTTGTACATCCCTAAGGTTTTAGCAGTGTGGGAATGATGCCTGAGGTGCTAACACTCTAATACCAGCTGGGAAATGTCTCTAATGGACTGTTCCCCAGCTAATCCTGCACAGGGCTCAGAAGTAGTAATATCATTTGACCAGCAAATGGCGAAATTCGCCTGACAAGTACACTAATACATTAAGGAAGATGTAAATAAGGCCTGGGTGGGTTATAAACTTTAACCTGCTCCAGGCAGCTCAGGACAGCATAGTCATGTAATGTCACAGTGGGCAGATCAGTAAGATGAGCCTCGCAGTGTCACGTTCCTGCCATGCCCCCTGGTGGTGAGAGCGGAGCTCATCAGCTTGGTGTATTTTTGGGCCAAGTCACTGCAGACCAGCTCTCCTGGGGCTGCTGGTCTGTGGCCACATGACCTGCCCAGCCCTATATATAGGGCCAGCAGTTCCCTAGTTCTCTGGTACAGGATAGGTCTTGCTCCCGGAGTACCTGCTATAGTGTTATCTGAGCTGAGATTTCTGTGTAGGACTTCTGGTTTGTTTTGGATATTCTCTTGTCTACTCCCTGGAACCTGTATCTTGAGATTTCTGTGTATGACTTTTGGCTATCATTCTGGTTTATTCTCTTGTCTGCTCCCTGGAACCTGCATTCTGATATCTCGTGATTTGACCTCAGTTTGTATGACCATTCTATATTCTTGTTCATGTTCTGTATTCTAGTCTTTGTCTGTACTGCCCAGCAGCATAGTATTTAGAGGCCAACTATAAGGACCTCATAGTCCAGGGTTCTGCATTTCTACTGGGTTTCCAGTTGGGAATTTCTTGTATCCTCCTGTTCTGAATCATATTGTTTACCCCCAACCCTGCAATCTGTTTTAGGTCAGAAATCTTACCCAGTGCAGGGCTCCCTCTTGTGTTTGTGTTCTGTACGATCATCTCTTGATCTGTTTCTGTGTCTTGTGGTGTGTGCTGGATTCTGCAATATGCAGCAGACCGCAAACCTGCCTCAAGGCCTTATAAATGGATGTAATAAAGGGTCTTCTCTGGCATCTGCCAGGAACGACTGTGACATTATCCTGGACCCTCATATGAAGTCTGCAGGTATGTGTGTTATGCTTGATTCTTTGCTTAACTTGGTGTTTTCCATGCTAAAGGAACTGCAGAGGTTAATGAAGGCTTTGTGTCATGCCTGCTACTGCTCCTGCAGTACGGCCTTCCCAACAGAGAGGGCGCCAGTCTTTGAATCAGGCCACTTTGTATGCCACACCTGGTCAGGGATCTAGGCCTTTAAATATCAGTTCCAGTCTGTGCTCTGAGCCCTGACGTGGTTATTTCTAGCCTTCAGTGCGTTTCTACACCTTATGCTTATTGATTTTCTGGTTTGACTTCTGGCTTGTATTTTGACTGTGTTTTCTGTATTATCCCTTGGCATATGTTTACCTCGTGTACCGACCTCTGGCTTGTTTATACTACGATATCTCTCCTGTCCCTGATCTGTACTTCTGTGTATTCTAGATTAGTACCTGGCCATTTTAAGGACCAGCTTCTCAGTTTAGGGTCCTTTCTTGCCTTTCTGGGTTTTGTCTGCGTGCTGGGTGACCCTATATCCTTACATTACGTCAGGGCCGGTGGTCGATGTTTTTGACTCATTTCAATTACATAATCACCTATAGGCCCGGTAACAGAAATGCGAAGGCAGACGCGCTTTCCAGGCAGTTTGAGGTCACAGAACCGCAAGATAGACCAGTGGAGTCGATTGTTCCTCTGGAGAGAGTAGTGGCAGCTACTCATCTCACCCTTACTTCTACACTCCTTACTCGTATCCAAGCTATGCAAAGTACAGCTCCCCCTGAGACTCCTTCTGACAAGTTGTTTGTTCCTGACGCAGAAAGAAAGGAACTACTCTCATGTTATCATGCCTCCAGGCCAGCCGGTCATCCTGGTATAAAAAGGACATTGTCAGCCCTTACACCGATGTACTGGTGGCCAGACATTGCCAAGGATGTGAGAGAATATGTACAGGCATGTGTGGTATGTGCACAATCCAAAGCCTCTACTCAATGTCCTGCAGGGCTATTGCAACCACTAGCCATCCCTGACAAACCATGGTCACATATTTCTATGGATTTCATAGTAGATTTGCCACCTTCTGAAGGGCATACAGTGATTTTGACCATTGTTGATCGCTTTACTAAAATGGTTCTATGACGGAATGGGATGTTGTTCCGCCTGCGGGTGTGCTCAATCCGCGTGACCCCTTCGCTTACCGCTGGCCCGACTACCGAGTGACGCGCACTCGGCGTCTCGTGCGGCCTGGCGTGACCCTGGGGAAGGGTTAGCGGGCGGTGGAGGGGACCCCTGCCTGGAACCAGCCCGACCACTGAGCCATTCGGCACTCAGCGCCGAGCAGCTGGCTCACTGACCTTGTGGGTGTGGGACGTCCGTGGAGATCGGATCTGCCAGCCACGGAGGAATCTTCGGATCTATGTGGGAAACGTTTCGGATCTTGCGGGAAACGTTTCCGATCGCGGTGCGGGTAACTTTTCGGATCTCAATGGAAGAATGACCTTTCGGATCGGATCGGCTGAAGGGAACTTCGGATCTGGCAGAAGGGGCGAGGGATTCGGATCTTCCCGCAATCCCTCGCAACACCGTAGCGCGGTACGCGGCCGCGCCCTTCGGTTCGGATCTCCGTCTCTCTGAGAACCGAATCTTCATGCGCTGCGCCTCTGCCCTGCTACTCGATGCAGGCACAGAGCGCTCGCTTCGGTTCGTACCTGGATGGACACCGTACCCTGAGATCGCGGGGGACTCTCAGATACGAAAATACGGTGGAGAATAAAGTCACACCAGTCAAAGCTGAATGCACTGCAGGATCTGGCTTTATTGTTTACAGTCCAAGCATTTATTACCTCTGCACACAATTAGAATACAATGGGACTCCTTGCCCGCCCTCCAGGACCCATTGGCCCTTGGCCTTCAGGGAGTCGCCAATTCGGACCGGATGGTCCGAATCGGCCATTTTACGATTCGAACCGGATGGTTCGAATCGGCCATTTTCCGAACCGAGAATTCTTAACTGCGCCACAAGGTGATCGGAAAATGGCGGCGAGCAAGGCAACAAAGGGGAAAATACATTACGCAATAAATCAACGGGGACACTTTATTACACCACACAATCACATCTAATAAAAGTACTTGTAAAACTGGGTGCGTGCCACCGCACCCGAGTGTCCATAGCCACCACTGTCACTGCACCGCCCCTGGCTGAGGGTGCTGGGCCATTCCGTGACACTCCTCCCCCTCCCCCAGTTCGACGCACCTGGTCTGACCCCACCGGGTCATACCGGGGAAGTCGGCGCTCCCAGGCCCATAGTCCGTCTGGGGAGGCCGAGTCACCAGGCCTCTCCATTTGGCCTTGCGGCCGTGCCAGCTTGGTCGGGCCCCCACGTCCTCAAGGTTACCCCGGCTGGGCAAAGGTACATACATCCGGGCCGGAGTACCCCCTGTGTCCCCCCCAGGGTTGTCGCTCACCTGGGGAACCCGGGTGCCAACTGCACACGCCCCAGGTGCCCACGTCAGCCGTGGAACAGAACCGTGACTGCGTGAGGCCCCCGAGCCCAAGGGTCGCAGAAATGGGCAGAGGCCAGCGGCGCTCTGCCCCGTTGCCAGCTCCTCCACTGGATGGCTAGGTACGGACACGGCAACCGAAGGAGCACCTCGAGCCAGACCTGGCTGCTCTTCCTGGTGGCCGACGAGGGGGACCAGGGGATGCAACCGCGGTCGCACGGGGTCATCCTCGCTCTGCCCCTCGGGGCAAGTTGGGAGAAACGGGCAGAGGCCAGCGGCACTCTGCCCTGGTGCCAGCTCTTCCGCTGGGTGGGGATCTCCTTGCAAAAGGATGGTTTCTTTTCCCCCGGGACCGTCACTGGCTGCGCACAACCCAGCCCGGGGAAACCATCTGTCTGCTCCACCTGGCAGACTGTGGGTGGTGGGCAGAGGCCAGCGGCGCTCTGCCCCGTGGCCAGCTCTTCAGCTGCGCGAGGATCTCCTTGCGGGAGGATGGTTGCTTCACCCCCCGGGCAACCAATGGTTGGGCACAACCCATCCCGGGGGAACCATCTGTCTGCTCCACCTGGCAGACTGTCAGCAGGGGGCAGAGGCCAGCGATGCTCTGCCCCGTGGCCAGCTCTTCCGCTGGTTGGCAATCTCCTTGTGGCGGGATGGTCTCTTCACCCCCCGGGGCAATCAGTGGTTGCGCGCAACCCATCCCGGGGGAACCATCCGTCTGCCCCTCCTGGCAGACGTTGAGTAGTGGGCAGAGGCCAGCAGCACTCTGCCCCGTAGCCAGCTCTTCCGCTGGGTGGAGATCTCCTTGGGGAAGGATGGTCACTTCACCCTCGGGGCAATCAATGGTTGCGCACAACCCATCCCGGGGGAACCATCCGTCTGCTCCTCCTGGCAGACTTTGAGTAGTGGGCAGAGACCAGCGGCGCCCTGCCCCGTAGCCAGCTCTTCTGCCGGTTGGAGATCTCCTTGGGGAAGGATGGTCTCTTCACCCCCCGGGGCAAACAATGGTTGCGCACAACCCATCCCGGGAGACCATCCGTCTCCTCCCCCGCTGGACCCGTGGCCTCGGCCACCCTGTCCTCTTGCGGGGTGAAGGGGGTATCTTCCTCTGCCGGAACCCCCACGGGCACCCATGGGTCTGCCTCGGCCTCCCATAGGTCCCAAACCTGGGGACTGTCGACTTCCTCCGCCGACCCGTCCCACCACGGGGAGCTCAGGCTCGACTGCGGAACGCCGTCCAACAGTCTCCGATAAGCCACCTCGAGCTCCCACTCTCGCTCTGCTAGGGACTCCAGCTCCTCAAACACCGAGTCCCTGCCGTCTGACGGGATCTCCAGTTCCCGTCGCTCCAGGATGTCTTCCATCCGCTCCTCGGTCTCCTCTCCAAACTCGGGGTCGGCGGCCATGCCCTCGTAGAGCAGCCCCGTACCTCCGTAGCGAGGCCCTGCAGTGGAACTGCCTCCAATAGGGCGCACTGTCGGAGCGGCGGTTAGCCACCGGAGCGCGCGGTACGCGCGGCGTCCAGTGCGATCTCCTCCTGCACCAGGCTCCGGAGCTCAGCCTCCCACTCCTCTGGGGCCCGACCTTGCAGGAACGCTGCTCGCACATCGTACTGCACCCGATGGACGACAGCGTCGGAGGGAATGTACACACCATGGCAGTCCCGCTCATGGTCCAGGGCCTCGTACCACAGTTCCTCTGTGGCCCTCTGGTCCTGCTCCAGGCCCTCCTGCAGCTCTCTTGCCAACACGACCTTCATGTCGGCGAAGGTGCCAGCACAGGAGCACCGCTCCTCAACGGGGAATGTGACGTCCTCAGATGCAGCTCCAGGCGAGCTGTGAGTCTCCATCCGAGGGTCGCTGGGATAAGTGACGTCCTCAGTACAGGCTCCAGGCGAGCTGAGAGTCCCGCAAGCGCAGTCACTGGGGGTTGCAGATTCCCCAGGTGAAGCTCCAGTCGAGCTGTGAGCCTCGACCCAGGGTTCCACAGGATAGGGTTCGGGGTCAACATAATCAGTCTCTGCTCCGCGGAGCTCTGCCAACCGCAGCTCGTGCTGGCGTCCTTCTCCTGCTCAACTTCCCGGTAGAACTCCCGAATCACTTGATATCTGGCCCCCTCCGCTGGGGCATCACGAGCAGGGCAATCCGACGCCGCAACTCTCTGAGGCCAGCATCTTCCTCCACCTCTGCGCAGACAGGGCTGGGGACGGGCGTCGCCACCCCGTCCTTATCCATCCTGGTCAGTTCCTTGATCAGGGTCTTCCTCTTTTTGTTACCCGGCGTTCCTCCCCGGTTCTCCAACATCCCACGCAGGGTGTCCCGGTCATAATAGGTGTACACCACCATGGCGTAGGTCTCCTAGGGGTCTGCAGAGAGCGATCCCACCGCTGCCACCAGTATGACGGAATGGGATGTTGTTCCGCCTGCGGGTGTGCTCAATCCGTGTGACCCCTTCGCTTACCGCTGGCCCGACTACCGAGTGACGCGCACTCGGCGTCTCGTGCGGCCTGGCGTGACCCTGGGGAAGGGTTAGCGGGCGGTGGAGGGGACCCCTGCCTGGAACCAGCCCGACCACTGAGCCATTCGGCACTCAGCGTCCCGAGCAGCTGGCTCACTGACCTTGTGGGTGTGGGACGTCCGTGGAGATCGGATCTGCCAGCCACGGAGGAATCTTCGGATCTATGTGGGAAACGTTTCGGATCTTGCGGGAAACGTTTCCGATCGCGGTGCGGGTAACTTTTCGGATCTCAATGGAAGATGACCTTTCGGATCGGATCGGCTGAAGGAACTTCGGATCTGGCAGAAGGGGCGAGGGATTCGGATCTTCCCGCAATCCCTCGCAACACCGTAGCGCGGTACGCGGCCGCGCCCTTCGGTTCGGATCTCCGTCTCTCTGAGAACCGAATCTTCATGCGCTGCGCCTCTGCCCTGCTACTCGATGCAGGCACAGAGCGCTCGCTTCGGTTCGTACCTGGATGGACACCGTACCCTGAGATCGCGGGGGACTCTCAGATACGAAAATACGGTGGATAATACACACCAGTCAAAGCTGAATGCACTGCAGGATCTGGCTTTATTGTTTACAGTCAAGCATTTATTACCTCTGCACACAATTAGAATACAATGGGACTCCTTGCCCGCCCTCCCAGGACCCATTGGCCCTTGGCCTTCAGGGAGTCGCCAATTCGGACCGGATGGTCCGAATCGGCCATTTTACGATTCGAACCGGATGGTTCGAATCGGCCATTTTCCGAACCGAGAATTCTTAACTGCGCCACAAGGTGATCGGAAAATGGCGGCGAGCAAGGCAACAAAGGGGAAAATACATTACGCAATAAATCAACGGGGACACTTTATTACACCACACAATCACATCTAATAAAAGTACTTGTAAAACTGGGTGCGTGCCACCGCACCCGAGTGTCCATAGCCACCACTGTCACTGCACCGCCCCTGGCTGAGGGTGCTGGGCCATTCCGTGACAGGTTCATCTGGTTCCTCTCAAGAAATTGCCAACATCTAAAGGTCTAGCCAACATATTTGCCAAAGAGGTATTCAGATTACATGGTTTGCCTCGTGAAATTGTCTCTGATCGGGGTCCACAGTTCATTTCTAGATTTTGGAGAAATTTCTGTTCACAGTTGGGTATTAAAGTATCATTTTCTTCTGCTTATCACCCACAGTCCAATGGAGCTGCCGAACGTGCTTATCAGTCTAGTGAGAACTACATTCGTAGCTTCTCTTCTCAAGGGCAGGATGATTGGGTATCTTTGCTTCCTTGGGCTGAATTTGCTCTGAACAGTAATGTTAATGCCTCGTCTGGTCACTCCCCGTTTTATGTTGCCCATGGTTTCCAGCCTACTTTTTTGCCACCCCCTAGTGCTGACACTGGTCTTCCTGACTTGGACTCCTATGTTCAGTCTCTTCATAAAGTGTGGACTTTGGTACGTTCCAACCTCTGTCACGCTGCAGTCCAACAGAAGACCTATGCAGATAGGCATAGGCGGATGGGTCCTTCCTATGTTCCAGGCCAGAGAGTCTGGTTGTCTACCCGTAACATTAAGTTACGTGTGCCATCAATGAAATTTGCTCCGCGGTACATTGGTCCATTCAAGGTCCTAAGACGTATCAACGAAGTCAGTTATGCGCTGGACCTACCTCATACCCTCCGTATACCGAATACCTTGTTGAAGCCTCTTCTGTGCAATCGGTTCACCACTGTTATTCCTCGACCACGTCCTGTACTGGTCCAGGGACAAGAAGAATTTGAGGTCCAGTCCATTGTTGATTCCCGTCATTCCCGTGGTGGTCTTCAATATTTGGTGCACTGGAGAGGGTATGGCCCGGAGGAATGTCCTGCCACGTCCTAGCTGTGTGTCATCGGTGCCTGAGTCAAGCTGTGTGTCAGCAAAGCCTGAGTCAAGCTGTGTGTCAGCAAAGCCTGAGTCAAGCTGTGTGCCAGCTGTCAGGATCGCCCCCTGGTGCCACCCGGTACCCGCCGGACCCGACGCTAACGCTGTCCGTCCCGTCCTCGGCGAACCACAACCAGACGCCATGGTTACCACACCTTCATCCTCCAGCACCCTATCCCCTAGACAGCGGCCGGCGCGCACATGCACGCTATATCGATGAGAACCTCGGCGCCGGGAGATGACGTCAGACGCCAGGTATGGCGGGATCCGGTTCAAAAGAGGCTACAGAACTGTGAGTAAATGCCCAATTATTGAGTATGATTCCTAGCACATGGACTGTGTTTCATTGTCTCCAAGTCATACAGTGGCCGCCCTCCAGCCTTACAGCCGTTCCGCCGAGCCTCAGACCTCCGGCCTGTTACAGCGCATCCAGCACCTCAATCCGCTTTGGTTCTCCAGCCTTTACAGCCGTCCCGCCGAGCCTCAGACCTCCGACCTGCTACAGCGTATCCAGCACCTCAATCCGCTTTGGCTCTCCAGCCTTTACAGCCATCTCACCAAACCTCAGGCCTCCGGCCTGCTACAGCGCGTCCAGCACCTCATTCCGCTTTGGCTCTCCAACCTTTACAGCCGTCCCGCCGAGCCTCAGACCTCCGACCTGCTACAGCGCATCCAGCACCTCAATCCGCTTTGGCTCTCCAGCCTTTACAGCCGTCTCACCAAGCCTCAGGCCTCCGGCCTGCTACAGCGCATTCAGCACCTCAATCCGCTTTGGCTCTCCAGCCTTTACAGCCATCTCACCAAGCCCCAGGCCTCCGGCCTGCTACAGCGCATTCAGCACCTCAATCCGCTTCGGCTCTCCAGCCGTTACAGCCGTCTAAACCAAGCCTCAGATCCTCGGCCTGCTACAGCGTATCCAGTACCTCAATCCGCTTTAGCTCTCCAGCCTTCACAGCCGTCTCACCGAGCCTCAGACCTTCCGGCCTGCTACAGTATACCACAGTATCTTACGTTCCCTCTGTGCCTTGAGATACCTATCATCTACCGTGAGTACTATAACCCCCTACGGGACTGTTACTATATTATGGTGTCTTCATATGCTGAGTACGACCCGTCGTGTCAAGCCTTCAGTATTCCTGTGCCTATCTCTCCATACCCATCAACACCTGACGTCTCGGCCACTGTCACGAATAGGGTTGTACCATTCCATCTCACCCTTCGTGTAGTGGCTCTCACGATCTGGTATACTCTGCCTCTTGGGTTCCCATCGTTCCAGTACTACAGTTTCCCCGTGGCAAGTCCTGACACCAGCGGTGCCTGAGTCAAGCTGTGAGTCAGCGGTGCCGGGGCAAGCTGTGTGTCAGGGGTGCCAGAGCCAAGTTGCAAAACCACTGTGCCCATGTCCCACAGTGGGTCCACCATTGCCATACCCTGTGGTTAGGTCATCCCTTCCAGTTCTCGGTCCAGGAGATGACGTAGAAAGGTGACCAACTCTAGTCCATCTGGGTCCATGGAGGCCACACTTCGTTCTTGTCTTAAGGAAATCCTGCAAGTTGGTGGTCTGACTGGTGCTATCTTCGCCAAATCGAGCCCTGCTCCTGAAGGATATGTACGGACGCCGTCTGGGTTATTGGTCCGTGAGGCACACATGGCAGTGCTCCAGAGACACCCTACTGTCTGGAGGTGGTTCGAAGGAGGATTCAGATGACTCAGATGAGCGAAAGTACACTCCTGAAGGGGATCTAGTATGACTGATGTTCGTGTCCTGTGTCCTGGGATTCCGGCCAATCGCTGCGGCCCCACGGGGCGGGCTGACATCCTGGATGTCAGCCCAGCCTCCGGGACCCAGACGGACAAGATAGACGTCATTGCGCCAGCGCGACGACATCTATTGCAGGCACCCCCTGCCAGCGCGGGGAAGGTGCCTGAAGGGGAGAGGGTCATTTGGACCTCTCTCCCTCCCCAACCATACGGGGTAGCAAAAAAAGACAGCCACCGCTTGGAAGGGCACAGCCTGCCCTTCCAAGCGGTGGCTGTCTTTAACCCCTAGGGCGCCAGATCGCGGTCTCCTCTTGGAGCTGGCTGACATCTTGGATGTCGGCTAAGCTTCTGGGAGCTCTCCCTGATGACTGGCGTCATCACTCATAGCACGATGACGTCAGCTCTGGAGTTAATTCCTAGCTGCCACCTATGGTGGAGATAGGGGGTTCCAATGAACCTCATATCTCCCGATCCATGGCAGCTAGGGGTTAATGGCCTTTCCAAATGGCCTTTCCAATGATACCAAACATGACCATGCTAAGTGTAAAAAAAAAAAATTGAAAATAAAAATAATAATTTTTATTAAAAAAACAACCTTTTTTTTGTTAATGCAGCAATATTGTTCCCATTTCAAATATAATGTGCACAATGATGCTGCACTAACGATTTTTTCTATGGGGCGTTTGCTAAAAATCACATAATTTCCCCCCAAAAAAATGTGACGAGTCTCCATTTCTAATTTTTTTAACAAGTGCACCCCATAGAAAATATAACCGCAAAGGCTCGCATGATAAAATGTGAAAAAAAAACACTTTACATGCTGTAGATGATTAAAAATTCTAATTTTATTGCATTTTTTGTTATAATATTCAGACAGGACAAGACGTATACATATAATAATGATATATTGTGAATCTGCCGAGTCTGCTGGAAAGAGCGATATATAATATGTCTGGGTTGTATGATAAAACGTGAATTCAAATCACGTTTAAACATGATGAGCGAAACCGGTAAAAATGAGCTCAGCACACAGCTGTGAAATGGCTCAGCAGCGAAGGGATTAAAAAAAAAAAAATGCCTAAAAGATCCTAAAAAATAAAATCAATAAATAAAAGAGAAATAAACAGTTTATTAGATATTGGCTAAAAACGGGAATATTTTTTACATTGAAAGCCTATGGGGTTCGGCTGGATATAAACCTGCCGAATGAAACGACCAAACGTCAGGGCAGTTTAACAACTTCTCTCTGCTGGTCGGTGTCTGTAAATAGACTAACCATTACTTCTCTATGGGGGATTTCACTGCTTTCGAACAGACACTGTACTTGCTGGCAGTTCGCCAAAATTTGGCGAACTTCAACTGCCTGCTGTCTGAATAGCTGAATGGCCCTGAAATGGCACCGTACGGGGAAATTAACAGTTTGGTGATATTTCAGGGCCAGATCGGCTCTCTCTGAATAACCCTGACAGAGTTATGTGTGTAAATAATGGTCTATAATGTGTATAGTGGTCTATATAGGGTTGCCACCTGTCTGGCTTTCACCCAAACAGTTCTGACTTGTAATCATGTGTTTAGGTTTAAGCCCCCTCCCACTCAGACACATGATAGACCAGACTGAATACCAGTAAGTGCCTGTGTGAGTGTATACCATATCTGTGAGACCCTGTGTGGCTTTATAATTGTGAGCTCCTATGTGAGTGTATACCTGTTCCTGTGTGTCTGAATGTATACCTGTATGTACTTGAGTGTCTGAGTGCATCTATGTTAGTTTTTCCAGGTGTGGTTGTGACTCTGGCAGTGTCTTTATCAGTGTCTGCCTTTGTCAGTATGAAAAACAAATCAGGATCCCACACATTGGCAGTATTTGTGTCTGGGGTCCGGGGTCCCTGAAGAATGTATGAGCAAGCGGTGATCACCCAACTCCAGTATTAAGAGACCTTTATTCCACCCAAGTAGACCAGGCAACGTTTCAACTCTTTGCCGAGCTGGTCACTCATAATTCTCATCTTGAATCAGTATTAAAAAAAAAACAGCTCTGAGAACACTATATGAAGTGATTTTGCAAAATCACACAATCTTTACTCCCCTCTTTGCCCCGCAGTGCAGAGGAGAGCAGAAGCCATGAACCCCTCCTGTTTTCTCTTGCGTTAAGAAGCTGAGAAAGAGTACAGCTGACATTGCGCATGTGTGACTGAATGCTGACCCAGCCACGTGAGCTCCATCAGAGGGAGACCTCAGTCATCCTTCATACGCAAAGTGCCGCGTGACTTGAGTGTTCAGGTTTGGCTTTAACCCCTTAAGGGCCGCTGACGTACCCTGTACGTCTTGTCCTCGGGTCTCCCTTAGACCCGCGGACGTACAGGGTACGCCAGCGGCGCCTAATCCCCCTCCCGCCCGATACTCACCTCCCTCGCCGGATCCCACGGCGATCTGGCAGGGAGGAAGCCTGCCCATGTGATTTACATGGGCAGGCGAGGCTGATGACGTCGCCACGTTGCGTGGTGACGTCATCAGCAGGCGTCCCCATGGATTTCAATGGAGGGGAGGGGGGGCTCCTTCAGAGCCCTCTATCTCCCCAACCATTGAAGCTAGGGAGATTCCGTTTGCACCGCTGGAGAGGGGAGAGCCTCCCCTTTCCAGAGGTGTATGGCATTAACCGTTTCGCCGCCGGATCACGTTGCGGCGCCAATTGGCGCCAAAACACGATTCAAACCTGGAGGGGGGCTGACATCTTGGATGTCAGCCAAGCCTCCAGGTCCCCCCCAAACCACTGACAACCTCACCATATGTGTGAGGATGTCAGTGGGCCAGTTAACCCTCTAGCTGCCATGTAGAGATAAGGGGATCCTAAGGATCCCTTTATCTCCCGATCCATGGCAGCTAGATGGTCATATTTGCCATCATTTGAAAGGCCTGATTATGGCCTTTCAAATGATACCAAACATGACCAGGTTTGGTTTTAAAAAATTTTTTTTAAAAAAAATAAAAATAAAAAATTAAATAAAATAAAAAAAAATGTTTTTTTTTTAATAGTTTTTTTTGTCTGGGGGGGGTTTAATTAAATAGGACCTAGGCTGTCATCTAAAAATAATTAGCACAAAATGGTTAAGAATGAGCGCAGCTCACATAGGTGAACTGTCTCAGCAGTGAAGGGGTTAAAAAGCAAACGCATGTATAAATTGGGTATTTCTAGTCTCGGGACAAAATTTTGAACCTATTTAGCCAGGGTCGTTTTGGGTGGTTGTAGATTTTGGGGATTAAATTACAAAAAAGTGTGTTTTTACCATTTTTTTCCTCATATTTCATATTTTTTTTATAGTAAATTATTCGATATGATGGAAATAATGGTATTTCTAGAAAGTCCATTTAATGGCGGGAAAAAGGGTGTATAATATGCGTGGGTTGAATAAACGAGTAAGAGGAAAATTTGACCTAAACACTAACAGCGCAGAAACGTAAAAACAGCAGCGGTCACTAAAAGACGGATTTGTGTAAAACCGTTAAACCGCCCGGTCACTAAGGGGTTAAGGAAAGGTGCAAACTCTAGACTAAAAGCATTTTTGATATCATAAAGTTCCCAATTGACGATGTTCCACTTCCACTGTGACCTGGAAAATAATCGTGGAGAAGTATATAGTGTAGTATTTATTGAATAAAAAAAATCTTTAAAATTTGACAAAAAACAAACTCACAATATAGCAAGCACATAAACAAATGTGCATGTACGCATGTGCCCCACTGGCTCAGACTTCCTGCAATCATCATCTGGAGTCGTCCATGATTCACCAACTGATGGTCACGATCTTTTCCAACCTTCTGATCCCGGGGTCTCCCAGCACACTGCTCGATTTTATCATAGATTTTATCATAGAAATCGAGCAGTGTGCTGGGAGACCCCGGGATCAGAAGGTTGGAAAAGATCGTGACCATCGGTTGGTGGATCATGGACGACTCCAGATGATGATTGCGGGAGGTCTGAGCCAGTGTGGCACATGCGTATATGCACATTTGTTTATGTGCTTGCTATATTGTGATTTATTTTTTTGTCAAATTTTAAAGATTTTTTTTATTCAATAAATACTACACTACATACCTCTCCACAATTATTTTCCAGGTCACAGTGGAAGTGGAACATCGTCAATTGGGAACTTGATGATATCAAAAATGCTTTTAGTCTAGATTTTGTACCTTTTCCTTCAAGCCAAACCTGAACACTCAAGTCGCACGGCACTTTGCGTATGAAGGATGACTGAGGTCTCCCTCTGATGGAGCTCACGTGGCTGGGTCAGCATTCAGTCACACATGCGCAATGTCAGCTGTACTCTATGATTATTTTCCAGATCACAGTGGAAGAGGAACATCGTCAATTGGGAACTTTATGATATCGGGGAACCCAACTGTATCTGGAGACCCTCAGTAAAACAATCCAATTTGTAATGCACGTAATTGCGCCATTGTATTTTTATTGTTGGTATTCTAATTAACGAGGGCTTCAAGGTGCTCTCGCACTTTGTGCTGCAGTAGGCTAGAGGATTTGATACAATTTTTATATTTTTCGTAAAAGCATTTTTGACCTTTGCACCTACTAAAGGATCAAAGGTTAGACACAGCAGTTGTCAAACAATCCCAGAAACCTGTGAAATGCACTTATAACCGGAGAGACTGGTTTCTGGGAAGCTGTGTTTTCCAAACTGGAATGCTTACCCTTTAAACTAGATTTTAAAAAAGAGCCTAGGTGGGTAACAAGACCATAAAAGAATTCCCAGTCAGGCAATCCAGTTGCTTGGAATTGAATGAAAAAATAGGTTTTAAAACGTCATGAAACAGGGAGATTTTTTATTCATGAGAGCAGGTGATGGAAAGAGAGGCACAAACGAAGACCAATGTTATGGGGCAGAGATACTGGGCTTGTGAAGGAATGGGGACTAGCACAATGGGGAGACACATGTGGACAAAAAAATGATATGTGAGCAGAGACAGGTTAAATAGGGTGTTAGATGCTGAGGTAGGGGAGGGAAAAGAGACAAATTAAAAGATGCAGGAGAATCAGAGGAGCTTCATTAGATGCTAAAACGGAGAGCAAGACATTAGAAGTAGGAAAATGGTGAAAGAGAAAATAATAGGGTTAGGGAAGACCAAATAGAAAAAAAATAGGGTAGCGGAGGTGGGAATAAATACGTTATTTGGCGTGCGAGACAAAATAAGTACAAAATAGGTTTTATCTAGGGTGACCTGGCTCTCCGATACTGAAATATAGACTAGGAAAAATAAAAACTATTTTTCTATGGCAAAAGATGGATTGGGATCCAGGCTTGAATCCCTTGTGTTTCACGACTGTCTGTAAATTAAAATTTGTGTGAATTCCAAATGTAATTAGCATGACGTGCTTTGATGTGCATTTAACTAATCGTAGAATAGTAGGGAGTAGCAGAGATTAATGGAAGACATAAGGGGTTATTCAGAGAGAGACGTTCTGGCCCCGAAATGTCATCGAACAGGGAAATTCCCCGTACGGTGACATTTTGGGCCCATTCGGCTATTCAGAGAGCAGGCAGTTCGCCAAAAGCGAAATTCCCCACAGCGAAATTCCCCATAGCGAACCAATGGTTATCTATTCCAAGAACACCGAACAGCAGTGAAAAGTTGCCGAAGTGCCCTGCTGTTCGGGCCTTCATTCAGCAGGTTTATTCAGGAGAACCCCATAGGCTTCAATGCCGTTTTTCTTTATTCTGTAACAGGCCTTTTTATTAGCATTCATAGGACCTTATACAGTATGTAATTTCCAGACATTTTCGTTCACTGTTTTCTTGCAAACAGGGTTTCAATTTATTTTTTTTGAATGAAAATTTTATTGAGTTTTAGAAATACAATACAAATAAAGGAAGCCACAAGAGTAATACAGTGTTCGATAATCCTATACAAGAATCACTTGTAAAGTAGTTGTGGAAGAAAGATGAGGAAATAGAAAAATCGTAGAAATTAAATCTTAACGTCAGTGAAAAGTACCAAGCATTATATAGTTGGTATTTCAATAGAAACCAAAGCCGCTCCAAAATTAGTGTCGAACTTATAGTGCAGGATGAGAACCATAGTGAGTAGTAAATGAGCGGCTAGAGGAGTTCTCAATATTCGTATCGTAAAATAATAAAGTAGATGTATGAAGGAGAACTTGGAAGTAAGGAAAGTAGATGAAAGAAAAGGGTACAGAGATCAATAAGGGAAAGATTTATTTAGAGAGAATAAATAGTGAAGGGTGGATGTGGGATGATAGGGGCGGTTAAGGTAGGATGAAACATGAAACACAAGGGAAGGGGACCAATATAGGGTGTAATTATGTGAAGCATAATTTCAGGGGGTTGCAGATGGTAACAAGTCCTGTGCGGCACCGCCATCCTCCAAGGAGCCATCCCCGTCTGTAATCGCCAAACCCGTATCTGCCTTTTCTATGGACCTCTTAAAGTTTGCCGAGGAGCAATATGCAGCCCAGTGGAACCATACCTTAGTGAAGTTTTGCGCTGCCACAGCTGGTGCAAGCGCAAGGTCCTCATTTGAGCGCAAGATTTCCATTTTATCAACCAACATTTTTAATGAAGGTCTGGAGGTGGACCTCCAGCAGAGAGGGATTAGTGATCGGGCTACTAGGAGAATACGTAGCAGTATGGAGTTCTTCATTGCTTTGACCGAGAATGGGAGCTGAAGTAAAAGAAAAATGTGTGGTGTAAAGTCTAGGTCTTCTTCAGTCGTGTGGCGAATCAGGTCGCGTACCTTCCTCCAAAATGGTTCTAGAGAATTACATTCCCACCAAATGTGAAGGTAAGTGCCGACCTGCGCATTGCACCTCCAGCACGTTGGCAAGTGTGTTGCATCAAAAGTGGCCATCAGTGCCGGTGTACGGTACCAGAAGACCAATATCTTGTAAGATGATTCTTGCAATTTGGCCATTGGTGAACCAGAGTGTTTTAGGGAGAGCGACTTTGTCCATGTTTCATCAGGGATAGGGGCGCCTAATGTGCGTTCCCAACGTGCCATGAAATCAGGAGATTCATTATCTACCCTTCGTAATAGTCCATGAAGCGTGGATACACTGTGAGCCATGTGTAAGGCCTGCTGGCATATGGATTCAAAGGGCGTCAGCTGCCTAGTTAAGGATGTGTTACCTGGTAACTTTTTAAGAAAAGATTTGATTTGGTGGTAATTAAAATCAACGGCAAAGGTGGGTTTTGGTTTGTCGGGAGACTGGAGAGGTATGAATTAGGGATGCACCGATACCACTTTTTTAAGACCGAGTACGAGTACCGATACTTTTCTTCAAGTAGTCACCGATACCGAGTACCAATACTTATTTTATGTCATGTGACGCTTTCCAATAAGAACAGACCTCATATAAAAATGCCCCCAGCTCATGGATATGCCCCAGCTCATGGATACTGCCCCCCAGCTCATGGATACTGCCCCCCAGCTCATGGATTTGCCCCAGCTCATGGATTTGCCCCAGCTCATGGATATTGCCCCAGCTCATGGATATTGCCCCAGCTCATGGATATTGCCCCAGCTCATGGATATTCCCCCAGCTCATGGATATTCCCCAGCTCACACATGGATATGCCCCAGCTCACACATGGATATGCCCCAGCTCACACATGAATATGCCCCAGCTCACACATGGATATGCCCCAGCTCACACATGGATATGCCCCAGCTCATGGGATATTGCCCCAGCTCATGGATCCCCCCCGGCACTCTCCGCGATACTTACCTTCCTGGGCGACTCCGGGAAAGTCTTCGCTCGTTGGAAGGTCCCCAGCCGCGACTACGTGGGACCATCTGATCGCGGCTGGGGTCCTTCTAACGAGCGCACGCGGGGAAACTTTCCCGGCATCGCTCAGGAAGGTAAGTATCGCGGAGAGCTCCAAGTACCTGTCCGAATGCTCTATCGGCATTCGGACAGGCCCTGCAGCTGCTCACCGTGTTCATTACTTACCTTCCTGGGCGACTCCGGGAAAGCTTCTGCGCGTGCGCTCGTTGGAAGGTACCCCAGCCGCGATCACATGGTCCCACATGATCGCGGCTGGGGTCCTTCCAACGAGCGCAACGCGCGAAGACTTTCCCGGCGTCGCCCAGGAAGGTAAGTATCGCGGAGAGCAGCTGCAGGGCCTGTCCGAATGCCGATAGAGCATTCGGACAGCCGCCCCAGCCCCTCGGATGCCGGCAAGCCGACTCAATGCCGGCTTCCGGTATCGGGAAAAATATCGGGGGGTACTGTACGAGTACCAAGTACTCCTGCAGTACCCGGTATCGGCACCGATACCGATACTAGTATCGGTATCGGTGCAACCCTAGTATGAATGTGCCGTCTCAAAGTACATGGTGTGCTCGGAAATTAGGAGTGTCGGTGAATCGTTCTATTAACGAAGATAGTATATGTAATGGGAGATCAGGGTTATGTACAAGCGGAAGCAGTGGTGATGGATAGGTCGAAAGAGAGAGAATTTTGTTCTAATTTTATGCCATACGTGAAGCGTGGAACCTACAGGCGAGGTAGTCTGCTGGATTGGTTTAGCTGCTGTCCATGACAACCATGGTATGGTCCACAGCGGTCGGCCCACCAGTGTCTCTTCCAAGTCGATCCAACGTTGGTCGGGTGAACTTGCCATCCAATCAACAATCCTAGTTAAATGTGCAGCATAATAATATAGGCAAGTGTCAGGAAGAGCCAGACTACCACATAACTTCGGTTTGCAAAGTGTGGAATATTTGAGTCGGGGACGTCCATGAGGCCATATAAATTTAGTGAAAAGCCGGCGAACTGACTGATGAAATGAGTTCGGCAAAAAGAGTGGTAGTGCTTGAAACAAATATAGAAGTCTTGGTAAGAAATTCATCTTAATCACTCCTACTCGGCCTATCCAAGAAAGGTATTTAGGCATCCACTTCATTATGTCTGATCTGAATTCTTCTAAGAGTTGCATGTAATTAAGGGCCACGAGGTTTGTAAAGTCTGAGGATAGCTTAATCCCCAAATAAGTAAGTGAGGTAGAACACCATCGAAATGGATAATGGTCAGTCAGGGTGGCGCACCAAGAACTCGGTAACAAGATAGCTAGGAGTTCTGATTTGTTATTATTAATCTTAAAACCGGATAACGCACCATAGTTTTGTAGTTCGTGCATGACCTCTGGCATCGACTTAACCGGGTCTGGTAAGATGAACATAAGATCATCAGCGTATACTGAGACCTTATGCTCAATATGCACGCCTGAGAGTCCCTTAATCGATGGGTTTTGTCTGATCGAGGTTAAGAAAGGCTCTAAACTAAGAGCGAACAGCAGTGGGGACAGTGGACATCCTTGTCGCGTCCCATTGAGGATCGAGAATGGTTGTATCAGTGCCCCATTTATTTTGACTCGCGCTGAAGGAGCAGAATAGAGAGCTCTGATCCACTGTAAGTAGTCCTCTCCCAACCCAAAGCGCTTCAGAGTGTGGAACAGAAAAGGCCATAACACTCTGTCAAAGGCTTTTTCTGCAAGGGTTTCAATTTTGAAACTTTCAATCATATTGTTTTTAAGGGTTTTTTACCCCGTTCGTCAGCTTGTCTGCTTTTTCTGGCGGCTGGTCTGTGTTGTGATAGGCGGCTTGGCGGCTTCTTCCGGCGTCTTTTTTTTGCGGCGGTTCTGACTGGTTTTTGGCAGGTGTGCGGTGGGTTTTCCCTGCACTCTGGGGACCCCAGCGTGGTAAACAAAGTAATGTTTAGCCCAGGGGTCAGCAACCTTGGCTCTACAGATGTTTTGGGTCTACATTTCCCATTAGGCTCAGCCAATCTAATGAGTAGCTGAGCATCATAGGAGATGTAGTTCCATAACATCTGTAGAGTCAAGGTTGCTGACCCCTGGTTTATCCATTGTCTGTATGTTATTGTCAGACATCAAATAACAACTTTAGAGTATGCTTCCTTGTTTCTAATTTTTTTATGGTCACATTTTTAAATGTTATTGTCTATGGTACTTCTTTTAGGAGTACATAAACACACACCAATTATAAATATTCTTCTGACCACATCCGCAGTATGTACATACGAGTGCTTCAATTCAACTAGAACTCTATAGGTATTCTTACTGTGATTCAAGAATACCAGGTCATGCCTTTATATACAGATATTTATATTAAGGTTGCATAAAGCCCAATTAAATCACCTGTACAACTGAAAGGGAAGCAAAAATAAAGACCTTACATTGTATTCCACTTGAATGGACGGATATGATATACAATATAACCAAATCTACTGGCAGGGACATTGTGAACTGTAAATAAGTTGACATTTACAAATTCTTCAATCTTTAACCCCTTCACTACAAGTGATTTTCCAAAAAAACATTGTTAGAAATCATTGTTTTCTTTGTAAAATCATTTTTAATAATTATAAAGTATGAAATATTTGAGCTTATACCCATTATATGTCTTACTGTAAATAACCTATTTTTTGGCCAGTAGATGACACCACTGAAACCTCTATTTCCCCCTGTATCGGCTGCTGAAAGCCCGATATGTCAGAGCTTCCAGCAGCTGATTTTACAGATTTAGCTCTTTGGGCATGATGATCACAGGGCTAAAACTTTGGGGGCACCTTCTGCAGCCCAAAAGCAAATGAAATTGGTTTGCAGCAAACCAATTTCATTTGGTTTTGGGCTGTAGATCAGCATACCGAGATATCTCGATATAGGGGCACCAGATGGTGCCTTTGAAGCCCAAGATATCGCGATATCGGTAGTAAAGGGGGTTAAGTAAAATTAACTTAAAAAGTAAAGTTAGCAGTTGTTACTAACAACATATGCTATATAATTTCCTGGACACATATTAGTATTTCAAGCAAAGGGACATCACATTGAAAATGCTACCCTGCAACATGTACTGTAGATACTCGATTATACCGCTAGATTTTGGTGACAAAAATTTACCTTAAAATTGTAGGGGTCGTGTTATATTCGAGACATCTGCATCACGTGTAAGAAAAAAAAAATTGCCTTGCTCTGGATCCCAAGTCTCCCGGAAGTTCCGGTAGTCTCGCTGAAGTGAATCCCTGATGCTTGCAAACACTTCAGGAAATCTCAGACTCGAGAGATTTGGGATCCATCACGGTCAGAGCGCATGCTCGGTTTAAGCCAATCATTCACCTCGCCCACCTCCACCAGCCATCTAATCACTAGTAAAGAAGACGGGTGGCCAACGGATTCATAGTAACAACTGCAATCATTCTAGAGTAGAGCACCCTGGCCTGAGGGGTAGCCTGACTGTGTTAAGAGAACCTGGAAGGATTTTAATTGTTTACTGGTACAGTAAAATTTTGCTCCTCGCATTATATTCAAGTCTTGAGTATTGTCTCATTTCCATAATCTCTATCCATCGCGTTATAATCGGGTCACGCTATACTAGAGTATCTACAGTATAATTCATATGCTTCAGCGTGAAAATCAGGTACCAGATCAAAGTAGGTGAACTGGGGCGTTACTTTGATTTCTTACCTGCACTACATGACTTCTACGTACAGCAGGGTTGTATTTTACATGCACAGGATCTGGCGACCCCAAATACAGATTATTTTCAATACTTCAATGACACCACTTCCCCGCTCACACACTTCTTTTCCTTCTCTGTAACCAAACTATGATTATATTTGAACATGCATAAACATTTAAATTGCAACATATAATATATATTCTTTATTGGCTTTTTCTGGTTTAAAAAAAAACAAAAACTATTTGGATAAAAGCATTAATAGCAATTCTTCCTTTTTTAAACCTAACCTGCTCTGTTTAACATTGCTTGGGTGCCAAAACGGTTGTTAGCTCCTTTATCCCCTTAACGACAGGCAGGCGCCACCCTTCGGGCAGGATTTAACTCCAGCGAGGTGTACTGGTATACCTCGCCGCCAGGTGCCGTCACGGGACTCTGATTTGGCCCACTCACACAGCAGAGGCGCGTCATTGGCTGCAAGCGGACGGCGTGAGTTCAAGTCGTCTCTCTGCAGCCAACGGCACACTCCGGCTGCAGAGAGGGGCCGAGGTGGCCAATTGAAATCAGCAGTACCTGTACGCCCTGCGTCTTCAAGGCCCACCAACCGCATGGACGTCATAGCATGTCCCATGGCGTTAACGGGTTAAAATAAACATATCTAGAAATTAAAGGACCCTCTCACGTATATGTATCCCGAGACTTATATGTAATGGTGACTCGCTCCCTCCAGGGTAAATACGAAGAAAAGCAAGTTGGGCTATTTTTTTTGTACATTTGAAAATGGTCCAACAAAACCAGCCAAGAGGGAAAATGTGAAAAACCTCCAACCCTTAAGCCAACTGGACACCTGGAGCGAATGGTCTCACATGGTAAAGCTGCATGAAAAGTGGCCAACCACATTCTTTAAAAGGGAAAAACCAATACAAATAAGTGTCAAAGCTTAACTGTACAAATGACTGAGTGAATAACACATGTGGGAATGTGGGAGAAAAAAAATATAAAAAGACACACTCCATAATTAAATGGAAAAACCACTTCTAATGCCTTAACTAGGACATAAAACTATAAAAATAACTTGCAAGATCAGTGAAGCGCACACGTGGCAATAAATTGGTATACAACATACACATATATTGATGGTAGTTGTCTTTACAGCATCTGATTATGTTGGTCCTTCATAGTACCTCAAAGACAAAGCAGGTATACAACATAGAGCAGTATAGTCACATATATGTTATATATTATCTGTATTTAAGGTTGTCACTCTCACACCTGACAGGCTCCTCTTTTAGCGCCTTTGGGTCAGTTATCAGGACTCCCCATGCCTCTCGACTCCAGCAGAAGACCTTTTCAGATATTTCCAGCTGTTGGGGTTAGCCCGGTTGGTTGTAGCGTAGGGGCATCTGATAAAATACACAGGGTTTGGTAATACCTGCTGCACCCTGGGTTGACGTAGGAGGTTTTATCTCCTGAGCCGAATCAGCAATAAGGGTGGTTCTCATACAAGCCAGGTCAGCAACAGAGGTGGTTCTCATACATACTGGGTCAGTAACAGGACTGGTTCTCATAAGTAAGTCAGAGGCTAGTGAGCAAAGTAACACAGTGAGCGCTGGGGAAATAACTCCACGACAGGGTAATGAAACAAGGTGGCTAACTGTCTTTTAAATCCGGCGGCTCCTCGTCATCATGCTGCGCCCTGCCCCGGTCCAGTCCCGTGATCGCTCTGAGCCAGCATATCACTGAATAAGGAGGGAACAGTGACCTTTGGTTTTAGCAGCAACTAAATCATTAGTCACTTTGGTCAGAGCAGTCTCCGTGGAGTGCTGGGAGAAAAAGCCGGACTAGTGCGGATCAAGCAGAGAGTTAGCAGCGAGAAAACCGGTGAGCTGCTTATAGACCAGGCATTCTAAGATTTTGAACGCAAAGGGGAGCAGAGCGATGGGACGGTAGCTCGGAAAACAAAACCACATTATAAAACACATGCTGCTGTTTTTTTCCTTGTCTGAAGTAATTTCATGTAAAAAGGAAAAATAAACTTAGTTTTTTTTATTTCCCTAACATTTTGTTGATTTTTCCCATGAGATAGCATTTACCAAAGGTTTTCCTTTACTTCTGTGTCTTATCTAATCTACAGTATTTACCATTTTAATGAGCTTTGGGAGGGAATGATTAGATAAGGCTGCGTAGGCAGGCCGGAGGAGAGGCCCGCCAGAGCACGAGGAGTACTAGTATGCCCCGCCAGCGTTAACGCCCTCCAACCTGGCACAACCCGCCCGGCAGTAAGGGGTTAAAAGACTTCTAAACAACCCCCTGGTGATGTCCTTTGAATACATCCCACACACTACAATAAGATTTGAAACTGATCGGCCCATAGACTCCATTGTATGGCCATTGTCACAGAATGAAAAATAAAGTGAAGTAAAGATACTGGGAGGGAGCAGTTTAAAATAGAAAAGATCACATGATCACAAATGTATGCACCCAGTGACACATATAGAGTAAAATAATTTCTGAACTAAACACAAAAAAAAAAGGCACATGTAAGTTATCAGCAACATAAAATAAGCACAATAAGGACATTTCATTTTTTGGTGGTAGTGGACCTTCAACGTCTCTTACGTTTTTGGTGAAAGTGTTAGTATGTCTTTTACAACCTCTAATGACAGATATAATACATCCTGATTGAGCTGCTTTTTTTGTAATAAGTGATAAATCTATTACAAAGAGTTCCGCACACTTACACTCTGCCCCTCTTTCTCTCTGCGATGCCTATACAACATTTGACAGGGTGAACTGGTCATTTTTATTACACACATTGGAGATGTTAGGGTTTGGGATACATTGGCAGACATGGATCAAATTGTCCCGCTGATAATTTGAAGGTTTTTCCATTTTATACTGGTACCCGGCAGGGCTCCCTCCATCACATTTCTACAATGTATCTGCATATAGTGAATATCGACCCACGAGATTAAAGTTTCAGCATATGTAGAAGATTTATTCCTTATCCTTACTAATCGCAGCATCTCCTTAAATATTTCCCTAGATGTATCCATGTACTCTAACCCAGGGCTTGACAAATTTGCTTTGAATCTAGAAGCCAGCTACAAAAGTTAGGAGCCAACGTTTCGGCGAGGATTCGCCTTTATCAAGTTATCTATATACTGTATATAAACGCGAAAGTCCTGACTGATTGACTCATCAACACCCAGCTGAAACCGTTTAACCTAGGAATGTGAAATTTTGAAGGTGCACTGTTTTTATGATGTGGGCACCCACTAAGGAAGGATTTTTGGAAACTCCGCCCCTAAGGGGGTGAAAAAGGGGGTTGAATATTTTAAACACGATACCTATATCTCAAAAACAGAAGATGTTACAGACGTGAAAATTGGTATTTAGATTTGTCTTGAGAAACAAAAAACACCTATTTTACCATTTTCCAAAAATCCAGTGGGAGGGGGAAAAAAGGGGGGTTGAAGACTTTTGTCAGTATACCTATATTTCCAAAAAACAAAGATGTTACAGGTGTGAAATTTGGCACTTACAATCTTCTTGAAAGATAAAAAAACACATGTTTTACCATTTTCCAAGAATCCCACGTGGTGGGTGAAAAAAGGGGGGTGAATACTTTTCAACAGGATACCTATATCTCAAAAACAGAAGATGTTACAGACGTGAAAATTGGTATTTAGATTCGTCTTGAAAATAAAACAACACGTATTTTAACATTTTCAAAAAATCCAGTGGGGGGGGCAAAAAGGGGGATGAATACCATTATCGCTATACCTATATTTCAAAAATCAATGAAGTTACAGGTGTGAAATTTGATATTTACAATCTTCGTGCAAAAAAAACCAAAACATGTTTTACCATTTACCGAAAATCCAGTTAAGGGGGGTGGGGGAAAGGGATGTGAATACTTTTATCAGTATACCTATATTTCAAAAAACAAAGATGTTACAGGTGTGAAATTTGGCACTTACACGTGTTTTACAATTTTCCAAAAATCCCAAGTGAGGGAAGGGGGGGGTTCTACCAAAAAAACCTCATGTTTCTTTTAAAAAACAATTTTAACAAATCCTAAAATCCACGCGAGCGAAGCCGAGGGCAAAAGCTAGTACCTTGATAAAGGCAAATCCTCACTAGAAAGTTGGTAATCTTGCCTCTGCATCTGGGAGTTGGTTTGTACTGAGCCAAATTATGATTTAGCTGCTTCTATTTATTTATCACTTTGTTACCTGGTGCTTTTTGCTGTTAGGTATTTTTTGTGCATGTGGTCTTTTGGCTACTTTTTTGAGCCTAGAAGTGTAGCCCGTTGCTTCTAATATCAGTTTGGCCGCTCTGATAAGTATATATATATTTTATATTATTTGTGTTGTTAACATCTGTACATTGTGAGTTGACGTTGTGATATTGTTATATTTGTTTACTTATTTTCTTTGCTCTGTTGTCATTGGACACACACACACACACACACACACACAAACATAGCTCATATATAAATACATACACCAGGGCTGGATATATTTACATTAAATGTAGGAGACAGGACGAAAACATTGAAGTCAACTAGATGTTTTTAGATGAGAAAGACTGGTGTAAAATAAACTGAAAATTTAGGAGCCAGGAGTAAAATTCTAGGAGCCAGTGGCTACCAGGCTCCTGGCTTTGTCAAGCCGTGCTCTAACCTCTCCAACTTGGAGACGTGCGAAATGTTCAGGGTCGCCATCTATAATTTGATTGAAAAATTGCCTACAACAAAATGTATTGGACTGTTGGTCTCTCTCGGGTCTCCTAGTATCTGGCCATTCAAATTTCAGCCAATTTATGGACCAATAGGTTTAAACTCTATTGATAAGCCATTCATGCAGACTTACAGAGGTGCAGTGTACTCCACTTTCCATGGTTTTGATGTATGAATATAGTCAGAATTAACACCCTGCCTTGACATTTGTGTTTTCCAGACCTCACCCATTTCAGTTGTACCTCTATTTGTTTTCTAAAAGGAGAGCAGGTTTGTTTTTTTGAAGTTCTTACAGGGCCAAAGGAAGGTTTTTTTATTTTAGAAAGTATTATACCAGGAAGGATACATTGTGATTTCTGTTGTTTTCAAGTATGTCCTGGGTGGCGAGTATGTACCGTTGGGTGTCTTGCCCAAGGACGCTTACTGGGGAGGTGCTCTTGCCGGGATCGAGCCTGTGTCTCCACGGTGATAGAGCAGTGATGTTACCTCTACTCCACCCAACCGGCTGGTTGGGGGAGATCTGTGTGAAGTGGGCACCCCATGTTTTTACTGTTTAAAAACAAATATGCCAATTGTTTGTGTTGTGTTTGTGCCGCAAAAATAAACACTACGGTTTTGGAGATATTGCATGTTCTTCTTTTAGCAAACCCTGTCCACTTTGCACCTCGCCTTTTTAAAATGTACATTGATATATGCCATTCGTTTGTGCTGTTTCGGTTTTAGAGTTATTGCTTCATTCTATTTTAAAACTCCACCCATTTTGCAATTATTTTTTTTTGAGAAAGGATTTTACCAGAAAGGATACATTGAGATTTCTCTTGTTTTCAAGTATGTCCTGGGTGGCGAGTATGTACTGTTAGGTGTTTTGCCCAAGGACACTTACTGGAGAGGTGCTCTTGCTGGGATTTGAACCTGTGTCTCCACAGTCTTCATGGTTATAGAGCAGTGATGTTACCTCTACTCCACCCAGCCAGTACAAATACCATTAGCTTGCGCTTTATTTGTGACGATTTATGCCGCATAAACGATCTATTGTGCCACTTCGGCTTTGGGGATATTACGCTTTTTTTATTCTGAAACCCTGCCCACATTGCACCCCATACCTTTGAAACGTAAATTAAAATATTCATTTAACTTTGAGCTGTGTTTGTGCTGCAAAAAATGTATTTATTTATAAAGGATTTTACCAGGAAAGATACATTGAGATTTCTCTCGTTTTCAAGTAAGTCCTGGGTTCAAGAACAGAAAAAAATGTATTTTTATTTATTTTATTTATAAAAGGATTTTACCAGGAAAGATACATTGAGATTTCTCTCGTTTTCAAGTATGTCTGTCAGGGTTATTCAGAGAGAGGTGAAAAGCAGGAGAATGACTGGAGAATGGAAATTTCTAGGTCAAAATAGCCGATTTGGAAAGTGAGATGAAAGGGAGAATTTTTCTGGCTTGGCTATTTTGACCTAGAATTTTCCATTCTCCAGTCATTCTCCTGCTTTTCACCTCTCTCTGAATAATCCTGTATGTCACTTTAATTTTGGAGATAATCAGGTCTATTCAAAGAAAGGTGAAAATCAGGAGAATTGGCAGAAGTGAAAATTCTAGGTCAAAATAGCCAAACCAGAAAAATTCTCCCATTTATCTCACTTTCCAAATCGGCTATTTGGTCTAGATTGTTCTCTTCTCCTGCCAATTCTCCTGGTTTTCACCTCTCTCTGAATAACCCTGATTATTGTGTTATTGCATTTTATGAAATCCGCACACTTCGCGCCCCTTTTTTCTAAATTTTAAAAACACTGGGGGCAAAGCGTGCGGGTTTTTATACAAAGAACGTGCAATAGCTGGAAAAACCTAGTGGCACAAACCATCATTTTTGTGACAAAAATAGAAGGAATGCAGCACAAACTAATGGATTATTTGTTTTTATCATTTAAATACATGAGGTGCCAAATACAGCTCTGAAAACACTGACACTTGGAAAGGAGGGGGTGATGGGGGGAATTGGAGGAGAAGGGATGGAGGAGACATGGGAAGAAGGAGGAGGGATGGAGGGGGTGGGACCACGAGGCTGGCTTACCCCAACATAAACATTGGTAGCTCGGGCTTCCCCCTCCCCCATCGCAAACTCAGTATCTCGGGCGTGTGCACAGGAGGAGGAGGAGGAGGCCCCATTGTACACAGCATCATCACCATCAATAACTCTGACAGCAGTAGCACACACACTCACTGCATAGAACACAGCCTGCAGCCCTGGGCACATGTACCCCATGGGGAGTGCCTGGCAGCTTCTCTCTGCACACGTGTGTGGCACTGCACAGTGTGCTGTCTGTGTGCACGGTGCTAGTCATGTGCAGGGAGGTGGACATGGCATATGCAGGGAGCCCTGCACACAGTGACCTGAGGCAGGCTCAGCCCTCCCACACACGCCCTCTTACCCGTCTTTCCTCTTGGCTTTGTAAACATGCCCGTAGGTGCCTCGACCCACTTTGCAGCCTTCGTATTCAAAGAGGTCCTCCACCCGCTCCCTTTCGGCAGACAGCTTGCTCTTAAACTCATAATCCATGGCTAACGAGCCCGGGCTGCTTAAACCATCAAGGCGCTGAGCCCTCCTTCTGCCTGCCGGCCGTTACAGGCAGTGAGTGGCAGGCTCTCCCTCCACCATTTCCTTGTTTTTCTTCTTCTTCTTTGCACATAGACGCATGCCGTGTCCTCTGCTCCGCACTGCCCTCTAGCGCCACTTTCAGTTTCACTGCAGCTCCTGCTTCCTCTACCTGCTTCTAATCTTTCTGTATTCCTCTCTCCCAACGTTTTCATTTCACCCTCTTTTTCTCTTCCTCTCCTTTTTATCGCTGCTTGTCTCTGTTCTTCTCCCTTCTTTTCCCGCTCGCCAATCTATTTCTTTCAAACCCGCTCCCTTTCTTTCTCTTTTCAATAAATCTGCTTCTCCATTCCTTTTCTGTTTTATTTTTCGCATCTTCCTTTCCCTCGTCTTTGGTTTTTCTCCTTTCCCTTATTTTTCCTTCTTGCTTTTTTTCCACTTCTTTACCCCCTTTTCTTCTTTCTCTTTTTTTTTTTTTTTTTCTCCGCTATGTTTCCTTTTTTTTTTTTTTTATTTTCTCCGCTATGTTTCCTTTTTTTCTTTTTTTTTTTCTTTTATTTTCTCCGCTATGTTTCCTTTTTCTTTTTTTTTTTATTTTCTCCGCTACGTTTCCTTTTTTTTTTTTTTTTTATTTTCTCCGCTATGTTTCCTTTTTTTTTTGCTCATTCACTATCCCATTCTCTAAGATAACGAGAAATCTCAATGTATCCTTCCTGGTAAAATACAGCACTGTTTTTTGTTTTTTTTAGAAAGTGTCTGTCCGTTTCCCTAAAATCTTCTGTCTTTTTACATCAATCTGTTTTCTCTGCCACCAATGGAAAGTGGTGTCTACTTTAAGGCTGGGTTCACACCTAAGCGTTTTACAGCGCGCTCCTGCAAAACGCTCAAACAGTGAAATACCATTATTCCCTATGTGGGCATATCACACCTGGCCGTTTCTCAGCGCGCAGGAACGCGCTGAGAAACGGCCGACGCAAAAAGAAGTCTGGGAGCTTCTTTTCGGCATATAGCCGCGCGTTCGCAGCCATATCATAGCCGCGAACGCGCTGCAACGCGCTTTTTTTGTATGCGCGAACGCGCGTAAAAAACGCGTGCATTGCGCGACGCTGCGCTACGCTGTGGTGTGAACCCAGCCTAAGGGTGGCTTCATACTCTATTACATTTTCCCTGGTGCACCTCATGGCTAAGGCTGGGGGTCAGACCAACGCAGTGTTAACATCTGTGTAGCCGCACGTTAGTACGTCCGTGGTGGCAGATAATCATGACCAATGAAGGCTCACACACGAAGTACGTCCGCACCGAAGTACGGACGCAGGTTAGCAAGAACGCCGACCCGCTAGGACGGACGTGCGGAGTTTCGCCACATCCGCATAGCTTTGTGTGTGAGTGATGGAACGTGGTCAGACGGACTGCATTTATATATCCAGCATTTTTGACGGACAAAATGTTTTTTCATTTTAATTTATTTTCCCTCCTACATCCGTCAAAAATAACGTCAGTCACAAAACAGACTGTATGGCCACTACTGCGTCTTCCGTCAAAAAGTGTGTCTGTACTGCACGGGCGCACAGTCCGTAGAAAAGGCGCACGTCTGACCCTAGCCTAAGGCATGCATTAGTACAGGGGTCAGCAGCCTTGGCCTCCCAGATGTTTTGGAACTACATATCCCATTATGCATAGTCCTCTCAAAGAGCGTGAGCATTGTGGGAATAAACATGCTATAAAATCCCCCCTATGTTTCTGAACTGCTACTCCCATGAGCCTGTGCCTGTTTATTGCATTCAAAGAATTCTGGGAACTGTTGGCAATAAACATCTGGGGGGGCAGAGATTGAGATCCCTGATCTAGGCACTGTTCACACCTGGGTGTTTTGTGCGCTGTAAAATGCCTAAACATGGAAATCCCATGATTTCCTATGGGACCCGTTCACACCTGGGCGTTTTACAGCGTGATGGAATGCTCTGTAAAATGTCCTACGCCCAAAGAAGTACAGGAGCTTCTTTGGGGCGTATTGCAGCCATAGACTGCAGCGTGAACGCGCTGCAATGCACGTTCGTGTGTTTTTTACATTTGCGTGATACGGTTTTCAAAAAACATGCAGGTGTGAACCCAGCCTTATGGTGAACCTCAGCACCCCTGATGTTTTGGAACTACATTACCCATGATGCTCTGATAGGTTTAAGGCTATCTATGTGTCTTGGAACATGTAGTTCTGCGAAATCTGGGGCCATTTTCCAAGGTTGATGTAAACTTAACTCCATAGACTCTATTGGCTCTGGTAAATTTACACCAGCTCTGATTAAATTAGCACCAACTATGGATTAGGGCCCTATGGCTGGGTTCACACCACAGCGTAGCGCAGCGTCGCGCAATGCGTGTGTTTTTTTACGCGCGTTCGCGCATACAAAAAAACGCGCGAACGTGCGTTGCAGCGCGTTCGCGGCTATGATATGGCCGCGAACGCACGGCTATCTGCCGAAAAGAAGCTCCCGGACTTCTTTTTGCTTCGGCCGTTTCTCAGCGCGTTCCTGCGCGCTGAGAAACGGCCAGGTGTGATATGCCCACATAGGGAATAATGGTATTTCACTGTTTGAGCGTTTTACAGCGCGCTGTAAAACGCTTAGGTGTGAACCCAGCCTTAGAGTGCCAAGGTTAGCCATAATTTCCCTAAAGTATAGGGCAGCGATAAATCTATGGCATGCGTGTCATATCTGGCATACAGAGCCCTCTCTGGGGGCACGCTGCGCGTTGCTAATCGCTACTTTGCTGGACAAAGTTAGGGAATTCCCCTCATAGATGTGTGCGGCTGCAGGGGTTATGTGGTGCAGAAGCTGCTGCTGGGAGGGAGGGAAATAAAGGACGCTGCCTGGACCCAGCACTGAAAGACATGGAGAGAGACACAAGACGATCAGGGCATTCATTTCCCCTATATAATATAACATAGTTAAATATGTTTACAGGTGACATATTAGTGCCACCATAAGCCTTTGAATTGGTTTGTAGTAAGGTAGGAGCAGAGTACATCAGGGAACTCGCATCTCACAATCCTGGCACTCCAGATCAGGGGATGAAAAATCAATCGCAATGCGAGCCGAAGTTTAATAATGATTTTTTTTAGTGATTTTTTTTCACTCTGACTTTTAAAAGCTTATTTTACAAACAGTATAAGGATTCCCAAAAAAATTAAAACCAGTGCATTCTGAATTCAGAATATAGCAATCACAGACTATTGTTACAGCAGCATAGAAGTCTCATCCCGGAGATAACATTATTACAAAGCTGGAGGTTTCTGGATTTCTAATAACGTACGTGAGCTAAATCACGTTTGCATCCACCAGTGAGAACTATCTCCAGGCACTCTGTTAAGCCTTTTATTCACTCAAGGTACATGTTTCTTTCTAATATTTTTAGGTTAATTCCTCGTATTACCTGAGGCAGCAACGTGTACAGTTTTTCAGATGTCTGCAAATGGTCTAAAGTTTATCATTTTAAAAAAAAAATCAATCATAACTTGTTCGGCAGGTTTTGAGGAATATAAATGACATTTTTTTTGTAAACTTTTCTGTTTAATTTAGAAGCATTTATATTTATAGTAAATTAATGTAACTATGCAACTTAACACTATCTCTAAGATAGTATTTTGTGAATTTTGAAGAATTTATTCAGTAACACAGTATAAAACGGGGGTAGCATGAGGGGGGACCCCAAGGGAGGTTGCTCCGGGCACTCTTAGGCCCGCGTCAGACGAGCGCACTTTTTGCGTCCGTATGACCGCACTGTTTGCTGTTCGTTGTAGCTTTTCAAAGGAGTCAATAGAGAACACACGAAGCACGTGCACACTTTTTCACGCGCGCGCAACGCATGTTGCAACGGACGCCAAAATGTCATCAACGTGAAAAAGCTAGACGGACGTAGAGAAACAACTGCATGCAGTTTTTTTTTTCTTTTTCTCAACATCAGTCAAAATTAACTGATACAATGTAACCACAATCTCATCAGTTAAAATGTACGTCCGTTACTGTGCACAGTCAGTGCGCTCGTCTGACCCCAGCCTAAGGAGCGCAAAATTTCAGAGAATTCCTCATGGAGCAATTCCTTTCTGAACAGAGGGTCATGTGAGGTATCATTGGAAAGGCCAGAGTGTGTCCTTTGATACCAAACATGACCAGTTTTCATGTAAAAAATAAAGTCCTCTTTTTTTTTTCGTTCTAAAGCACGCTATTATACACACTGCACATTACTATGACTTTTATTGCTGTGTAGCTCTGTGATACAATCATGTATACCGCACAATATTGTGCGTTTTATTGCCATGGAGCTCTGTGATATGCTCATAAGCACCTCAAATTGGTGTAAGTTTTATTTCTCTGGAACTCTGATACGCTCATTCAAACCACACATTGCTGTGAGTTTTATTGATGTGCACCTTTGTGATATGCTCATACACACCACAGATTGCTGTGACTTTTATGGCTTTACAGCTCTGTGATACACTTATTCACACTACACATTTCTGTGAGTTTTATTGCTGCGGAACGCTATAATAAGTATGGATGTCTTTAGGTGCAAATAGTTTGAGGGGGCAGCAGCATTTCATCTTTGGACCCAGGCAACACAATGTCATGGCCTGGTTCTGGCTCCAATCATTGGCTGCACACCATATTTTCATTGACTGCTCACTTCCTGATGGTTCATGGTGAGTACCCTCCCACTTTTTTCCTAGAAAAAAGCACTGCGTTTCGCGCTGGTATTAGAGACAGAACCCGCCCACTGGCCTTCCCAATATGCTAGCAGGCAGGCCAGCCATCAGAAATTTTGCGGCCCCTTACTGATCCTCAGAATGGGGCCCCCCCACGATCCCCTCTTCCCATAGGAAATCAATATTTACTGTGAATCGTGGTCACATTACAGAGTGTTAGTCCCAATATCTTAAAAATCACCCATATTGCTCGCACAATATGCACTTTTAACATAGAAAAAGTATCTATCTGGCTCAAATAATTTAAGACAGTATGAAATTCAAATTGTGATTAAAAAAATAATATGAATCAAGATCGTATTACAGAGTGGTGCTCACAATACCTTAAAATCACATAAAATGGGTATTAGTACAAACAATGTAGCAAAATAGTATAATTATATTATTCCACTGGTTTAGTATATCAGAGCACCACAGCAATAGAACTCACAGTAATGTGCACTGTGATGAGCATATCAGAGCACCACAGCAATAGAACTCACAGTAATGTGCACGGTGATGAGCATATCAGAGCACCACAGCAATAGTACTCACAGTAATGTGCACTGTGATGAGCATATCAGAGCACCACAGCAATATAACTCTCACAGTAAAGGCAGTGAGTATGAATGTACACAGAATCCACAGCAGTAGACCTCTAATGGGAAAGGCAGGGAATAGGATCCACAGCAATAGACCGCTAATGGTAAAGGCAATAAGTATGAATGTACACAGGAATCCACAGCAATAGACCTCTAAAGGTAAAGGGAATGAGTATGTATGTACACAGGAATCCACAGCAATAGACCTCTAAAGGTAAAGGGAATGAGTATGTATGTACACAGGAATCCACAGAAATAGACCTCTAAAGGTAAAGAAAGTGAGTATGAACGTACACAGGAATCCACAGCAATAGACTTTTAACGGTATAGGCAGGGGGTCTCTCCTTTATCATGTCCATCTCCCCACCTCCCATTTCAGTCCATTTCATCTCCTCCTCCTGTTTTCATTTCATCTTTGTTGACAAGTTTTTACAACCATTGGTCCCTCAAGCCAGGTCCTTCATTAGGGACACAAAGGATTTTCTCCTTAAGCTACGTGATTTATCTCTTCCTGCAGATGTCATTTTAGCTACTCTTGACGTCAATAGTCTTTATACCTCTATTCCGCATAATGAGGGTATTGTGGCCATTAAGCAATACCTCTCTATAGCAGTCTCTCCACCTAAACTGGTTGATTTCATCTTAGCACTTCTTGAGATAGTCCTTAAAAAGAATTTTTTTAGATATGGTTCTATTTTTTACGAACAGATTAGGGGTACTGCCATGGGTGCCAATATGGCGCCAGCATACGCCAATTTATACATGTCAGCATTTGAGGACAATTATATCTGGTCAAACAATGATTTTTTTGCCAATATTTTTTGCTGGTTTCGGTATATAGACGACTGTTTCTTGATCTGGCAGGGTACTGAATATGAATTGGGTAATTTTCATAATTTTCTTAATTCAAGAAATCCAAATATTACATTCTCAATGGAATTTGATACACATGCACTACATTTCTTGGATTTTGTTGCTTATAAGCAACATGATAAGATTGCCACTGATCTATATACGAAACCGACAGATGCAAATAGTCTGCTTAATTTTTCAAGTTATCATCCTGTAGGGCATAAGTCTGCTATACCCTACAGTCAGATGCTGCGGGCGAAACGTATTATTAGTGATGACACTAAACTTGATTCCAGTCTCGAGACACTTAAGTCCAAATTTCGAGATAAGGGATATAGTAGACGCATTTTGAGTCAATCTCATTTGAAAGCCTCTATGGTTACTAGGGAGGAACTACTTCGGGATGTCCCTAAGAAAAAGTCTCAGAGAATTCCCTTTGTGAGCACATACTCTCCTCTAACGAGTGATATTAAGAGAATTATTCGATCTAATTGGCGTATTTTACAAACGTGATAGAGATGTGGGACATTTATTTGTCAATTTTCCAATGTTTGCCATGCGGAGAAATAGAAATATCTGCGATCATGTGGTCAGAGCTGATGTTACTCCAGCTGCGAGACAGACTTTTCTCTCTACCCCTGTGCATGGTACTTTCCCTTGCCTTCAATGTAATCACTGTAATGGCATTATTAAAGGTGACATCTGTACACATCCACGAACTGGTTCCAGTATCAAATTACGAGGTTTCTTTACTTGCCAGTCCGATTTTGTGGTCTACTTGTTAAAATGTCCGTGTGGTTTAGGCTATGTTGTCAAAACGATTAGACCTTTTAAGGACCGGATTTCTGAACACAAGACGTCTATTCGCAATCCTACATCTGATGTCCCAGTTGCCAGGCATTTCAGAGAAATGCGGCATAATGTATCCCAACTTCGCTATCAAATATTAGATAGAATACCCCCACTCAAGAGAGGTGGGAATAGAGACAGATTGTTGCTACAACGAGAAGTGAAGTGGATGTATTCGTTAGATACAGTTGCCCCTCATGGTCTTAATGAGAAGCTTGAGTGGCACTGGTTTCTTTGAATACATCCACTAAGGCATCTGCAGTTCTAGGTGAGCTTTTGGTTTGATCCATATTATCTCTCCGTCTATGTACTTATAATTTATACGTTTAGTATTTATATGCTATATGGATAAATCTTCGCTGTGAGTGGTTACTATATGATTTATTTTTTGGTTTTATTACCAAGACTGTCATGTTTTATTTTATGCTATATTTTTTTAGTATTTATGATTTGTCATTATGTATTCACTGTAGGTTTATTTGTATGGGTTATCTTTTTCAGGCGCTGCTCCTTGAGGCAGTTTTTCGGGCCATCATGGTTATGTATAACCGCTGGATTGATGTATTAATTTATTCTTGTTTTCCCCACCTGTGGGAAATTATAGTTATGTGGTTTTGTTGTATCATGTCCACTAAGTTTTGTTTTGCCCTGTGCCCATGCGCACTCGAGGTTTCCCAGGATTCCGTGCGTCGGCGTATGCTCGGTGCTGTGTCCGCCATCTTGGTACACCTATTGGCGTTATATGAGCCTGTATGCTGGGATCATTTGGGGAATAACTTTGTATCTCCTTGAATTCATGAGTTAACAGGTTCTTGATCAATTATCTTTCCATGTGTGTCTCTAATTGCCTGATTCGCTCCACCCTTGCTATAATATGTATATAAGGTTTTTCTTCTATTTGTTTTGTAAGGCACTATACACTGATGAAGGGGCTGTGTCCCCGAAACGTTTGTTTTGTGTTTTCTTTTTGTTTATTTAAAATAAATGTCGTAGCACCAGTGCACCATTCCTTGTAGCGCTGGAGGTATCTTTTTTCCATACTTGTTTTCATTCAATCTCCCCCTCCTCTGTTTTCATTTCACCCCCCTCCTCTTTTCATTTCACCCCTCCACTTTTCATTTCACCCCCTCCTCTTTTCATTTCATCCCCATCACTTTTCATTTCATCCCACCCTCCTCTTTTCATTTCATCCCCCTCCACTTTTCGTTTCACCCCTACCCTCCTCTTTTCATTTCATCCCCCCTCCTCTTTTAATTTCATCCCCCTCCACTTTTCGTTTAACCCCTACCCTCCTCTTTTCATTTCATCCCCCCTCCACTTTTCATTTCATCCCCCCTCCTCTTTTCATTTCATCTCCCTCCTGTTTAAATTCCACCCCCCCTCCTCCTTTGGTTTCATTTCACCCCCCCATTTCTTTTCATTTGCCCCCTCCTCCTCCGTTTTCACCCCCCCCCCCGTGTTTACCTTCCTTGGTCCTGTCACTGTCAGCCACTGCAGGTGCTCTCCTCCACGTGCATCATGAGCGCTGGAAGTGACGTTATATGATCACTTCCTCCCAGCGCCCAGAGTACACAGGAGGAAGCCAGTCAGCCAGGAGTCGGGTGGAGCATGGGCTACAGATGTCTGGCGGGCCCTCTCTGACATCATCAGAGGGGGCCCGCCGGCGGCCATCTTGGAGTCCCTGCTCGCCTGCGGCCGGGCCCATGTAGGTCGCAGTACCTCCTCAGAGGCCTGCGGCCTAAAGTTAAAAAGGTTGCCACCGACGGCGGGGCCCCCCCAGTTCCTGGGCCCTTTACAGCAACAAGGGCCGTTAATGCCCGTCATAAAACTCACATAGCGTTCCCCGCGTCAAACCAAGACTTTTATTTTCCTGGCAAAAACCCCAAAAGATACAGGCATTTACTCTGGGAAAGACGTTATGTTCATTTATATTGCGTGGTGTGATTTTAAATGTATTGTAAATTGCCTAGCTTTAGTTTTAAATGTACTTTTATTACTGAATGTAAATGTGAACTTAGAGATGTGTTTTGGAGGTGCAGACCTTTCATTTGTGTAGAACGTAAACAAGTTTGAGTAATGTGTGATTATGCAAGAGGGCTTTCTCTTTCTTATCTGTTTAAAGAGTCAAGAGTCTGGGACAGTGTTTGACTGCAAAGGTAATCTGATCTATTGGAACAATAGATTATGTAAATGATGTGTGATATGAAGGCTAAGGAATGTTTACTGTAAATATCTAACTGACATAATGTAATTAGAGTTTGTCGGTTGATATGCAAATTATAACTGTTGGACCTGGGCATAAATAGTGGCGTTTTTCAATAAAAGTCTCAGAATCCTGTTTGAACATACAGCTTGTCTGGTGTCTCATTCAGGGTACCCACTCTCACCCCCAGAAAGCACAGAGCGGCCTTCTGGAAATTCAAAGAGGCTCCAAGGCAGAGGATCAGACCAAGCAGGTCTGGAGCTACAGATCAGGCTGCTCGAGGCACTGAGTTCTGAGCAACTCAGCGGCCGGGATGATCTTGGTAAGGGGGTGTCTGGAGAGCCAGGACAGGCGGAAGGAGTGGGTTCCCATCACAATACCTTGATGTGATTGTGGCTGGCTTTACTCTCCCGCAGTCCGGGATCCCTAATCTGATTGTATTGCTGGCTTCACTCTCATGCGTTCAGCGGGCGGGCTGCGAGACTGAGCTTAATGGTCTGCTTCCTTTCCCTCCCAGTGCTTTCCCACACTACAGCTGGGAAGGGATTCTTGTACCATAGGCGTCCGCAGCATGGGGCAAGGGGGCACTTGCCCCCCCCTGGATCTACAGGCTTAAATTATGATAATTTATTCACTGCACGGCTGCAGTTCCTCGGCTCTCCACTAGGCTGCACCAGCGTCACATCCCCACTCCACCTCCAATCCACCATGTGCTCCCACTCACTTTGCATGCTGGGAGAGGCAGGGCTGAGATGCAGGTGCAACTGCTCCTATGGGCCACTGGATGGAATGCTGGACACATGAAAAAAGGTAATGATGGTCAAATAAATACATTTTTATTAAGCTTGATGCCAGTGTCTTTATTTATGAGATACCCCTGATCTGAGGTCTAATTTATCTGTCTGGGGAGGAGGGACACAAAATGATTAATAGTAATCTGGTGGGAGCCTGTGTTAAGATCACAGAGCTTGCATGAGGTACAGGCCAGGGCAATATTGGCAGTATACAGGCACTCTAGGCAGGGTCTTGCCTGGGCAGTGGGGATGAGGACCCTGCTCCAGATTTTACAATCTAAGAGGAGAGGAGGCCCTGCTCAAGAGTTTATAATCTAAGAGGAGAGGGGACCCTGCCCCAGAGTTTACAATCTAAGAGGAGAGGGGACCCTGCTCCAGAGTTTATAATCTAAGAGGAGAAAGGACCCTGCCCCAGAGCATACAATCTAAGAGGAGAAAGATCGTAAGCTCTGGAGCAGGGTCCTTTCTCCTCTTACATTGTCAACTCTGGAGCAGGGTGCCCTCTCCTCTTAGGACCCTGCTCCAGAGCTTACAATCTAAGAGGAGAGGCGTCTCTGCTCCAGAGTTTACAATCTAAGAGGAAAGGGGACCGTGCTCCAGAGCTTACAGTCTAAAAGGAGAGGGGACCCTGCTCCAGAGCTTACAATCTTAAGCGGAGAAAGGACCCTGCTCCAGTGCTTACAATCTAAGAGGAGAGGGACCCTGCTCAAGAGCTTTCAATCTAAGACGAGAGGGGACCCTGCTCCAGAGTTTACAATCAAAAAAGGAAAGGGGACCCTGCTCCAGAGCTTACAATCTGAGAGGAGAAAGGGCCCTGCCCCAGAGTTTACAATCTAAGAGGAGAAAGATTGTAAACTCTGGAGCAGGGTCCTTTCTCCTCTTACATTGTAAGCTCTGGAGCATGGTCCCCTCTCCTCTTAGATTGTAAGCTCTGGAGCAGGGTCCCCTCTCCTCTTAGATTGCAAACTCTGGAGCAGGGTCCTATTACAATCCTCGCGTATTTTTTCATCGTCGAGCAATAACGCGCGTAAAACGGACGCACAAAAACGCACGTGCAGCAACGTTGCGCACAGACATCTGTGTGCAGACTGTTTTTTTCACGTGATTCAGCCAATCAGAATTAAGAACCACAATTGTCTCACGTTAAGTTTTTGCGCCTGTCAAAGTCAATCTGCGCATATATGCTGCATCAATAAAAAAAACACACACAACTTCTCAAATTTATTGGTTTGGTATGAGTAGAATGTGTAACTATACTTTGCTGCGTATTTTTTTTTGGGCTGGTGTATTTGGTTTTGGCCAGGTTGATAGAATTTGCCATTAACACCAGCTTTTAGGAGTTGCTAAAATTATGCGCGCAAAGGCTGTGCGTTACAAACTGCGCATAGATTGTAATACCATCCGCATACCAGCACACAAACGCATTTGCGCTCACAATGTTAAGTAAAGGACGCGCGAAGTACAGTAAGCTCGCGCAGCGTTCGCGCAGGTTCACCCGCGGTAGACGTATATGCGCGTTTGTTGCACTGACATTGTAATACGGCATTCTGCGCAAGGGGTTTTGCCCCTCGCATTAATGTGTTTTTGCGCGGGCGCAAACGTATGCGTGAAGATTGTAAAAGGGCCCGGCATTGGCTCCGGAGAGAGGGGAGAAAGTTTACAATGGAAATATCTCAGTTTTTTGCTTTAGATAAGTCAGCAAAAAAATGCTATGCTACAGTATATAATGGGGAGATGCCCTATCCCTTATACCTAACCCAAGACAGGTGCACTTCAATAGTAAAAGTGTTATACATTTGTAATATTGCCCCCAAGCTACAACTTGATATTCAGATGCTGTAAATCCACGTGAAGATGGATTTGCTTTCTTGTATGTTTGTATTTACATCAGTGGCGGAAGTACCAGGGTCGCAGCGGTCGCAGTTGCGACCGGGCCCTGGCATTCCACCACTGGAGGGGGGCCCAGCGCCGCCGCCAGATTCCGGCAATCAGCGCCGGAATCTGGGAGCCGCGCGCTGGCCGTCCCTCTCCCTGCGAGCGGCCACTGACATGCAGCTTGGCCGCTCACGTGGGATAGGAACCACCTGACCAGCGCACGAGATCCTCTCGCGAGACCTCTGCGCTGATCAGGTGGTTTCCGGCGAGCGGCCAAGACGCATATTTCCAGCGGCCGCTCGCCAAGGAGAAGAACAACGCCGGCGGAGCCTGTCCTGGGGCCCTGTCCTGGGGCCAGCAGAGGTAAGAGCTGGGGGCCCTTATACCCATGAGCTGGGGGCCCTTATACCCATGAGCTGGGGGGCATGTCCATGAGCTGGGGGGCATGTCCATGAGCTGGGGGGAATACCCATGTGAGAGCTGAGGGGGAATTTCCATGAGCTGGGGGGCATATCCATGAGCTGGGGGGCATACCCATGTGAGAGCTGGGGGCATACCCATGTGAGAGCTGGGGCATATCCATGAGCTGGGGGGCATATCCATGAGCTGGGGGCATACCCATGTGAGAGCTGGGAGGCATACCCATGTGAGAGCTGGGGGCATATCCATGAGAGAGCTGGGGGCATATCCATGAGCTGGGGGGCATAACCATGTGTGAGCTGGGGGGCATAACCATGTGTGAGCTGGGGGGCATAACCATGTGTGAGCTGGGGGGGCAAATCCATAATCTGGGGGGCAATATCCATGTGTGAGCTGGGGCATATCCATGAGCTGGGGCAAATACATGTGTGAGCTGGGGCAATATCCATGTGTGAGCTGGGGCAATATCCATGTGTGAGCTGGGGCAAATCCATGAGCTGGGGCAGTATGAATATATATATATCGGGGGGGATATACATGTGAGCTGGGGGCATTTTTATATGGTCTGTTCTTATTGGAAAGCGTCACATGACATTAAAGAAAAGTATCGGTACTCGGTATCGGTGAGTACTTTTAAAAAGTATCGGTACTCGTACTCGGTCTTAAAAAAGTGGTATCGGTGCATCCCTAGGCAATACTATCTTTGTTTTATTTTGCAGTGAAAAATAAGTAAAAATACATCGATTTTTTGGGGGGGGCCCTTCGTGGATTCTTGCACCGGGGCCCTCAGGTTTCTAGTTACGCCACTGATTTACATAAATTAATAATATCATACTATGTGACAGCAGCAGGTGTTTATTCAAGCTTCATGGGTTGTACAATTCATTAGAATGGAATGCTGATAGCTAAAATCAACACCAGCATGTTTCCTGCAGTAAAAACACTGCAAACAGACAGACTTTATGATATTGGTAATGTAAACAAAAAATAAACCTTCTCTCTTGGACGATTTTCACATACACTCAAATGAGGCCCTATTGTCCTCTGCCTTGCCCTTGTTTACGTTAGTGGAAAGCGCAAGTGAAGGCGCCATGTTTGAAGCGTTGAACCAATAACTCTAAATTGATGTCAGCTTTGAAGTGGCATACTGCCATACACTTTCGATGTGCCTACTAGGGATGAGCTGAACACCCCCCCGAGTTCGGTTCGGATCCGAACCCGAACTTTCCAAATGTTCGAATCCGAACCCGAACCCGAACTCGAACTCAATACAAGTTAATGGGGCTGAAAATTCGGTTTTTAGAGTGGCATATATGCTAGATATTTGCCATAAAAGGTGTATGGGGGTCCGGGTAGTGCCCTGGAGGACAGGAAACAAGGACACAAAGTTTTTAAAAAAAACGTTTTTAAAGGGACAGTGAGTTTTCCATGAAATAAGGGTTAAAAATAAAAACAAAAAATTCCTTCAAATATCGTGCCTCGGAGGTCCCCATAACCTGCCCGTGAAGTGGCGGATTTGTAGGATGTATAGAAACACTTGAAAACAAAAAAATGACGTTTCAAATGACGGTAAATGCTTTTCCTTTAATCTATCCATAAACAACTGCTTGGGGCGGCAGTCTGTATGAAAAGAGGAGACATTTTCGGACACGCAGAAAAAGTTTAGTGATTTTTTTGGCTAAATTATTGTGAAACTTATGCAGGCTTTGGATGAAAGTAACAATAGGTGCTTTAAGGCTGGGGTCAGACTAGCGCACTTTTAACGTGCGTTTAGGCGCACTTAATCACGGCCGCACTAGCAGCAAATGACACACAATGACGGCCAATATACGAAGTACGGCCGCACGAAAGTCCGGCCGCGCAACGCAAGTGGAAAATGAACGCATTTTTTCGAGAACGCTGAACCGCTAGTACTGACGTACAGAGTGCGCTGTGTCCGCATAGCGGCGTGTGTGCGTGATTAGGAGACGTCAGACGCTGCTCATGTCCGGCCAACATAACGTCCAGACACCCAAAGTTTCCTGGTTTGGTTCCGTAAAAAATCATGCACAAAAATGCGCATCGTATGACTGTTTAAGCACTTTCCGTGAAAAAACACCTCAATGCGTTCGGACGCACATTTTGACGTTCGCTGCGAAAAATGCGTTCGTTTGACCCTAGCCTAAAATTGGGCCTTTAGCGTCGGCAACAGTGCCATCACACAGTCTCACCCCTCTGAGGATATGAATCTGATACAGGCGCCAGTGGCAGTGCAGCCAAATATTGTGCCTTTGGTGCCAGGCCAGCAAGTGCCATCATACAGTAACCCCTCTGTGGTATTGTGGAAGAGTGCAGGGGTGGACCATGCGGTCAGGGCCAGTGCTAGACTATTTTGCGCCCTAGGCAAGACCAGCTACTTGCACCCCCCCAAAAAAAAAAAACGATACAACATGAAACTGCTAAATTTCTTTTTACTTAAGAATAAAGTTTGAAAAGCACCAATAGTAAAGGTAAAGTAAATATAAATAAACTGTATTAAACCATTTTAAATTAACTCTATTAAACAAATTAAAATTAACTGTATTGAATAAATATAAATTAACTAAAAAAAAAATAAGAGTTGTCACGTAAGTTTCAATTTCAGACACATCAAAATTTCACTTTGCGTGCCTTATCCTTTGCCAATTTTCATCATGCGTATATATATATTGCCCAGGCCAGCTCACATCATGCGTATATATATTGCCCAGGCCAATCCCCTGGTGGAAATAGGGGGTTCATTTGAACCCCGATATCTCCAGGCATCTAGTGGGTCATGGAGGGTGTCAATCGAAAGGCCTGAGCATGGCCTTTCGAATGATACCCAACATGACCAGGTATAAAGTAAAAAAAAGAAAAGAAAAACATGTATTTTTTTGTGTGTTATTTTTATTAATGCAGCAATATTGTTCACATTGCAATTATAATGTGAACGATGATGCACTAATGATTTTTTTCTATGGGGTGCGTTTGCTATAAATCACGTAATTCCCCCCACAAAATGTAACAAGTCCCCATTACTAATTTTTATACAAGCGCACCCCATAGAAAACATAACCGCAAACGCTCATGTGCTAAAATATGAAAAAAACAACACTTTACACACTGCAGATGATTAAAAATTCAATTCTTATTGCATTTTTTTCATAATATACAGCCAGGACAGGACGTATACATATAAAAATGATATATTATGAATCTGCAGAGTCTGCCGGAAAGAACGATATCTAACATGTAGGTCATTTAACAAAATGTGACATCAAAATCGCGTTTAAACATGATGAGCGAAAGCGGTAAAAATGAGCTGAGAACACAGCGGTGAAATACAGCATATTAGAAGTTTTAGGAGGGAAATTAACACTTCTCAAATCTCAATCAGAAGCAGACACCACCCCACCCCCTCAGTATAGTCTACAATGTATCAAATTGATTAGACCAGACTAAAAACACCTGTTATGCCATTTGAAAAACACAGGTCATTTAGAGTTGAGAAACTTTGCACGTACACATTAGTTTTTAATTCAATATCTAATAAACCGTTGCTTATAATATTCTGCAGTAAAGAGTCTCTCTATTTCTAAATTTTTTAGTATTTTTTTAAGCATTTTCTATACTTTTTCAAAATTTCTTTTTTTTGTGAACTTGAACACACCCAAAAAGTTCGACGTTCGCGAACTTTCGAACAACCAAAGTTCGGTTCGAACTCCGAACTGATCAAACCGAACAGCTCATCCCTAGTGCCTACCTCCTGTACTTGTCCTGTGTAATCTGTAAATCCACCTACATGTGACATGTAAACAGTTCCTTAAAGGGTTATTCAGAGAAATGTCGCTGACATTTTGGTGCCCTCTAGTTCCCCCATGCTTCCCTGCACTTCGGGGAATCAGAGTTCCTCACCCCGCGGTGCAGGGCCAGCCCGTACATGGAACAGGGCGGAGCAGCGGCTCCAGGCAGCCCTTTGACAGGGCGGCATTTTGCCGCCCTGTCAAAGGCACTGGCATAGAGCACCCGCCCTGGAAAGGCATGGCACTGCTGCTGGTCGGGAAATAGGCTCCTCCCGCCCACCCCCGGTGCCTGCCCCCGGCGCCCACCCCCTTCACTGCGGGCCAGCGCCCGCCCCCTTCACTACAGGCCGGCGCCCGCCCCCTTCACTGTGGCCTGCCCACCCAGCGTGCAGGTGCCTGGGAGGGTGCCGGTGCACTTGAAACCTCCGGAGTCCACGTGCCTGGAGGCTTTCAAGCACGCCGGCGCCCTCCCAGCGTGCAGGTGCCCGGCGGCGTTGAAGCCCTCCAGCGGGCCAGCCCGGACCCGACCAGCCCAGACCCTGCCATGCCAGCCCAGACCCGACCAGCCCAGACCCTGCCACTTCCAGCCCGGACCAGGCCAGCCCAGACGCCCGCACCCGACCAGCCCAAACCCAGATGCTCGGACCAGGCCAGCCAGGCCTCTGACTAGGCCCAAAGCCAGGCTTCTGGAGACTGACCTTGACCAGGCCCGACGGCGTCCAACAAGCCCTCCAACAGGCTGGTGACCAGGGTGGGTGTGTGTGTGTGACTGTGTGTGTGTGACTGTGACTGTATGTGTGTGACTGTGGGTGTGTGTGACTGTGTGTGTGTGTGTGTGTGTGTGACTGTGTGTGTGTGACTGTGTGTGTGGGGGTGTGACTGTGTGTGTGTGTGACGGTGTGTGTGTGTGACGGTGTGTGTGTGTGACAGTGTGTGTGTGTTTGACTGGGTGTGTGGGTGTGACTGTGTGTGTGTGTGTGACTGGGTGTGTGTGTGTGACTGGGTGTGTGGGTGTGTGTGTGTGGGACTGTGTGTGACTGACGGTGTGTGACTGTGTGACTGTGTGTGTGTGACTGGGTGTGTGTGTGACTGTGTGTGTGACTGTGTGTATGACTGCATGCATGTGTGTGTCTGTGGATGTGTGGGGCTGTATGTGTCTGTGTGTGATTGTATGCGTCTGTGTTTTGTGACTGTGTCTGTGGATGTGTTTGACAATGGGTTCAGGACATGTGGCTCAATGATACGCTCATGCACACTGCACATTACTGTGAGTTTTATTGCTGTGGAACTCTGTGATGCGCTCATACACACCGAACATTACTGTGTTTTAATGCTGTGGAGCTCTGTGATATGCTTTTACATGCCATGTGGTTTTTTTCCTTTTGGGGGGGCAGCATTTCACCTGTTGCTCCAGGCAGCACAGTGGCTTGGGCCGGCCCTGCCGCGGTGTATTCCGCAAGCATCGCAGGGCCCCCGGAGTGCAGGGAAAACCCGCCGAACACTCGCCGCCAATCACAGCGCAGAGCAGCTGCCGGAAAAAGCCGACAAGCCGACGAATGGGGTAAAAAAACACAGTACGCTTGAAAGTTTCAAATTTGAAACGCTGTTTGCAAAAAAACTACTGAACGAAAATGCCTGGAATTTACTTATAAGGTCCTATGAATGATAATTAAAAGCTCTGTTACAGAGCAAAATTGTTGAAAAATGGAAAAAAGATCCTAAAAAAATCTATAAATAGGGGGAAGGGGCTATCTGGACAGTAGATTGTCTGTAGTTTCAAGAGTATATCAAACAAGCATTTTAAACTGAGCTAAAGGGTCATGTTAACTAAGATATGTATTTGATTCACCATATATATTAATACAGGGAATTAAAAGATAATTATTTTACCCAGTATCCCAGGGGTTGGCACTGTGTCCCGAGGCAAGGTTCCGAGGTGGCACCTGCCCCGGAATATCACATTAATAGGGGGACCTTACGGGTAAACCTGCAGGAGCTCATTTTACCCCTTAGCAGCCCCATTTTAGTGCGGAGTACGGAATAGGGCCCGAAGTGTTTCATGTGTGTGATATACTTACTGCATTGCTGTGGGCACACCAGGCACACCCTAATCAGTGTCAGGTTTATCCACTCAAGCCATGAAATTATACTGTGTTTGTAGATACAATTTAGTAAGGCAGGAAAAAACTTTTTTATTTTGTAACCCAGTATTTATATTTAGCTAGATATGCAAAAAGCTAATTATATTTTATATAGTAGTTAATAAAAGGAAATTGAATGTGCTGCACATACCTACCTCGGGTCTAATCTGCTACATCTTTTTTGGAGATTACACTACACCTGGTAGAATGGAATAATATTGTTTGACCTTAAAAATTCCATGAGTTCCATGTTAGGTCTATCTAAATGAATTCTCAGCTTTGTCCTGTTGTTTGCCTCCCATCCTAAAGCTGCACATTAACTCCTTTGCTAAAGAGAAGTTGGGTTAAAACCATTTTTAACAAGCTCCGGGAGATTCTTATATCTACTTGATCAGTTTAAAGCCATCAAATTATCTGATAATACAAGTAGACTATACAACATATTTTGCTTCGTCCCGGTATTTAGGGAGCCTGCTGTTATTCATTTTTATTCACTCAGAATTACTGCATCACTGTGTGCTGTTTATTTGGATTAGAAAACTTTGCTCTTTTTTGGCAGTAAGGATATTATTGCAATTCCTGAGCCTTCAAGTAACGTCCTTTGTCTTCCATCTGCCAAGTTATCTGGATTTAATCAATTCACAATATTAGTTTGGAATAGTAAGGACTGATTTACTATAATAATCACAGTTATACATTGAATGCTGAACATTTATTTACCCAGGATGCATCCCTGAAACATTATTGTGCAAAATATCTTTGGCCATATAAGGATATACAGGTGACGTATCCTTAATCTGGAAGCCCAAACTGCAAAATATGGAGAAAAAAAAATTGCGCAACATGACTTTCAGGTGACATGACTTCATGTGACAGGGAACAAAATTATTGAAAATATTTTGTAAAATCACCTTCAGGCTATGTAGTAAATAGATTGTGCATGACTGTTAACAATTCTATGTTTAGACTTGGGTTCCATCCTCGAGATCTCATTGTTATGTGCAAATATTCCAAAATCTGAAAAATTCCAAAATTCAGAACTCTTCTGGTCCCAAGCATTTCAGATAAGGGATATTAAATCTGCATATGGAGTAGTCTCATCTAATATTATTGTACATGATGATAATTTCATTAACTACTTTTGCCTCTACTGATGCCATGCTTGAGGGCATTTTGTACTTAGACTGGGGTCAGACGAACGCTGTTTGAACGTGCGTTTAGCTGCACTTTATTACGGCCGTGGTAGCAGCAAATGACGTCCAATGACGACCAACATACAAAGTACGGCCGCACGAAAGTGCGGCCGGACAACGCAAGCGGCAAATGAAGAACGTCTAACCGCTAGTACTGATGCACAGAGTACGCTGCGTCGGCATAACGGCGTGTGTGAGTGATAAGGAGACGTCAGACGCTGCACATGTCTGGCCTACATCACGTCCATTTGTTTTTTATAGCTCTGTCAAAAATCACGGCCGTAATTGCGCACCGTGTGACTGCTATCACGTCTGCCGTCAAAAAGTGCGTCTATGCATCCGGACGCAATTTTTGACGGAAGGCGCGAAAAAAGCGTTAGTCTGACCCTAGCCTTAAAGGCCCATTTCAAGATGGAAATGACATATGTAGATATTCATTAAAAAGTCTAGACCTCAAACACAACTTGTTTTTGTCTTTTTCATCTGACATATTTCACTTACTTCAGTGCCCTGGTCCTGTCTGTAATACAGTATATGATTGTTGTAAGCATGCCAACAGCTTGCTCAAATAAATCTGAAACAGGCCCAACCTTAGCACCAAAACGACAAGACAAATGCCCACTTTAAATATTTCTTTGTAAACCCAAAGCTTCTACCTACTTTCACAAGAAACAAATGTAGATCAGGGCACTGAATTTTGTAACTAAGAATGATATGGGGGCAATTTTTAAGGGTTTTCTGCAGTTACAAAAAGTGGCTTATGTAATGCTATATTTACAGTATATATAAAGGCAGACGATGATGAAGTTGGCACTCAAACATCATTTGAAAATAAAGGAGTAACAGAATGCAACCTAATACAAATATGAGCCTGCACATTTTGTATTTAAAAGATTAGTGGACATATTTCCAACTTGACAGCCAATGGTTGCACTAAGGATAGTCCGTTAGCTTGAGAGCAGCATCTGGTGTGGCTTATGAGATCTACTCTAGCATGGCAGTCCCAGGATTAGGGTACATACTTATATATCAAGTAAATGCCTATTTATACACCTCATTTCAGGATTCCTGATCAGATAGAATATTTGGGGTTTATTTCTTCCTTGGTGTAAACATAACCAGAGCTGTTGTAAATGTAGCAACTCCATTGACTATATTGGCTCTGGGAAGTTTACACCAGGGTTGGAATAGGGCCTTCATTGTTTGGAAAGGGGCATACCTGCCCTACCTTGTGCTCCAAATAAGCAACACTCCAGTTGCACCAAATTCTAATAAGTTGGTGATCCTGTTTACAGAATATCATGAGCTCTGCCACAAAAATGCCACAATGGAGACTACCCACTACTAATAGTGGCTCTTCCAAACTATAGGATATGGTACCCATTGAGTTCAGTCAGAGAGATGCAGGGGGGAAAAAAAATCAAGCTGCAGTTGCAACGTCTCTAACTCTGTTTGGCAGTAGACGACTCCATCTACTGGCCAAATAGGTTATTTACAGTAAGAAATGCAATGGGAATATTCCCAAATATTTCTTACTATATAATTAATTAAAAGTGATTTTACAAAAAAAACCTTTGATTTCTGACAATGTTTTTTTTGGGAAATCACTTGCTAGTGAAGGGGTTAAGGGAACTTAATATTTTTATACAGCACTGAGGAATCTGTTGGCGCTTAATTAATATAAATAGTATAAATAATGATAATAATTTTGGGGGACTCTTAAGCAATGGTGTAGCTCATAATTCTGATTGCTTTAACTCATGAACATTAAAGCAAACTACATACTCTGGTAATACCTATATCCTATATGTATCATGCTGTTTTTTGGCAGGATGGAGGTTGAATAAAACCCCCAATATAAAGGGTGGACATACAGTCGCAGTGAGGCTTGTACATTTCTGCATCTGTAAGGCACTATACCAAGCATGGACAGCTATAATTACCTTTCGTGATATCGGGTCATTTATTATAAATAAAACAGGTCTATAATTAAACTATTCATTCAACTTAATCTAGATTTTATGGTTTTAGAGGATATTAAAAATGTGATTATTAATACATTTTTGTGGTTGCAGCAGTCAGGTACTTAATAAATGTACTTTAGATCAAGTGACTATACGCAATCCTTTGTATGTTTAACTTGTGTGGAAATATCCAATGCACCATTGTAACAGAAAATCAAATCTAGTATTTAAGCCTTCTAACAGTAATCCATAGATTTGGTTTTTCACCAGACTGGGCATATTTTCAGAGACATTTTAAAGATTTAGACCAATGGAAAAATTAAGAGTAGAGATGCAGTAAATTAAATCGTAAATAGCACAACATGACTTCTACACATGCAGGAGTAGGACAGAAGAGGTGAAGGTTGCTAAATTGATAAAGTAATTTGGTACAAATGAGGGGCTGCATTCCAACCTTGGTGTAAAGTAAACTAGAACTCTGGGGGGCGTGGCCTGACCGCCGACTGAGGGGGCGTGGCCTGACCGCCGACTGACATGGCCGCACACTGAGTGAGCTCCGTCTCACCCCTGGCGAAACCAAAGCACAACCCCAGCGCAGAGCAACATGGTCAAGGGTAAAAAGGCCCCCCAGACTCCTGGAACAGCGGCAGCTCACCCGGACTCGCCGGCGCCCGGAATCCGCCAGTACTTTGCCCCGCAGCACGAGGAGGACGGAGCCCAAACATCAAACAAAATGGCGCCGACTCCCGCATGCGGCCCGCCATCTCCTGAATCCTCGTCTACCGGCACGTGGGACGCACCGGAGGACATACGCCAGCTCCTACGATCGCTGCCCACAAAAGACGACCTGACGGCGGCCACAACATCACTCCGCCAGTCCCTGGCGGCAGACATCGAACGGCTCAGGGGTGACCTGGGAGGCCTACAGCACCGTGTGGAGCAGGTAGAGAAGGGGCAGAAGGAGAGTTCAGACCAGGTAGAAGCCACCACGGGTCACATTGCACAGCACCATCACCTTCTCACCTCCCTCACCCGACATGTAGAAGACCTTGAAAACAGAGGCCGCAGGCAGAATATTAGAGTAAGGGGTCTCCCTGAGGGTGAGAAAACGGCGGAGGAATTACTTCATGCACTACTGCGTTTATTCAATAAGGTACTGGGACACCTACCACCAGACACCCCAATAGATATTGAACGTTTTCACAGAGCTCTTAGGCCCAGGGGACCCCCGGAAGCACCTCCGAGGGACGTCATCTGCTATCTTCTACATTTCAGTTTAAAAGAGGACATTATGAGACTGGCAAGGGACACCCCGAGACTGGTGCTGGATGGTGCCCCGATCTCCCTGTTTAATGATGTCTCCCAGCTCACCCTGCAATCAAGACGGGCACTGCGGCCCCTCACGCTGGCTCTACAACAAGAAGGACTACAGTACCGATGGCTACACCCTTTTGGCCTGCAGATCAGAACGCAACAAGGCCCGGTGACCGTCAGGTCGGGTGAAGACCTGGATGGAATCCTTCGCAAGGCTACGATTGCCAGAAGACGTACGGATAACGGGGCCGGACCCGTTGACGGTTTACACCACTGAACAACTCCCGCCACAGCGCCCTGCCCGACGGAGGCGCCCACGAGGCTCACGGCCCTCCACGCGGGGAAACACCCCATCCAGCTCCCAGGAACTTTAGCACGTTTTACACTGATCCCTCCACACGGATGATTGCTTCCTCGAGCCGGACAGGTAGACCTACGGGACGACCCAAACCTCTCCACAGGATGAGGAAAACTTTTATCAGTGATCCCGGCGGAATATTACACCGAGACCGGGTCTGTTTGTTTGCTTCTTACACCAGGCCTTAATGGCCTCGCCATGGGGTGGGCACGCACACCCCTTGTTCATTGTTTAATTCGTGTTTCTTGACGGTCGGTCACGTTTCCCTACTGAGTAGTAACGCGCCCGGTCGTGGGCACTTTTTGTGTGATAGGGTCCGACCTGCTCCAATAGGGGCGGTCCGACTGAAATTCGTCACACTCGTTACGATTACTCTGTCTAGTGGTTAATTTTTTTTTTGTATTTTTTTTGTATTTTTTTTTTCTTACGATCTTCATTGTAATTGTTTTGCATATTCATACGTTTGTTCTTCTTTGTCAATTCGCGCAGGTTCGGTGGTAGTTACACCTCTCTCGCACCCCTCACGTCAGACCCCGGTTATCTCACCTGTTGTACGTCATGACGTATGTTCCTGATTCCCTGAGGGTCCTCTCCCTGAACGTGGGAGGTTTGAACGTTCCGGCAAAACGCCACATCGCGTTACGGGAATTCCGCACTCAGAAGGTATCCGTTGCACTCTTACAAGAAACACACCTCACAGGGCCCCGGGCACCATCGCTCCGCAACCGGGACTACCCCACAGGGTTCTATAGCAACTACGCGCTAGGCAAGATGCGTGGCACAGCCATCTTATTGGCCAGGTCACTTCCATTCACCCTCAGGGACTCTGAATGCGACATTGACGGTCGTTATACCTTAGTGAAAGGGACCATAGGCGAACAACTGTACACTTTTGCTTCAGTATACCTGCCTAACAAACGGCAACACAGGGCGTTTAGGGAGATTCTCCGAGTGGTGGGGGCCTTTGCGGAGGGGATCCTTATTGTGGGTGGGGACATTAATATGGTCTTGGATCCTAAGATGGACACGTCCAAGGGGACCTCAAGCCTGGCACAGTCAGTGCTCCGCCAGACCAGACTCCTCTTGCATGAGCACAGGCTGGTAGACTGCTGGAGAGCCCAACACCCGACGGAGCGGGATTACACCTATTACAGCGCGCTTCACAGACGCTACACCCGACTGGACTACATATTTATCCCATTTCAACATGCACATTTAATCCGCAACTCGACCATTGGCACCACGACTTGGACAGATCACTCGCCGGTCATAGTGACGTTGGCGACGGCCTTATACAGATCCAAATCCTTACATTGGCGTCTTAATGAAACCCTCCTAGCAGACGTGGAGGTACTTAAAGGACTGACAGACACACTAGAGCACTACTTTGAGGATAATGTACGCCCGGACGCTCCCTCCCCGCTGGTATGGGAAGCGCACAAGGCGGTGGCGAGGGGCTACCTGATAGCACAAGGGGCGAGACTTAAGCGGGCACGAACACGTCAGTTTGAAGAACTACACGCACGCATTACTACCTTGGAACAGACCCATAAAGCCCACCTACTGGACGCGACATACACAGAACTAATGAAGCTTAAAGCGGAGCTTCACACACTCCTTAACATTAGTGCCCTTCAAAAAATACGTAGGACTAAACAACGCTACTTTGAACACGGCAATAAATGCGGTAGGCTCCTGGCCCACTCCCTTCGCAGGCAACGGAATGCCTCCTACATATCTAAGATACACGCCGGCGCACAGGCCCCATCCTCTCTACCGCAGGACATCATGACACTCTTCCATAAACATTTTCAGGAAACGTACAACCTCCCCAAACAAACGGGCACACAAAACGCGGACACCATTGACGCTTACCTTCGGCAACATCTCCGCATCACCTTGTCAAGTGACGCGCGCCAGTCCCTAGATAAACCCATAACTGGAGAGGAACTAGAGGAGGCAATTAAATTAACCCCCTCGGGCAAGTCTCCTGGCCCTGATGGACTCTCCCTCCAGTATTATAAATCCCTGCACGGACACTTGGCACAACATTGGCTGAGGGCCTTTAACTCACTCACGGAAGGCACACACTTACAAGCATCGGCTTTGACAGCTAACATCACACTTATCCCGAAACCGGGAAAAGATCCAGAGCTCTGCAGCAGCTATAGACCGATTTCCCTCCTTAACCAGGACCTCAAGCTGTTTGCGAAAATATTGGCCAACCGCTTGAAAGCACACGTTCCAATGCTGGTCCATTCAGACCAGACGGGCTTTATACCCGGAGGGAGGGCAGGGCAAACACGGTACGAGCGATAGACCTCATTCACGCAGCCACCACTGGGGACCGTGAACCGACCTTACTGCTGTCCACGGACGCAGATAAGGCGTTTGACCGGGTCAGTTGGCTGTTCCTCTCACACACATTGCGCTTTATGGGCGTAGGCACGAACATGCTGACCTGGATCAATGCTCTATACACTAACCCCACGGCAAGGGTCAACATTAATGGCGCATTATCGGCCCCCTTCCCGATCACAAACGGGACAAGACAGGGTTGCCCTTTGTCTCCACTCCTGTTTGCACTGACATTAGAACCATTTTTGCAGGCAGTGCGTTCAGATATTGATCTGCACGGTGTGGAGGTTGGGAACGGAGAACACCGGGTGGCGGCATATGCTGATGATATGCTGTTTTTTCTCCGCCAGCCGAGGATCTCCCTTCCGAAATTGCTACACCTTTTTGCCCAATATGGAGCCTTAAGCAATTTAAAGATTAACATGGACAAGTCTGAAATTCTGCCCCTCCATGTTCCCCCGGACATGAAGGAGTCCCTGGTGACGGCCTTTCCCTTCCGTTGGTGCTCTACGGGACTGAAATACTTAGGCATTATACTAACACCAGACTGTGCGACACTGTATGCAGCCAACTACCGACCGCTCCTGACGAGCCTGACTAATGACCTCTCCACGTGGTCATACCCTCATATATCGTGGTTTGGCCGAGCCGGAGTCATTAAGATGAACATACTACCGCGCCTTCTATATCTTTTTCAGACCATTCCAATACTTCTACCAGGAGTTTTTTTCGCACAACTAACTCGCACGCTCACTAGATACATATGGGATTCTAAAAAACCTAGAATAACTATGGCACTACTCACCATGCCTAAAGGCGCTGGTGGGGCGGCAGTGCCACACTTTTGGCACTATTATGGAGCGGCCCACTTGCAGCGCATACTGGAGTGGTTGACTGGCGCACAAGACAAACAATGGGTGGAAATCGAACAGGCCTGTGCGAGTTGCCCCCTGTCCGACCTACCTTGGCTACCAGCCTCCACATTACACAAAGGGATAAAAACACACCCTCTGATCAACGCTACACACTTGGAGACGCCTCAATGCTAAATTTGACCTCGCACCGTTCCCATCCCCGCTGTTACCGCTCCAACGGCTTCCGGAGTTTTCCCGATCCTTACAGCTGACAGGCCTAGCGGACCCCCCGCTGCCACCACGCCCCTGCCATTTTATAGCTGCTGGACAACCAGTTGCGTGCAGTCTGCTGCCCCTCTCCCACCCAGATTCCTTTTTGACTAGGTTCCACCACCACAGATTGATTCAACGACTACGCTCGCTTTCCACGCTTGACTCATACACGAGGACACTCACACAGTTCGAGACGATAGTGGAACGGGGCAGGTTACCCTCCCATTGCCTCTCAGCGATGTACGAGCTCATACAGTCCAAGGTTGCTTGTCCGTCCGCGGCCCGTACCGGATGGGAGAGGGAATTAGGCATACAATTTGAGGATCACCAATGGAGGTCGATCTGCTCGTTGGCCCACACCAGCTCGATGTCCACTAGGGTACAGGAAGCTAATTACAAACTACTAAACAGATGGCACAGGACACCCAACACACTTAGACACATGCCAGGAGGGGATGGCGCATCCTGCTGGCGTTGCAAAGCTCCTGCCGCCAATCCACTACATATTTGGTGGTCCTGCCCGAAACTGCAACACTTTTGGCACACTATTCATGCCCAGGTTAGTGAGGTTATGGAGCCTCAACCCCCCTTCTGCCCGGAATTTTATTTAGTGAGCCACACTGACATGATCCCAGAGGTATTTAGGAAATCGGTGGCTGTCCGCCTGTTACAGGCGGCAAGGCTGACGATACCTCAGTACTGGAAGCGCGCCGAACCCCCTCCACTCACGCTCTGGCTCCACGAGGTGGAATTTATCCGCGCCTCTGAGGAAAGGTTGGCCTATGCCAAGGGGAGGGCCGCTGAAAATGCATTAAAATGGTACTACTGGTTAATGACATGTCTGCCGAGAATGAGTCGATGCGCACAGACCCCGGGTTCTTAATCTAATACTTGCTACTGCGACACCCAGAAACCTAACGTGAACCGGTTGCCACACGGACCCGATAACTACCACCGTACACCCTGAAACCTAACGTGAATCGGTTGCCACACGGACCCGATAACTACCACCGTATAACTGTATAACTTTATTTTCTTCCTTATATGTAATGACTATCTGAAAGAAGTGACATGACTAACAATTTTTTTTTTCAACCTTAATTGGGCTACAATATAGTAGCTACATTGAACTGTAATATTTCATGTGAATCACAATAAACTTGAATATGTTAAAAAAAAAAAAAGAACTCTGGTAGACTTACCAACTCCTTAGACCTTTGTGGCTCTGGTAAGTTTTCCATCTCTGGTTAAGTACTTTACACCAGACTTTGGGCCCTATTCCACACTTAAAATAGGGATAATATAACTACAGTAGATGTTACACATACAGGTCTATTCAAAGAAAGGTGAAATCAGGAGAATGACTGGAGAAGTGAAAATTCTAGGTCAAAATAGCCAAACCAGAAAAGAATTCTCTCATATATCTCACTCTTCAAATCGGCGATTTGGTCTAGATTGTTCTCATCCCCTGCCAGTTCTGGTTTTCACCTTTCTTTGAATAACCCTAATAATGTTTCCTGTATTTATCTTATCACTGGGAATCTCTATTCCACTCTTGCCTCAAGCTGGGCTTGCAGCTCGAGTAGTGTGTTTCTCTGCTCCTCCATACTGTAAATTAACGATGAAAGAAGGCAGAAGGACTGGATTATTAGCCAAAGGTCAATACCAAATTATACATACTACATACGCTGATTCATATGAAAGAATCCCCACATGTCAATTCTTTGCACTGTTAATAAGTATTGAAGCACTGATTTGCATCATTTAGATAAATTAGGGGCAATGGAAATATAGACGTCGAAACTCCCAGTATTCTGACAATGAGAGGTGGGAGAAACGCCTTCAAGTGGCAATTGTAGAGAGATTACTTGTATAGGGAAATATAAAAGAGGTGTTGAAAGTGAGAAGGGAGTGATGTGTATTTGTTTTGCAAAGTGCTGACAGTAAATTGAAAATATTTTGTCAGACTGCTTTCATCTAAAAAGGTGGCCACAACTGTAGTGTGAAGGAAACGTCTTCTGCATGAGAAGAACTGCAACCCCCGAGGATCGTTTTGGCCTTGTTAAGCCTCATCAGAAGGGTATAGCGGATCCTATGTGCACCTCGAGAAAGGGGTCCACACCTGGATTACCCTGTACACTTATAGTGAACAAAAACAAGGTTTATGAGATTACTGAGAACTTTGTAATATTTATATATATACAGACTTTGCAACTATCCCTAATTATTAATATTTCATTCAAGAAATATGGCAGGTACTACTAACTAATAGGTTATGGGCTCTATTATATTGTAGATAGTCAATGGAGCGCCAGCGAACTGGATGTACGGTTAATCATTATACATGTCCAATAAATGTCTTCTAATCCGTTCAAAGAAAACCCCTCCTCCGGATGAGAGAAATTTCGGCGGAAGAGAGGAGATATAATAGCGCAGTATGTCGGTCCACCATAAGAGGAAAGTAAAGCGGTCGTAGTCCTACTCACATTCTATTGAGCCTAACCTTGGCTCTAGGATGGATAGCAATTATGGGTCTTCAAAAGATGTTCAGGTGCCCATATACCTGCAATAGGATTCTTCAAATGCTTTCCCCTGCAGTGGATCAGAAAAATACCAACGCACTTTCTGGTGCAATACCGTTTAAAAATAATGGTAAAGTGGGTATTCATATATGGTTACACTCACATGTTAATGAGCCGCATTGGCTCCAAGATGTCGCATGGGAATATTAATGCAATTTCAAAACCTTCTCTTAATCACGTTACAGGAAGCAGCAGTAGTTTAAAAATAAAAATAAATTTATTGATACATACAATATATTACCAGAACGCGTTTCGCTCCTCAGAGCTTCTTCAGCTGGTATCACTGGTCTTATGTCTGCTGCTTCCTTATATACTGTTTAAAATGTCCCATTTAGTCATTCACAATTCACATCAGATGAAAGTCATTAAGACAATTAAAAACAATTAAAAACAATTCAATCAATTAAAAACAATTAGGATCACATGTAACTATTTATTGATCAATCTAGTGGGCGCCTGCGCATCTGTGCTGTCTCTCAGTGTGGAACGCATGATCATTAACCTTGATTGCATAAGCAATCCTAATGAATCCCTAATGAATCATCCGGCCAGAATATTAATAATGCAATCGCTCTATTGGATAGTGTTAATTGGATAGCATAACCTATACATAGCATTCAAACCCCTATTTATTAAGCTACAGTGAACCTGCTATCACAGGATCACTTTAAAACGGAATGCAGGGCATCTGTCAGCCCCTAAAGTCCTTTGCTGAATGGCTATTTGCTCAATTGATGTTTTCATCGTACACACCTAGTATCGAGTTCAGAGGTTGCATGAATTGTCAAATAATATTAAAGAAATATTCCTGTAGTGTTCATTGTACCCTATATTTTCTATGTACTGCACCATCATTGTCTTTAGATCTTGGAAAAGATTTGCCAAATAATGTCAGTTTTGTTTACCGTTGTAATTAATTATATAGAGCAGTGGTTCCCAACCCCGCGGTCATAAAAAAACCCTAAGAGGCCAGAGTTTAAGGATTCCCTTGGGGAAATGCAGACTGATTCCTGCAATCACTGAGCAGCAAATCCGATCACCTGTGCTGTGATTCACATATCTGGAAAGCCTGGCCTGTTAGGCCCCGTTCACACTGTGCGATTTATCACGCGGATTTTGCCGCGACGTCGCAGCGAAATCCGCGCAACGTCGCACTGTGTAGCTTCTCCAATGCATTTCAATGGAGCTGTTCACATCTTGCCGCGTGACGTCGCGCGTCGCAGAAGCATGTCGCTGGCACATGACCCTTTTTTTGCTATTTGCTATCTGCGATTTTGCGATTTGTATTGTTGGTGCTTTGCAAAAATCACACAAAACAGCGATGTCGCGCGACATTATCGCACCATGTCGCGAATATGAAAATCGTGCGACTTTCAAATCGCACAGTGTTAACGGGGCCTAAGGGGTACTTGAGGACCGCGGTTGGAACCACTGATATAGAGGGTTGGAAGTAAGTATACACAGAAAAAAGACACGCCCTATATTTAGTTGTTTATTTGCAATGTTAAAATCAGTAAGACATCTCAATCATTTCAATTATTTATTAACAGGTTATTGAGAAATAGTTTTTGTTTCATTAGGCTTCCTGTAAAGCAGTGTTTTCCAAAACTGTCCTCAGGACCCACTGACAGGCCAGGTTTGCCAGATATCTGAAGCACGGCACAGGTGACATAATTTGCTTCTCAGTGCTTGCAGTATTCAGTCTGCATTTCCCCAAGGTGATCTTAAGTGGGTCCTGAGGACAGGAAACACTGCTGTAGACCGTAGTTGGCACTGGGGGGAAAGAGGAGCTAAGCTGTAGCGACCATAGTTAGATAAACATAGCCAGAACTGGCACCAACTGTACAGTATCTAACAGATGCTGTGTTTCTGTTTCTCTGCAGTTATTTCAATCGTACTTTCCCACTTTCGCTTCTCTGGTTGGAGGTGGTGTATTGCCTAAATACAGAAAACGAAGCCGATTTGTGTCAACTGATGATTAGCTTTATTGACAATTAGTATCAACAATATATGTCAAAGTATTAGACTAATGTCAGATGAACGCAGTGTGAGCGCACTCTGTGTGCGTGCATAACGGACAGACGTACTGACGCAAGATTCTGTAGACTCCACATAGTCTGTTTTTTTTGACGTACGTAGAACAAAAAGGGAATTATGGGAAACAAACAAACAAAATTAATATGAAAAATTATAAAAATTGGAAAATGATAAGAAAAGGCATTTTGTGTGTCAAGGTGCAGGACGTCGCAAATGCACTCCGTCTGAATTCGTGTCATCACGCACACAGAACGCTATGCAGACGAGGCGTACTCTACGCGTCTGTCTTAGCGATTTTACGTTCTTGCCTAAATTGCATCCGTTTGCCAACTGCGTGGTGAGTCTGCACTTCGGTGCGCAGGTACTTTGTGTGTGGGTCTCTAGCGATCATGATTCTATGCTACAACGGACGTTAACCTGTGCGGCAACAAGGACGTGATAACTGCGTTCGTCTGACGCGGGCCTTAGGTATTTACATAAGAAACCTCAATAAAACACCAATTCCATAAGAAACCTCAACGACATCCCTTTGAATCATCACTACAGGTATTCTACATATGGAACTCAAATCATCACATATGTCAATCAATCAAGCCTCATTGTAGGAAATTACATAGCAGAGCTCCACTACAAGAAAATTACACGTGGAACTAAAAACACATCAAGCATGTTAGTCAATCACAGCCTCACTGTAGGAATTCACAAATGTATTGAGCGTCAAATATAAATGGCGTTAACTTCTGGTTAGTATCAACAATAACATAAACATAAATGGTATTAAACTCTGGTTAGCAACAATGGCTACACAAGTGTAGATGATATTAGCTTCTGGTCTACGGTAATATAAACGTAAATGATATTAGATCTTGATTAATATCAATGATAACTCAAAATGTAAAGTATATTAGTTTCTGAATAGTATTATTGATAACATAGAACCAATCACCGAAAAGGTTGAAGCTTTCATCTTTGCCAACGCCTTGGTTGGGAAGCTTTGTTGCGGCCAGACAGGAGCCCCATTTGGGAAAAGTAGCCATGAGAATGCATCCACTCTAAGGTATTAGACTTCTTCCTTTAATCGTGCAGTCTCTCACCTTTTTATATCATCTTTAAAACAATAGAGTATATTTTCAGTAATCTGCATTGATTTACACAAGTAGGAGTTGCCTTCCGTTGTACGCATACAAACGCTAGCCAGACGTTTAGCACCTGCAAGGAACAGACACACTCCCTTCTTATTAGAAAGAAATCAAATCCATTCCAATAGCATCCTCCCAAGAGTAAGGTTAGCAATAGGGTTATACATTGTCTTTATATATATATATATATACGAAAACAAGGTTATTTATCTTGTTCAGATCACAAACCTTCATGTTTCAGTCACTTCCACAAGATGTTGACTGCTAATTCTCAATTGAATGTGTGTCATGATTCGAAATACATCAACTCCATATGTCCTTTAATTATGAGAGACAACAGTCAATACCCAACCAATCACCTCTTAAATCAGGTGGGTAACATGTATCCTGCACAGGATTGCTAGATCGGCCATGTTTTCCTGGACACATGTAATTTATTCATGCTAATGGGCATTGAATGAAAAAGGCCACCCGCAACATATACTGCAGGTACTATAACAATAAGGAATCCCAGGTGACCTGCCTTTATTTCTTTCCTGCAATATATGAATTATACATATTGCAGGGCAGCACTTTTCCCTGTGCTCCCCCCCCTACAGAGCCGGCCCAAACCACTGTGCTGCCTGGAGCGATGGATGAAATCCCCCCCCCCAAACAATTGTGACATATATGAGTGTATCACAGAGCTCCACAGCAATAAAACTCACAGTAATGTACGGTGTGTATGAGGGAGGGTGTCACAGAGCTTCACAGCAATAAAGCTCACAGTAATGTGTGGTGTGTATGAACGTATCAAAGCGCTCCACAGCAATAAAACGCTGCTCCACAGCAATAAAACTCACAGCAATGTGTGCTTTGTATGAACGTATCACAGAGCAGCACAGTAATAAAACTCACAGTAATGTGTGCTACGTATGAGCGTATCACTGAGCTAAACAGCAATAAACTCACATTAATGTGCGGTGTTTATGAGTGTATCACAGAGCTCCACGACAATAAAACTCACAGTAATGTGCGGCTGTGCTCCATGTGTGAGTTTTTAGAGCTGCGGCATGTGTCAGATACTTTGTTACATTTTCCCGGGAACCAGAGATCCACAATAAGAATCCCCCCCCCCTCGCTCTTCAAGTTCTCCCGGTGGCGTCTGCAGTTTATGTACTTTGTTATGGGGAGACCGCAGCCTGCACATTAATGATCACAATGCACCAAGCTTTCCTTTGTAGGGCGCACAGCAATTAATCAGTCAAGGAAATGTGGACCGGAAGCTACGGTAGCAAATATAGAAACCGATCTCAATATATGAAGGATCGGTGTTTTCACAGTATCGGGGTGTTAAAAGTCTGCAAACTACCAATAGAAACACTTATATTGTTATGTTATTAGTAAAGCTCGCTGCGGCAGATTTTTGGGCAGCCCCCCAGTTTGGGAAACCCAACTAAACTTTTGCTGGCAACAAAGCATCAGCAATGTACTACTTCTGACGCGCGCTTAGGAAAACATATCTCATGGTCCTGTTGCTCGTTCGGAAGATTTGAATCATCTGGCGCCGCGGCTCCTGCTCCAGATTCTCCATTGTATCTCACACAAAGAGCGTCCCGCATGCTCTGGCGAGGCAGCCAATCAGCAGAGAGCAGGGTGATCCACTTTGCGTCCAGAGAGAGGGGAGGCAAGAGAAATCAGGGGCAAGTAACGTTTGAAAGCCCAGGGTATATAATATATAACAGTCTTTTTCTATATTTACAGGATATGTAATGCAGCACGTGTAAATACACACTCTAATCTAGTCTTCTGCCTTTGATAGATTATATTTAAAATAGATTGCACACATTGAAACGATTTGACATTAATCACCTGAGCTCAAACATCCAATAAATCGTGATAATATTTTGCAGCCTGGCCCCCTGCCATGATCTTTATACTTAATAGCTCAAGGTAAATATAATCAGATTATTCCTTCTATTATCTAGGGGAGACGCAGGAAAGAAAGGCTGGGTTGTAAATAAGGGTACTGTTTTAATCACTATGAGACACTTCTACAGCTGGGTGAGATTCAGGTAGGATACTATTTATCTTCTTAATAACAATGATTTATGCTCAACTAGATAAGACAAAGATTTTCTTCTTAAAGGCATATTATAGGTTGTTTAGGCCATCAGGAGCTTGTTTTTTCCTTCTTCCTCCCTATTTTAAGCTGCTCTCCATAGCAGATCTCTCCTCTCCATCCTAAATCATGCGGTGCTGGACAGTTTTCCAGGATTTTAGTCTGCATGCAGATGTTATTTTATGACCAGTCCACACATACTTAGTGATGGCTGATGGTGTGCTGGCAGGAGTCTCGAGGAGAGACATGTTGCCGCATGGAAGTATCTGCCCTCACACGGCTTAATCCCGCGCTCTTCATCTCTTGGTCTAGCTGGCCACATGTGTGTGGGCACGGTCAGCCGGCGGCTGAAAAAAATAGTGTAGCGGCACCGATGTGGCTAAAAAAATAGTGCAAGTGCTGCGCAGCGCCATTGCCAGCTTCAAAAATTTGCCTCTCCAAAGAAATCGACCACTTGGAGCCCTTGCTCCAACTGGCTCCATTGACAGGCCGGCCCTGGCCAACTATATGAAATAGTAATATGACACCAAGAAAACACAGCCAATCTGGCAAACCTAACCCTGCACTTTCAGCTTGTTTCATAATAACCTTTGTGTGTGTAAGATGATCTTAGACTACTTTCCTCACCCGCAAAAGGCTGCCTGGTCCCTGCAGCTGTCCCCTCAGAGCCATCAGGTAATCGGGGACAACCATAATAGTATGAAAGAGTGCAATCTAAAAAGACATAATCAGAAACACTTCATGGTGCAGCCAGTTATTATCCGCACATATTCAAGGCCCCAATGAATCACACTCACAAGATTCAATATACAAGCAGGCACATCAATTATGCTGTTACCACTCTAATCAGGAATTCCCAGCCTCAATCCGGTTCACCCCGCCGCCACAGGACAGACTATGAAAAACTGCTCCAATTTAAAAGATATAATGGTATTTACAGCAATAAAGTTAAAAATAGAAATTTATTTATGTAAATACCATTAAATCTTTCATATTTTATACTATTGTGGTGTTGTCAAGAAGAGATGCTAGAGGGCAGTTGCAAAGGTTATATGACTGTTGTATTCCTCATCAGTGACATCGCAGTTTTCTGTGTTTGTAAACAGGGACAACCAGATAAGGTTCCATTGGCTTCAGGGGGCCCGAGCACCCGGCATCCCTGCCGCTGGATGCCTGGGCTAGTCCCCTTGGAGCAGCAGGGCCCCATGCAATTGTACTGGTTGTCCCCTCCCCGAGTGGCAGCCTACAGTTAAAAAGCAAGGCATCATGGCTCCGTGCGGATTCAGCCACCTTACAAACATAGAGCCATCAACCGAAAAAGGCAAATTTGTGTAAACCGGACTTGATCAGACCCTAATTAAAGTGCTCATCCATGTCTAAAACCAGTGAAGGATTGCTAAACTAATGAGAAAATGAATAGTCATTGGAAATTTATATTCTGTGTCTCTTAGTATGCTGTCAGGGCTCGCGCCGTCTCCGCTACAGGAAGACCCAAACTGGTGCTGCTCCGCTGTGAAAAAAAACAGACAGCATCTTTCCTGCCTTGCCCTGCCTGTTCCAACTCTCCTGCACCGCAAGTGCGCTCTCTCATAGCCCTGGACTTCCCTATTTACCAGAGACACACCCCTTCCTCTGGGCCTCTGCATTGCTAATTATGCTGCTGTCTGCAAAGCAAGAGTTCTATTCCCTATGGTCTTGTTTTCCCTGAGCCTCTGGCCATGTTCCCGCTACGCTACCAAAAGTGTTAAAGCTCAGCACCCAGCCAGCCCTTTTCCTGTCCCGCCGGTCTGCAGTGTCTTGTCTCCTGTGAGTCTCCTATTGTGTTGCCCTCCATGTTTGTGTCTATACCTTCTCCTTATTCTTGCCTCAGTCTACCCTGCCCTCTGTCGTACCTGTATCCCTTCTCCGGTCAGCCCCATTCCTGTCCTGCTCTTTTCCATTGTTCTACAGTTATAACCATACCAGTGTGATGTTTAGTTGTCTATACATAATAAATCCCTGTTGGACCCCATAAAGTATCTCCCATGTGTCACTACACCCTTGGGCTCATACCTTTGTCCCCTGGGCCACCTGTGCTTGACATGTACATTGTCAGGTTTTTATTGTCTTTGAATTGAAATTGGCGAGTCAGAGATTACAGGAGGGAGAGGTTATGGGGAAAGTTGTTAATGATGCGAAAACATGGATAAGAGACAATATTTGGTGGGAGGGACATGGGAAGGAGAGGCAGCAAAATGGGTTTCACCCACAAGTTGCCGGATATCCTTGCAACGACCTGGGCTGTAATGATTCATGCATGATTCACAGCACTTAGATTGCGATAGTCAAAATACCGTGTGGTGACATTTAATGTGAAATAATCATTGACTTTGTAGTAAAATTATGTAAAATTCTTAGTCGTTTATTGACCTGCCTCAGGTGAAACATTAACTACAATTTATGAAAGACATCACTGCAAGTCACTTAAAGTATTATAATGGAAGTGTTATCAAGTTAGGCTATAAATGGTTACTTCATCAAGACCTGCATCACTACTCATGGTATCAATTAAGTAACTTTCAAAAATCTTTAAATTCTAAAAACCATAAACGGACACTCTGCACATTCTGATCACTTTAGAATTAAGTGTCCAGGATGTGGAGTGCCCCCCCCCTCCAGCACCCATCTGGTGCAAACGCTGGATTAAGCGGAGGAGTTCCCTCCACCCTCACCAGCAGCCGGGATTTGAATTACCTGGTTGCTGGTCACCAGGTTGGTCACTGGTGACGTCAGCACACAGAGGCATCACCCTCTATCAGACTGCCTGCAATGGCAGGCGGTCTGAGAGAGGCAGCCATTAGATCGGTTTTGGCCATGCGCACGCAGCTCTTATCCATCATTCCTGTACAGGCGCTAGTCCTGAGCGAAGCACAATTTGAGATGGGCAAAAAAGGTGGAGACATATTTAGAGTATTTGTCAGGAACCCAGGAAGGTGAAGGGCTGGAACCCAGGGAACGAGGCTGGAGTATATTATATGCACACAGGCCCGGGTAGATAGAAGTCCAGGAACAGGCTGAGGTCGGGGTTGGAGAAGTTCACGTGGTAGGGGTCACAATCGAGATTAGTACACAAGCAAGCCATAAATATAGAGAACAAGGTAGCAAGGAGAGAGGAACTGCTGCAATACCGGAGCAAGGTGCAACTGATCTGACTTTTATTCGGATAGCTCCTCCCTTCTATTGGGTAGCCGCTGATGTCATCGACGTGCGCTTCGGGCCCAGCCGCCATATTGATGGAGCCCAGCGTTGTCGGATATAATCTCTGCACGTGAATACAACACGTTATATATTGGACTTATCAGCCAAGCCTCCAATATGTCTATATTGGACTTACTGGACCTATCTCGGCAGTTGCCTCCAATATATCAGGGATTATTATTTCATAAGAAATCCATACGAGACACAAATATCAATTGTTTATATTTCTTAGAATTTCTCCTGAATTCTTTTAATTGTCTGTGTTTTGCTTTGAAAAATACAATAATCAATAATCGGATAAAAATATATATATATTTATTACGTATACAAAAAAAATTCAAATCTCATATCATAGACAAAGATTTATAAACCACAATCCATCGGCATATAAAAACTAGCTTCACAATATATGTATCTCCTGTTAGTAACTGCATATATGATTAATATCATTTACCTTATCAGTTAGTAACTAATACACAAATTGTTAATAAACATTTCTGCTTAATACAACATGCATTTCCCAGCAAGCAATGTTTAACCAGCCAGCTCTTATATATATATTCCTCTCTATGCTACATGGATCAACAAAAGATGAGCTAATTTAATGATAAGTAATAAAAACTTATTTAGTGAATCCTCCCCTAATCCCGAGAATTAAACTTCTAATCTTTTGCTTTTATTTTGTAGTTATATAATTCTTTGCTTATTAATTATAATCACAGTAATTTCCAAATTCAATATATATTGGTATCAATCTTACAACATTTCTTTTAGAAATAAATCCTTATATCCACTTCTTCATATTTCTATCTGCAGAATAGAAATACTTAGAATTTTTGGAGTTACCCAGTATCTGAGAAATCTCAGTCTACGTTGCAAGAATATCTACAAATATATATAATTACATTAATTCCTTAATTTCATACATTACCTGTCCAATTTGGATTTTGATAAATCTGCCTTGGAATTCCTGATGTAATATTTTTGGAATGTGTGAAGATTATCGATATCAGATAATCAAAGCATGTGAGTTAGAGATTTGGTGAGAGTCAGAGATTTGGTGAGAATCTTGATTGCCTCATGTCTTGGGATCTGCCTGCATCGTGGTGTGAGTCTGAGTGTTGGAATCTTCGACTCTCAGAGGGTCATGTGTAATGCATTTCGGTGTGAGTCTCTGAATGCTGGAATCTCGGACTGATTTGCAACCAACATTGCCGCTTATTATAGTCAATTTGACGTCACTAGCAATATTATTGGTACATCAAATCTAATATTTACTATCCTCTAGAGGGCAGTATTGAATTCTTAATTAATTCCACTATTTCTTTTTAATATTCTTATCTCGGGTCAAAGTTCAATCTGACGTAACAAAGAACCTCTCTCTCAGTCACTAGACACTGTGTCTCTACCTGTCATATCTAATTTATATCCCTACTCCCTTTTGGTTACTTATTGAATCTTTATCAGCTGGATTCTTTTCCAGTTAACTCAACAAAATCTTTTCTTTAGTAAATTTTATTATTTACCAATTATATACTTTCTACAATATTTATTGGAGTATATATTTCCTACTGTAAATATAATAAAATATACCTTGATTATAAACATATATTTTTTGAATATATCTCTATATTACAGAGATATTAACTCTTATTCCTATACCCAAAAGACAAAAGCTTTTTTAAAAGTTTTAAAAACTTAAGACAGACCAATAAATTTAATTATAACACGTCTTAGCACTTAACTCTAGCATTATCACACAAAAACATTCTAGGTTCCTTCATGTCTGGCACTTCTAAAAAAAATATAAAAGACTTCACCCAGGAATGAACTCTGTAAAAAAAATCTCGTTCATTTCTAAACCTAGAAAAAATTAAAAGAAAAGACTGTCTTTAAAAACAAAATGGCTACAGACATCCATTTTAATTTTTCCTTTCTGTAATATACCCGACAGCGTGCACGTCGTGTCTGCAGCCTGGAGCTCCGTGGGATACCCACAGCTGTCGCCAGAGGAGCCAGCGTCTGACCACCCCGGGGACCGAAGCCACACCGAGGAGGTGAGCTAGGCTGTCCCTGTGCCGGCAGATCGAGTGATCACCGCCCCAGCTGCATCCCAGCAGCGTGGGTCATCATCCTGGGGAGACAGGGGCGCAGCTACATTTGTCACTGGCGAGCCTGCGGCCTTGATAGTATTCCTTTAAATCGGGAGTCAAACTTGGCTATCCAGATATTTTGGAACAACATCTCTCATGATGCTGAATCCTTCATTAGGTTGGAAGAAGTAGTTCCAAAATATCTGGAGGGCTAAGGTTTCTGATCCCTGCATTAAATTATACATTTTGTTGATTCTAGGTTATTGCCTTGCTCCTTGATCTTATTATGGTCTATTCTCTTATCTGCTACTTTCATGTAACCTGTTTTCCATTGAATGCCCATGTTCCTTACTATACATGTGATATTGTATGACTTACAGTGGCAAGAAAAAGTATGTGAACCCTTTGGGATTACGTGGAGTTTTGCATAAATTGGTCATAAAATGTGCTCTGATCTTCATCTAAGTCACAACAATTTGAAAAACACAGTCTGCTTAAAATAATACAACACAAACATTATATGTTTTCATGTGTTTATTGAACATAACATGTAAACATTCACAGGGCAGGGTGGAAAAAGGTATGTGAACCCCTAGCCTAATGACTTCTCCAAGAGCTAATTGGAGCCAGGAGTGAGTCAACCTTGAGTCCAATCAGTGTGATATTATTGGATGTGTTGCTGAAAGCTGTCCTGCCCTTTAAAAACACATACCAATTTTGTGTTTACTGGTTTCAAGAAGCACTGCCTGATGTGAACCATGCCTCGCAGAAAAGAGCTCTCAGAAGACCTACGATCAAGAATTGTTGACTTGCATGAAGCTGGAAAGGGTTACAAAAGTATCTCCAAAAGCCTCGATGTTCATGTGTCCACGGTAAGACAGACTGTCTACAAATGGAGAAAGTTCAGCACTGTTGCTACTCTCCCTAGGCGTGGTTGTCCTGTAAAGATGACTGCAAGAGCACACCGTAGAATGCTTAATGAGGTAAAGAAGAATCCTAGAGTGTCAGCTAAAGACTTACAGAAATCTCTGGCACATGCTAACAGTTTTGTTGACACATCTACAATAAGGAAAACATTAAACAAGAATGGAGTACATGGGAGGACACCACGGAGGAAGCCATTGCTGTCCAAAAAGAATATTGCAGCGCGTTTGAAGTTTGCAAAAGAGCACCTGGATGTTCCACAGCACTACTGGCAAAATATTCTGTGGACAGATGAAACCAAAATTGAGTTGTTTGAAAAAAACACACAACACTATGTGTGGAGGAAAAAAGGCACAGCACACCAACATCAAAACCTCATCCCCACTGTAAAACATGGCGGAGGGAGCATCATGGTTTGGGGCTGCTTTGCTGCCTCAGGGCCTGGACGGATTGTTGTCATTGATGGAAAAATGAATTCCAGAGTTTATCAAGACATTTTGCAGGAAAACGTAAGACCATCTGTCTGCCAACTGAAGCTCCGCAGAGGATGGGTGATGCAACAGGACGATGACCCAAAGCATACATGTAATTCAACAAAAGAATGGCTTCAACAAAACAAAATACGCCTTCTGGAGAGGCCCAGTCAGAGTCCTGACCTCAACCCGATTGAAATGCTGGGGCATGACCTTAAGAGAGCGATTCACACCAGACATCCCAAGAATATTGCTACACTGAAACAGTTTTGTGAAGAGGAGTGGTCCAAAATTACTCCAGATCGTTGTGCAGGTCTGATCTGCAACTACAGGAAATGTTTGGTTGAGGTTATTGCTGCCAAAGGAGGGTCAACCAGTTATTAAGTCCAAAGGTTCACATACTTTTTCCACCCTGCACTGTGAATGTTTACATGTTCTGTTCAATAAAAACATGAAAACATATAATGTTTGTGTTGTATTATTTTAAGCAGGCTGTGTTTTTCAAATTGTTGTGACTTAGATGAAGATCAGATCACATTTTACGACCAATTCATGCAAAACTCCACGTAATCCCAAAGGGTTCACATACTTTTTCTTGCCACTGTAGCTAAGATAAGGGTTCACGTCTTCACCTATTTATATAATGGGTTTAATAATTAGCAGCAGCAAGAGTTCTGGGAAACGGTAGATGTGGGGACGCTGCAAAACCTGTGTTTTCACCTAATTTTAAAACAAAAAAAAATACATTTTGTAGATGCTGTTAGCAGCTCTTGACCGATTTTATTCAAAGGAAAAAGGGGGAGGGGATATTTTTTAGTAGACTGTCACTTTAATGAAATTGATATTGCTAAAAGTAGAACATAGACCTTCTGTGGGAACCCTTTTTGGGTTTCCCTGTTTTATATATATATATACAAAATACATCAATAATAGCTTGAAGTGCCTCAAATTGTGGGTGAACCTCAGGAGCTCTGAGTTTGTAATGTCGTCCTTTAGCGTTTAAGCTGTAGAATTCAGAGCATAATTTTTACTGCTTAAAGGATGTGTTTTCCGTGTGAAAATTAATTTCATTCTGACATGAACTCTCCTGTGAGATTAAAGCCTATGCTTATCATGGAAAGAAGATCTCGGCTTTCATTTTAAAATAATACATTACATTTGTAGTGTTCAGTGACTCTAAATATATTCCATCATATACTATCTACATCATAATTCTCTTTAAATATTTCAAAAGGCTTCACAAATAATGACTCTTTTTATCTGCAAAACAGGGAAGTGTAAGAATCTTATGTGTTTTACAGCTGATCACTTAACTCTGTAATATGATATCAATGCTCTTTCTCTGTACAGACCAACAGAAAATCTCTTCTGTGAACGAGGAAGATAACCAGGAGGAAGCTGAGTAGCCAATAATTTGCGCACCTCAATGGGACTTGCGAACCTAGCATACGCAAGTTCTGTAGCGCATATGCAGAACGATGGAATGGAGCAAGTGCGCATGCTCGCTAACGTGATTGGTCTCACAGATGGTGACGTTGGCACTGCCAACGAACTAGTAACTAGCAAATCAAATTCCCCAGCTGCTGTGACGCTGTGTGGGATGGAGGAAACTGCTCCACTTCTCCCAGCTTTTTAGCCAGAGAGGAGAAGAAGGGAGGAGACTGTACTCATCCTGGACACTTTACTTATCCTGACCACTTTATATATTTAGAGTGTTCCTTTAACATCTGCATCCAAAGTTAGTGTCTTGATATACATATCTGTGGGTGGAATAGAGAGGTTAATGGTGAGATAATAATGTTTAACTGCTCGTGCACAATTGTTCCCTTAGGCTGCTGTCAGACGATTGCGCACAGTGCATCCGTTTAAACAAATGCACTTTCTAACGGATGAGATTGTGGTTACATCATATCAGTTAGTTATGACTGACGTTGAGAGAAAAAAAAACTGTATTGTATCCGTTAGTTATGACTGACATTGAGAAAAAGAAACTGTATGCAAGGGTTTCTCTAAGTCCGTTGTAGCTTTTTCACGTCAATGCCATTTTGGCGTCTGTTGCAACATGCGTTGCCTGTGCGTGAACAAGTACGCACGGGCTTCTTTGTGTTGTTCTCTATTGACTCCTTTGAAAAGCTACGACGGACAGCAAACAGTGCAATCAGACGGACGCAAAAAGTGCGCTCGTGTGACCGCAGCCTTAGCGTCTCACTGTTAAGTGTTAACGTCTCAGTTGTGATCTGGCCCCAGATTTACTTTAACAACCACTAGAATGACCCTTTAAACCATGATCACATGGATCACAGTAAATATTTGTTTTTGTGACTTTACAATTGTTCTGACCTTTCATGTGGTATTCCTTGCCACATTTTATCTTTTGGTGAACTTCTGACCTTTAGGCCCCGTTCACACTGTGCGATTTGAAAATTGCGTGTTTTTCGAGGGATTTTCTTATTTGCGACCTTGCGCGACGTCGCGATTTTGAAAAACACCACCAATGGAAATCGCAAAAAAAGGGTCATGTAGCAGCGACATGCTACCGCGACATGCGACATCGCGTGACGTTGCACGGCAAGATGTGAACAGCTCCATTGAAATGCATTGTAGATGCTACATAGTGCGACATCGCGTGGATTTTGCCGCGATTTTGCGGCAAAATCTGCGCGATAAATCGCAGTGTTATCAGCTTAGTGATGTTTTTTTTTTTGGCTTCGTTTCAAATCAAATTCATGGGGCCTATTCCATTGCTACTGCAAAAAAGGAGATGGCAAGTATAAAAATCTGCTCTTCCAGATGTTACTCACCGTCTTCCTTTTACCACACCTATTCCAGGGTAGGTGCTTTATTAGTGCCTGACCCAGGCACAGGCACAGTCTGATACCAGCAGCACCGCTGCGTGACGCAACAGGTATCAACTCCTGGAGTCCATAGTATTCCATGAAGCTCAGCACTTCCCAGCTGTGATCTTACACCATTGGGATCGAGCCAGAGCCACAGATAAATCAGGAGGGAGATCGAGAACTATTTGTTCCCGTTCTTACTCTGCTCCCAGCGAGAGGAAGTGGCGGATTGTGCCACTGCGGGTTGAACAATAACTAAGGGTTTTTGCAAATGCAAAATCACTTTATACCAGCTTTTAGGAGTCAGTATTTCTTATAGAAATACGAGCTCCAGACGAGAAGAATCAGCTACCTTGGAATAGGTTTTTCTTCTCATTCTAGGTGCAAATTAGAAACATAGAAACATAGAAAAATGTCGGCAGATAAGAACCTTCCGGCCCATCTAGTCTGCCCAATTACATGGATACTTTACCTGGATTTATCTTTTGTTTAGGATAGCCTTATGCCTATCCCATGCTTGCTTAAATTCAATTACTGTTTTGGCCTCTACCACTTCAACTGGAAGACTGTTCCATGTATCCACCACCCTCTCAGTAAAATAATGCTTCCTGATGTTACTTTTAAACCTTTGCCCCTCTAATCTAAGACTATGTCCTCTTGTTTTGCTACTTTGTTTCCTTTTAAATATACTCCCTTCCTCTACCTTGTGGATTCCCTTTACGTATTTAAATGTTTCTATCATATCTCCTCTGTCTCGTCTTTTTTCCAAGCTGTACATAGAATTAACCCCTCCTATACAAGGCATATGAGTTGGTAAATTAATTGCAGTAGAGAAGCGCTAGGCTCGAGTTGCAAGCAGGGCCAGATTTACATCTCAGGAGCCTGTAGGCAAAGAAATCCCCCAAAAAAGTGCCAAAACTATTTTAATTTTTGTTTTGGGGAAACAAAAAAAAAATTTTTTTGAAAAACAGTTTCCCGCTGCGCTCATATCAAAAGAATGGGCCTGAAAATGAAGCAAAAATGGAGCAGAATTTTAGGGCTCGTGTTAACCCCTTCACTGCTGAGGCATTTCACCGCTGTGTGCTGAGCTCATTTTTACAGCTTTCGCTCATCATGTCTAAACGCGATTTGAAGCCACATTTTATTATATGGCCCAGACATATTATATATCTTTCTTTCCGGCAGACTCCACAGATTCATAATATATCATTTTTATATGTATACGTCATGTCCTGCCTGTATATTATGACGAAAAATGCAATAAAAATTGAATTTTTAATCATCTGCAGCGTGTAAAGTGTTTTTTTTCACATTTTATCACGTGAGAGTTTGCGGTTATATTTTCTATGTGGTGCGCTTGTACAAAAATTAGAAATGGGGACTTGTTACATTTTTTGGGGGGGAATTACGTGATTTTTAGCAAACGCACCCCATACAAAAAAATCATTAGTGCAGCATCATTGTTCACATTATAATTGAAATGTGAACAATATTGCTGCATTAATAAAAACAACACACAAAAAAAACATGTTTTTTTTTTGTTTTTTTATAAATTTATTTAGTATTTTTATTATTTATTTTTTTACTTTTACTGCCACGGTTCTGGAGATAACGGGGTTCAAAGGAACCCCTATCTCCACCAGGTGATTTCCTTGCGAAATCCCAGGGCAGCTAGGGGTTCCCCGGCTATCTGACGCTATGCGTGATGACGTCGGGCAGTGAGGGGGGAACCGGGGGTGGAGCCACCATCCAAGATGTTGGCCCCCACCGGAGCTAGGCCGCACTTCGGCGCCGCAAGGTGCTGAAGTGCGACCCGGCGCTTGAGGGGTTGAAGCCAGGCACCACTTAAAAGGGAGACTCTCCCCTTTAAAGCGGTGCCTGGCTTTTGGCGCTGCTCCTTACCGATCGGGAGGGAGAGGGATCCGAACGGATCTCCCCCTCCCTTCCAGGCTATCTCCCAGGGGGTCGCCTGGAAATGACATCATCGCGCATGGCGCAATGACATCATTTACGTCGGTAGGAGCTTGACTTCAGCATCTGAGGACGCTGAAGTCAGAACGCCGCGGGACCCCAGACAGAGAGGTGAGTATCTCTGCCGGGGGTCCCGCACAGCATATGACGTATGGGGCATGTCCTCAGCATGTAACGTGCGTCAATGAGGACATGTCCCACACGTCCTCAGCAGTGAAAGGGTTAAACAAGCATAAATAGTAGCCTAAACTTTATTTCTATCAAGAATACTCCAGCATATGGCAATAAATTCTGTCTTTATTCCATCAACATAGCAGAACAACGTTTCGACCTGCAACCAGGTCTTTGTCAAGTCTACTAAACATATCTCCACACTAGGAACCTGCGAATCATAAATTTTCGCTCGAATCGAATCTCGAATCGAATTGGCTGTTAGGCTCGAACTCGAATCGAATATCGAATCGAAAAATTAAGAAAAATTTCGCTTTCGAGCATTTCGTGTACGATAAAGCCTGGATAGGTATGCTTTGTTTATGCATGCAGGTTCAGCTGGCGTTACAGCTGCAATCTAACAGAAGGGCTTAATATAATAGCCTATAGCAAAGTACATTCATCATAAAAATCAAACTTAAAATAAAAACTTCAATAATTCAATTACAAGCGTAAATTATTGCAACTTTGCAAGCTTTATTGAAATGATTTTAATAACCATAGTAAATTACAAAGTAACATTAGGGCTAGGTAGGGCTGTATAGCCTTTATTTAGCCTTCCTCTATAAGTTTTATAATTTTTTTAACTTTAGTCTAGTTTACTTGAGAGACGTGCGATGAGGTCAATCAATGGCTGGTGAGGCTGGTCAGAGCCAGATATACACAGACAGATATTAACTAACTTTCTGCGGTTTGTGTTTAGTTGTAAAACTAAATTATATTTTACTCATTCACTGTACCAACATATATTATTTTTCTCACCATTAATTAAATGGCCTTTCTAAAGATACCATTATTTTCGAACAGACACGTGGCTGCAGACCTCCTGAGCAGCAGCCGCCTACGCGATTTCCATAGCGGAGAAGCATACAACCGCTATGCAAATTGCATAGGCTGTAAAAGAATGCGCATACAGGAAAGGGCAGACTGGCAGAGGACAAAGCCAACAGTGGGGGAGTGCGAAGCAGGAGGAGGTGAGTTTCTTTTATTATTTTAACGCTGGCTTAATGTCAGGTGACCGTGAGGCTCTGCCTCACCTGCCTAAGCTGACGGCACGGCACGTCCCTGCTTTACTAACATGTGTATATATATTTGTCAAAATAGTAGTAAATCTTTGTTATTCCGAGCCCAAATCAGAGTTTCTGCATTAGTTCTCGAGAGGTTGTAGCGAAGATCTGTTATTATTTGTCCGCCAACTGAATTAACCCTTTCTGATGAACAGTTCGTTGCTTGTATAGCCAGTAAGTTGCGCGCCACACTAGACAACAGTGGTAGGATACTTTTATTTTCCTTCCAATACTGCAACGGATCACTATCACGTTCACTTATGGGTTGCTTCAAATATGCACTGACTTCACTTTCAAGTTGTTGAGCCGTTGACCAGGTGCTGGTGGCTTCTTCTTTCTTTGCATCGTCTACTTTTTTAAAAACGGAATCGAGCAGGCTTCCTTTATGACTGGACTTGTCGACAACAGTTGACTCAGACTGTACGGCGCTATCGGTGGCACTCGTCTGGGCATTGGATTCAGGTGCACCGGAGCTATTGCTCGTAGTAGGCCAAGGAGAAGACGACAACAGTGCAAGATTCTCTATGTAAACTTTTGCTTGTGTCACTTGATGTTCAGGGAATAACGCAGTTTTGAATCTGGGGTCAATGAAAGTGGTTGCTAATAGGTAGTCTTTGGACAAATCAAATTGCGTATTCAGTTGACGTAAAAGCTCATTTCGAAAGGATTGAATGCCAGGCGTTGCAAGAGTGGCACTGGCAAGCTCTTCTTTTAGAACCGAAATACATGGTATAAGCAAACTAACGCTTACATACGTGTCAGCACTCAAAATTGTTGTAGCCTCTGCTGTTGGTTTGAGTAATGGGAGAACATTCTTCAGCGTATCTTGCAACTGCGTTGAAAGTGGTTGTGGAGGGCTTCGTGCGCACTTTTTGTTCATTGCACAATCGACGAGGGCCAAGGAAATTGACTCGTAATTTCTAGAAACCCAATCCATCAGCAGATATGTACTATTGAAACGCGTTGTAACATCAAGTGGTGGTTTGGATTTGGGTAAACCCTTATCGACTTGATATTTTGTCAATACAGCTTGTCCCACAGTTGAAGAGTGAAAAAAACCAGCAATGTAATGCAAACAGCCTATAAGATTTTTTACTGTTCTTTGAACATCCAATGCTGCATTTATAGTGAGCATCAAAATGTGAGCAGCACAGCCATGCCACTGTATGTCCAGGATTTTAGCAGTACAAGGCATTGTGTTTGTTGTGTCTGTTGTGGCAAATAGGATTTTCTCTTCACTAAATCCATGCTTAGCAAACTCTTTGGAAATTATTTCAGCAGTTTTCCTCGCTGTATGGTCAGCTTCCAAATTCTCTAGGTTGACCACAGATAAGCAACGGGATTGCATTACTCACGATGACTCGGATATGTAATGTATTGTAAGCACCAAATAATTTGACTTATTGTCAGCCTTCCAGTGATCAGTTCTGGTGCAAGTTATTTGCCATGTCATCGAGCTTACGCGACAGTGTGGTTGGGTGGGGCAGTTGATAGCGGCCACTAGTTAACACTGAACACAAATTCTTAAATCCACTTCCTGCTGAACTAATGGCCTGCCATCTGCTACAATAAACTTCAAAACTGCTGCATCATACTTTTTTTTAGTAGACGGGTCAAGTGTCAAACTGTACGCTGAAATGCAAGTCTGCTTTTTCATAGCACGGCCTTCTGTCATTGGCAGTGAATGACGCCGTGCCACTGCCGACACCAATGTTTTCTTCTTTGTATCATCGGTCTTGGCCTGTTGATACACGGACGGATGCTTTCTTTCTAGGTGAGACCAAAGATGGGATGTTGTACCAGTAGCTTGCAATGAGAATGCTTTTTTGCATACTTTGCAAGTTAAGGAATCTTCCTTCACTTCAAAATGATTTTTCACAGATGACATTTTGAATTTGATCATTGATTGGTCTACAAAAAAAAATTGATTAAAAAAAAAAGGAGTGGCTTAATTAATGGGAAAATAGAGTGGTATTATATAAGTTGGAGGAGGCGCTTGTATATCTGTGCAAAGTGTTCCTTTCACAATGTTTCACATTCACATATATTATCTGGAGTCCCACACAGAGCAGCAAGGCCCCCATATAATATTATCTCCCCAGTCTCACAGAGCAGCCAGGCCCCCATATAATTTATTATTTCCCACACAGAGCAGGCCCTAATTTATTTCTCTTGTTGCAGATATATAAATTAATCATACTGGCAAGTTCATCATAGTCATAGTACAGATTTGACTTTTAAGCCCCTGGCCCACCCCCAGCCCACGCAGCCATTCTCCTCTTCTGGTGATGATGAATCAAAGATTAGATCCATTCCATCACCTGGCTTCCTGCAAAAGAAGCACAATATAAACGTGGCGGTGACAGGGATACTGATAATTAAATATTATATACTCACGAATCAACATCCCAACTTGGCTCAGGCGGCAGCCTGCCGATCGCTCCTCTGTCCTCCGAACACGTCACGTCACCGTGTTCCTGTCCTCTTCGCACGGACTGACTGTGCCCGTCGTCGAGTCGACTCCCGAGTCTTGACCTCACCTCAGCCTCCTCTGTGAACCGTGAGTGACAGTGTGAGAGTGAGCGTCACTCTCACAGGTCAGTCTTGAATGACTTTTTTTGATCAGATTGGTCTACAAAAAATTAATCAAATTTGATTAAAAATGTTTTTGATTAATTAAAATAATTATCTCCCACAGAGCAGTAGACAGCAGTGACCCCAATCCATAGTTATCTCCCACAGAGCAGCAGACAGCAGTGACAGCTGTGACCCCCAGCCATCCATAATTATCTCCCACAGAGCAGCCAGCAATGACTGACCCCCATATTAATTATCTCCCACAGAGCAGCCAGCAATGAGTGACCCCCATATTAATTATCTCCCACAGAGCAGCCAGCAATGAGTGACCCCCATATTAATTATCTCCCACAGAGCAGCCAGCAATGAGTGACCCCCATATTAATTATCTCCCACAGAGCAGCCAGCAATGAGTGACCCCCATATTAATTATCTCCCAAAGAGCAGCCAGCAATGAGTGACCCCCATATTAATTATCTCCCACAGAGCAGCCAGCAATGAGTGACCCCCATATTAATTATCTCCCACAGAGCAGCCAGCAATGAGTGACCCCCATATTATCTCCCACAGAGCAGCCAGCAGTGAGTGACCCCCATATTAATCATCTCCCACAGAGCAGCCAGCAATGAGTGACCCCCATATTAATTATCTCCCACAGAGCAGCCAGCAATGAGTGACCCCCCTAATTATCTCCCACACAAGCAGCAGACAGCATTGAGTGACCCCATATAATTATCTCCAACAGAGCTAGGGATATCATAAAAATGAATATATTCAGCAGCAGTGCCCCACTAGATACCCCCCACCCCCGGCAGCCATCTTCTCATCGTCTGGCAAAACAAAGCGTTCTCAGGCCAGGGATATGAGTCCTACTCCTAATTTAATTATACTGATACTCACCACCAGAAATTGGGTCAGACTCAAGCCGGCTTGCACTGCAGCTCTCTCCTCCGAACACCCTCCGAACACGTCCAGACTCCAGACAGAGCGAGCGACTTCACTGCAGGAGCTCCCCCTGCTGCGTGCCTTCCTTCGGATCCTTCCACAGGCTCTACTGTGAACGGACCTTGATGTGGGCGGTGCCTAGCAGCGTGCCGTTCCTTCCCAGCCACGTGCAGCCATGTGCTGTGTGTCTGGGAGGCGCGCTTTGTGTGATTCAGCTGCGTTCTTACATATTCGAAAACATTTCGAATCACACCGCAAAATCGAATTCGAATCAAATTCGCCCAGCGATTCGATTTCGAATCAAATCTCGAAGCTTCGCAGGTCCCTACTCCACACATTTGCAATAGGTGTTACAATGAGGAATCTGTGTACAACACCGCTGTTTTTAATGATGTTAATTACCTATGATGTATTTAAGAAGGTGTGGAGATATGTTTAGTAGACTTGACAAAGACCTGGTTGCAGGTCGAAACGTTGTTCTGCTATGTTGATGGAATAAAGTCAGAATTTATTGCCATATGCTGGAGTATTTTTTCTTGATATTGTGCTACGTCCTTGGAGTGAGGACTTTCCAGTGGCAGCTCAAAGGTGGGTGGCAGCAACCTGAATTGAACTTTCTTTAAACTTTATTTTTGTGCCTAAATCAAAACTTGCTTTGGAACAAAAAGAAAGAGGGGTGTCGTTTTCTGTTTATTTAATTATATTTGACATGGTCATATTTGGTATCATTAGAAAAGCCACACTCTGACCTGTCCAATCACAACCAACCTGAAATTGTGGGGTGTATAAATAATAATGGAAATACAGGTGTCCAAAGAACCCCCTCTGTCTTTTGCAGTAGATGTTTAATAACTCATTTCACCATTAACACCACATTTTCTCCTGGTGTGAGAAATAAGACTGTGCCTTAATGCAGTGGCATTGTTTGCTTTAGAAGTAAAAAAAAAAAGTAAATTTTGCATTTAACTTTTTTATTTTTACGGTCATGTTTGGTATCAATGAAAAAGCCAGACTCTGACCTTTCCAATGACACCTCACTTGACATTGTGTGACGTAAAATTGTGAGATGCGGGTTCAAAAATCTCCCTGTCTCTCCTCACTGCAGTGCTGCGGTCTAGATTGTCGATGAAACAATGCATTGTGCCATCAACTCCACACTTGCTGGCAGTGTGGGAAATGAGGAGGTGAGTTTGTGCAGCATCATTGGTCACTTTATAATAGTAAACTGAACAATAGTGCTTTGCTAGAAACAAAACAATATATTATTGTTTTTTGTGTTATTATATTTTTAAATTAACCTGATCATGTTTAGCATCATTGTAAAGACTATAATCTGGCCTTTCAAATGATACCTTATACAGTATGTCCCTCTAGCCTGTAGGGTTTTAGAGATACAAAGGTCTAAATGACTGTAAAAAAAAAAAGGCACATGCCTACTCTGCCTCATTATCAATCCGGCCCTGGCCGCAAGACCAGCTGGCTCTAAGAGTGGAACAGCAATTCCCACTGTTAACTTCTGGAGACATTACCAGCAAACATGGAATAGGGCCTATTATTTCTAGTTCATAGGAGATCTTCAGGTATTTACTGAATTGTTTAAAGAAATTTTTGTTTTGAATATTTTTTTTGTGTATTGTTTGGAGATCTGAAAAAATATCTTACTGTCACATGATAGTATGGCTTTATTTCTTTTTATGAGCAGCATTCAATAAACTACAGAATACCTAAAATTACTTCTAGAGAAAGGAAACTACAATATGACAGAGTTCAATAAAACAGCTCTGCAAAAATGAAATTTCTACAAAATTAATGAGATCGATTGACCATAATTTACTGGAAATGCTTTCTTGTGGTCATCATTACTGATCAGTGGCATTATGCCATTTACTGAAACTATCCTTTATATATTTGGTAATTGAATGCAAGATCAATTGTAGATGAATATATGCTGAAAATGCAAGATGACTTGTACCATTTAAAAAAAAAATGCATTACAGGGGAAGCCTTGGGTTAGTTACTCCTTATTTCAGCCTAGGGCTGCCATCAGGGGTAACAGCGCATGACAGGTTCATAAGCCCAGAGCGCCCATGCTGCCATCATCCTTCTCGCAGCAATGACTCTTGCAGCTATGTCAGTGGTGGGTGCATCGTGCTAAGCCTAGAGCTTCCGTATCAGGTTTAATGAACCTGAATCTGGACCCGGCCAGATGAAATGTTGCGTACTCCACCCCCTAACATGGGTCTAGGGAAGCATGGAGACCCCCATCTAGCAGTCTGACTGTGATTGCGAAGAGGTGGTCTGGTAGGGATGGGCCTGCTCAGTGGTTACATAGTTACATAGGCTGAAAAAAAGACACCTGTCCATCGGGTTTAGCCTTTCACACATCACCTACTGCTGTTGATCCAAAAGAAGGCAAAATACCCAGTCTGAAGAGCTCGCCAATATGCAACACACTGGGGGAAAAAATCCCTTTTTTACCCAGAATGGCAGTCAGATTTCTCCTTGGATCAAGCAGCTTTTACCCACATATTGAAAAGTTTGACCCTTAATATTCTGTTTTGCAGGAAGTCATCCAGCCATTGTTTAAGAGTCTGTACAGTCTCTGACCCAACCACCTCAACAGGCAGAGAATTCCACAGCTTTATTGTGCCCGCTGTAAAATAACCGTTCGTAGGCTTCAGGTTGAATTTCCTTTCAGTCTAAATGGGTGACCTTGTGTCCTATGTATAGTCCTAATAATGAATAGGTTTCCAGACAATGGTTTATAATGGCCCCGTATATATTTATATAAAGTCATCAGATCCCCTCTAAGGTGCCGTTTTTCTAAACTAAACAAGTTTTAACTTGTTAGCCTTTCCTCATAACTTAAATCTTCCATTCCCCTTATTAATTTAGTTCCCGTCTCTGCCCTTCTTCTAGTAACATAATATCTTTTTGTAAAAAGGGTGCCCCAAATTGCACGGCATATTCAAGGTGCGGTCTGACCATTGATTTATAAAGAGGCAAAATTATGTTTTAATCCCGAGAGTGCATTCCCCTTTAAATGCCAATACGTTGCTGGCTTTGGCAACTGCTGTTTGACATTGGACAGTGTTGCTGAGTTTGGAGTCTATGATTATTCCCAAATCCTTCTCCTGCTTTGATTTCCCTTACTCTGTACCATATAGGGTATAAGTTGCTTGTGTGTTCTTCACTCCAAAGGGCATAACCTTGCATTTATCTACATTAAACTTCATCTGCCATTTACGTGCCCAGTCCCCCAATCTATCTAAATCCCTCTGCAGCAAAGTAACATCCTGCTCACATGGTATTACTTTGCCTAGTCTTGTGTCATCTGCAAACATTGACACTTGATTTTCAATGCCCATTTCAAAGTCATTTATAAATAAATTGAATAGCATTAGTCATATAACAAATCACTTACCACTGATGTCTATCTTGAAAATGTATCATTTATGACCACTCTCTGCACTTTATCTTTTATCCAGTTTTCTGTCCAAGAACAAAAATGTTCATCTAGGCCAATTTTCCTTAATTTAAATGGTAACATCTTGTGCAGAACTGAGTCAAAAGCTTTTGGCAAAATCCAAGTAAATCACATCCACTGCAACCCCCTGATCTATACTTCTCACTTCTTCATAGAAAGCATTCAGGTTAGTCTGACATGATCTTTGTTTCATAAAACCATGCTGATTTTTGCTAATTACATTACGCCTCCAAATGAATTCCTGAATATTATGCCATAGTAACCCCTCAAATACTATCCCAGCCACAAACGTTTAGCTCACAGGTTTATAATTCCCAGGCAGACATTATGAACCTCTTTTGAATATAGGTACCACAGCAGCGTTTCTCCAATCCTCTGGCACGATTCCTGAAAGAACAAAATCTTGAAAGATTAACAGAGGGTTACATATTTCATCACATAGCTCCCTCAATACTCAAGGGTGGATGCCATCCGGCTCTGGGGTTCAGTAAGGAGCTTCAAAATTTCTGAGTCACACAGATATCCAAGGAAAAGGGCACACACCCATAAATGTCCAAAATACAAGTTACACACAACTCAGGCAGCCAGTCCATGAAGTACAATCCAAAGAAGAGAAAGATCCATGCTGGTCACAAAAAGCCTTTTATTTTAAAGCCACTTAATGCACAATCTTTCGGCTCAACTGGAGTCTTTTTCAAACACAATATGGCATGCATGGCCTAATAGGTTAATGGCTATTTAAGTAACATCTCTGTATTTTTGTTATACGTGGGCATATGGGAATCAAATGAGAATTATTTTGAATATTTTGTATGAAGGAGGCTTAATACTAACACTCTGCAGTCCATGCAGTCCAAGAGCAGTGGGGGTAGAGATTGGGAATGATTTTTATGTGGTTTTAACTATATTCTGTGTTTCCCAGCTTGCTCATATTTGTTGCTGTCCGTGTCTAGTTATTTTATTTGTCTAGGATATTTTTTTGGAGCAGGGTATAAATTAAACCATTTTCTAATTGAATTTAAAGGCAGGAGGGTTTGTATTGGCATTAGGTTTCCTACTAAAGACTTTTGGCTTGGTGTTGGCAGGTGGGCTTAAATCTTTAATGTCCATTTAAGTGATGTAAAAACCTTTGTGTTTTTGTTTAGTCTGGGCATATAAGATTCAAAGCGCAGGTGACGATTTTTTTGGTATATTCACAGTACATAACATTCTTACCGTACTGGATAAAACCAGATAAGTCTTGTTTCGTGGAACAAGATCTGAACCGGCATGAAGTGGAATACTCAGACACCAGCATAGAACACGCTGAAGACCTGTCCATAAATTTCACAAATAAATTAGCTATTGTTTCATTATCACTATGTCAAGCACAAGACAAAATAAAGCTGAATGTCTTGTTAGACAACTTTGATAATTACCACACCAAAATAAAATTTTACCCGACCACCAATGTCTATTAAATATCCGAAAGATCTCCTTTCTTTTATTTGGATTATGTGTCAATCATTATCTCCACTTTACCCTTATACCCATTTACCTACAAAATCTGTGTTATATTCACTCATGTAAAGGATTGATATTTCAGGCTCCACCAAATTGTTACTTGATGAAAGATTCTAAACTCTGGATGCTGTCCCTCATCTTAAGGCTAGGGTCAGACTGAGGCAGTGCGAACGCGCGTGCAGCCGCACTTAATCACGGCCGCACTAGCAGCAGATGCCGGGCAATGACGGCCAATATACGAAGTACGGTCGCACAAAAGTCCGGCTGCGCAACGCAAGTGGAAAATGAACGCATTTTTTCGAGAACGTGAAACCGCAGGTACTGACGTACAGAGTGCGCTGCGTCTGCTAGCGGCGTGTGTGCGTGATTGGGAGACGTCAGACGCTGCTAATGTCCGGCCAACATAACGTCCAGACACAAAAAGTGTTTTATTGATGATCCGTACAAAATCACGGACGAAAATGCGCATAGTATGACCACTATCACGTATTCTGTGAAAAAATACGTCCATTCGTTCGAACGCACTTTTTCACAGACAACATAAAAATGCGTTAGTCTGACCCTAGCCTCAACAATTTTAAATGGAGTCTGCATTATTAGCGTACACGCAGAAATGGCCTTATAGTGACCCTATATGCCCACCAGAATTTCACCAAATATATGTGTAAGCATTTTATTTTTTTGCGAACACTTAAAATTTGAAAATAGTAAGTCCCTATTAAAGATAAGCTGTCACTCACGTTCACCACCCCAGAATCCAAAATATGCCGGCGATTGCTCCGAGATTGCCCAGGAACGTCGGGGGGTCGCGTGGAGGTGCCCCCCGGACCAGGAAGTGCCTCTGCAGGACGTTTTGAACCATGAAACGGCTGGAGTTGGCTCCCGAATGGTGGCCGCGGCGGCTCTGGCGATTGGACCAGCGGCGGGAGTGCATCAGCGCGGCAATGACCTGGGGACCAGCTTGATGGCGGCAGATCAAGCATCTTCACAGCTCCTCTAGGCCCGTGAGTCTGACTTGGCTGCACTCGCACGGCAGGGTAGCGCGCCGGCCGGTGGGCTGCGGGCTGGGGGTGATGCTGCGCTGACGAACTCCGTTCTGGATGCGGTGGTGGCGGCGATGATGAGATGGCAGCAAGCGTCGGGGTCGGTTCCCCTAGCGGGAAAAAAACACAATCACACAACCACAACAGTCGGCGTGCGACTTTTCGCCGTTGGGCATGCAGGCTTCCAAGGAGGTGTGTGAAAAGATATGGAAAGGGGAGTATGTTGATGTATTGATGTTAGTGCCGGAACATAGGGAGACGGTAGACCGCCCAAAAAAGTTTGACAAGGTTGGGGATAAGGATAAGCAAAATATTTTGCCACGCACTTTCGGCAATTGGCTGCAAGGGTTTCTGGCGTACTGCGCCATATTGTGTGAAAGACAGCCGGAAAAATGTATTCCGCTTTTTACGTGTCTGTACATTATCTGGGGGGCGTATAAGACGTACAGTGGGCAGTGCTGGTACAAATCCGTTCAGCAGTTCCGTCAAAAAATGGCTTTACGCCTGAGTATGCGTTTTGACATTCAGGACGCTAATTTGTGGCTGCTGATCATGACACCGGCGTGCCCATTGGTCACGCCCTTTCATGGGGTCGCAGGCGCCGCCTCTCCCGCGGTGTCAGCGGTTGCGCGATGGGGTAGTCATTGGCTCTACAACGAGTCCTCGTGTCGTTGGGCCACAGCATGCAGATTTCGCCATGACCGCGCAGTGTGGAGGAGGCCATCCTGCCTTCCGATGTTTCCAAAAACATAGAGGTGGCACATTTAGGTCTGGGGCTCGGGACGTACCTCAGGGTGGGGGTCACCCCGGTGAACATTTGCGCGATGCTCCCTTGACTCGGTTGGTACCCCAATAGGAGGGCGGCCGCGGTTTTATCGTCAGGTTTTTTGTACGGTTTTCGTATTCCGTTCGCGTATTTGGAAATCCCTATTTTTTCCGATAATTTGCCTTCAGTGAAGCAGCGTGAGAGTGTCTTGGCAGAAAAACTGACGTTGGAGGTGCAGTTGGGTCGGATGGCGGAGTCTTTTCGGTGCCTGCCGTTTTCCAATTTGAGGGTTTCTCCTTTGGGCTTGGTGCCGAAGAAAGAGGAGGGTAAGTTTAGGATGATTAACCATCTGTCCTACCCGGCGGGGGCGTCTGTCAATGACGGGATTTCGAAGGAGGAATGCAGGGTTCGGTATGCGTCTTTTGACGAGGCGCTGAGGCTGGTTAGGACGGATGGTGAGGGGTGCTTATTGGCGAAAGTTTCGGCTGCTTTTCGGCTGCTTCCGGTCCACCCGGACTGTCATCACCTACTGGGTTGTGGCTTCAAAGGGGAATACGTTTTTGACTTGTGTCTGCCGATGGGGTGTTCGATATCTTGTTCTCTTTTTGAGCACTTTGCCAGTTTTTTGCATTGGGTGTTTGCAAGCGAGCGGGTCGGGATTCTGTGGTCCATTATCTCAACGATTTCTTGTTCGTTGGTCCAAGGGATTCTATCATGTGTGGGGAGCTGCTTCAGGTCTTTCGGGAAGTGGCGTTGGAGTTCGGGGTCCCATTGGCGGAACAGAAAACGGAAGGGCCTTGTCGAACCCTGTACTTTTTGGGTATCGAAATCGATACCGACCAGTGGTTTTTTCTTGGCTGCCGGACGGGAAGCTGGAGGTCCTGGAGCGGCTGGTAGCTAGTGCATTGGGGGTCAATAAGAACCTGACCTTTTTGGAATTTTTTCCCATGGTGGTGTCACTGGAGCTGTGGGGAGAGAGTCTAGCAAATCGCAGAGTTGTTTTTTGGACGGACTACATGAGTGTGGTGCAGGTGGTTAGTCGAATGTCCTCCAGTTCGTTGCTGGTGCTGTGTTTATTGCGTCGGTTTTGTTGCGCTGCTTGGAATGTAATATATGGTTCCGAGCTCGGCATGTTCTGGGAATCGACAATGGGATCGCTGACTCTCTCTCCCGGTTCCAGTGGAGCCATTTCTGACAGGTTGCTCCAGGGGCGGGGCGGAACGGACCGGGACGCCCTTTTCTGCTGGGCTATGGAACCTCGCTTCTCCAGTCTGAGACAGCTGATGTTATCCTCGGTTGCTGAATCCACGTGGAGGTCGTATGTTCAGATTTGGAGGTCTTGGGGAGCGGTAGCCACTGCTGAGTGGGGTTGGGGGATGCGACCAGTTGCCGTTGGGCTACATGGGTGTTTATGGAGGACCTAAAATCTCAGGGGCTACCGGCAGCATCTGCGGCAAAAGCCTTGGCGGCCCTGTCGTTTTTGTGCCGACTATAGGAGTGGGAAGATGTGTCTAAGGAGGGGTTGTTGAAACGGGTTGTGGCAGGTTGGAGGAAGGGTTCCGTACCTGACACGAGACTTCCAGTGTCTTCTTCAGTGTTGGAATCTGTGCTTGGAGTCCTCCCGGGATTTTTGCGCGGACGCCTATGAGGTCAGCTTATTTCGTACTGCATTTTCCTTTTGTTTTTATGGCGCCCTTCGCATTGGGGAGTTGGTGTCGAGGGGTTCGTCACTTCCCACAGGGTTGTTTTGGGATCAGGTTATTGTTGGGGCTCAGGATGTACAGCTGTGGGTGGCGCGTTCCAAGACAGATCAGATGGGCAGGGGTACCAGAGTGACGTTGGACCGGATCGTGGTGTGTGTTGTCCTCATCGGTTGGTCAGAGCTTTTTTGGTCTTGCGACCGCAGATTGAGGGCCCCTTCTTTGTCCACGCGTCGGGGCAACTGATGACTCGGTATCAATTTTTGGCCATCTTTAAGCGCAGTGTGGGGGTGTTGGGATTGGATCCGGGGTCCTTTTCTACACATTCGTTTAGGATTGGGGCGGCCACGGAGGTGGCAGGCCTGGGAGCGTCCGGGGAGATGTTGGGTAGGATCCGCAGGTGATGGTCTATTCGGTACCGGTCGTACATCCGTCCTCATTTACTTTGATTCTTTTTCAGGTGCTACTCCACGCCTCGTTTGGATCTTGGGACATTCATTTATTCACTGGGCCACGCGGAGGGCTGAGGCTCGGGTTGGTGGTAGGTGCCTCGGTTTTTCCGCGGATCCGCTGGTTGGGTGTTCGGGGGCTACGGTGGAGGCAAGTTTATGCTGAATGTTTTAGGCTTTCCAGGAGGGCCCGGGAGGGTGTAGTATTGGTTATTCACGCAGTGGGAAATGATCTGGGGCTCCTCCGGTCGGTTGACCTGATTCACTTTATAAAACAAGACTTGGCAAGGTGTTTGCCTTGTTTCGGGGGTTAACACTGGTTTGGTCTGAAATTATTCCCAGACCGGTTTGGGAGTCTTTTGCGACGCCGAAGGCTTTGGAGCGGTCGAAGCGCAAGGTCAATACAGTAAGGAGGTGTCACGGTTTGTCGTTGGTCTGGGGTGTTTGGTTGTCTGGCACAAGGAACTGGAAGGGGACAACAGGGATGTGGTTCGGCCTGACGGGGTTCATTTGACCGACATCGGCCTTGATATTTTCCTGGTGGGCCTTGTGGAAGGCATTGAGAGGTCACTGGCTGCGGGGGGGAGCACAGGAGCGGCCATGACGGGGATGGCAGCCCCTCACGTTGGCGGAAAGAATCCTGGCCAGCATAAGATAAGAAGGAGAGGTAAGCCGCCGAATGGTGGGCTCTGGGGAGACGCACCTGGTGGCTGGCTGATGGCGCCACAGGTAGCGAGCTCATGGTTTATGCGAAGGAGAAACTGCCACCTGTCGCTGCTGTGGGTGGACAGATGTTAAGCATGGAATATAAGTTTATTAAGTTATGTGGATAATGGTCTTTAAAATAAAGCTGTGGCCTGTGCCCTTCCAAACTAAGAAATGGTGTTGTGTGTTTGTTACTGGTGGGCATGGGCATGTTTGACAGATCACAGACATCAGCAGTCAAGAAAACCCCCCTGGACACATTAGGAAGGGGGGGCATGACTGCTGGTCTGGGGCTGGGTCGTAAGGTGGCCTGATTGAAGGTGATTGGTGGTGGTGTAAATAATGTTGGGGTCATATAAGAGTGAGAGGGGAGGGGTCTTACCTTTTCTGATTCTTCCAGCATGGTTGACACATCAGAAATTTCCCACCCTCCCGTCCATTATGGATTTCAAGATCTTAAAGTCACAGCTGCGGAAAGAACCCTGGCCAGCGTAAGATAAAATGGAAAGGTAAGCTGCCGAATGGTGGGCTCTGGGGAGACGCGCCTGGTGGCTGGTTGGTGGCGCCACAGGTAGCGAGCTCATGGTTTATGCGAAGGAGAAACTGCCACCCGACGATATGTGGATAATGTTCTTTACAATAAAGCTGTGGCCTGTGCCCTTCCAAACTAAGAAATTGTATTGTGTGTTTTGTTAATGGTGGGTATGGGCATGGATGACAGATCACAGACATCAGCAGTCACAGCAATTGGAGTGTACTGGCCTCCGGATTATGGACCAGACCTGAATCTGTTACATCGTCTGTCCCTTAAACTCCAGTCAAGCAGTTCCGCAGCAGCTTTACATCCTTCACAACCCTCAGCCAGTACTAGATCTCTCCCCAAACACAAAACAAGACTTAGGGGGGTTGTTCAGAGAGCACCGAAATGTCGGTGACATTTCGGCGCTCTGTTGTTCCCCACCCTGTGGTAAATTCACAATTCACCGCAGGGTCCCTGAAGTGCAGGGAATCGGCCACCAAATGCTGCCAACCAGCTGCAAACTCACCACCGCAAACCCGTCGCCTGCCGGGCATCCGTTGCAAACCCGCCAGAGGGCCGCTAAACACAGATGATGAGCACAGCGCCGACCAGCCGCAAAAAAAAGCCGACAAGCCGCCGATCACAGGGCAGAGCAGCCACCGGAAAAAGTCAACAAGCTGCCGAACGGCGTAAAAAAATAAAAATACGATTGAAAGTGTCAAAATTGAAACGCTGTTTGCAAAAAAACAATTGAATGAAAATGTCTGAAATTAACACATAAGGTGCTATGAATGATAATTGTCTGTTACAGAAAAAAACGCTATTGAAAAAAAACAAAATGTTTTTGCCTTAAAATGTCTAAAAGATCCTAAAAATATCTATACATAAAGAGACGTTTTAATGCAGATTAAAAGAATAAACAGTTTATCAGATATTAGATAAAAACGGGAATATTTTTAACATTGAAGCCTATGGGATTCGCCTGAATAAACCTGCCGAATGAAACCACCGAACAGCAGGGTATTTCGGCAACTTTTCACTGCTGTTCGGTTTTCTCTGAATAGACGAACCATTGCTTCTCAATGGAGGATTTCACTGCCTTCGAACAAGCACCATACTTGATGGCAGTTCGCTAAAATTTGGCGAACTGCCTGCTCTCTGAATAGCCGAATGGCCTTGAAATATCACTGTACGGGGAAATTCTCTTTTTGGTGACATTTCGGGGCCAGATCGGTTCTCTCTGAATAACTACTATAATCTTTTTTATTGTTTGTATTTTACCTGAATTAACCTGTAACAGACTGTACAAGAACAGCCTTGAGGCTTGAGAAAGGCTATGAGGAAGCCGAAATATTGCACAGTCTTGCTTTTCAATATACCTTGTCTTAAAGAGATCCCAGAGTGTCCATACCAATTCTTGGTTTGCAGTGAGACAAAGGGTGATGGTTGACACTGGCTCATGGTGGCACCCATGGTAAATCACGGTTATAGTGGAAAAAGGGGGAGGTCCTAGTGGCGCAATCTTTAGGAAGAGTGATTTGTTTAGGTGGGCACAGTTTCGGGTATGCCTGAAGTACTGTGTGGTCACTGACCTAGAGTAAATGCACGGTCAGAAAAGACCACTAAAGTGCTGTCGTGAAAGGTCAGAGTGCACGATGGACACTTTGCAGCTATGCTGTTAATACATGTGTTTAAAACACAAAGAGCGGCCTAAATCACATAAGTGCAAATGCATGAAAAAACGTAATAAAACAGTCGACAGGAATGAATAAAAACAATTCAATGGAGAACCCATATGTTGTGCAATTGTAACATCACATAAAGTGCAAGTGTGATCGAAAACACATAAAGTGCAAATGCTTCAAGTGCAAAAAAGTGCAAAATAGTGTTCCTGGGTAAGACAGTGGAGTCCTATTGGCCAAGGTATCTGGTAGATAAAATCTGATAAAAGTCCAACCGGCCATACGTATTACGTTGGAGAAGAGGTGGTCTGATTAGGTTTCCATATGGGTAGTTTGAGAATGTGCGTCTGAGTCCTGGTATAATGTCCTCACTGGCGTCCTATAAGGGCTTCCAATCCCCAAATAGTGGGAAAATGGAGTGGAGAGAAAAAAGAATAATAGTGCAATAAGGTCTATAAGAGATCGAGTGTTCGTAGACAATGGAACACTTACAGTTTAAAGAGCCTTATGGACCGGCTCTGGTGTGGATTGCCTCGGGCCTAGTTGAGGGTGGCCTCTACCCTTCTTTAGGGTGTTCTTTAACGGTGATTACTGCCGATCTATGGGTTGATCATCTCAGGTATAGAGATAGAAAGAAATATTCATAGCGTAGCTTGCAGGTAAATGTGAGGTAGGTAGGATTAAACGAACTCACCGTTGGTGGAGCCTAGGATTTCAGGCTCAGCTCGTAAGCGTGTAGTACACCTATTCGGTGGGTACTTTCACCTCTTTGGTCTGCGTGCAATTATCCTATGCGCAATCCTCCTTCTCCCCCTACAGTCCATTACAGCTCATTTGCATTTCAACTAGGCCCGAGGCAATCCACACCAGAGCCGGTCCATAAGGCTCTTTAAACTGTAAGTGTTCCATTGTCTACGAACACTCGATCTCTTATAGACCTTATTGCACTATTATTCTTTTTTCTCTCCACTCCATTTTCCCACTATTTGGGGATTGGAAGCCCTTATAGGACGCCAGTGAGGACATTATACCAGGACTCAGACGCACATTCTCAAACTACCCATATGGAAACCTAATCAGACCACCTCTTCTCCAACGTAATACGTATGGCCGGTTGGACTTTTATCTGATTTTATCTACCAGATACCTTGGCCAATAGGACTCCACTGTCTTACCCAGGAACACTATTTTGCACTTTTTTGCACTTGAAGCATTTGCACTTTATGTGTTTTCGATCACACTTGCACTTATGTGATGTTACAATTGCACAACATATGGGTTCTCCATTGAATTGTTTTTATTCATTCCTGTCGACTGTTTTATTACGTTTTTTCATGCATTTGCACTTATGTGATTTAGGCCGCTCTTTGTGTTTTAAACACATGTATTAACAGCATAGCTGCAAAGTGTCCATCGTGCACTCTGACCTTTCACGACAGCACTTTAGTGGTCTTTTCTGACCGTGCATTTACTCTAGGTCAGTGACCACACAGTACTTCAGGCATACCCGAAACTGTGCCCACCTAAACAAATCACTCTTCCTAAAGATTGCGCCACTAGGACCTCCCCCTTTTTCCACTGTATCTTTCACACATTTCAGTCGAGGTTTTGTGTATATATCCCAGTAGGCTGCATAACACCAATACATTCACCCAACAATACTAGCGCCTCCGCTGTACTCCCCCCTCATAAATCACGGTTATAGGCTGAGTGCACTGCCCTATTTCGTTTTTTGCATATTGTACATACTGTCTTAACCAGTGCTTTTTTTCTGGAAAAATAGGTGGGGGTACTCTCACGCCCAGGGAAAAACTGATTATTATGACTATTTTCGTGTCCTCATAAACAATAGTTGTAGTTCACTTAAAGCAGTGTTTCCCAAACCTCTCCTCGGGAGCCTCAACCAGGCCAGATTTTGCAGATCACCTTGGGGAAAAGCAGACTGAATCCTGCAATCACTGAGCAGCAAATCATATCACCTGTGCTGTGCTTCAGATATCTGGCAAACATGGCGAGGCGGAGGGTCCTGAGGACAGGTTTATGAAACACTGACTTAAAGGAAGACACTATAAAAGGGAACCATATTTTTTAACACTGTGTTCCTTTAAATGAACTACAGCTATTGTTGTAACCCTATGGGGGTTATCCACTAAGTGCCTCAGTTGCAAGAAAAATCTGTATTGCAGGGCTGTTAGCTGGTTTTTTGGATAATCCCCTAGCATTTGTGAGCACCACAGCATGGAAACTCAGTTTTGCTGAGTATGTATGAACTCCACAGCAATAAAACTCGCAGTAATGCGCAGTGTGTATGAGCTCCACAGCAATGACACTCACAGTAATGCGCAGTGTGTATGAGCTCCACAGCAATGAAACTCCCAGTAATGAGCAGTGTGTATCGGAAGCATTCAGGAGCAACATGAGCTACCGAGCGCTTCCGATTCTCTGCCTGCCACTGCAGGAGGAGGGAGGGGCATCATGCTCTCTCCTGTTAGTTCTAGCTGGTGGTGAGGTGCCGGTACTGAGTGGTGAGGTGCCGGTACTGCGTACCCCCCGGAAAAAAAGCCCTGGTCTTAACTATCGACGATATATAGATATATATATATGATAGGCTGTGTTAGTCCAGATGCCAAAATCACGAGTATAGCGGTACGTGGTAATACCTTTTTTATTGGACTAACGTTACATTTAAAAGACAAGCTTTCGAGAGTATAGTTGTCATGATCTTATCACATCACTGTTGTTTCATGGGCCTAAGATCGCTCATGTGTTTATTTTCCCATTTTGACTATATCATTTGACTCTCACCATTTATGACATCTAACCCCCACCCATGTGCCCCTTAATGTTCAATTCTAGGATACAGATCAGGAAGCATCCAGACCTGAAGAAGAGAGGTATACTCTCGAAAGCTTGTCTTTTAAATGTAACAGTCCAAAAAAGGTATCACTACGTACTGCTATACTCGTGATTTATATATATGTAGCCCTGTGTTTAATTTGGCTCTGAGAACTGCAGCTGTTATGCCTCTAGAGGGAGCCAGAGTGCAACGTACGGGGAAAGACTGTAATGGACTTGTGGACTATGTCCACCAGAAACCCTTGGGAAAGAGGAAGGAAGTAAGCTCTCTGGCGCCAGGAAGTGAGAGGAGTGTGTGCAGCGTGGGCAGTACTGAGAAAGCTGTGAGAGAAGTCATTTGCTCGTGTGACACTTTCTGGGATCTTGGCCAGTTGGAGCATGGAGAACCGGTGACATCCATTGCTGGAGTGATCGGGGAGAGTGTGTATCGACCTGCAGTACATCACGCTGAACTGTTCCTGTTCCAAGTGCATTCGAGAGGGACCATGAGTGAGGAGGCTGCAGGCGGAGCGGAGTGCTGGCGGTATTCTACTTCTGGTGGAGGAGAACCGGGATCGGGAATGTGAACTTCGACAGCATCAGGCTCCAGGCGGCTGAGAGGACAGATCTTCTCGAGAGGAACCTTTCTTCAGAGTTTCTTTGGTCCGGGACAAGCTGTGTTGCCGGTTGGGTGAGATACCTTCGGCCTATGCTATTGCTAACAGTGCGCACTTATTTGCTTGCTACATTTTCAGGGCCCCAACGTTGACTAGTCGAAGATATTCATCCAGCCACTGGCCAGTGGACTTAGTACCCAGGTACCCTAGGACATAAACTAAAAAGTATTCTAAGTGGGACTTTGAACCAAAGGACTGAGAATTATATTAACGGTTTAGTCGCTATGTAAGTTACGCTTTCATATTACCGTCATTCATTTCCTAGCATGCTCGATTCTCACGGTTAAAGTACATGTGTAATTATTGAGATTTTTTGTTTACAGTAAAGTACATTTGAGAAACTCTTTAAAGGTGTGCTGGTGTACAGTGAATTGTTAGTGCGGTGAGACCAATCCTGGGTTATTCAGCGGCTCCTCCGGGGTTGAGCGCTACATATGTATATATACAGTGTATATATATATATATATATATATATATATATAATTATAGAATTAGGCAATAGAGGATGCACTCACGGTCTTCCAAACAAATATAAAGAATTTATTTTACAAAACTCACATGGACATCAACATGATGTCCATGTGAGTTTTGTAAAATAAATTCTTTATATTTGTTTGGAAGACCGTGAGTGCATCCTCTATTGCCTAATTCTATATACTTCAACTGGATTGCACCAGGCAATGAACGGTAATATGGAGAGTGCTGTATGCAGTGGATTTTTATATATAATTATATATATTATATATATATATATATATAAAAAATACAAAACAGCAAAAGGTTGCACTCAACCTCAAAACTAAGCGGGTGCATCGAAGACATAAAATACAAAACACTAAGAAAGAGCACTCCTGGAGTGTTTTGTATATATATATCCGAGCCTTTATCAATATTACAAAAAAATTTTTGTAATATTTATACATTTTGAGTTTATCTTTAGGAGATTGCCGATTAAGGTCTTATTTACACGTCATTTCCAGATTGGTTCCGTGTTCTATACAAGGACCTACGATCCAGATGGTCAATTAATTATTCCCTTTGTACTTTCATATAAATGGCATTGTAATCATTACAAATTTACCTTGATAAAGGATCGGACAGAGCCGAAACTTCGGATCTATGTAAATTTTTATCCTTAATAAAGTATGTTATTTTTGTAGCGTTCCCTGAGTGTGTCTCACTTCGTTCATTTGTATATTTTGCATCGAGACAGCTGCACCAGACAAGGAAACCATGATTCTGGGGAGTGCTGAACCCATGTTCAGATATATATATACAGTGCTTTTTTCTGGAAAAATAGGTGGGGGTACTCTCACGCCCAGGGAAAAACTGATTATTATGACGATTTTTCGTGTCCTAATAAATACTCCTTTATTCACACTGGATATATTGCCCCCAGTTCACACTGGATATATTGCCCCAGGCTATATATAGCCCCAAGGGGATATTTTGCCACAGGCCAGCTCACATGGATATATTGCCCCAGGCTCACATGGATATATTGCCCCAGGCTCACATGGATATATTGCCCCAGACCAGCCCACACATGGATATATTGGCCTAGGCCAGCTCACACATGGATATATTGCCCCAGACCAGCTCACACATGGATATATTGCGCCTGACCAGCTCACGCATGGATAGATTGCCCCAGACCAGCTCACACATGGATATATTGCCCCAGGCCAGCTCACACATGGATATATTGCCCCAGACCAGCTCACACATGGATATATTGCCCCAGGCCAGCTCACACATGGATATATTGCCCCAGACTAGCTCACACATGGATATATTGCCCCAGACCAGCTCACACATGGATATATTGCCCCAGACCAGCTCACAAGGGATATATTGCCCCAGACCAGCTCACACATGGATATATTGCCCCAGACCAGCTCACAAGGGATATATTGACCCAGACCAGCTCACATGGATACATTGCCCCAGGCCAGCTCACACATGGATATATTGCCCCAGACCAGCTCACAGGGGATATATTGCCCCAGGCCAGCTCACATGGATATATTGCCCCAGACCAGCTCACATAGATATATTGCCCCAGACCAGCTCACAAGGGATATATTGCCCCAGGCCCGCTCACACATGGATATATTGCCCCAGGCCGGCTCACACATGGATATATTGCCCCAGGCCAGCTCACACATGGACATATTGCCCCAGACCAGCTCACAGGGGATATTTTGCCCCAGACCAGCTTACATGGATATATTGTCCCAGACCAGCTCACAAGGGATATATTGCCCCAGGCCAGCTCACACATGGATATATTGCCCCAGGCCGGCTCACACATGGATATATTGCCCCAGACCATCTCACAAGGGATATATTGACCCAGACCAGCTCACATGGATATATTGCCCCAGACCAGCTCACAAGGGATATATTGCCCCAGACCAGCTCACACATGGATATATTGCCCCAGACCAGCTCACACATGGATATATTGACCCAGACCAGCTCACATGGATGTATATTGCCCCCAGTAGCTCACTCATGGATATATATTGCCCCCCAGTTCACTCATGGATATATATTGCCCCCCAGCGCACACATGGATGTATATTGCCCCCCAGCTCACACGTGGATGTATATTGCCCCCAGTAGCTCACTCATAGATATATATTGCCCCCCAGCTCACTCATGGATATATATTGCCCCCCAACTCACACATGGATCATGATGTATATTGCCACCCCCAGTTCACCTCTGCCAGGACCCTCCTGCAGTTGCCATCCGCCACGTACTTCCTCCTATCGGCCACTGCGTGCTTCCTGTGACCGGCCGGCTTGAAACTCTGCCGCTCACGTGGGTTCCACCAGCCAGCTGCTAGCGAGATCGTGGCTGGCTGGTGGAACCCACGTGAGTGGCAGAGTTGCAAGCCGGCCGGTCACAGGAAGCACGCAGCAGTCTATAGGAGGAAGTATGTGGCGGCCGGCAACTGCAGGAGGGGCCTGGCAGAGGAGAGGTCGGCGCATTGCGGCAGCCCAGGTGGATCCTGCGGATCAAAGAGGTTCTGGTACGGCGTACCGGCTCAAAAAACCCCTGTATATATATATACATATAAGATATATATATATATAAGAAGAATATATTTAATTTAAGATGAAGTTTTTAATGGGAAACAGGGAATGGTGGTAAAATTACACAATCAACAGAATGCATTGTCAACATGAGGGGGGTTTTAATTCCTTAAGGGGGTGTGGCCAGCCGTTGATGCACTCTGCAGGAGCTCCGCTTCTTCTTCTTGCTTTGAGGCCCCCTGATGACTATTTATGCCTGCTGACAATCCTGGGGCTTATAAAGGGCTGGCCAACAGAATCAAAATGTCCGGGGTCCGTGCTGCTCCCCCCCCCCGACCAGAGACTTACCCTGGGGCAGTTTGCCGTCTCCACCACGATGCCGGCAGCCATCTTGCGGCTTAGTACTCGACTCCAGATGTCCCCCCGATTGGATGCTCTATTTGCCATATCCCGACCTGGCACTATGACGGAGGCTATGGAGACGGTGGGCCCACGTCTCTTGCCCATTCCGACTGGGTGTTGGGTGGGTGTGACAGATGACTTAGCAGGCTGACGACAGGAGGCTTCCCCTCCTATCTATGGAGGTATGGTAGACGCTGCTTCAGGCTTAGATACCTGTTTACAGCTGTTACAAGCGGAGGACAACGATGCCCCGATGACTAAAGGTGTCTGGCACCGGATGATGGCGGGGCTGCGGAGAGGAGATGACCCTGATGGAGGCGAGGGTGAGCTGCGGAGCAGTGGATTCCCCAAACGGAGTTCCTGTTACATCCTCAGCCCCTGCTATGCTTCCTGGGGGGTCTGGGCAAGGTTCTGTGCTAAGGGCTGGTCGAGTGCCAGCACCATGTAATGGCTGAGTGGCATCTGAGGGGGCGGGGCCTGGCGTGGTCACGAGAAGCCGCCGGGTTTAAAACAGGGCGCGAGGAGTTGCCTCGTCGCCCTGACGTGGAGTTCTGTTCCCGAATCACTTCCTCTCATTCTTTATTGCTAATCTGTTGCCGAACCAGCTTGTCTACGATTCCTGTTTCTGATTTTGACCCGGCTTGTCTCTGACCAATCTTATGTTTCATGCTATAGCGGTGACTAGAGTTGTGCGCCGTTGGTTTAACCCCATGCACGCTGCTTGGGGTTTTACTCGATTCATGGGGAGATTCCCCTCTCACCCTGGTTCTCTTACTGCAGCCTTATCGGGGGTTAGCTCCAGGTCTAAGGGTTCTGAGATTCGATCTGTTACGCTAGTACCATCTGCGAATACGAACGACTGTTGGTTATCAGCTTATGTTCAGCTTGCTCGATTTGCCAAAAGTACCCCAGCTTGCACGATCCCTAAACCTGTGTGTGTATCAATAGACCCTGGTAATCTCAAATTACAGAATACCCGATAAAGGTGGTCTGAAAACGTAAAATCTGTCAGTGTGTTGACTGCCCTGCAGTCTGATCAATTCATTACCTGTCCTACCGAATATCTCAGTACTGACGTTTCTGTCTTGCAATCTGTTGTATTGTTGTGTGCTCTAAGTTGTCCGTTGGTTTCGAAACCTTTGGAGCTTAGTAGCAGTTCTGTTGTCTTGTCATACTCCCTGACTTTGGAGTATAAATCTGAAAGTATTGTTTATTTTGCTAATATCGAACCGATAAATCTGTCCAAAAGGATCTCAACCTCGTTACTCTTGTGTGAGCGCCACTGTGCCCGTTACAGTTCCACTGGGGAGGTCCAGAGGGGCAGCCGACGCGCCTACCTATGAGACCGTGGAGGCAGATAGTGGTGTGGGAAGCGACCCAGAATCCATGCCCTTGCGGGAGGAAGAGCTGCCGCTGCTGAGTGATCCCGGTGGGTCTGCTACCCATGGCTCACTGGGCTGCGCAGGGCTGGATGGAGCAGTGACGGAGCCTATGGGCATTGAGTGATAACTGAGGATGGAGGAACATCCCCCCATGCTGTTCGGGAAGACACCACGTTCTGCACCTTCTGTTCTGTCCCTTACCCCATTGCTGGCTGTGGCTCTTGAGTCTGATGAGACCGAAACACCTAGATTGCCTTGTGGAACGCTGCCTGTTGTGGTCCCGATTCCGTTTATGGATACTGGCCGAAGTACCTCACCCCATTTCCTGGACTGAGACTCTTCCTAATTTTTGATCCTGGCTTCGATACCCCCCCCATGACTCTTCCCCCCTCCCTTTTTTTTCCCTCTTTTTTTCTCTCATTTTCTTCATTTGGTGTCCCATCCCCCATTGTTTACTTAATTTGGCTACTCCGGGATAACTCTGGGATGCAACCGTGGCCTGGTGCCCGGCTTGCCCCAGAGTGCCTTTTTTCCCCCCATGGCCTCCCTGCGGTCTTATAGGCCGTCCGGGAATTTGCCAGGGCAGGCACAGATCTGGTCTTTGCCATCTCCCCTCTTCCCCCCTTTTTTTAAAAAAAATGTATTTCTCTTTAATTGTATTTCTCTCTTTACTCACATGCAGAGTTTTCCTACTTTGAGACCCCCCATTTGGGGATGTTACTTGTCAAACTATCGCTCTCCTTTGATGACTTTTCTAATTGCTCTTAATAGATGTTCTTCAGGTGACATTTCCTGGACCTGTGTGGCTACAGTTGCTTTTATGTTTCATTGTTTGGCCTTGTGAGACCACTCATTATTTTATAGTATGATGTAATGCTGACTTATTTCAAAATAAAACTTTGAATATGAAATTCCTTCAGGAGACAGAGAAACCTGATACACACTAGACAAGATTAGCAACTAAACATCATCAATTCAGTCTTAGGGCAAACAATTACACAGACAGTAACAACAATAGGTTTACATTAGATTACTTACACAAACTAAACTAAAATACAATCAGTTTACCAAGGCATGTAACATACTAACCCTGAGGTGCCCACTTATGCCCATTGTCTTTTACAGTTGGCTTTGCCAAATTGGTCCTCGGGCCCTTGGCAGGAAGCTAGCATCCACACTTCTCCAACAGGCACAGAGACCATCTATAGTGTGGGCAAGGGTGCCAAGGAGGGTGATACTTTGCTGATTGAGCATTGGATGTCTGATATATTTGATCATGATACCCGGGATACTTAATTACCCGTGATAGCTGGTTGAGTATACAGACGCAACTCTTGACTTCTGGCTATTTAAAGTATCTTGGTTGTGCACCTTGAACGGGAATTTTTGCAACCAACTAATCTGTGAGATTCCCCAAGACGTTGCCATTAAGGAATCTATCCTGATGATTGACATAAAGATGATATTGTCTTGCGGAACTCTTAGCCATGCTAACAATATCTATTAATTGTAATATAATATACCGGAGTACATTATATCAATTGTCCACCTTTTCTGTGTTTTTATTAATTTTTTGTGTCGTGTTGTCCATAATTTTTCAATAAACAAATTTTTGCTTTTCTATTCATTAGTGGGAGCACCTGGATCTGCCACAGAGCGACAGAACTGAACTGAGGCAAACAGGGTGTTGCAGACGTGAGCCATGACAACAAGTAACATAAGGACAAGAATTGCACTGATCAAGATAAACCACGAGAGGGCAATGAGACTAACTCATCACTGGGTATTTAAATCCGGCAGGCGTCGCGTCATCATACCTTGCCCCACCCTCGTCAATAACCCACAGTCACGATTGCTGGCGATATCACTCAGCGGCTGGTCAGCGAGCAGGGATGACGTGCTGCCAGCCTAAGGGCCATGACACCTGATCCTGCACAATCCACCATAAACACAATTGTGCTCACCAAAATCTCAATGTCACTGTGGCGATAAAGTCACATGCTTTCCTGAAACAGGCCACTGGAAAGATGTAAAGGCTGCATGAGGACCCAAAGTCAGAATGGGAGTTGTGGTGCCGGAACCTTCCTTTGCAGCGGAAACTGTGCTCTTGGCTTGGACAGTGATCTGCCGCTTGGTTGAGCCACTGACGTAAACATCTCCTTCGGTGAAGGATTAAAAATCACTATTTGTCTAAACTAAACCCAAAAATAATGACTAAATAACCTACTATCCCAATTCTCTTAATTAACTACTGCCACCACAGGTCTCCGCCTAATATGAAACAGGGGTGACCTGAAACTCTCTCTTCAATTAAACCCACAATACACCGTTTAGTAGACTGACCTCCCTCAACCAAAATTAGTAGATAGTTGAGAAACTCAAGGCCTCAAGGCTATTAGGACCTTTATTTCTTCAGGTAATGTGATTCTTAGATCTCAGAAAGGCAGAGCTTAATAAAGGAGTATTTATTAGGACGTGAAAAAGGGTCACAGTGCATATACACAGGGTTATTCAAGAGATTCAAAAATGGAGCATGGGAATGAATTTATGCAGACCTTTTTTCACTATTCTGTCCCCACAGTGGCTTTGTAGAAACAGGCAGCTTCAACTCCGATGAAAGGAATATACAGATATTTATTTCCAGGCATTCATAAACAAAACTTACAGTCATTGAAAAGATTCATCTGGATCATTAATATTCTGTCCTTTTATATGGTGTGAAAAAAGGGTAATTTCCCTCCCATGTGGAGAGAGAGCATGCTGCAGCTCTCCTGGAATGACTTCCTGATGTACAAGCCTTTCTTCCTACCAGCATGCAAAGCGTCTCAGCACCAATTAGACACATAGATCTGATCACATGTCATAAAACTACAATTCCCTGAAGACATTTCCCTTAAGGGGACAGTTCTTAATTCCTATAATGCTATCTCTTAAGGAGACAGATACAATTACTGACTAGTATTCTCAGACTGCTCTAGTCAGCACAGTAACCGTACGCTGAATTTCACTGTTTGGTTACCTTTCGGGGCCAGATCAGCTCTCTTTGAATAACCCTGACAGTATAAAAAGATATTACAATTAATATTTACACCCACAACAGAAAATAAACAGAATAAAAAGAACTGAAATCCTATGTACTTACAAAGCTAGAATCTCTGTCCAGGAGGCTCTGGTTTGAAAAACTCCCACTTGGATGAACCCCCAAAGTAAAAAGCAGATGGCAAATCCAGCCAAACAAGGCTAAGGAGTGAGTGGCGCTTCCCAATATATAAACAATTCCCTATATGTTTATGCTGCTCAAACACCCATGTGTACCCTACACATGCAATACAAATACCAAAAAATTGGGCACCAGTCCCAGAGTGAGCCTATAATTTAAATTACCAATATTGTTTTTGTGTTACACTTAAAATCACTTATCAGGTATCAGGTTCTTTTCAAGGAACCGTCTACTTCTCTTTAAGATCAACCTATTAGTTAACACAAGCAGAAAAAATATGGTGCAATATTGTTTATAATTCACAAGAAGAGTTTATGTTTGTTGGATAATGCAGATGTCAACTCACAAAGGAGGAGCCTCAAACGGCTCTGTCTGTAGACTTCTTGATCACATCACTGCTGCTGCTTCTCCTCTTCCTGCATCCAAAGGATCCTGCTGCTGTCATCACTCCATGAAGATACACATTCTTTTGCTCTCTGCTCAAGCTCCAAAATCCAGATTTGATGTTCCATCTCCATCATTTGGGTTTCATAGGCATGTTTTCTTGCCTCTCTTTGTAATTTGGTGACTTCTGCCATCACCACTGTAATAATTGCATGGCTGGATTCGGACCATACCTTTCAAGACATTCTCTCTCTTAGTGAAGTCGCTCTCCACATTTGTAAGGTATCTCGCTAAACACTTTCTGTGCTTATTCCGTGATGTATCTCTGCTGCTATTTCGAGGGAAATCCCACAACTTGCCACCAGCTTGTACCAGGAACTGCAATTTACTGGCCTCCGGCTTGTGTCTACAATACATTTAGGAGATTTGAATTCCTCCAGGAGACCACGAAACCTCATCAGTACACAGTAGACAAGAAAAACAACATCAAATCAATCTAAGGGCAAACAACTACACAGACAGTAAGAGCAATAGGTCTACATTAGATTACTTGCAGCATATGGAGCATATGGTACTGTTTGATCAATCCTAGTAGTTTATTTGCAATTTAGAGGCAAAAGTAAGGCTTTAATAGAAGATATAGCACACATGGAAACCAATGTAGTGTTGCTATTGAGCTACTATTTGTTTTATATCATTTACTATGACAATCAGCCTTGGAATAAATATAATTTTTTTCCCCATAAACTCTTGAAGCTATAATTTACAGAAAATGTATATTTCAGTTCAATATCAGCGTGGAGGTTCAACAACCCAAGCTAAATGCGCTCTGTGTTTCTTGCCCAGTTCAGAACTGTTATTATTTTTAAGAATATTGTATTTGGGGATTAATTCATTTTAATTATATTTTGGAAGTAATATTGAGTTTATAAATCAGCAGATATTACAAAAAATGTAATCAATTTAAAAACAAAAAGTCAAATGTCGTGAAATATAAGTTACTCAGAGGGTAGACTAACCCCAAGAGAAGAAGGTAAGGTAAAAGGGGGGCATAAGAGCAAAATAAAAATAATGATTTCATTTATGTATTATCCCATCTTCTATCCTCTGAAAACATTTATTATTCCAATTAATTATTAAAATATTATTAAAATAATGTTAAGAAATCATAGATGAACCTGGTGATTTTTAGATGCTAAGATGGGCACAATGGGTCATATAAGTCAGCATAAATTTATAGCAATCAGGAACCTAAGTGCTAAATGTGAGTAATTATCATATTCTCAATGGATTGTATCTGCCGTTTGCTCTTCGTTTAGCACTTTGTCCCTAAATTGACCCATTAAAAGCACAGCGAGAGAGTCTTAAGCATTAACTCTACATTATTGTGTCTTTGATGGGATATTATAAAACAATATTTTGGACTGCATTTACACCAAGGGTAATGACCAGAGCCAGAAAAGCATATCATGGAAATTTATTGGATCCAAGACAAGTCACCTCACTCAGCGATGACTCACTGACTCTATATCCCTTAGCAGATTTTTATTATTTAATGACCTCATACAACCGACCACTGTGACTGAACTGAAGCTTTATACATATATTTTATATGACTCGGAGAAGTGCTCTTGTTTATACAAATACTTATCAAAACATCTATTCTCTATATTTAGGTTGTATGTTGCTTACAGACTCACAATAACGTTTGACAGGATTTTTTTCCCCTGAATGACACAGTAATAAAAATATTGCACAATATGGGTAATTTAACTAGAAACAACTGGTTATATCAATGGTTCAATATAATTTTACAAATCAATGAGACATTATTTTATATCTTAAGGGGGTGACCCATGTTGAATATTTTGTACCGGTTGCTTCTGGATCAGATTATTAATTTTCAAGGATATTTAATATTGTATTTTACAGTAGTGACGTGCAGCCTACTATATTTTAAGAGCCGAGGGGTCATGTTATGTTTGAAGTCCAATTACTTGTTTTACTAGATTTTTTGGAATGTTTAGAATTATAGCCTGTGGTGTGTGCAAAGCAAGCTGGTTGGTTCCTCGACAGTCCTGTTTTCGAGCGTCAGCAAAGATTTTTATTGTGGTGCTTTTTGGTCCTTTTATAGAACTACTTTACAGAACTATCACAACTAGACTTGTGCGATTCGGTTTGGACCGAATTAATATTAGAAGTCTTAGGAAGTAATGTCTAATTTGCTTAATGGCGGCACTAGCTTTGTTACCACACCATTCACCAATCATTTTAGGGTGTGCACACATCGTACATTTAAATACTTGTAAACTGTAAATAATCACAACTCTTAATATTTATGTTCTTCAAGAACCAAATGTCTTCTGCCATGGCATTAACATGTTTTCCAGGGATCAAGTCGAGGGGGAACCTATGGGATTACAGTTTGTCCACTATTTTTGCAGAGGGAACGGAGTTCTCATGGGTTCCATACACTTTAAATCTTGTATTCAGGTATTCATACATATTGTTTCCTATGGTAGTTTTTTTGTTGTAATTTATCTAAATTATAATAATTATATAATTATTTTTAATTTATTAAAATTTATTTTAATTAAAACACTAGCTGGCACAAATTTCAAAAATACCCTTTAGCCGTTTAAAAAAAAAAATTGGCTAATTTATTTGAAAAAATCCCTTTATCTAACAAAATTCTGTTAATGTGTTCATCTCCTATTATACTATTACAAAACAGCAGAAGGTTGCACTCAACCTCAAAACTGAGTGGGTGCATCTAAGCAGTGGCGTCACTAGGGTTGGTGTCACCCGGTGCTGTAACTTATGGTGTCACCCAGTGGCGTAGCGTGGGGGGGGGGCTGGGGGGGCGGTGGCCCCGGGCGCAGTTTTCTTAGGGGCGCATAATTTCAAAAGAAATTTGCGCCCCTAAAAGTTGAGGCCCGGACTGACCCGCCGGGCCCTCGAGTGCCGCCCAAGGGCCCGCGGGTTGAAAGGGCCCAGCTGCCGGGCAGCGGGAGTGCCTGCCCAGTCCTGAACAGTGAGTCCGTCCGTGTTGAAGGGGAGGCGGCTGCGTGCAGGTGCAGGTCACGTGGTCCGGCTAATCAGGTGGTACTGACTGGCCAGACCGCGTGACCTGCGCATGCACGCAGCCGCCTCCCCTTCAACACGGACTCACACTCTGTTCAGGACCGGGCAGGCACTCCCGCTGCCCGGCATCTGGGCCCCAACCCCTGCTGGATCCGGAGCTGGGGCAATATCCATGTATGAGCTGGGGCAATATACATATGAGCTGGGGCAATATCCAGGTGAGAGCTGGGGCAATATACATATGAGCTGGGGCAATATCCAGGTGAGAGCTGGGGCAATATCTATGTGAGAGCTGGCTGGGGCAATATATCCATGTGAGAGCTGGCTGGGACAGTATATCCATGTGAGAGCTGGGGTAATATCCATGTGTGAGCTGGGGCAATATCCATGTGTGAGCTGGGGCAATATCCATGTGTGAGCTGGCTGGGGCAATATTCATGTGTGAGCTGGGGCAATATCCATGTGTTAGCTGGGGCAATATCCATGTGTGAGCTGGCTGGGGCAATATTCATGTGTGAGCTGGGGCAATATTCGTGTGTGAGCTGGGGCAATATTCATGCGTGAGCTGGGGCAATATCCATGTGTGAGCTGGGGCAATATCCATGTGTGAGCTGGCTGGGGCAATATCCATGTGTGAGCTGGCTGGGGCAATATTCATGTGAGAGCTGGAGCAATATCCAGGTGAGCTGGCTGGGGCAATATCCAGGTGAGCTGGCTGGGGCAATATCGATAACGTGTCCACAGGTTGGGGGGGCGCACAATTCTTGGCTGGCCCCCGGGCGCTGACAACCCACGCTACGCCACTGGTGTCACCCCCCCCCGAGTTTTTGCAGATTTTTTTTTACTACTCTTACTCCTAAATCAGTACTCCCATATAACACTGAATGCTCATACACACAGCGCACATTACTGTGAGGTTTATTGCTGTGGAGCTCTCTCATATGCTCACACAAATTTTTGCCAACTGCCAGCAAGTACGATGCCTGTTCGAAGGCAGTGAATGCACACATGGATATATATTGCCCCCAGCAGCTCTGGATATATTGCCCCAGCAGCTCACCCATGGATATATATTGCCCCCAGCTCACATATGGATATATTGCCCCAGTTCACAATTATATATTGCCCTCAGCAGCTCACCCATGGATATATTGCTCCTCAGCTCACATATGGATATATTGCGCCACAGCTCACACATGGATATATTGCGCCTCAGCTCACACATGGATATATTGCCCCAGACCAGCTCACACATGAATATATTGCCCCAGACCAGCTCACACATGGATATAGCCCCAGCTCTCATGGATATGCCCCCAGCACACATGGATACTGCCCCAAGCACACATGGATACTGCCCCAGCTCACATGGATATGCCCCAACAGCTCTCATGGATATTGCCCCAGCAGCTCTCATGGATATTGCCCCAGCTCCTCTCATGGATATTGCCCCAGCTCCTCTCATGGATTTTGCCCCAGCTCCTCTCATGGATACTGCCCCAGCTCCTCTCATGGATATACTGCCCCAGCTCCTCTCATGGATATACTGCCCCAGCTGCTCTCATGGATATACTGCCCCAACTGCTCTCATGGATTTTGCCCCAGCTCCTCTCATGGCTATGCCCCCAGCTCCTCTCATTGATATTGCCCCAGCTCATGGATATACCCCAGCTCATGGATACTGCCCCAGCACATGGATATGCCCCAGCTCATGAATACTGCCCCAGCTCATGGATACTGCCCCAGCTCATGGATTTGCCCCAGCTCATGGATTTGCCCCAGCTCATGGATATGCCCCAGCTCATGGATACTGCCCCCAGCTCATGGATACTGCCCCCAGCTCATGGATATTGCCCCAGCACATGGATATGCCCCAGCACATGGATTTGCCCCAGCTCATGGATTGCCCCAGCTCATGGATGCTGCCCACAGCTCATGGATATGCCCCCAGCTCATGGATATGAGCAAGGCCCCAGCAGCTCATGGATATTAATGGCCCCCCAGCTCACCTCCGCCGCGTGTTCGCTCCCTCTGAGCGTCCGGCGGCGTGCAGCTTGGGCGCTTGCCTGGGGGAGCCACGTGACCAGCCGCGATCGGCTGGTCATGTGTTTCCCCCGGGCGAGCGCCGAAGCTGCATGCTTTGGACGCTCACAGGGAGCGAACACGTGGCGCAGGGTGAGACACCTGCCCTTAGGGTGATGGTGTCACCCTAAAGGCGGGTGTCACCTGGTGCGGGCTGCACCCCCCGCCCCCACGTAGCGACGCCCCTGCATCTAAGACATTAAATACAAAACACCAAGAAAGAGCACTCCATATTATTGACCACCTTCTTCCATCATTTTCTGTGGCAAAAAAACACAGTTTTAAAAATGTTCAAAAAGCCTGACAGAGGTAATAAATGATGGGGATTCAGATCACAAAGTATGATCATAATTTGCTTACGCCTGTCACAGTTGCCAATATACCCCATCTTTGACAGGTCCTATCTAACTTGACCGAATCTGCACTTACAGGATCAACCCACCCTGGAGCTCCCCAGAAGGCTCTAGGCCTTTATAGGCTGCCATGGTGGGGCACCTGTAAACAGGGAGGGGTGCATACCAAATGAGAATTATCAGCTCTCTATATATAAAATACAAAACAGCAGAAGGTTGCACTCAACCTCAACCATCTTCTATTCAGGTATTCATACATATCGTTTCCTAGGTGGGGGGTTATATGGTCATTTTTTTGTTATAATTTATCTAAATTATAATAACTATGTAATTATTTATTTATAATTTATTTATTAAAATTAATTTATAAAATTTATTTTAATTAAAACACTTGCTGGCACAAATTTCAAAAATACCCTTTATCTCACAAAATTCTGTTAATGTGTTCATATCCTATTTGTTTTAGTTGCTAGTACTATGGCAATAGAGTGCTGGACGTTTTCCTGTCACGAGATGCATTACTGCTCCATAGCGGTTGTTACTATGGTTACTCATACTTGCAATTTCCTGCCACATGATTTGGTAAAGGTCAACATAAATGCATCACTGGTGGTGTGGTTACTGGAACACAATTTAGACGCAGGCGGTGTTTGTTTTGGAGATGTTATAAACATTGAACTTTCATCTCCAATGGAACTTTCTCCACCCGACATGGGGTTATAGTGAAGTGGAATCAGGCTGGAAGATGGTTGCCATTATGAGCCAGGCGGCCATCTTGTTCAGAATATTGGTTCACTTGAAAATAACTAGGTAGATTTAGAATGAAGCTTACATAGAATCTTAGGAATGTGTTATATTAACAGAGAAGCAATTAAAATAAGGGAAGATCCGGGCTGCTCTTGGCACAGAGACACAGGATGATGAATGGATACATGAAGGTCACAAAGGCCTGCAGAGAGACAAAGAGAGCGTAGAAACCAGACCATGTCTTATCTGGAATAAACAAGCACAGCCACAAGGGAGGTGGGCACGGCCCGGATTGAGTGCGGCAGCAAATCACAAACTGTCAGACTAACATGAAGTTTGCCAATTTACGGTCAATGTATGGAATGCCTTTGTTTTAACAATGGGAGGTATTAACCCACGTGGGGTGGGATAAGTGTCACCGGGAGGTGGGCTAATTGGGATGTACTTAATTATGTATTCGGGGTATAAAACCCCTCGCCAGGCTGAGATCGGGGCTCACTCTTTGCGATTTAATCCTGTGTGAGCATTGTGTGACGACACTAATAAAGTTTGCCTTTCCTGAAGAGACTCGTGTTCAGACAATCCTTGTTTGTGTCCGGTCCGGCTCCGTCTCGAGTGAACCTAGCAGATTCCGGTTACATTTCTTGGGGGCTCATGAGCCAGGATACGGGCCCTTGCCGGCACAACAACGGCTGCTGAACACTGTAGCGGTTGACTGCAGGTGCGAGTGATCCCGTCAGTTGGGCGTCCGTTGAAGGTGAGCTGACATCTGCAGGCGCCAAGCAGGATTTCCTGTTCAGTGGACCTCGTCTCGTCCCAAACGGACCCCCGGCCCGGGAAGCTGGGACACCACCGAGTCTGAGGAAACAGCGAGCAGCGCGGCGATAGGTAAAGTGTCTTCTATGTTTGTATGTGTATCAGAGATACCGGTATAAAGGGAAAACGTCCGACCATAGTCAGATAAGGAGACCCGCGGCCACGGTCTTGTTGACATACCGAACCCGCCGCAGATAGCACGGACAAGCAAAGGAGCCAGAGTGGCTAGCGCGTGTCTGGACCCGGGGGATCGGATGCCAACCAAATGGTAGTTCTGTAAGAGAGGGAGAGAGTAGCAACGTGGAGTTGCATAGTCATAGTCAGTGTTTGTAAACAGAGCTTCTGCACGTGGACAAGGAAAGGAGGAGGGATTTCTGTGACTGGGCTGAGAGCCCTGAGTCAGTGCTAGTGTTTACGTCGTGTAGTGAAGGGGGCCAATTGAGGTCAGCGGTAGCTGCAGAGGTAGTGGTGCCGGGTGGGTAGATTATCCATAGGCAAATTGGAATTGCAGATGGGAGTATAGTTATAGAACGGGGTGCACATAGCCACAAACAGACAAGAGTAGAGTTCAATTGACGGGGTATAAGGAGCCAAAAGGAGGGACGGTGTGCCCTCGGCTAGTAGAAAGAGTAGAATTGTTTATGTTTTGTTTTGGGTTGAAAGTATCTGGTACAGTACGTGCTGTGAGTGATTTGAGTGCCGTGAGTGATTGAGCGCCTACTCGCATTGCGAGAAAGCAAACTTGAGAGTGGACTCCCAAGGTACGTTTCCGGCTCAGGCGACTGCAGTCCGGCTACTGACGGAGGAAGCGGGTCAGACACATATGAATTGTTGACTGAAGTACCAGACAGTAGATTCTAAGTGTTCTTGCTAAAAAGTAATATCTGCATTGTAAAAAAGGTTACTGTTTTTTTAAGGGTAACAATGGGTAACGGGCCGTCCAAACCCATGGAAGGGTCCAAAGAAGGGTGAGACGCCCTTAGGGTATATGGTGCGGAATTTTGAAGCGCTATATGCAACGCATGATTATGGTGTAGAGTTAACTAAGGAGAAACTAACATTAATGTGTACAATTGTATGGCCAATGTTAGTTCCAGAGTGGCCAGAGCAGGGGTCAATGGACCCGGAGCTAATACAGAGAGTGCATTCCCAAGTCACCGGGAAATGCGGACATCCTGAGCAGTACCCGTATATAGATATATGGAGATACTGTGTAAAAGATAAAAGTCATTTTATAATGATGGCGGGACAAAATAAGAAACAGGTACCCCCAAATAATGAAGAAAAAGGGAGACCGGTGTTGATAGAACAACCGGAGGAGATTGATTCTTTGCCCCCGCCCTATCCATCATGTTATGGGGCAGCTAGAGAAGCTTTGAGTGCCGCGGTTGCGCGGGCGGAGAGGGGGGAGCAGGCAGCTGCTACTTCCCGGCCAGCTCCCTTCGCTCCGCCACGAGGTATTGCGGAAGAAGACCAGGGGGCAGCGGGTAGAGGGGACAGAGAGGTCCCACCAGGAAAAATTGAGATGCCCGATGGGAGCGTATATAGATTAGTATCCCAGGAGGATAGCGATAATGAGAGTGAAGATGAGAAACCAGGGGCCACCACTCGCGCAGCGAATAATATATATAAACCCCGAGAACCATATCAGCACAATCCCAACAAAAGTAAGATGCAGCTGCCCCTACGGGAAGTGCCAGGCCCTTTACTGGAAAATGGAGCACCTGGGCCAGTGCAATACACATATGTCCCATTCACGACCACGGATCTCTTTAATTGGAAAACACACACACCACTGTATTCCACTAATCCCGCAGCAGTTGCTAGTATGATAGAGTCAGTCATGCTCACACATAACCCCACATGTGCAGATTGCCAGCAACTAATGTTGACAATGTTTACTACTGAGGAAAGAGCCCGAATAAATAGTAGCGCGTGGAAGATTCTACTTGCCCAAGCCATAGTAGATGCTAAGCCCCAGCCGGAAGCGTGGGCAGAGGAGCATTACCCCAAAATAGATCCCAAATGGCCATACAATACCGCTGCAGGTATTGCTCACCTACAGACGTACCGGACAGCGGTGATAATGGGTGTTAAAGCGGGAGGGAAAAAGCCCACAAATATGGGGAAGATAGCAGATATCGTACAGGAGCCTAAAGAATCCCCAAGCGCGGTTTTAGAAAGGTTGCTGGATGCGTACAGGATGTATAGTCCTATTGACCCTGAGGCAGCAGAGAACCAGAGGTTAATTAATTCTTCTTTTGTGGGTCAGTCACAGAGAGACATACGGAATAAAATACAGAGATTAGATGGGTTCTTGGGAAAAGGTATTAGCGAATTAGTTGAAATCGCTAATAAAGTGTTTCATAACCGGGATCTAGAGGAGAAGCGGGAGGAGATAAAGAGACAAAGAGGACACACAGGTGTGGTCGGTTATATGGGAAATGGTGGAGGATGAGGTGGCCCGGACAGAGGGAGAGCAAGGGGTAGGGGGGCTTGAGGAAGAGGTAGGGGAGCCCCTAGGGAACCCCTGGGACCCAACCAGTGCGCCTGGTGCCGGGGTGAAGGTCACTGGAAAAATGATTGTCCTGCATTTTTGGCTAAATTTGGGGAACAAGGGGAGGCTGGGGAATCGGGAGGACAAGCCTCCAATGGTCAGGTAACGAACGGCAGATATGAAAGGAGTGAGGGTGCCGGTGCAGGATTCGTGGGTTTGGCGGGAACATCATTTGAAGGGCAAGGTACATATTGACAAGGCCCTGGGCCCATCCCGCTCGGTAATCACGAGCCCACGGTCACTATGAGAGTGGGAAATAAAGATGAAATTTTTATGGTTGACACCGGTGCCGAATATTCTGTCGTAACACAGCAAATTGCACCCCCTATGGGAAATGAAGTTGATATTATGGGAGCAATGGGGGTGTCTGCTAAGTACCCCTTCCTTGCTTCTCGAAAATGTAGTGTGGGTGGGCATAATGTTGAACATGAATTTTTGTATATGCCCGAATGTCCCATCCAGCTCCTGGGGCGGGATATCCTTTGCAAATTGCAAGCCCAAATTACGTTCCTTCCCGGGGGATACGCTCAATTAGACCTGCCTGAGAGTGGCAGCTCTGCCCGGCAGTACAACCCAGCCAGCCAGCACCCCCAATCCGTAAAAATTGCAGTGATTATGCCAAGAGAGGAAGAATGGCGCACAGCACCAATGCTGCCGGCAAGCCCGGACCCGCACACACTACTCCTCGAAATTCCTGGGGTGTGGGCGGAGGAAAACCCGCCCGGACTAGCTGTAAATATTCCCCCAGTGTACGTCGATTTAAAACCTGGTGCAACGCCTGTGACTTTAAGACAATATCATATCCCACAAAAAGCCAAGCAGAATATCCAGACACATTTACAGAGACTTAAAAACCACGGCATATTGAAATTCTGCGTGTCACCGTGGAACACACCCCTGTTGCCAGTACTGAAAGAGGGCACACAAGAGTACCGCTCAGTCCAAGATTTACGAGCTGTCAATGAAGCCACAGTAACTCTACACCCTGTGGTTCCCAATCCATACAATTTGTTGGCATTAATTCCCGGAGATACAAAATATTACACGGTTCTTGATTTAAAAGACGTTTTCTTTTGCATCCGTCTGGCTCCAGCAAGCCAGCCCCTTTTTGCATTTCAGTGGGAGGAATCTACCACGGGAGCACGCCATCAAATGACCTGGACACGCCTCCCTCAAGGTTTCAAGAACTCGCCCACGATCTTCGGATGCGCGCTCAGCCAAGACCTCCTCTCCTTCAACGCTCAGCCAGACAAAGTTGTCTTATTACAATATGTGGATGATTTATTACTGGCTTCTCCCACAGAAAAAGACTATTTATCTGCCACAAAAGCCCTGCTACATCTACTATGCCAAGCAGGATACAGAGTGTCAAGAAAGAAAGCACAAATATGCAAACAAAGTGTAAAGTACTTAGGTTTTCAATTAACAGGTACAAAGCGCGCATTGGGGGCAGAAAGAAAAGAAGCAGTATGCCGAATACCCCAACCAAAGACCAGAAGACAAGTCCGTGAATTTCTGGGAGCTGCAGGCTTCTGCCGCCTGTGGATCCCCATCTTTGCAGATATTGCCAAGCCCCTTCATCAGACCACAAAGGGGGGAGAACAGGACCCCTTCCTCTGGGAAGAAGAGCAAACAGCAGCATTCCTAAAGTTAAAGACTCTGTTAATGGAAGCTCCTACACTGGGACTACCAGATCACAGCAAGCCTTTCCAGCTGTACGTGCATGAACACAATCAAACAGCGACAGGAGTGCTGATCCAAAGTTTCGGCTCTTGGCTGAGGCCTGTGGCTTATCCCCCCTAAGCAACTCGACCCTGTGGCCTGTGGCCTACCCCCATGCCTGAAAGCCATGGCAGCCACCTCAATGCTGATAGCAGAAGCAGACAAGCTGACCCTTGGACAAGTTCTTCATGTCAAGGTGCCCCATGCTGTCAAGGACCTGCTGGATGTGAAAGGAAGCTACTGCTTTAGCAACAGCCAGATGACAAAGTACCAAGCCATGATGTGTGAGAATCCACGGGTTCATCTGGACCTCATCGCTACCTTGAACCCTGCTACTTTACTGCCTGACTGTGAAGAGGATCCAGATCATGAATGCCTCCAAGTCATGGAAGAAGTGTTTAGTAGCAGGCCAGATTTGAAAGACGTACCCCTAGACAAATACGATCTACAGCTATTCACCGATGGTAGCAGTTACATGGATGATGGGAAGAAAGTCTCCGGCCATGCAGTTGTCTCAGCAGAAGAGATTATCAAGCAAATCCACTGGCCAGGCCATACATCTGCACAACTGGCTGAAATAACAGCTAACCAGGGCTCTAGAAATCTCCGAAGGCAAAAGAGTAAATATCTACGCTGATTCCAAGTACGCCTTCATGACAGTCCATGCACACGGTGCGCACTCTACAAAGAAAAGAGGCCTACTTACTTCCTCAGGACAACAAATCAAGTATGCAGCTGAAATCGCGGCCCTCCTAGAAGCTGTATGGAAACCAAGTGCTGTCAGTATTATGCACTGTCGTGGCCACCAGAAAGGTCATGATGAAATCCCAAAAGGCAACAGGCGCGCTGACCAGGCCGCAAAAGCAGCTGCAAAACCATTGCTAACAAATGATCAAGCCAAAGTCCTACTCTGCAAGCAAGAGCCTCAACCTCCCATGCCGAACTACGAATTCTACATGAATTGGAGAAAATTTGAACCCAAAGGCGAGTTCATTGAAATTATATTGCACAAATGGTAAGATGATTACTGTAGCAGATCAGCTACCCTGCAGGGGTAGCTCCGTCTGCGGCGCCGAGTCTTGCTGGAGAGCTTAGCCGGGTAGCGAGCTAGCAAGGTGGGATAGAGATTGGCAGCGGTCCTTGGATGATCTGGAAGCGAAGGATTCCGTAAAGCTGGCTTCTTCAGTGATTATGCCCTCCCCAAATACTAGTCGTGACTCAGTACAGGTTTGAAGGTAAATCAGAATGTTTAATGAAAAGCAGAACATACATGGTCCTTTTATATGGTACAGTCCCATTGTTCTCTCCCATGCCCGCCCCCAGACCCCTGGAGTGAATTCTGCACAGGGGCTAGCCGTGCCCAGGTTCTGATTGGTTGGTTCCAAGACCATTGCAGGCTTCTCTCAGGTCCTCTCAAGTCTTCACTTGGGTCCACTGGTTGTATGCAGATAAGTCTTCACCTCACAGTAACCACATACAGTGATTTACATAACCCATTGTAAAGGGAATCAGATAGTGGGTGGCTGAGACAATGTGACTCCCGCCTTTCAGAATAGGTAAACAGATAACAGATATCTACAGAGAAAGCACTTTTGCATAATCCACAAATTACACAAACCTATTGTACATTCTCTATACAAAGGAAACATTTGACTCTAGTGGCGGGTAGTGTTTTTTAAAAACCACATTTAACTAAAGAAATATAAGTCTATTTAAAACTAAAAATGAGCGATTGACAATACATTTAAAACCACACAATATATCTGAGCATAAACTAGCAGGATGGGTGCAGGGGAAACATGATTAATTAGAAGTCTAGCAACAGTTTTACACTAAATCTAATAAAGGAAATTAGTTCCTATAAATAAAGGGTAAACGAAATATAACAAAATAAGAATGAAATTAAACTAAATAAATCCTGTGGCGGCCGTTCCGTCACAAAGCTCCCCCAGTCCCATGATGGCAGACCCGGTGAGACCCTCTACGGGTCCGCCTGGGGATGTCCAGGTGCAAGTGTCTTTAAAAAAGTCTCAAGTTTGGTTGCTGGGGCAAGGCTTTGCCAACCCCCGATAGTCTTTCGGTCCATAGTCCGTAGGGAGGAGGCTGGCCCCCGGGCTTCTCCAACTGCCCCCTTGGTCTGGACCGGTGGCCGACGGACCATACAGATACCCGGGGCTGGTACCCTGCCATGGGGAAACAACTGGCCCGGGTGGGACGTTGAGGGCTTTTTCTCCTCCTGGTCTCCTAGCCCCTCGCTGGTGGGCAGCCTTGCTGGCACCATTTCCTGGGGCCATGACCCGCTGGGGAGGGATACCGCCTGTACCTTCTCCCGGTGCCACAGTCAGCCGCAGGAAAAATGGGCCGATAGCACCCTTTCCTGGTGCCTCGGTCAGAAGCTGGGTGGGAGATGGGGTGACCGGTGTCTCCAGAAAAAGTGGTTGTGGATCTGGGCCATCTGCCCAGCGTCTCGGGGTCACCCAGTTGCAAATCCCAGCACCATCAACAATTCCACAATGGGAGTCTCCCACATCCTGGGGAACGGGCGCAGCAGCACGCCGTTGCTTGGCACAGGGGACACCTCCACCCTCACGCTGGGGCTCAAAACGTTGGGGAGAAGAACCTGCCATCTCTCCTTCCGGATTATTACCTGTCGCTGGGAGAGGTACCGCCAGTACTCTCTACCTGGGGTAGCCGCTGCGGTGATGGAAGGAGACCGACTGACTCCCCACCCTGGAACTCGCAATGCGATGCACCATCACCGGCACTGTGTTCTGCTGACAGCTCCTGACGAACTGTACTGCCCAGTTGATGCTTTCTTCGGCCCTAAATCACCAAATACACCCCGGCCCGCTCCTAAGGTCAAACAGTGACCTGCGCCTAGCTTCTCCCGCGCATCACCTCTTCCCATGATAGACTGCAGGATTTCTCACGCGCAGCCCCACTCTCTGGAACGCTCTCCCTCGTACTGTCAGACTTTCACCTAACTTCTCTTCCTTCAAACGCTCCCTAAAACGTTCCTATTTAGGGAAGCCTACCCACCCAACTCACTGACACAACCATCAATCACTCTCACCTTACAGTCCTCTCCTCCTGTTTCCAACCCAACCCTCCTAGATTGTGAGTTCCTACGGGAATAGGGCCCTCATCTCCCTCCTGTACTGTTTGTCAAATGTTGTTCAATGTATTGTAACCCTGTCTATACTGTGCTTATTGTACAGCGCTGCGGAATATGCTGGCGCTTTATAAATAAAGAATAATAATAATAATAATAATGCTGTGCTGAAGTTGTAGGCTCTCTGCCTCCTGCGTAGCAGTAAAGGCCAGTAGCTTGGTCTGTAGTTCTGGAGAGGAGCGGATTGTCAGTCCCTGGGGCTCCTCGGTGAGAAGGTAGTTCTCCTCTTTCTCCTCAAGTTCTGCTGTGGCAGGGCAGGGTAGGGTTAGCGGTCCTCTGCCGCGGCAACAGTTTTTCTGCTGAAGTGGGCCGCTCCCCCATGTATGAATGGCTATCCTTGATCCCTGACTCCACCACCAGCCAGGGCCCCGGGCTAGCTGACCTGCACTTCTCAGGCACCGTGGAACAGACCATAGCCTCATACACAGCAGGCCGTAGCATGTCCGCTGTCCCCCGCTCCTCTATCCATACGTGGGTAGGAGCACTTCTTGGTTGGGGTTCGGGATTCCCTGCCGGGTATGCCAGCAATTGGCACGGGGGGGCCTGAGTCTCCCCCTCCTGCGTCTGGCACCCGATATTCTCCCCGGTTTCTGGAGCCTCCAGCTGGGGGCAGAGGGTAGCCGATCTCTGTCCCGATGCCAGCTCTGCTGCTGGGTTGGGGAACCGCTCCCCCGTACATAAATTGTCCTCTTCATGCGCTGAAGTGCCTGCTGATGCAAGCAGTGAATCTGGGCAAACTGCCCCACATCTCCTGGGCTCCGTGGAAAGGACCGCAGCCTCTTCCTTGGCGGGCCATGACATTGTCGCTAGCTCCTCCACCCATCCCTGAGCAGGAGCACTCCATTGGGACTCGGGGTCTCCTGGTGAGCCCTCGGGCCATCTGCCTGGGTGGGCCTCAATCTCACCCATTGCCTTCCAGTTCTCCTCTTTCCACAGTGGACCGCTGTCCTGATGGCTCTCGTTGGTGGAGACCGCAGTCCCATCCACCGGTGCACTTCCACTGACCTTGGTAGGTGTCCGAAGTACTTGGTCACTCTGCTCTGCCGCAGGTTCTGCAGGAACGGTACTTGCTGAGTCCTCTGTCTTTTCCACAGACGACATGCTGCGCTGCGGCTGCAGGATAGTCACCTCCTCTGTAGCAGTTGAGGCCTGGGATGCATTCTGCAGCTGGGGAGAGGGGCCGACTGCCTCCTCACCCTGGTGCTCCGAACCAGCAGAAGATCCTGAAAGTAGGTTGGCACCACCGGGTTCTGTTGGCAGCTCTTCTGCCATGTCCATCGGGGTGAGAGCGAGCGGGGGAGCGTCCTCAAACAATCTCCTGTATCCCTGCTCCAGCTCCCACTCTTGGGTGGCTAGCCAGTCCAGATCACTGCTCAGCCCGAGGTCGTCAAGGTGCTCACATTCCCGAAAGTCCCGGATCTCTTACCATCTCAGTTTAGCTGTACTGCCAAAGGAGGGGTCGTCCTGGAGAGTGTCAAATTAATCCCGGGCCGCCGTAGTCATAGCCCTCCGTAGGATCTTTCCTCTCCAACTTTGGACACAGGTTGGCAGCATACCATTCCAGTGCCCGGTACCCGTCCTCCAGCCATAGCTCCGTCTGGATCAGGTTCTCCAGTTGGGATAGTCTTTCTACCTGGGGTTGCACTCCTAGGAATGGCACCCGCAGGTCCCACAGTCTCCAGTATTTCTCACCCAAGGTAGGAAGAATCTTTCCCAGGTAGTCCTGTTCAAGCTGTAGGACGTCCCTCCAGAGCTTCTGCCGTGCCGAATCATTATGCCACAACACCTCCTGGCCGAAACCTGGATCACTGTGCTGGCCAGGTGCTTCCATTCCTTGGTCCCAGAACTCCTCTTCCACGACTGCAGGGAGTATCTCCTGGGACGCTGTAGATTCCCCGAGCTGGTACCAGCGCACTCGGTCACTCTGAGCTGATTGACCCCTGCCAAAACGATAGCGATCACATCCGCCGGGGGGTTGACTCCGAACAGGGCCAGCTTCCATTGTACCTCCCGGTGCCATTCTGTGGATTCTGAGTCCTCGTGGAGGGCCAGACTTGCCTGTTCGTCCTCCATCAGGTCCTTGGTGAGGGCAGCCTTTGGTTAACGCTGACCTCTTTATCCCTGGCTTTGAGAAGTTCCTTGAGGACCGTGCGCTTCCAGCCGTCGTAGCGCTGAGCAATACGGGGTGAACGGCTGTAGGACGGTGTAGCAATCTCTCGAATCCCCGGGTGTCTGAGACCGGGGTCAAGCCAGCGGCTGTATTTCCCCCTGCTGGGCTGGTCTCAGAATCTCCCCAGATGATGTGCTGCTCCAGGCGCTCGGCGGTTGTGGTGCCCGAGACTCGGAGCTCCCACCGCTTGCCACCAATGTAGCAGATCAGCTACCCTGCAGGGGTAGCTCCGTCTGCGGCGCCGAGTCTTGCTGGAGAGCTTAGTCGGGTAGCGAGCTAGCAAGGTGGGATAGAGATTGGCAGCGGTCCTTGGATGATCTGGAAGCGAAGGATTCCGTAAAGCTGGCTTCTTCAGTGATTATGCCCTCCCCAAATACTAGTCGTGACTCAGTACAGGTTTGAAGGTAAATCAGAATGTTTAATGAAAAGCAGAACATACATGGTCCTTTTATATGGTACAGTCCCATTGTTCTCTCCCATGCCCGCCCCCAGACCCCTGGAGTGAATTCTGCACAGGGGCTAGCCATGCCCAGGTTCTGATTGGTTGGTTCCAAGACCATTGCAGGCTTCTCTCAGGTCCTCTCAAGTCTTCACTTGGGTCCACTGGTTGTATGCAGATGAAGTCTTCACCTCACAGTGACCACATACAGTGATTTACATAACCCATTGTAAAGGGAATCAGATAGTGGGTGGCTGAGACAATGTGACACCCAGCCTTTCAGAATAGGTAAACAGATAACAGATATCTACAGAGAAAGCACTTTTGCATAATCCACAAGTTACACAAACCTATTGTACATTCTATACGAAGGAAACATTTGACTCTAGTGGCGGGTAGTGTTTTTAAAAACCACATTTAACTAAAGAAATATAAGTCTATTTAAAACTAAAAATGAGCGATTGACAATACATTTAAAACCACACAATATATCTGAGCATAAACTAGCAGGATGGGTGCAGGGGAAAAACATGATTAATTAGAAGTCTAGCAACAGTTTTACACTAAATCTAACAAAGGAAATTAGTTCCTATAAATAAAGGGTAAACGAAATATAACAAAATAAGAATGAAATTAAACTAAATAAATCCTGTGGCGGCCGTTCCGTCACAATTACGAACTATTAGAACTTAATCATGATTATATCCAATGGCTTTTCCCAACTCAGTCTCAAGGCCGAAATTTCTATTCCACTCCTCTGAATCCGCAAGAGACACGCCTAATGATTAACACCTCAGAAGTTCAGCAAAGACTACGCAGAGCCTACAAACTGATGCTGAAATTCTTCGGCGTAAAATTAATGGGGGAGTGTGAAGAAGATACAAAAATAACAGAAATTGAACGAGCAGAAAATTTCGCCGAACGTTTTGAAAATTTGACAACCAACCCTCATAATAATCTACGGAATACACGAATACTGCTAAGTCTGGGAGAACTGGGAGCAGAAGAGTACCAAGCCCCATTGGTGAGGTTCTTCCTCAAGGAGATCCTTATCACAAATAAGCCGCCAAGAATGAAGAAAAGTGCAATGAACTTTTTCATACCAGCAGTAAGAGATTCACAAGACAGACAAGATCTGCTGTTCTTCGCAGGGCAATACTATTTCCCGAAAGAAGAATTTGTCTGGGGAAACCATGGAGAATTGGCACGATACAAAGCAAAACCAGTGGTGGCTGCACTCCTACCGGCGCCACTGAGTGAATGGACACCCGTATATTCTAGGCTTGTGCACCGATTTTTTTTTTCGGTTCGATTCGGTTCGATTTTTCGGATTTTTAAACTTTTCGATTCGGCTCGTTTCGACCGATTTCGGTTTTGATTCGATTCGGTTCGGCTCGTTTTTCTGGTACATTTTTTTTCCGAATATCAACCATTTTTCGTATTTTCGTGTCACTGTGCTCGGTTTTTATATCGACTTTTCGTGATTTCGGAAATTTTCGTTTTTCGGAATTGTACATTTTTCGGAATATCGACCATTTTTCGTATGTTTCGTGTCACTTTGCTCGTTTTTTGTATCGACTTTTCGTTTTTTCAAGTTTTCAAGTCCATTCGAAAAATCCCAAAATATTTCGTTTCGGCTTGGAAAACGTTTCGGATCTGACATTTTCGGATCTAAAACTTTTCGGAAATTCGACCGCATCCGAAAACACGAATCGGGAAATTTCGGGAAAATTCCGAAATTCCGAAACCCGAAACGCACATCCCTAGTATATTCAGAGAAAGAAAAGAAGTGGCTATCAGAAGAACAAGGCGGATATGGAGAAGACGGATGGTTCCAGTTGAAGAATGGACAAATAGTCCTACCAGCAACATTGGCTCCTGAGATTGTAAGAACACTTCACGCAAGTACCCATGGAGGAAGAGAAGTGATGGAACAGCAATTAGAGCCACATTTCTACGTACCCGGACTGTCAGTAGTCTGCAAAGCAATAGCCCAGCAGTGCGTGACATGTGCCAAAAACAACCCGAGAACAGGCCCATCTCAACCTCCAGGGAAGCAGCCAATCGGGCTATCCCCAATGGCATCGTTACAAATAGACTTCACAGTGCTGCCGCCCTGCAAAGGATACAAATATCTACTGGTAATGGTGTGTACTCTGACAGGATGGGTGGAAGCTTTCCCAACAAGAACTGAAAAGACTGTGGAAGTAGTGAAGAGTCTGATGAAAGAATTAATACCACGTTATGGATTGCCTCTTGAGATAGGGTCGGACAATGGCCCTGCATTCATACAGAACTGTTTACAACAGCTTGCGTGCCTGTTGGGCATCACCTGGAAGCTACATACTGCCTACAGGCCCCAAAGCTCGGGAAAAGTCGAGAGAATGAACCGCACCCTAAAGACTTTGATGTCCAAATTGTGCCAAGAGACGTCGCTAGGCTGGTTGGATGTGCTGCCGATAGTCCTCTTGCACATTAGGTGCAGGCCAACCCCCCAATTGAAGCTAAGTCAGTACGAACTCATGTTCGGACGGCCTACCCCTCTGATTACTGGACTAAGGGGGGACCTTCGGGCATTGGGAGAAACTAAATTAAATGATCAGGTTGTATTGTTAGGTAAATCAATGCAGAAACTGAATACTTGGGTGGGAGATAATATACCTCACTTTTTTTTCCCCCACTCCACAAGTATTTTCCAGGTTATTCAGTATGGGTGAAAGAGTGGAAAAATGACCCACTAGGCCCAAAGTGGAGAGGTCCTTACCTTGTCCTGGAATCAACCCCTACAGCAGTAAAGGTTGCCGAGGTGGTCCCGTGGATACATCACTCCAGACTGAAAGTAGCTGCAGCCAGTCCTGAACCAGCATGGAAGGTCGTCACCAACGAGACCAATCCGCTGAGGCTAAAGCTGACAAAGACCACAGCCGTGAGCATCTGAATGATCCAACTGAAGGCACCCAAATGATTTCACAAGTGGGTGTCTTGATGGACACAATAAGGCCTGACCATCCACCAACAGGGGAGCAATGGGATCCCCGGGGGATACCCCAAGGGTGTTTTTTAGGGGCCCGGCCCCCACCCTTGATCATCCGGAAATGTCTTTTATTTTTGAAATTACGGTGGGGAGGGATTGGGTTTATGTGACTGTGAAAAGAATTGCCCAAGGGATTTTGACATTCGGGCATTTGTGGTACTGATTTTGTACCTTGCAAACTTGATCTATGGACTCTCGCATGGAGCATGCCCCAGGTGCACAAGCACCGCCAAGAAAGTGGATATCTCCCATATCTGGAATGGTACGCACCCGGTGATGGAGAATCGTACTATGTGGAGACAAAAACGAGAGGCGACATCCGAGATTTTGCCAAGAGGACATTTACTTGTGCAATTTAAATATGATTATGCTAAAAAGTCTGGGCAAACCGCATGCTGGGTGTGTAGTAGGTTGCACCCAGAGACAATCCACATCCCATTTGCTTCTGTTCCAATGAATCTGAGTATGTTTGCGTCAGGGAATGTCACAATACATGCTTTTGATGCACCCAGGGAAAAAACAGAATCATTCAGTCCCGGGTACCCTATAATAGGGCCAGTATACCCACCAGAGTGGTGCTTCCAACTAGGACCAGATAGAGACACACATAATGAGGGTGGACTGTGCTACTCAAGCAAGTTCAACTGGACATCATACATCTACACATTCAACACAAAGGAGCAGGCAAATTTTCTATACATACGATGTAGAAAACTCACGAGTGAGCAAGAGGCGGTGATTGCAAAGGTGACGGATGGAAGGCAGAGTGCACAAGATATGATGAAACGGCTGAGACAACTGATGATGGAAATAGCAAAGGGAACACTACATTTGTCACCATTTATATTGAGAGGGGGATACCAGGTGTGTTGTGGGAGGTGTGTTACACATGGGTACCACCAACAAATACGAGAATGTGTTATCTGGCTAAATTGATCCCAATTCAGAGAGTAAGGGAGAAGACACTAATACAGACACAGAACTCCACCCTAGGTACCCACTGGTGTTTGAAAGGCAGAAGAGAGAGATGTTTAGAAAGGTGGATCGAATATGGTCATGGCTGCCGGCATGGACTGGATGGGGATGAGAGTTGATGGTAAAAATGAACAGTTATGCTAGTCTGATGGATGAAATTCTGAATAAGACCAGTATGGACATTCAGTTGGTGAATCTGGAAGTGTGTGAGATACGAAAGGTGCAGATGGTACATGATATGGCACTAGAGCAGATCAGTGCGGCCTTGAATGGATTGTGTGAAATGACAATGCACTATGAATGTTGCACCTGCATCAGGAACACTACACACGACGTCCCGGACTATTACCAGGTGATCCAGGATCACCAAGAGAAGGTAGCACAGTTGCAGAACACAGCAAGGAGAATTGCCGCTGAAGGCTGGAATCCACTCCGTGGGTTCGGAGCAATCGGAGAGTGGTTTTGATCCATCCTGAGATTTATCTCACAGATTGGATCCATGATTCTGATGATAGTGGTGATCCTGGTTATAGGAATACTGACGTACCGCATAGGGCTATGTCTATGGCCACTATGCAAGAGAGCACTGACACTCACACAGACACAAAAGATACCACTGATAATCCCACAAGACATGTTCCCAGCGAAAATAGGTCCCCTAAAGTATGAGGAACTCAAGAATAATACTAGTGAGGTGTGATGGCTACAAGCATCAGGAAGAGATCCTGAGGCTTGAGCCAAGGGGGGAATGAAGTGGAATCAGGCTGGAAGATGGTTGCCATTATGAGCCAGGCAGCCATCTTGTTCAGAATATTGGTTCACTTGAAAATAACTAGGTAGATTTAGAATGAAGCTTACATAGAATCTTAGGAATGTGTTATATTAACAGAGAAGCAATTAAAATAAGGGAAGATCCGGGCTGCTCTTGGCACGGAGAGACAGGATGACGAATGGATACATGAAGGTCACAAAGGCCTGCAGAGAGACAAAGAGAGCATAGAAACCAGACCATGTCTTATCTGGAATAAACAAGCACAGCCACAAGGGAGGTGGGCCCGGCCCGGATTGAGTGCGGCAGCAAATCACAAACTGTCAGACTAACATGAAGTTTGCCAATTTACGATCAATGTATGGAATGCCTTTGTATTAACAATGGGAGGTATTAACCCACGTGGGGTGGGATAAGTGTCACCAGGAGGTGGGCTAATTGGGATGTACCTAATTATGTATTCGGGGTATAAAACCCCTCGCCGGGGTGAGATCGGGGCTCACTCTTTGCGATTTAATCCTGTGTGAGCATTGTGTGATGACACTAATAAAGTTTGCCTTTCCTGAAGAGACTCGTGTTCAGAAAATCCTTGTTTGTGTCCGGTCCGGCTCTGTCTCGAGTGAACCTAGCAGATTCCGGTTACAATAGGAGTTATAACCAGAAAAAGAAGTGAAAACCGTGAGCAGACCATACAACACAGGAAATGTACTTCTATCCCCAAAACTGAGTACAGATAGTATATGGTACAACACATAGAAACATAGAAACATAGAAAAATGTCGGCAGATAAGAACCTTTCGGCCCATCTAGTCTGCCCAAGATACTTTACCTGGATTTATCTTTTGTTTAGGATAGCCTTATGCCTATCCCATGCCTGCTTAAATTCAATTACTGTTTTGGCCTCTACCACTTCTACTGGAAGACTGTTCCATGTATCCACCACCCTCTCAGTAAAATAATGCTTCCTGATGTTACTTTTAAACCTTTGCCCCTCTAATCTAAGACTATGTCCTCTTGTTTTGCTATTTTGTTTCCTTTTAAATATACTCCCTACCTTGTGGATTTCCTTTACGTATTTAAATGTTTCTATCATATCTCCTCTGTCTCGTCTTTTTTCCAAGCTGTACATGTTAAGATCATTAAGCCTTTCCTGGTAACTTTTCTCCTTCAAGCCGTACACCATTTTAGTAGCCCTTCTCTGAACTCTCTCTAAGATGTCTATATCCTTCTGGAGATACGGTCTCCAGTACTGCACACAGTACTCCAAGTGAGGTCTCACCAGTGCTCTGTACAGTGGCATGAGCACTTCCCTTTTCCTACTGCTAATACCTCTCCCTACACAACCAAGCATTCTGCTAGCATTTCCTAATGGAGAAGTAGTAGTTGTAACCCTTGATGATGATTCTAACCTTTTGGAACCTGATGCGTTAAGTGAAAATGATATTTCGGTAAGAATAGTGAACCCAAATGCCGTTCTGTGTAGATCAGGGATCTCAAATTCTGGACCACAGATGTTTCTGAACTACAAATCACATGATTCTCTGGCCAACTGTTGCATTCAAAGAATTCTGAGAATTGTGGGCCATCAACATCTAGGGGGCCAGAGTTTGAGATCCCTACTCTAGAATAGGTCTGTCAGACTCACTATTATTTATTTATTTATAAAGAATTTTACCAGGAAGGATACATTGAGATTTCTCTGGTTTTCAAGTATGTCCTGGGTTCAAGAGCATTGAAATGTTACAGTTGATACAGAAATACAAAGTAATACAATGCAAGATATTAAAAACAAAACACAAATATACAGATTAACACTGAAAATAAATATGTAAGTAATATAGTTACTATGTTACATGTTTACAGGTGCATTCTGTATTGAGGTATGTTAGCAAGGAGCTCTTGAGTGACTTAAGACTGGGGAAGATTTGATGGTTTCTGGAAGGTTATTCCATAAATGCGGTGCTCTGTAGGAAAATGAGGATCGAGCCACTTTCTTTTTGTATTGTGGTATTGCAAGTAAGGTGCTGGTCCTGGATCGGAGGTTATAGGATGAGGGAACTGCTAGGGGAGGCAGACTATTCAGGTAGGGTGGCAGCTTCCCAGAGAAGCTCTTAAACACCAGGTTGGAAAGGTGAAGGGTGCGTCTAGATTCCAGCGACGGCCAGTTTAGTTCTTTTAACATGTCACAATGGTGGGTCATGTAGTTACATTGTAGCACAAAGCGCAGCATGAGTTATACAATGTAGTAAATTTCTGAAGGTGTGTTTGTGGGGCCGCTGCATACACTACATCTCTGTATTCAATAGCCGGCATAAGCATTTGTTGTACAATCTGCTTTCTTACCGCGGGGCTCAGGCAGGATTTGTTTCTGTACAGGGCACCTAGTTTGGGGTAAAGTTTGGATGAGAGTTTTTCTATGTGGGGGCCAAAGGATAGATTTGGGTCTAGCCACATAGCTAGATATTTGAGAGAAGTGACTGTGGTCAGCGTACCATTTGATTTTATCCTGACATGTAGATGGGGATTTTGCAGTTTATGTAGTTTAGGTGCTGTTCCAAAGAGCATTGTTACAGTTTTGTCAGTATTTAGAAAAAGTTTGTTATCTGTGATCCACTTTTCTACCTCTGTGAATTGTTCTTGCAGCACAGCCTCCAGCTGTGGGAAATCTGGTTTGCTGGTATAGATTACGGTGTCGTCTGCATACAGATGTACAGTTGAGGCTTTGCAGACGTTGGGCAGATCATTTATGAATAATGTGAATAGCAGGGGGCCGAGTATTGAGCCTTGGGATACTCTGCATGTGACTGGGAGGGAGGAGCTGCCAGAGATGGACACATGTTGCGATCGGTTGGATACATATGATTCAAACCAGGTTAGAGTGTGATCACCAATACCAGAGTTTTTAAGTTTTTGTAATAAGATGCCATGGTCTACTGTGTCAAAGGCCTTGGCAAAATCAAGAAAGATGGCTCCAGTTAGGTCTCCTTGTTCCATGCCAGCTTGGGTATCATTGCAAACTTTTACCCCAGATATTGATGATACAGTTTCCAGAATTCTTTCAATTTTAACAAATCCTAAAATCCACGCGAGCGAAGCCACGGGCAAAAGCTAGTTTATAATAAGGCTGGGGTCAGACGAACACAGTGCTAACGCGTGTGCAGCCGCACTTTATCATGGCCGTAGTAGCAGCAAATGACGGCCAATGACGGGCAATATAATTTTGTGCGGCCGCGCAACGCAAGCGGCAAACAAACGCATTTTTTCGAGAACATGATACCGCTAGTACTGATGTACAGAGTGCACTGCGTCCGCTAGCGGCCTGTTTGCATGATTAGGAGACGTCAGACGCTGCTAATGTCCGGCCAACATAACGTCTAGGCGCAAAAAGGGTTTTATTGATCATCCGTACAAAATCACGGCCGAAAATGCGCATCGTATGACCGCTATCGCGTATTCCGTGAAAAAAATATGTCCATTCGTTCGAACGCACTTTTTCACGGACGACGTGAAAAATGCGTTCGTCTGACCCTAGCCTCAAAGTGTTGCTGAAAATGCGTTTGTTATCAAACAAGCGTTTAAAAACGTATTTTATGTCTAGCTACAGGCTGATTATTCTTAATAAAAAATATGAATTTAGAGAAAGGTTTTATACGCATAGGGCCACATTCCAATCTTGTTGTTAACCGTGGCGCCGGCATGGTTAAGTGTTAAAGCGCGTTAAAAATATTTGCGCTCAATTCCGTATTACATTCTCACCGGTAAAACTGCGTGGAATCGTATACCACCTGGAAACCTGCGTGAACCATGCACGAGCTTACTGTACTTCAAGCGTCCTATACTTAACATTATGAGTGCAAACACAAATGTACACTATGATTAACGTGGTATCACAATCTATTAGCGCAAATTACCGCATTGGCGTTAAAAGAAAAATCTTCGATTTTTAAAAGCTGGTGTTAATGGCATATCTGAACAACCTGGCCAAACCCAAATACACCAGCCCATAAAAAATAATGCAGCGAAGTATAGTTGCCCATTCAACTCCTACCAAACCAATACAATGGATGAAGTTGTGTGTGCATGTATTATTTCTGCAGCATATATGCTCAGATTGACTGTGGCAGACGCAATTTCTTAACGTGAGATAGTTATGGTTCTTAATTCTGATTGGCTGAATCGCGAAAAAAGACTGCTTGCACAGAGATTTTTGCGCGAGACGGTACTGTGCGTGCATTTGGGCGCATCCTGTTTGCGCGCACTATTGATCGGCGGATGAAAACACACGCGAAGATTGTAATTCCAACGTGATTTGCGCGCGCAAAACTTTAACGCTTAGCGCAAATATTTTCACTTTGCGCAAGGATTTTAGCGTTAAGAATGTAATGTGGCCCATAGATTTGTAATTAATATATTTTCCATGGGTGCACATCCTAATGATATAGTGTATGCATACCCGTGGTAGGTGGGTGTATATTTGCTTAACTGGATTACAGCCAACTCAGACATCAAATTAATTCAAAACTCCCTTAAAAGCTGAATTAATGAGAAAATGTAAAATGTGTAGGTAAAATGAATGGAATGTAGCCATTTATGGAAAGCAATTTTAATCTAGACACAGAGAAAGAATTTCTGCCACAAATGAGTCATTCATAAATTCGTCATCAGGCCACTGAATTTGCAACATGGAACTTTGGATGCCATCGCATGTGCCCTATGAAAATGCTAAAGGTTTGTTTTGTATATGGCCCTAGAGAGCAAGATACCAATCATCAATTACAATTCTAGGTAGTCCCACAAAATTGAGACATTACGGGAAACAATGCACAAACGTTACTGCTTCCTTATTGATTTTACCAGTATATGTTTCTCTTACCCCAGTCAGGATGTGTGTCCACGAGATGACAATCCATTCACAATTCAGTCACACAATGAGCGGCTTTAACAATAAATAGGTTTAGATTAGTGAACAATACATTAATAAACAGTATAAAAAGTAGACCCATGGATGTGGTAAAAATAAACATGTCACAGAGAAGCTGTTACATGTATCCCATCTAAAATAGCTGCAGCATGTGTTAAGTCCCTATAGTTTGTGAAGTATGCTTTTTCTTCTTAAACGCTGGGGGAGAATTTTACTTTTTTTCTTACATGGCTTGCTTTTAAACTCATGGACTTTATTCTTTCGAACAGATAGTCCACAAGCTGAAAATAAATAGAGATTGACTGCAGTTTACCAAACTATACAAAATGTTTGACTTCAATCACAGAAGAACAAAATAATAAATTACAAAAACAGCGACCCGAGTGTTCCCAAATTCAGGATTAAACCCACAATGTTACATTTTAACAAAAACTAGGGGCAACACAGCGGTTACCAAACGGAAACACTCCATTATCACAAACAACTTAATCAGATAAAGATAGGCAAAGTCATATAGAAGGCAAAATAAATAAGTACTCAGGAGTGTACAAGAAAATTGAGAAAGACAGGAGTGCCTGAGCTTGGAGGAGAGGGGGTAACCCTAAAAAATAATCAGAAAGAAAATAAACATACTCGGGTGAATGTGGTATCGTGCAGGTAAAAGGAAAATTCTCAACAGGATGGCCGCAATTGCCTATACACAAATTGGTGTGAATAAGGATTAAAAATTAACTTTTAATAGAGTGATGTAAAAAGGATCCACAGATCTGAGTATTTCTTTCTTTCGCCGTTTACGTTTAACCGACTTCTTTAACAGTTTTCCTAGCAACTAATTTTGATTCTTTCTCCTGTTTCGACCTACGGACTATGGCTGGTTTTCTGTCCAAACCACCAAATAATACACAATGGTGAGAAGTGTAACGGTGGGGGTCGAGGACCTGACCTGACAGAGAGGGGTGTGAGCCTAATGAGCATTGAAAAAAGACCAAGAGCCTGAACTAGAAAATAAATAGATATTATTAATTCTAGGAACCAAGAACTTAAACCAAGAGCAGGGAATACAGAATATAAATACAATAAACAGAGCCTTTAACCTCAAGGCAAGAAATATAAAGAAAACCAGATATAACAATGAAGGTCCAGAAAATCAAGAACATAAACAAACAGAACTAAACATGGGAAGCAGAACTAAACATATTCTACAAGAAGACAAGAAAAACAGAACTGACCTAGACCAGGGCCAACCAGACAATGGACTAGTAGATAGAATGAGCTTGTAGACAGACAGACAGAACTGAGCAGGATAACTCTAGACCAGGACAAACCAGACATGAACCTGAGCTTGAAGACAGACAGACTGAACTGAATGACTGATACAGGATGAATCTAGACCAAGGCAAACCAGACATGAGCTTGAAGACAGATTCAGGATGAATGAGACTGCACCCTACTAAGGGAGTGGTCTCCATTTATACAAAATAGTCCAGGGTGAACCAATGGAGTCCAGGTACTGATCAGGCTTGGAATCCAAGAAATGAACGAAATAAAAAAGTCCAAAAGCAGCAATGTCCACTACTGCCAGAGGGGGCACCAGAGATCCAGGATGTCACAAGAAGGGGCAAATCTGGTCTATTAGAAGACACAAACTTTTGAGGCCGAAGTATCTAGCAGCAGAGTAGGTTTTAGGAAATTGACTAAAGCCTTCCAACAACAAATTAAACTTAGCTGGGAAATTTCTACTATTGAAAACTACACTATATTGCCAAAAGTATTCGCTCACCCATCCAAATAATCAGAATCAGGTTTTCCAATCACTTCTATGGCCACAGGTATATAAAATCAAGCACCTAGGCATGCAGACTGTTTTTACAAACATTTGTGAAAGAATGGGTCGCTCTCAGGAGCTCAGTGAATTCCAGCGTGGAACTGTGATAGGATGCCACCTGTGCAACAAATCCAGTCGTGAAATTTCCTCGCTCCTAAATATTCCACAGTCAACTGTCAGCTGTATTATAAGAATGGGGAAGTGTTTGGGAACGACAGCAACTCAGCCACGAAGTGGTAGGTCACGTAAACTGATGGAGCGGGGTCAGCAGATGCTGAGGCACATAGTGCGAAGAGGTCGCCAACTTTCTACAGAGTCAATCACTACAGACCTCCAAACTCCATGTGGCCTTCAGATTAGCTCAAGAACAGTGTGCAGAGAGCTTCATGGAATGGGTTTCCATGGCCGAGCAACTGCATCCAAGCCATACATCACCAAGTGCAATGCAAAGCGTCGGATGCAGTGGTGTAAAGCATGCTGCCACTGGACTCTAGAGCAGTGGAGACGCATTCTCTGGAGTGATGAATCGCGCTTCTCCATCTGGCAATCAGATGGACGAGTCTGGGTTTGGCGGTTGCCAGGAGAACGGTACTTGTCTGACTGCATTGTGCCAAGTGTAGAGTTTGGTGGAGGGGGAATATGGTGTGGGGTTGTTTTTTCAGGAGCTGGGCTTGGCCCCTTAGTTACAGTGAAAGGAACTCTGAATGCTTCAGCATACCAAGACATTTTGGACAATTCCATGCTCCCAACTTTGTGGGAACAGTTTGGAGCTGGCCCCTTCCTCTTCCAACATGTCTGTGCACCAGTGCACAAAGCAAGGTCCATAAAGACATGAATGACAGAGTCTGGTGTGGATGAACTTGACTGACCTGCACAGAGTCCTGACCTCAACCCGATAGAACACCTTTGGGATGAATTAGAGCGGAGACTGAGAGCCAGGCCTTCTCGTCCAATATCAGTGTGTCCAATATCAATGCGCTTCTGGAAGAATGGTCAAAAATTCCCATAAACACACTCCTAAACCTTGTGGACAGCCTTCCCAGAAGAGTTGAAGCTGTTATAGCTGCAAAGGGTGGACCGACGTCATATTGAACCCTATGGATTAGGAATGGGATGTCACTTAAGTTCATATGCGAGTCAAGGCAGGTGAGCAAATACTTTTGGCAATATAGTGTAGATATATACAGTATATAAAATATATAACTAAGTCCACTTGTTCAGCACTCAAGCTCTGAATTCATCAATGAATGGTGCTGCGGTGCTCAGAATCCCCAAGGGATAATATACAGCAACAGGAACGGGGCACTCGCGGATTTCCATAAAAACAAAAAACTTTATCAGCTGCTCATTAAAAAAATCCATTGTTTCGGCTCAGGCACGAGCCTTCATGGATTAAATCAATAATGAACAAAAGTACTTTTATACTAATAAGAGTTAAACTACTCACCAAGGCGCTGCCTTCGACCTCGTCAACCCGATATCCGGAAGTGACGCGTCGTTTCCGGCTCTACGCGTGTATACTGAACAAAGTATTATTTTCTGTCCTCTGATTGAAAACGAAATTGATCCATGACACTGCTGTGTCCCTCAATATGTCGACTGACTAAGCTTGATGTTGCTCCACAGTTTTCTCGAAAGTGACTGCTGACCCAGCTGCTCTCTTCTGTCACATTGGTGACAACCAATATGATTTGTGGGAAATGGCTGTTCATGCTTTGTTAGGCATGTTTATGGTTGCTCATCTCAGAAAAAATAATATGGAAGTCGATATGACCTTTTTGCATTGCATGTTTTAGTACTGATGGGAGAATGGCAATAAAATATGGATAGGGCTACAATTTAACACACAAAATGTTCCCATGCTTGATTGTAATGATATATACCAGAATTATCTGAGACTTGGTATGTTGTAACATGAACATTAAACCAAGATTTTAGAAAAGCATCAGTTTACAAATGATTTGCATGAGTTTAATAATTTCCAATGAATATTAATTGTACTGAATGTTAAAGGAAAGTAACAATATCAACAATTCTTTTCCAGTGAAGTAAAGGAGGTAAGGTAGAGTGCAAGGACTTGTAGTGAGTGAGGTCTTAAGGCTGGAGTCATATTAATACAGAAAGTAAATCCCTTGTAACAGACATACTTTTGCTTGGACGTACTTGTAGACACTACACAATGCGCATAGGTTTGACATCCATAAGTCAACATCCATTAATCTCTACAAGCAAATGGGGCAAAACAACGAGTGATTAGGTTCAACTACACATGAGTCAGATGTCAAATGAGACCTTGTCTGATGTCCTGCACTCCTGCCTATAGAAAGCATTATGTCTAAAGACATATCTCAACGTGTGTGTCGTCATTTTTAAGCTGACCACAAATGAACAGCCATTGTAACGTATGAACGAGTGCTTGCGTTCGTCGTGTGTTGTTCCTTATATGATCCTTCATAATTCTATGACAGACATCACAATGCACGTTACAATGGAAGTATTTAGTGCACTTGTGTGGTCCCAGCTGAAGCGGTTATTCAACGTTGTAGCAGCGAAGTTCAACTTTGGTGAACGTCGATTATCCAAAAAAAGCAGTAACAATGGCAGGTGACTTTAAAAAAACAGCAGCAAACAATGCTAAACTACATTTAAACATTATTGGTCTGTAAAAGGAATAAGCTACAACCATTCTTCATGCATTGTTTCATCATTGTTTGCAACACTGATCAATATCAGGTCTATTCAAAGAAAGGTGAAACTCATGACTGGAGAAGTGAAAATTCTAGGTCAAACTAGCAAGAAAAATTCTCCCATTTATCTCACTTTCCAAATTGGCTATATTGACCTAGATTGTTCTTTAATCCTGCCAGTTGTCCTAATTTTCACCTTTCTCTGAATAACCCTCCCATATTTCCACTCAAATGCACAGCCAAGGCAGCTACAAATAACCACAGATCTGAACCTATTGCCTCAGTAGTTCAGAGGTTCAATAGTTCGATAGTTCAGATCTATGGTTATTTGTAGCTGCTTCAGCTGTGCATTTGAGTGGATATATGGGTGCATCACTATCCTGGCTCTAAATAATACACTCATATAGTGATCGCATGTGATATTTTATGTGACTCCTATCAAAACTGTACACCTGTGTATTCAGACTGATTTTTGTGATCTGGTGTCATCTTATCTTGTTATACTGCCCTTAATGATCCCAACCATTATATCCAGCCAAGTTTATCTTTGGTTCATCTTCGATTACTGAGATATGAGAACCTATTGAGCAGGTATAAGTCAGGGATATTGTCACTCATATATATGTTTGTCTTCTATTTGACTTTGGAAAATAAATATCCCCTGGTGAATGCTCCTAAGATTGGGAGCCAAGTTAGTGTGGGGGACAACAGTCAGAGGTTCGTTTTCACTGAGGAGATCAGTGAGGTCCTCAATGCACTCAAGTTCACGTACTGTTAAATTCATGGCTAAAGCCTGTTTGCTTTTGATGCTGGCATAGAACCTATGAAGAGCTAAACAACTCCCAAATAAATTGAAGTATTTTGCCCAACTGAACTTGTCCAGTCTAGGCGTAGGGAAAAAGGACAAACCCTTAGCGAATACAGAGGACTGGACGGTGGTTAAAACATGAGCAAAAAGAAGGGTAGGACCTCAAGTGGAGTGAAGTGCAGTTAAGTTTATTCGGGTACAGCAGACCCCATCAAAAGTCAGTGACGTTTCGGCCCGAAGGTCTTAATCATACCCTTCTTTTTGCTCATGTTTATGGGAATTTCTGACAATTCTTCCAGAAGAATTTGTGAAGGTCACGCACTGATGTTGGACAAGAAGGCCTGGCTCTCAGTCTCCGCTCTAATTTCTTTCTTTTTTTTGAGAAATGATTTTCCAGGAAGGATACATTGAGATTTCTCTCGTTTTCAAGTATGTCCTGGGTGGCGAGTATGTACCGTTAGGTGTCTTGCCCAAGGACACTTACTGGAGAGGTTGCTAATTCATCCCAAAGGTGTTCTATCGGGTTGAGGTCAGGACTCTGAAGGCCAGTCAAGGTCATCCACACCAGACTCTGTTATCCATGTCTTTATGGACCTTGCTTTGTGCACTGGTGCACAGTCAAGTTGGAAGAGGAAGGGGCCAGCTCCAAACTGTTCCCACAAAGTTGGGAGCATGGAATTGTCCAAAATGTCTTGGTATGCTGAAGCATTCAGAGTTCCTTTCAAAGGAACTAAGGGGCCAAGCCCAGCTCCTGAAAAACAACCCCACACCATAATCCCCCCTCCACCAAACTCTACACTTGGCACAATGCAGTCAGACAAGAACCGTTCTCCTTGCAACCGCCTGTCAGGGTGGCACCTGGCATACGCTGTGGTGGGACCCAAGTTCGAGTGGTTAGAGCCCTTTAGGCATTAATATGCAGGTTGTACATGAGGATAGGCTGACTGATACTGGTAGCAGTCCAGGGAGCGGTACAAAGGGGTAAACCAGAGAGAATAGTCAAGACGGGCCGTGATAAGTGGCTGGCAGCAAGGAGGCAAGGTCGGTGGGTCAAGCAGGGTCTGGTACACGGTTATCAGCAAGATTACAGAGAGGGGTCAGAACACTTCAGGGAATGACTTGCAATGCAAAGCCAAGGTGCACAGGGGGGAGTTTCTCTTTTATGTGTAGGGTGTGGTGTGTGTTTGTGGTTGTGCTTAACTGTTTAACCCCTTTGAGTGCTGGATTGTGCTGAGGCGGCACTTTTCATGTCTGCACACATGCAGATAAAGTTCTTGCGCACACACTGGTACAGATGCCGGACAGGACCCCCCCAAGGAGCGGCCTCAGGACGATCCTAACTTGACTCTAAGCTGGGCACCTGCGGGCAAGTGGAATAAGTCCATTTTGGTGCTACCTGGTCCCAGGTGGGGAAGACAAAGGATCCCTGGACTGTATAGGGTCCTGGTTCATCATGTAGAGGGTCTGAACATGGAGAACTGCCATAATCACGGAGAGACCTGGAAACAGATGGGCACAGATAGGGGTCAAGGACACCAGAATACATTGTGCTCACGTAGGCAGAGGGCAGAGGGGCAACCTGCACCATGTCTTCAGCCAGGGGTCTTGTATTGTTAGACTGAATACGTTTCTTCCGCTGGCGTCTCTGATTTCTGACTTTGGATGCGTTACAGGTCTCGCCCTCCAGGGTGTTCTAGACAGTAAAATCGTCCGTCATACCAGTACCCACACGATGAGGTTGCACTACTGCAGGAACTTCAGTTTCTTCAGGCTTTTCATCACAGGAGGAGTCACTAAGCTGTATGCAGTTCTGCCCGGGTTTCTTATGGGGAAGAGTGGTGATAGTCCCCACATACGTAGTGCGTTGACCCAGAGATCCCCTGGAGCGCCGAGCGGTCTGCAACTGAGGCTCACCATCCGAGTCCACGATGTCCCAGTCCTCTGACTCGGGGTCTTGTGGGAAACAGTGCCAGGGAGATGGAGATGATACTTGCTGGCTGGGAGTGATGGGAGTCACTGTCAGCGTTAACTGTGCAGTCTTGGGCAATGTTGCAGCTTGCCTGATGTACAGAGCCTCCTCAAATTGTGCCAGATCTTCCTTCCGCACCACAGTCCCAATGGATGCAAATACACAGTCAGATTGTTCTGCATATGCAGGTTCTGGGGTGGTACAGATAATGACAGTTCCTGATAACATGAAGGTTCCTTGTACACCATATGGGCCCTCTTCCTTAGGTACCTGCTCTGGATCCAAATAATCTGAGGATAGACGGCCAAATGGCAAGAACTCACACCGAGAGTCATAGCCAGCACCCTCCACTTCACAGATGGCCGGGTCTTGCTGGCTGAGAGTGGTTGCACCTGGAATCTGCATGCACATAACCTCCATAGGGAGCAGAGGTTCTGTTTCCGCAGGTGTACTTTGATAGGCCATAGGACTAGGAAGGTCAGACTCCTCAGGTATGGTGGTCTCGTACTCCTTGGGCAGTTCGGGTTCTTCCTCCTCTTCTGCATAGTCCAGAGACTCCCTACTCCTGGGTACAGCGGGCTTGAGTCTTCTGGGGGCAGGCTTTGGTGTAGGAGGCTTTCTGGGTGTAGGCTTGGGAACCTGTGGTCTCCTGGGGGCAGGCTTGGGCTGTGATGCAGAAATGAGTGTAGCGCTGTTTAAAAACTCTGTTGATGTATTGCTCGGGTTTGGCCACCAGAGGGAGACAAGCGCAATATAAAGTATACTGGACACAACGGGACTACGTTTTCCATCATGCTTTGCGGCGGGGACAGGAAGTGGGTGGGAGAGAGCGAAGGACATCCGCAGCCTCGTGCGAAGGAGAGCCAGTGTGAGCTGAGCGGCGAAAGGTGGAAGACGCACGTGAGACTGCCAGAGATTGAGACCAGGCCGGAGAGCAGGAGCTGCCTTGCGGGTACTGAGAATCCGAGACAGTGCTGGCGGAGACCTATCCACACATCGCTGAGAGGCTGTGCGCAGACACAACGTTACGGTTTGGACCGGAGCATGCATTTCACTTGCTGAAGACAAAAATGAAGGGAAAATGCCCCAAGAACAAGCAGGAACTGAAGACAGTTGCAGTAGAGGCCTGGCAGAACATCACCAGGGATGAAACCCAGCATCTAGTGAAGTCTATGCATTCCAGACTTCAGGCTGTGATTGACTGCAAAGGATTTGCAACCAAGTATTAAGAAGGGAAAGTTTGATTTATGATTATTATTCTGTCCTATTACCTTTGGTCCCTTAACAAGTGGGAGGCACATCTGCAAACTGCTGTAAGTCCTACACCGTTCACCTTAGTTGGATGTACATACCCTCAAATTAAAGCTGACAGTCTGCAGTTAAAGCACATTGTGTTTGTTTCATTCCAACTCCATTGTGGTGGTGTATAGAGCCAAAGATGTTAGAATTGTGTCGATGTCCCAATATTTCTGGACCTGACTGTATGAGCCTTTTTGAGCGGGACTTAAACTTCTGAACCGAAGGGACATTAACCGTTTCTTTTCCGCCACGTGTTTTTCCCGCGTTGCGCATTACGTCATTTATTCCCGCTTATTCGATTTATGCTCAAAGTATATATGTATTCAGTGCCACTTTATTGCTTCAGTAAAGTACAAAATCTAGAAAATCCACAACATGTGCTGGTGTATAGTAATTATTAGTGCGGTGAGACTATCCTGGGTTTATTCAGCGGCTCCTCCAGGGGTGTATGTATACACATGTATATAAAACGAAGTTTACTATTGCAGAAGTTATTTACACATCCCAGCAATTCAGAGAACGGCTTCACAGAGCTGATATGCTACATTCCCCATATGCAGCAAGGAACTCTGGGTAAGACATGCAAACGACATTTGCAATTTCTCATTTTTTTGCATACTGAGTCTGTTTTAACGCAGAACCCTATAATCAATGCCACGCCATACTGAATGCCTTTTTTTTTTTTTAGCAAAGATCAGGTATATGCAACAGGTCGCTGTACAGTTGTTTCGGGCTTATTGTACCCTCATCAGCAGGAGCTAGGCTAAGACCAGTTGCAGTTTGATGCTTTACCCCCAGGGCAAATCAACACTCATTTAAGTTGTGATATATGTATGCACTTTAAATTAATACTTGTTTGATGAAATTGTTATTGACATGTTTTCTAAATACAAGAAAAGAAAAGAAAATTTTGTATCTTGCACCTAACCCCACAAACAGTAGAGACAGCCCTGCCCTGAAGGTATTGGCAGAGGCAACTGTTTTGCATTCTAAACAGAATGTCCTCATTATAAATATGAAGCACGAGATTCTGCTTCTTTACATTGTTTTGCAATTGAAAGCTATTTTATAAATTATTTTTTGCAGGTTGAGACAGATTTTTTATCTTACATAAAATTAACATGATGGAAATGACAAAGGCCTAACAAAAAGCAACTACAAATGGTGTTAGAAGCACAATCCCAGCAGCTAAATTAGATTGGAATCTAACAAACAACAATGTTATTATTGTTATATCGGAAGCATTATCTTAAGAGTAATCACAGATAATGATCTTGTTTGGAAAAAGACACTAAAAATTGGACCAAATTATTACTATAAATAAAGAAGCATTACTTAAAGGGTAATAATGAATAATCATGTGGAATGCTTTTGATTAAATGAAGACACCAGAGTGCTCAACCACATCATTACTATTAATGAAGAAACCCTGTTTAAAGAACAGTATCGAATAAACAAATAGAATGATAATGTTCAGGAATGAATCTTAAAACAAGTAATAGCAATTGAGGAAATATTATTTTACTCCTAGACGCCCTCTCACCAGTATGCCTAGTTATTCTAGATGTAACCTCCAGAAGGTCCTTCACTGGGCACCAGCAGTGCCTCTAGATTCTTTGTTGGGGACTAGGGCTTATGAGCACCTTAGTGTCTCACATGCTTCAGTTCTGTGGAGTGATCTTCTTGGTCAAAGCCTTAAAGCCATTGCACTCCTCCTTATGAAAAGACCAAATCCCGGTATAGATCCTTTCATCACCTTTGCCTATCACCAGGGCCGGATTTACCATTAGGCAGAGAAGGCATGTGCCTACAGGCGCCTGCCACAAGGGGGCGCCTTGCTCTGTGTGTAAAAAAAACCAAAAACCCTTTTTTTTTACAATTTCCAATAATTTAGACCACTGTATCTATGGAGCCCTAATGGCTAGAGGGACATACGAGGTATCATTGGAAAGGTCAGTTTATAGTCTTTCCAGTGATACCAAACATAACCAGGTTAGATTTATGTACAAATAAAATATTAAAATAATATTTTTCTCATTTTTTTCTAACACGCACTATTATTCAGTTTACAATTATAAAGTGAACAGTGATGCTGCACTAACTCACCTCATTTACCATACTGCCAGCAAGTGTGTATTTGAAGTATCTGGTGAAGCAACGCATTGTTTAATTCAAAACCTAGACCATGGCGCTGCAGTGAGGAGGGACATGGGGACTTTGGAACCTGCATCCCTGAATTGTACAGCACACAAGGTTAAGTGAGGTGTCATTGGAAAAGTCAGAGTCTAGTCTTTACTATTATACCAAACATGACCATGTAATGTGTAAAAATAAAAAAATGAAAAAAGTAAATGCAAATATTTTTTTTCTGTACTACAGCAGAGGCAATATATGCTTTTACATATAAAACAAACAATGCTGCTGCAATCACTGCCCTCCTCCTTTAACCATTCTACCCCACTGACTCACTCACTCCCTGCCCCCTCTTCTACTATGTCTTCCTTTTCTACAGTCTCGGAGGAGGATGTAACAGAACTTATGTCCATCTACCAGACCACCTGTCCACTTGATCCCATCCCCTCACACCTTATTCGGCCTGTCCTACCAGTTACTGTCCCTGCTTTGACTCATATTTTTTTTTTTTTTTTTGGCCCTTTAAAAATTTAATAAATGATAAAATCAAATCAAATAAAGCCAGAACGCGTTTCGCCGTCGGCACACGGCTTCATCAGCTGGAACATAAATTGCAAGACCAATATGCATGTTTATATAATACAAAAAATTAGAAAATCACGGACAAACGTTTTTAGCTGTGCATGGTTTGTGGTCGGCGTGCGTTCCCAGCCTCTTTGTCGAGCTTGTCGCATGTTGCTAGACCTCGGCGCCATCTTGCGCAGGAGCATAGGAGACTTCTGCGTTCCACCATGCGTTTCACAGTCCTATATCCGGAATTCAGATGTATTTTGCGTTTCCGTAGGAATATCGAATCGCTCCCAATGCTTTAAAGTCCACAATTTTATCTGTGGTCAAAGAATAATCAATCCAACATACGAGGGAATGTGGAAGCTTTATAATTGTGTTCTTTATTGGCTGACCCACAAACGAAGCAAACTTTCTTCTCAATTTAAACAATATGAGATTTTTTTCAATATTTTGTTTTATTAAGAGCTAAAGAAGCACGAAAACATTACAGTCTACATATGTTAATCACCCGATGGGTGAATTGTTCAAACGAGCATAACGCTTACCGTGTACATATTAGAAACATTCAAAATCTAAGTTATTCGTTAAACAATGCATTAACAGAGTCCTCAAAAGAGGGACTATGAAATAAATCTGTTCGTATAGGGAACAAGTTGGAGAAACAGGAGAAGAGAAAGAGAAGAGAGGATAAGAAAAAAAAAAAAAAAAAAGTTAGTTGACCACCAACCAGTCACGCGGCCCGGTGCCCGTCATCAGGGATGTCGCTCAGGTCCGCCGCCCCAAATTCAGTGATTCTCAAATTAATATTGGTGTTATTCCAGGTACAGGGTCGTGAAGAGGGATTATTCAAATAGGAAAACGGTCTGACCTTAGGAACAATTAAATAAATCCAAGAAGCGGTTTACATGTATCCTAACCGTTATGGTGGTAGAAAAGGTGGAATAAAGGTAGGAGAAATATAGAACACACGAACAGGTAAAAACTAAATCAAAGAAAGAAACGAGCAAAAGAGAAAGGTAAAGAAGACTTAAAAAAAAAAAAAGGGGGAAGGAGGGGAAGGGGTACTGCATCAGGAATGGGCCGGGTAAGCGGGGATGTGGATTGGGTAGAGAGGGCAGAAGAAATTCTGGTACAACTTCCGGGCTAAGAGCTCCAGTCTCCCACACAACGAGGGTGGTGGGGTTTTATCCACCCCCAGCTTTCCAGGTATCGGCAGGCAGTGTAATAATAGTATATATTGGGGTGTGTAGCATCATTCTATCCCAGTCATCTGGGGTGTAAATGCCGCAAGCCATGGAGGTAGTTTTGAGGAGGAAATGAATTCATTCCAGTGAAACCAAGTAGCCATATAGACTTCTGCATATCTTTCAGAAGGTAAAGCAGAGAGTTCATATGAGCGTATCAAGTCAACTCTGTTCACTAAATCTCGAGAGGAAGGTATGGAGGACTGTCTCCAGTGTACTGGGACCAGAGCCCTGGCCGCCAGCAGGATGCGTAGGAGCACAGATTTTTTGAGGGACTGTGTGGACAGTGGGGTTTGGCTGAGCAGAAAACATTCCGGTGTAAAGTCCAGCAGGACATCTGTGGTAAGTTTAATCAAATCCTGGACTGCCTTCCAGAAGAATGCAATTCGGGGACAGGACCACCATATATGTATATAGTTTCCAGTCTCAATTTCACATCTCCAGCAGAGTGGTGAGGCCGAAGTTTGAAAGCGAGCAATCCAAGCCGGTGTAGTGTACCACAGGGCTGTTAATTTGAAAGATGTTTCTTTCAATTTGGTTAACTGTGATCCGTGGTGGATCAGGGCAAATGTTTTTTGCCAATGACTTTCTGGAACAACTGTACCCAATAGTGAATCCCAACGGTGGGTGTACTCTGGTAGTGCGTCATCTACAGACTGTAATAGTCTGTAGAGTGTGGAAAGACTATGTGGAAGTGGGTGTGTCGAGGAACATATTTCTTCAAATGGTTGAAGGGTTCTGGAAAGATTCGTGCCATTCGGCAGTGACAACAGGAAGTGGCGTATTTGAGCAAAGTTAAAACGCTCCATAAACGTGGGTGCAGGTGTTTCTGCAGGAATGGGTATGTCCTTAAATTGTCCCTTGTCGAGCACATGGATGGCCCGTAACCCCCTCGCAGTCGTAAATCTCCTCCGCAGGGATGGCAGTACCCCCCAGAAAACGCCGGGTTGTGCGAGATCGGTAGCAGAGGGGCTGGGAAGGAGGATAACGAGTGAGAGATCCGAAGTTTATGCCAGAGTTTAAGCGTGTTATGTATCGTGGGCAGGGCAAGGCAACGTCTAGGCAGTTGGTCTGGCAAAAGCCAAGGCAGTACACACATTGGGGATTCAGCTAGTCCTCCCTCTAGGTCCACCCATCTTTTCCTTGGAGAATCAGCCATCCAGTCTATAATCCGCGTTAACTGAGAGGCGTAGTAATAGAGTCGGATATCTGGTACGGCCAGGCCACCAGTTGTTGTCGGTTGACACATGACAGAGTACTTTAGTCTCGGGCGTCGGCCCTGCCAAATGAAGTTCAGAAAGAGACGTCGTATTTTGAGTAGGAACCCCCTTGGCAAAGGGAGCGGGATGGTTTGTATAAGGTATAGGATCCTCGGAAGGACATTCATTTTAATGACCCCGATTCTCCCAAACCAGGAAAGTGGTTTGGGAGTCCAAATGCCCAAATCACATTGGAGTGTTTCCAGTAGTGGCTCATAATTCAAAGCCGGAAGGTTATTGAGGTCCGGGCATATCCAGACCCCCAAGTATTTAAGTTTCTCTACACACCACCGGAAGCGAAATTGTCGCTTTAAGGCCAAAGCAGTCCCTTGCGACAGTGAAACATTTAGAATTTCGGATTTATCTTCATTAATCGCAAGGCCCGATATCTTACCAAAGGCATGTAGTTCAGAGATAACAGCCGGCAGTGAGAGCTCAGGATCCGAGAGGAAGAACATGAGGTCATCCGCATAAGCTGAGATTTTATGTTGACTGGATAAGCCTTGTATGCCTGGTATACTTGGATTAGCTCTGATCGAAATTAATAGTGGCTCCAGCGCAAGAGCAAATAGTAAGGGGGACAAAGGACAGCCCTGGCGCGTCCCGTTCCGTATTGGGAAACTAGGAGTCAGGGCTCCATTGACTCTAATCCTCGCTGTAGGTGCTGAATACAGCGCAGTAATCCATTTTAAGAAGCCTTCTCCGAGTCCAAAACCTTCCAGTACTTTATGTAAATAGGGCCATAAAACTCTATCGAAGGCCTTTTCGGCGTCTGTCGATAGGAGTAAAAAAGGCGTGTTATCAGAGTGTGCTCGGCAAATGGCATTGATCACTCTTGTGGTGGCATCTCTTGCCTCCCTGCCCGGAATAAAGCCGACCTGATCCGGGTCCACCAGACCAGGTAAGTGCTTCTGCAGACGATTAGCCAAGACTCTTGCCAGGAGTTTGATGTCGGCGTTGAGGAGGGAAATGGGTCGGTAGCTAGAGCTATATAATAAGTCCTTGCCTGTTTTTGGGAGTAAAGAAATGGTCGCTGCCAAAGCAGATGGATGAAAGGTCCCTTCCTCCAGTATAGAATTAAAAGTAGATAGCATATGCGGTAGGAGTTCTTCTTGTAAGATCTTAAAATATTCGGCTGGAAGACCATCAGGTCCTGGGCATTTATATGCCTTGCTTTGTTTGATGGCCAGAGTCAATTCTTCCTTCCCTATCTGTGAGCCCAATGCTTCAGCCTCATCGCAAGTCAAAGAGCGGTGGATAGTGCGTTGTAAGTATTGAGTGATGTCATCTATGTTTAGCTGTGGGAATTGTGATGATTGAATAGAATACAACTTAGTGAAGTAAGAGCAAAATTCCCCAGCAATCATGTCTGGATTGACGGTGACCTGGCCAGAGGGGAGGCGTAGGCGAGGTATATAAGCCCTACTACGCCTGGTGCGCAGGATGTGAGCAAGCAATTTACCCGGTTTGTTTTCGTTAAGAGCGTAGAACGCGCCAGTTTTAACGGCCAAATATTTGAGATCGGACGAAAGATGCGTAGTGAGTGCCGTCCTTGCTTCCAGTAAGGACTGGTAAGTCAATGGGTCCCCATTGTCTGCATGCAGCGCCTCAAGTGAGTTGACTTTTTGAAACAGATCTTTTATCTGAGTTTGTCTGAGTTTTTTAGCTGCCGTACCTTTACAGATTAAAAGGCCTCTGATCACCGCCTTATGGGCTTCCCAGACCGTGGAAAGGGGAATGTCTGGTGTCAGGTTGTCCTGAAAATAATCGGTAAGTAGTTTTTTAACCTCTTGTAAAACGATCGGGTCGTTCAACAATGTCAGATTAAGTTTCCAGGTGCGTTCCCTCGGAACTTGCAGAGGGGAAACGACGTGGATCGAAAGGGGGGCGTGATCTGACCATGTGCCTGTATGGATGACAGAGGATCGAACAGTCGGTATCTGATGTTGAGACAGAAAAAAGTAATCAATTCGGGAGTAACTTGCATGGACCGGAGAGTAAAAAGAATACCCTCTCTCAGTCCCATGGAGAGCTCTCCATACATCTACCAGTTGATAACGGTCCAGAGTGCGTTTGAGATGTGTGAGAATATTACGAGGAAGTGAAGATGCGCCCAACGACGTGTCAATTTTAGGGTCCATAGCTACATTAAAATCGCCAGCCAAGATTAAGATGCCATCCTGGAATACGGAAAGTAATCGTAAGATAGTTGCTAGGCTACGGTGTTGGGACTTATTTGGCAGGTAAATTGAGGCAAAGGTATACTTGGTCCCAGCAATAGTGCCCTTAACAAATAAGAATCTGCCAGCCGGATCAGCGCTTAGTCCCGTCTCCACGAAAGGAACCTCTCGAGACATGATGATCGCTGTGCCCCTGGCTTTCCCCCCATCATAATTCCCAAAGAAACCGAGTGGGAAATAGCTATCACGAAAGGTAGGAGCCATATCCTGTTTGAAATGAGTTTCCTGTAGAAACGCTATCGATGTTTTTTGTGCTCTCAATTCACGAAGTATTTTCCGTCTTTTCTCTGGGGTATTTAATCCTCGCACGTTGTAGGAGACACAGTGCAACGAACCCGGAGCATACATAATTGTTCAGTAGGGAAAGGGTCGGGAAGGAAAGGGTAGTCGGGTGGGTAGGGTTAAATAAGGTATGCGGATGGAAAAGTAATACGGGTATCAAAAAAAAAAAAAAAAAAAAAAGGGAAGTGTGAGGAAGAGAGAGAAAAGAATGAAGACGCCTAGATACAGGTGGCGTAGAGTATGAGGTAATCGGTGTGCCGAGGAATTTACTTCAAGGAGAACCAACAAGACCCTCCCGAGTATCCCTTGGGGCCAAAACACCAGGCCTCGTGGGGGTGAGTGGTGGCCAGCAAGAGAAAAATAGAAAAAGGTAAGATTTTAGAAAAAGTAACAGAAAAACAAGTAAACTTCGTGTAGTAGATTACAGGTGAGCTGAACCGAAGCTCACCCTACGTTATCTACAAATAACGCCAGGTGAAGGTAGAATCCGCAAAATGAAAAAAGAACCATAAGAAAATTTGCAGAATGAAAATGGGCGAAAATGTAATAGTCTATGCATATGTACAATACAATCCCCATAATAAGTAGAAGCTAGCCCCTGTATTCCTATATCTAGGGGACCCTTCCCCTCGAGGATGTCGAAACGCAAATATCCCCCGTAGTCAGCCGCCTAGGGCCGCTCCTCCCCCCTCCTGCCCGACAAGAAACTCCCATCCTCCCATCTGCCCCCAACCCTCATAGACCTCAACAGGTAACATATGTAATCAACGTTGTATGTACAATATGGAGTAATGCTTGTTCATTGTATAAGAAGATGAAGCAAAACATGGTCTTGTGCGAGTAACCTCGGAGCACTGCAAGTAAAGTGAAAACCAAATAACGCGACCGTAGAAAGTCAAGGTCATCATCAATGGTCATGTTCCATCTTAAAGCAATGATCGGTACTCACAGTCTAGCTCAAGAAACGTTTGAGAGCCATAGTCAGAGTTCGGGGTTATAGATCAAGAATCTTGAGTAGGTGGACATAACATCAAGTAGGAAAGTGTTATTCTTCAGATGTATCTTGAGAGTCCAGGAGTCGAGGGAGGTGACGTGATCGCCTTCGACTTTGCGTTACAGCTTCGGCGGCCTGAGGTGGTTTAAAGTCAAAAATCTCCCAATTGGTGATGGTCATTCCCGCAGTCCCAGGGTATTCAAAAAATGCGGGACGTCTTCTGGCGTGCGAAGCACAAGTTGCGTATTATTATGTCTCACCGACAAAGATAAGGGGAAGCCCCAGCGATAAGGAATCTTCTCAGTTTGGAGTGCCTGTGTAAGTGGGCGTAGTAGGCGTCTGGCCTGTAATGTGGTCGGTGAAAGATCATTGAAGACCGCTATCGCTGCTCCCCCATAATTCCAAGATTGTTGGGAACGTGCTGCCGCATAGATTCTGTCTTTAAGTACGAAAGAAACCAGGCAGCAGATTATGTCACGCGGTGGTGCTGCGGATGCGCTAGGGGGGGGTCTAAGGGCCCGGTGAGCTCTGGCCATATCTCCAGATTTAACTTCACGGGAATCCAGCAAATAGTTGAAAAGTCCTACCAGATAAGGCCTGACAGCAGATTCTGTCTCCGGCACTCCGCGAATCCTCAAGTTATGGCGGCGAGATCGATTATCTAGATCGTCTAATCTTCTCCATATGCCGGACGCAGCCGTGGACATGGGGCATTCCTCGGCGGCCTGGTCTGTGGCGCGTGCTGCTGTCTGTTCCAGGCCTACGACCCGGTTTTCCACCGATTCCACCTCTGCCCGTAGGGAGTTAATCTCCTGCTGCAGAGAGTCTCGCACCTCAGCAACCATCTCCCTGATATCAGCGCGAGTCGGCATCTCCGCAAGCAGTCTTTCTATGCGCTGGGAGGCCGCTCCGAGTTCCGGCAGCGTGAAGGTGGCCGCTGCAGGGGAGGCCGCCATATTAGAGAGGCGCGTGGGAGACGGAGACGCGTCTCGCGGGGTAAAAAAAGCCTCCAGACGGGTCGGATGTGGCGTAGAAAGGGTCCCCGGGGTGGCAGCCGTGGAGTTGCGTTTTCTCCCCTTCACCATAGCTTTGGCTGAGTGCATATAGTGCTTGGTGAACCTCAGTTAGCTCAGAGCGTTCTCAACACGCGTCCATCTTGCTCGGCTGCCTAGCCACGCCCCCCTGACTCATATTTTTAACCTCTCCCTCTCCTCTGGAATATTCTCCTCTGTATTCAAACATGCTTTGATCACCCCATTCTAAAAAAGCCATCTCTTGATCCTACCTCCCTCTTGAACTACCGTCCCATCTCTCTGCTCCCCTTTGCCTCCAAAATCTTAGAACGTCTGGTCTATAACCAGCTCACCAGTTTTCTTGCGGCTAACTCTCTACTCGATCTGCACCAGTCTGGCTTTCACTCCCAGCGTCCACTGAGATGGCTCTGACCAAGGTGACTAATGATTTAGCTATCGCTGAAACCAAATGTCACTTTTCCCTCCTTATTCTTCTTGACCTTTCTGCTGCATTCAACACTGGTGATCACCCTATCCTGCTCCTCACGCTGTGTCAACTTGGCCTCAGTGACATCACTCTCTCCTGGTCCTCTTCTTGTCTTTATTTTCACTCCTTCAGTTTCTCCTTCTCTGGTATCTCTTCACCACAAGTTCCTCTTTCAGTTGGGGTACCTCAAGGCTCTGTTCTGGGTCCCCTACTCTACTCGATCTATACTGCCTCTTTGGCCAACCTCATCTCTGCCTATGGATTCCAATATCACCTCTATGCTGATGACACCCAAATCTACCTTTCCTCTCTCGATCTCTTTCCTCCGGTGTTGGACCGTTTTACTGCTGGCCTATCGGCTGTCTCCGACTGGATGACTTCCCATTTCCTAAATCTCAACCTCTCTAAAACTGAACTTCTCATCTTCCGTCCCTCTAAAACCTCCATTCCTGCATCCATTTCTCTTCAGGTGAATGGTGCCACCATTACTTCTAGCTCTCAAGCTCTATTGCCTCAGGGTCCTCTTGGACTCCAATCTATCGTTTACTCCTCACATTCAGTCTCTAACCAAATCTTGCTACTTCCACCTAAAAAACATTGCACACATCCGTCCATTTCTTAATCCAGACTCTACTAAAATGCTTATTCAAGCTCTTATTATCACCCGCCTTGACCTCCTTCTCTCTGGCTTTAAGAGATCCTAGATTCTGCCTCTGCAGTCTGTAATGAACGCCTATGCCAGAGTCCTACACCTCACCTCCTGCACCTCTCACACCTCACCTCTCTGTCAATCTCTACACTGGCTCCCTGTTTCCTTTAGAATCCAATTCATTATACAGGTGCTCACATACAAAGCTCTCCATAACCACGCCCCTGCCTACATCTCCTCCCTTATTAGCAGGTACATCCCATCCCTACCACTTTGCTCAGCCAATGATCTTATGCTATCAGCTCCTTGTACCCGCACCCCCAGCTCCCACCTTCAAGACTTCTCCAGAGCTGCACCCTTTCCATGGAACTCCCACCCCCGCAACATCAGACTCACCCGTCTCTCCAGTCCTTCAAGAAGTCTCTGAAAATGCATTACTATAGTGAAGCCTATCAGCTCACTCCATGATCCCCCACTGTCATTTCCTGCTCCATCTTCCCATTCAGTCCTTATGCAACCCGCTACTTCAAATACTCTATTCATCCTCACCTAATGTGTCACCCCTCTCCTCTTAGATTGTAACTAGCTCTCGAGCAGAGTCCTCCCGCCTTCTGTTCTATGTGTAACATATATGTATATTTTTTATTCTGTTTCTCCCATTGTACAGCGCTAAGGAATTTGTTGACGCTTTATAAATACTTGTAACTGTAACTAATTCAACTAAGGCAACAGATTCTGCCACTTCTTTTGATTTGAGCACAGAGAAAAACAGTTTCAGTTTTGGGGGGTTGGGGCGCTCTACATTTCTGTGCCTACAGGTGCAAATCCGGCCCTGCCTATCACATGAATGATAGTGTCTTTGCATGTAGGGTTAGGAATTTGTACAATGTTCTCCTGGTGTTAAACTGATCATGCTATACAGTCAATATAACAAAGCTAAAGCACCAAACAAAACCCTATTTCTCAGCAGTAACTATTCAGCATTGTTTTGGTGACACCATCACAATCGTAAGAAGATAAATAAGATACTGACAAACTCGTATGTTTACATTCGTAAGGACACACCTTTCTGCGGTATTAAATGATTGTAATTATGAATCACAAACATCTCCAAGTTACAAGAAATAGCACAATTTGGACTCCAAAACTGCTGTGATTGGAAAACGCCCTGACTCCAATAGAGTCTTCATTAGTTATTATTACTAAATAAAAATGCCTTAGGGCTTTAAGCGTTCTGCAAGAGTCTCTAATGCAGGTGTATTTGAGCTTGGTGCTGTCTTATTGTCTTAGGCACTCATGATTCTTCTGCTTGTCTATTTATTTGCACAAAATGGATCTTAATTATATGGAGGATTCGCATTTGTAGCCCCGTTGAACGCGTGTTTCAATGGGAAGGCTTTCAACAGGTCCGCTGTATTGTGCGGAATTCGAGCGCCCACTACAGCATGTAGCTGGCCCCGTCGAAACATCACAACGCAACGAGGGGCGTCGGAAGGCACGTCAGTACAGGTGCACGTAGTGCGCTCGTCTTACACTGGCCTTAGGGCTGTCATACATACAGCACGCTAAAACGGGAATGCTAAGGTGGATAGGACTCCATGGACATTTGTGTTGCCAGGTCAGCTGACCTGCAGGATCTCACCTTTTATGCCTTTTACTGCAGGTCTGCGGAGTGATTACGGAGGGAGACTGGGACTTTTTTCCCAGTCTCACTCTGCTCCCGGCGGCCAGAAGCAACGGATCAGGCCACTGGTCTCACCACAGGATGAGAGGTGAGTATCAGATTTTTTGGGGGGGGGGGTTACAGCTGAAGCGAATTAGTTAGCACCAGTTTCTATCTGCGGTTAACTTTTCAGTTAACCATAACTGGGCGTAATTAGCGTTAGGACCTTGTAATCCTAACGTTAATTACTCTTTGCGCTCCCCATGTTAAGCATAGGGAGCCCAAAGTACAGTAAGCTTGCGTTCGAACAATCTCCGACATGCTAACCAGTTGTTTTTTTTTTTAATTTACGATTTTTATTTTGAAAAAATGTCAAACAAATAAGAAATAAGAGGGCCACGCAGGGCCACACATAAGTATAAACAAAGAAGAAAAACAATAAGAGCAGAAAAAGGGAAAATGGCCAAAAAGGAATGAAAGAGTAAAACTCAGCTTGAAAGGGTAAACTCAGCAGCAGAAAAGAGCTAAGTCCTCCAGATTTGTCATAGAAGACAAAGAGGAGCAAAAGGCCATCAAGTCCTCAGCAGAAGAAAAATAAAGGTCTCAAAAACTCAACTAAGGACACATCGAACAAAGGGCAGCGGGACTCCCAAATTCAATAGAGAGACGAGGGGAGACGGTCCACGTCAGCTCATATCCAACCAAGAGGCCGGAAGGGCAGCTATGCCGAGTGTAAGCATCTCACGAAGGGCTCGTCAGGCGGGCAGCCCCCAGAAGTTTTCAGCTGCGGCAAACGCCGCAATGCAGTGCCCAAAACAAGATCCTGGCCTGCAAACGACCGGCTTCCCAGCACCACCTCCGCAGATGACACAGGGGGACACTCGGCAGGGAACTCAGGCTGTTGGGGCACATGCCTCAGCTCCCCAGAAAGGCAAACCTCAGCGCCGGGCTGCTCCACCGCCGCAAACCTCACAGGAGGGACTGCTGCAGGCAGCTCGGGGTCCTCCACCACGGCCTCCAGCATAGCAGACACTGACCTGTCCCCATCTCTTCGATCTGCCTCTAGGACAGGAATACATTCTCCGCTTCCGGCAGGTAAAACTTCCACCGGGTCCACATCCTTCTGGCCACCTCCCATCGGGTCCATCAGCAGCCGCCATATGCCGCGATTGAGTGGGCTGTCCTCCTCCCCTGTCGATAGGTAGGCTTCAAAATGGCAGAAGGCTGATCGGACCCACTAGAGAAGCGTCTCAAATTCTGCTATGCTCTGGAGAGGGAATGTCAATTCCTCGGCACCTGCAGACCTTCAATCACACCGCGGAGCTGCGCAATCTCGCAGGAGCGAGATCGCGCAGAGCTTGTGCCGCTGCAGTGCAACCCTCCATTGAATCCATTGCGGTGCAGAAATGCTACCACGACTATCACTGTGGATAGCGCTTTGTTCCGGGGCAAGGTGCCATGGTAGCGCCTGCCCGGAATCTAAAGCTAAAATGAGGATGCTACAGGAAAAACTGTAGGTGCAGGTTTTCCCCTTTAGCATCCCCATTTTAGCATTAAGAACGTAGTCAAACTCCATGACAACACACTAATCATCACATGCATAGCACACAAATGTAACGGGCGCTGCGACGCTCACACAGGAGTTGCGAGGTTGAGATCTTTTTGGATAGAATTATCTGCTCGAGGGTAACACAATAAGCAGTACTTTCAGACTTATACTCCAAAGCCAGGGAGTATGACAGGACAACAGAACTGCTACTAAGCTTCAAAGGTTTTGAGACCAACGGACAATTTAGAGCACACAACAATACAGCGGATTGCAAGACTTGAGCGTCAGTACTGAGGTATTGGTATGACAGGCAATGAATTGTTCAGACTGCATGGCAGTCAACACACTGACAGATTTCACATTTTCAGACCACCTGATCGGGTATGCTGTAACTTGTAATTACCAGGGTCTATTGGCACACATACAGGTTTAGGGATCGTGCAAGCCTGGGTGCTCTTGGCAAATCGAGCAAACTGAACATAAGCAGAAAACCAACAGTCTTTTGTATTTGCAGATTGTACAAGCATATAAGATCATATCTCATAACCCTTAGACCTGGAGCAAAACCCCGATAAGGCTGTAGTAGGAAATCCAGGGCGAGATGGGAATCTCCCCACGAAGCGGGTCAAACCCCAAGCAGCGTGCATAGGGTTAAACCAATGGCGCACAACACTAGCCACCGCTATAGCATGTAACATGAGAATAGTCAAAGACAAGCCGGGTCAAAATCAGGAGCAGGAATCGTAGACAAAAATGGGTCGGCAACAAAATAGCAATGAATGCATTAGGAAGCGACGCGGGAACAGGACTCCACGTCAGGGTGACAAAGCAACTCCTCGTGCCCTGCTTTAAGGTGCTAGCACTCACCCAGCCCTTGGCACTGAACCATGCCCAGACCCCCCAGGAAGCACAGCAGGGGCTGAGGATGTAACAGAACCCCTCCTGACGGTCGGACTCAGAACGACCTCCAGGCGCAGAAGGATGGGCCGCATGGAATTGGCGAACCAGACGAGGTGCATGGATTTCACTGGCTGGCAGCAAAGAACGATCCTCAGGCCCATAACCCTCCCAATACACCAGGTATTGAAGGACACCTCGGACCACAAGGGACCTCAAGATGGCACGAACCTCGTACTCCTCCTCACCCTGGGACTTGATAGGCGGTGGTGGAGCAGTGACTCTGGTATACCTATTACAGGTAAGAGGTTTCAAGAGGCTAACATGGAATACGTTATGTATATGTAGAAATGGGGGTAAAGCTAAAGCATAGAAAACAGGATTAATACGTTTTAGCACCTTATAAGGACTAATAAACCTGGGAGCCATCTTCATGGACGGTACGAACAACTTGATGTTTCTAGTTGACAGCCATACCTTGTCCCCAACCGTATACACCAGTGCAGGACCTCTGCGTCTGTCAGCTTTTATTTTTTGCTTTTGAATATTGGCCTCCATGATTTCCTTAACCTTCTCCCATGTTTCTTTCAGATTAATCAGATGCTCATCCAAGGCTGGCAACACAGTACCTTGGAATATAGAGGGGATCATGGGAGGATCATAACCATAGACTGTACGGATTTCTCGCTAATTTCTCGTACTTCTTCATGCCAATGTGAACATTGTATATAGCATGAACGGTTGCCATTGCTGGAGTATAATGGCTAGGGGGGGGGGGTTTCGAGCACACCCAGCAATTGGTCCTGTTTGCTGCCTTAGCTAGCTGGAGGTGCATTTTAAATAAAAGATTGGGATGATTTTCATTGTTTCCCTCGCTAAAATAAATTAAGCTAAACAAGTAAACAAAAATGACACTTCTCATTCTTTGATGTAGTTGAGCAGCTTCTTGCAGTGACTGGCGTGGACCCAGTTGTCTCGTCCTTCGAGCTTCAGAGAGGTTGGCGTCGTCAGCTGCACCTGGAATGGACCAAGATATCTCGTCTCTGGTCCCATCCACGGATGTTTCTTTAGCACGACCCAATCACCTGGTTGAATAGAATGGACACTGGTTATTGGGTTTGGGTCCGGGAGAGACTCCTGGACCCGGTGGACTTTTTGGAGCTCATCAAGGAAAAGCAATCATGATGGTCCTCAAAGTGTTTCCCTACTAGGTTGGAAAATTGATTAGAAGTTGAGGTTAGAATGGTTAGTAAAAGTTGGAAAATTTTCATTTTTTCACACCATTATCTCCCCCCTTCTCTTCCTCCTTCGTAATAGGAAGAAGAGATGCTGGGTTCAAAATGGTGCATCGTTTTTGGGTCAGTTTAGTGGGTGTTAGGAGAGCCACTTCGTACTTATCTGGTGCCCAAATTTTGGAATTTATCTCTGCCAGTACATCCAACTCCAGGAAACAGGTTGGTTCCGTTAGATATGGTGATGCTACCATAGCACATAATCGTTCTTCTGATAGTGCGCTACTTACCACAATGCCAGCTGGAGTGTACTCAATAATCGCCTGTATTTATGATAAAATATCCGCTCCCAACAAATTAATGGGAACATTCATCCGATACCAGTACAGACCTGATGGCTTCCGTGTGCTGCCCTAGTCTACAATGGAGTGGTTTGGTGGTCTGTAGAGACACTGTCTGACCTGTGAGACCCACAGTGGGTATAGTCTCCCCAGAGAGGGGGACCTTGCCTCTGAGATCTCTGGATCTCAGAACAGTTCGGGCTGCACCGGTGTCAATGAGGCAAGGGAGGGGATATTTTAATTCCTCGATAAACAGGTTTATATGGCCTGACACCGGTTTGCCAATGTGCTATGAAGAATCATAGCCCTGGCTGGTCATCCCCACGACCGAAGTCGTTGGATCGTCTGGAATGAACTGCCACTTACCCTTGGGTCTGTTAGGACAGTCACGCTTTAAATGTCCTTCCTTTTTGCAGATGTGACAAGTCCTGGTTTTCCAGCGTTGTGTCTTTTTCCCACGATCTTGGTACGTTTGTTCTGCATCGGGGGCTTGTGACACAAGGACTTTGGATGTTTTATCCTGTTTCTTCCTATCCACCTCTCTCTCTATAGCGGAGAGAGTGGATAGAATGGCAGGTATTGTCATTTCACTAAATTCGGGTCTGGCTAACAATAACCGGTCTCGAATTTTCGTATGGATGCCTTCTAAGAAATTGACTGTTAGTAGGAGGTGAATAGCGGTTAACTTACCTCCGTCGGTTGGCACATCAGGACCAACTTCCATATCTGCATCTAATGCCGCTTGTTTCAGGCGATGCCAGAAACAAACGCATTCCTCCCCAGGATTTTGACAGAGTTTCATCACATCCGTGGTAGAGGAGGCACCATACATCTCTGGAAGTTTGGCTAGCAGGGCAACACAGAATTCCTTACCTCCGGAAGTGGCCTGTCCGTGAGTGACAATGTTGCAGCGGGAAATTATAACCCCTGCTGGTTCTTCTCCTACTTTTGCCCTCAGAACTTGGGCACAGTCCGTTCCGCTAATGCCGTAACTAAATTGATTTTCACAAAACATTCTCGCGAACCCTCGTGGATTCGTTCTATAGTCAGGCAGTTCGGCTAGGATGGTTCTGATTTCCGAGGAAGCAAAAGGGACATGCCATACCACCCTCTCCCCTAACGTCCTTTCACCGTCGGCATTGGGAACACCCTCGTATTGTTGCACCCGGACTGGATAAGTACCAGGTTCAGAGACACAAGTGGGACCAGGTGTATACCTTGGAGGCTGTAGCTTCATTGGACTGCTGTGTCCTACCTTTCCCATGACCATCCCCATCTGGAAGCCATCCAATGAAGGGTAGATGGTAGGCACGGCTGAATCAAAAGCTCTTAGCGCAGCTATGCAATCCCCACGGTTCTTTAGTCTGGTCCCAATTCCCTTAGACTCACATAGCATCTGCAGATCCCCAGTTGGAAATGATTCGTAATTAACTGTAATTGGAGGAGGAAACGCCCCAGATGTGGCCGAGGGAGACGATTCAGAGGGTTAGGTGGAGTTGTGGGAGCGAGAGGTATGGTAGCTGGAGAGAGCAGAGTAGAGGTTGTTACATTGGTGATGGCAGAAGCATCAGATGAAACTACAACAGATCCAGTGTTGGTGGATCCAGCCTGCCTTAGCAGAGTTAGCCCAGAAAGAGCCTCTTCCGCTTCCAGCATTGGATCACCAATCGCGGCTATCCCCTCTGGCCAGGTGTACATAATGCGGTTCTTCTGGACTGAAACCGCCTTCTGTACACCCTGCCGGTTTATCATAATAGACTTCTGAAGCCACAGCTGAGCTACATCTAAAGTCTTTGCCGTCCAGAGTCTGGGTTTAAACTCAGTTATGAATTTCTCCCATCTCCAGGCGTCAAACGTCCCCTCCAGAGGGATACTCCAAGCGGTACCCTTGGACCATCTATGCCATTCTTTAAGGGGTTTCATGGCCTTTGCCCCAAAACTAGATTTCATGTGCTGCGCAGCCGTCTGACTGTGGGAAGCCTCGCTTTCCTTCCCTTGCATGGACGGCACATTGCCCCCATGGCGATTCGAATCGGTTTATCGTCTTACCCCTACGTCCAGGGAAACCCTTGCACCAATTTAGGAGAGCACCGCCTGGTGTCCTCTTTTCACGGTGGATTGTCAGATTATAATCACTATAGTCCTCCAACTAGAGACCCTAACCGAGGCGACGTGTAACTCTATGGCTTGTTGTCCCAACAGGTTGGGTACAGAACTATGCCCCAAACGATTAGTCAACAACCACAGATTACCCCCCTTCCCGAATTATGTCTCTACCCCTCACAGTGTATGCCTACACAAGCGTATACGCTGTATGCCCGTACACTACGTCGCCAGACTAAACCGCACAGCACAATGACTATCCTCTTTCTCTACAGAACAATGTGGCTTCTCTCAATACAGAAGTTAAATGGGGATAGCCTTCTTCTGTCTATTTGCTAGTTGTACGATGCCTCATTACAACTCCTGAATCACTGTCACCAAATGAAGCTAACAAACCGTCTGAAACTACTCGCTGCGCAAAGCAACTATGAACCCATAAAAGCGTGTTATTCTCGCTTGCACAATCTGCCTATGGAAAGTAAATATAAAAAAAGTTTTTTCCTTTTTTTTTTAAAAAAACCCAAATCTTTCTTTTCTACTGTAATACCAATAAAAAATAAAATCACCACTAAAGGTACAAAAACTCTTAGTTAAACTTGGTCTTACTACCTAACGAAGCTCAGTACAAAGTAAAGATTTCACTTAAACTCAAAATTTAGTATAAAAACCGCAACCGCTTTACTGAAATCTGCTTCCTGTATAAAAATACAAAAATAGTTAAACCTGAGAACAAACAAAAATTTAACTACAAACAAAATGGTGGGTTGAGCTCCAACAAGATGGTGGGTTGAGCTTCAACAAGATGGTGGGTTGAGCTTCAACAAGATGGTGGGTGAGCACATGGTGTCACAAAAGGATGACAAAATAGTGTCTCCAAAATCCAGCAATAAAAACCCAAATTAAACAAAACAGTTTCTTCCTATTCCCTGTGCCCTACTCCTGAAAATTGGAGCAAGCAGCATACAAATCCTTCACTTGCGGTCTCTCCTGTGCAAATGCTAACGAAGGAAATGCTGCCTTTACAAACCAAAACCACCTCTTACAAACATAAAAGTTGCAACAAAAACGATACCCTGTAATGATCACCCCACACGTCACAATCAACTTCAGATCCACCACTAAAAGTTATTTCACACGGTGACCAGCACTATGAAAATAACCCAGTCACACTTTTAAAACATCCAGCAAACTCCATACATAAACCCCGTACAAAGACCCTCTTGGCTGTATTGACCAGGGATTTGCAAAATATAGACTCTATCCCCAGCCAATACCCCTATCCCTCTATGTACAGATATTAATCCCCTGTCCTTATACACAAAGAGTGAAAAAGCAAAAAGAAAGATTCTTTTGCTGGGCGCGGATTACCGCAACAGCTTGCAGAGAGACCAGATGCTGGTTCTAGGACAACAGAAATTTCAAAAACTGAAAAGAAAGTCTTACCAACTTTGCCGGCTTTTTCTGGCTGTCCAAAACCAAGAATCCAATCTCCCTCCCTTGGCAAGCTGCTCTGGAATCCACGTCAGCTCCTAATACAAGGCTCGCCAATTGTTATGGAAAGTTTGGTGTTTGCGCATAAAGTCCTGGTGCACTAAAAAGGTACACTTCAGTATTAAAGTGCGCCCAGTACAAACAAATCCGTCACTATAAAAATACACGCTATATCTAGCTCTTTCTGTATAAGAACAAAGTACTTCTCTATCCCAGATGTAATCAGACAAACACGCTGCTTCAAGCTGGAAAATCCTGTGGCCAAGTGAGCTGTGGCTCCTGGATTGTTTAATTTATTAGACAATCGCACACGCCCAGTAGCCCCCTGGCTACACAACAGAAAGCCAGGTTGCCCAGTAATTACATTTACATATCAAAAGGACAGGGGCGTGGAGCAGAATGACCGACCGGCCTCCTGGAGATGACTCATCCCTGAGCCATCTCCATGATCCCCGTCAGCCATGTTTGTCCCCCTCCCCCGTCACTCATCAATACGGACCCCATTCAGATACTGCTCAGAGTGATCAGTATCTGAGTGAAGATCAATCTACTTGTTCCTACGGGTTATTGACATATCTGCGGGGACAAATACAGTTATTATCTCAACACGGTACCAGTGTTGAGACAAGGCTTAAATGTCTTAAAAGCAGGTATGTCTCTAAACCCAAAAGAAGGTTTTCATACTGATGGTTTTGCCGCTGGTTTGGATTTAAAACCACATTCAAATCCAACACAGGGAGACAGATGACAACTTATAAAACACGCACATCCTAGAATATAATGTCCACATAATAAAATTTCCACGACACTCTATAAGGGCGAGTCCTAACCAAAATGAAATCACAGGCTGCTGCATAGCAAACCATACCTGCTCATGCTGCTTGTCAAACATGAGGTAGACTGGTGGGCCTTCATTTATGCTCCCCCAGAAACAAAATCCACTTTGGGATCAAAACAAAGACACGGAGCGGAGTCTTGCTGCAGGGATGACCTGGCTGGAAGTACATTGAAACATACGTAGTGCAGGAGGGGTGGGGTCGCGCCTATTCCCCGAAGGGTTGGCTGCAACCACCAAATGCATCCAGGCTAACAAAATGTGTAAAACATAACAAAGAAAAAAATGTCATCTGCGTTTACTCCAATTATACCGTGTGAAACTAAACACAATTAGAGGTTTTGTTTCTTATTAAGAAGTTGAGGAGAGGTGCCGTGACGTTGGCGGGCGAGCTAGTCTTATAATGGCCATTAATAAGAAACCAAACCTCTAATTGTGTTTAGTTTCACACAGTATAATTGGAGTAAGCGCAGATGACATTTTTTTCTTTGTTATGTTTTACACATGTTGTTGGGCTGGATGCATTTGGTGGTTGCAGCCAACCCTTCGGGGAATAGGCGCGACCCCACCCCTCCTGCACTACGTATGTTTCAATGTACTTCCAGCCAGGTCATCCCTGCAGCAAGACTCCGCTCCGTGTCTTTGTTTTGATCCCAAAGTGGATTTTATTTCTGGGGGAGCATAAATGAAGGCCCACCAGTCTACCTCATGTTTGACAAGCAGCATGAGCAGGTATGGTTTGCTATGCAGCAGCCTGTGGTTTAATTTTGGTTAGGACTCGCCCTTATAGCGGTGCCGTGACGTTGGTGGGCGAGCTAGTCTTATAATGGCCATTAATAAGAAACCAAACCTCTAATTGTGTTTAGTTTCACACGGTATAATTGGAGTAAGCGCAGATGACATTTTTTTCTTTGTTATGTTTTACACATGTTGTTGGGCTGGATGCATTTGGTGGTTGCAGCCAACCCTTCGGGGAATTGGCGCAACCCCACCCCTCCTGCACTACGTATGTTTCAATGTACTTCCAGCCAGGTCATCCCTGCAGCAAGACTCCGCTCCGTGTCTTTGTTTTGATCCCAAAGTGGATTTTGTTTCTGGGGGAGCATAAATGAAGGCCCACCAGTCTACCTCATGTTTGACAAGCAGCATGAGCAGGTATGGTTTGCTATGCAGCAGCCTGTGGTTTCATTTTAGTTAGGACTCGCCCTTATAGAGATCTACATAATTAATGATTGGCTTTACAGAGCCCTGGTCCTTAAGGAGTTAAACAGCATATCAGAGAGGATCATATAGTGGAAATGAACACTTCTTAGAATTCAAAACAAACAGTAATTGTTCATACATGTGCAGGCCACACCCAGTCTGCAAGCAATGTATCAAATTCTAATTGCTAATTAGAAGCACATGTTATTTCCAAACACTAATTAAACACCTGTTGTTTACGCCGTTTGAGAGCACTGGTCATTTAGAGGTGAGAATCTTTGCACCTATAGTAGACGACATTAGGTAGTTTTTAATTCAATATCTAATAAACCGTTGCTTATAATATTTTGCAGTAAAGAGTCTCTTAATTTCTAGATTTTTTTAGTATTTTTTAAGCATTTTTTATACTTTTTTCAAAATGTTTTTTTTTTTCGAACCGAACACGCCAAAAAGTTCGAAAGTTTGGGAACTTTCGAACTGCCAATGTTCGAGTCGAACTCCGAACTGATCGAACCGAACAGCTCATCCCTAATTAGGACCACCTCTGAGTAAGTATAGTAAACATATAAACTTACTCATAAGTGAACAGATTAATGTGTACTGGATAGCTTGTTTTGTTACAGTTCTATGGCAGGGATATTTCTTATAAATCATTATTATTGACTTGTTCATTTTATATTTTATATTAGTCAAAGGTTCAAAGAAGGACTTATAACATATCCTAAAAAACTAACTGTCATGAGAAACGGAAAAGTAGGAAAAAATAGGGCAGAGGGAGAGTCTCCAGCTTCTTTTGAATCACAGAGAGGGGAAATTCTTAGCATATTCTGGATAACTAGCTATCTTTCAAAAAATGGCACAACTTGAAATCAGCATTCAGTCCTTTCAGGTTGTAACGAGTTCATTAGATAGATCCACCTGATTTCTTCCTTCCCGATCGCTCTTTCGAAATCCCCTCTTCTCCAGGAAGGTGTCATTTTCTTCACTCCTATAAATCTTAATCCTTCTGGATTCTGTGAGTGTTTCTGTTTAAAGTGCAACGGTACACTATGGTTCTCTACTCCCTTCCGAATGTTTCTCACATGTTCCTGTATGCGCACGTTCAAGGGTCTTGTTGTACGACCTATATAATTGCGTCCGCATGGGCATGTCAGTAAAGATATCACAATACGTGAGAAACAGGTAATCAATCACCTCTTTAATTTTTATATTATTCCTTCCTTTTCTTTGGACTTCAGTCACGATCTCCTTCTTGCTTCTGGTGTTTCTGCAATTTAAACAGTTCCCGCATCTATGGAATCCTTTCGTGATTCCAAAAAGGTTGTTGACTGGTTTCCTTCTCCGGTCTTGAGTTAACTCCAATTTCAAATTTCCAACTCCCCGACAAATAATCTTGGGTTTCTCTTGTAGAATTTCACTCAGTATGGGGTCCTGACGTAGGATAGGCCAGTATTTCCGAATGGTCTGCCTAATGTTTCTATTATGTGGATTATATGTAAATATTAAAGGAACATTATCATCCATGTTTTCTCATTGGAGTTCTCTCTTTCAAAAGAGATTCTCTCTCAATTGTTCTTACTTCTCTTACCTCCTCTAATCTTCTTTTGTTATATCCCTTTTCCTCAAAGTCCTTGAAGTTTGCCTGATTGGTCATCATAAATCTCTATGTCCTTACAGTTTCTTCTCAACCTTGAGAACTGTCCTTTCGGGACATTCTCCAACCATTGAGCTAGATGGCAACTACTCTTCTCAATGTAACTATTGCAGTCTACATTCTTAAAATGGGTCCTTGTCTTTAGCGTAGTCCGGTCTGGTGCTACATATATTTCCAGATCTAGGAACGTTACTTCTGTTTTACTCCATATTGTTGTGAGTTTAATTCCTCTCCCATTATCTTCAAGGCCATTCAGGAACTCTTTAAGTATGTTTTCTTCCCCTTTCCGTATAAATAATACATCATTGATGTATTTATTTATTTATTTATTTATAAAGGATTTTACCGGGAAGGATACATTGAGATTTCTGTCGTTTTCAAGTATGTCCTGGGTTCAAGAACATTGAAGTGTTACAGTTACAGAAATACAAAGTAATACAATGCAAGATATTAAAAAACAACACAAATATACAGATTAACAGAAAATAAATATGTAGGAAATATAGTCACTAGGTTACATGTTTACAGGTGCATTCTGTAGTGAGGTATGTTAGTAAGGAGCTCTTGAGTGACTTAAGACTGGGGGAAGATTTGATGGTGTCTGGGAGGTTATTCCATAATTGTGGTGCTCTGTAGGAAAATGAGGACCGAGCCGCTGTCTTTTTGTATTGTGGTATTGCAAGTAAGGTGCTGGTCCTGGATCGGAGGTTATAGGATGAGGAGCTGCTGGGGGAAGCAGTCTATTCAGGTAGGGTGGCAGTTTCCCAGAAATGCTCTTAGACACCAGGCTGGAGAGGTGAAGGGTGCGTTTAGGCTCCAGCAATGGCCAGTTTAGCTCTTTTAACATGTCACAATGTTGGGTCATGTAGTTACATTGTAATGCAAAGCGACAGAAGGAGTTATACAATGTAGTAAGTTTCTGAAGGTGTGTTTGCGGGGCCGCTGCATACACTACATCGCCGTAATCAATGTATCTCTTATATACTATCAAATTTTGCTGCCATTTTGTCAGGAACGTTTCTTCCCACTCTGCCATGAACAAGTTCGCGTATCCTGGTGCAAAGCGGGTTCCCATTGCATTCCCCCTTGTGTGTAAATAAAATTTGTCCTCAAAACAGAAGTAATTGTTTTCAAGGATCAGTTGTATACCTTCCAGAATGAAAGTTATCTGTTCTGGAAGGAGTATCTTAGCCTTCTCTAGGAAAAATTTAGTAGCCTCTATCCCCTTGTTCTGCGGGATGTTAGTGTACAACGACTGCATGTCAATAGTCACTAAAAAACAGTCCTCTTCCCATTCAAATCCCTGAATTGCTTTGAGAATCTGCGTCGTGTCCCTTAAAAAGGCTGTTGTACTGGTCACGTCTGGTTGTAATTGGTGGTCAAGATATTCGGAGTAGGGATGTGCGTTTTGGGTTTCGGAATTTTGGAATTTTCATGAAATTGCATTCGGATTCGGACGATTTTCCGAAAATTTTCAGATCCGAAAACGGCAGATCCGAACAAATTTTTGTGCCGAGACGAAAACTTTTCGGAAATTTTCGAATGGACTAGAAATGTGTAAAATCGTAATTCATTTTCGTTCCATTCGTGATTTCAGCTCCATTCCTGATTTCGGTTCCATTTCAGTAATTTCGGACATCGTATTTTTCGGTTATATAGCTGATTCTGTAATTTTGTATCATTCCCATCTCAATGTATCCTTCCTGGAAAACCAGAGAAATCTCAATGTATCCATCCTGGAAAACCAGAGAGATCTCAATGTATCCTTCCCGGGAAACCAGAGAAATTTCAATGTATCCTTCTTGTAAAAAATGAGAAATCTCAATGTATCCTTTTTGTAAAAAATGAGCAATATCAATGTATCCTTCTTGTAAAACATGAGAAATCTCAATGTATCCTTCCTGGAAATCCAGAGAAATCTCAATGTATCCTTCTTGTAAAACATGAGAAATCTCAATGTATCCTTCCTGGAAATCCAGAGAAATCTCAATGTATCCTTCTTGTAAAACATGAGAAATCTCAATGGCAGAATTATCGTATCGTATAATTATCGTATCCGAAAAACCATTAGTTTACGTCAAAACGTATAGACACTTTGAAACGAGGAGAACAGACGTTCCGAAAAACACGAAAATTTCCAAAATCACGAAAAAAAAGTCGATACGAAAAACTAACCGAACTGAAACGAAAATCGGCCGAAACAAGTCGAAACGGAAATTTACAAAATCCGAACGAACCAAACCGAATCGAACTGAAAAAAAAATCGGTGCACAAGCCTAATTCGGAGGTGGTACATGATATGGATCCTATTCCCGATACAATCGGTCTTCCGGGTGGTTGTTCTATGTGCTTATGTATTTTGGGTAGGAAATAGAATGTAGGAATTCTTGGGTAGTTAACCTTCATATACTTATACTCATTATCACCAAGTATACCCATCCCAAATCCATGTTCCAAATAATCCATAAATTTGGTCGTAATCTCTATGGTGGGATCTTTCTTAAATTCCTTATAGGTGCTGGTGTCACTCAAGAGTCTCATAGCTTCCTGGTGGTAATATTCCTTGGTCATAATTACCACACCTCCACCTTTTATCAGCAGGTTTGATCCTGATTTAGTCATCCTCTTTTAGTTGTCGTAGGGCCTCTCTTTCTTTCTTTGTGAGATTGTCTTTCTTCGTCATAGGGTCCATTTTTTCGATATCTCTCATCACCATTTTTGCAAACGTCGATATTTCTTGGGAAATCATTGATTTGGGAAAAAATTTAGATTTCTTCTTCAAGGTTGTATGTGTGTAAACCTTTATATGTTCTGTTCTTGCTATGGGAGTTTTGAGAAAATATTTCTTTAAGCATAAGTTCTTTTTGAACTTTTGCATATCAATATATACACTGAAATGATCAAGTTTCTTCACAGGGGCGAACTTCATTCCTTTGTTCAGGACACTCATCTGTGTTTGCCTGAGTACCTTGGTGGTTAGGTTGAGTATCCCTCTGTTCTCCCGTATTTTTCTCTCCTTCCGTAATTTCCTACTCTTTCCTGCTCTGCACCCACTTCTTCGTGAGATGCCCCCCTTCCGGGAGACCACCCTCTTTTTAAACTGGTTGTGGGCCTGTCCTGTCTGAGGCCGTCCTGCCGAAAAACCTCATTCCTACTGTCATTCTGTGAACACTGCACATTTTGAGAGTGTTGTAAATTATGAAAGTTTTGGTGTCCCTTATTAGTATCCCTTGGGTATCCACCATTCTTCTGATTGGTGGTAGGATATGTATATCCTCCACTACTCCGATTGTTTATGGTATTCTCACATATTATGTTGTGAAAATTCACAGAAGGGCGTCTATTACTTCTCCTCCTTTGTCTCTGGGGTTGTGGTGTTGTTTGGTAATAGTTCCTATGGAATGATGGTTTATCAGGTTTTGTTTGATATCCATTAGTATGTTGATGGACCTCCTGCTTGTCATTCAGTTGTTTCCCTTGTTTCCATACATTGCCTCTCTGATAATCTATCAAATCCATCTGATATTTCTTCCTTTTTCTATCTCTGATCTCATTGTCTAGCTTCTCCAAATCTCTCTCCATCCGTGACATATAGGATGTGAGTTCTTGTTCTGAAACTAACCCTTTAAGTTCCACATGCTTTGTCTCTATACTTTGATTGAGACTCGCAAGGATTTCAGTTCTCCTTTCGATTATCACTCTCATACTATGGAGGGAGAAGCCTTCAAGCATTTCTTCCCACCTTTTCTGAAAAACCTCATCATCTTTATCACCTGCTAGGATTTTCTCAAATCTCAAGCCCCTGGGGACCATTTTTTCTTTTGTATATTTTTCTAATGTAATAATTTCCCATTTATTTCTAATCTCCTTTTTCAGATCTCTTTCCAACTCTCGCATCGTCTGTGCCTGATCAGGGAACTTAACAACCTCCATCCCCTCTCCTCCAGATTCAAATAGCTGGTCATGATATTTATCAAAATTATTACGAAAATCCATATTGGTAAGCTGCCTTTGCACTATAGAGTAGTTTCTAAAGAATGTCTAGAGAAAGGGGTTGTGTGCTGGCGCTTAAAGTTATATTTAGAAATCAAGTAGTTATCAACTCGCCTGTTGTTCTACTCTGTAGATTAGGGAGGAATTAAAATCTACTTTAGATTGTGCTGCTTCACTGGTATATAGTACAATAGAGACTCTCACATCAAAAATTTGTACCACAGATATATATACAAATGACAGGAATAACCAGATAGCGCAAACGTGACACATTGGCTGCAGTGGAGCTGCCTTAGTTCAGGCCCCCCCACCGCCGGGACATCATAACACAAATAATACAACCGGTGGCGTTAAGGGGTTAAATAGTTGATTAAAAATATGAAGGATGATTATTCCAAAAATGCTTAAAGGGTGATCAATGGAGTATCAACACAAGATCTAAGATAATTAAGTAGAGATTTTGGGGTCTTGCTGAAAATATGGTTGTATTTACATATGGGATGAAATTAATTTTTTGAGTGCAATGTCAGGTTACATTCACAGACAAGTTATCTGCAGAATGTAGTAATACAAGTTTTTAGAACATTATTTCTCTGTGTAATTGTATAGACATCTGTCTTTTTTTTATTCACTTGCACGAAATGCCCGATGTTCACCTTAAAAAATATATTAAAGTACAGTACAAATTAAAGCATCGAATAAGATATGCTCCAAACCAAATGCCCAGACTTCCTAGGAAGAAAATGAGAATTAAATAATGCAATATCTTTTTATGGTATTATAATAGTGACATTGAAATGCAAGTGCAAGATAACTAAAACTGCACATCATATGGTAATTACCCTAGGGGTATATGAGAGTGGCTTTGTTTCTACATCGGTCTGTATATGCTCATTTTGTTTATACATATATGCTTTTTTAGCACTGCATGCAAATAAGTGCTTTCACAATTTAGACTACACTGGTGTGATACATACTGGGCTCTATTAACTACTTTGCGCAAACGTTAACGCGTGCAAAAAAAGGCATTAACGTGAGGGGGAAAACCCTTTGTGCAGAACGTCGTATTACAATGTACGCGCAAAGAATGCACGTTAACGTCTACCGCGGGTGAACCTGCGCGAACCCTTTGCGAGAGCAAATGCATTTGTGCGCTGGTACTCGGATGGTATTACAATCTATGCCCAAATTTTAACGGACAACATTTGCGCACGTTATTTTAACGTCTTTTAAAAGCTGGTGTTAATGGAAAATCTGAACGTCCTGGCTGAAACCAAATACACCAGCCCAAAAAAAAAATACAGCAACGTATAGTTACACATACCCAAACAATAAAATTGATAAGTTGTGCGTGTTTTTATTATTGCTGCAGCATATATACTCAGATTGATTTTGACAGGTGAAAAAACTGAACGGGAGACAATTGTGGTTCTTAATTCTGATTGGCTGAATCGCGTTAAAAAACAGTCCGCGCAACGTTAATGCGCCTTTTTTACGCGCATTATTTTTTGACGGATGAAAAAATGTGCACAGATTGTAATGCCACCGTTATTTTTCACGCATTAATGTTTAACGCTGCACGCAAAACAAATAGCGCTGCACCTGCTCTTTTGCAAGATGAATTTAATACAGCCCACTATCTTTGGTATATTCATATTAATTATAGCTTGCAATAAAATTCGGTACGCCAGACACAGTAGATCTATTGCAACTGAACCGTAAGCAGGTTTGAGCCACTATCATTCATCTATGTGTGTAGCTGTAACACTGACAGCTTGGGTCTACTACTACTACTGTAGTAGCAGTCTACTACGCAAATTGCAGTCTTTGTTGCAGATCAATGTTGCAGCTCCTTATAGTAAATTAATGGATCCTATACTTTGTATGGACAGTAGGAGAAGAATTCTAATGTAGCTCATTGTTATCAGCTAGAGACTGTATTCTGTAAAGCAGTGTTTCTCAACTCCAGTCCTCAGGGCCCACAAACAGGCCATATTTTAAGGAACGTCTTGGGGAAATGCAGACCGAATCCTGCAATCACTGAGCAGAAAATTATATCACCTGTGCTGTGCTTCAGATATCTGACAAACAAGGCCTGTTAGTGGGTCCTGAGGACTGGAGTTGATAAACACTGCTGTAAAGAATAGTGGTTCAAATGTCTTTATTATAAGTGATTTTGCTTTGACTTGATCCACCATCTTCTCAGTTCGTACGCAGATGGATAATAAATGACACTGTGATATGTGTCACTTTAGACTTGGGGTTAATGGACCTGGAGGTATATTTGGGAGGTGCAGGCTTGATATGCTATATTATGTCCTTGACCTCTCTTGTGTGCATGTAATCTGAGTTATGCATGAGTAATGTTATTGTCTATCATTATGATCTATGTGTATCTGCTGATAGGATTAGCCTTCCATCATGCCCTCTCTCAGGAATGTGTTAATATCTGCTGTATATTTGAGTAGTTTATTAGGGCTATATTACAATGTTCGCGCAAAAACCCTGGCGCAATGCGAAACTCTTTTGCGCAAAGCGTTAAACTTTTGCGTGTGCAAATCACTGCTGGAATTACAATCCTCGCGGCATTTTTCTTCCGCCGATCAATTTCGCGCGCAAACAGTACGCGCACAAATGCAGGCGCAGTGGCGTCTCGTGCAAAAATCTATGCGCGCGCAGTTTTTTGCACCCATTCAGCCAATCAAAACGAAGAAACAGCACCGATGAAACGCAACTGAATTGCATCTGACAGATGCAGACGGGTTCTGCGTCTATGATGCAAAATGAGCACATATGCTACAGTAATAATACACGCACACCCGCCATCATCCATTATGTTGTTGCTGCATTCCTTTTTATGTGCTTTTTTTTTTTTTTTTGGGTTAGCCAGGTTGTTCAGATGTGCAGTTAACGCCAGCTTTTTGCAGTTAAAATTATGCGCGCAAAGGCTATGCCGGAATTACCGCGAATAGATTGTAATACCATACTCGTACCAGAACACATTAGCATTTGTGCTCACAATGTTAAGTATAGGATGCGCGCAGTACAGTAAGCTTGCGCAGGTTCATCCGCGGTAGACGATTGCGCGCGGTTGTTTACGCTGACTATGTAATACGGGATTCGTTTGCGTGAAGATTGTAATTTAGCCCTTAATCTTCTTTGCCCAATTATCTGCTGTCTTTAGACTGTAATCTGTTTGCCAATCATGATTGCCATTGTCCTACCTTGTCTACGAAAGTTATGTAATGTTTATTCTTTTTTTAATTCTTTATTTTAGAATTTTTGCAGAGTCAGACAAAGCAACTGCGGAAAATGGCCTCGCAGGGCCATAACAGGTCATCAAATGAAATACAAAATAATAATAATACAAGAGAAATGGCAACTGCAAAGGGAAAACTCAGCAATAAAGCAAAGGGCATCAGAAAAATACTATAAGCATCCCCACAGAGAGGGGTCTCAGCGAATAATAACATACAAGAGAAGTGGGGGTAATGGTAGTGCAAAATTCTCTGCAGAAAAATACGGAGGGATCTTCCAAGGAAATCTGGGAGTCGATAAAAGCATCCCCAAACAGGGGGGGTCCCATCAAAAAATAAAAGTAAGAAATAAAAAGTCTCAGCGTGTGGGCATGCAACAAAAAAAAAAATCTCAGCAAAGTTCAAAGCGTTTCAGAATAGGGGGATAGCGAGTAGGATCATATCAGGAAACATGGAGTCTCAGGCGTATCACAGGACATCTCACCCTGTATCCAGCAAAAAGGCAGGGTGTGCTGCTTCGCCAAGTCTAGGTAACTCTTGCAGGATCCAGCAAACAGGATGTGTCTCCAACTGTGCAGGGGGACCAATAGCAGACATCTTGCGGACCTCTACCGAAGTTCGCTGCACGGCCGGCCTCCCGACTCTTCCACCACCACGAGCCACTGCCAAAACAAGAAAACTCTCCCCACGATCTTCAGGTAGGGCCTTCAAGATCCAGGTTGCAACTGGGGCCTTCCTTTCCGGGTCCCATCCTACTCGACAGACCGCCGACGAGCCACTCCAGAGGCCGCACATCAACGGGCCTCCCCCGACCTCCACTCTCTGCACCAGGCAGTCCCCAAGGTCCACAAGGGCAGCCTCCTCCTCTCCGCTGGTGAGGGCGCGCATCAGATGCCTCCATTCCGCACGCTCCCCAGCCTGCTCCACCACCGGGTCAGCAGCCGTGTGCAGAGGACAGGGGCCCTCCATCCTCCGAGCCTGCGTCTGCCAGTCGCTCAGGTGGAGCCGCACAGAGGGAGGAAAAGAAGGTGAGGAATGGCCCAAAACTCTGTGAGGTAGTGGGCCTCAAAATGGCCACCAGACCTGCTCTCCCACCGGGAAACGAGGCCCCAATCTCCGCTGGGCCTGGAGGCGGGGACCTAAGCGGCTCCAGGTCACTGCACCCGATGGCCAGCCACGCCGGCATAGGCGACTCTACAGGGGGGCAAGGGGGGGCAATTGCCCCCCCATGGTTATTCCTTGCCCCCCCATGTGCCCCCCACCAAAAAATCAGCTTCCAGCTTACCACACTTCTTTGGACCACTGTATCTCTGTCTCTGTCCCTGTGACATTCTAGATGTCATTGGAAAGAGCAGATTCTGGCCTTTCCAATGATACCCAACATGACCATATTCCGTTTGAAATGAAAGTAAAAAAACATTAAATAATAACAGGCACTTAAACTTAGGCATTTTCACAGGGTTGAAATGTCTCAGCAGTGAAGTGGTTAATGTTCAGACTATACATTACATTGTGTATTACGTTAGTTTTTGCCTTGGTTTAGTTGTATATTAAGGGTTAATGGGTAGGCTTCATCCCTCACAGTATACATTTTATTTTTTCCTTGATTAATGGCATTGTAGGGGTTAATAGGTAGCTACATGCCTCAGTGTATTTGTCACGGTTCCCGGATCCCACCACGCAGTACTTAACCCCCAACACTCCACAAAACTCAGAAGCTACCAACAGTGTAGCTGTGAATGATCCCTATCTGTCTGGTCCTTAGAATTGGCCAGGTAAACTAGCTAGACAGAAAAGGGTTAACAATACGGAGAGAAGTCAGCCGAGCCAGAATCAGGAATACAGAGTTCAGAATGGTCAAATGGAATAGCCGGGTCGGTATCAGAGCAGTAGCGTAGTACAAGAAAATAGTCTAGGGCAACAGAAGGCAGAATGGTCAGAACACAAGCAGAGGTCAATAACAGGTTAAATCAATTTAACAGTCAGGTACAAGGAGCTCAGGTATGGACAACCACGATCTGGCAACTTCTGAAACTATACTGAGGGTTTTTAAAGACCTTCACCAGACCACGCCCCCCACTCAAGCCACACCTCATGCAATCACCTCCCTGCCTGTCTCCATTTAAACCGGGCAGTGGTCAGCGAGCAGCATCAGACTTGCTGTCCTCAAGCACACAGGTAGGGCTGGAAGCCCCCAACGTTACAGTATTCATTTCATGTTTTACCTTGATTAATGGCATATTAGGGGTGAAGGGGTAGCTAAATGCCACATTGTTTATTATTTTTATTGTATTTCCCTGGGTTTATGGCATTTTAGGGGTTATTATGGAAGTTAGAATCTAAAGGGTCTAATCATCTTTAGATCCTTTGCGTTTCGTCACATTTCGGGGAATTCATTTCGCCAAAAATATAGTGAATTCCTATTTAGCGAATGGTCACCGTAATTTGCTAAAAGTGGAGTCGCTGAAGCAGCAATTAGACATTTAGCGAAAACTGCCGAATTGCGGCAAATAAAGTATCATGTTAGTACAATAAAAAGGCATCATTGCATCACATTACTCTGGGGTTTTGGAATCTTATTTATATATACTTATTTAGGGCACTATTACCTGGTGTGGGTTAACCCTTGCGTTCGCATGGTTTTGCGTTAGCGCCAGGTTAATTGAGTCTAGCGCCTGACCAACAGATCGTTTGCCTCCCACTACAAATGGGAAAAATCACTTAGTGCGTTGCTATTAGCGATTTGAAGCGTGAGCTTACTGTACTTTCCGCGTCCTTTACTTAACATGGAGAGCGTTAGAGATCTCTAGTGCTTTTGCAGCTAACAGATCACTTGGTGCCAGCGCTAATTTTTTGAGGGGCGCTAATTGCAACATTTTACCTACTGCTCAACCCTGGTGCTAACTCCAAAAAAACAGATCTTCTCCCAAAATTAACAGGCAATTGAAAGGAATGCAGCACAGGTGTTCTCTTGGCCCCATACACCATAGTAATGGATCTGGTCCGCATTGTCGCTGCTGTTGCAGTATGCTCTATTATAAATGTATCCTTTATCCACATATATCCTAATTCTAATATATTGCCTAATTTTAAACATTTTATGCTGGGGGTTATGCATAGTATGGAAGCGGTTGATTATTAGGGTGACTGTGTGGACCATGTTTTAAGGGACACGTGAATAAGTCTTGCCCTGAAACATGTATTATTTATATGCTGCAGCAGGGAAATTTTTGTCGCTCACCTGGCCTTCCTTTTGGATCTATTAAATGCAGTGTAAAGATTCTACATGCTGCTGGGTGGCATTTATCATGCAATGTCCGTCAGCCTTACTTAATATATGTGTGCATATAAACATGGATGATACGGCCACCTTGGAGGCTTTTAATAATGCAGGGTGTGAGGTTATTCACTGTATGTGTCCATATTCAAGCTTGTGAGGGCGGGGGATAGGTATGACCCGGCACTCTGCACTGGAAAAAAAAAACGTTCTATCCTGTACACAACCGCATTAGCGCTGGGTCTCAGCCCGGGTCTTAGAGTTTTCCTAGCGTGCGCCAAATGACTTGTTCATGGACTTCTGCAGACAAGGTGATCTGTTAGTAGGTCGTTAGGCACTACGTTTTAGCGACTCGCGCTAATTTTTCCTTTAGTGATGGTGTTTTAGCTCACACCAGGTGACAGGGCCCTTAGTTTTATTCAGTGGTATGATTTAGTGGGGAAAATTATTAGTGCCCCCCCAGTTTTGACTGCTGTATCTTCTGTGCCCCCCCTAAATATTGTTCCTAGAGTCGCCACTGCACGCCGGGACTCCCCAAGGGGGCAATTCAATCGAAGTTTTGAGTCAAATATCGCCACAGACAGCTTTCGTGAACAGAGCTCAGCACAAACACATCTGCTCCCACACGCGGCCAGCCACGCCCCCATGTAATGTTTATTCTATTATTTGTCCTAGTCTAATTATGACTCACACTCCAAAATGCAGAAGGAACAGCAACATCAGAAACCCTCACAACATTTTCTAGGGGAGGATTTGTGTATGTAAACGACCCATGTTTGACTGTAAATATGTGTGTCTGTCCCCAATTAAAAGAGTTCTATTTCGGCCCTACATGCAGTCACGACTCATGGTGTGGGTAGCAGCTGTATACAGTGGTAGCTGTTCCAACTAAACTCTCCAGATCTACAGCCATGTCTTTTTTCTGGGGGATGCTAGCAAGGCTCTCTATGTGTACCTGTCTTTAACCTTCGTCTAAGGACTGGAGAAAGGCATGAGAGTCCTGAAGAGAACACGGGGGTCCAGCAAGGGAGTGGCATTGACAGATGTGACCTGGTCGGGGTACTGAGATCTATTACAGACATTTTTGGCAAGCCTTTTTCAGAGATATATGGAGAAACATTATGTAGTTGGTGACAGTGTATATTTAGGATACGCTTGAACACTATAAGAGTATCCCTTTAAGAAATCACTTTTCTCAAGTAGTCATATGATGTACTTGTACTAGACTTCAGGCATGTGAATTGTGTTGTAGACTCACAGGAATATTTAATAATCATAATATATGACTGTTTTGTTTATGCCAGAATTTCCCCAGGCTATCTCTAGTTTTGCAGTAATAACTCTGTACCAGCTTTTATGTGACTTTTTCAGAACACACACTACAGTACTCAGAACTAACATGATTTTTGAGATGCCGTTAATAGTGACCAAAAAAACAACTATTTCCACATTTAATCAATCCCCAAATTAATGTCACAACTCTCAATTGTCCATCAGGCCATTTTCTTGCTCCACTACTTTCTGCAGTTTTTATGGATTTGAATAGAGAAACATAAACTGTGCATCTCTTTCCTTACATCAGCTTGACAGTACCAGCATTCTGTTGCCAATATACAGAGTTTATTATGTCGATAGGAATGTCCAGATTAGTGGAACCAATCCAATCCGAGTCATGTGGTATTCAGGATAGGCCATCACAGAGTTCTGATCTGATAACGCATGACCGTGGCCAGATCGGTGGCTCCGTTATCTAAGTAAGTCGTGGGGTCTCGGCATTCACTGCTGGCATCTTCCCTGCTTACTCATGCAGAAGTCAGGGAAAATGCTGCGAGTGAATACAAAGACAACTGGAGATGCATCTTTTCTCAACTCGTGCATGAACCGCAAGAAGTCAGGGAAAATGCCATGAATCACTCCTGCAGCTGTGGGACTCAGCTGGGCAGCTGCAAGTCTTGCTGCCCGGCAGGTTCCGACTTGGGGATCGGATTGTCTTGACGCGATCGGTTCCTAATCCCAATCCACGGTATCGGATTGCGACATCCCTACTGTTATACCTATTTGGAGACGTGGCTTTAGAGTTTTTGAGGCCAAAGGCAAACATCAAATGTGAGGCCCCTCATGTCATGCAAAATGTGCAGAAATTAACAAACGAGTTTTAATCAGCGAAAGCTCACACAGCTCTGTGCAGAAAGGGTAAGTTGAATGCACGCGTTTATTTATGTGGAGTGCCAGTATACACCGGAATGCCATGTCTATAGTAAAATTTTATGCTTTTTTTTTTTACTGTGACACACATATTGCACTGAGCACGCCACACCCATTTTCTCTTTTCCTATATCTATTTTGGTGTCGTAGACAGGGACAAGACGTGTGGGTATTAGGGCAATCGTGCCTATTGATGTGTTTTGTATACCACTACTTTCACTACTATTGCGCCGTTACCCTACTTTTCTTTGTCCAAAATTTCACCAGTTTCTCCATTTAAGGCACTTGTTTGAGGCTTTAGGCAACAGACTATTTAGCCTAATTATAGTCTGTGCTGTGACAAGTTGATTTCCTTTGTCCAATGCCTAAAATATATTCTGATTGATACCATTCTTAAAATTAGGTTTATAGCTTATTGTTATTCTGTTCATTATGTAACATGGTTTACTTGACGGTAGCAACTTTTTGAGACCCTTTTTAATTTCAGATTGAATATTCTACTGAAGTCTAAACTGTAGCTCTTGTAAGAAAGGTAGCTACAAAACAGCAGTAAAACAGCCGTAAATAGAGGTAACCCATGAACAAAAAGGAGCGGTCACCCAGGGCTCTACATTTACAAGTTTACAAGTTTTGAGAGAGCACCAACACTTCAGTCCTAATCCTAGGACATGTGCCAAATTTAAGAAAGGTCCTAGGATTAGGACTGAAGCATCCCTGCTCCCTCAGTAAAGCTCCTGTGAATGCAGAGCCTCGTGAGACAGTTCTTTTTATTATTCTTTATTTATAAAGCGCCAGCATATTCCGCAATGCTGTACAATGGGCACAATATACACAGGGTTACAATACATTGAACAACATTTTGATAAACCACTAAGGTCCTATTCCCGTTGGAATTTACAATCTAGAAGGGTTGGGGGTGAAAACAGGAGGAGAGGACTGCAAGGTGAAAGTGATGGACTGGCTGGGGCAGTGGGGTGTAGGTTTGCCTGAATAGGAATGTCTTTAGGGAGCGTCTGAAGGAAGGGAAACTAGGGGAAAGTCTGACAGTACGAGGAAGAGCGTGCTAGAGGATGAGGGCTGCATAGGAGAAATCAGTGGCGGAACTACCAGGGTCGCAGTGGTCGCACTTGCGACCGGGCCCTGGCATGCTGCCACTTTAGGGGGCCCAGCGGCTCAGGCAAGCATTTGTGCCCGCAACCATGTCAGGGCACCTGCTCTGCTTCCCACATTCTACTGGAGCAGACACACGTTGCATTGGCACCGCCCCCTGTCACGAGGTGGAGGAGGTACCAATGTAACATGCGCCTGCTCCAGTAGAATGTGGGAAGCAGAGCAGGTGCGCTACAGCGCCGCCGCTGCGGTGTCCCTGCGGCGCCTGTTCCCTGGTTCTCGGCACACTACAGCCTGGGATGTCAGGAAGTGCGGGCAGGCTGTGGGAGGAGGCAGTCAGCTGCTGGCACTGAGCAGGTGGCCCCTACAACCCGAAGAATGCAGCGATCAGTCTGGGGGCGATACATCCATGTGAGCTGGGGCAATTATTTATTTCCATGTGTGAGCTGCTGGGGGCAATGATTTATTTCCATGTGTGAGCTGCTGGGGGCAATTATATCCATGTGTGAGCTGCTGGGGGCAATTATATCCATGTGTGAGCTGCTAGGGCAATTATATCCATGTGTGAGCTGCTGGGGGCAAATATATCCATGTGGGAGCTGCTGGGGCAATTATATCCATGTGTGAGCTGCTGGGGGCAAATATATCCATGTGTGAGCTGCTGGGGGCAAATATACCCATGTGAGCTGGGGGCCTGGCTCCCCTGTCTGTCTCACAGTCATTTTGTTTTCGTATGGAGCCTTAAATGCCCCCATGTTTTATCACTCTTGCTCCTGGGGCATGGGTATGCCAGGCTCGGCCAGTGTGCCATACCCATGCAGGCATACAAGCCAGGCTCTCTGATAAGCCTGGGTCAGGGCTTTGCTGTGGATTCTGTACCTGCTCATACACCCCAATGCTTCCTGTGAGATTCATTGCTGTGAAGCTCTGTGATACGCTCATACACACCGCAGGGAGTTTAATTGCTGTGGCGCTCTGTGATACGCTCATACACACTGCACATTACTGTGAGTTTTATTGCTGTGGAGCTCTATAATGTGCAGTGTGTCAGGTCACCACCATATTGAAAGCCCCCTTCCCCCGGTAATCCTAAATTGAACTAATTAATATAAATGGCGTACTCTCTTTTTATATTTAAGGAAAAAAAATAATAATATGGATTGGGGGGGGGGGCCTTCATGGATTCTCACACCGGGGCCCTTAGGTTTCTAGTTACGCTACTGGGAGAAATCCTGCAGTCTATCATCGTTACGTTCCCCCAGCCAGGTCCCCTGGTGCTGTCCTGTCGAGAAGAACCCTCATAGACAGAGGCGTTTCAAGGAGAATTTTGACAGCTACGATTCTGATGGGGACCGGTTTTACTAATTTTCAAGTCTCGTGTTCTAGCTTCCTGGGTCTTGTTTTTTGTTGTTTGTGGGTGCCGGGAGTCACCCTTCTGATGGGGGGATACTGTTACGTTCCCCCAGCCAGGTCCCCTGGTGCTGTGAGCTCTTCTCAGTCTTCATGGTTTATAGGGTTAATCTGTCTGGCTCTCCGCCCCTGGAGTCTCAGCGTCTGACCAGACCTGTGGTCACATGACCTGCACTACCCTATTTAACTGCCTATGAGTGCAATGGTTCCCTGATCCAGTATAGATCTGCATTGCTGAGTTCCACATTCTGACTGCCTGTTTTTTGACTTCAAGCTCTGTATTCTGACGATTCTTGTGATTACCCCTGGTACCGTGTTTTTGTCATATATTGGTTCATGACTCCTGGCTATGTATTCTGACCACTCTCTTGCTTGATCCTATTTGTGTTTTGTCTGTGTGGTATTCTGGTTTATGTTTGTACCACACTACAGTCTGTTTGTTTATTCTGGTGTGAGACATAATTGCTAGGTATCCGGTTGGTTTTGCTGGTCGCAGCATAACTTTGAGTTCTATTTGAGTCCTGCCCTGCTTACTGCTGAATTCATTTCTGTCCAGTCTGTTTTTCTGGTTTTTGTGTGTTTTATCTAGTGCAGCAGCTCATTGTTCTGTTTATAGAGACCACCTCAAGGATCTCTTTCTTGTTCCATTGCTGCTAGATATTCCTTCCTTGTCAAGTCTGGTTTAACCCTGTTATTTCTTTGTGTACATTTTCTCGTGTTCACCCCACCCTGGACTCTGTATAATTAGAAGGCCATCCTAAGGACCTTTTTCCCAGTGAAGGGCTTTCCTCATGTGTCTTGTCTGGTTCTGTTTTAATCCTGTGTCCAGGGTTCTGCAGTATGAAGAGAGACACATACCCGCCTAAAGGGCTTAATACACTCAGCAGAGAGGACCCCCCTTTGGCTCCTGAGGGGGGCCACCGTAACATTATACTGGATCAGCCCAAGCCTGCTGGTATGTGTTCTTTGTTAAATTCTATGCTGCACATGGTGTAAATAAGGTAATGGAGTCTCTAGGCTTCTCACCTGCAGTAGTTAACCAATTAACACCACCCAGCAGCACATGTATTACAATGTCAGAGAAAGAAAGGCGCAGGCTTTATAAACTCTTTCTATTGTGCCAGTGGGCTGCACTTCGTTAATGGCTGCCCACTAAAGCCAGTGCATCCTAAGGCTGGCAAGGTGTCCTCTGTGCCCACGTCTCTCAGTCAGGCCACCAAAACCAGACCTTCTTATGGGTCAGATGGTACCAGGCCCCGTTCTGGGTCAGATGGTACCAGGCCCTGTTATGGGTCAGATGGTACCAGGCCCCGTTAAGGGTCAGATGGTACCAGGCCCCGTTAAGGGTCAGATGGTACCAGGCCCCGTTATGGGTCAGATGGTACCAGGCCCCGTTATGGGTCAGATGGTGCCAGGCCCCGTTATGGGTCAGATGGTACCAGGCCCCGTTATGGGTCAGATGGTACCAGGCCCCGTTATGGGTCAGATGGTACCAGGCCCCGTTATGGGTCAGATGGTACCAGGCCCCGTTATGGGTCAGATGGTACCAGGCCCCGTTATGGGTCAGATGGTGCCAGGCCCCGTTATGGGTCTGTAACCTATGCCTGTCAGCCTTGCGTTTCTGGACAGCAACATTGCGCTCCATGTTTTCACGAATCTGTCTCCAAATGTCTTGTAGTTGTGTGAGATGTTCATCGAGAGCCGGGATGGCCTGTTCAGCAAACTGAAGCGGTAGAGCCGGAGGGGAAAAAACCATAGATAGCAGAAAAAGGAGAGTGGCCAGTGGTCTCTTTAAAGGCGTTAAGTGCATAATCGGCCCAGGGCAACAACTCCGACCAATTGTCTTGTTGTGTGGTAAAGCAACATATGTACTGCTCGAGACCCTGATTTGCCCTCTCTGCTGCCCCATTGGTTTGTGGATGATATGCTGAAGAGAAGGCCAATCGCACCCCCATCTCCGCACAGAAATCCCTCCAGAAACGAGAGACGAACTGAGCTCCTCTGTTAGAGACTATTTCAGACGGAACCCCATGTATTCGTACAATCTCTCTAGCAAAGACGACCGCCAGTTCTTTGGCTGTAGGTAGGAAGCTTTGGTGAAGGAACGAAATGAGCCATTTTGGAGAAGCGACCTACAACTGTCAGAACCACAGTATGACCCTTGGACCTCGGCAAGTCCACAATAAAATCCATGGATAGATGAGACCAAGGCCTATTAGGAATGGGTAAAGGCTGCAATAAACCGACAGGCAAGGTTTTACTGGTTTTGCTTCTGGCACAGACTTGACAAGCCAAAACAAACAGATGTACGTCCTGTCGCATGGTGGGCCACCAGAACTGTCTGGAGATACTGGTAAGAGTCTTAGTAATACCAGGATGACCTGCTGGTTTTGAATCTTGAAACATTATGAGTAATTCTTGTCTTTCCTTTTCAGGAACAAACAACATATCTGGAGGCTTGTTAGGTGGAGCCCCCATTTGAGCTGCATGGAGGCGTTCCAGGAAAGGCGAGGAAACAGACAAGACAGTGGAAGCCACAATACGTTCAGGAGGAACTATAGGATTGTGGTCTTGTGTATTTGATTCATACGGGTCATATTGACGAGATAAGGAATCAGCCTTTACATTGCGGTCACCTGGTCTATAAGTCAACACAAAATTAAACCGAGACAGTAGTAATGACCACCTGGCCTGTCTCGAGTTCAGACGTTTAGCATCTCCGATGTACGTAAGGTTCTTATGATCAGTGATTATTAACCAAGGGTCAAGAGTACCTTCCAACAAATGTCTCCACTCTGACAGGGCAGACACAATAGCAAGCAATTCTCTGTTACCGATATCATAATTGCGTTCTGCTGGTGATCATTTTCTTGAAAAGAACCCACAAGGATGTAGAGGCTTCCCTGGAGACTCTCTTTGAGATAGGCATTGGGGCTGTTCTATCTCGGAAGCATCAACCTCAAGAACAAATGGAACAGGATGCCGTAACACTGGAGCGGAAGTGAAAGCCTGTTTGAGAGCTTTGAATGCCTGTTTGGATTGTGAAGACCAGACCTGGTTCTTCAGACCTTTACGTGTCATATTAATGATAGGAGAAGCTACAGCAGAATAATTCTTGATAAATCTCCTATAGTAGTTGGAAAACCCCAAAAACCTCTGTATGGCTTTGAGGCCATTCTGAGATGGCCGTGAGTTTGGAAGGATCCATCTCAAAACCTTCTGGAGTGATAATGTCGAATAAACACTTCTCCAGTTTGCAATAAAGACCATTGTCTAGTAGTTTTGCTAATACCTGTCTGACATGTTCATGGTGGGTTTTCAGATTGGGAGAGTAAATCAGTATATCGTCTAGGTATACGATAACAAAGGATTGCAAAAACTCTCTGAGCACATCATTAATGAAATCTTGGAATACAGCTGGAGCATTACAGAGACCAAAAGGCATGACCAGATATTCATAATGCCCACTCCTGGTGTTAAATGCTGTTTTCCACTCATGCCCCTCTTTTATACGTATCAGGTTGTAAGCCCCTCTTAAATTGAGTTTTGTGTATACTGCTGATCCCCTTAACCTGTCGAACAGTTCTGATATAAGAGGGATAGAGTACACATTCTTGATGGTGATGTTGTTAAGCCCCCTAAAATCAATACACGGGCGTAAATCTCCTTTTTAGACACAAAGAACCCAGTCCCTGCTGGAGAAAAGGAACGTCTGATAAAACCTCTCCCCAAATTATCCTTTATGTACTCCTCCATGATTTGGTTCTCCTTTATGGATAAAGGCTATACTTTGCCTCGAGGAGGCATGGTACCTGGATGAATATCTATGGCGCAATCATATTGTCTATGTGGAGGTAGTTTCTCTGCCTCTCTTTTATCGAATACAGCCCTGAGGTCGCAATACCAGTCAGGAACCTCTGTAGACAATGGAGGAGCTGTGGGTGTGTTCAGGGCACCAATATGCTGAATGGGTATTAAACAATTCACAAAACAAGCAGGACTCCAAGACCGTATCTCTCCCTTAGCCCAATCAATAACAGGATTATGTTCCACCAACCAAGGGAAACCAAGCACAACAGGATTGGAAGGTGAACGGATAACCTGAAATATGATCTCTTCTTTGTGCAAGAGTCCAGTGGTAAGAACAACTGTAACCGTGAGTTATCCTGGGGCAGGATAACGGCCTACCGTCTATGGCTTCGACGGCCAAGGGTGTCTCTCTTACAACCAGAGGGAGAGAGATGGAGGAAGCGTATTCAACATCAATGAAATTACCAGCAGCCTCAGAATCAACAAAAGCGGTAGTATGCTTGGTCTTGGTCTCCCAAGCTATGGATACTGGTAACAAGAGTCTAGTGTCTTTGACAGGAGACATGAACGTCACACCCAAGGCCTGTCTCCTCAGCTGCCTTAGGTGCGGTAGTTTTCCGAACTATCATGCATTCTAGGGCGAGCAGGACATTGAAGTCGTAATACAAAACCAGGTCAACAGCACAGAGGGTAGTCAGACGAGCCAGAATCAGGAATACAGAGTATAGAATGGTCAAATGGAATAGCCGGGTCGATATCAGTGCAGGAGCGTAGTACATGGAAATAGTCTAGGGCAACGGAAGGCAGAATAGTCAGAAAACAAGCAGAGGTCAATAACAGGTTCAATCACGAGAATACAGGGAGCTCAGGTATGGATAACCACGATCTGGCACTGCTTAGAAGGAACTGTTGGTTTTTAAAAGACCTGGACTCCTCTGATAGGTCCGCATCACCAGACCACGCCCCCTCTCAAGCCACACCCCCTCTCAAGCCGCGCCTCATGCAGCCACCTCCCTGCCTGTCTCTATTTAAACCGGGCGCTGGCAAGCGAGCAGCATCAGACATGCTGCCGCCGAGCACACCGGAGGGGCTGGAAGCCCCCAACGTTACAGGCGCCCTGCCAGTTCTCATGTCCAAACCTGGCACGCTGCCAGTTATCATGTCCGTTCCTGGCGAGAGGCCAGCTATGAGTTCTACTGCCATGATGCCAGTGTTGCTTTGTTAAAGAGAGGCCAGTGTTACCCGATACTGTCAAGGTGCCTTCTCTGTCGAGCTGCGAGGCAATTGTTACCACTGTGTCGAGTCAAAGGACCACTGTGCCCATGTCCCACAGTGGGTCCACTGTTGTCCAGTCCAGAAGTGAGGTACATATGCTAAAGACTGGTAATGCTTCCACTGGTACCATGTCTTGTGATATAGTCAACCCTAGTAAGTCTTGGTCTAAGAGGAGACATAAAAAGGTGACTAACTCTAGTCCAGTTGGGTCCGGGGTTGTTACGCTCAGTTCTGGGTCTGAGGATACCCTGCACCATGATGGTGCAACGTCCGGTCTGACCAATGATAAGACCCCGATACCCCATCATGTCCCAAAGGGCTATGTACGGAAACCGTACAGTTTATTGTTCAGGAGGAAGCACTGGGCTTGGGTCGAGAAGAACCCTCATAGACAGAGGCGTTTCAAGGAGAATTTTGACAGCTACGATTCTGATGGGGACCGGTTTTACTAATTTTCAAGTCTCGTGTTCTAGCTTCCTGGGTCTTGTTTTTGTTGTTTGTGGGTGCCGGGAGTCACCCTTCTGATGGGGGGGATACTGTTACATTCCCCCAGCCAGGTCCCCTGGCGCTGTGAGCTCTTCTCAGTCTTCGTGGTTTATAGGGTTAATCTGTCTGGCTCTCCGCCCCTGGAGTCTCAGCGTCTGACCAGACCTGTGGTCACATGACCTGCACTACCCTATTTAACTGCCTATGAGTGCAATGGTTCCCTGATCCAGTATAGATCTGCATTGCTGAGTTCCACATTCTGACTTCCTGGTTTTTGACTTCAAGCTCTGTATTCTGACGATTCTTTGATTACCCCTGGTACTGTGTTTTTGTCATTTTATTGGTTCATGACTCCTGGCTATGTATTCTGACCACTCTCTTGCTTGATCCTATTTGTGTTTTGTCTGTGTGGTATTCTGGTTTATGTTTGTACCACACTACAGTCTCTGTCGTTTGTTTATTCTGGTGTAAGACCTAATTGCTAGGTATCCGGTTGGTTTTGCTGGTCGCAGCATAACTTTGAGTGCTATTTGAGTCCTGCTCTGCTTACTGCTGAATTCATTTCTGTCCAGTCTGTTTTTCTGGTTTATGTGTGTTCATCTAGTGCAGCAGCTCATTGTTCTGTTTATAGAGACCACCTCCCAAGGATCTCTTTCTTGTTCCATTGCTGCTAGATATTCCTTCCTTGTCAAGTCTGGTCTATCCCTGTTATTTCTTTGTGTACATTTTCACGTGTTCACCCCCACCCTGGCCTCTGTATAATTAGAAGGCCATCCTAAGGACCTTATTCCCAGTGCAGGGCTTTCCTCCTGTGTCTTGTCTGGTTCTGTTTAATCCGGTGTCCAGGGTTCTGCAGTATGAAGAGAGACACATACCCGCCTAAAGGGCTTAATACACTCAGCAGAGAGGACCGCTCCTGAGGGGGGCCACCGTAACATTATACTGGATCAGCCCAATTTGTTAAATTCTATGCTGCACATGGTGTAAATAAGGTAATGGAGTCTCTAGGCTTCTCACCTGCAGTAGTTAACCAATTAACACCACCCAGCAGCAAGTGCTTTCATAGCTTAATTATTTTAAAACCATAGGGGTTATTCAGAGAGCACCGAAATTTCACTGACATTTTGATACTCTCTGGTTCGGTGCACTTCGGGAGGTTCAATTCACTGGGGGCCATCGGAACAATCATGGGAAGAGGCGATGCGGGGAGAAGCTAGGCGCAGGTCACTGTTTGATCTTTAGGAACGGGCTGGGTGTATTTGGTGATTAGTGAGGACAGGTAGTGGGGAGCTGAGTGTGAGCGAGCTTTGTAGGTCAGGGTAAGGATTTTGAATTTAATTCTGCAGTGGATGGGGAGCCAGTGAAGGGAGTCGGAGAGAGGAGCAACAGAGACAGAGTGATGGGTGAGGTGGATGAGCCTGGCAGAAGCATTTAGAATGTATTGTAGGGGGGAGAGGTGGGAGAGAGCGAGACCAACTACAATATTATTACAATAGTCAAGTCGGGAGATTACAAGGGCATGGATGAGTTGCTTTGTGGTGTCAGTGGTAAGAAATGATCGAATTCTGGAAATATTACGTAGTTGGTAGCGGCAGGAGGAGGAAAGAGACTGAATGTGGAGGGGATAAAGGAAAGAGCAGAGTCAAGTGTAACTCCGATACAGCGCACCTGGTTTGATGGGGAGACAGTGATGCTCAATCCTGGTGAAGTACCTGAGTCAAGCTGTGTGTCAACAATGCCCGAACCTGGCGCGCTGCCAGTTCTCATGTCCAAACCTGGCGCGGTGCCAGTTATGAGTTCTACTGGCATGATGCCAGTGTTGCCTTGTTCAAGTAAAGTTGATGCCATCAACCATGATAACAAAGTCAGGAGGTGGGGAGGCATTAGAGGGAGGAATTGGTAGGAGCTCAGTCTTCAATATGTTAATCTTTAGTTGGTGAGAGGCCATCCAGGAGAAAATGCGAGATAAACAGTCGCTGACTTTGGAAAGGACAGGAGGAGAGAGATCAGGGCAGGTAGAGAGGTAGATCTGAGTATCATCAGCATAGAGGTGGCAATTAAAGCCAAAGTTGATAATGATTTTGCCCAGGTAGGAGGTGCAGATAGAGGAAGCAGAGGACCTAGGACAGAGCCTTGAGGTATACCAACTGATAAAGGCAATGAAGAGGAGTTACCAGCAAATGAGCAGCAGTGTCACAGAGACCAAGAGAGCTGAGAGTCTGTAGAAGAAGGGGGTGGTCAACAGTGTCAAAAGTAGCCGAGAGGTCAAGCAGGATGAGAATAGAATAGTGGCTGTGGTTTTTAGCAGTTAGGAGGTCAATGGAGACTTTGAGGGCATTTGCAGGGGGTCGAGTAGGGAATTAGAGAACAGGAAGAGGGGAAGGTGGTTGAAAACTAGTTTTTTCAAGAACTTAAGAGGTAAACGGAAGCAGGGATACAGGACAGTAGTTGGAGAGTTGGGGGTCGAGGGAGGACTTCTTTAGTATAGGGGTAACCTGTGCATGTCTGAAGGCAGATGGGAAGGAGTCTGTGAAGAGAGATAGGTTGACGATGTGTGTGAGAGCAGGGTGAGGGGGGAGGAGAGTGGAGGTATTAGATGTGAGGGAATGGGGTCAAGTGGGCACGTAGAGAGATGTGAGGAGGGCAGTAAGGGATTGACTTTCTCCACAGTGGCTGGGAGGAAGCGGCAGAGGATAGCAGATGGGGCTTCTAGGAGTGGAGGTGGTGGATTACTATTCCTGTTGGGATTTTGCTTCTGTTCTGATAGTTTTATTTAAGACGTAATCTGCCAGGTCTTGAGTGTTAAAGACAGATGAGGGGGAGGTGCAGGTGTGTTCATCTGTTATCCTCTTTGAGGCGGTGACCTTAGGACGCAGGAAATCTGGCTGGTGCAGTATACATACCACTTTCACATGTGCCCTCCTATATGTTTTGGAACCGTAAGATATGGGCAAGTCAGGGAGAATAAACGTTTCCACTAAATGGCCATGTCGTACCAACCAACCCACAACTGTAACCTCTGGTACCTCATAACCTGTCCCATCCAGGCTTAATCAAAATTCTATTCCAGATTTGTCAATGTTTGAGTCACTGCACTTATGCACGTAATACATCATAATGGATGCAGCTGCACAGGATTCCACCTTTTCTGACTCAATCCTCTTTTGCTGACTTTACATCACTGTCATGAGGCATGTGCATAGTATGTTGGTGTGAGTCCAGGATACGGTGATATGAGGTCAAACAGATTGCAGGGCACAAAAATATGTTTATTTATAGATAACGCAGACACAAAACAGGAGAATGAACTGAATCAATGGAGGAGGATGGGTGGTACAGGAATAAGACTAGGGCAAAAAAACAGCAGAGCAATAAATATTAGGGATGCACCGATACCGATACTAGTATCGGTATCGGGGCCGATATTGCCGTTTGCACGAGTACTTGTTACTCGTGCAAACGGCCCGATACATCCCGCCGATACCGGAAGCCGGCGCTGGGCCAGCTTGCCGGTATCCGCGGGGCTGGGGAAGCTGGCCGCGTGCATGAAAAGCACGCGGCCAGCGTTCCCCTCCGGCGAGCCACATACTCACCCTTCCTGAAGTTCCGGTCTCTGGGCAGTGATGCGGTCACGTGGCCGCCGGGCGCTCCTGTAACGCGGCCTCTTGGCTGGAGGCAGCGTCACAGATGCGCCCGGCGGCCACGTGACCGCATCACTGCCCAGAGACCGGAACTTCAGGAAGGGTGAGTATTTGGCGCGCCGGAGGGGAACGCTGGCCGCGTGCTTTACATGCACGCGGCCAGCTTCCCCAGCGTTCGAGCGGGGGGTAAATCAATGAGAGCTGGGGGCCAATCCATGAGAGCTGGGGGCCAATTCCATGAGAGCTGGGGGCCAATTCCATGAGAGCTGGGGGCCAATTCCATGAGACCTGGGGGCCAATTCCATGAGACCTGGGGGCCAAATCCATGAGACCTGGGGGCCAAATCCATGTGAGCTGCGGTCAATCTCATATAAATTTTTATATGAGGTCTGTTCCTATTGGAAAGCGTCACATGATATTAAATAAAAGTATCGGTACTCGTACTCGGTCTTAAAAAAGTGGTATCCCTAATAAATATAGAAAAGGGAGACGACACAAAAAAAGGGCTAAGGTAACATCGGTAAGACCTGAGAGTAGTGGGAGAAGAGATAGGGAAAACTAAATACTACAAGAAGCTAAAGACATGGAGAAGCAAGGAGCACACAAGAAGACTTACTAAACATAGAACTAATAGATATAGGCAGGGCAAGACAGGAGTAATTAAACACCGGCAAAACTGACAGGACAGGAATAGGGCTGACACAGAAGGTAGAAACAGAACTACAAAAGTAACTTGGTGAAAGTCCATGGCAGGGGTTCCAGGCAGGGAGCAGGCAATAACCATGGTGAGGATCCAAAGCAAGGGTCTTGGCAGGTTGCAAGCAACAACGCAAATCAGATTCCACGGCAAAGGGGTCTTGGCAGGTAGCTGGCAAATAGAATAGTCAAGTCCATAGCAAGGGGGTCTGATACACGGGTAAGGCACAAAGAACAACGGTAGAAGGTACCGATGGTTCAGGTAGGGTTCTTGGTGGTGTTTCGCGGTAGGGTTCTCTGGCAGGATCACAGGAGGATATACTTGGCTGGAATACAGGGGGACTCTTGAGGATGGAGAACAGGGAACTTCAGGTAGTCAGAACTGATAAGATACACAGCCAGACTTCAATGTTGAAGCAGGTAGGAGAGGGCGTAGCTTCCATTTAAGAAGGACTCATTAGGTGGGATGGGGTGCACCTGAGTCCTCTTGGAATGAGCATGGCATCCAGGTAAGGCTTTCCAACAACCTGAATACTGCATAAGGTCCATAAAATCATGGCAAAATCATGCAGGAGCAGGGTAGGAATGGGGCTGCCGGAGTACTCAGCAATGGGAACCACAGGATTTGGCCTTCTTGCGTCGTCGTCGGCGAGGAGCATGACAACCACAAGATTATATAGAACAACACAACTGACTTTGAATATCTTACAGTCACTTTTGGAGACTGGTGAATGGGTCTTCAGTTATTAAAGCTGCTTCCTTGGTTATAATAAGCAAAAGTTCAAGCTCTTCATTTAAACTCCTTATTTCATATTATTTAAACTTACAGACCCGTGTAATATTAGCACAAATTGTTCTGGATACTAAAGACTTTTCGTGTGTAATAATTCAACACCACCTTCAAATTGTTGTTTTATTTGAACCAGTCATTCAGTTCCAACTGTCGCATAAGAGAGGAACAAAAAATGCTGATATTGGTAATTTGGTACTTAGGGCACTATCGCCGGGTGTGAGCTAACGTTAGTGTTGGTATGTTTCAGGGTTAGCGCCAGGTAAAAAGAGTCTAGCGCCTGACCAACAGATTGTTTGCCCCTTGCTAAAAACAGGAAAAATCATTAAGCGCGATGCTAATAGCGATTTATAGCGCAAGCTTACTGTACTGTCCGCGTCCTATATTTAACATTGGAAGCGCAAGAGCTCTCTGGCGCATTTATAACTAACAGATAACTTGGTGCCTGCTCTAATTTTTAGACTGACGCTAATCACAAAGTTTTACCTACTGCTCAATCCTGGTGCTAACTCCAAAAAAACACAAAAACCAGGTCCTCAACCAAATTGACAGGCAATTTAAAGGGATGCAGCACAGGTGTTCTCTTGGCCCCATACACCATAGTAATGGATCTGGTCAGCAATGTTGCTGCTGTTGCAGTAGGCTCTATTATGATATAAATGTATCCTTTATCCACATATATACTAATTCTAATATATTGCTTAATTTTAAACATTTTATGCTGGGGGTTATTCATAGTATGTAAGCGGTTGATCTTTAGGGTGACCGTTTGGACCATGTTTAAGGCTAGGGTCAGACTAACGCATTTTTTCGCGTTGTCCGTGAAAAAGTGCGTTCAAACGAATGGACGTATTTTTTCACGGAATACGCGATAGCGGTCATACGATGCGCATTTGCGTCCGTGATTTTGTACGGATCATCAATAAAACCCTTTTTGCGTCAGGACATTATGTTGGCCGGATGTTAGCAGCGTCTGACATCTCCTAATCACGCACACATGCCGCTAGCGGACGCAGCGCACTCTGTACGTCAGTACTAGCGGTATCACATTCTCGAAAAAAATGTGTTTGTGTGCCGCTTGCGTTGTGCGGCCGCACTTTTGTGCGGCCGTACTTCATACATTGTCTGTCATTTGTTGCTACTACGGCCGTGATAAAGTGCGGCTGCACGTGCGTTCGCACTGCGTTCGTCTGACCCTAGCCTAAAGGCACACATGGATAAGTCTTGCCCTGCAGAGATCTTTGAACGTGAGCAATTGTAGTTAATTGCTCATATTGTGTACTGTATATATGTGTAATTATATATTTTGAGCAGAATATGGAAATGTGAAGGTTTCTCTTTGTACAACTGGAGCAAAGCTACTAACGCGTTTTTTTTCCTCAAAAAATAAAATTACAAAATATGTGAAAGATAAATTGTTTATTTGTGTTAACTGTGTTATATTAGCTGTGAAAAGTTAATGCTTTTGCTTTGTGTTTTCTTTTTCAGTCTGCAGTAGAAACATACTAATGGATACTGTTCAGGGGTTTGTGATGTGCAGCCTCATGTCAGGACTATAAATATTCTCATTCAGCATGATATGTTTTATTTAACATAACATTGAACTTTCTATGAACTGTGCCTGAAAGTACAGTAAAAGAAATAACTTGTTTACCAAAGTCATTTTACCAATGTGAGATTTGTGCATGCTGCTTTGGCAACAGAATTAGACCATAAAAATATCAGGGTAAGTGATTTATGCTTTTTTGGATTTTACTATACATTTGTGCAAAAATATTCCACAGTGCTTTACAGTGGGGAGATAAATGAAAAGCAAACAATACAAATCTGATTTACAGAGAAATGTGTGATTTTATGTTACGTTTTCGATAATTATTTGATTATTGATCGGTATCAATTCTCTGACATGTTTCAAAAGCAAGTTACGTATAGTCACAAATTCATATTTGCTGTAAGAAAAGGGACATAATTGGCATTCATGGACACAGATTAATACAACAGAAAGAACTGGTAAATCTAGTTAAATTCCTACTAAAGTTCAAGCCGCTGGAGTTAAAGGTGCTTTTAAAGATAATATGTGTCAAAGATCGACAAGGTACATATATTTTTAATTTACTTTAGCTGCAAAGTGGTTCCTGTTTTTTATTTTAGCCTTTTATTTCCAAAGTTAGACAAATGCGGCAGGTAAAGCTATAAGACGTAACACATGACTGGTGTTTTGGATAAAAAAATACAAATAAAACGCTCCCCAAATACAAAAAACATTATACACATACATATGAATACATAGAGTATATATTTATAATATAATAATTATATATATTTTTATTAGCAAAACCAATTATAATTATTAAGAGTCCTTTATGATTGAAACGTTGATCTCAATAAAATATTTTTTCTTCCTATCAACAAATCTGCAAGTGGTGGAACATCGTGATTCTTTGTAATAATTATAATCTATATATTATAATTAAGAATATAGCATTCATATATAATACATGTAGTCAAAAGCAATACCAGCACTTCAATTACATATGCAAGATCTACATGCCAATGTACAGAGCACTGGTGAGACCTCACTTGGAGTACTGTGTGCAGTACTGGAGACCGTATCTCCAGAAGGATATAGACATCTTAGAGAGAGTTCAGAGAAGGGCTACTAAAATGGTGTACGGCTTGAAGGAGAAAAGTTACCAGGAAAGGCTTAATGATCTTAACATGTACAGCTTGGAAAAAAGACGAGCCAGAGGAGATATGATAGAAACATTTAAATACGTAAAGGGAATCCACAAGGTAGAGGAAGGGAGTATATTTAAAAGGAAACAAAGTAGCAAAACAAGAGGACATAGTCTTAGATTAGAGGGGCAAAGGTTTAAAAGTAACATCAGAAAGCATTATTTTACTGAGAGGGTGGTGGATACATGGAACAGTCTTCCAGTTGAAGTGGTAGAGGCCAAAACAGTAATTGAATTTAAGCAGGCATGGGATAGGCATAAGGCTATCCTAAACAAAAGATAAATCCAGGTAAAGTATCCATGTAATTGGGCAGACTAGATGGGCCAAAAGGTTCTTATCTGCCGACATTTTCCTATGTTTCTACTTTGTATTTTCTTTTTGCATGTTTGCAACTGCCATTAAATCTTAAGGGATTACCATATTATATATTTAAAATGGGTTTTCACTGAAAGTCATTTTTAAAACAAACTGTTTTATGAAATATAACAACAATAAATATTTGAAGCTTCAAGGATTGGTTTTATTTCTAATCATAGCTTCCATAAATTAAAGTCTGTTACAGGACATGAACAGTTTAATCATAAATTGGGGCAAACTTAGTGCCCATTGCATTAACTTTAATTTGAAAGAAAAAAATGAATATGCAAAATGCAGTCCGATTAACACAGTCCAACTTCTCCACAAAGAAAAACACCTTCATTTCCTGAGCAGATTTTACTACTATAGCTATTTTAAGAACAGACATATTGGGCTGTATTCCATAGTTGCTGCCAATGTAGCATCTCAATATGTAATCGTTAGCGCTAGGAGAAGTTGAACGTCTGGCATTGATATTCTGATCGGACTCAGAACTTTGAGAGTAACCCCATTTTAAGCAACATTATAGACCCTTATGTGCTGATCTTGGAAATAAAAGAATAAACAAGAAAACAAGATTTTGCATTAAAAAGTGGAAGGCTTCAGGACCCATGTGAGTTCTTTATGAGGATTAATTTATTATCAGAATGTAACGAAGCAGCATCATTCATGGTTATTCAATTTGCAATTTTGGTTTACGTTAGAAAGAAAGGTAGGGTTTTTGTCTCTATGTAAAATTAACACTGGGAACCTCCAATGCAGGTAGAAATGCAAAGTGCAATATAAAGCAGGGTAGGGAAACAAAAAATCTAATCTAAAATCACAAACGAGAGCAACTTAAAAAAAAAAAAACAATGCCAAAGGTAGGGCTGGGAAAAGAATTGTAGCTGGAGATAAAGGATTTCAATTAGCGACAGATTAATATTAATCGTAGCTAAACCACAGATATACTAGAAAACACCATACTGTAGTAGTGTATAGGAGTAATTTCTGGGAATTTATAGGAAGTGGTCAGTTACCTTGCCTTTGGCAATATCCATGTAGCTCAGCATTATTACCAGAAGCCTAAGGTCAACTACAATATGTCTCCTGCACACTATAGACTCTAACCTAAGAATGTTTAGTCATCACTCTGACAACTGTACAGCAAAGTAAATTGTACACTGACAAACATAGGCATGCTCAGTGGGTGTGCCTGGTGTGCCCAGGCACATCCCATGTTGGGTGAAGAGTAGGGATGAGCTGTTCGGTTCGATGTGTTCGGAGTTCGATTCGAACATCGCCAGTTCGTATGTTCGCGAACTTCGAACATTTCCGCGTGTTCGCCCACAATGCACCACAATGGACCACAATGCACTTTTCCACTGGCCTGAAGCTTGTAATTGGCTACAGCCTGCACCTGACCAGTTTAGGTGCAAGACTATGCCAATCACGGCTCAGAGTCTTGATTGGGCAAATCACAGAGCTTAGTCCCGCAGCACACTATATAAGGCTTCACACAGCCCCAGCACGTGTTTTTTGAGAGGAGATTGTTGTGTTAGTGTGTGTTCTCACTGCCAGTCTGCCAGCAGCAATTGTGGGGGTCTCATTTCTACAAAATATCTGGGAATTGTTGTAATTTTTATTTTTAACCCTTATTTCATGGAAAACTCACTGTTCCTTTAAAAACTTTTTTTTAAAACTTTTTGTCCTTGTTTTCTGTCGCCCAGGGCACTACCCGGACCCCCATACACCTTTTATGGCAAATATCTTGCATATATGCCCTCTTGCAGGGCACTGTAAAAATCAAACTTTTGAGTCCCATTGACCTGCATTGAGTTTGGTTCGTGTTCGAACTCGAACTTTTGAAATTGTTCGGCTCATCCCTAGTGAAGAGGTCCTCTTTTTACCTCCTGCATTGACATTTTAGATGTCCATTAGATGGCTCATGATGAATTGCATAAAAACGGACTGTATCGCTGATTACAAGCTTGTTATTTCTAATGAAAAATATGAATTTTTTGCTAAATTTTCTAAACAGAACTTTTTCAGTTAATATATGTTCTGTGGGTGCAAACCCCAATGCAATGGGCTGTGCACGCCAGTGCTGACAAACAAAAAGGCACAGGAATCCAGTACTCATTAAAGACTGTTCAATAAAGTAATTTTAATTGGGTAAAAAGGGTTCCAACGTTTCGACCATATTGATAGCCTCTGTCAAGCCACTAATATGGCCAAACATTGCCGGATTCCTCTTCTATACTGTTTACAAGTTTATGGACTTGGCCTTCCAGGAATCAGTGTCTACACCCTTGACCTTAAGGGTAATATTTTTCATAATTGTCGTCATCTGCGTGTCCTGTTACCTTTTGTATTTGTAAAAAAAATAGAAACTAAAAGACTTACACAGAGTCACTGATACACACTAAAATACATAAATACTGTGGAAAAAACACTGACAGGTACACTGACAAAGCCACAAAGAGACCGTGACACAACCCCGCCCAGACATTGAAACTCCATATTGACACCTCCCTTCTGATATTGACATTCCACCAAACACTAGAAACTAACTTTCTAACTTTAGGAGTTATTCAAAGAGAACCGATCTGGCTCCGAAATGTCACCAACCAGGGAATTTCCGGCCCACCGCATGGGGAAATTCGTCTAGTCAGAGAGCAGGCAGTTCACCAAATTATGGCAAACTGCTAGCAAGTATGGTGCCTGTTAGAAGGCAGTGAAATCCCCCATAGAGAAGCAATGGGTAATCTATTCAGAGAACACCGAACAGCAGAGAAAAGGTGTTGAAATTCCCTGCTGTACGGTGTTTTCATTCGTCTGGTTTATTCAGGCGAACCCCATAGGCTTCAATGTTAAAAATATTCAAATTTTTATTCAATATCTAATAAACCGTTTATTATTTTAATCTGCAGTAAAAAGTCTCTTTATTTATTGATTTATTTTTTTTATAAGCATCTTTTAGGCAATTTTTCGGCAAAACAAATTGTTTTTTTTCTGTAACAGACCTTTTTATTATCATTCATAGGATCTTATATGTATATTCCAGGCATTTTCGTTAAGTAGTTTTTTTTTTTTCAAACAGCGTTTCAATTTTGACACTTTCATATTGTTTTTATTTTTTTACCTGTCCGGTGGGTTTGCGGCGGATGTTCGACGGGTTTGCGGCGGATGTTCGGCAAGATGGCGGGTGATGGGTTTGTGTCGGTGGCTGGTGGGTTTGTGGCCGATTCCCTGCACATCAGGAACCCTGCGGTGAATGCTGAATTCACCGCAAGGTTGGGAAATTTGATTTCCCCAAAGTGCGGGGCACGAGAGAGGTGCTCTCTGAATAACCTCTTTTGGTTACGGTTGCTGGAGTTGGTGGTGGGATGGGGCTCTCTCTTCTGTTTGCAGACCCTGTAGCAACAAGTGGTCGGACAGCACACAGCAACCTGGCTTCATTCGTCCACTCTCTGAACAACAACTCTCCTGCTGTATAGCGCACGATACTGACAGTATGATGCAGTGGCATGTGAAAGTGAAGTGACTTCCTGCGCATTTAGTACCGCAACAACCTGACCCGCCAGGGGAACATGATCCTCCTCTTTTCCTTAAATGAATGTCTCAGTGCAGTTCCCGAGATTTAAACAACTGATTCCCATGAACTGGTGCCAACCAGGTGAATACCATCAGTGGTCTCGACTTCTAATTTGAGCCAGTACGCACCCATGCATAAGCCGAAAGGAGAGATTGGCGAGTTTGGCCAGATAGATGTGGTATTAAGGGGAACGTTTAGTAAACAAGGATTGTACACCTACATCCTTATTCTACAGGGATTCTCTCAGATACGTATAGGAGAACAGGATGTCGAACCGGCTTTGGAGATCAGTACTCCTGTTCAAGACAACCACTGCAATAAGGGCCAGAGATATACGGGTACAGCACCTTATATGCAGTAGAGGTGGTGTCAGGGTTTAGGGGTCCTCTATTCTAGGAGTCAACCAGCAATGATTTTATATATATATATGGATGATACGGTGAAATAAAGTCAATCTCTTACTGTGATGAGCAAGGTGGGTAAGAAGAGTCCTTGAGAAACGAGGAGTGTTGATAGCTGCGGTGGTCTTTGAGGAATGCAGGAGGACGATAAGGTAGGTAGCTTCAGGGGTTTGTCAAATGGAGGCAGAAGGTCAGAGAGGCAGGCGGCATTCAAGGACCGTCAGATATGTAGTGTTTTCTGTGTGCATATTAACAGGAGCAATCACCAGTTTGTGACGTGTTCATAGAGCAGCTCTTTATTCAGCTCAGATCCAATACAACACTAACTGAATAACTGACAACAGGACCTAAAATGGCCGCCGATCATAGAGTTCTCCGTAAACAGTTCCAGAGTGTCCTTTCTTAAAGTGACAGTACACCACATCTCCCCAACTAATTCCAAATCCCCCCTTTAAACAAGCAACATTACTGAACAATAAACAAAACTATAAACAGGTGTTAAGAATGCAAAATACACATTATCCCATGACATAATCTTTCAGTCTTTCAGGAAGGCGTGTCACTCTTCCAGCTCTTGTTGTTATCTGCTGAGATTCTGTAGAATTTACAGGGACTAGGGCTCCTTGGTCTCCATCTAAATTTGACACTTCAGTCTCTGAGTCTGTATGTTCTGCCATTGTTGTTTCCGCTCCTTGCACAGGTACAAGCAGCTGGGGCTCTATGTGGTCTTGATCACCTGTGGTATCCCTCCTGCGATGACGGCGGTTTCTCCTGTACTTTCTGCCATCAGGTCTGGCAACCACATATGATCTTGGCTCAGGACCTATGGATGATATTGTGGCAGGCTGCCAACCCGCTGTTGTCTCCATAAGGACTGCATCCCCTTTATGGAAGGGTGGTAGTGACTTGGCACCATGATCATAATACACCTTCTGCCTGCGCTGCAATTTTCTCAGTTGTTGGTGTGCATGCTGTGGGATCCGTGGCTGTAATGCAGCAGCAACAACCGGTAACTTGGTCCTCAGCACCCGGCCATTAGAAGTTGTGCTGGAGAGTAGGCCATACCAGTGACTGGGGTGTTGCGCAACTCCAGAAGCCCTATATGAGGATCTACTCCTGATTCCCATGCCTTTTGGAGCACGAGTTTGATCGTTTTTACAGTCCTTTCAGCTAGTCCATTAGACTGGGGGTAGCCAGGACTAGAATGAGTAAACTTTATACCCCATTTGGCAGCAAAGTCCTTCACCTCAGCACTCGCAAAGGGTACATGGTCGCAGATGATTTCTGTTGGGATGCCATGTCTACTAAAGGTTTCTTTCAGTTTGCCAATCACCGACAATGCTGATTTATCAGACAGCTTTAACACTTCTGGGTACTTGGAGAAATAGTCCACTACCAAAAGGAATGAGGCTCCTCGCCACTCAAATGTCCGCTGCCAGTTTTTGCCAAGGAAGGTGAGGAATTGTGTGTGAGAGTAATGGCTCTTTTTGATTCGCTGGTTGGTGGCTAGCACAAATCTTGCAGGTCTCTACCATGTGCTGTATGTCCTTGGACATGCTGGGCCAGAACAGGATCATCCGAGCCCGCATTTTGGTTCTCTGTATCCCTTGATGGCACTCATGCAAACTGTCCAGAATTTTCCTGCGAGCATTCTGAGGTACCACAATCTTGTCACCAAGCAATAGGAGAGCATCCTCCATGCGGAGCAAGTGCTTACATTGCCAAAACGGCTGTAGACTTAGACGAAGCTGCTTTTTCCTTTGTGGCCAACCTTGAGATAGAATTTCTTTAATGGCAGATAGGTCTGCATCTTCTGCTGTGGAAGTCTGTAAATAAAATAGCATATCAGCTCCAATAGTTTCTGATACTGACAGCGTATAAACAACCCTTTCCTCTGATAGCATGTCCTCTTCTTGCTCTGGCGGATCCACAGTAGCCCTAGAAAGGGCATCAGAAATATGCATGTCTCGTCCAGGAGTGTAAACAATCTCTAGGTCATATCGTTGCAGTTGTAAGAGCATACGCTGGAGCCTTGCTGGCGCTTTGCTCAATGGTTTAGTGAGAATTGCTTCAAGAGGCTTGTGGTCAGACTGAACTGTGACTGTTTTGCCGAATACAAACTGGTGGAACTTTTTTGTTGCATACACAATGGCCAATAGTTCTTTCTCTATCTGGGCATAATTCTGCTCTGTGGTAGTCATTGCTCTAGATGCATAAGCTATGGGGCAGTTATCCTGAAGTAAGCACGCTCCAAGACCTGACTTAGACGCATCTGCCTGAATCACCACTGCTTTTGTTGGGTCGAAAAATCGCAATACTGGAGCCTCAATCAGTGCCTGTTTTAAAGATTGTACCGCTTTAGCATGCTCCGGACCCCACTGCCACAAAATATCCTTGCAAAGAAGCTTCCGCAACGGCGCTGTAATCTCTGCCTCCCCAGGTATGTATTGTGCAAGATACCGGACCATGCCCAAAAATCTCTGTAGCCCTTTTTTGTCCTCAGGGTCGGGCATTTTGCTAATTGCCTGGACCTTCTCCATATCAGGTTGAACACCAACAGGGGTGATGACATGTCCCATATACCGGACTTCTGATACTTTGAATTGAATTTTGTCTGGGTTGAACTTGATGTTCTCTTCTAATGCTCGATTCAATACCTGATGGAGAATCTGATCATGTTCCTCATGTGATGTAGCAGCAATAATCATGTCATCAGCTATGATGTGTACACCTGGGATGTCCCCAAAAATCTCCATATTCTTCTGCTGAAATACTTCACTGGCTGACTTTATACCAAATGGCATCCTGCAAAATCTAAAGCGCCCCCATGGGGAGTTAAAAGTACACAGTTCAGATGACTCTTTGTCTAATTTCACTTGCCAGTAACCATCCTTTTCATCAAGGATGGTGAATACGGTTTTGCCTGCAAGTTGACTCTGTACGTCCTCTGCGGTAGGGATATTGAAGTGGTGCCGCTTTATAGCCTTGTTGAGGTCACGAGGGTCCAAACATACCCTCAAAGTGCCATTCTTCTTTTCTGTAACAACGAGGCTGTTCACCCAATCAGTGGGGGTGTGTACTCTAGCAATGATCTGATCTTTTTCTAATTTCATGAGAGTCTCTTTAAGCTTTCCTAGTATTGAAAATGGGATTTTTCTGCATCCGTGTATGACTGGAGCAGCACTTGGGTCCAGGTAGATATGGTATGTTCCCTTAAATTGCCCAATTCCTCGAAATACCTCAGGGTAACATTTCATCAGATCGTCTTTCGTATGGATGGTTTGTGTAGACACTGTGTGGACTTTACGCAGCAAATCCAGCTCCTGACATGCTGCTTTTCCCAATAATGGAAGTGTGGAGCATCGCGTAATAAAGAATTCGAGCTCTGCCGTATGTGTCGGAGTAGCTGCAGTCAGACACACAATACCTTCTGGGCGGATTCTTGATCCTCCATAAGCAACCAAAGTAATATTAGTATTTTTGATGCATAATCGTCCAGGAATCCCGTTTAAAAACGTGTGAGGTAATACATTTGCCTCAGCACCAGTATCCAGCTTAAAGTTAATGGGCGCACCATTGATTTGCACCTCAGAGAACCATGCAGAGTTTTTCAGTGCTTGGCCGCGTTTTTTACAGTTAGAAGGCATATCTCTCAGCATTGCTCCAAAGTATTTACAGTTTTCAGATTTTCACACTCTTGCCTCTGTGATTTACAACATCTTGCAAAGTGATTTCTTTTGTGGCAAATGTAACAAACACATCCAAATGCGGGGCATCTTTGAGATGGGTGTACTTTGCTGCACCTAGGGCATACTTTTATTGTCTGTTCAGATCTTGTAGCCTCTTCTGGTTTACTGTGTGTAGGTTTGTATTTTAATGCATGAATAGTCTGACAAGCACTCGCTGACATGTTTGCAGACATAACCTGAACCTGTGCTTTAGTAGCTTCAGCAGCCTGACATATGTCCATTGCCTTTTGTAGTGTGAGTTCAGCCTCTCTGAGTAAACGTTCTTTAAGTCTCCTGTCAGTAACACTGAAAACTAATTTGTCTCTTAACATGTCGCTGAGTATGGCCCCAAATTCACAGTCTCTGGCCTTCAGTCGAAGTTCTGTCATATACCTTTCAACACCTTGCTCCTCCAGATGTGGGTGTGTCCAAAACTGATGTCGTTCAAACACAACATTTTTCTTGGGATTGCAATGGTCCCTGAATAACTTGAGCACTGAATCTAATGTCCTTTCAGCAGTAATGGTTGATTCCAGTGTGTTGTAAACTTCTTGGCCTTCCTCCCCCAGAACATGCAGGGCTATGGCAATCTGGGTTTTCTGCTCCTTTTTATGAAGCTCAACTGCCTCAGCATAAATTAAAAAGCTTTGCTCCCATCTCCTCCACTTTTCACTCACATTTCCAGTGAACTGGAGAGCTTCTGGCGGTCTGAAAATCTCCATGCTGATGCTGGATAAACTGCAAACAAGATCCTTATCACGATGGCTTTCTTCAGGCAGGTGATAGGTCCATTACTTCTGACACCATGTAGTGTTTTCTGTGTGCATATTAACAGGAGCAATCACCAGTTTGTGACGTGTTCATAGAGCAGCTCTTTATTCAGCTCAGATCCAATACAACACTAACTGAATAACTGACAACAGGACCTAAAATGGCCGCCGATCATAGAGTTCTCCGTAAACAGTTCCAGAGTGTCCTTTCTTAAAGTGACAGTACACCACAAGATAGGTACAGCAAGGGTTCAGCAACGAGGGGTTCAAAGTGTTCTGGGAACAATAAATGAGCGATTACTCACCATCCGCCGACTTCTTTTATGGAGGGTTGATTGTAGACAGGTGCCGGCATCCTCAATTGCAATCGGAGCTTACTTCCGGGTCCGCGTCATTGGTGTGTGACGCCATTCTCTGAAACGCAGGCCAGAAGTGCTTGTCCCATCTGCGCATGCGCAGCTCATTGTGGCCGTAACCAGGGAAAGAAGCGGATCTGCGATGGGATGCTGATCATTGGCGGTGTGCGACGATGCGGTATGTGTGGGAGCCTGTGCCCGGGGATGCGAGGGCATGGGTACATAACAGATTCTGTCTAGCAATTATAGAAAAGTACTTGGAGGCGAGCGTATACAGAACAAAAGGGATGTTGAGTCTAACCAGGGAGGTCAATATGGCTTTCATGCAGATTGCGGAGAGAGTGCCTAGGAGCATTTTGGCATTCCTATGGAAGAATGTTCTTCATCTATCAAGATACCGAAAAGTACCCATGACAGAGTGAGGGAGAATTGGATATGCCAGAGTTTTATAATTAAATTGGGATTAGACCAAAGAATGACTCCGTACTAATTAATTTAGATAAGGGCTAAAAAAAAGGATTCAAGATAACTCCTTAAGTAACAATTCAGTGCTTGAAATGAGCACTGTGGTAGACGTGGTTCGAGATTGGAGTGATCTTTTCACATATACACTATGCCTGACTGAAACAAATGGGCCTAAACATGAAATATTGGATCGATAGCCTTGAAACCACTGCAAGAAAGCTCTACAAAATAAGCTGACCATATCACCTCTGTCATGCCATCAATCCTCTGAACATAACATGGATTACGTTATCCGCTCAAACAATTAAAGAAATGTCAACAATCGATCACTATCAGTCATATTCCAAGTCACTGCAAGTCACGTGCCAAATATAGTGGAACGCCAATCTAATAAATTGGGATTCATGAACCCTACTTTGATGCCAACAGAAATCAAGAGAGCGTATTTATTTGTGACATAAAGGTAAAATATGTACTTAAAAGGTTATACACTAACCTTCTAATTGCCCCGGATAGTGAATTTTACCGTTCGGTGCAATTTCAGGCCAATTCACCTATTCACGATACTACCAATCCGCCGAATACTGGTGAATTGACAGCAAAATATGGAGTAATTCGCCGCAGTTTGGCGGCACCGAAATTTCTCCATATAACATTACCTTGTCTTCTATTCACAGAACGCAGAACTCCACCGAAATTCCGGCGAAATGTCCTGATTTTCAGTTTGAGTTTCAGTTCGAGAGCTTAAAACCGGTGAATCCCATAGGATTCAATGAAAAAAACGTAAATAAAATTAAGATTGTTTACTCTTTTCATTTTCAGCAAAAAACTTTTTTATTTTTTAGAACACCTTTTTGTATTTTTTAGTCAAAATTTTTGTTTCTCAATTTTTTTCAAAGGTGTTTTTTTTTTTATTCTGGAACAGACCTTTTTTATTATATTTTTAACGACCTTCTTTATTATTTAGACACATTTTAATACATTTTTATTGGATTAAAAACACCTATTAGGAAAATAGGAGACTTCCGTTTATTGTTTTTTTTTTGCAGTTTGGTGGAATTCGCCGATACCAGTTCGGTTGTTATCGGTGCAATTCAGCAGTTTTCGCCGGTATCCGATACCTGCTTCAGCGACTCCTATTTCGGAAAACTAGAGTGACCATTAGTCAATTCACTTTATTTTCGGCGAAATGGAATCGACGAAATATGTCGCATTGCAGGGAAATACAGAGGACCTAAATGGTGCTTTGTGGATAGACCCTATAGTAATGTGTAGTAAGTGATATCATGCTTCAGGCCACAGACTACAAACTATAAAATATTCATTGGATGCTTCAATGCAAAACAAGTGATATCTCCTCAGTTTACAGAAACGCTCACAATGTAGGATGTCTCTTGTACACAAGATTAGTATTTCAGTAGTAGAATACATAACAGCAAAGGCTCACTGATGTGGCAGTAAGAAAATTGATTTTTTTCCCCCAGGCAGAATCCATAAAGTAATGGAATACAGTAGTATCCTGCGATACCTTTATCAGTTGAACAACATTTTACAATGCTGGGCTATCATGAACCGCTTTGCTAATCCATTCTATTATCATGAGGAGATTGTGGCCAAAAGACAACACAAAACCAGAGCTGTAAATTACTGGTATAAAAAAAACAAAGAATAAGAGTAAATGGGTGTATAGTGCATAGCTGTTTAACCTGACACAATTGTAACATCTTTGGCTCTATACACCACCACAATGGAGTTGGAATGAAACAAACACAATGTGCTTTAACTGCAGACTGTCAGCTTTAATTTGAGGGTATGTACATCCAACTCAGGTGAATGGTGTAGGACTTACAGCAGTTTGCAGATGTGCCTCCCACTTGTTAAGGGACCAAAGGTAATGGGACAGAATAATAATCATAAATCAAACTTTCCCTTCTTAATACTTGGTTGCAAATCCTTTGCAGTCAATCACAGCCTGAAGTCTGGAACGCATAGACATCACCAGTAGGGATAAGCTGTTCGGGTTCGGACAGTTCGGGGTTCGACCCGAACTTAGCCTGTTCGAGCAGATCGCAAACCCCGAACATTTCCGGGTGTTCGCCGCATGTTCGACCACAATGGACCACAATGCATTTTCCCACTGCCTGAAGCTCGTAATTGGCTACAGCCTGGCACCTGACCACAGGTCTGGTGCAAGACTGGTTGAACACTATGCCAATCAACGCTCAGAGTCCTGATTGGGCAAATTTTGCCCAATCATGGGCTCACAGAGCTAAGTCCCGCAGCACACTATATAAGGTTTCAACGCAGCGCTTTCTGCACGCATTTCAGAGGAGATTTCAAAGAAGATAGTTGTGTGTGTTGTTACTGCCGGTTTGCCACGCTACTGGGGGGGTCTGGGGGGGGTCTCATTTCGACCAAATATCAGGGAATTTAGGTGATGTGTGTCTTGTCACTGTGCCAGCAAGTTTTTTGGGGGTTTACAACTTTATTTAAAACATTTGTGAATTGAGGTGATTTTCTGGGTCTTGTCACACTGTGCCAGCAAGTCTTTTTGGGTCTCATTTATACCAAATATCAGGGAATTTAGCTGATGTGTGTCTTGTCACTGTGCCAGCAATTTTTTTGGGGGTTTACAACTTTCTTTAAAACATTTGTGAATTGAGGTGATCTTCTGGGTCTCGTCACACAGCCAGCAATTATTTTTGGGGCTCACTAATTTCTTTAAAACACTTGTGAATTAAGGTGATCTGTGTCTCGTCATACAAACAGTACCACGCTGTATTTTGGGGCTCACTAATTTCTTTAAAACACTTGGGAATTAAGGTGATCTGTGTCTCGTCATACAAACAGTACCTCGCTGTATTTTGGGGCTCACTAATTTCTTTAAAACACTTGGGAATTAAGGTGATCTGTGTCTCGTCATACAAACAGTACCACGTTGTATTTTGGGGCTCACTAATTTCTTTAAAACACTTGGGAATTAAGGTGATCTGTGTCTCGTCATACAAACAGTACCACGCTGTATTTTGGGGCTCACTAATTTCTTTAAAACGCTCGGGAATTAAGGTGATCTGTGTCTCGTCATACAAACAGTACCACGCTGTATTTTGGGGCTCACTAATTTCTTTAAAACACTTGGGAATTAAGGTGATCTGTGTCTCGTCATACAAACAGTACCACGCTGTATTTTGGGGCTCACTAATTTCTTTAAAACATTTGTGAATTAAGGTGATCTGTCTCTTGTCACTGGCTGCCAGCGATCAGTGTGTCTCACTGAGTTATACCAGAGTTATTTAAATCTTTATACCAGAGTTGAATCAGAGTTCTGTATATATTAATCTATATATCACTCACCATGTCTGAAAGAACAAAAAGGACAGGCAGACGCTCCCAGCCACAGATAAGAGGGCAAGCAGCCCCTGTGTCGGGAGGCTGTGTCTCTGGTCGTGGTGGACGTGGTGCATCCTCTGCAGGGGCACGCTTGTCCTTTCTAACTGGTGCTGGCCGTCTTAAGCAGCAGCAGCAACATACAGAGGACTTGGTGGATTGGCTAACCAGGCCATCCTCATCCTCCGAGTCCTCTGCCAGCCAGGCTTCTAGTGCTTTACAGTCCACCTCAGCTGCCAAAGCATCTAATGCAGCCTCCATGTCCACAGCTACTCCTGCCGTAGCCTCGCTATCACACACGGAGAAGTCAGCTGAATTGTTTGACTACAATGAGAGTGACATGCTGCTTGAGGATGCACATCAAGTACAGTTCTCTGATTCAATCTCTGAGGTTGAGCAAGGGAGTATAATCAACCTAGAGGAAGGGGGTGCCAGTGATGACACACAAATAACTGGCACTCATGTTGCCCCAGCAGCTGCAGCATACTGCCAAGTTGGCTCCAGTGACGAGGAGATAGGGGGTGAAGATGACATTGATGATGATGAGGTCACTGACTCTACCTGGGTGCCAGATCGAACTGAGGAATCAAGTGAGGAGGAGGGGGAGGAGGAGGAGGAGGAGGCACAGCAAACACGAGGCACAACATCCTCTGTGACCAACCGTAGCACTAGCCAGTCCAAGGCATCACATGTCAGAGCTGCTCCGGTGCAGAGCGCTGTTGTCTCAAAGAACACATGCAGGAACTCTGCTGTCTGGGAGTTCTTTAAGAACTGTGCAGCAGACCCCACCGTTGCTATTTGTAATCTATGTCAGAGGAGGCGGAAGCGTGGGATAAACACCGGACACTTGGGTACCACGTGCTTGAGGCGACATATGAACAAGTGCCACACATCCCGTTGGGGCAAAACTTTGCGTAGGTCCTCCTCCTCCTCCTCATCTGTCTCTACCCACACTGTATGTCCTGGCATGCAATTGCCTAGAACCTCCACCGACAGGGATGATGCTACAGTAATGGATGTACCAGCAGGTCCTTCCTCACAATGTGACATCATCCCAGTAGCTGAAGATTTACGCAGTCAGATTACGTTGCCGCAGCTGCTGCAGCGAAAGAAAAAATATAGTCCCAACCATCCCCAAGCACAGCGTCTAAATGCCAGCTTAGCAAAATTACTCGCATTGCAGCTGCTGCCTTTCCAGCTGGTGGACTCTGCTTCCTTCCGTGAATTTGCTGAATGCGCTGTACCACAGTGGCAGGTTCCAAAACGCCATTACTTTTCACGCAAGGCCATTCCAGCACTATACCAGCAAGTGGAAGACAATGTTATCCAGTCATTGGGAAAGGCAGTCAGCAGCAAGGTGCATATCACTTTAGACACGTGGTCCAGCAAGCATGGACAGGGTCGTTACATTTCCTTCACGGCACACTGGGTAACTCTGATTGCAGCTGGGAGGGATCCAAGACGGGGCTCTGTGCTGGATCTTGTTCATCCACCACGCCTCCAGAAAGCTGCTTGTATGAGGTCTGTCTGCTCCACCACCACCACCTCTTCCTCCTCCTCCTCCTTCTCTGTCTCTGGCGAAGTGGCAGTTAAACCGACGCCTGACAGGGTGTACGCAATGGCTCAAGCAAAAAGATGCCCAGCTTGAGCTGGTTTGTTTAGGGGACAGGAGCCACACCGGGTCAGAAATTTTGTCAGCTCTGCAGGGGCAGGTGCAGAGATGGTTAACACCACGCCAGCTTGAGCTGGGAATGATCGTCTGCGATAATGGCAGCAACCTTCTCTCCGCCCTACGCAAGGGTAAATTGATGCATGTACCATGCCTAGCACACGTCCTAAATCTGGTGGTACAGTGTTTCCTAACCAAGTACCCAGGGCTGCCAGAGCTTCTCATCCAGGCCAGAAAAGTCTGCAGCCACTTCAGACGGTCATTCCCAGCAAGCGTTCGCCTGGCAGAAATTCAAAGAGAATTCCACCTTCCCACAAACTGTCTGATCTGTGACATGCCCACCAGGTGGAATTCAACATTAGCAATGCTGCAGCGTCTGCACAAGCAGCAGAGGGCCATCAACGAGTACCTGTGTGAGTATGGCACAAGAACAGGTTCAGGTCAACTTGTTTTTTTTTCCCGTCTTTCCGCAGACATCATTCCAGCGGGTCCTTCTCAGATCAGACAGGAGGAGGATGAGGAGGAGGAGGACTATTTAAGTAGTGGGGGCATTGAAGGTGGGGATTCCTCAAGGCAGGGTTTTGTGTGCCCAGAAACAGAAGGGCTTGTGCGTGGCTGGGGGAAGGAGGTGCACGATACGGTCATCCTCATTGACCATGAAGACTCGGCAGCTAATGCCACCTCCAACCTACGCTGCATGGGCTCCCTAATGATGCAAAGCCTGCTAAAGGACCCCAGGATTCGTGCTATCAAGGAGAGGGATCATTACTGGTTGGCAACCCTTCTTGATCCACGATACAAGGGGAAAGCTGCAGAGCTTATCCTGCCCGCACAGAGGGAGCACAGGATGACAAAACTTGAGGACGCTCTAAAGCGAAACTTGTGTAACACCTTTCCAGGCACTGTTAGATTACCAAGTGCTGACACACGTGCTTCTGAGGCTGCAGGTGATCAGAGGAATAGCGGTGAAGGCCAGGGCCGCTTGACTGATGCATTTTTAATTTTTTTTAGTCCTCAACGCCCAGGGACGTCAAATGTAGGCACCCATTGCCAGCGTCTTCACCATATGGTGCAGGACTACCTAGGGGCAAGGGCAGACCTGGATACCTTTCCAGCAAATGATCCACTGGCTTACTGGGTGTTGAGATTGGATCAGTGGCCAGAACTTAGCCAATATGCTATGCAGCTACTAGGTTGCCCTTCATCTAGCGTGCTTTCCGAAAGGACGTTCAGTGCCGCTGGAGGTTTTGTCACAGACAAAAGAGTGCGACTGTCCACCGACTCTGTAGACCGGCTGACATTTAGAAAAATGAATCAGTCCTGGATCAGCAGCTATCAATCCCCTGATGCTGAAGTAATGGAATAGATAGGGGATGTCCTCTTCTGCATTCACAAAACCTCCAGCACTGAACTATTCCACAATACCACAAAAGGGTTACGGTGTGAAGGCACTTGCTGCCATGAAAGGCACAATATCTGGCTGCACTGACGCCCATTAAAAAAAAAAACTTTTCAATATAGGACCACATGGTACACCCCTGCACTCTTCCACAATACCAAAGAGGGGTTACTGTATGATGATACTTGCTGGCCTGGCATCAAAGGCACAATATCTGGGTGCACTGACGCCCATTACCAGATCAAAAACTTTTCAATAAAGGACCACATGGTCCACCCCTGCACTCTTCCACAATACCACAGAGGGGTTACTGTATGATGATACTTGATGGCCTGGCATTAAAGGCACAATATCTGGGTGCACTGACGCCCATTAACAGATAAAAAACTTTTCAATATAGGACCACATGGTCCACCCCTGCACTCTTCCAGACTACTACAGAGGGGTTACTGTATGATGATACTTGATGGCCTGGCATTAAAGGCACAATATCTGGGTGCACTGACGCCATTAACAGATAAAAAACTTTTCAATATAGGACCACATGGTCCACCCCTGCACTCTTCAGACTACTACAGAGGGGTTACTGTATGATGATACTTGATGGCCTGGCATTAAAGGCACAATATCTGGGTGCACTGACGCCCATTACCAGATAAAAAACTTTTCAATAAAGGACCACATGGTCCACCCCTGCACTCTTCCACAATACCACAGAGGGGTTACTGTATGATGATACTTGATGGCCTGGCATTAAAGGCACAATATCTGGGTACACTGCCATTGACGCCTGTATCAGATTCATATCCTCAGAGGGGTTACGGTGTGACGGCACTGTTGCCGACGCTAAAAGCCCAATTTTAAAGCACCTATTGTTACTTTCATCCAAAGCCTGCATAAGTTTCACAATAATTTAGCCCAAGAAAACAATAAACTATTTCTGCGCGTCCTAAAATGGCTTTTCATACAGGCTGCCGCCCCAAGCAGTTGTTTATGGATAGAGTAAAGGAAAAGCATTTACCGTCATATGAAACGTCATTTATTTGTTTTTAAGTGTTTCTATACATCCTAGAAATCCGCCACTTCACGGGCAGGTTATGGGGACCTCCTAGGCACGATATTTGAAGGAATTTTTCGTTTTTATTTTTAACCCTTATTTCATGGAAAACTCACTGTCCCTTTAAAAACGTTTTTTTTTAAAACTTTTTGTCCTTGTTTCCTGTCCCCCAGGGCACTACCCGGACCCCCATACACCTTTTATGGCGAATATGTAGCATATATGCCCTCTTGGAGGGCACTCTAAAAAACCGAATTTTCAGCCCCATTGACTTGCATGGGGGTTCGGGTTCGGTCCCGAACAAATGGGAAGTTCGGGTTCGGGCTCGAACCGAACTCGGGGAGTGTTCGGCTCATCCCTAATCACCAGACGCTGGGTTTCATCCCTGGTGATGCTCTGCCAGGCCTCTACTGCAACTGTCTTCAGTTCCTGCTTGTTCTTGGGGCATTTTCCCTTTAGTTTTGTCTTCAGCAAGTGAAATGCATGCTCAATGGAATTCAGGTCAGGTGATTGACTTGGCCATTGCATAACATTCCACGTCTGTCCCTTCAAAAACTCTTTGGTTGCTTTTGCAGTATGCTTTGGGTCATTGTCCATCTGCACTGTGAGGCGCCGTCCAATGAGTTCTGCAGCATTTGGCTGAATGTGAGCAGATAATATTGCCCGAAACACTTCAGAATTCATCCTGCTGCTTTTGTCAGTAGTCACATCATCAATAAATACAAGAGAACCAGTTCCATTGGCAGCCATACATGCCCACGCCATGACACTACCACCACCATGCTTCACTGATGAGGTGGTATGCTTAGGATCATGAGCAGTTCCTTTCCTTCTCCATACTCTTCTCTTCCCATCACTCTGGTACAAGTTGATCTTGGTCTCATATGTCCATAGGATCTTGTTCCAGAACTGTGACGGCTTTGTTAGGTGTTGTTTGGCAAACTCTAATCTGGCCTTCCTGTTTTTGAGGCTCACCAATGGTTTACATCTTGTGGTGAACCCTCTGTATTCACTCTGGTGAAGTCTTCTCTTGATTGTTGACTTTGACACACATACACCTACCTCCTGGAGAGTGTTCTTGATCTGGCCAACTGTTGTGAAGGGTGTTTTTTTTCACCAGGGAAAGAATTCTTCGGTCATCCACCACAGTTGTTTTCCGTGGACTCCCGGGTCTTTTGGTGTTGCTGAGCTCACTGGTGCATTCCTTCTTTTTGAGAATGTTCCAAACAGTTGTTTTGGCCACACCTAATGTTCTTGCTATCTCTCTGATGGGTTTGTTTTGTTTCTTCAGCCTAATGATGGCTTGCTTCACTGATAGTGACAGCTCATTGGATATCATCTTGAGAGTTGACAGCAACAGATTCCAAATGCAAAAAGCACACTTGAAATGAACTCTGTTCCTTTTATCTGCACATTGTAATTGGGGTAATGAGGGAATATCACACACCTGGCCATGGAACAGCTGAGAAGCCAATTGTCCCATTACTTTTGGTCCCTTAACAAGTGGGAGGCACATCTAAAACTGCTGTAAGTCCTACACCATTCACCTGAGTTGGATGTACATACCCTCAAAATAAAGCTGACAGTCTGCAGTTAAAGCACATTGTGTTTGTTTCATTCCAATTCCATTGTGGTGGTGTATAGAGCCAAAGATGTTAGAATTGTGTCAATGTCCCAACATTTCTGGACCTGACTGTATATAAATGTATAGCAAATTTATATTCCAGCACAAGCTCTAAGTAGCACAGAATGCCTATAAACTTCTGTGCATGGCCAGAGGCGTGAGAACACACATATATATATTTATATATATATATTAAAGAGATGGCCGCACTCGGGTAAAAATAAAACAAAAAATATTTATTTAAATCATTTAAAATAAGACCGATGTTTCGTCCCTGGCTGGGGCCATTTTTAACCTTAAAAATGGCTCCAGAGAGGGCCAAAACATCGGTCTTATTTTAAATGACTTAAATAAATATTTTTTGTTTTATTTCTACTCGAGTGCGGCCATCTCTTTAAAATAAATATATGTATAGCAATTCACTAAGCACTGTAGTTTAACCGAAAGTCATAATAGCTGCAAACAATGGTAAACATCATCAATGTTGTAAAAAAAACTTGGACGGAATCAGAACAAAGAACGACCAGATCAACGCTTTACAACTTCGGCAGAAACTACGGTGAAAATTAAGTCAGAGAATTCACCGTAGTTTAGGCCGGGTGCACACAAGCGCACTTAGTGCACCCATGCGCACGCACTTACCGGCGCCTGTCGCAGCCATGTGATGCTGCGACAGGGCCGGTCACATGCTTGTGCGCGCGCAGCATGCGTCCGCCTAAAGATCCTCCCCATCGATGCGCTATGATGCGCGTCAACGGGGCTGCAAAGCGCGATCCTCCATAGGAGAATTGCGCTTTGCAACACTGAGGGGGGGCAGGCAGGCAGGCAGACGTTCCTTCCACCCTGAGCATGCTCATGTGCACCCGGCCTAAACTGTAGTTCCTTCTCCATTGCTCACCGAAGCAAAACCACCTATCTATACTTGTAGACAGGGCTTTTATTCAGGGGGTACTCAGTACCGACACCTCACCACCAGCCAGAATAAACAGGAGAGAGCATGATGCTCCTCCCTCCTCCTGCAGTGGCAGGCAGAGAATCGGAAGTGCTCGGCAGCTAATGTTGCTCCTGAACGCTTCCAATTGTCAGGAGTGTATGTAGGGACTGATAACCCCCCTCCCCCAGTAAGTGACAAGTGAGGACTGCTCCCCTCCTCTCTCTGCAGCCACTGAAACTTTAAACAGAATGGGGAGGGGGTGCAGCATGTTTACACACATGTGGAGCTCATACACACACTGCGCATTACTGTTTTATTGCTGTGGAGCTCATACACACTGCGCATTACTGTGAGTGTCATTGCTGTGGAGCTCATACACACTGCGCATTACTGTGAGTGTCATTGCTGTGGAGCTCATACACACTGCGCATTACTGTGAGTGTCATTGCTGTGGAGCTCATACACACTGCTCATTACTGTGAGTTTTATTGCTGTGGAGTTCATACATACTCAGCAAAACTGTGAGTTTCATTGCTTTGGTGCTCACAAATAGGGATGAGCCGAACACCCCCGTGTACGGTTCGCATTCGAACTCGAGCAATTTCAAAAGTTCGAGTTCGAACACGAACCGAACTTAATGCAAGTCAATGGGACTCAAAAGTTTGATTTTTAGAGTGCCCTGCAAGAGGGCATATATGCAAGATATTTGCCATAAAAGGTGTATGGGGGTCAGGGTAGTGCCCTGGGGGACAGGAAACAAGGACAAAAAGTTTTTTAAAAAAAGTTTTTAACCCTTTCGCTGCTGAGCTGTAACGTTCCCATGTTCCAACCCTGTCTCCCTGCCCTCTGTATTCCCCATGTTTTGGTTCCCATGTGTTTCCCTGTGCTACTTTCCCTGAGATGCAGCTCAGGGGTTAAGTTGTTAAGTTCAATTTCTCGTTGAGCATCTGCTGGTGATATGGGCTGATTACTCCCCTATATAAAGCCATGGGCCCATATCACGATGCGCTTGCATCTGGTTCACTTCAGCTAGTTTTGTTCATCAGAGCTCCCTGTTATTCTGTCCTAGTTCAAGTCCTTTTTCAGGTTTAAGGTTTACCTTATTTCTTTTGTTCATCCGTCTGTTGTTTCTTTAGTATCCCCAGGTTCCAGTTTATGTCTTGTGTTTTCACGTTTATTCAGTTTCAGTGTTTCTCCATTGTCTGTGTTTCATGTTCTGATGATTTCCTGGTATTGACCCTCTGGCCTGGCTGACGGATTTTCTCTGGTGCTGTATCCCCGCTTTAGCTTAAGGTAAACGTTTTGGTTCTGACTCCAAGCTTATTCACTGACGACTCTTCTGGACATCCCTAGCAGTACTGTACATATTGATTTATTGTTTTGTTGTGTGTCCCTGCTGACCACAACTTTTGGGATTGAAGTCCTTCCCTGCAGGTTGTGGAGTATATACTCCTTCAGGTATTCAGTGTACACCATGGGACTCTGTACGGCTACTAGGTAACCTTTTTCTATTAGTGCAGGTTCGACCACGCTAAGGACCAATCTATCAGTATAGGGCTCCTTTGGTATAGCCGTGCAGAGGTCCCCAGTGTCTCCTGTGGTTATTCACGTACCCAAGATTATTGTGTCCTGCATCTCTGCATATAGGGGCTTTTACTCGTACCAGGGCCCTACTTGGCGCATGCCGGGTACCGGCATTGTGGCTGACTGTGACATGAGCCTTTTCGCACCTCTGTGCTGAGCTCAATTTTACCGGTTTCGCTCATCATGTTTAAATGCGATTTGAAGTCACATTTTATAACACAACCCAGACATATTATATATCGTTCTTTCCGGGAGACTCGGCAGATTCATAATATATCATTTTTATATGTATACGTTATGTCCTGTCGGTATATTATAACAAAAAATGCAATAAAATTGGAATTTTCAATAATTTACGTGTAAAGTGTTTTTTTTAACATGCGAACGTTTGCGGTTATATTTTCTATGGGTTGTGCTTGTTAAAAAAACTTAGAAACGGGGAATAGTTACCTTTTTTTGGGAAAACTTACGTGTTTTTTAGCAAACACCCCCCCATAGAAAAAAAATCGTTAGTGCAGCATCATTGCTCACATTATAATTGAAATGGGAACAATATTGCTGCACTAATAAAGAATTAAAAAGTTTTCTTAACTTTTTTATTATTTTATTTTTAACTTTTTTTTTACAGGTTACATGGTCATGTTTGTTATCATTGGAAAGGCCGTTCCAGTAATATCAAACATTAACCCCTAGCTGTGACGGATCGGCAGATAGGGGGTTCTTTGGAACCCCCTATCTCCACCATAGGTGGCAGCAAGGGGTTAATTGTGAAACTGGCGCCATCGCGCGTTGACGCCAGTCGTTAGGGGGATATCCCGGAAGCTTGGCCAACATCCAAGATGTCGGCCAGCTCCGGGAGGGGACAGCGATACGGCGCATGTTAGCGCCATTTCGCGATCCAGCCCCCTAGGGGTTAAAGACAGCCGCCGCTTGGAAGGGCAGGCTGTGCCCTTCCAAGCGGTACCTGTCTTTAGCCGATGGCCTGCACGGATGGGGAGGGGGAGAGGTCCGAAGGACCTCCCCCTCCCCTTCAGGCACCTTCCTTGCAATGGGGGGTGCCTGAAATAAACGTCATCGCGCATGATGTCAGCCCACACCTTGGGGCTGCCACGATCGGCCGGAATCCCGGCTGATTGCCGCTGCAAAGGGAGGACGCGCGAAGTAGCCATGCGGCAGGACGCGCTGAGCGCGTCCGCCGCATGGAAAGGGTTAAAGGAACAGTGAGTTTTCCATGAAATAAGGGTTAAAAATAAAAACGAAAAATTCCTTCAAATATCGTGCCTAGGAGGTCCCCATAACCTGCCCGTGAAGTGGCGGATTTGTAAGATGTATAGAAACATTTAAAAACAAAAAAATGAAGTTTCAAGTGACGGTAAACGGTTTTCCTTTAATCTATTCATAAACAACTGCTTGGGGCGGCAGTCTGTATTAAAAAAGGAGACATTTTAGGACACGCAGAACAAGTTTAGTGATTTTTTTTGGCTACATTATGGTGAAACTTATGCAGGCTTTGGATGAAAGTAACAATAGGTGCTTTAAAATTGGGCCTTTAGTGTCGGCAACAGTGCCGTCACACCATAACCCCTCTGTGGTATTGTGGAAGAGTGCAGGGTTGGACCCTGCGGTCCAAAAAATTAAAATGATATAAATCTGGTAATATAGGCGTCAGTGTCAGTGCACCCAAATATTGTGCCTTTGGTGGCAGCAAGTGCCTTCACACCGTAACCCCTTTGTGGTATTGTGGAAGAGTGCAGTGGTGGAGGTTTTGTGAATGCAGAAGAGATCCCGATCTATTTCGTTACGTCAGCATCAGGGGATTGATAGCTGCTGATCCAGGACTGATTCATTTTTATAAATGTCAGCCAGTCTACAGAGTCAGTGGACAGACGCACTCTTTTGTCTGTGACAAAATCTCCAGCGGCACTGAACGTCCTTTCAGAAAGCACGCTGGATGAAGGGCAACCTAGTAGCTGCATAGCATATTGGTTAAATTCTGGCAAGTGATCCAATCTCAACACCCAGTAAGCCAGTGGATCATTTGCTGGAAAGGTATCCAGGTCTGCCCTTGCCCCTAGGTAGTCCTGCACCATATGGTGAAGACGCTGGCAATGGGTGCCTACAATTGACGTCCCTGTGCGTCGTGGACTAAAAAAATTGGAAAAGGCATCAGTCAAGTGGCCCCTTTCACCGCTCTTTCTCTGATCAACCGCAGCCTCAGAAGCACCTGTGTCATCACTTGTGTAACACCTTTCCAGGCACTGGTAGGTTACCAAGTGTCGCTTTAGATCATACTCAAGTTTTTTCATCCTGTCCTCCCTCTGTGCTGGCAGGATGAGCTCTGCAACTTTACCCTTGTATCGTGGATCAAGAAGGCTTGCCAACCAGTAATGATCCCTCTCCTTGATAGCACGAATCCTGGGGTCCTTTACCAGGCTTTGCAGGATAAGGGAGCCCATGCAGAGTAGGTTGGAGGTGGCATTAGCTTCCGAGTCTTCCTGGTCAATGAGGATGACCCCATCGTGCACTTCCTCCTCCCAGCCACGTACTAGTCCTTGGGTTTCTGGGCACACAAAACCCTCCCTTGAGGAATCCCCACCTTCAATGCCCCCACTACTTAAATATTCCTCCTTCTCCTGCCTGATCTGAGGAGGACCCGCTGGAATGCTGTCTGCGGAAAGATTAGAGCCTTGAGAGCTAGGGAAGGCCTCCTCTTCCTCCCGCTGCTCTACCTCTAGAGCCACATCTATAATTCCCCGCAGAGTGTGCTCCAGCAGGAACACTAAAGGAATTGTGTCACTGATGCATGCACTGTCCCTGCTCACCATCCTTGTTGCCTCCTCAAATGGTGACAGTACAGTGCATGCATCCTTGATCATCAGCCACTGCGGGGGGGAAAAAAACCAAGTTGACCTGAACCTGTCCTTGTGCCATACTCACACAGGTACTCATTGATGGCCCTCTGCTGCTTGTGCAGACGCTTCAGCATTGCTAATGTCGAGTTCCACCTGGTGGGCATGTCACAGATCAGACGGTTTGTGGGAAGGTGGAATTCTCTTTGAATTTCTGCCAGGCGAACACTTTCTGGGAATGACCGTCTGAAGTGGCTGCAGACTTTTCTGGCCTGGCTGAGAAGCTCTGCCAGCCCTGGGTACCTGGTTAGGAAACGCTGTACCACCAGATTTAGGACGTGTGCTAGGCATGGTACATGCGTCAACTTACCCTGGCGTAGGGCGGAGAGAAGGTTGCTGCCATTATCACAGACGACCATTCCCAGCTCAAGCTGGCATGGTGTTAACCATCTCTGCACCTGCCCCTGCAGAGCTGACAGAATTTCTGGCCCGGTGTGGCTCCTGTCCCCTAAACAAACCAGTTCAAGCACAGTATGGCATCTTTTTGCTTTAGCCATTGCGTAGCCCCTGCCACGCGTCGGTTTGACTGCCACTTCGCCAGAGACAGAGAAGGAGGAGGAGGAGGAGGAAGAGGGAGAGGTGGTGGTGGAGCAGACAGACCTCATACAAGCAGTTTTCTGGAGGCGTGGTGGATGAACAAGCTCCAGCACAGAGCCCCATCTTGGATTCCTCCCAGTCTAAAGTCACATACACCTTGCTGCTGACTGCCTTTCCCAATGACTCCATAACATTGTCTTCCACGTGCTGGTATAGTGCTGGAATGGCCTTCCGTGAAAAGAAATGGTGTTTTGGAACCTGCCACTGTGGTACAGCACATTCAGCAAATTCACGGAAGGAAGCAGAGTCCACCAGCTGGAAAGTCAGCAGCTGCAATGCGAGTAATTTTGCTGAGCTGCCATTTAGACGCTGTGCTTGGGGGTGGTTGGGACAATATTTTTTCTTATGCTGCAGCAGCTGGGGCAATGTAATCTGACTGCGTAAATCTTCAGTTTATGGGATGCTATCACATTGTGAGGAAGGACCTGGTACATCCATTACTGTAGCATCATCCCTGTCAGTGGAGGTTGGAGTCAATGACATGGCAGGACATATAGTGGGGGTGGAGACAGGTGAGGAGGACCTACACAAAGTTTTGCGCCAATGGGATGCGTGGCAGGTGGTCATATGTCGCCTCAAGCACGTGGTACCCAAGCGTCCGGTGTCTTTCCCATGCTTGATCCTCATCTGACATAGATTACAAATAGCAACGGTGCGGTCTGCTGCACATTTCTTAAAGAACTCCCAGACAGCAGAGTTCCTGGATGTGTGCTTTGAGACAACAGCGCTCTGCACCTGAGCAGCTCTGACATCTGAATCCTTGGACTGGCTACGGTTGGTCATAGAGGACGTTGTGCCTCGTGTTTGCTTTGCCTCCTCCTCCTCACTTGACTCCTCTGTTCGATCAGGCACCCAGCTGGAGTCAGTGACCTCATCATCATTGTCATCACCCCCTATCTCCTTGTCACTGGAGCCAACTTGGCAGTATGCTGCAGCTGCTGGGGCAACATGAGTGCCAGTTATCTGTGTGTCATCACTGGCACCCCCTTCCTCTAGGTTGATTATACTCCCTTCCTCAACCTCAGAGATTGAATCAGAGCACTGTAGTTGCTGCGCATCCTCAGCAGCATGTCACTGTCATTGTAGTCAAACAATTCAGCTGACTCCTCCGTGTGTGATAGTCAGACTACGGCAGGAGTAGCTGCGGGCATGGAGGCTGCATTAGATGCTTTGGCAGCTGAGGTGGACTATAAAGCACTACAAGCCTGGCTGGCAGAGGACTCGGAGAATGAGGATGGCCTGGTTAGCCAATCCACCAAATCCTCTGTATGTTGCTGCTGCTTAAGACGGCCACCACCAGTTAGCAAGGACAAGCGTGTGATTTACATGGGCAGGCGAGGCTGATGACGTCGCAACGCTGCGTGGTGACGTCCTCAGCAGGTGCCCCCATTCAAATCAATGGAGGGGAGGGGGGGCTCCGAGGAGCCCTCTATCTCCCCAACCATTGAAGCTAGGGAGATGCTTTTTGCACCGCTGAAAAGGGGAGAGTGTATAGCATTAACCGTTTTGCCGCCGGATCGCGTTTTAGCGCGAATTGGCGCCAAAACGCGATTCGAACCTGGAGGGGGGCTGACATCTTGGATGTCAGTCTAGCCTCCAGGTCCCCCCCACCCACTGACAACCTCACCATATGTGTGAGGATGTCAGTGGGCCAGTTAACCATCTAGCTGCCATGTAGAGATAAGGGGATCATAAGGATCCCTTTATCTCCCGATCCATTGCAGCTGATCATGGCCTTTCCAATGATACCAAACATGACCAGGTTTGGTTTAAAGAATGTTTTTTAAAAAATAATAAAAAATAAAAATAATAATAAAAAAATTAAATAAAATAAAAAAAAGTTTTTTTTTTTTTAAAAATTGTCTGGGGGGGGGGTTTAATTAAATAGGACCTAGGCTGTCATCTCAAAATAATTAGCACAAAATGGTCAGAATGAGCACAGCGCACATAGGTGAACTGGCTCAGCAGTGAAAGGGTTAAAAGGCAAAAACATGTAAAAATTGGGTATTTCTATTCTCGGGATAAAATTTTGAAACTATTTAGCCGGGGTCTTTATTGGTGGTTGTAGCTTTTGGGGATTAAATCACGAAGAAGTGTGTTTTTACCATTTTTTTTCATCATATTTCATATTTTTTTTATAGTAAATTATTGGATATGATGGAAATAATGGTATTTCTAGAAAATCCATTTAATGGCGGGAAAAAGGGTGTATAATATGTGTGGGTTGAATAAACGAGTAAGAGGAAAATTTGACCTAAACCCTAACAGCGCAGAAACGTAGAAACAGCAGCGGTCACTAAAGGACGGATTTGTGTAAAACCGCCCGGTCACTAAGGGGTTAATTAACAAAATTTGTGTTTTTTGTTATTTTTATCAGTCAGATAACAGTTTGCAGCTTTATCTGGGTAATCCTTGGAATTCAGTCAACTGTAACCTGCTGAAAACCCAAACAAATCAGAGTACCCAGAGGCGTTTGGATACTTTGCAGATTACCCGGATAAAGTCTGTTGTTTCGTTGCACATGACACTTTATCCAGCAACACTAGGGTTGTGTGCGAATTACCCGGTTAAAATAGAGCAGAAAAGCGGGGTACCCAGAGGCCTCTGGATACTTTGCAGATTACCCGGGTAAAGTCCGAAATTTCATTTCACTTCAGACTTTTGCTAATGAGGCCTGGGTAATGTCAAGATTACCCGGGTAATCCTAGGATTAACCGCATTTTGGACTTTACCCGTAACATATATATAATTTGTTCTAATCTGTCACTCCAGGATCTCTCCAATCTCCTTGCCCGGTGCTGAGCTAGGCTATTGATACACCATGGAAACAAGCGGCACTCTTAGGTCTCATCATATGTCAAATTTATTAGATCAACTTTTCAGTTTGTCATTCACAAACTTTCATCAGGATCAGACCATACGCTCAGACCATACTCTGCACACTGCATTAAATTGGTCTGCATGACTGTCATCCCAGAATGAAGCCTCTTCTAAAGATGATGCACAAGAAAGCCTGCAAACAGTTTGCTGAAGACAAACAGACTAAGGACATGGATACTGGAACCATGTCTTGTGGTTTGATGAGACCAAGATAAATTTATTTGGTTCAGATGAGGTCAAGCGTGTGTGGCGGCAACCAGGTGAGGAGTACAAAGACAAGTGTGTCTTGTCTACAGTCAAGCATGGTGGTGGGAGGGTCATGGTCTGGGGCTGCCGGCACTGGGGGGCTGCAGTTCATTGAGGGAACCATGAATGCCAGCATGCACTGTGAAATACTGAAGCAGAGCATGATTCTCTCCCGTCAGAGACTGGGCGGCAGGGCAGTATTCGAACAGGATAACAACCCCAAACACACCTCCAAGACGACCACTGCCTTGCTATAAAAGCTGAGGGTAAAGGTGATGGACTGGACAAGCATGTCTCCAGACCTAAACCCTGTTGAGCATCTGTGGGGCATCCTCAAACTGAAGGTGGAGGAACGCAAGGTCTCTAATATCCACCAGCTCTGTGATGTAGGAGTGGAAGCAGACTCCAGTGGCAAGCTGTGAGGCTCCGGTGAACTCCATGCCCGAGAGGGTTAAGTGCCGGAAAATAATAGTGGCCACACAAAATATTGTCACTTTGGGCCCAATTTGGACATTTTCACTTAGCGGGTTAGACATTAATGGCTGTGTGTTGAGTTATTTTGAGGGACAGCAAATTTACACTGTTATACAAGTTGTACACTCACTACTTTACATTGTAGCAAAGATATTTCTTCAGTGCTGTCACATGAAAAGATAAAATATTTACAAAAATGTGAGGGGTGTACTCACATGTCTATTCCTGTGATTTATAGCTTACAATAAAGAACGGTGTAATTAAAGTGACAAAATTACAAACAACCAATGAAGCTGAGCCCAGAGGTGCCTATATACATACATAGATATTTATGTGTGTGTATATATATATATATCTTTTACTATCCACCTCTTATATATCTCTCTGCAATTATCTATATATATTATTATTACTATATACACAGAGTCACAGTTTCTGCAGCGCTTTACAATAAAGAATAGGGAAATCAAATAAGCATATTACAAAGCCATGAAGCAGAGATCACAGGTGCCTATATATAGCTTTAGCTCTCTATCTCTCAGCTCCAAAGCATGCTGCTCCCCCAGTGTCTGAACAGCACAGCAGGACTCAGCCTCTAGCCACGCCCCGCATGGAGAAAATACCTAGGAATTCCAAATGGGAGGGGCCGGTAATGGGCGGGGCTATTATAAAAGCGACCAATCGTTTGTAAAGGCTTCCTGTCTCGTGCGGGGAGTGGGCGCGGACCTTGATTCACGGCAGATTCTGAGGAGCGAGCGGAGAGTAGAGCGTTGGCTCTGCCGGTGGGACAAGCCCTGCCCCCTCAGCCCAACTCGAGACCTCCATATAAACCTGACGTTTGGAGAACCGATGTGGACCCCGGAGCAACCGCACGCCGCGACGCCAGACAGCCAATCGCTTGGGAGTGACGTCACCGCCCTCTTCCCGCCCCGCGTATATAAAGATGTGGTGCGCATTGGAGCCGTCGCTTTACACAGTATGGCCGGCGATATTAGCTAGCGCTCGCTCTGCTGCGTTCTCTGTAACAGGGGAATAACAGTAATAATAACACATACTATAACGGGAAAGCAAGAGACTGTAACCGGAGAACATCACTATCCGTCATACACACGCACACCCGGGACCAGCCGCCAGCTCCCCGCCGCCCGCAAAAGATTCCAGAACCATCGGAAGAAGAAAGCACACGCATTTGGTCTCCTTTTCGGCGGGCCTGGCGGCTCCGGCTGTTCCGGTCTCGGTGTATCCCGTTTCTGCGCTGTCGGTGGGTCGTGCCGCCCCCGGAGCCCGGGTCATGGAGGAGGAGAGCTCCGCGCACTTCTTCGAGGGGACCGAGAAGCTGCTGGAGGTGTGGTTCAGCCAGCAGGATGAGAGCAAAGGGTCCGGAGACCTCCGGGACATCCCAAGGTGAGCGGGGCAGTGTCATGGCCGCCATGTGGCTGGGGGAGCCGGTGTGCTCGCCAGGCTCTGACAGCTCTGTCATGGCCGCCGTGAGGGGGTACAGGCGTGGCAAGCTATGGGTAACCGCGGTCAGGCGGGTGTGAACCCCCGTGCAGCTTGTGTGATGGTAGCGGCGGCCCCCCGATGAATGAATGAGGCGGCGCCATGATGTCTGTGACTCGGGGTATGATGGGCTCAAGGTCACTGGCTGTGGGGGATCCGCAGCACGGGGTCACGTGATGTGGGTATAAGCAGTGGTATGGAGGGGCTTCGCATGGCTGGCCCTGTGTCAGACCTGGCAGGCGTGCAGAACCCGGCGCAGTCCATGTGCGGGGAGGGGGAGGGGTGCAGGCAGCTGCAAGCTCCTGAAAGTCCTGCCTGGCGGGGAGCCTGAGGAAGCAGCCTGCAGGATCATCCATCTTGGTTCTGCTCTGCCTCTAACTCCCTGTGCAGCATATCCAGGCCCCAGTGACAGGAAGCTCCCCATTGCAGGTTCACCCCATCCCTAGTGTCAGATATAATGCAACAGATGGAATGTATGACATGTTACTGGGACCTGTCCATTGCTCTGAGGCCCAGCCTCATTCATTATTTCTAGCAATACTGTGGCAATGTAACACTGGCTTGGCCACCTGGAATGCTGTAGCCTGAATGGGTCCGTCATGCGCTCACATGGTGTATTTTTGTTTGGTCATAGCTGGCATGGTTTGTGAAAGCTCTGCCTGGTGCTAATTCTGATGTGTCCTAATATGTATGGAGGGTGGGGCTTTCCATGGAGCCAGGTTTCAGGGTCAGTGCCTGATCATGGTTTGCACACGCTCAGTCACTGCCCATACTATCTGGAATCCTTTTGTGATCTGTTAACTTGTTTGACTTATCTTGTATTCCATACCAGACCTATTGGTCACATTATGTGCTGTCAGCTTGCTTCGCAATCGTGCGTGTTCGATGTGTTAGTGTTACGTCTCAGCAAAACCCCAGCACGCCGGTTTAATGTCGCTGATGGCATTCTTTCTATAGACTCTCCCTACGACGCAGCAGATTCTGGAGTGATGCAAGATCTCCGCAGTGACGCTAGAAAAGTCTGATTATTCACCCTGATATTGTGTAGCCTATTGTTGACGCATTATGTATCTCATGGTGAACTCTTTAATATATACACAAATCAACTACATTTTACTCCATCCTGGCCTGGGATGAAGCATTATCTCCTGTCTATTTGAGGATGATCCTTTTAGCATGGTCATCTGAAACGTAATGTGTTATCCCATATCCAGTTCAGCTTCAGATTTTTTTTATTTAGTGAACGCCCTAGGCTTCCTATGGCCAACACCTACCTGTAAGCCAAGGAGAGCTTACAGACTTGTACGTGGTGCTAGACAGACATTGCGTCTGTTTTTCAATGTTTTTTTTTGTCTTTCTAAGCTGGCAGTGTTCCATTGTATAGCTGGATCAGTGCCTCTGCTGCGTAATACCCTGCTTTATCATATCACATTTAATCACTGAATTAACTCTACACCCTGGATTTACGCACAGTACGGCAAAATGCTTGGGTTCAGATTTTTGGTTTTAAGTGACATTTCTTTTCCTAAGAAACCTTGCGCTCTGCATGTCCTTTGTGCATTGCTGTGTAACATGCGGGTTGAGAGAGGAGGGGTAGAGACTGCCTGTGTCTGCTGCTGCAGTTACACGTGAGTGGGAGCGCCTTGCTCGGCACCCTCCAAGCATGTCATGGCTTCAAGTAGCCAATGAGCAGGACTGGGTCTCCTCTATCCCTGCAAATCCTCCCAGCATTTCCCATTCAATCCTTTCCATCCTGATAGAAGGAAAGGGTTCTGAACGTTTAGATCAGGGCCGTCAAACCCCCCCCCCCCCCCCCCGTTTTTATTATACAATTGCCAGAATTCTTTCAATGCAATAGATGGCCATGGTTTAATGGTAGTTGTAGTTCAGAAACATCTGGGGACCGGAGCTTGACAAATGCGATTGTTAAAGTGATTACAATGCTCACTTTTTCTGTTGTAGACTGGCGTTTCAGAATGCCACTTCAAAATGTGATTGCAGATACATGGATTATGTCACCGGTTGGTGTAGATTCTGGTCTGGTACATGCTGACACCTCATGGCCTGTATTAGAAGTTACGATATAGGCCTAAATTTCCAGCTACAGTACTGGAAAAGGTGTCCTTTTGTAAGGACTAAGTTATGGTATGGGTGCACAGGCACCAATGGCCACTGCACTCTAAATACAACACGACTCTAGAAGATCATGGCCATTGAACGATCCCTCGCATTGAGTAACACGTGTTACAAGATCATTTGTCAAACTGCCTTTATATTCCTTGAAATGCTTCTCAAAAGCAGACTGTAAAATCGTAATGAAACATGTGAGCAGTGATCTACTACTGCCTTGCAGTTATAATTATACTTGTATAGCGCCAGCATATTCCGCAGCGCTGATACGTGACTTTTTTATCGCTGCGTATTGAGACCTCTGAGCTGTTAGTATGTTTGCGGTTGCGTACCTTCAATCTATGAGCTGAGGTGACGCAGACCTGATACCTGTTTTTTAGCTAGGGTCCATCTAATGCACATGTAGTTTTCTTATTCTAAGTTGTGGCTCTTTATTAGACCATATGCGTGTCTATCCAGAGCCTGTGCTCTGCTGCAGAATATGGGATGTACAATTACCGCATGTACTGTAGGCTTCAGAGGGGTTGGTCATTGGTATTATTGACATGTCATGCCTCTGCTCACATTATGCATGGATCCATACTTGTACTACATCTCAAACTGTGAAAATCTAGTTTATCCTGTAACCTGTGTTCTATATTGTGTGTACAATTGCACAAATTTTACAGAATAGAAAACCCGAGGGCTGCTCTAGTCATGTCATAATGACGTGTGTGAAAGATTTGGGCCCATGCCAGCCAGGACACTTTAACTTTCCTGTCCTCCGGTAATCCTGAAATCATGATGTTTCATGTTTGTGGGAATCCTGCCACCTAGGTTTTGGGATTACAAAATGATTGCGATCATTTTTAAAAAAAATTGATATATAGGGCACACCACTCACTGTGTGTGTAATGCTCATCAATCGCATGTCAAACTTGTGGCTGGATTCCCTGCCTGTTGTAAACCGCCCTAGCCAGAGCTGTTAAACTTGCCAAATGCATAGATGTTTTTCACAGCTCTGATTAGTGCTACACCAGACTTACAATTCACCACATGGTGTCTAAAACAAGTAATCAAGTAACAAGTCTTTTTGTGCATTTGATAAACTGGTTTTTCAGGCTTTCTGTGTGATGAATCCCCCCAGGCACTTGCTCATATTTGCATTTAGCTGTGGTCTAAATCTAAACCACACTAATGCCGTGAACATTCATGTTTATGCATTCTGGACAATGGACAAGCCTTTACCATGGACAAGCCTTTAGATCAGGGTTTTTAACTAATCCCAGGCCAGATAGAGGAGGACCATACTACTTGATCCCTGGCTCCTAAATCACTATATCTGGAAGCTAAACGTGTGTGGCTGGCTTGTAGGCTTTTATTAAAATGAGTTACACTTATTGTGATGCAACAAACAATGCTAAACCAAAAACCCAATTACATGACGCTCCTCCCCAGCATGTACATGCATTTTATCACTTAACCCTTTCACTGCTGAAGACGTGTGGGGAACATCCTCATTGACTCTAAAGGAAAGATAGGAGATATCGGGGTTCAAATGAACCCCCTAACAGGGTCATGTTTGGTATCATTAGAAAGGCCAGAGCATGGCTTTTCCAATGATACCAAATATGACCATGTTTAAAGTAAACAATTTTTTTTTTATAAATAATAAAATAAGAAACGTGTATTTTTTTAAGACATGAAATGGCTCAGCAGTGAAGTGGTTAATTTAGTGTCAAACATTTCCTAATGTTTTGCTTTGGAAGGGCTTGACAAATCTGTCATTAGGCGCTAGACCTTTTCTAAATGTGTCCACAGCCATCCTTAAACTTGACGGACATGAGTGAGACTCTAAGAAGCTACTGGTTCCTGAGTCTTTCTATCCCTGTGAAAGGGATTTTAAGAATGTCCTGCATTTTTTTTCATTCTAACCACTGCAGAGATATTAAAACGGGGCATGGTAGTTTTTATGAAAATTAGTTGGGTACAGGTTTGTAAATAAGCTGGTGGAAAACCAAAAATTCACTACCTGGCACCTTTTAATTTGTCACTTTTTTTTTAAAGTCTTGGACTGTAGGCACCATGACAATTTTCAGATTAACCCCTTCACTGCTGAGCCATTTCACGTCTTAAACTCATTTTTCCTTTTTTTTTTCTTTACGATAAACATGGTCATGTTTATCATTGGAAAGGCCATGCTCTGGCCTTTCTAATGATACCAAACATGACCCTGCTAGCTGAAAACAATCAGATATTGGGGTTCAAAATAACCCCTATCTTTCCTTAGGAGTCAATAAGGATGTTCCCCACACGTCCTCAGCAGTGAAAGGGTTAATCAGTCAGGTTGGCTGCACTCGGTCCATCCCTTCACATTGTTCGTTACTGCTAGAACATTTTAAAGGTCTTCTATCCACCAAGAAGGCAGTCAATGATGGTCTGTCTGAATTTCTTGATAGGTTTATTCCATGCTGACCCTGGTTGGATGAGGGGAAACATGATGCATTAAATCAGGGCTGCTTTACTTGTATTCCCCCCAACACTAAGTTTCTGTGTGACATTGTATTGTTTACTCCGCCCTCCCAGCTGTCAATCGTATTTCCCGCTTCTGCCGACTTTTGCCGAGTAGGAGACGTCATCGCGCTTTCAGCGCGATGAGGTCTCCAACTCACTGCAGAAGCTGGCGGCTCCCTCTGAGGGTTAGTGTTGCGCGCATCCTCTTGCGCGCAACACTAATCCTCAGAGGGAGCCGGGAGGAAGCCTGCCGATTGGCTGGCTTACGTGAGAGGTGCGCATGCGTGCTTCTCACGTAAACCAGAAGGCAAGAAGAAGAAAGGACGGGAGCAGAAGAGGGAGGTGAGTATATATAAAAAAAAAAACAGCGCTGGAAACGAGAGGATTTTAGGGTAAGTATTACAGTTAAAAACAAAAAATAACTTAAGGGGATAGGTTAGGATTAAAAAACGGGGGGTGATTTTTTTTGTTAGTGTCCCTTTTAATGATCTTAACATGTACAGCTTGGAAAAAAGACGAGATATGATAGAAACATTTAAATACGTAAAGGGAATCCACAAGGTAGATGAAGGGAGTATATTTAAAAGGAAACAAAGTAGCAAAAACAAGAGGACATAGTCTTAGATTAGAGGGGCAAAGGTTTAAAAGTAACATCAGAAAGCATTATTTTACTGAGAGGGTGGTGGATACATGGAACAGTCTTCCAGTTGAAGTGGTAGAGGCCAAAAGAGTAATTGAATTTAAGCAGGCATGGGATAGGCATAAGGCTATCCTAAACAAAAGATAAATCCAGGTAAAGTATCCATGTAATTGGGCAGACTAAATGGGCCGAAAGGTTCTTATCTGCCGACATTTTCTATGTTTCTATGCCTTAAAACGCTGCCTACCAGTCTGTTCTTGTGACTCGCAAACCAATGAAGCTGATAAACTCAATGGTTCTGAAAACCTGGCTCTAGTTATAGCCATTAGTAGACTTTAATTTAGATGTCCGGTCAAACAGAAGCATGTGGTTGGGAAACCTAATCTTATATGGTGTGATTTTTAAATTTGAAGGGACAAAGTGGTCAGGATGTGAAGAGTAACCCCACCTAGCGTCACCAGCAGCTGTGACTTTTTTAAAGTTCCCTGCCGCCACTCAATCTGTCACAAGATTGGTCGGCAAACTCTGCACACGTCAGACTAATTGCTGCAGCTGAACGGATTGGCGTATGCACGCAGCTCTGATCTGTCGTTCTGCTCAGGCGCCATGGAACCAGTGTACATATAATGTGAGCTTGTCCTGCTGCTACACTACGCAGTATGTGTAGGGCTTCAAATTGCCAGAAGTCCCTGAATGTTTCTAAAACAATTTGCGGCCATATGCAACTTGCGTAGCGTAGGGGACAAAAAATTGTGCGGTTCTACGGGACCTGTGTACTTTATGTAAGTTCTGTAGCACCTTCGCAGAACAATGGATTGTGTTGCATGGATGCACAGATCCAATTCATCGGCTGCGTCTCGGACCGATCGCTACAGGATTTCAAAAATCCCCGCTGGTGCTGGATGGGGTGGAGGAAACGTTACCTTCTCCCAGTGATTACGCCAGATCAGTCAAGGGAGGAGAGAAGGGGGACACCTCTGGCATCCTGACCTCTTTATATATTGGAAGTGTCCCTTTTTGAGTTCTGCATGTAGGGAGAACGGACTGGCTTGATAGCTTAAAGTTTACTGTAGAAGGTTCTAAAACCTTTAACAATTTTAGAGCTGGGATCAACCTTTACATTATACTTGCCACTTTAGAAACTGTTGGCTACCAGATTTAATGTTTCTTTAAATGCCTATGTTGACAGAAATTGTATCTGGACCAGGTGGTGTTTCTAGAGAAGATCTTCTGGTGACTTTAAACAATAACCTGTGAGTGTTACTTATTGGTCTTACTGAATTCCCACTGACTTGTTTCCTTACAGGTTTGAGTGGGACAAACTTTTGGTGAATGTACATTGTTTGATCATCAGTGTGACGAAAACTGACAAGCAGGAAGCTTATGTACTCAGGTAATTACAACACGAGAGGCCAACATGGAGTAGCATTTGCATGTGTATGTAGTTGGAATACTCGGATGCGAGTAAAATGTCCTGAATTACTGATGCTTTGAATCCTAAAGAGAAGCTGCTGTACATGTATTAATGCTAGAAAGGTGCAGAGCAGCAGGGTTTTTCTTCAGACACTTCGTTCTGTCTAGCTGCAGTGACTTAAATGTTCTGCATTTTTTTAATTTTTTTTATTTAAAGGCTTTCAGACATTTGAGCATGAAGTCAAACCGTCTAAATTACACATTTAATAAAAGTGGTGTAAGCAAAAAGGTGACAGCAACTACTTAATCTGCTAGTGATCAGTGCCATTATAAAATTAGTATTACTGTCTCTAACACAGCCCGAACATTCTGTAATGCTGATTAGTGAATAGAATTACAGCAAGACTAAAATCTGTAAATGTGATCTGAGTTAGGTGTACAGTAGGATCGTTCTAGATGTTCATATTCTGTCACTGTCTTCACTACTGTATATATAGACTTTTTTCTCTATGAATTATGGCTTTGAAGTATTCTTAATGAAAGCATTTTGGGAATATGTTGACAGCAACCGCATAAGGTATTCATGTTTTTAATCTTAAAGGGAAGAGCATAGTGTTTTTTTAGTAGCATTAAGTGAGTTTATTTCTTTATGCAATGTATTAAGGAGGCCCCAGAGAGCTCCTGGAAAGGTCTTCATATCTGCACCTGCCCCAGCGTACTTGCCAAGCAGCCCTGCCAGCTTCCAGATACAAGGGCCCAGGGGGAGAAAACAATCGGAAGGGATAAGGGTCCCTTCTAATAGGGATTTTCTTGGTGCTCAGAGATGGGCTGAAGTGGTCCAGGTAAACCTGCCAGAGCAGCTGGAAAGATGAAAATGCATGGGGAAGGGTGGGAGGATATTAAATCCGTTGAAGCTGGTTTAACACTGATACTGTACTGCTAACATCTGGCTTTTGCAACAGCAGAGTAGTCTCTCTAAATGTGCTTTTGTTATGGTTACTTGCAGTCTTGTGCTTTAAATCACATAATTATATATGGTCAGATAGCAAAATCATATTGTAACTTCTAAGCTTATCATATTTTTTTGGCTGTATGCACGCTCAGTAAAATCTTTTTCTCCTCACAGTGAGAGTAGCATGTTTGTCTCCAAGAGACGTTTCATTTTGAAGACATGCGGTAACACCCTCTTACTGCAAGCACTGGTTCCCTTGTTAGAGCTCGCTAGGGAGTACTGTGGTTTCGATGACATTCAGGTAAGCGTTTTGTAACTGTGGGGCTATTTGAGAGCTTGGGACACTTGTTTTACTATAAACTGGTATGCAGCTTTTTTATATTTTAAACGTTTGTCTAGAATGTGTTTTATAGAAAACTGCTATTGTGATTGTTTTTTTATCTGTACTAGAATTAAAATCTTCCCCTCTTTGCTGTCAGTGTTGAAGTGGCTAAACCTGTTTGGCTTGCTTCACTTGATCTCTCCTAACTTATCTGATCTTGTGGTAGACAATAGATTTGTATGCTATTGGTGATCTTAAATTTATCTGCCCTTTGCAAGTGTTTGAATATGGTAATTTTAAAACCTCCAGCTAGACCTGTTCTGGTAAAGCTTGTTAGTGCAAAGGAATGAGTGGCGAGTTAAAGTCTGTGTTGTACTTGCATTAAATCTGCTTTATATGCCCTCTTAGAACCTGCATTGCTTTCTGTTTAGCAACAAAGCATAACTATGTTCTCTTCAGTTAATTTCTTTTCATTTTGACATACTGATGTCCTTTCCCATCCAGAACTTCTTTTACTCACGCAAAAACTTCATGAAACCAGACCATCAAGAGTACCCACACAGAAATTTTCAGGAAGAAGTTGAATTCTTAAATGAAATTTTCTCAAGTAAGTTACTGAATCCATGAAAGAGATAATTTTGTCTGGAAAAAGTACTTGATGCCGGGTAAAATACTTTGCAAATAAATGTCACCCTTGCTCAGAATCCCTAAAAATTTCACAAGGGAGCAAATTTTAATGACCACTTTGGGTTTTTACAGATGGAGCAGCATATTGCATGGGACGCATGAATTCTGATTGTTGGTAAGTTCTAATTTCTTGCATTTAAACATTTAACAGGAACCTGCAATGACTTGTACATTGTGTTGGCAAATCATCCCAAAATGTATTGAGTCAATATAAACTGCTTCACGCCTATCATATTGGCTGTGCCAACGAACAGATGGTAGTTGCTCCAGTGGTGCCTTTGTGCAGATACCTGCATATGGGTAATCTTGCTTTAACTCTGTGTACTGTTACTGTCAATTCTGTCCTTAGATGTAATCCTAAAGTTCTTCCCAGTGTCTGTCTATGGAAATTGCTCATAATAAATTGTATAGTAAATCTGGTTCTCATACAGTGTATATTGGTAAAGGAAAGGTGTATTCTGCTCAATTTAATGATCCTTTGATCCTTTGATCTAGCATGTTCCTGAATCTATTTTGATCATTTTAAAATGGCTAATCTCAATCGTTTTTTGAATAACTTCTGAGATTAGTTTTAAACCTACCTTTCAAGAGAGAACTGCTTAGAGAATTGAATGTGTGATCTACTTAAAAATGTGCCTCTATAGATTTTTGCTGAATGCCTAAGTGAACAGTGCAGATTTCATGTATTGTGGCAGGTGTGTCTGGCTTCTGAAAGAGGTGTAATCAATTCGCCAGTAGTTCGATCACAGCTTTAAGAGGAGACAATTGGCCTGTGTCTGATGCCATGTATGTTTTTCCATTTATAGGTACTTGTACACCCTGGATGTTCCAGATGGATTTTTAATCAATCAGCCAGATCAGACACTGGAAATCCTGATGAGTGAGCTTAACACTGAAGTAATGGACCAGTTCTACATGAAAGATGGTGTTACTGCAAATGATGTCACTCGTGTAAGTGCTTTTCACATGTTGCGCTTTCCTAGAGTGTGACAATGTTTTATTGGACAGTTGGGCTTCTTGGTACATCGTTATTGTGTTATGGCCTGTACTACAGAGCTTGATGACCTAGACCACCAAAGCACACACCAGTCTTGCAGAAAGTCATGTCTTAGGCTGGCGGCACACGAGCAGAGGAAGGAACGTCCGTAAAAGTGGACGTTCCTTCCACTCTCTGCGCACAAAGCGCGATCCTCCTATGGAGAATCGCGCTTTGTATCCTTTCAGCGTCCGTTTAGCTTTTTGATGGAGGGCTTTTTCACGTCCGGTGGAGGACCTTCCCCATCAAAACCCCACGGACGCAGGGAAGTGCGGGTGCATTTGAGCCATAAATACGCTTGGGGGCCTAAGTGGCCACTAAGGAAAACCTCCTTAAATGGTTACTCTGTGAAATATTTTTTTTTTCTTGTGCCTTTGAATAACTGGGCAAAGGCTGCTGACAGCACCTGCCCAATTATTTTTCTTTCTTGATGATTTTACTCACGGCTTCTCCCTTTGGCACGCTCAGCTCGGCAGCTTAAGGACTCTTGAACCCAGAAGTCCCTGAAGTGTTTCTGCAGTTTGCTCTCCTACACAATATGCATAGAGTAGGAACTGTAAACTGCACACTGCTACAGGTCTTTCTCACTTTAGGTTCCATGGCACCTGCGCTGAATGATGGGTTTGAGCTGCACATGAATGTCCATATCCGATCCATCAGCTGCCTCAGAGTGCTTGCTACAGTGGGTGATCTGAGGGTGGCGTCTGCATGCTGATGTCACTATTGACCAAACTGGTGACAGACAGAAATCCAAAAATCCTGGCTGCTGGTGACATTGCGGTGGAGGAAACACCTCCAAATCACCTAACTTCTCTGCTAGATCAAGGAATTGGAGGTAGAAAGGGGAACTCCTCACATCCTGACCACTTTAAAGTGGTCAAGAGACGTTGTGACTCTTTGACTGTAGGGCTAGCTATGAAGACTGAGCGATAACTTATTGGGACGAGTCACTTTGAACTTAGGGGTACATGACCTAGAAATGCGTTTGGAAGGTGCAAGCCTGATTTTTATATGGTTTCCCTGCTCTCTGAAGTCACCATATACTTACAATTCTTAGGTGTTTGTGTTGTGTGAATATTGTTTACATTTTATTTCTAGGATAATTCACGGTGTGCCACTGCAGTTCCCTTTCCAACCCACAGTATAGAATGTTTTAGATCTGTGAGGCACGGCTTTGGTCTGTCCCCTCCCCAAAGATCTGTATGCTGCCTCATTTCTGGGAATGCTATCACTGCTTTTTCAGTTTACCTGTCTTTAAGCTTCAGCTAAGGGCTGGAAAAGGCATGAAAGACTTCTAGTGGGAGAACTGGGGTCTGGCGTAGCAGCAGTGACAGATGTGTCCCAATTGGGGTATGGGGATTTGTTGCATACATGTCTGTATTTAGAGCAGTTTCTCCCAATGGATTGACACGATTTAATTGTGTAGGGTGACATGACTTTATTTAAATCTTTTTAAATACTGTTCAATGTTTGAATTCAAATTCTTCCCTCTTTACTCTTTAGGTGAGTGGAATTCGTGACCTGATACCAGGTTCTGTCATTGATGCTACAATGTTCAGTCCTTGTGGCTATTCAATGAATGGGATGAAATCAGACGTAAGTATTATAGGACCTCACTAAATATTTGTTTTTAAAGCTTAATATCTGGGAAACGTACAGCTAAATGAGGGACATGGCTTCATAAAGAACCTCAATGTATTTGGGGGAATGATTTACAGACTTGTGCTGAAGGTGAGCACAATTTACTGCTTGTGTATACCCGTTATCCGTTACGTTGTAAATGCTATGCTTCGTTGCTGGTTAGGCTTAATCTTCTGCGATCCTTAAAGATTATGTGCATTCTTAAGCTTTGTTGGTCCCCTAACAATACATTCTGCATATTAACTGTACACAATGTTCTAGAGCACTAATGGTCTCCAAACTGGTGAGCTAGTTTAGAGAGGCAGAAATTAGACAGTGAAACTAGACACTACAGCTGTTTCCACATACCATGTCTTTTTATAGTGAACCTGTACCAGCCAGATTCACTTTCCTGTTATGTCCCATCAGAGATGGATTATATCGGTCACAAAATTAATGCAGTCGCTCATATTTTGCTGTGATGTCACAGGCTGCACTTGCCTGTTTCCAGCAAGACTGGCATTTTAAGGTTTTCATGATCATTTAAACTTGCTCCTGTCCTAGTGATCATTAAAACTGACTCCTTCAATCTGTTTGCAGTTACTGATTTTTATTTTTTTATTCAGGGAACTTACTGGACGATTCACATCACCCCAGAGCCAGAATTCTCATACGTTAGTTTCGAAACTAACGTATCGCTAACAAGCTACGATGATCTGATTAGCAAAGTTGTGGATGTTTTCAAGCCAAGGAAATTTGTCACCACCCTCTTTGTTAACCAGGTATGTTTTTATTTATTTTTTTGTCTTTTTGCTTCTCAAATGATCACTGCGTACCTGCTAAATGTCCGGTGTCATACGAGCACACTAGGTACGCCCATACTGACGTGCCCACCGGCGTCTGTCGCAGCATCAAAACGCTGTGACGAGGTCAGTCACATGCTTTGTTGTAATGCCCTAAAAGTGTCCTTGCACAAAGCTGCCCCGTCAAAACACTAGACATGTGACAGGGCTGCAAAGCGCAATCCTCCATAGGAGGTTCGAGCCTTGCAGTGCTGAACGCACTAACTGCGCTCAGTGAGGTGGCCAGACAGGCATCGAGTGGAAGGAACGTCCACTCTCAAGTACGTACGTTCCTTCCACTCTCAAAAGACGCTCGCCTGACCCTGGCCTAAGGGTTTGTAATTTTTTTTATGCATGCCTGTTAATTTAGAAGCCATAAAAAACACTACTTAATGAACTAGCACGCGTTTGCCCTCCTTTATAAAAAAAATATCGGTTGGGCAGAATTCTTCATACTAGATTGTCAGTTCTGTATTCTAGAATGTTGATTTGTAAAATGTATTGCTCTCCGTAACTTGGCCTTTGTTACTGAAGTCCTAGATGTGTCATGTTCCAATGTGTATTTCAACTTGGTGGAACTACAGTAGTTTAGTTAAAACTACTTCTTTGTAACCTCTACTCCTGTTAAGGCATCAGTGAACTGAATGAAAATGAATAATATGTATGACACCTACACCTCCACTGTCCACCTGCTCCATAGAATGAAGGGGGACCTGGCCTAAAGACCATGAAATGTTTGAGCATAGGTTGTATGGTATTCTATAAAAGATGGGATTAAAGGGCTACTACCAGAAAAAGTGAACTGTCCTTATTTTGATTAAAGAGAAAATCAAATGTATTTTGAAAATATTTTATCATTAGGTGCATCAGTTTTGTGTTGTAAACTGCCCCCCCCCCCCACAGTATCTTTACATCACTTGCTCAGGTTATTGCTATGGGTCGATCACGGACTGAAGTAATTGTACTGTGTGCGATGTATGAAAAGGACATCACAGGGGGGTAGATTGTAAGTCTTAAACGCCTGCTTTTATCTCTAGTAGCCTGGAGAATACAATGGCCTTGTCTAAACATTCCCTCCACCTCATTAACTGTTACATACTTTATTAGAAAAAGGACAGCCACATGTTTTGGTAAATGTTGCAACGTGGGGAAAAAAGCACAAAACTGAACCACATTTTTAGACTTCATTTTTAGATGCAATTCAAAGAAAAAAACATGTGTTTTTATAAGGTGGTTTTGTTTGTAATGAACAAGTAATCTAGTTACAGGTTCTGTAAGTGGCCTCCAAGTGATGTGCCTTCTAGAGATTAGCGGTCGTTAGTTTCAATGAACCTCATTTACAGGTGGTGGGAAAAAATGTATAACTTGCTGTACTTGTCTTCCAGAGCTCCAAATGTCGTGCAGCATTCAGTTCGGCTCAGAAGATTGAAGGCTTCAAGCGTATTGATCGCCAGTTTGCTCAGTTCAATGATTACAATTTTGTTTTCACCAGTTTTGCCAAGAACAAGTTGCAGCAGAGTTGAATAGAAAAAATGAAGAAAAAGCGCAAAAAGAAAACAAATGAAATAGGTGGTGGGTGCTTTCTAGATAATGATACCAGGGGCCATGCTTTACACCTCCATCACCTAGTAGTTGCAAGAAGCCCTGAATATAATCCTAGTAAGAGTTTGAATTGTATTCAGTATTTTATTAAAGAGTTAGGTAACTTGCATGAATGCTCTCTCCTGTGTGTAGGTATTCTATGCCACTCTTGCTGTGAAATTGAAGTGCATGTAGATAACGTAAACACATACTGTAACAGAATCTTCATTTGTAAAAATGCACATTGTCCTACACGCAGCATAGTCTTTTTATGGGTATCACCAAAAATTCCCCACAGACAAGGTTTTCGCCCTCATTAGTTTCCATCTTGGTCATAACCATTAGCATACATTGAACAGATCAGACTGTATCTCCACCTTATAGGCCGTACATCCTAGGCACGCACATGATTTCCTTACACTTTTTTTCTTCCAGTTGCAATGTAAGCTTTGGGTATTTGGGCACGACCAATGTGCTGCTTTGCACGATACATCAATTCTGGCACTTGGTTGATTTTCTCATAAGGGGAAAATTGTACACATTTAATCTCACTTGAATTGCTACTCTTGCTAGGTGTTCAGATCCCTTGCCCATGTTTGGTGCAGCATCAGACATTGAACAGGGAGGGTGGTGCACATGTTGAAAGCTGTGAAAGTCTGATCTAGTCGAAGCAGAGTAAGGTAGGCCCATTTTGCCACATAGTTCCACCTTGTATCATTTCTCATGGTGTGTAAACAATAAACCGGTCTGGATCATGCCTCAATTTCTTGTTCCAAGCAGAATCCATTCTGTTCACCAAAAGGGAAACCCTATGATGTTTTGAGTGTGACTACTGTATTTGACAGTGTTGTGTCCTAATGTACTCTTCCTTGTGAATTGGAGTGATTGTAAATCCTTTTTCACCATGAACAGGTTTACCTCCTGTAAATGGAGTTAGAGTTATGTAATCTGGACTGGCACATGGCTGCGCTTATGTTTTGGGTAATGAAGGTTTTGGGGCACCCTGCTTGTCTTGAGCTGTAAATTTTTAATGACACTTGGAGCTCTGAAAAATACTGCACGTTGTAATTCCTGATCTCTCCAAATATACAGTATCCTTTCTGGATATATTACAGAAATGTTCCTTGATGTATTTACGAATTAACACTTTGTAGCGAAAAAGTCTGCTTAGAAATCAAGGGCGAAGCATTCCACTTAACAATGTTGATTGGAACAAGCATTTAGGATGTTTCCTATGAACATTGTATTGCTGCCATGAAGTAGGGGAACACGTCTTAGTTTTGTTGCTGCATTTTAAAGGACCAATTTGTTATGGTTGTCTAAACAAAATAAATGTCCCTTAAGTCTACATCTGGGTAAGCCGGGTATATTGAATATCTCAACACAACTACGTAAAACACTGCTACACTTCAAGGAGATGTATTCATTGTATTGCTTGGTTCTCTAGGCTGGGAAGAGGGAGAAACAAATTGGTGTCTCTCTGAACTCTTTTAGACTTTGATCCATTAAAATGTACTGAAATATCTACTACAGACCTAACGCTTCAATAAAAAATAAAATGTGTTCCAGGAGTCAGATGTCTTATTTCAGACTGTAGTTACTACACACTGGCATTATCAGGGAGTGCATTTCCTGTGGCTGATAATGTGAAGATTGTATATGGGTTGGTTATCAGATAGAACCGTGAACCTCTCAAAAGAAAGTTAATGTATATGCTGCTGCACAGTTACATAGTTACATAGTTATATAGGCTGAAAAAAGACATGCGTCTATCGGGTTCAGCCTCTCCCACATAACCTACTGCTGTTGATCCAAAAGAAGGCAAAAAACCCAGTCTGAAGCGCTCGCCAATATGCAACATACTGGGAAAAAATTCCTTCTTGACCCCAGAATGGCAGTCAGATTTCTCCTTGGATCAAGAAGCTTTTACCCACATATTAAATATTATAACCCTTAATATTCTGTGTCTGCAGGAAGTCATCCAGTCGTTTTTTAAAAGTCTGTACAGACTCTGACCCAACCACCTCAACAGGCAGAGAATTCCACAGCTTTATTGTTCTCACCGTAAAATAACCCTTCCTATGCTTTAAGCTAAATTTTCTTTCTTCCAGTCTAAATGGATGACCCCTTGTCCTATGTATAGTCCTGTTAATGAATAGGTTATCAGACAATGGTTGATAATGGCCCCATATATATTTATATAAGGTTATCAGATCCCCTCTAAGGCGCCTTTTCTCTAAACTAAACAGGTTTAAGCTTGTTAGTCTGTCCTCATAACTTAACCCTTCCATCCCCCTTATTAATTTAGTTGCCCGTCAGTGCTGCTGACATTCAAGGCCTGGCTTGTTGGAACAGAATAAGGGGGTTATTTAAAGAAATGACAAACTAAGGCAATGGCTTTGTTGGCATGTACTCAAACACTACGGCAATAACACTCCTCACTTTCCATGTCAGGAACAAGTGTGGAGGCGATAGCATAATGTTACATGTGGTTTCTTGGAAAAACACAATCCAGCACACTGCTTCAGTGACCTCAAAGCCCTGTGGTTCTCTGAATCTCCATTTATATTATTTTTTTACACCCCCATGACCATGTTAAACTTGGGCTATATTTTGGTCTAGGGAAGTTGCGGTTTTAAATGGATGTTACTTGATTCTACCATCACTTGAACCAGGAGCATGATTCCAATGTTAAGATAACTTTAAGCAACGGAGGCAAAAAATCTTATGCAGTGGTCCACCTGGTGTCTAAAGCATTGCACTGACACTGGTATTGTGTCCATAGTACTATGGTATTGGTCTCTGGCAAAAAAGACAGCCTTAACGGTTTTACCTTTTTATTACTGTAAGGAAACTCTAAGGGAAGCAGGACGCCGCGCTCGAAGGAGATTGTGGAGGTGAGTGCAGGTATGTATCCAGTCTGAGTGCGTGTGGCTCGGTTACCGCTTTCAGCATTGAAATTTAACCCTGTGCCACACTCATGGAAAACCGCCAGGGAGGTTAAAGGCCTACTTTCTTTTTCAGCAAAAAACCACATTCTTTTAGAACCCGTCTCCAACTTTTTTGATACTGTTTTAAACAGCTATTGGGAGAATATATATTTCCCCCCCCCCCCCCGTGGAATTTGCTGATGCAAACTTGGTTATTTGTGCAGTTTGTCTTTTGCCAATAACTCGGCGACTACGATTTTTGCATAATACGGCGTCAGTTCGCGAAGTGAATTTGCTGTGTTTTTGACCACACTGGCAATGTAGCCATCCTGCCGTGAATATTCAAGGTTCATTCAATATTTAACAGACCTTCTGTTAAACGCTTGTATATTGTTCAACAGGGTTCATCAAATTGGGTGTCCATGTGAGGGATCTGTCTAATCAGCCTTTTTCAAACTAAACTTATGCATTTGTTTGCAGACAAATGATTTTATTTTTCTCAGTTTATGAATTGATGAAAGTGCATATTTACTTTAAGCTCATCCAGCTGTGGGACGTTCTTTCCTGTTGCCTAAAACAAGTAGGTTTGAATGCAATCGTCTAGAAGGTAGGGAAAGGAACAGAACTGCATAAGTTTGACAGTTGAGCCTTCCAATGAAAGATGCCGAGCAGTGGGGGGGTGGTGGGGTGTAAGTCTATCAGCTGCCAGGTGCATGTTGAGCAAAGAAAGGAACCACTGGCGCAAGGGACAGCACTGATCTGATCCCAGACCCAAACGAGCACCTGCTAGATCGAACTGGAATGCTTTAGCCCATAATCATCCTGGGGATGCTTATGGTGAGACAATCTCAACCAACCATGGACTGTTGGTCATTTGCTTAATTAAATGCATAAGGGGTTAATGTTGCCATTAAACCATTTAATGTAACTGGGTGGACCTAAACTCTTCATGGTGACATAGCATGCCCCATGGCTCCTTGTCAACTTGTATGGCCCGCCTCCCATCCTAGCAGCCGATTTTTGAAGGGCGACTGTCTGAACTGACCCCCCCCCCCCCTACTTTCCCATGGGTGGGAGACTGGCATATACCTCTACCCTGTTTTTCATGTTATAGCCCCTGCTTGCCAGTCTTGGGACCCTGGCATGTCCACCACTTCTATCAGGTGATGGGGTATCCTGCTAAATGTGAGGAAATGGCATGTTCTTGCAACAACTATATATGGTGCAAAGTGGCTGCGCATGGTTGTGTGGACATATCCCACCCCCCCAACCACACACCTGACATCAATGGGGAGGGGGCACAGTGGGAATTTTCCTTATCAATAGCTCCCACCTGCTGCAAATGAGTGGGGAGCCAGGGGGAAACCATAGCATGTCCCCTCACCCAAAATAAAATATACAGTTGTGTTCAAAATTATTCAACCCCCACTGAAATTGAGTGTTTTTGGCCAGTTTGACATTGATTTTGATCATTCAGTCATCTTGCTTACAATTAAACCAAAGAGGCACATGTAGGTCAGACAAATATAATATAACATTTATAATGAAATAACCACAAATGTCTTTTCTGTGCTCACATCATTATTAGTTTTATTCAACCCCCAAGTGACATTCAATCTTAGTACGTAGTACAACATCCTTTTACAGTTATAACAGCTTTTAAACGTGAAGCATAGCTTGACACAAGTGTCTTGCAGCGATCTACGGGTATCTTCGCCCATTTGTCATGGGCAAAAGCCTCAAGTTCAGTCACATTCTTAGGCTTGCGCACTGCAACTGCTTTCTTTAAGTCAGGTGACTGCGATGGCCACTCCGAAATGTTCCAGCCTTTAATCTGCAACCATGCTCTAGTGGACTTGGAGGTATGCTTGGGATCATTGTCCTGTTGAAAGGTCCAACGTCTCCCAAGCCTCAGGTTTGTGACGGACTGCATCACATTGTCATCCAATATCTCCTGGTACTGAAGAGAATTCATGGTACCTTGCACACGCTGAAGCTTCCCTGTACCTGCAGAAGCAAAACAGCCCCAAAGCATGATTGACCCCCCCCCCCCCCGCCATGCTTCACAGTAGGCAAGGTGTTCTTTTCATAGGCCTTGTTGTTCCTCCAAACATAGCGTTGATCCATGGGCCCAAACAGTTCTAATTTTGTTTCATCAGTCCACAGAACACTATCCAAAAACTTCTGTGGTTTGTCCACATGACGTTTGGCATACTGCAGTCGACTCTTCTTATTCTTTGGAGACAGCAAGGGGGTGCGCCTGGGAGTTCTGGCATGGAGGCCTTCATTACGCAGTGTGCGCCGTATTGTCTGAGCTGAAACTTCAGTACCCACATCTGACACATCTTTTCTCCGTTCCTCAGCAGTCACACGGGGACTTTTCTCCACTCTACGCTTCAGGTAGCGCACAGCAGTCGAAGTCAGCATCTTCTTTCTGCCACGACCAGGTAGCGTTTCAACAGTGCCCTTTGCCTTGAATTTCCGAATGATGCTTCCTATGGTCTCTCTTGGTATGTTTAACATCCTTGCAATCTTCTTATAGCCATTGCCCTTCCTGTGAAGAGTAATCACCTCTTCTCTTGTCTTCCTGGACCATTCGCTTGACTTCACCATGTTTGTAACCACACCAGTAAATGTCTAGAAGGAGCTGAGTATCAGTCATTTTAAAGCTGCCTAATTGGTGCTTATTATGCTTTATTGCTGCTCCGTGACATCCACAGGTGTTTTCAATACCTGATTGAAAACACTTGAATGAACCTCTGTTCTTCAGAGTGGTAGTCTTTAAGGGGTTGAATAATTGTGTCAATGAAGAATTCACAAAAGAAACATTTACTACTGTATTACAAAACCAATTGATGTCATTTTAGTTGCATATGGTTCTTTAAAAAGTCCTTGTAGGATTTCATTCTGAATACAATTACAAATGTACACTAAATTCCCTAAAACCCTTTACAGCATTGGGGGTTGAAATAATTTTGAACACAACTGTATATCCAAAATTCTAGGACCAGTCCATTATCCGCCCATCCCTTCTGTCCCAGAACCACACCAGGAGGCCCACAGTCAGCTTCTGGTCTACCAGACTTGTGACACTGCAGAGAGATTCCACAGTAAAGTAAAGATTCAACACATACAACCAGTAAGACATGATCCTTTGTAAAAGCAGGAATAGAATAGCTTTGTTCCAGACTGACCTTAGTAAACATTCATTGTGCAAATTGTATTAACATCTGGGAGGGGGCCAGAACAATACCACTCTGCTGTCTGTGGATCTGTCTAGCACAGGGCTCAAAATTTCCACTCGCCTACTAGCATTTGGCGAGTGGAAATTAAGTGAAGGCGAGCGAAAATGCACCTGCAGGCAGCATGATAAATTATTTTGTTTTGCCTGTGCTGTGTATACCGATGGCAACTGTGGTTTATTTTTAGGCCCGGCCACCAGCTGGAGAATCCAAGATGGCGACCAACTGATCGACTGGCGGCCCCCTTTGATAACATCAGAGAGGGCGCGCCAGATGACTGCCAGCCACGTCCTAGTGGTTCTTATGGCCGCACCCTGCCTGCCTGTTACCACACAGCACCACGAGTCAACGATCCCTCGCTCTGCTCACACTAGGGTCTGATGTCTGGATATACAGTTGTGTTCAAAATTATTCAACCCCCAATGCTGTAAAGGGTTTTAGGGAATTTAGTGTACATTTGTAATTGTATTCAGAATGAAATCCTACAAGGACTTTTTAAAGAACCATATGCAACTAAAATGACATCAATTGGTTTTGTAATACAGTAGTAAATGTTTCTTTTGTGAATTCTTCATTGACACAATTATTCAACCCCTTAAAGACTACCACTCTGAAGAACAGAGGTTCATTCAAGTGTTTTCAATCAGGTATTGAAAACACCTGTGGATGTCACGGAGCAGCAATAAAGCATAATAAGCACCAATTAGGCAGCTTTAGAAGCAGCTGAGTATCAGTCATTTTAGACATTTACTGGTGTGGTTACAAACATGGTGAAGTCAAGAGAATGGTCCAGGAAGACAAGAGAAGAGGTGATTACTCTTCACAGGAAGGGCAATGGCTATAAGAAGATTGCAAAGATGTTAAACATACCAAGAGCGACCATAGGAAGCATCATTCGCAAATTCAAGGCAAAAGGCACGGTTGAAACGCTACCTGGTCGTGGCAGAAAGAAGATGCTGACTTCGACTGCTGTGCGCTACCTGAAGCGTAGAGTGGAGAAAAGTCCCCGTGTGGCTGCTGAGGAACGGAAAAAAGATTTGTCAGATGTGGGTACTGAAGTTTCAGCTCAGACAATACGGCGCACACTGCGTAATGAAGGCCTCCATGCCAGAACTCCCAGGCTGTCTCCAAAGAATAAGAAGAGTCGACTGCAGTATGCCAAAAGTCATGTGGACAAACCACAGAAGTTTTGGGATAGTGTTCTGTGGACTGATGATCCATGGGCCCAAACAGTTCTAATTTTGTTTCAACGCTATGTTTGGAGGAGGAAGAACAAAGGCCTATGAAGAAAAGAACACCTTGCCTACTGTGAAGCATGGCGGGGGGGTCAATCATGCTTTGGGGCTGTTTTGCTTCTGCAGGTACAGGGAAGCTTCAGCGTGTGCAAGGTACCATGAATTCCCTGCAGTACCAGGAGATATTGGATGACAATGTGATGCAGTCCGTCACAAACCTGAGGCTTGGGAGACGTTGGACCTTTCAAGTCCACTAGAACATGGTTGCAGATTAAAGGCTGGAACATTTTGGAGTGGCCATCGCAGTCACCAGTGTGCAAGCCTAAGAATGTGACTGAACTGGAGGCTTTTGCCCATGACGAATGGGCGAAGATACCCGTAGATCGCTGCAAGACGCTTGTGTCAAGCTATGCTTCACGTTTAAAAGCTGTTAGTACAACATCCTTTTACAGTTATAAGTACTAAGATTGAATGTCACTTGGGGGTTGAATAAAACTGAATGATGTGAGCACAGAAAAGACATTTGTGGTTATTTCATTATAAATGTTATGTTATATTTGTCTGACCTACACGTGCCTCTTTGATTTAATTGTAAGCAAGATGACTGATCAAAATCAATGTCAAGCTGGCCAAAACACTCAATTTCAGTGGGGGTTGAATAATTTTGATCACAACTGTACATGTTTCTTGAGTTTGATGTCTGGGTATTTAGGTATCTTGGATCTGATTATCCTTGTCATCACTTGTATAGCGCCAACAGTTTCCGCAGCACTTTACAGGATCTGATGTCTGTATACATGTATCTGGGGTCTGATGTCTGGGTATACGTCTATCTGGAGTGATTGTGGTGATGAAAAAAAATGCTCTAAATTTATTAAGTTGAGCACTTAATATTTTTTGCATCCCCATTGGTGTAAAGTACTTGTTAATATTGGTAATATTATTTATTTTTGTAACTTTATTCTGAATAAAACATTTAACAGTGTTCATTTCATAAGATAATTTAAGGGTGTGTGTTTAGGATCGGGTTTAGGTGGGGCAACTGGTGGTGAGTAAATCTTAAGGCCTGGCTAGTAGCTCGGAACTTGAAATTTTGAGCCCTGGTCTAGCACAATCCAAGGGGGAGGTTAAACTAATACCAACGAATAACTCGAAATGCAACACAGAAACAAGCTATAAAACAAGTCACATACAGCATTGCAATGTCCAAATGCTTTATGAACAGTCTCTGCTGTAATCACCTGTAGTCTGGGGGCACGAGGCTGGCACCTGCTCCTCTCCAAAGGGCACACAGTCTATGTAGTGTGGGCATTGCTGTGGATGCCCGAGACAGCCAGTCTGACATTTAGAATCCAAGTAATTGAAAAGGTGGCGGAGGCTTCCGTCATGTATATATCATATGGGTGAAGAATGGACAGTGGCATGTCTACCCCTTTCCAGATGCCCATTCTGTTAGCAGCTGTTGCTACCCAGTCTCTAACGCTCAACCCAATCAACAGTGGGATAGTAGTGGCGAGTAGTGTATTTGGTGATATGCCCCCCCTTCCATGCCATGTCACACAGTGGAATAGGGTATTCTGAGGGTTGTGCTTTCATTTTTGGGTATTTTATTTTTTTGAGTTGGTAGGCTAGCACTGTTCTGGTTTTCAGAATGTGTAACATGAAACGCATATCTAGTATAGCCACAACAGAAAAGTGCCGATTAAATCATTTACTCGTTTATGTACAGTATAATGATAATATCCAAGAAGCTGACGAACTGATTAGTACATTACCCTTGAGTACAAAGGAAGCATAAAACCCTAAACGGTTCTGGTACTGCAAAGATGAATGTGGAAGAATAAATGAAGTGCAGTTGTCTTTTCCAATTATGCAATCTAGGAAACCGCACAATACCCCCATAATTATTCTTCTAGATCAGTGGTTCTGATCTGGTCCTCAAGTACCCCGAACAGACCAGATCTGCCAGATATCTGGAGAACAAGGCCGTTTACATGTTTTTAGCTTTGTGATTGCAAGATTCAGTCTGCATTTCCTCACCGTAATCTTAAATATCTGGCCTTTATGGGGTACTTGAGGACCAAGGTTAAGAACCACTTCTCTGGATTTTTCATACAGTTAAGGCCCCTGCTCTAATCCAAGCTCTGTATTTAAGAACGGGTAAAAAAAAAAAAGCCCATAATATTGAGGTTCTGCACATAACCGCAAAAAAAAGCCACATAAATGAACACTCGCTCTAGATTGAGCCTGCAATGATATCCTGCCTCAGTAACTGCACAGTTCAGCATCGGCCTGACATCAAAATTGTCATACAGATTTATTCACAAAAGGGTGAAGTCAGAATTTACAGAAGTGAAAAATCTATATTAAAATAGCCAAACCAGGAAAATTCTCCCTTTTTATCTATCTTTCCAAATAGGCTATCTTGGTCAGTGGTTCCTGACTGCGGTCTTCAAGTACCCCTAACAGGCCAGGTTTTCCAGATATCTGAAGCACAGCACAGGTGATATGATTTGCTGCTCATTGATTGCAGGATTCAATCTGCATTTCCATAGGTGATCCTTAAAATCTGCCCTGTTAGGGGGTACTTTTGGACCACGCTTGGGAACCACTGCTCTAGATTGTTCTCTTGTGCCAATTCTCCTGATTTCACCCTTTAGTGAAATAGACCCTATAGCAATGATGGCAGACCTATGGCACGCGTGCCACAACTGGCACGCGGGGCCATCTGTGTCGGCACGCGAGCCGTAGACTTGCCTCGTAATATCCAGTCATGGTCTGCAGCTGCCCAGCCGATTTGCGGCGCCTAAAGCCTGAGATACACTTGAGTGTGAAGCACCGCATGTTGAGATGCGCTCAGTATGTCCAGGTTTTTCCACCTCCTCCACTCAGGTCGCGTCATGATGCGGCGCTGAGCGACGGGAGTTGGAAAAATCCAGCTTTTCCCCCCGGCGGAGGGGTGCGATGCGATGAGAGGAGGGCCAGGATCTGCAGCAGACAGAGCTTGGGCTGGGTCCTGTAGATCCCTCCCACCTACCATTGCATCACCCCACCGGGGGCGGAGCTCAGTGGTGTATTTAGGTTTTGAGCTGCCCTAGGTCTGATTAAACTCGTGCACCCCCCCCCCAATTTAAATTTGACACACTGAGCGTATCACAGAGCTGCACAGCAATAAAAGTTTAAAACCCACAGAAATGTGCATGAGCATATCACAGAGCTGCACAGCAATAAAACTCATGGTAAAGGCAGTGATTATAAACTACATAGCAATTATTATTTTTAATATTTACCGTCCGCCGTCAACAAGCTTGAGACCTGGGCAGTGTGACACCATCGCTCTCTATGGCATTGGTCTGGCTGCCAGTGGAACTGATGTGGCTGCTGGGCCTGGTCTTGCTGGCTCTGGTGTGGATGGGTCTGCTCCTGCTGGAACAGATCTGGCTGGCACTTGCAGGCTCCTTTTTCCCCCTCCTTATATTAATTTGGCCTCCCTCCTAATATTCATTTGTCCCCCCTTCTAATATTCATTTGGCCCCCCTCCTTATATTCATTTGGCCCCCTCATATTGACTTGGCCCTCTCCTTATATTCATTTTACCTCCTTCCTTATATTCATTTGGCCCCCCTCCTTATATTCATTTGCCCCCCTCATATTGACTTGGCCCCTCCTAATATTCATTTTGCCTCCCTCCTTATATTCATTTGGCCCCCTCATATTAATTTGGCCCCCTTCTTATATTAATCCCCCCTTTTCATTTTAACCCATTTCCCGCACCTTCTCATATTCATTACACCCTCTCCGGCCCACATCTCCTTTTACCTTCTTTCATGCTGGGAGCCAGCAGCCACAGGCCTTTATCCTCCGTGGCAGGTGGCTTAATGGACGAGTGTGGGAGGAAGTGATGTTTTATGATCACTTCCTCCCAGTGTTCTCACGTGACGGAGGGGCAGCCAGTTAGATGCTATGCATCTTAGATGGCAGCATCTCGCTGCCGATTATTTTGACAGCAATGGCTGCTCCCTTCCTCCGGGATCCAGAAACCAGCGGCCGCCGGGGGTGCGTCCCACGGAGTTGCTGGTCACTTAGCGGCGGGGCACCACCTTGTTGGCCTAGGCCTAGAGACACCACTGGCGGAGCTACAGAAGCCTCATAATGCCACTGACTCTAGTGAGCCTGTCAGTGACGATTTAATGGTCTGGTCTGCGAGTGGGCATGATCTGGTCTGAGGTCTATGTATCTGGGTATAATCCGGAAGGGACTGGGAGCAGGAGGACCGAATTCTGGTCTTGCCCTGACTCTTCCCTGATGCAGCTCTCGTGCTGGTGCCACGATTTACGTGGTAGGGCCCGAGCCTGTGACATCACGTCACGTGCAGCAGTCCCTCACTGCTGGGGCGCCGGAAAGAGCAGAAGACTGAGTGGAGGAGCAGAGTCAGTGTGAGCTGTGAGTGAGACAGGGCAGGGCGCACACCGCACTACAGCAGCACCCTGTCAGAACCAACAGCACCCTGTCAGAAACATCAGACCCAGCAGCACCCTTGCAGAACAAGCAGCACCGTCAGACCCATCAGCACCCTTCAGACCCAGCAGCAGCACTCTGTCAGAACCTGCACCAGCAGCACCCTTGTCAGACCCAGCTGCAGTACTCTTGTCAGTGCTACTGCTGGTTCTGACAAGAGTTCTACTGTTGCCGGTTCTTACACGAGTACTGCTGCTGCCGGTTCTTACACGAGTACTGCTGCTGCCGGTTCTGACAGTGCTGCTGACAGTGCTACTGCTGGTTCTGAGGAGTATTGCTGCTGGTTCTGCCACGAATACTGCTGCTGGATTTGACAGTGCTACTGCTGGTTCTGACAGAGAACAAGCAGCAGTAGCACTGTCAGAACCAGCAGTAGCACTGTGTCAGAACCTGCAGCAGTACTCTTGCAGGGTTGGCACTTTGAGACACATGAGTTTGTTCAGCGATCCATTTTGGGCACTAGGGCTCAAAAAGGTTTGCCATCCCTGCCCTAGTGTTCTCAACCCTCCTGTTTATAGTAACCAGCTTGCAAATATAGCCTTTACATTGTCCTAAATAGGTGGCTCTGAGAAAAACAATACAGCATTGTGCAACACAACCAGGAATGAAATTCACTTTGTAAATGAAATAATTTGTGCACTCACATTATCCAGAGCCTTAAATATACCAGACTCTATTCAAGTGAGTATGGTTCCCATTTCTGGGTGGCACTTCTCCCAGTCCTTTCATTAGTTGTTTTAGCAAGAGCATCCAGCTATCAAATGGAAATCGAGACAAACTCATCATTTATTCAAAATTAAAATGAATAAAAGCAAATGCCTGAAGGCTCCTGATGCACATTTCTCTGCTAGATACACGGCTTCCGCAAGTGAAACTTGAAAAAAGGTAACTGTTGGCTGAAACTGACCTTTGTATGTTCATCAAAAGACTACTTCTAAAACTTGAGTATATGGTCCGCTCTTTTGATTTGCTAATTAGGTGTTCTTATGGCTGTTTGTATTTTCAAGATGTCCAACCAGCAGGCAGTCCAGTAGGGGAAATAAAGGAAAAGCTACATCAAAGTCAAAGCATTTTGCATGTCAAGACTGCTCTGAGAGTTTTAAAAAGAAGCATGAAGAATGGTAATTCCCATTTAAAAAGAATTAGAGTCCTGGAAAAAAAATCTTAATTGACCTCTTTTGTTATGCGGAGTCGGAATGATTTACTGAAAACTTTAACTAACTGATATCAGGCCAGTTGTGGTCAACCTCCTCTTTCCCTAAATTGTCCTCCTCCAAAGATGGCCAGACTAGAAATACTAGTTGAGGATTTGTCCGTCTTCGATGTGGGGCATCAAGTGATCTGAATATGTACCTGTTGCAATTTTTGCCTCCAGATTCCACGCTGAAGGTTGCAAGTAAATCCAAAGGTGTTCCAGTATGTTCACTACAGTTACAAGTATTTGTAAAGCGAAAAAAAGTTTTGTAGTACTGCACAATGGATGAGACAGAACAACATATATAAATATAAGTTAAACATACAGAACAGTAAGAGAGAGGACCCAGCTTGAGAGTATACAATCTAGGAGGAGAGGGGTGACACACTAGGTGAGGGTAGGCTGGGTGGAGTAGAGGCAACATCACTGCTCTATAAACGTGGAGACCCAGGTTCAAATCCCAGCCAGTAAGTGTCCTTGGGCAAGACACTTAATGGTACATACTCGCCACCCAGGACATACTTGAAGAAGCATGTGGGCTGTGTGGGAAGATGGAGCAGGAAATGAACAGTGAGGGATTATGGAGTGAGCTGATGGGCTTCTCTAAAGACTGGAGAGATGGGGAGAGTAGTATCATCAGGGCCGGACTGGCCTACCGGGATACCGGGAGGAGACCCGGTAGGCTGCTGCAATCATTGGGGCAGTTTTTTAATGTCCCAAGATGCAGCATCATCAATTTGAGAAACCGCGGCCGGCCTGCGGGTTATGCACTGCCTGGACGGTGGCCGTCAGTGCCACGGCCATCTTGTGTTGTGTCTGAGTGACGTGGTGTTGTAATTCTCGGAGGCGGAGTGGATTTACCCTCTCTCTCTGACAGTCCTGTGATTGTCAGACAGCACTGAGGGAAACTCACTTCTAGACACTCTCTGCTCTCATCCCGGACTTCACCTCTATAGAAGAGACGAGGAAACTCCACATCATACTGGGAGAAGAGGAGCCGGCAGTGAAAATATCTGCCCAATACGTCACAGAATGTCACAGACTGAGAGGAACATGAGAGATCCCAGACTTATAAATCCCCAACACGGACTCGCCCCCATCCGACCTCACATTATCCCTTACCCCTGATAATGTCCATGGACTTGCCCATTCCCCCCCATATATGTCCCACTACCCCCCCTCCACCCCATTTGCTTTGGCAATGCTAAAATGTATTTGGTCCTGCCAATAAAGTTTATTTTGATTTGATTTGATTTGACAGCACACACTGGAGGCTGCCTGCTGCCGCCAGCCCCTCTGTGTGTGAGTTAGTGAGGAGGGGCCGGGCTGACAGCCACTGCAGCGTGCGTGCTTTCCAGCGAACACAAGGCTGGGAATGGCACTCACGCTGCATTGGCGCCGCCCACCTCACCTACGTAGAGATGCATTGCGCAGAACGGGTCACCTGTCTCGAGTCACTGGTGAGGCCAGCAGCCACTCGCTCAGTCAGCCAACTCCTCCGTCCTGTCCCGTTTCACGGCCGGGCTAGGACAGGAGGAGAGGACACAGTGCCACCGCCGGGTTCTGCAAGGAGGATTCCCTTCAGACTAGAGTGAGTACAATAGGTTCTCTCTCTGCACAGCACAAGTTAAGAAAACAGGTGTGAGTGTCCCTCTGTCTGGCACTAGTAGTAGCACTACCTGGTGGTCACTCACAGACTGGGGGGGTAATATGAAATAAATTGATATATACTGCTTGGGGGGTAATATGAAATTGATATATACTGCGTGGGGGGGGGTAATATAAAATAAATTGATATATACTGCGTGGGGAGTAATATGAAATAAATTGATATATACTGTGTGGGGGGTAATATGAAATTGATATATACTGCGTGGGGGGTAATATGAAATAAATTGATATATATACTGCGGGGGGGGGGGGGGATATGAGGCTGGTATGAAATTATTTCCAGGGCTGATTTTTTTGTCCCAGTCCAGCCCTCAGTATCATAGGTGATTGAGAATGGAAATTTCCAGAGACTAAGCAAGATATTTTTGTCCAGGAAATTTTAGGGTATTTGATAATGATGCCTAAATAAGATTCCCATTGGTGATCGGTCTAATCCAGGGCTCAGCAACCTTAGCCCGCTAGATGTTTTAAAACTACATTTCCCTTGAGGCTCTGCCAACCTAAAGAGCAGCTAAACATTATGGGAGGTGTAGCTCCAAAACATCTGGAGGACTAAGGTTGCTGTCAATTGGTCAAATCTAACAAATCCATTTGGCAAAATATATATTACAACAATAGTGCAACAATACACAAAGCTCTGTAGTCAAGAGCTGAAGTTATTAATTTTGATACTTATGATAACAAGTAAAATAGTAAATATAAGAATAAAAATCAGTGCAGCTACTACTGTGCAGGATGCATAGAAAACCCAGACAGCACCTTTTCAATAAAATTGTGGAAAGTTGAGAGATAAACCCTTGAAGCGCAATGTAGTGTATTATCCTCCCTGGCGGTAATTCTGAGTTTGGCTCGGAGGTTATTTATCAGTACCAAAAGCGGTAACCCCGAGCCACACTCGGGATTACACTGTAGTATAATTTACCTTGTCCCTGCGATCCCCCAATGTTCTCCTGCTGTGTCCTCCGGCCGATGCCAGAGATAAATGATATAAAGATAATGAAATAATCAGACCGCCAGGGACGTTAAACAATAATACATTTAGTGTGATTTAGGCTAGGTTTACTGAAGTGCCTACTGGCATCCGTCGCAGCATTGTGATGCTGCAACGGGGCCGGTCACTAGGGATGTGGGTTTCGGAATTTCAGAATTTTCACGAAATTTCCCGATTCATGCATTCGGATTCGGCCGATTTTCCGAAAATTTTCAGATCCGAACAAATTTCCGAACCGAAACGAAAACTTTTCGAATGGACTAGAAATGTGTAAAATCGAAAATCATTTTCGTTCCATTCGTGATTTCAGCTCCATTCCTGATTTCGGTTCCATTTCAGTAATTTCGGACAACGTATTTTTCGGTTATATCGCTGATTCTGTAATTTTGTATCATTCCCATCTCAATGTATCCTTCCTGGAAAACCAGAGAAATCTCAATGTATCCTTCCTGGAAAACCAGAGAAATCTCAATGTATCCTTCCTGGAAAACCAGAGAAATCTCAATGTATCCTTCCTGGAAAACCAGAGAAATCTCAATGTATCCATCCCGGGAAACCAGAGAAATCTCAATGTATCCTTCTTGTAAAACCAGAGAAATCGCAATGTATCCTTCTTGTAAAACCAGAGAAATCTCAATGTATCCTTCCTGGAAAACCAGAGAAATCTCAATGTATCCTTCCTGGAAAACCAGAGAAATCTCAATGTATCCTTCCTGGAAAACCAGAGAAATCTCAATGTATCCTTCCTGGAAAACCAGAGAAATCTCAATGTATCCTTCCTGGAAAACCAGAGAAATCTCAATGTATCCTTCTTGTAAAACATGAGAAATCTCAATGGCAGAATTATCGTATTGTAAGCGAGCTGGTTCCGGGGTGGCAGGTTTGAGCCCAATGTGCAATGAAGAGAAATAGAAAGACGTATATGAACAAAAGGGGTTTATTAAGAGTAAGGCATAAAAGGCAGTAAACAAATATGTAGCTGGGTAATAAGAAAGGAAAACACTGTAAAAATATTAATCAGCAATAAGATAAACTAAAAAGGCAAGATGAGAGAAAGGTAGACCAAAAGTAACAAAACTAAACTACACTAAACTATACTACTACATATAAAGAAAAAGAGTAGATTGAACTTAGAGCAGGGTTAAACCAGATATGGAGAGAGAAATAGGAGAAGGAAGAGAGAAGAAGATCTTTAGAAAAATAAATAAGAAAATAGAAACGGAAGAGTCTTTGAGGCAGAGGGCCCTGGGTATGCAGAGGTTCCTGGGTATGCAGGGGGTCCTGGGTATGCAGGGGGTCCTGGATCTGCAGAGGGGTCCTGGATCTGCAGAGGGGTCCTGGGTCTGCAGAGGGGTCCTGGGTCTGCAGGGGGGTCCTGGGTCTGCAGGGAGTCTGGGTCTGCAGGGAGTCCGGGTCTGCAGGGAGTCCTGGATCTACAGAGGGTCCTGGGCCTGTAGAGCAACAGATTCTGCGGGATGCAGGGCAGCAGGCTCTGAGGATTTGGATGTATGGTAGCAGGCTGAGGATTCTGCAGGATGCAGGGCAGCAGGATCAGAGGATACTTGCAAGATGTATGGTAGCAGGCTGAGGATTATGCAGGATGCAGGGCAGCAGGATTAGAGGATCCTTGCAGGAAGTAAGGCAGCCGGCTCTGAGGATTCTTGCAAGATGCAGGGCAGCAGGATCCTTGTAGCAGGAACTATAAACAGTATGGTGGGAACCAAGACAAAACAGGTTAGAGCAAGCAGAGATTGAAGGCAGCTCCTTCCTAGTGAGAGGTTCACTAGAACAATGCAGAAGCATTGTGCCTTGGGGTGGCCCTTTTTTATAGTGGAGAAATCATGATGCTTTGGCTAGCACCTGGTTGCTGGAACAACTTGGTTCAGTAGGAGAATCACTGTTAGTTATTCACTGAGACACTTTGCCTTTAGTTCTCTTATGGCGCCGGCGGCTAGGGACCTGACACGTATCGACAGAATTATCTTATCGACAGAAATATCGGATCCGAAAAACCATTAATTTATGTCAAAACGAATAGACACTTTGAAATGAGGAGAACAGACGTTCCGAAAAACACGAAAATTTCCGAAATCACGAAAAAAAAGTCGATACGAAAAACGAACCGAAACGGAAATCGGCCGAAACGAAAATTTACAAAATCCGAACGAACTGAACCGAACCAAAAAAAAAATCGGTGCACAAGTCTACCGGTCACACACTTGAGCGAGCGCACGAAATACGCACGCAACAAGCGTCCGCGCATAAAGCCTCCCTGTCAAACTGCTTCCTTCCACTCTGAAATGCACTCGTCTGACCCCAGCCTTATGCGACTCTGCTTACTCCTTCACTGCCGGGTGGACGTTAATGCCGGCGGGGTACAAGATTAGTGTGCTCCCTGGAGAGAAATGAAGTCTTTGAGATCAACTTACCATAACTGTACAAAAGACAAACTTTACTGCTACATTGCAACAGCTAAGAAATTGGAAAAATACAGGGAGCATTCTAGGTCAATCTTTGCTGTACAGGGATAAAATTCAGTTGGTTATAATTGCTGAAAATCCCTGTGTAGTGCATATACAAGGGGCTACTATAAATTCATACACAGGCATTATGCCATATACAGATATATTATTATATTTTATTGGTATTTTTTTTTAATTGCTGCATTGCTAATAATCTCTTTATGATCAATAGAAATCCCTATAAGCAGGAGATATGACCATTTTTATTATCCTTTATCACATTTACTGTTTTTGTCACAGGGGCCATTTCTGCCTGTATGCTAATTAGGGATGCACCAATACCATTTTTTCAGACCAAGTACAAGTACCGATTCTTTTTTTAAGGTACTCACCGATACGCTACTTTTATTTAATGTCATGTGACCACTTTCCAATAACTAATTTAGGATTTTGATGAAAGCCTCTCTAATTTATGTTAATATTGAAATGTATGGCCAGTCACCTCATTTACCCACTTCACAGGCCTGCACACACCCTGTCCACACAGACACCAGACCTCGGATACAAACACACACCAGATATACAGACAAATATACACACACACACCAGACCTCAGAAACTAACAGCATTCTGCCAGGCCCTTCCGGCTGGCTGCGCTCCAACGAGCTGCTGCCGGCATGTGAAGGTTATAATGTGGCTCCCCTGGGTCTGTGCCCTCAAGATCTTTCAGAGGTTCCAAGAACTCGAAAACTCTACAAGATCTCACAAAAGCGTGACTGGAGCTGCATTACAACCCTCACATGCTGGCAGCCACTTGCTGGAGCGTGGCCAGCTGGAGAGGCCTGGCAGAATGCTGTTAGAGCATTCTGCCAGCCGCCCCAGCCCCTCAGATACCGTCCGGCAAGCCAGCACAGTGCTGGCTTCTGGTATCGGTATAAGTATCCGGGGCATTGCATTAGTACAAGTACCTCTAATAATGCAAACCCCCTGTGAAATTGTACAAGATAAGGGATGCCTTTTAAAATTTAGAAGCTGTCTTCCCATCAATATTCTGTAAAGGATATACAAATAAATAAAAAAATTAACAATTTTATAATAATAATAATAAAATTGCCATTTTACCCTGTACTTCTTCAAGTGTTAAATTCACATCCCATATTTCAAATAAATGTTATAATAATTTTTTTCCAACAAAAAGCGCTTCAATATCATGTTACGATGACCCTCACTGATGTACAATATTGCCTTAAAATCTTATTTCTCCTGCAATAGATTGAAATTGAATGCCTTTTCATTTATGCTTTTTTAGCTCTGATTCATCAGGATCTGAAGACATACATGGAAGTAAATTGAAGTAGGTATCAATGTGCTGCTGCTAAATGGCCACTTTTCTATATTCTATATATATATAGTAACATTTAAATCTAGCAGTGCTATGGAAAAGCACTTAATGGAAATGGGTTTAGACACACAGTCTAATAAAATGTATGTTTTGAATTGCTCGCCAAGTCCTACGTTACCCAAGTGCAGGGAGGTTCTAAGTTAATTTAACTGCATTCAAAGGAGCTTAGTCTCTGCTGGAGGTAATAAAGTTAAAGGCGAGTCTAAATAGACATCAGATTAATCCACATACTAAAACTCTGTGCTGTAGATCACTGTGGTCACTGTGGTTGAAGAGAATCAAAGGGATTATCATACTTATAGAAAGGAGACTCACACTCAGTCAGGCATGTATCACATAAAGTCTGAGATGGTTAAAGAGGCACTGTGACCACTCCATATGATCTGAGTGATCACAGTGACTTGTGTGCCCTCACTCCTCTGTTCCCCCTCTGAAGGGAGGCTTTGGAGGTCTGATTCCGCTTGATTACTGGTGATCGAGAAGTCTGACCTTGATGGACTTTCTCGATGCCTAAAATTCTTTAAATGTCCTGAGAATGGAATGTTGATTCTGCTGGATAACTGCAAAGCAACTGCCTCTTTATCCATTATATGTTTTTTACATCTTCATAGTAAAGGAGAAAGGATGGTGTTATGGACTAGGTACTCAAAGTGGGTATCTTTTCAGCAGGCTCCCTTGGGCAGAATCACCTTCCCACTTTCTCTATGTAGGGACTACGAATTCGTACCAAAACAGGGCTCCCGCTCCTCCTCCATTGAGGTTACGTCCGAACCTCTCATGCCCCATGGCTGCATCCATCCTGACCCCCCCCCCCCGGTAGTACACTCCCTGTACTGTTCCTGCCCTGTAACCTGAATCCAGCACATCCAGCAATGTAAGAGTTAAAGCACCAATACACGTGACTCACAGAATAAAGGGCTCTGCCCCACGCCAACACATTGCTGGTTCATTACAGCTCATGCTTCCAAAGAGACCACTACTGCTTTGTGTTGCTGTTCTGATACCTGTTCCTGATTCCCCAATTCTGGTTCCTGCAACCACTCCCAACATCCTTCTGCAATCAACCTGGTTAGTCACCATCTCCATCCACCCTCCTCTACCCATTTCTACCTGTTTACCTCTGCAGATCATTGCACGCTGGGCCCATATTCCCCTCTCCCCCGGTGCCACCCTGGTACCATCCCCACAACCCTGACAGAACCCAGATATCCCCAAGGCCAACCACCTGCCCAAAAAGCGCCCCGATCAGACATACTGTATAGCCTTCCACCAGCAACTGTTTAAAGAGTTGGCCATCTTGCATCTGACTCCCGATCCACTCCAGAATTCCAGGAGTTCTGTAGATCTGCACTGATTAGGTACACAAGGAACTTGCAGTTGATAACTTTCCTTTTGTTTGATCTGGGCCAGTGGTTATGAAATTCAAGAACATGCAACTCCATAATCAAAACGTTTGTGAGGTGAGACAACTCACACCCTTTGAAACCTTCTGTAAGCTGGCCCTGCCGCTCTCTAGGAGTATCTCTACACTCTACGCCCTTCTTCAGAAAACAGACGCCTCCCTCACTTTCTTTTGTGGCCGGTGGGAAAATCTGCTGGAGCTTGAATTCACCCCCGAGGTGTGGTCTAAGACGATTAACCTTACACTCTACACAAGCGTTCAATATGATTGAGACTTCCTACAAACTATTGACATTCTGGTACTATACCCCACACCAGACGTCGCATTTATCACTCTCCTGCGACTCGGTTTGTTGGCGGTGCGGGGTGGAAACTGGCACGTACCTTTATGTTTGGTGGTCATGCGCAGATATCTTGTCTTTCTGGCATTTGGTGGAGGAGATTGTTGTTGAGGTCTCGGGCCTGACCCTTCCCTTCTCGCCAGAGGAATATCTTCTCCTCCACTTGCCGGGCGTTCAACGAGCTTTGCGCAACTCAGTGGCTCTTCACATGATACTGGCTACTCGCGTCTCATCCCGGCCCACTGGCAGTCACAGGCTACGCCTTCTTTTGTGGAATGGGTTGACGCAATTGAATCTCTGAGAACTGTAGATAATTTGGTGGTTTAACAAGGGGAGAGGAACCCGGAACACCTCCTCAAATGGTTTTATTGGGACGGGTTTCGCGCCTCTGCTTTTTGACAGCGTGTAGAGCCTCGTGTGGTGGCTGATTAAAACTGTTGATGATTTGCTACAGGGATAGTGTTTCGGTCTGACCCAGACTCCTTTCCACCACTTTGGTGGATTACCTGCGCCTGTACCGCTGGGCGTATCCTGATGTGGGTCCTGACTTCTCCTCGCGCGTTCTGGCACTGAGGTTTGGCTTCTCTGCAGTTCCCTTCTCACCTCTCCCTCCTCTCTGGTCTTATGATGCTTTCTTTTGAATTTAGTTTTCCTCTCACCCATTTACTACCCCCCTCTCCCTCTTCTTTTTGACTCCCCTCATAGGAAGGCTTTGGATACATCAAATCACTAAAATACTTATTTGAAGGCAGAACCAACAGTCTGTAAATGTCAACGTTCACTGTACTTGCAACAACTAAGAACATCAGCGGTTAGTGAATTACCCTTATAATTATAGTTACATTGGCAAGAAAAAGTATGTGAACCCTTTGGGATTACGTGGAGCTTTGCATGAATTGGTCATAAAATGTGCTCTGATCTTCATCTAAGTCACAACAGTTTGAAAAACACAGTCTGCTTAAAATAATACAACACAAACATTATATGTTTTCACGTGTTTATTGAACATAACATGTAAACATTCACAGTGCAGGGTGGAAAAAGTATGTGAACCCCTAGCCTAATGACTTCTCCAAGAGCTAATTGGAGCCAGGAGTGAGTCAACCTTGAGCCCAATCAGTGTGATATTATTGGATGTATTGCTGAAAGCTGTCCTGCACTTTAAAAACACACACCAGTTTTGGGTTTACTGGTTTCAAGAAGCACTGCCTGATGTGAACCATGCCTCGCAGAAAAGAGCTCTCAGAAGACCTACGATCAAGAATTGTTGACTTGCATGAAGCTGGAAAGGGTTACAAAAGTATCTCCAAAAGCCTTGATGTTCATGTGTCCACGGTAAGACAGACTGTCTACAAATGGAGAAAGTTTAGCACTGTTGCTGCTCTCCTTTGGCGTGGTCGTCCTGTAAAGATGACTGCAAGAGCACAGCGCAGAATGCTTAGTGAGGTAAAGAAGAATCCTAGAGTGTCAGCTAAAGACTTACAGAAATCTCTGGCACATGCTAACATTTTTGTTGACACATCTACAATAAGGAAAACATTAAACAAGAATGGAGTACATGGGAGGACACCACGGAGGAAGCCATTGCTGTCCAAAAAGAATATTGCAGCACGTTTGAAGTTTGCAAAAGAGCACCTGGATGTTCCACAGCCCTGCTGGCAAAATATTCTGTGGACAGATGAAACCAAAATTGAGTTGTTTGGAAAAAACACACAACACTATGTGAGGAGAAAAAAAGGCACAGCACACCAACATCAAAACCTCATCCACACTGTAAAACATGGCAGAGGGAGCATCATGGTTTGGGGCTGCTTTGCTGCCTCAGGGCCTGGACAGATTGTTGTCATTGATGGAAAAATGAATTCCAGAGTTTATCAAGACATTTGGCAGGAAAACGTAAGACCATCTGTCCGCCAACTGAAGCTCCGCAGAGGATGGGTGATGCAACAGGACAATGACCCAAAGCATACAAGTAATTCAACAAAAGAATGGCTTCAACAAAACAAAATACACCTTCTGGAGTGGCCCAGTCAGAGTCCTGACCTCAACCCGATTGAAATGCTGTGGCATGACCCTAAGAGAGCAATTCACACCAGACATCCCAAGAATATTGCTCCACTGAAACAGTTTTGTGAAGAGGAGTGGTCCAAAATTACTCCAGATCGTTGTGCAGGTCTGATCTGCAACTACAGGAAACGTTTGGTTGAGGTTATTGCTGCCAAAGGAGGGTCAACCAGTTATTAAGTCCAAAGGTTCACATACTTTTTCCACCCTGCACTGTGAATGTTTACATGTTCTGTTCAATAAAAACATGAAAACATATAATGTTTGTGTTGTATTATTTTAAGCAGACTGTGTTTTTCAAATTGTTGTGACTTAGATGAAGATCAGAGCACATTTTATGACCAATTCATACAAAACTCCACGTAATCCCAAAGGGTTCACATACTTTTTCTTGCCAATGTAACTATAATTATAAGGGTAATTCACTAACCGCTGATGTTCTTAGTTGTTGCAAGTACAGTGAACGTTGGCTATCCAGAGAAGGAAAATTCAACAGTAGGCAAAGTTACATCAAACAACACTGAGCAATGGTATCACCGTTATTCACCTGTAAAATGGCTGCATTACAGCTATTAACTATTCAGTGTTGTTCTATGTTTTGACATTGGTGATTTTATACTGGAAATCTCCATTGAACTATGATAGGAACAATACTGTAAACAGTTACAAGTGGGGTCAAGAGAAGAGACTCTCCCTGTCTCTCCAGTCCTTCAATAAGTCTCTGACAACACATTAGTTTAGAGCAGAGATCTCAAACTCTGGCCGCCCAGATGTTTCTGAACTATACCTACCATCACTCTCTGGCCAATTATTGCATTCAAAGAATTCTGGGATTTGTAGGCAATAAACATCTGTGGGGTCAGAGTTTGAGGTCCCTGGTTAAGAGAATCGGCTCACTCCATAATCCCCCACTGTTAATATCTTTCACCATCTTCCCACCCAGCCTATATGTACCCGCTGCTTCTTGTACTCTATTTACCCTCACCTAGTGTGTCACCCCTCTCCTCTTAGATTGTAAGCTCTCAAGCAGGGTCCTCCCTCCTACCTTTCTGGGTGTTTAACTTGTATGGATATTTGTTATTCTGTCTCACCCATTGCACAGCGCTACGGAACTTGCTAGCGCTTTATAAATACTTGCAGCTGTAACAGTTCCTCCTCTCTATTTCAGCAGGGGAAACAAAATTCTGATTGGTCCCACACACTATAAACATTTTATTTAGATGTTTAGTCATATGTTTCTATGTTGTAAAAATAAATATTAATAAAACACTGCCTATATATATATAAACACATTAATATCAAATTTGAGTGTGGGTGGTGTGTTGATATGTGACTTGGTTAATTGACTGGCAGAAATCTTAGAGTTCCCACACTTATTTGTTTTAGGACGTGACCTCTGAGTTAACCCCTTCACTGCTGTGGCATTTCTCCACTGTGTGCTGAGCTAATTTTTACCGCTTTCGCTCATCATGTTTAACCACGATTTGATGCCACATTTTATTAAATGAACCAGACATATTATATAGCGTTCTTTCCGGCAGATTCATAATATATCATTTTTATATGTATACGTCATGTCCTGCCTGTATCTTAAAAAATGCAATAAAATTAGAATTTTTAATCATCTGCAGCATGTAAAGTGTTTTTTTTTCACATTTTAACACATGAGCGTTTGCGGTTATATTTTCTATGGGGTGTGCTTGTACAAACATTTGAAATGGGGACTTGTTACATTTTTTGGGGGGAATTATGTTATTTTTAGCAAACGCACCCATAGAAAAAAATCATTAGTGCAGCATCATTGTTCACATTATAATTGAAATGTGAACAATATTGCTGCATTAATAAAAAATAACACACCAAAAAAAACATGTTTTTTTAAATTTTTTTTTTACTTTGAACATGATCAGGTTGGGTATCATTCGAAAGGCCATGCTCAGGCCTTTCAAATGACACCCTCTATGACCCCCTAGCTGCCACGGTTCTGGAGATATCGGGGTTCAAATGAACCCATATCTCCACCAGGGGATTTCCTTGGGAAATCCCCTGGCAACTAGGGGTTCCCCGGCTATCTGACATCATCACGCTATGCGCGATGATGTCGGGCATCGAAGTGGGAACCCAGGGGTGGAGCCGTCATCCAAGATGGCGGACCCCACCGGAGCTAGGCCGCAATTTGGCGCCTCACGCCGCTGAAGTGCGACCCGGTGCCTGAGGGGTTAAAGCCAGGCACCGCTTAAAAGGGGGGACTCTCCCCTTTTAGGCGGTGCCTGGCTTGTGGCGCTGCTCCTTCCCGATCGGGAGGGAGAGGGATCCGATTGGATCCACCCTCCCTTCCAGGCGATCTCCCGGCATTGCCGGGTGGTCGCCTGGAAATGACGTCATCACGCATGGCACGATGATGTCATTGACGTCGGGAGGGGCTTAACTTCAGTCTGAGGACGCTGAAGCCAGACCGCTGCAGGACCCCGGACAGAGAGGTGAGTATTTCCCCTGGGGCTTCCGCAAGCGGATGACGAGTGGGGCACATCCTCCGCATATAGGGGTAGTCAATGAGGACGTGCCCCACACGTCATCCACAGCGAAGGGGTTAAAACAACACTAGACTACTTCACAGGGCTGCCATCAGATTTTTAGGGCCCTTCCCTTAGCTGCCCATTTCAGTAAACTAAAAATAAAACATTTTGCCTCCTCTTGTGCTTACCTTCTTTTACATGGATTGGGCTAAATCCCTGGTGACCCTACAAGGGGATGAAAAGGTGTTCCTATGTGGGAGAACTCTACCTGGTCCAGACTAATACTAACCACTCCCTCGGTGATAAGCTAGAATGCTCTTACCAGCCCCAGATGCCGCTGACCACCAGGAACTTTGTTGGTATATTGGTGGGCCAGTCCTGGGTGGCATGTAGGGACCCTTACAGCCATCACACTTAGGCAACCTACATAGGGTTTGGCAAGTGCAAGGCCACTAGAGGCACTGGGTCTCAGCTGTCACCCCCATAAGACAGCGCAGCAAATTCCACTGGAACACCAGTGAAATCAACGCTGGACATCTTCAGCAGAAACTTGGGACAAGAACAGTCAAAATACGGTAAAGTACAGTGGCAGCTCCGCAAGTAGTGAATTCACAGTGCTTCATCCACCATAGGTCACTAAAGTAAAAAATACAATTATTTCAATGAAAGACAGGTGATTAGTGAATCACATCCAACAATAAACTTTAAAGATGCATATCAACATTATTCTTCATTTTGTTGTACTTTCAGGAAGCCACAATCATTACAGACCTTTACATAACCCTATAAGCAGTGTACATTTGTTTCATATTGTAGATCTTAATTTTAATGATGTTTTTATTGAAGAACAAAATATATATTTCTGTTTGTAATGCAATGTTTCAGATATAGTCTGATAAATGCTAATATGTGAGCTCACATAACATCTTAAAAAAAAAAAAAAAAAAGAGAGAGAGAGAACCGTTATCTACTTTGTGAGAAAGAACAGGCCTGGGGTTTTTATGAGGGCTGTGCATTTTTTATGGACAATCAAGCTGTGTATGATACACATAGGTGATATAGACTACAGTACCACAGCATAGCTGCTGAGCTCTCCAAGCTGAGACAACAATGCTGCTTCCCACGGCTTACATAGTAATTCTATTAAGCGTATTTCCTGCGGGAGCAGGTCTAACATTCATATAAACCTGCGTTATATCTTTTTGTATAAAACATAACAAGAAAAAAAGTTGTCATTTGCGCTCACTCCTGTGGCTCCATGTGAAACAAAATGCAATCAGAGGTTTTAGTTTACTTGAATGCCAACCAAAGTGCAAGCCCACCTGCCACGACACGTCACCCCCGGCCAGGCGAGTACCTAACGAAACCAAGCTGCTTTATAAGCAACCTCATATGTTCATGCTGCTTTTCTGTCATGAGAGAAACTGGTGGGTTTTCATTTATACCCTCACCAGAAACAATTCCACTTTGGGATAAAAAGAAAACCATGGAAAAGGGACAGCAGCAAAAAATGACCTGGCTGAAAATACAACAAATATACATATGCACAGAAAGCCAGTAAGGATTGGCTGAGTTCAGCCATGCTAGATAGCTGCCATCTATTTACACAGGCTATGCATGTATTGAAAGACACTGCCCAACAACACCGTCAGTATAAAAACAATAAAATAAGAGTAGTGTTAAAATGACCTTTGTGTAAGAGACATCGCAGATGGATGCGCTCCAGCATTGCCTTATCATGACACAAATGAGATAAGGTGCAATGTAACAAGGATGGATCTAGCTCTGCATTTATTTCTCCTTTATCTGCTTGAAATGACATTGCACATCAATGCCCAGTTAACCCTTCATGGCATAACTATGGCAAAATGTCAACGATATCTTTGCTCAAATATGCATGCTATGCTCCATGTAACACAAGTCTCATATAACTGACAATATGATATATTGACAAGAGGTCGTCTTAAAGGCAGTGTTGTTGGACGTATTGGCACACACATGCTTCACATTACAGAGCTCAGCGTAATAGCAGCCTTAGACAGACAGATGTAGTACTCCTTTGCCAGAGGAGTAAAAACTATAAATGCACAAGTCGTAATTATCAAACTAATTTTGGAATCACACAATACTCATTGAAACTTTAGACACGTACTATGCGTTACTTGACATCATTCTCTAATTTGTCCCTTTATATTAAATCCATTTTTTTGATTAAAACTTTATTTATAGATTCAGGACAACAGTACAAAAGCACAGTGTATAAAACAAAAGTATTGAATTAGTACAACGGACACACCCCACTTCTGAGATAAACAAGCACACGAGGGGACCTTACAAGTAGTGGTGGTATGCATAAAACCTGCATACTCAACAAGAGTCACTTCCCAAAAATTGTGAGAGACCTGAAGGAATTTGGTTGCAAGGTAGCGGAGGAGGGCCTGACAGGGACTGCTTTAACACTTTCACTGCTGAGCCATTTCACCCCTGTGTTGAGATCATTTTGATTGTTTTGTGCTCATCATGTTTAAACGTGATTTGAAGTCATGTTTTATTGTAGGACCCAGACATATTACATATCCTTCAGCAGACTCGGCAGATTCATAATATATCATTATTATATGTATATGTCATGTCCTGTCAGAATGCTATAACAAAAAATGAGAATTTCTATTCCGATTTTAATCATTTACAGCCTGTAAAATTATTTTTTTCACATTTTATCATCCTAGCCTGTGTAGTTATCAGGGCCGGCCCAAGACATTGTGCTGCCTGGAGCAAAGGATGAAATGCTGCCCCCCAAAAAACAAACAACAAAAAAACACGCAGTGTGTATGAGCATATCACAGTGCGCCACACTGAATCTGACATGCCCAGCTGCGCGCAGATGTGACATGCCCAGCAGAGCCCAGAATTGACATGCCCAGCAGAGCCCAGATGTGACATACCCAGCAGAGCCCAGATGTGACATACCCAGCAGAGCCCAGATGTGGCATGCCCAGCAGAGCCCAGAATTGACATGCCCAGCAGAGCCCAGATGTGACATGCCCAGCAGAGCCCAGAATTGACATGCCCAGCAGAGTCCAGATGTGACATACCCAGCAGAGCCCAGAATGTGGCATGCCCAGCAGAGCCCAGATGTGACATGCCCAGCAGAGCCCAGAATTGACATTCCCAGCAGAGCCCAGAATTGACATGCCCAGCAGAGCCCAGAATTGACATGACCAGCAGAGTCCAGATGTGACATACCCAGCAGAGCCCAGAATGTGACATGCTCAGCAGGGCCCAGAATTGACGTACCCAGCAGAGCCCAGATGTGACATACCCAGAGCCCAGATGTGACATGCCCAGCAGAGCCCAGATGGGACATACCCACCAGAGCCCAGATGTGACATGCCCAGCAGAGCCCAGATGGGACATACCCAGCAGAGCCCAGATGTGACATTCACACCAGAGCCCAGAATTGACATGCCCAGCAGAGCCCAGATGTGAGCACATCACAGTGCGCCACACTGAATCTGACATACCCAGCAGAGCCCAGAATGTGACATACCCAGCAGAGCCCAGATGTGACATGCCAGCAGAGCCCAGAATTGACATGCCCAGCAGAGCCCAGATGTGACATGCCCAGAATTGACATGCCCAGCAGAGCCCAGATGTGACATGCCCAGAATTGACATTCCCAGCAGAGCTCAGATGTGACATGCCCAGCAGAGCCCAGAATTGACATGCCCAGCAGAGTCCAGATGTGCCATACCCAGCAAAGCCCAGAATGTGGCATGCCCAGCAGAGCCCAGATGTGACATGCCCAGCAGAGCCCAGAATTGACATGCCCAGCAGAGTCCAGATGTGACATACCCAGCAGAGCCCAGAATGTGGCATGCCCAGCAGAGCCCAGATGTGACATGCCCAGCAGAGCCCAGAATTGACATTCCCAGCAGAGCCCAGAATTGACATGCCCAGCAGAGCCCAGATGTGACATACCCAGCAGAGCCCAGAATGTGACATGCTCAGCAGGGCCCAGAATTGACGTACCCAGCAGAGCCCAGATGTGACATACCCAGAGCCCAGATGTGACATGCCCAGCAGAGCCCAGATGGGACATACCCAGCAGAGCCCAGATGTGACATGCCCAGCAGAGCCCAGATGGGACATACCCAGCAGAGCCCAGATGTGACATTCACACCAGAGCCCAGAATTGACATGCCCAGCAGAGCCCAGATGTGAGCACATCACAGTGCGCCACACTGAATCTGACATACCCAGCAGAGCCCAGAATGTGACATGCCCAGCAGAGCCCAGATGTGACATGCCAGCAGAGCCCAGAATTGACATGCCCAGCAGAGCCCAGAATTGACATGCCCAGCAGAGCCCAGAATGTGACATGCCCAGCAGAGCCCAGATGTGACATGCCCAGCAGAGCTCAGATGTGACATATCCAGCAGAGCCCAGATGTGACATGCCCAGATTGACATGCCCAGCAGAGCCCAGATGTGACATGCCCAGAATTGACATTCCCAGCAGAGCTCAGATGTGACATGCCCAGCAGAGCCCAGAATTGACATGCCCAGTAGAGTCCAGATGTGCCATACCCAGCAAAGCCCAGAATGTGGCATGCCCAGCAAAGCCCAGAATTGACATTCCCAGCAGAGCCCATATGTGACATGCCCAGCAGAGCCCAGAATTGACATGCCCAGCAGAGTCCAGATGTGACATACCCAGCAGAGCCTAGAATGTGACATGCCCAGCAGAGCCCAGATGTGACATGCCCAGCAGAGCCCAGAATTGACATTCCCAGCAGAGCCGTCGTGACATGCCCAGCAGAGCCCAGAATTGACATGCCCAGCAGAGTCCAGATGTGACATACCCAGCAGAGCCCAGATGTGACATGCCCAGCAGAGCCCAGATGGGACATGCCCAGCAGAGCCCAGATGGGACATACCAAGCAGAGCCCAGATGTGACATGCCCAGCAGAGCCCAGATGGGACATTCACACCAGAGCCCAGAATTGACATGCCCAGCAGAGCCCAGATGTGAGCACATCACAGTGATCCACACTGAATCTGACATACCCAGCAGAGCTCAGATGTGACATGCCCAGCAGAGCCCAGAATTGACATGCCCAGCAGAGCCCAGATGTGACATGCCCAGCAGAGCCCAGAATTGACATGCCCAGCAGAGCCCAGAATGTGACATGGCAAGCAGAGCCCAGAATTGACATGCCCAGCAGAGCCCAGATGTGACATGCCCAGCAGAGCCCAGAATTGACATGCCCAGCAGAGCCCAGAATGTGACATGCCCAGCAGAGCCCAGAATTGACATGCCCAGCAGAGCCCAGAATGTGACATGCCCAGCAGAGCCCAGAATTGACATACCCAGCAGAGCCCAGATGTGACATGCCCAGCAGAGATCAGATGTGACATATCCAGCAGAGCCCAGATGTGACATTCCCAGCAGAGCCCAGAATTGACATACCCAGCAGAGCCCAGATGTGACATGCCCAGCAGAGCCCAGATGTGACATACCCAGCAGAGCCCAGATGTGACATGCCCAGATGTGACATGCCCAGCAGAGCCCAGAATTGACATGAGCAGAGCCCAGATGTGACATGCCCAGCAGAGCCCAGAATTGACATGCCCAGCAGAGCCCAGAATGTGACATGCCCAGCAGAGCCCAGAATTGACATGCCCAGCAGAGCCCAGAATGTGACATGCCCAGCAGAGCCCAGAATTGACATACCCAGCAGAGCCCAGATGTGACATGCCCAGCAGAGCTCAGATGTGACATATCCAGCAGAGCCCAGATGTGACATGCCCAGATGTGACATTCCCAGCAGAGCCCAGAATTGACATACCCAGCAGAGCCCAGATGTGACATGCCCAGCAGAGCTCAGATGTGACATATCCAGCAGAGCCCAGATGTGACATGCCCAGATGTGACATTCCCAGCAGAGCCCAGAATTGACATGAGCAGAGCCCAGATGTGACATGCCCAGAATTGACATTCCCAGCAGAGTCCAGATGTGACATACCCAGCAAAGCCCAGAATGTGGCATGCCCAGCAGAGCCCAGAATTGAAATGCCCAGCAGAGCCCAGATGTGACATGCCCAGCAGAGCCCAGAATTGACATTCCCAGCAGAGCCCAGATGTGACATGCCCAGCAGAGCCCAGAATTGACATGCCCAGCAGAGTCCAGATGTGACATACCCAGCAGAGCCCAGAATGTGACATGCCCAGCAGAGCCCAGAATTGACATACCCAGCAGAGCCCAGATGTGACATACCAAGCAGAGCCCAGATGTGGCATACCCAGAGCCCAGATGTGACATGCCCAGATGTGACATTCCCAGCAGAGCCCAGAATTGACATGCCCAGCAGAGCCCAGATGTGATCATATCACAGTGCGCCACACTGAATCTGACATACCCAGCAGAGCCCAGAATTGACATGCCCAGCAGAGTCCGGAGGTGACATACCCAGCAGAGCCCAGATGTGACATGCCCAGCAGAGCCCAGATGGGACATGCCCAGCAGAGCCCAGATGGGACATACCAAGCAGAGCCCAGATGTGACATGCCCAGCAGAGCCCAGATGGGACATTCACACCAGAGCCCAGAATTGACATGCCCAGCAGAGCCCAGATGTGAGCACATCACAGTGCTCCACACTGAATCTGACATACCCAGCAGAGCCCAGATGTGACATGCCCAGCAGAGCCCAGATGTGACATGCCCAGCAGAGCCCAGAATTGACATGCCCAGCAGAGCCCAGAATTGACATGCCCAGCAGAGCCCAGAATGTGACATGCCCAGCAGAGCCCAGAATTGACATACCCAGCAGAGCCCAGATGTGACATGCCCAGATGTGACATTCCCAGCAGAGCCCAGAATTGACATACCCAGCAGAGCCCAGATGTGACATGCCCAGCAGAACTCAGATGTGACATATCCAGCAGAGCCCAGATGTGACATGCCCAGATGTGACATTCCCAGCAGAGCCCAGAATTGACATGAGCAGAGCCCAGATGTGACATGCCCAGAATTGACATTCCCAGCAGAGTCCAGATGTGACATACCCAGCAAAGCCCAGAATGTGGCATGCCCAGCAGAGCCCAGAATTGAAATGCCCAGCAGAGCCCAGATGTGACATGCCCAGCAGAGCCCAGAATTGACATTCCCAGCAGAGCCCAGATGTGACATGCCCAGCAGAGTCCAGATGTGACATACCCAGCAGAGCCCAGAATGTGACATGCCCAGCAGAGCCCAGAATTGACATACCCAGCAGAGCCCAGATGTGGCATACCCAGAGCCCAAATGTGACATGCCCAGCAGAGCCCAGAATTGACATGCCCAGCAGAGCCCAGATGTGATCATATCACAGTGCGCCACACTGAATCTGACATACCCAGCAGAGCCCAGAATTGACATGCCCACCAGAGTCCGGAGGTGACATGCCAAGCAGAGCCCAGATGTGACATTCCCAGCAGAGCCCAGATGTGACATGCCTACAGAGCCCAGAATTGTAATGCCCAGCAGAGCCCAGATGTGACATGTCCAGCAGAGCCCAGATGTGACATATCCAGCAGAGCCCAGATGTGACATGCCCAGATGTGACATTCCCAGCAGAGCCCAGAATTCACATGCCCAGCAGAGCCCAGATGTGACATACCCAGCAGAGCCAAGAATTGACATGCCCAGCAGAGTCCAGATGTGACATGCCCAGCAGAGTCCAGATGTGACATTCCTAGCAGAGTCCAGATGTGACATTCCTAGCAGAGCCCAGATGTGACATGCCCAGCAGAACCCAGATGTGACATTCCCAGCAGAGCCCAGATGTGACATGCCCAGCAGAGCCCAGAATTGACATGCCCAGCAGAGCCCAGAATGTGACATGCCCAGCAGAGCCCAGAATTGACATGCCCAGCAGAGCCCAGAATGTGACATGCCCAGCAGAGCCCAGAATTGACATACCCAGCAGAGCCCAGATGTGACATATCCAGCAGAGCCCAGATGTGACATGCCCAGATGTGACATTCCCAGCAGAGCCCAGAATTCACATGCCCAGCAGAGCCCAGATGTGACATACCCAGCAGAGCCAAGAATTGACATGCCCAGCAGAGTCCAGATGTGACATGCCCAGCAGAGTCCAGATGTGACATTCCTAGCAGAGTCCCGATGTGACATTCCTAGCAGAGCCCAGATGTGACATGCCCAGCAGAACCCAGATGTGACATTCCCAGCAGAGCCCAGATGTGACATGCCCAGCAGAGCCCAGAATTGACATACCCAGGAGCAGGGCCTGGCGGGAACTGGAGTATCGAGATGAGGACTAGTCAGTGCCTGGCCTAGCGTGCCTGATTATCCCTCTGCCCGCTCACCCACACGACATGCTGCGGCGTCTTGATTCTGCACCGGCCGTGTGGGCGTGGTCAGCGTCGGCACTCGTGACGCTGAGGGCCATGATGTGCCGGCGGCAAAAAAATAGTCCACTGCAGTGGCCGCGGTGTCAGCGCCGGGAATTTGCCGCTGTCAAATTCCACCGCCTGGTGCAAGTGCTCCGCACTGCTCCATGGTCGGGCCAGCCCTGGTAGTTATATATTCTATGGAGTACTCCTGTTAGATAAATTTGAAATGAGAACCTGCTACTGTATTATTCTGTGAAAATACACGATTTTAGCTAAAACTGAAAAAAATAAACTTTTCATTGTGGGAAAAGAGAAGGTGAGTTAGTGCAGCATCATTGTTCACATTATAATTGACAAGTGAACAGTAGTGCTGCATTATAAATAAAAAAGAAAATACAGTTTTATTTATTTATTTTTACACATAACCATGCTCTGGCCTTTCCAAAGACAGCAAGCATGACCCTCTAGCTGCCAGCAATCGGAAGATACGGGGGTCCAAAGGACATCTCCACCATAGACGTTTCCATAGGGAAATCCCTGGGCCTACAGGACACCGAGCTCCAGCAGGGGACACACAGGTGACCATGCGCACTCACACATGTCACGCTGCCAGCAGCCTATGAGCATGTTTTTTTCAGGAATTTTTGTTAAATTGGTAGTTGGTTATGTTACCGGAATCTGCTAGGTTCACTCGAGATGGAGCCGGACCGGACACGAGCAAGGATTGTCTGAACACGAGTCTCTTCAGGAAAGGCAAACTTTATTAGTGTCGTCACACAATGCTCACACAGGATTAAATCGCAAAGAGTGAGCCTCGATCTCACCCCGGCGAGGGGTTTTATACCCCGAATACATAATTAGGTACATCCCAATTAGCCCACCTCCCGGTGACACTTATCCCACCCCACGTGGGTTAATACCTCCCATGGTTAATACAAAGGCATTCCATAAATTGGCCGTAAATTGGCAAACTTCATGTTAGTCTGACAGTTTGTGATTTGCTGCCGCACTCAATCCGGACCGTGCCCACCTCCCTTGTGGCTGTGCTTATTTATTCCAGATAAGACATGGTCTGGTTTCTACGCTCTCTTTGTCTCTCTGCAGGCCTTAGTGACCTTCATGTATCCATTCGTCATCCTGTCTCTCCGTGCCAAGAACGGCCCGGATCTTCCCTTATTTTAATTGCTTCTCTGTTAATATAACACATTCCTAAGATTCTATGTAAGCTTCATTCTAAATCTACCTAGTTATTTTCAAGTGAACCAAAATTCTGAACAAGATGGCCGCCTGGCTCATAATGGCAACCATCTTCCAGCCTGATTCCACTTCATTCCCCCCTTGGCTCAAGCCTCAGGTTCTCTTCCTGATGCTTGTAGCCATCACACCCCACTAGTATTATTCTTGAGTTCCTCATACTTTAGGGGACCTATTTTCGCTGGGAACATGTCTTGTGGGATTATCAGTGGTATCTTTGTGTCTGTGTGAGTGTCAGTGCTCTCTTGCATAGTGGCCATAGACATAGCCCTATGCGGTACGTCAGTATTCCTACGACCAGGATCACCACTATCATCAGAATCATGGATCCAATCTGTGAGATAAATCTCAGGATGGATCCAAACCACTCTCCGATTGCTCCGAACCCACGGAGTGGATTCCAGCCTTCAGCAGCGATTCTCCTTGCTGTGTTCTGCAACTGTGCTACCTTCTCTTGGTGATCCTGGATCACCTGGTAATAGTCCGGGACGTCGTTTGTAGTGTTCCTGATGAAGGTGCAACATTCATAGTGCATTGTCATTTCACACAATCCATTCAAGGCCGCACTGATCTGTTCTAGTGCCATATCATGTATCATCTGCACCTTTCGTATCTCACGCACTTCCAGATTCAGCAAATGAATGTCCATACTGGTCTTATTCAGAATTTCATCCATCAGACTGGCATAACTGTTCAGTCTTACCATCAACTCTCGTCCCCATCCAGTCCACACCGGCAGCCATGACCATATTCGATCCACCTTTCTAAACATCTCTCTCTTCTGCCTTTCAAACACCAGTGGGTACCTAGGGTGGAGTTCTGTGTCTGTATTAGTGTCTTCTCCCCTTACCCTCTGAATTGGGATCAATTTAGCCAGATAACACATTCCCGTTATCGTTGGTGGCACCCATGTGTAACACACCTTTCCACAACACACCTGGTATCCCCCTCTCAATATAAATGGTGACAAATGTAGTGTTCCCTTTGCTATTTCTATCATCAGTTGTCTCAGCCGCTTCATCATATCCTGTGCACTCTGTCTTCCATCCGTCACCTTTGCAATCACCGCCTCTTGCTCACTCGTGAGTTTTCTACATCGTATGTATAGAAAATCTGACTGCTCCTTTGTGTTAAATGTGTAGATGTATGATGTCCAGTTGAACTTGCTTGAGTAGCACCCTCCACCCTCATTATGTGTGTCTCTATCTGGTCCTAGTTGGAAGCACCATTCTGGTGGGTATACTGGCCCTATCATAGGGTACCCGGGACTGAATGATTCTGTTTTTTCCCTGGGTGCGTCAAAAGCATGTATTGTGACATTTCCTGATGCAAACATACTCAGATTCATTGGAACAGAAGCAAATGGGATGTGGATTGTCTCTGGGTGCAACCTACTACACACCCAGCATGCGGTTTGCCCAGACGTTTTAGCATAGTCATATTTAAATTGTACAAGTAAATGTCCTCTTGGCAAAATCTCGGATGTCGCCTCTCGTTTTTGTCTCCACATAGTACGATTCTCCATCACTGGGTGCGTACCATTCCAGATATGGGAGATATCCACTTTCTTGGCGGTGCTTGGGCACCTGGGGCATGCTCCATGCGAGAGTCCATAAATCAAGTTTGCAAGGTACAAAATCAGTACCACAAATGCCCCAAATGTCAAAATCCCTTGGGCAATTCTTTTCACAGTCACATAAACCCAATCCCTCCCCACCGGAATTTCAAAAACAAAAGACATTTCCGGATGATCAAGGGTGGGGGCCTAGCCCCTAAAAAACACCCTTGGGGTATCCCCCAGGGGATCCCATTGCTCCCCTGTTGGTGGATGGTCAGGCCTTATTGTGTCCATCGAGACACCCACTTGTGAAATCATTTGGGTGCCTTCAGTTGGATCATTCAGATGCTCACGGCTGGGGTCTTTGTCAGCTTTAGCCTCAGTGGATTGGTCTCGTTGGTGACGACCTTCCATGCTGGTTCAGGACTGGCTGCAGCTACTTTCAGTCTGGAGTGATGTATCCACTGGACCACCTCGGCAACCTTTACTGCTGTAGGGGTTGATAACAGGACAAGGTAAGGACCTCTCCACTTTGGGCCTAGTGGGTCATTTTTCCACTCTTTCACCCATACTGAATCACCTGGAAAATACTTGTGGAGTGGGGGATACAAAAAGTGAGGTATATTATCTCCCACCCAAGTATTCAGTTTCTGCATTGATTTACCTAACAATACAACCTGATCATTTAATTTAGTTTCTCCCAATGCCCAAAGGTCCCCCCCTTAGTCCATTAATCAGAGGGGTAGGCCGTCCGAACATGAGTTCGTACGGACTTAGCTTCAATTGGGGGGTTGGCCTGCACCTAATGTGCAAGAGGACTATCGGCAGCACATCCAACCAGCCTAGCGATGTCTCTTGGCACAATTTGGACATCAAAGTCTTAAGGGTGCGGTTCATTCTCTCGACTTTTCCCGAGATTTGGGGCCTGTAGGCAGTATGTAGCTTCCAGGTGATGCCCAACAGGCGGGCAAGCTGTTGTAAACAGTTCTGTATGAATGCAGGGCCATTGTCCAACCCTATCTCAAAAGGCAATCCATAACGTGGTATTATTTCTTTCATCAGACTCTTCACTACTTCCACAGTCTTTTCAGTTCTTGTTGGGAAAGCTTCCACCCATCCTGTCAGAGTACACACCATTACCAGTAGATATTTGTATCCTTTGCAGGGCGGCAGCACTGTGAAGTCTATTTGTAACGATGCCATTGGGGATAGCCCGATTGGCTGCTTCCCTGGAGGTTGAGATGGGCCTATTCTCGGGTTGTTTTTGGCACATGTCACGCACTGCTGGGCTATTGCTTTGCAGACTACTGACAGTCCGGGTACGTAGAAATGTGGCTCTAATTGCTGTTCCATCACTTCTCTTCCTCCATGGGTACTTGCGTGCAGTGTTCTTACAATCTCAGGAGCCAATGTTGCTGGTAGGACTATTTGTCCATTCTTCAACTGGAACCATGCGTCTTCTCCATATCCGCCTTGTTCTTCTGATAGCCACTTCTTTTCTTTCTCTGAATATACGGGTGTCCATTCACTCAGTGGCGCCGGTAGGAGTGCAGCCACCACTGGTTTTGCTTTGTATCGTGCCAATTCTCCATGGTTTCCCCAGACAAATTCTTCTTTCGGGAAATAGTATCGCCATGCGAAGAACAGCAGATCTTGTCTGTCTTGTGAATCTCTTACTGCTGGTATGAAAAAGTTCATTGCACTTTTCTTCATTCTTGGCAGCTTGTTTTTGATAAGGATCTCCTTGAGGAAGAACCTCACCAACGGGGCTTGGTATTCTTCTGCTCCAAATTCTCCCAGACTTAGCAGTATTCGTGTAATTCGTAAATTATTATGAGGGTTGGTTGTTAAATTTTCGAAACGTTCGGCAAAATTTTCTGCTCGTTCAACTTCTGTTACTTTTGTATCTTCTTCACACTCCCCCAATTAATTTTATGCCGAAGAATTTCAGCATCATTTTGTAGGCTCTGCGTAGTCTTTGCTGAACTTCTGAGGTGTTAATCATTAGGCGTATCTCTTGCGGATTCAGAGGAGTGGAATAGAAATTTGGGCCTTGAGACTGGGTTGGGAAAAGCCATTGGATATAATCATGATTAAGTTCTAATAGTTCGTAATCATCTTGCCATTTGTGCAATATAATTTCAATGAACTCGCCTTTGGGTTCAAATTTTCTCCAATTCATGTAGAATTCGTAGTTTGACATGGGAGGTTGAGGCTCTTGCTTGCAGAGTAGGACTTTGGCTTGATCAATTGTTAGCAATGGTTTTGCAGCTGCTTTTGCGGCCTGGTCAGCGCGCCTGTTGCCTTTTGGGATTTCATCATGACCTTTTTGGTGGCCACGACAGTGCAAGATACTGACAGCGCTTGGTTTCCATACAGCTTCTAGGAGGGCCGCGATTTCAGCCACATACTTGATTTGTTGTCCTGAGGAAGTAAGTAGGCCTCTTTCTTTGTAGAGTGCACCATGTGCATGGACTGTCATGAAGGCGTACTTGGAATCAGTGTAGATATTCACCCTCTTGCCTTCGGAGATGGTTAGAGCTGTTTTTTCAGCCAGTTGTGCAGATGTATGGCCTGGCAGTGGATTTGCTTCGATAATTTCTTCTGCTAAGACTACTGCATAGCCGGAGACTTTCTTCCCATCATCGATGTAACTGCTACCATCGGTGAATAGCTGTAGATCGTATTTGTCTAGGGGTACGTCTTTCAAATCTGGCCTGCTACTGAACACTTCTTCCATGACTTGGAGGCATTCATGATCTGGATCCTCTTCACAGTCAGGCAGTAAAGTAGCAGGGTTCAAGGTAGCGATGAGGTCAAGATGAACCCGTGGATTCTCACACATCATGGCTTGGTACTTTGTCATCCGGCTGTTGCTGTACCAGTAACTTCCTTTTACATCCAGCAGGGCATTGACAGCATGGGGCACCTTGACATGAAGAACCTGTCCAAGGGTCAGCTTGTCTGCTTCTGCTATCAGCATTGCGGTGGCTGCCACGGCTTTCAGGCATGGGGGTAGGCCACAGGCCACAGGGTCGAGTTGCTTGGAGAGATAGGCCACAGGCCTTAGCAAAGAGCCGAAACTTTGAATCCGCACTCCTGTCGCTGTTTGATTGTGTTCATGCACATACAGCTGGAAGGGCTTGCTGTGATCTGGTAGTCCCAGTGCAGGAGCTTCTATTAACAGAGTCTTTAACTTTAAGAATGCTGCTGTTTGCTCTTCTCCCCAGAGGAAGGGGTCCTGTTCTCCACCCTTTGTGGCCTGATGAAGGGGCTTGGCAATATCTGCGAAGTTGGGGATCCACAGGCGGCAGAAGCTTGCAGCTCCCAGAAACTCACGGACTTGTCTTTGGTTGGGGTATTCGGCATACCGCTTCTTTTCTTTCAGCCCCCAATGCGCGCTTCGTACCTGTTAATTGAAAACCTAAGTACTTTACACTTTGTTTGCCTATTTGTGCTTTCTTTCTTGACACTCTGTATCCTGCTTGGCATAGTAGATGTAGCAGGGCTTTTGTGGCAGATAAACAGTCTTTTTCTGTGGGAGAAGCCAGTAATAAATCATCCACATATTGTAATAAGACAACTTTGTCTGGCTGAGCGTTGAAGGAGAGGAGGTCTTGGCTGAGCGCGCATCCGAAGATCGTGGGCGAGTTTTTGAAACCTTGAGGGAGGCGTGTCCAGGTCATTTGATGGCGCGCTCCCGTGGTAGATTCCTCCCACTGAAATGCAAAAGGGGCTGGCTTGCTGGAGCCAGACGGATGCAAAAAAAGCGTCTTTTAAATCAAGAACCGTGTAATATTTTGTATCTCCGGGAATTAATGCCAACAAATTGTATGGATTGGGAACCACAGGGTGTAGGGTTACTGTGGCTTCGTTGACAGCTCGTAAATCTTGGACTGGGCGGTACTCTTGTGTGCCCTCTTTCAGTACTGGCAACAGGGGTGTGTTCCACGGTGACACGCAGAATTTCAATATGCCGTGGTTTTTAAGTCTCTGTAAATGTGTCTGGATATTATGCTTGGCTTTTTGTGGGATATGATATTGTCTTAGAGCCACAGGCGTTGCACCAGGTTTTAAATCGTCGTACACTGGGGGAATATTTACAGCTAGTCCGGGTGGGTTTTCCTCCGCCCACACCCCAGGAATTTCGAGGAGTAGTGTGTGCGGGTTCGGGCTTGCCGGCAGAGTTGGTGCTGTGCGCCATTCTTCCTCTCTTGGCATAATCACTGCGATTTTTACAGTTTGGGGGTGCTGGAGGCTGGGTTGTACTGCCGTGCAGAGCTGCCACTCTCAGGCAGGTCTAATTGAGCGTGTCCCCCGGGAAGGAACGTAATTTGGGCTTGCAATTTGCAAAGGATATCCCGCCCCAGGAGCTGGATGGGACATTCGGGCATATACAAAAATTCATGTTCAACATTATGCCCACCCACACTACATTTTCGAGAAGCAAGGAAGGGGTACTTAGCAGACACCCCCATTGCTCCCATAATATCAACTTCATTTCCCATAGGGGGTGCAATTTGCTGTGTTACGACAGAATATTCGGCACCGGTGTCAACCATAAAAATTTCATCTTTATTTCCCACTCTCATAGTGACCGTGGGCTCGTGATTACCGAGCGGGATGGGCCCAGGTCCTTGTCAATATGTACCCTGCCCTTCAAATGACGTTCCCGCCAACCCCACGAACCCTGCACCGGCACCCTCACTCCTCTCATATCGGCCGTTTGTTACCTGACCATTGGAGGCTTGTCCTCCCAATTCCCCAGCCTCCCCTTGTTCCCCAAATTTAGCCAAAAATGCAGGACAATCATTTTTCCAGTGACCTTCACCCCGGCACCAGGCGCACTGGTTGGATCCCAGGGGTTCCCTAGGGGCTCCCCTACCTCTTCCTCGAGCCCCCCTACCCCTCGCTCTCCCTCTGTCCGGGCCACCTCTTGCTCCACCATTTCCCATATAACCGACCACACCTGTGTGTCCTCTTTGTCTCTTTATCTCTTCCCGCTTCTCCTCTAGGTCCCGGTTATGAAACACTTTATTAGCAATCTCTACCAATTCGCTAATACCTTTACCTAGAAACCCATCTAATTTCTGTATTTTATTCCGTATATCTCTTTGTGACTGACCCACAAAAGAAGAATTAATTAACCTCTGATTCTCCACTGCCTCTGGGTCAATAGGACTGTACATCCTATATGCATCTAGTAACCTTTCTAGAAATGCACTCGGGGATTCTTTAGATTCTTATATAACATCCGCTATTTTCCCCATGTTTGTGGGTTTCTTCCCTCCCGCTTTAACACCCATTATTATCGCTGTCCGGTACGTCTGCATGTGAGCAATACCTGCAGCAGTATTGTATGGCCACTTGGGATCTGTTTTGGGGTAGTGTTCCTCTGCCCACGCATCTGGTTGGGGCTTAGCATCCTCTACGGCTTGGGTCAGCAGAATTTTCCGCGGGCTCTTTCTTCAGTGGTAAACATTGTCAACATTAGTTGCTGGCAATCTGCCCATGTGGTGTTATGTGTGAGCATAACTGACTCTATCATACTAGCCACTGCTGCGGGATTAGTGGAATACAGTGGTGTGTGTGTTTTCCAGTTAAAGAGGTCTGTTGTTGTGAATGGGACATATGTGTATTGCACTGGCCCAGGTGCTCCATTTTCCAATAAAGGGCCTGGCACTTCCCGTAGGGGCATTTGCATTTTACTTTTATTGGGATTGTGCTGATATTCGCTGCACGAGTGGTGACCCCCTGTTTTTCATCTTCAGGCTCATCATCACTGTCCTCTTGGGATACTAATTTATATACGCTCCCTTCGGGCATCTCAATTTTTCCTGGTGGGACTTCTCTGTCCCCTCCACCCGCTGCCCCCTGGTCTTCTTCCGCAATACCGCGTGGCGGAGCAAAGGGAGACGGCCGGGAAGTAGCAGCTGCCTGCTCCCCCCTCTCCGCCCGCGCAACCGCGGCACTCAAAGCTTCTCTAGCTGCCCCATAACATGATGGATAGGGCGGGGGCAAAGAATCAATCTCCTCCGGTTGTTCTATCAACACCGGTCTCCCTTTCTCTTCATTATTTGGGGGTACCTGCTTCTTATTTTGTCCCGCCATCATTATAAAATGACTTTTATCTTTTACACAGTATCTCCATATATCTATATACGGGTACTGCTCAGGATGTCCGCATTTCCCGGAGACTTGGGAATGCATTCTCTGTATTAGCTCCGGGTCCATTGACCCCTGCTCTGGCCACTCTGGAACTAACAGTGGCCACACAATTGTACACATTAATGTTAGTTTCTCCTTAGTTAACTCTATACCATAATCATGCGTTGCATATAGCGCTTCAAAATTCTGCACCATATACCCTAAGGGCGTCTCACCCTTCTTTACCTTACTGGGTTTGGACGACCCGTTACCCATTGTTACCCTTAAAAAACAGTAACCTTTTTACAATGCAGATATTACTTTCTAGCAAGGACACTTGAGATCTACTGTCTGGTACTTCAGTCAACAATTCATATGTGTCGGGTTCGCTTTCTCCGTCAGTAGCCGGACTGCAGTCGCCTGAGCCGGAAACGTACCTTGGGAGTCCACTCTCAAGTTTGCTTTCTCGCAATGCGAGTAGGCGCTCGATCACTCACAGCACTCAAATCACTCACAGCACGTACTGTACCAGATACTTTCAGCACAAAACAAAACATAAACAATTCTACTCTCTCTACTAGCCGAGGGCACACCGTCCCTCCTTTTAGCTCCTTATACCCCGTTGATTGAACTCTACTCTTGTCTGTTTGTGGCTATGTGCACCCCGTTCTATAACTATACTCCCGTCTGCAATTCCAATTTGCCTATGGATAATCTACCGACCCGGCACCACTACCTCTGCAGCTACCGCTGACCTCAATTGGCCCCCTTCACTACACGACGTACACACTAGCACTGACTCAGGGCTCTCAGCCCAGTCACAGAAATCCCTCCTCCTTTCCTTGTCCACGTGCAGAAGCTCTGTTTACAAACACTGACTATGACTATGCAACTCCACGTGGCTACTCTCTCCCTCACTTACAGAACTACCATTTGGTTGGCATCCGATCCCCCGGGTCCAGACACGCGCTAGTCACTCTGGCTCCTTTGCTTGTCCGTGCTATCTGCGGCAGGTTCGGTATGTCAACGAGAACGTGGCCGCGGGTCTCCTTATCCGACTATGGTCGGACGTTTCCCTTTATACCGGTATTTCTGATACACATACAAACATAGAAGACACATTACCTATCGCCGCGCTGCTCGCTGTTTCCTCAGACTCGGTGGTGTCCCAGCTTCCCGGGCCGGGGGTCCGTTTGGGACGAGACGAGGTCCACTGAACAGGAAATCCTGCTTGGCGCCTGCAGATGTCAGCTCACCTTCAATGGACGCCCAACCGACGGGATCACTCGCACCTGCAGTCAACCGCTACAGTGTTCAGCAGCTGTTGTCGTGCCGGCAAGGGCCCGTATCCCGGCTCACGAGCCCCCAAGAAATGTTACCGGAATCTGCTAGATTCACTCGAGACGGAGCCGGACCGGACACGAACAAGGATTGTCTGAACACGAGTCTCTTCAGGAAAGGCAAACTTTATTAGTGTCGTCACACAATGCTCACACAGGATTAAATCGCAAAGAGTGAGCCTCGATCTCACCCCGGCGAGGGGTTTTATACCCCGAATACATAATTAGGTACATCCCAATTAGCCCACCTCCCGGTGACACTTATCCCACCCCACGTGGGTTAATACCTCCCATGGTTAATACAAAGGCATTGCATACATTGGCCGTAAATTGGCAAACTTCATGTTAGTCTGACAGTTTGTGATTTGCTGCCGCACTCAATCAGGGCCGTGCCCACCTCCCTTGTGGCTGTGCTTATTTATTCCAGATAAGACATGGTCTGGTTTCTACGCTCTCTTTGTCTCTCTGCAGGCCTTAGTGACCTTCATGTATCCATTCGTCATCCTGTCTCTCCGTGCCAAGAACTTCCCTTATTTATTTTTTTTGATATTCAAAATTTTTTATTGTGAAAATAAGCCAACAGTAGATCATACAGAAACAAACAAAAAAAAAACGAGAAGAGCCAGCAAGGTTCAATGATAGCAAAAAAAAAAAGGGAGGGGGAAGGACACTCAGACATAAATGACCAGGGAGGTGGTCTCGTCATCAGACATGGGGCGTCCACATAAAAGAATAATTTTTTTTTAAAAAAAGGAAGGTGGGGGACAGCCCAGGAAAAAGTGGCATTCCTGGCTCGCTCCATCAACCTCACAAGATGACTGGAGGCCATGGAAGGGGCCACAGGGCCAGACGTCCTGGGGCCAGAGGGAGTAGACAGAGCCATGGTATCCGCTCCAATGGCTCACCCAGGGCAACCTATCATCCCGCACACAGAAATAAAAATTAAATTAAAAAAAAAAAAAAGTGGGCCAGATGCTCAGACAGTCATGACAATCCACGTCCTGGTCAGGTGAAGGAAAGTCCGCTAAAGAGTGTCTGGGGGGGGGGGAAACTCAGCAAGAGTCCTCAAAAAAGTGTGTGTGGGGGGAAGGGAATGTCAGCAGGGAAAAAACATCAGGTGGGGGTAACACTTCTGAGGGGGAAAATGAGGAAACAGCCATGTAGGGGAATTCAGCAGCCAGGAATCCGGGAGTGGGGCTATCCAGGTCAGCCAGTGTCCAGGGCAAAATTAAGACACACGATCTTCCCACGTCCACCATCCAGGAGCAAGATCAAAGTCGGCAGTGGCAACAGGTCAATGCATCGATTATCACCCAGGACGTCCCCTAGGAAGTCCGGGGGGAGAAGTCCTCGCCATCTACACAGCCTCCAGGCAGCCTCTGTTCCAGGACCACCAGGGGTCTCCATACCCCGCTGCATCCCAAGAAACAGCTGGGCCGACAGCATCATCGCGCGGGGAGATCTTTCCGATATCTCGAGTGTCGCAGGGCCCTCCTGGAACCCGGAATCCTCCTGGACGTTTCCCTCCGAGAGCCCACTTAGAGGCAAGCTGGACACCATCGGCACATGGAGCAACCCAGCCGGATCACCGCAGTCGATCTGCTGCAATGCGTCTTCAGGACCGCCATTCCCTGGTCTCCATACCTCTTTTCTCCTCTCGACCGAGCAGGTAAGCACACCACACTCGCGCAGGGGGCCCTCAGTCACACCTCCAGACGGAGCAGCTGCATCCCTGCTGAGCCGCAACTCAGCTACCAGGGGCCAGACATCCCTGCGTGTTAGCCAGGACAGGCACCCATCCAGGCACTCCATCAGGGCCCCACCGCTTCAAGAAAGGGGGGATATGGATCCCTATATCACTGCAACGAAGGCTCAAAGATGGCCACCCAGGATAGGCCTCAAAAACAGGCCGGAGACTGCAAAGTGCCACAAACAGCTCCGAGAGAGCACAAAAAGGACCTGGCACAGATCAAGGGATCCCCCCGTACAGTCCTCTCCCCATCGAGCACAGCAGCCGAAGCAACTTCCCTTATTTTAATTGCTTCTCTGTTAATATAACACATTCCTAAGATTCTATGTAAGCTTCATTCTAAATCTACCTAGTTATTTTCAAGTGAACCAATATTCTGAACAAGATGGCCGCCTGTCTCATAATGGCAACCATCTTCCAGCCTGATTCCAATTCAGTTAAACTTTGATATGGCGGTTAGGGAGGGGTTAGGATTATGCCAAGATATGGAAGTTGGTTTATGAGTTACAGTATGCAGGATAATGGCTCAGATTACAACGATGAAAATGATGGAAATACACCGGTTTATAGCAGCTCCTTTTACGTACAGTAAAATAAGTGAGCTCACTAAGCCGTAGATTTAATTCAGCTGTGACTGTGCCCTGCAGGAAAGTGATGAGGACACCACCCTCTCACTCATCTCTTATCTTCCCACCTCCACATTGATAGCAGATACTCAGTTATCGTGGATGGAATTACACTCTCACTACTCTGTAACCTGCTCATACTAGCCTAGACATGTCCTGCAACATGTATGTAGAATATAAACCTTTTGAATCCTTTTCCAAAGCCTGTTTTACTATATGCGCATTCTGTTTATCCTGGAACTGTCTCCGTCTCCTTGGCTGCGGCATTGTGATGTCACCGGGCATTGCATCCTAACGGTTACAAGGTGTTTACATGGGAGATGGTGACATGAAGCTGCAGAATGAAGAGGAGTCTGACCAAGAGGAGAGCAGTGAGACCGGAGAACCAGGACCAACTGCAAGTAAATTGGGATATATTACCAAAATTAAGAATTAATGGCAATATTAATGGCTTCTGCCTTTATCTCTTAATGCCCAGAGGAAAGAGCGATCCTCCATGCCATGGTAACTCAGTGATCCCCCACAGGGGTTTTTATTTTTCTCCTGAGTGCTGAAGGATGACTCTACGTGAGTCTAGAGATCAAAATTATGAACTGTAGAAGACAAATTAAAATACAAAATAATCAGTTTTATTTATCAGTCTTCAAGGCTGAAGCCAAGTTGCCTGATCCACCTATCCTATTTGGAGGCGAGTGGCTTAACCCACCCTCCTTTTTGTAGGTGAGAAGCCTAACCCTCCTCCCCTGCTTGTGTTGAGGCGAGAGGCTTCAACCTCCTCCATATTTGGATGTGAGAAGCCTGACCCTCCTCCCCTGCTTGCTTTGAGGCGAGAGGCTTGAACCTCCTCCATGTTTGAATGCGAGAAGCCTGACCCTCCTCCCCTGCTTGCGTTGAGGCGAGAGGCTTGAACCTCCATGTTTGGATGTGAGAAGCATGACCCTCCTTCCCGGAGTTGAGGCGAGAGGCTTGAACTTGAGAAGTCTGAACCTCCTCCACAGCTTGCGACTGGTGCTTGACCGTCGACTCCTGGGCTTTGGAGGCGATGATAGGTCAAGATTGTCTAGCCGAGCTTTGAGGTGATGGTTTCACACGCCTTCCTCTTTGTTGGCGAGAAGCCTGACCCTTTTCCCCCGCTTGCTTTGAGGCGAGAGGCTTGAACCTCCTCCGTGTTTGGAGAGGCGAAGCCTGACCCTCCTTCCCAAAGTTGAGGCGAGAGGCTTGAATTTGAAAAGCCTGACCGTCCTCCCCCGCTTTTAGGCAATGTGTGTGTATTGTATCCTTTGTATTAGATTGTAAACTCTGCCAGCAGGAACATTATTTGTCTGTATTGTACCTTTTGTATTAGATTGTAAGCTCCGCGAGCAGGAATATTAATCCTCTGAATTGTATTTGTGTATTAGATTGTAAGCTCTTGAAGCAGGAATAATAATTCTCTGTATTGTATTTTTGTATTAGATTGTAAGCTCTGAGAGCAGGAACATAAATTTTCTGTATTGTACTTGTGTATTAGATTGTTTGTCTCTGTAAGCTTTGTGGATTTCAGTATGAAGATCAAGGAGCATATGGTGCCTTTTCACCGTTTGGGGCAAGAAGTTCAGCATATCGGCTATATATATATATATATATGCACATGACCATAAGAAAATCAACCATTGGCCCTCCTGGCCTCCCCTTGATACGATGAGGAGCAACATAACGAGTGAGACGAGGAGCTGGAAGCAAAGTCATTAATGTGGAGCAACAATGTAACCCTGTATTGTACCCTTTGTATTCGATTGCAAGGTCTTTTTCCCGGGTGATCATTTCTCTGTATTACATGGAGTGTACAGGCAGCGGCTCCAGTGATATGCAGCTGTAAACATGAGGAGGCTGATCCAGGGAGTGAACCGATCGCCATTATTGGGGTCAGGAAGGAATTTTTTCACCTTGTTCGATATTTCACAAGGTGTTTTTCGCCTTCCTCTGGATTAGCCCTATTTAATTAATGCTGTCTAGCCCAAAATTTACTTTTCTCTAAATTTAAAAATAAAAAAAATTTAAATTACCTTTTTCTGTTTGTTAATTATTATGAAAAATAAATCCTTTGTCATGGTTCATTTACTAGAGCGTAAGAAAAGGATTGGCATTCCAGATGTTTTCTCAACTACATGTCTACATGTCAGTACAGGGGGAAACGAGGGCCCTATTCCCGTGGGAATTTACAATCTAGAAGGGTTAGGGGTGGAAACAAGAGGAGAGGACTGCAAGGTGAGAGTGATGGACTGTAAGGTGAAAGTGATGGACTGCAAGGTGAAAGTGATGGACTGCAAGGTGAAAGTGATGGACTGCAAGGTGAAAGTGATGGACTGCAAGGTGGGAGTGATGGACTGCAAGGTGGGAGTGATGGACTGCAAGGTGAGAGTGATGGACTGCAAGGTGAGAGTGATGGACTGCAAGGTGAGAGTGATGGGCTGCAAGGTGAGAGTGATGGGCTGCAAGGTGAGAGTGATGGACTGGTTGCGTCAGTGAGTCTGGTGGTAGGCTTTCCTAAATAGGAAAGTCTTAAGAGAGCATTTGAAGGAAGGGAAACTAGGGGAAAGTCTGGCAGTACGAGGGAGAGCGTTCCAGAGGATGGGGGCTGTGCGTGAGAAATCCTGCAGTCTATCATGAGAAGAGGTGATGGGGAGAGAAGCTAGGTACAGGTCACTGTTTGACCTTAGGGCGCGGGCTGGGGTGTATTTGGTGATTAATGAGGACAGGTGGTGGGGAGCTGAGTTAGTGAGAGCTTTGTAGGTCAGGGTAAGGATTTTGAATTTAATTCTGCAGTGGATGGGGAGCCAGAGAAGGGATGGTTGAAGGTGGATAACAGCGCTTGCACCGACAGACAGATATTGCAGTTCCTCACGGAAACATTTGATTGTAGAGAATGGTATCCTCGATAGAAAGGAAAGTGCAATGTGCAGACTGAATAAAGCATATATAATGAGATTAATAAATGGAGAACTACTCACATGGTGTAGTGCCCTTTGAGAAGTGGCTCCAAACATTAAGCAGCCGGTGAATTAACGAGACACCGGTCCCCCCTTGTAGGTCTCTTGTCAGCAGTTCTCAGGAGCAATGGTTTTCTTCAATAGCCCCAACAAAAGAATATATAAAAACGTGGGGAATAAAACAACTCAATTTATTGAGATAAAAATAGGCAGAAAGTAATAAAACACTGCAAACGCGTTTCGGTGAATGCAGCTTCATCAGTGGGTGCCAGTGAAGGGACTCGCAGAGAGGAGTGGCCGAGACCGAGCGGCGGGTGAGGTGGATGAGCCTGGCAGAGACAGAGCGAAGCTTTAACACGGAGAGGGGGATCTAGAGAGACAGACACAGAGAGGGGGATCTAGAGAGACAGACACAGAGAGGGGGATCTAGAGAGACAGACACAGAGAGGGGAGTATTGAAGAGACAGACACAGAGAGGGGGATATAGAGACAGACACAGAGATGGGGATATAGAGAGACAGACACAGAGAGGGGGGATATAGAGAGACAGACACAGAGAGGGGGATAGAGAGAAAGACACAGAGAGGGGGATATAGAGACAGACACAGAGATGGGGATATAGAGAGACAGACACAGAAAGGGGAATATTAAAGAGACAGACAGAGAGGTGGATATAGAGAGACAAACACAGAGAGGGGATATAGAGACAGAGAGGGGGATATCGAGACAGATAAAGAGAGGGGATATTAAAAGAGACAGACACAGAGAGGGGGATATAAAGAGACATACACAGAGAGGGGGATATAAAGACAGACAGAGAGGGGGATATAGAGACAGACACAGAGAGGGGGATATAGAGAAAGACAGACACAGAGAGGGGTATATAGAGAGACAGATAAAGAGGGGGATATAGAGAGACAGATAGAGAGGGGGATACAGAGAGACAAACACAGAGAGGGGATATAGAGAGAGAGAGAAAGACACAGAGAGGGGGATATAAGGACAGACACAGAGAGGGGGATATAGAGAGACAGACACAGAGAGGGTATATAGAGAGACAGACACAGAGAGGGAAATATTAAAGAGGACAGACACAGAGAGGGGGATATAGAGACAGACACAGAGAGGGGGATATAGAGAGACAGACACAGAGAGGGGGGATATAGAGACAGACACAGAGGGGGATCTAGAGAGAGACAGACACAGAGAGGGGGATATAAGGACAGACACAGAGCGGGGGATATAGAGAGACAGACACAGAGAGGGGGATATAGAGACAGACACAGAGAGGGGGATCGAGAGACAGACACAGAGAGGGGGATATAAGGACAGACACAGAGAGGGGGATATAGAGAGACAGACACAGAGAGGGGAGTATTGAAGAGACAGACACAGAGAGGGGGATATAGAGACAGACACAGAGAGGGGAGTATTGAAGAGACAGACACAGAGAGGGGAGTATTGAAGAGACAGACACAGAGAGGGGAGTATTGAAGAGACAGACACAGAGAGGGGGATATAGAGACAGTCACAGAGAGTGGGATATAGAGAGACAGACACATAGCTATACAGGTTCCCGCATACTGTGACCGCAGACTAAGACCTCCTCCCCTCCGCCTTCATGCAGCTCCTGCACTTTCAGGTTACGGCAGGGAATTTCCTGTCACATGACTAGGACTTCCGGTTCTAGAAATTAAAGGGACAGTGCACAATGTAAACAGCCCTTGCAGTTACACTGAGGCCCGCCCCGCCGCCTGCATTACTCACTGCCTGTGATGCCCGATGGCCCCTCCCAGTGGGCGGGCCGGAGCGCTGGACCATCTGCGGGACGGCTGCCTTGACGGAGTGAGCCATGCCGGGGGTGAGGGCAGCCCGGGGCCTGGTCAGGGGGGATATAGAGAAAGACAGACACAGAGAGGGGGATATTAAAAGAGAGAGACACAGAGAGGGGATATAGAGAGACAGACACAGAGAGGGGGATATAAAGAGACATACACAGAGAGGGGGATATAAAGACAGACAGAGGGGGATATAGAGACAGACACAGAGAGGGGGATATAGAGAAAGACAGACACAGAGAGGGGTATATAGAGAGACAGACAGAGAGGGGGATATAGAGACACAGATAAAGAGAGGGGGATATAGAGAGACAGATATAGAGAGGGGGATATTAAAAGAGACAGACACACAGAGGGGGATATAGAGAGACAGACGAAGAGAGGGGGATATAGAGAGACAAACACAGAGAGGGGATATAGAGAGACAAACACAGAGAGGGGATATAGCGGGACAGACACAGAGAGGGGATATAGAGAGACAGACACAGAGAGGGGATATAGAGAGACAGACACAGAGAGGGGAATATTAAAGAGGACAGACACAGAGGGGGATATAGAGACAGACACAGAGAGGGGGATATAGAGAGACAGACAGAGAGGGGGATATAGAGAGACAGACACAGAGAGGGGGATATTAAAGAGACAGACACAGAGAGGGGATATAGAGAGACAGACACAGAGAGGGGATATAGAGAGAGACAGACACAGAGAGGGGGATATAAGGACAGACACAGAGAGGGGGATATAGAGAGACAGACACAGAGAGGGGAGTATTGAAGAGACAGACACAGAGAGGGGATATAGAGACAGACACAGATGGGATATAGAGAGACAGACACAGAGAGGGGGATATAGAGACAGTCACAGAGAGGGGGATATAGAGAGACAGACACAGAGAGGGGAGTATTGAAGAGACAGAGATGGGGATATAGAGACACAGAGAGGGGGATATAGAGACAGTCACAGAGAGGGGGATATAGAGAGACAGACACACAGCTATACAGGTTCCCGAATACTGTGATCACAGACTAACACCTCCTCCCCTCCGCCTTCATGCAGCTCCTGCACTTTCAGGTTACAGCAGGGAATTTCCTGTCACATGACTAGAACTTCCGGTTCTAGAAATTAAAGGGACAGTGCACAATGTAAACAGCCCTTGCAGTTACACTGAGGCCCCGCCCCGCCGCCTGCATTACTCACGGCCTGTGATACCCGCTGGCCCCTCCCAGTGGGCGGGCCGGAGCGCTGGACCATCTGCGGGACGGCTGCCGTGACGGAGTGAGCCATGCCGGGGGGTGAGGGCCTGGTCAGGGGGGATATAGAGAAAGACAGACACAGAGAGGGGGATATTAAAGGAGACAGACACAGAGAGGGTATATTGAGAGACAGATACAGAGAGGGGGATATAGAGAGACAGACACAGAGAGGGGGATATAGAGAGACAGACACATAGAGGGGATATAGAGAGACAGACACAGAGAGGGGGATATAGAGAGACAGACACAGAGAGGGGATATAGAGAGACAGACACAGAGAGGGGGATATCGAGAGACAGACACAGAAAGGGGGATATAGAGACACAGAGAGGGGGATATTAAAGGAGACAGACACAGAGAGGGGATATTGAGAGACAGATACAGAGAGGGGGATATAGAGAGACAGACACAGAGAGGGGGATATAGAGAGACAGACACATAGAGGGGATATAGAGAGACAGACACAGAGAGGGGATATAGAGAGACACAGAAAAGGGGGATATAGAGAGACAGACACAGAGAGGGGGATATAGAGAGACAGACACAGAGAGGGGATATAGAGAGACAGACACAGAGAGGGGGGATATAGAGAGACAGACACAGAGAGGGGATATAGAGAGACACACAGAGAGGGGGATATAGAGAGACAGACACAGAAAGGGGATATAGAGAGACAGAGAGGGGGATATAGAGAGACAGATAAAGAGAGGGGGATATTAAAAGAGACAGACACAGAGAGGGGGATATAAAGAGACATACACAGAGAGGGGGATATAAAGACAGACAGAGAGGGGGATATAGAGAGACAGACAGGGGGGATATAGAGACAGACACAGAGAGGGGATATAGAGAGACAGACACAGAGAGGGGGATATAGAGAGACAGACACAGAGAGGGGGATATAGAGAGACAGACACATAGAGGGGATATAGAGAGACAGACACAGAGAGGGGGATATAGAGACAGACACAGAGAGGGGATATAGAGAGAGACAGACACAGAGGGGGGATATAGAGAGACAGACACAGAGGGGATATAGAGAGACAGACACAGAGAGGGGGATATAGAGAGACAGACAGAGAGGGGGATGTAGAGAGACAGACACAGAGAGGGGGATATTAAAAGAGACAGACGCAGAGAGGGGGGATATAGAGAGACAAACACAGAGAGGGGATATAGAGACAGACACAGAGAGGGTGATATAGAGAGAGACAGACACAGAGAGGGGTATATAGAGGGACAGTCACAGAGAGGGGGATATAGAGACACAGAGAGGGGGATATAGAGAGACAGGCACATAGAGGGGATATAGAGAGACAGGCACAGAGAGGGGGATATAATAATAAAGCTGCGACAAAGTCAAATCTCCATTGTGTTTCTTTACAGATGCTGCAGATCCTCTTCAATCTGTCATTTTTTCCGTTCTGCATGATAGATCAGGGCTATCAAATTTCGGCCCACCCCCACGTTTCTGAATTACAATGTCCTTGATTCCCTGACCATCTATCACAATCAAAGAATTCTGGGACTTGTAGGCATCAGCATCTGGGGGGCAGAGTTTGACATCCCTGGGATACAGCCTCCTGTTTCTCCTTATCATGAGGGTTTAAAGGTCAAATATATATAAATACGGCGTCATTCACCGGGATGTCTTCCCTGCCTGTTCACTTTGAGGGTGCGCGGAGGGAGGGCGGACTAGAGTGGAGGAGGGCTCAGGATGGCTAGAATGAAGGGCTCTTGGGGGGGCTAGAATGGAGGGCTCGGGGGGGGGCCTGGGATACAATGTTTGGAACCGGACGAGGGGCTCAGGATAGAGATTGGGGGTTTAGGATGGAGATAGGAGATGGGACACTTGAATGGCAATGGGGTGAGTACATTAGTAGAGGAAGGTGGGGGCGCTCTGGTGCTGCTAACATGTCTGGAATGACACATGACAGCTGCTGGGATTTTGCAGGTGTTGGCACACGCTGGTGGGTGGTCCTGTCACTGGGCGCCCACCCGGTCTTCACCTCACCTGGCCCAAGCACTGCAGACAGGTAGCATGTCTGAGGGCTGCAGCGCTCTCCAGTGCCTGGGCCTACAGCACACCGAGCTCCAGCAGGGGACACACAGGTGACCATGCGCACTCACACACGTCACGCTGCCAGCAGCCTATGAGCATGTTTTTTTCAGGATTTTTTGTTAAATTGGCAGTTGGTTACACTTTGATTTGGCGGGTAGGGAGGGGTTAGGATTATGCCAAGATATGGCAGTTGGTTTATGATTTACAGTATGCAGGATAATGGCTCAGTTTACAACCATGAAAATGATGGAAATACACCATCTTATAGCAGCTCCTTTTATGTACAGTAAAATAAGTGAGCTCACTAAGCCGTAGATTTAATTCAGCTGTGACTGTGCCCTGCAGGAAAGTGATGAGGACACCACCCTCTCACTCATCTCTTATCTTCCCACCTCCACATTGATAGCAGATACTCAGTTGTCGTGGATGGAATTACACTCTCACTACTCTGTAACCTGCTGATACTAGCCTAGACATGTCCTGCAACATGTATGTAGAATATAAACCTTTTGAATCCTTTTCCAAAGCCTGTTTATCTATATGCGCATTCTGTTTATCCTGGAACTGTCTCCGTCTCCGTGGCTGCAGCATTGTGATGTCACTGGGCATTGCATCCTAACGGTTACAAGGTGTTTACATGGGAGATGGTGACATGAAGCTGCAGAATGAAGAGGAGTCTGACCAAGAGGAGAGCAGTGAGACCGGAGAACCAGGACCAACTGCAAGTAAATTGGGATATATTACCGAAATTAAGAATTAATGGCTTCTGCATTTATCTCTTAATGCCCAGAGGAAAGGGCGATCCTTCAGGCCATGGTACCTCAGTGATTCCCCCACAGGGGTTTTTATTTTTCTCCTGCGTGCTGAAGGATGACTCTACGTGAGTCTAGAGATCAAAATTATGAACTGTAGAAGACAAATTAAAATACAAAATAATCAGTTTTATTTATCAGTCTTCAAGGCTGAAGCCAAGTTGCCTGATCCACCTATCCTGTTTGGAGGCGAGTGGCTTAACCCACCCTCCTTTTTGGAGGTGATAAGCCTGACCCTCCTCCCCTGCTTGTGTTGAGGCGAGAGGCTTCAACCTCCTCCATATTTGGATGTGAGAAGCCTGACCCTCCTCCCCTGCTTGCTTTGAGGCGAGAGGCTTGAACCTCCTCCATGTTTGAATGCGAGAAGCCTGACCCTCCTACCCTGCTTGCGTTGAGGCGAGAGGCTTGAACCTCCATGTTTGGATGTGAGAAGCATGACCCTCCTTCCCGGAGTTGAGGCGAGAGGCTTGAACTTGAGAAGTCTGAACCTCCTCCACAGCTTGCGACTGGTGCTTGACCGTCGACTCCTGGGCTTTGGAGGCGATGATAGGCCAAGATTGTCTAGCCGAGCTTTGAGGTGATGGTTTCACACGCCTTCCTCTTTGTTGGCGAGAAGCCTGACCCTCTTCCCCCGCTTGCTTTGAGGCGAGAGGCTTGAACCTCCTCCATGTTTGGAGAGGCGAAGCCTGACCCTCCTTCCCAAAGTTGAGGCGAGAGGCTTGAATTTGAGAAGCCTGACTGTCCTCCCCCGCTTTTAGGCAATGTGTGTGTATTGTATCCTTTGTATTAGATTGTAAACTCTGCCAGCAGGAACATTATTTGTCTGTATTGTACCTTTTGTATTAGATTGTAAGCTCCGCGAGCAGGAATATTAATCCTCTGAATTGTATTTGTGTATTAGATTGTAAACTCTTGAAGCAGGAATAATAATTCTCTGTATTGTATTTTTGTATTAGATTGTAAGCTCTGAGAGCAGGAACATAAATTCTCTGTATTGTACTTGTGTATTAGATTGTCTCTGTAAGCTTTGTGGATTTCAGTATGAAGATCAAGGAGCATATGGTGCCTTTTCACCGTTTGGGGCAAGAAGTTCAGCATATCGGCTATATATATATATATATATGTGCATGACCATAAGAAAATCAACCATTGGCCCTCCTGGCCTCCCCTTGATACGATGAGGAGCAACATAACGAGTGAGACGAGGAGCTGGAAGCAAAGTCATTAATGTGGAGCAACAATGTAACCCTGTATTGTACCCTTTGTATTCGATTGCAAGGTCTTTTTCCCGGGTGATCATTTCTCTGTATTACATGGAGTGTACAGGCAGCGGCTCCAGTGATATGCAGCTGTAAACATGAGGAGGCTGATCCAGGGAGTGAACCGATCGCCATTATTGGGGTCAGGAAGGAATTTTTTCACCTTGTTCGATATTTCACAAGGTGTTTTTCGCCTTCCTCTGGATTAGCCCTATTTAATTAATGCTGTCTAGCCCAAAATTTACTTTTCTCTAAATTTAAAAATAAAAAAAATTTAAATTACCTTTTTCTGTTTGTTAATTATTATGAAAAATAAATCCTTTGTCATGGTTCATTTACTAGAGCGTAAGAAAAGGATTGGCATTCCAGATGTTTTCTCAACTACATGTCTATTGGGATTCAGCCATCTTAAGGAATTACTGAGGATCATGGGAGATGTAGTTCTGAAACATCTGGAGGGTATAGATCGCTGGCTCCTGCTTTAGGGGATCATTAGAAGGGTTGTCTACTGGAGATATTCCCACAGCATTTACAGAGAACATCAATTTTGATGATAGGGGTATTAACCCTGTGTGCCCCACACAAGGCCCGATGACATAACAATTTACTTAACAAATTCACTTTTAATAATTTCTATCAATGACTTTACAGATCTATTGGCTTCAAACTCTTACAGGGTCTCAGTGACTGGATTTGACTCTCACTACCTACTGAGTAACTCACAAAGATCATGAAAATGCTGAGGCTGAAGCTTTTATTATTATTATTTATTATACTTTATTTATATAGCGCCAGCATATTCCGCAGCGCTGAAGAATGGGCACAATATAGACAGGGTTACAATACACTGAGAGTGACCAACATTTTGATAAACCAGTACAGGGGGAAACGAGGGCCCTATTCCCGTGGGAATTTACAATCTAGAAGGGTTAGGGGTGGAAACAGGAGGAGAGGACTGCAAGGTGAGAGTGATGGACTGCAAGGTGAAAGTGATGGACTGCAAGGTGGGAGGGATGGACTGCAAGGTGGGAGGGATGGACAGCAAGGTGAGAGTGATAGACTGGTTGCGTCAGTGAGTCGGGTGGTAGGCTTTCCTAAATAGGAAAGTCTTAAGAGAGCATTTGAAGGAAGAGAAACGAGGGGAAAGTCTGAGAGAGCGTTCCAGAGGATGGGGCTGTGCGTGAGAAATCCTGCAGTCTATCATGAGAAGAGGTGATGGGGAGAGAAGCTAGGTACAGGTCACTGTTTGACCTTAGGGCGCGGGCTGGGGTGTATTTGGTGATTAATGAGGACAGGTGGTGGGAGCTGAGTTAGTGAGAGCTTTGTAGGTCAGGGTAAGGATTTTGAATTTAATTCTGCAGTGGATGGGGACCCAGAGAAGGGATGGTTGAAGGTGGATAACAGCGCTTGCACCGACAGATAGATATTGCAGTTCCTCACGGAAACATTTGATTGTAGAGAATGGTATCCTCGATAGAAAGGAAAGTGCAATGTGCAGACTGAATAAAGCATATATAATGAGATTAATAAATGGAGAACTACTCACATGGTGTAGTGCCCTTTGAGAAGTGGCTCCAAACATTAAGCAGCCGGTGAATTAACGAGACACCGGTCCCCCCTTGTAGGTCTCTTGTCAGCAGTTCTCAGAAGCGATGGTTTTCTTCAATAGCCCCAACAAAAGAATATATAAAAACGTGGGGAATAAAACAACTCAATTTATTGAGATAAAAATAGGCAGAAAGTAATAAAACACTGCAAATGCGTTTCGGTGAATGCAGCTTCATCAGTGGGTGCCAGTGAAGGGACTCGCAGAGAAGAGTGGCCGAGACCGAGCGGCGGGTGAGGTGGATGAACCTTTGGGTTAATTCGCTTATCAACATTATCGCACCCTTGCGTGATGACATCAGTGGTTGGGGGAGGCCCTGGAGGTTGGCCTGACATCCAAGATGTCAGCCACCTCTGGAAGAAGTCCGTGCTCTGGCGCTGGATCACGGGACTGGCTGATAAATGTTTAAGAGAGGCATCGCTAGAAAGGTCAGACTGTGACCTTTCCAGCGTTGCTTCTCTCATATTTTTTTGTGGCCCTTGCCGATCGGGAGAGAGAGGCGTCCAAATGAACCCCCCTACCCTTCAGGCACTCTCCCGGGGGCTCCTCAAAATGATGTCATTGCGCACTGGCGTCTAATGGCCTATCTAATTTCTATGGGATGAATCGGGGAGTTTAGTTTGTCCCTCCCTGATGTGCCTAGCTCCAGCATGTCTGCCAATTAGTAAAATTTGACATGTGACTCCGAAGTATTAATCTCTGCTTTATAAAAGTTTTCAAAATATATGCAGAAGTAGGAATTGATCCTGATTGGATCAGTTAAAACTTCACCAGCAGCAGTAAGTATTTTAGTGATGTGAGGTATCGAGGGCTGTTGTGATTTGCGGAGAGTGGATAATAACTTTCCTTGCCTGTTACCCCATCGAAAGAAATGTCTTTTATGGTGAAACCAGGAATATTGGGCCCTTTCATCAATTATAGCTACATAGAGTTGTCTGATTTCTTCATATGCTTCACCAGATTGTGTGGTTTGGTTAGCCAAAACTATAATTTTTCCAGCAGGATTGACTGGGCTGCCATTAAAAGTTGATTCACCTCCCTTCTTTTGCGAGATAAATACTCTATGATATGGCCACTCATTACTGGCTTGGCCGCTTCCCAGAGCAGGAATATTTTCTAAGTATTCTATGTTGTCATCTATATAGTTATTCCAACACAATTCAATATGTGCCTGAAACAACTTAGACTTAAATAGCGAGCTGGGAAAGCATCAGTTGTATGATTTACTTAAGAGGGGAGCAAAACCTCAGATCTACAGTGATTGGTGCATGATCCGAGATGTGTATCATGCCTATAGAAGCATCCATAATAGAGTGAACAAGGGAAGCTGACAAAAGAGATTCGTCAATACGTAAAAAAGGAATCACGGGGACGAGAATAAAAGTAGCCTCTACCTACTGGGCTTAAACACCTTGCATGTATCAGGCTTAGTTGTTCTTTAAGAAGATTGGGACCTTTGCTGGGCTGTCTAGGAGAGGTCTTCTTCCTGGTGCTAGATCTAAAACCTGTTCCAGTACTGTATTAAAATCACCGACAACTATACAATAGGTGTAATCAAACTGAAGGAGTAAGTAGGAAAAGTTTGGAGTTTACAGCATAATGTGTTATTATGCATTGTTTCCTCTAAAACACAATCCGTCACACAATGTGAAGTAAAGAAATGGGGACAGCGCTTCAACTTACAAGGATGCAGTGTATAAGTGATGTGGTAAATATGGAAAAATGCTCACAAGCAATGGTATGTCCCATAACGAAGATTAGACGTGGACTATATCACTCAAAATCTTCATAATAGGATGACTTCAAAATACAAAAAATACAGACAATGGTACAGTATTTCACAAACTATACTGCTGTAGTAAAGTTGTAATGTTCACTACTCACACTTTATGAGAGCTGCTAGCTCTCATATGAAGACCTCACATGTGTTCAGGGCCAACCTGTTCGCCTCATACTCCCGCACTCAGACCTCCAAGAAAGCACAGGAACATGGGTTGTATATAATCCAACAGATTGGAGGTCTGAGTGCGGGAGTATGAGGCGAACAGGTTGGCCCTGAACACCTGTGAGGTCTTCATATGAGATCTAGCAGCTCTCATAAAGTGTGAGTAGTGAACATTACCTGATAGTTCCAAATCATCTGAAGGGCCAAAGTTGCAGACCTCTGATCTAAGTAGTCACTACCAACGCTGTCCCTGTTCTTTTAATGTGATGGAATGACCATGGAATACATTAGCTCAGAATTTTTGTTCCGTCAACCCATAAGCTAAAAAAGTGACAGTGCAACTCCAAGATGACAGGAAGAGAGACTTGATCTTCAGAGTAGCCTGTGACAGCCAGATGAGCCACGTACACTATGTAAGAGATACATGAGAGATTTGGTTACACTTCTAAGAAAACGCACATCACCCATTCTAAATTTAACCTGAAGATATAGCTTCTAGTAACAGGCTCTCCATTTAGAATTCAGTTTGGGAACTTAGAATTCAGGAACAGTTCACTTTCCAAGTAAATTGAGTGATTCATTGTACTGCAGATGTACTAGAGAGCAAGATAAACCTGTTGAATATATTTACTATGATTGTACTATAATTTGTCATGAAAGTTAGCACTGTGTTCCGGGGCGAGATGCTGAGTAGCACCTTCCCCGGGATAGGATGTTAACATGGAGATGGTAAGGGAAAATCTGCAGGCGCAGATTTTCCAGTTTACTGTCTCAATGTTAGAGACAGGAATGGAATGGGACACATTGTCTCTGGGATTGTAAAGTTTACAACAGCTCTGGTTAGGTTTACACCAACCTTGGAATAGGGCCCAATGTATATGTGTGTATGTATTTCTCTCCATATGTATTCAGTTTTTGTGCTTGTAGACATATTTGCAATTTTGGATTCCTTCCAAAAGCTGCTTCTCTCCCTATTTTCATAATCTGTTCTCTCTCAAACAATTTATTCTTATCTGTCACCCCTGTCTTGTTTCACTGGCTCTGAGGAGTTTATAAGCCCCCCCCCAAGCACTTCTGATCATACGGGAACTCTTTATTTTTCTCTTCAGCAACCTCAATCACTTCTCCATCCTTCAGACTCAGGAGAGCAACTCTACCTGAATTCTCCTGGACTTTGTTCCCACCCTACCCTCCATGCCGTCCGTCTTTTCCACCCTACCCTCCTACATGTTGCGGTAATCTACTGTCCCCATGATTCTCCTGGACCCTTTTTCAAACATTTCTCTGCCTGGATCCCTCACTTTCTCTCATCTGACATTCCATCTCTCATCCTTGGAGATTTTAACATTCCAATTGACTCTCCTACCAACCCCCACACGTCCAAATTTCTCTCCAACACCTCCTCCTCCTCAGGCCTCACACAGTGGTCCAAATCCCCTACCCATTGAGCTGGCAACACCCTGGGCTTTATTTTCCCCAGCCTCTGTACAATATCCAACTTTTCTAACACACCTGTTCCCTTTTCCGTTCATTACCTTCAGTCTTGGAAACTTCTCCTGCCACCAACCCAGAGTCCTGCCTCTCTACTTCCACTCCTCCTCTGCCTTGAAGGCATCTAGGTGCCCTGAATCCACAGCTACTCTCCACTGTGATCCATTCTCTTCTCCTTCCGATCTCAACATCCAGCTACACAGACATGGTCACTGATCTCTGCAGCTCTGCCCTCCCCACTTCACTTGACAAACTTGCCCCTAGCTCTCTCCGTCCAGCATGTAGGCCTAACCACCAACCATGGCATACTAAATACAGACAATATCTCCGGTGATGTTCCAGGGCAACTGAACATGGCTGGAGAAAGTCCCTCACTTCAACTGACTTCCTTTGGTCATAGAATGGAGTCTATGGGTCAATCACTGTCTCAATTCATTGTATTGTGTGGAATGTATTCAAAGGATATCACCAGGGGGTAGATTAGATGTCATTTAAGCTCCCTGTCATATCTCATTCAGCAGTCTTGTTTTATCTCAGTTAGTCTGGAGAACTATATACACTCCTCTACCTCATTAAATGGTAAATAATGTAGATTAGATAAACAAGAGCCACAAAGCAAAGCTTTTGGTAAATGTTGCACGATGGGAAAAATACACATTATGAAAACAAAAGATCCAAACCTAACTTAATGTATCCTTTTTACATGCAACTAATTCAAACAATAGAAAAAAACAGCAGCATGTGTTTTATCCTGTGGTTTTATTTATAATAAAGGCACAAGTAATCTAGTTACAGCTTATGTATGTTGGAGTGTCCCTTTAAACTCTGCATTGGCTTGCAGACATTTAAAGTTGGCAAGATTAATCGCCTTCTTTTGAGGCACCTGCCAAGGCTCATAAAGGAAAGCTCTTTATGGAGTAAAATATTAATTTACAACTCTTATCAGAATGAATTCATTTGTGATAGAAGAATGGTAATTTACTACTGTACATGTTATCAAATGAATGTCCTCCTTGTGCCCTAGAATCTGACTGACGACAAGGTAGTGGCCACACGGTATGTTTTTGTGACTGACTTTTTTTTGACTGATGTAGATGGGAAATAAAATGAATATGAAAAAACATTTGTCCCTCACAAATGCTGGACGTCAAAAATGCAGTTCGTCTGACTACGTTCCATCACTCACACACAAAGCTATGCGGACGTGGCGCACTCCGCACATCCGTTCTTGCGGTTTTACATTCTTGCCTAATTTGCGTCCATTTGCCGCGTCCGTTGTGCGTCTGCACTTGTGTGTGGACGTACTTTGTGTGTGGGTCTCTATTGATCATAATTGTATGCTACCAATGCTATGTGCGACAACACGGATGTGAACACTGCGCTCGTCTGACCCGATCCTAAATCCACACAGTGCAGACTGTTCGCTTTTTCTGCTGTTTTCAGCACTTTGGGGATTTTCGCCTTTATTTTGCTGTATTTGCCTGCAATATTAATTTATATCCAATTTTATTTAAAGAATAAACATATAATTAATTATATTTCATTATAATATTATTTTAATTTTTTGATGGAGTAAAATTGCATGGACAGAGAGCACTGAATTTCATCGACATTTCGGTGCACTCTCATTCAGCCCACTTTGGCGAGTTCAATTCACCAACCCTGCTGTGAATTCAGCATTCACCGCAGGGTCCCGGAAGTGTGTCAAATTGACCCACCGAACGCTTCCAATAAACCGCCAAATCAATCGGATAACCTCTGAAAAAACGATGAATCGATCCGAAAAAACGCTGAATGCTGCTGCGATCCCGCCATACGCAGCCGACGAATTGCTGAGCAGACCGCCAAACGACTCCGACCAGCCGCCAGAAAAAGCCACCCAGCCGACGAACAGGGGTAAAAAAAATAAAAATAAAACTGCAACTTTTAAAAGGCATTTTAACAAAAATAATGAATGAAAATGCATGGAAATAAAATGTAAGGTCCTGTGAATAACAATAAAAAGGTCTGGTACAGAACTAAAAAAAAAAAAATCGGGAGTCCAACATTTTGCTGAAAAAATCACTAAAAATGCCTTTAAAAAATCTAGATTTTTTTTATACAGACACTTTTTGCTGCAAATGAAAGGGATAAATGGTTGAATAAAGAAATTCATAGAAACAGGGATTTTTTTTACATTGAAACCTATGGGATTCACCTGTTTAAAGCCGTTGAATGAACCCACCGAAAATCTGGGTATTTCGCAAACGTTTCTATGCTGTTCGGCGTTCTCTGAATAGATTAACCGTTACTTCTCTATGGGGAATTTCACTGCTGCTGAATTTGACCATATTTCGCTGGCAATTCACCAATATTTAGTGAATTGCTAGCTTTTTGAATAGCTGAATTGTGACGAAATTGCACCATATGGTGAAATTCACCCATTGTGGCGTCCAGCGTCCCAGGACCTACCCAGCAGCCCCATCCTCGCTGCTTGCTGGCCGGGTGCTGAGTGATATGCCATGCTGCGGTGTTCACGTGGGTGGCTGAGAAGCATGGCGCGGCATGATGACGCTTAGCCACCGGGTTCAAAATCACTCTGCTTAGGCAGACTCACTGCCATGACGTGAAGTTCACTTCCCCAGTGCTTTTGTATTATATTATGACTATTTCTGTCTCTGGCAATTCTGAGAACCCTCCATGTGTACCGACCTGGCTATTACTGAGAACCCTGCATTGTGTACCAACCCGGCTATTACTGAGAACCCTGCATTGTGTACCAACCTGGCTATTACTGAGAACCCTGCATTGTGTACCAACCTGGCTATTACTGAGAACCCTGCATTGTGTACCAACCCGGCTATTACTGAGAACCCTGCATTGTGTACCAACCTGGCTATTACTGAGAACCCTGCATTGTGTACCAACCCGGCTATTACTGAGAACCCTGCATTGTGTACCAACCTGGCTATTACTGAGAACCCTGTATTGTGTACCAACCCGGCTATTACTGAGAACCCTGTATTGTGTACAGACCCGGTTATTACTGAGAACCCTGCATTGTGTGCTGACCTGGCTAGTCTTGATAACCCTGCTCTGACTTCTATCCTTGGCATAAGGCTGACACTTTTTCCTGGCTTTAAGATCTATATGGTCAGGGTCTTCTCTGTTATACTCTGTGGCCTGTTAATCTTAATACACCCAGCAAGGGTTGAGTATACACAGCAATCGTGATATATATAGAGGGATAAAATAAAAATCTTTTTTAAACCGAGGAACCTCTGTTGGCCTATCCTGTGGCGGCGGACTGAACCTGATTGAGAGAAGCTATCGGTTTGAGCGGTAACACATAATGATGTGCCTATATTTTATTATGATCCTGTGAATGTGATTCTCGGGGGCCTTTATATATGTAACCAATTATATGCTGCACCATGATTTTCTTTATTATGTCTTACTAGGTTGCACTCCCTCTATTTGTTTATTTTCTGTATTAAGATTGAGTCTCTGAAGGTAGTCAGGCAGCTGTACTGACCATTCAAGGATTGGAGGGGTAGATAGGGTACTGTATACAGGGACCAACATCTTGTTATCGGGGGGGGGGGATCCGTGACACCCGTTCTGTGAAATTCCGTGGCAAGTTCGGCTATGTTTAAAAAACTCCTTTAGTGAATTATTTTGTGAATTTTTTAACTAAATTAAATTACTTACTATTAGGACTAATAATTAATTATATTAAATATATAGATTTGCAGAACTGACTTTTTTCCCAAATACAACATCACGGAACCCCAGAATTTGAAAGCCTGTATTTAAAACAAAATTACCAGCTGCTCACATGAATGCGAGAATAATGAGCGACATTAGGATTGCTTGTTATTCTCTGTCGACCAAAACATATGAGCTTATCATGCAAAGTATAGGAAGCATAAATGTACAGTAACATGCTGTACTAAGCAAGCTGCAACAGAGATAAATGACTCAATTGGAATAAGAGTGGACTTGTTAGCATTAACAGTTGGGATCTTTATAATTAATGGCTCAATCATTAATACTAATGGCTCGAGTGGAATAGGGCCTGTTATGTTTTCCAGTTTTCGTAGGTTAAAGCAACAGTGACAGCTCTAGAATACCTTTAAGTTTTGATTTATCATCCCAATTTCCAAACATATTATTATTACACTCAGTATTTGTATATATGTATATTCAACACCGGCTGCGTGGAGTAGAGGTAACATCTCTGCGTGGAAAGAGCCTGTGGAGCCATGGGTTCGATCCCCAAGAGCACCTCTCCAGTAAGTGTCCTTGGGCAAGACACTTAACGGTACATACTCGCCACCCAGGACATACTTGAAAACTAGAGAAATCTTAATGTATCCTTCCTGGTAAAATCCTTTCTCAAAAAAAATATATATATATACATATGATCATCTTCAAACTTAGAAATAGACTCTCGTACAAAGATGATTTCCTGCAAGACTTCTTCCAACACCATCCAGTCCAATGAGCATCGATTGGCGACAGCAATCCATTTTTTGCAGAATTCTGGCTTGTTTCTGCCGATAGTAGGTTCATTGGTGACTCTTAAAACCGCATGGAATCTGTTTAGCCCTGTAGTAATCGGACAAAAACACGCCATGGAGATCCAAGTCGATCTCTCGACGCTTGAGTTTCAACATTCAATGTTTTTGTCGGCTGGGACGCGCTCACTTGGCAACTGTTGCCAGCGAGCGCTTCCGCTGCAGAGTACTGACATCATCACTGTGCGTGTACACCGGGGCGGACGCCATGCCATCTGAGGACTCGGCGATCCGCTCAGCGGCACGCGACAAGCTGGTTAAGTGGTGTAATGAGGTTCTTTAATTTTTGATAAAGGCTCCTGAAGAACCTTGATAAAGGCTCCTGAAGGGGCCGAAACGTCGACTAGTGCTTATGGACATTTTTTCACATGGTCATTTAAATAAAACATGGGTTTTTAGATCATTATTTGAAGCCCTGGAGTGCGTCCATTCATCTGGTCTATATACTGTATATACAGTCAGGTCCAGAAATATTGGGACATCGACACAATTCTAACATCTTTGACTCTATACACCACCACAATGGAGTTGGAATGAAACAAATACAATGTGCTTTAACTGCAGACTGTCGGCTTTAATTTGAGGGTATGTACATCCAACTCAGGTGAACGGTGTAGGACTTACAGCAGTTTGCAGATGTGCCTCCCACTTGTTAAGGGACCAAAAGTAATGGGACAATTGGCTTCTCAGCAGTTCCATGGCCAGGTGTGTGATATTCCCTCATTACCCCAATTAATCAAGAGAAGACTTCACCAGAGTAAATACAGAGGGTTCACCACAAGATGTAAACCATTGGTGAGCCTCAAAAACAGGAAGGCCCCCTACAATCCATCCTGAACGCCTCCGCCAGGCTAATTCACCTCACCCGCCGCTCTGTCGCTCCCCTCTGCGAGTCCCTTCACTGGCTCCCCATCCACTGCAGAATTAAGTTCAAAATCCTTATCCTTACCTACAAAACCCTCACTAACTCAGCGCCCCACTACCTGTCCTCACTAATCACCAAATACACCCCAGCCCGCTCCCTAAGGTCAAACAGTGACCTGCGCCTAGCTTCTCCCCGCATCACCTCTTCCCATGATAGACTGCAGGACTTCACACGCGCAGCCCCCACTCTCTGGAATGCTCTCCCTCGTACTGTCAGACTTTCCCCTAACTTCTCTTCCTTCAAACGCTCCCTTAAAACGTTCCTATTTAGGGAAGCCTACCACCCAACTCACTGACACAACCATCAATCACTCTCACCTTACAGTCCTCTCCTCCTGTTTCCAACCCCAACCCTCCTAGATTGTGAGTTCCTACGGGAACAGGGCCCTCATCTCCTCCTGTACTGTTTGTCAAATGTTGTTCAATGTATTGTAACCCTGTCTATACTGTGCTTATTGTACAGCGCTGCGGAATATGCTGGTGCTTTATAAATAAAGAATAATAATAATAGAGTTTACTCTGGTGAAGTCTTCTCTTGATTGTTGACTTTGACACACATACACCTACCTCCTGGAGAGTGTTCTTGATCTGGCCAACTGTTGTGAAGGGGGTTTTCTTCAACAGGGAAAGAATTATTCGGTCATCCACCACAGTTGTTTTCCGTGGTCTCCCGGGTCTTTTGGTGTTGCTGAGCTCACCGGTGCGTTCCTTCTTTTTGAGAATGTTCCAAACAGTTGTTTTGGCCACGCTTAATGTTCTTTCTATCTCTCTGATGGGTTTGTTTTGTTTCTTCAGACTAATGATGGCTTGCTTCACTGATCGTGACAGCTCTTTGGATCTCATCTTGAGAGTTGACAGCAACAGATTCCAAATGCAAATAGCACACTTGAAATTAACTCTGGGCCTTTTATATGCACATTGTAATTGGGGTAATGAGGGAATATCACACACCTGGCCATGGAACTGCTGAGAAGCCAATTGTCCCATTACTTTTGGTCCCTAAGGCTAGGGTCAAACGAAAGCATTTTTACACGCGAACGTAAAAAAGTGCGTCCGAACGAATTGACGTATTTTTTCACGGAATTCGCGAAAACGGTCATACGATGCGCATTTTCGTGCGTGATTTTTTACGGATCGTCAATAAAACACTTCTTGCGTCTGGACGTTATGTTGGCCGGACATTAGCAGCGTCTGACGTCTCCTAATCACGCAAACACGCCGCTATGCCGCAGCTGCGCACTCTGTACGTCCGTACTAGCGGTTCGGCATTCTCGAAAAAATGCGTTCGTTTTCCACTTGCGTTGCGCGGCCGGACTTTCGTGCGACCGTACATCGTATATTGGCCGTCATTTTGCTGCTAGTGCGGCCGTAATTATGTGCGCCAGAACGCACGTTAAAAGTGCGCTGGTCTGACCCCAGCCTTAACAAGTGGGAGGCACATCTGCAAACTGCTGTAAGTCCTACACCGTTCACCTGAGTTGGATGTACATACCCTCAAATTAAAGCTGACAGTCTGCAGTTAAAGCACATTGTGTTTGTTTCATTCCAACTCCATTGTGGTGGTGTATAGAGCCAAAGATGTTACAATTGTGTCTATGTCCCAATATTTCTGGACCTGACTGTATATATATTTCGAAACAAACTTGTTTCCTTCGACTTGCATAGTTTGAGGTACTGAATTTATTATGTTAGCGGTCTTATAGTGCCACCATCTGGACAATACCATAACAATTTGTTCCTAAACAGATAGGAAATGACTGGTTAAAGATATCACATTGAAAATGTTAACCACTTAGGCTAAGGTCAGACGAAAGCATTTCTAACGTGCGTTTAACCGCACGAAATCACGGCCGTGCTAGCAGCAAATGACGTCCAATGCCGGGTAACATACGAAGAACGGCCGCACAAAAGTTCGTCCGCGCAACGCAAGTGGCAAACGAACGCATTTTTTCTAGAACGTCAAACCGCTACTACTGACGTACAGAGTGCGCTGCGTCCGCATAGCGGCGTGTTTGCGTGATTGGGAGACGTCAGACGCTGCTAATGTCCGGCCAACATAACGTCCAGACACAAAAAGGGTTTTATTGATGATCCGTACAAAATCACGGATGAAAATGCACATCGTATGACCGCTATTGCGTATTCCGTGAAAAAATACGTCCATTCGTTCGAACGCACTTTTTCACGGACAATGCAAAAAATGCGTTCGTCTGACCCTAGCCTTAATGTTAAAATGTGGCTGCACAGCTGGCATGTTATAGCAACAATATAACTTGTCTGCAATAAAGAATTGAGCAGGTCAGTATAGCAAAATTAAAAATGACCCCCTCCTGACCCAGAGATTGTTTGATTTTGTCCTAAAATAAATGTTTTTATATATATATATATATATATATATACCTGTATATATATATACATGCTCCAACAATGCCACTTAGTTTTTGTCCCTGCCTCCAGTGACATTCTCTAAAAAGTAAGTATTCCTCTTTTGGACATTTAACATGTTAGCAACTATGCATGTGTGTATGTGTGTCTGCCTGTGTGTCACTGACAATAATAAAAAGAATTTTAAGCGTGATTGATTTGAGATTTTAAATCCAATTATGTCACCTTATCAGGAAATCCCCTAATCCCTTTAAATATGTAGGGCCTGATTTTACATTATACAGTAAAAGCTTCTACTGTTAGCTTATTGGCTCCTGCAATATACCAACTGAACCTTAAGCTTTGTTTGCTGCTTGAATGTTGTGGCAGGTTATTGTCAATTTATAGTTCGTTCTTCGCATTATTTATTATGCTGATTTTCAGCGTTCGGCTACCTTTCTCCAGCAATTCGGATCTCTTTGAATAACCCTGTATACCATTATGTAAAATCAGGATTACAGTTAATCTTTGCTTATCGAAGACGTCTGGTCTTCAAATGGCCTAGTCATCTTCTTTCTGGAGAAAGAGGGAAAAGAGAGAAAAAAAACCACACACAATGGTGGGAGATATAAAACTTGTATCATTATATGGGCGATTGCATACTTGAACAGGGAATGTCGCTTCGAGAGTTATTTTTTTTAAACACCATGGGCACTATTACACTCTTCGCGCACAATTTTGCGCGTGCGCAAAAACGCATTAACGCGAGGGGAAAAACCCTTTGCGCTGAACGTCGTATTACGTTCACGCAAAAGATGCGCGTTAACGTCTAACGCGAGCGACCCTGCGCGAACCCTGTGTGAGCGAAAGTTCGTGCGCGCCTCCCATACTTAACATTGTGAGCGCAAATGCGTTCGTGCGCTGGTACGCGTATGGTATTACAATCGATGCGCAAATTTTTACGAACAACATTTGCGCGCATAATTTTAACGTCTTTGAAAACCTGGTGGTAATGGCAAATCTGAACGTCCTGGCCGAAACCAAATACAGCAGCCCGAAAATAAATACGCAGCAAGGTATACAGGGTTATTCAAAGAGATCCGAATGGCTGCCGAAAGAGAACCGAACACTGAAAATCAGCGTTTGGTTACCTTCCTTGGCCATTCGGCTATCCAGAGAGCAGGCAATTTGCCAAATCCTGGCTAATTGCCTGCACATACGGTGCCTGTACGTTGCCTGTTCGAGGGCAGTGAAATCCCCAAGCAATGCTTCGGCTATTCAGAGAACAAAAACCAGCAGTGAAAAGTTGCCGAATTGCCCTGCCATTCGGTGGTTTAATTCGGCAGGTTTATTCAGGCGAATCCCATAAGCTTCAATATTAAACATACAGTATTCCCGTTTTAATTTAATATCTAATAAACCGTTCATTATAATATTCTGCAGTAAAGAGTCTCTTTATTTATAGATTTTTTGGGGATATTTTAAGCATTTTGCAGGATTTTTTTGCCAAAATTGTTTTTCCGATTTCTTAAAAAAAAAATGTAAACGTTTGTTCTTTTTTCTGTAACAGCCCTTTTTATTATCATTCATTGGACCTTATATGTAAATTTCAGACATTTTCGTTCTGTAGTTTCTTTGCAAACAGCGTTTCACTTTTCAAACATTCAAGCGAACTGTTTTTTTTTTCACTCCTTCGTCTGCGGTGTTGGGTTTTTCCAGGGGCTGCGCTGTGTGTGATCGGCTCCTGCTCGGGTTTTTCTGGCGTTTTTGGCAGGGTTAATTCAGATGTTTTTGCGGGTTTCGGTGTGCATTCACCGGGTTTTGCGGTGAGTTTTCAGCGGGTTTGCGGCGACCTTTCCCTGCAATTCAGGGACTCTGTGGTGCTTGCTGAATACACCGCAGGGTCGCCGAAATGGGATCGCCAAATCGAACCGAATTGAGGAGAAAGAAAAGTCACCGAACGTGCGGTGACTTTCCGATTCTCTTTGAATAACCCTGATAGTTACACATTCTACTCATACCAAACATCTGGGTTCACACCTAAGCGTTTCTCATATGCGTGTTGTACGCGTGTTTTTGTCCGGTGTTTTACCTGGCAATTTAGACATTTAGAAATGCGTTTTTTTGATTGACGGAGGTGTCCAATGAAAAAGACTTCTCCTGAGATGCACCATTTAGGTTTCCTGTGTCTTTGTTTAACCCCTTCGCTCAGGGGTCAAGTCCTGGGAAAAAAAGTGAGGGAACTCACCCACGAATTCCACAACCCCTATTACCTGAAGAAAAAATATATATATCACGAGTATAGCAGTACGTGGTGATACCATTTTTATTGGGTTAACATTACATTTAAAAGACAAGCTTTCAAGGGTGTAAACTGCAAACTATACTGATCAGTGAAAGGTAATTACTACGAACAGGTGTACTCGTGATTTTGACAACTGGACTAACCCGTTTTATATATAATATATACAGTTGTGTTCAAAATTATTCAACCCCCAATGCTGTAAGGGGTTTTAGGGAATTTTTTGTAATTGTATTCAATTACACTGCACGTGACTGGGAGGGAAGTGCTGTCAGAAATGGACACATATTGCGACCGATCAGACACATATGACTGAAACCAGGTTAGCATGTGATCACCAATACCAGAGTTTTTAAGTTTTTGTAATAAGATGCCATGGTCTACGATGTCAAAGGCCTTGGAAAAATCAAGGAAGATGGCTCCAGTTAGGTTTCCTTGTTCCATGCCAGCCTGGATATCATTGGAAACTTTTAAAAGGGCAGTTGTGGTTGAATGATTTGGACGGAAGCCGGATTGTTCTGGGGTTAAATAGTTCCAATACTGATAGTAATCGCGTAATTGAGTGTAAACACATTTTTCCAGGATTTTTGACATTCCAGGAAGCAATGATATTGGACGGTAGTTGGATACCAAAGTATTGTCTCCACTTTTATGGATAGGTACCACTCTCGCAGTCTTCCAGAGTTTGGGTATATATCCAGTCGCCAGTGATTCATTGATTAGGGTTGCGACAGGTTTTGCAATTGCCGGGGCGCTGATTTTCAGCAGCATTGCTGGGATTTGGTCAGGTCCTGACTGGTGTTTCATTTTTTTGGTTACAGAGAAGTTTAGTAATGGCACTGACAGGCACCGGTCTAAAACTGAATTTCTCTTTGATACAGGGTTTTTGCACAGTTGGAAGGATCTGACTTGTGTGCTGCCTTTCTGAATGTGTTTCAATTGCTAGCTTAGCAATCAGGGTGTTGGCGCATCCAACAAAATGGTTACAGTTGTGTTCAAAATTATTCAACCCCCAATGCTGTAAAGGGTTTTAGGGAATTTAGTGTACATTTGTAATTGTATTCAGAATGAAATCCTACAAGGATTTTTTAAAGAACCATATGCAACTAAAATGACATCAATTGGTTTTGTAATAAAGTAGTAAATGTTTCTTTTGTGAATTCTTCATTGACACAATTATTCAACCCCTTAAAGACTACCACTCTGAAGAACAGAGATCATTCAAGTGTTTTCAATCAGGTATTGAAAACACCTGTGGATGTCACGGAGCAGCAATAAAGCATAATAAGCACCAATTAGGCAGCTTTAAAATGACTGTGATACTCAGCTCCTTCTAGACATTTACTGGTGTGGTTACAAACATGGTGAAGTCAAGAGAATGGTCCAGGAAGACAAGAGAAGAGGTGATTACTCTTCACAGGAAGGGCAATGGCTATAAGAAGTTTGCAAAGATGTTAAACATACCAAGAGAGGCCATAGGAAGCATCATTCGCAAATTCAAGGCAAAAGGCACTGTTGAAACGCTACCTGGTCGTGGCAGAAAGAAGATGCTGACTTCGACTGCTGTGCGCTACCTGAAGTGTAGAGGGAGAAAAGTCCCCGTGTGACTGCTGAGGAACTGAGAAAAGATTTGTCAGATGTGGGTACTGAAGTTTCAGCTCAGACAATACGGCGCACACTGCGTAATAAAGGCCTCCATGCCAGAACTCCCAGGCGCACCCCCTTGCTGTCTCCAAAGAATAAGAAGAGTCGACTGCAGTATGCCAAAAGTCATGTGGACAAACCACAGAAGTTTTGGGATAGTGTTCTGTGGACTGATGAAACAAAATTAGAACTGTTTGGGCCCATGGATCAACGCTATGTTTGGAGGAGGAAGAAAAGAACACCTTGCCTACTGTGAAGCATGGCGGGGGGGGGTCAATCATGCTTTAGGGTTGTTTTGCTTCTGCAGGTACAGGGAAGCTTCAGCGTGTGCAAGGTACCATGAATTCTCTTCAGTACCAGGAGATATTGGATGACAATGTGATGCAGTCTGAAACAAACCTGAGGCTTGGGAGACGTTGGACCTTTCAACAGGACAATGATCCCAAGCATACCTCCAAGTCCACTAGAGCATGGTTGCAGATTAAAGGCTGGAACATTTTGGAGTGGCCATCGCAGTCACCTGACTTAAATCCGATTGAGAACGTCTGGTGGGACTTAAAGAAAGCAGTTGCAGTGCGCAAGCCTAAGAATGTGACTGAACTGGAGGCTTTTGCCCATGACGAATGGGCGAAGATACCCGTAGATCGCTGCAAGACACTTGTGTCAAGCTATGCTTCACGTTTAAAAGCTGTTATAACTGTAAAAGGATGTTGTACTAAGTACTAAGATTGAATGTCACTTGGGGGTTGAATAAAACTGATAATGATGTGAGCACAGAAAAGACATTTGTGGTTATTTCATTATAAATGTTATGTTATATTTGTCTGACCTACACGTGCCTCTTTGATTTAATTGTAAGCAAGATGACTGAATGATCAAAATCAATGTCAAACTGGCCAAAACACTCAATTTCAGTGGGGGTTGAATAATTTTGAACACAACTGTATATATCACATACATATATCTATCCAGGCACAGACCCCCCAGAATTATATACACAGGCACAGACCCCCCAGAATAACATACACAACACTGAACCCCCAGAATAATATACACAGCACTGAGCCTCCAGAATAATATACACAGCACTGAGCCCCAGAATAATATACACAGCACTGAGCCCCAGAATAATATACCCAGCACTGGTTATATGGATATATTTGCCCCCAGCTCACATGGATATATTTGCCCCAGCTCATATGGGTATATGTTGCCCCAGCTCACATGGATATATTTGCCCCAGCTCATATGGGTATATATTGCCCAAGCGCACATGGATATATTTTCCCCAGTTCACATGGATATAATTGCCCCCAGTTCACATGGATATGCCCCAGCTCATATGGGTATAGATTGCCCCAGTTCACATAGATATGCCCCAGCTCATGGATATGCCCCACAGCTCTCATGGATATGCCCCAGCTCTCATGGATATTGCCCCAGCTCTCATGGATATTGCCCCAGCTCTCATGGATATTGCCCCAGCTCTCATGGATATTGCCCCAGCTCTCATGGATATGCCCCAGCTCTCATGGATAATGCCCCAGCTCTCATGGATAATGCCCCAGCTCTCATGGATAATGCCCCAGCTCTCATGGATAATGCCCCAGCTCTCATGGATAATGCCCCAGGTCTCATGGATAATGCCCCAGGTCTCATGGATAATGCCCCAGCTCTCATGGATAATGCCCCAGCTCTCATGGATATGTCCCAGGTCTCATGGATAATGCCCCAGGTCTCATGGATAATGCCCCAGGTCTCATGGATAATGCCCCAGCTCTCATGGATATGCCCCAGCTCTCATGGATATGCCCCAGCTCTCATGGATATGCCCCAGCTCTCATGGATATGCCCCAGGTCTCATGGATAATGTCACAGCTCTCTATTATTGCCCCCAGCAACCCAGCTCACCTCTCTGTGGGCCAGAAACGATGCAGGCCGCCGCCGCACATTGCCGGCGGCCGTGTGCCTCCTGCTACGAACGGCCGCTGGCAGGAAGTGCAGCCGCTCGCCTGGGATCGATGAAACAGCCTGCCGCGATCTCGCGAGATCGCGGCAGGCTGTTAGATCCCAGGCGAGCGGCTGCACTTCCTGTCAGCGGCCATTCGTAGCAGGAAGCACGCAGCTGCCAGCAATGTGCGGCGGCAGCCTGCTCAATCGTTTCGGGCACGGGCCACAGCGGGAACCTGCATTCCCGCAGCGTTCCCGCTGTGGGAGAAGTGCGGGAACGTTATTCCCGCAGGACTCGAGCCCTGCCTTCGCTGCTGAGCCATTTCACGCCTGTGTGCTGTGCTAATTTTTACTGCTTTTGCATGTCATGTTTAAACGTGTTTTGAAGCCATGTTTTATTATATGACCCAGACATATTACATATCGTTCTTTCCGGCAGACTCCGTAGATTCATAATATATCATTATTCTATGTATACGTCATGTCCTGCCTGTATATTATAACAAAAAATAAATAAAATTTGAACTTTCAATAATTTACAGTGTGTAAAGTGGTTTTTTTCCTCTTTTTATCATGTGAGCGTTTGCAATTATATTTTCTATGGGGTGCGCTTGTTAAAAAAATTTGAAATGGGGACTCGTTACTTGTTTTTCGGGGGGAAATTACGTGCTTTTTAGCCAACGCCCCCATAGAAAAAATCGTTAGTGCAGCATCATTGTTCACATTATAATTGAAATGGGAACAATATTGCTGCATTAACAAAACAAAAAACTATTTTTTTAAAATATTTTTTTAATTTTGTTTTTGTTTTAATTTTGTTTTACACTTAACATGGTCATATTTGGTATCATTGGAAAGGCCATGCTCTGGCCGTGCCAACCATATCAAACATTAACCCCTAGCTGCCACGGATCGGGAGATAGGGGGTTCATTGGAACCCCCTATCTCCACCATAGGTGGCAGCTAGGGGTTAACTCCAGAACTGACATCATTGCGCTATGCGCGATGATGCCAGTTGTCAGGGGGAGATCCCGGAAGCTTTGCAGACTGTGCCCTTCTAAGCGGTGCCTGCCTCTTCCCAGTGGCCCGCTCGGTTGGTGAGGGAGAGAGGTCTAAAGGACCCCCCTCCCCTTCAGGCACTTTCCCCACACTCGCGGGGGGGTCCCTGCAATAGACAGCATCGCGCTAGCGCGATGACGTCTATTGTGCCCAGCGGGGTCCCGTATGCTGGTCTAATGCCGGAATACCAGGTCGATCACTGCCCCCTGTGCAAGGACGCACTCTGCGCGTCCTCCGCACAGGGGAACCACTTGACTGGACGCGCTGAGCGTGTCCTTAGCAGCCAAGTGGTTAATAAAAGACACACCAAAAGTAAAACACTTTTTTTTAAAAACCTTTCAAACCGGTCACCAAACAGACACACAAACTCATAGTTAAATAGTAATAAAATATTATAATTAAAAATATAATAATATAAAACTTTGAATTTACACACCAAATGCACAAATTGCACAAGGTGATACAAAAACAGCAAACAGGCAACGGATCACAATGCAGCCAACGGGCGAGGCATTTTCCCTCCTCAACAAAGATAAAAACACAGGAAAAATGAAAAAGGTGCCTAGAGTGACAGAACGATGCAACTCATATAGAAACATAGAAAAATGTCGGCAGATAAGAACCTTTCGGCCCATCTAGTCTGCCCAATTACATGGATACTTTACCTGGATTTATCTTTTGTTTAGGATAGCCTTATGCCTATCCCATGCCTGCTTAAATTCAATTACTGTTTTGGCCTCTACCACTTGAACTTTCATGGCTGTTCCATGTATCCACCACCCTCTCGGTAAAATAATGCTTCCTGATGTTACTTTTAAACCTTTGCCCCTCTAATCTAAGACTATGTCCTCTTGTTTTGCTACTTTGTTTCCTTTTAAATATACTCCCTTCCTCTACCTTGTGGATTCCCTTTACGTATTTAAATGTTTCTATCATATCTCCTCTGTCTCGTCTTTTTTCCAAGCTGTACATGTTAAGATCATTAAGCCTTTCCTGGTAACTTTTCTCCTTCAAGCCGTACACCATTTTAGTAGCCCTTCTCTGAACTCTCTCTAAGATGTCTATATCCTTCTGGAGATACGGTCTCCAGTACTGCACACAGTACTCCAAGTGAGGTCTCACCAGTGCTCTGTACAGTGGCATGAGCACTTCCCTTTTCCTACTGCTAATACCTCTCCCTACACAACCAAGCATTCTGCTAGCATTTCCTGCTGCTCTATTACATTGACTACTTACCCTTAGATCCTCTGAAATAATAACCCCTAAATCCCTTTCCTCAGATGTTGAGGTTAGGACTGTATCAAATATTCTATATTCAGCCCTTGGGTTTTTACGTCCCAGGTGCATTATCTTGCACTTATCCACATTAAAACTCAATTGCCACAGCTCCGACCATTTTTTTAGTTTACCTAAATCATTTGGCTGATCCCTCCAGGAATGTCAACCCTGTTGCAAATCTTTGTGTCATCAGCAAAAAGACATACTTTTCCATTAATACCTTCTGCAATATCACTAATAAAAATATTAAAGAGAATGGGTCCAAGTACTGACCCCTGAGGTACCCCACTGGTAACAAGACCTTGCGCCGAATAAACTCCATTTACCACAACCCTCTGTTGCCTGTCACTCAGCCACTGCCTAATCCATTCAACAATATTGGAATCCAAGCTCAAAGATTGCAATTTATTGATAAGCCTTCTATGCGGAACAGTATCAAAAGCCTTACTGAAATCGAAATAAGCAATGTCTACTGCACCATCTGTGTCTATTATTTTTGTTACCCAATCAAAAAAAATCAATAAGATTAGTTTGGCATGATCTCCCTAAGGTAAACCCATGTTGTTTCTGATCCTGTAATCTATGTGTTTTTAGATGTTCAACAATCCTTCCCTTTAACATGGTTTCCATTAATTTCCCCACTACTGACGTAAGACTAACTGGCCTATAGTTCCCCGATTCTTCCCTACTACCCTTCTGTAAATGGGCACAACATTTGCTAATTTCCAGTCTTCTGGGACGACTGCCGTTAACAGGTTTATTTAACCAATCCTTGCTAACGGTTTTGCTATTACATCACTGAGCTCTTTTAATAATTTAGGGTGGATCCCATCAGGCCCCATTGACTTATTTGGCTTTACTTTAGACAGCTGCTGTAGAACCTCCTCCTCTGTAAACTGATATGTAAATGTCTCGTTAGTGTTTCCTCCTAACTGAGGTCCCTTTCCTTCCTCTTCTTCTGCAAAGACTGAACAAAAATATTCATTGAGGCAGTCAGCGAGACTTTTATCCTCTTCTACATACCTTCCTTCCTTTGTTTTTAATCTAACTAATCCTTGTTTTACTTTTCTTTTCTCGTTTATGTATCTAAAAAATGTTTTGTCCCCCTTTTTTACTGACTGAGCTATTTTCTCTTCTGCGTGTGCTTTGGAAGCTCTTATAAATTGCTTTGCCTCTTTCTGCCTAATCTTATAGGTTTGCCTATCTTCTTCACTCTGAGTTGTTTTATAATTATTGAATGCTGTCTTTTTGTTCTTCACTATTTTGGCCACTTCTGCAGAGTACCACAGTGGTTTCTTACCTTTTTTGTTTCTGCTAACAAGCCGAATGCAATTGCTTGTGGCCTTCAATAATGCTTCCTTTAAATAATCACATTTCTCCTGGACTCCCTTTAAACTCCTCCAGTCTGATAATGACTCCTTCACACAAAATCTCATTTTAGAAAAATCTGTTTTTTTTTTTTTGTTTTTTTTTATTCAACGAGCCAAGCAGCAAAAATACAGAGGGTAAGTAGGCAGATAATCATAAACAGAATAAATCAGCATATTCGAGCGTAACTTGCATAATACTACAACTTATAACAGCTCAGTCTGAACAATACACAGATAGCACTACAATGAGAGGGTAACATGAGCATTTCAGTAACATAGGAGAAAGGGGAAAGGAGGGGGGAGGGGTCAGGGGTAACGCTGTAGGGCAGTCCCAGTATTACCAAATTCTGTCAGCTGCCATGGTTCGCGTAAGCACCCACATCCCTCCGGGTGTGGTAGTATAACGTCGGTGAGACGTGTCGCTTCGGTATTTGGGATTTGGGGAGGGCTAGAAGAACATCTGGCCACGAGGAGTTAGTACCAGGGACCTGTGAGAAGAGCGTAGGCCAGGGCCGCGGGTGAATTCTGGCCAAAAAACTCATATTAAAGGTCAATTTGGAAAGGAATGGGGCCAATATGCAGGGGTAGGGCACCATGCGAATAAATGTGAGAGAAATAGACTTGAGTCAGGGTGGAATAATATTGGGTCAGGGCGGGCGGAGGGAAGAGAGGGGGAAGAGCGGAGGGAGAGGAAAAGGAAGGAGAGATAAGAGAGAGAGGGGTAGAAGAAAGAAGTAAGAAGAGAAAGAAAGGAAGAGAGGAGTGAGAAAAAGAAGAAAAAAGTAAAGAAAGAGGAAAAAAAAAAAAGAGGGGGGACATGAATCGTTAGAGGGTGCTGACGGCCGGGACCGGGCACCTCGCCAGGCCGGCGGCGTTTCAAGGTGTGAGTCAAATTGTCACAGATCGGGGACATCAGTCAGTTCCCTCACTTGGGAGGGAGGACAGGGTTGTACCAGCCCACAGCCAGTGGATACAAGGGTTTTCAGTGGGTGTCTCGCCCCAGTCGGGTGCGGCAAGAGGCAGACGCCACGTACGTGTTCCAGTGATACCATCTACGTAAGTGCTCCTCTGTTCTTTCTTCTGTCCTTGTCACGAGATCCTCCGTACACATGACCTCCTCCATCCGGGAGAGCCAGTCTCGGTAGGTAGGGAGTGTGGTAGAGCCCCACACTCGGGCCACCATCAGCCTCGCGGTCATGATCATGGGGAGAGCCACTGATTTCTTGAGGGAGCGTGCGGAACAGGGGATTTGCGTGAGCAAGAACACGCCTGCTGTAAATGGTAAATCAAGATCAGTGACCTCTGCCACCGTATCCCTGATAGAGGTCCAGTACGGGGCAAGGAGTGTGCACTCCCACCAAACGTGGAGGTAGGTGCCCGTCGTCAAGTCGCATCGCCAACAGTTTGGCGTCAGCCGGAGGCCAATTCTGAAAAGCAAGACGGGGGTGCAGTACCACATCGAGAGAACCTTGTAGGAGTTAGATTGTAGCTTAGCCTGTGGGCTGCCATGGTGGGTTAATTCATAGGTGTCTCGCCACTTTTCGTCCGGTATGGAGGTATCCAGGATCAGATCCCAGGAGCCTTCGAAGGAAGGGGGATCTTGATTAAGTGCGGATTGAAGGAGGTTGTATATAGTCGAGATACCATGTGTAAGGTGACGTTTTGCAGTGCAGAGGGATTCGAACGGTGTGAGGGGGCGAATCAGTCTGTGGCGGGCCGGTAGTGAAAGCAGGTAATGAGAGATTTGATGGAAATTAAAGCGTTCCATGATAGACGGAGGGGGAGCAGGTGTCTCCCCGTCCCATGGTGAGCGCAGGTTCGCTCCGTCCGTAAAGTGTAACGCCCTGAGCAGTAGGTCCGATCCCATTCTCCGACCAAGGGTGGGGTGCACGCCAGCCGGGAAGGCTGGGTTGGCCGCGAGAGGCAGCATAGGTGAGGGTACGAGGAGATCAAGTATCGACGGTTAGCGGAACGCCAGACTCGTAACGTGGCCCCCACGAATGGGTGTCGAAACGAGACCGGAGATCTTTGGTCTGCTGCTATCCATGGCAACGCGGGCGTGGGGTGTGGGGTCGCGTCCCTCTCCAGATCCTGCCACAGAGCATGTCTGCCCCCCGTGGTCCACTCTACTATCCGCTGGAGGTGCGAAGCCTCATAGTAGAGGCGGAAATCTGGCAAGGCTAGGCCCCCTGATGACTTGGGTCGTGTTAGCGTGCGTAAGCTGATTCTCGGCTTGGCTTTGCGCCAGACAAAGCGATTGCAGTCGGAGCGAATCCTCTGGAAGAACGCCGGGGGGATGTGTATCGGTAGCGTCTGAAAAAGGTAAAGTAACCTTGGTAGCACATTCATTTTCAACACCCCGATTCTGCCGAGCCAGGATATCTTCAACAGGTTCCATTCCCCAAGGTCGTGGCCCAACTCCGACCAGAGTGGGACGAAGTTTTCCTGGTAAAGATCTTGTGGTGACTTAGTGAGCCAGATGCCCAGATATCGCATCTTTTTAGGGCACCAGTGAAAGGGGTGCTTCCGTTGGAGAGCCCGTTCCGTTTTGCCCGGGATATTAAGGCTCAATATCTCAGATTTTTCCAGGTTTAATTTTAAGTTAGACAGCTTGCTATAGACGCTAAACTCCTCCACTATTTCCGGTAAGGATGCTAGAGGGTTGGTTACATAGAAAAGCATGTCGTCGGCATATGCCGAGACCTTGTGGGTGCCAGAGCCCCCCTCCAATCCAGTAATAGCCTCGTTGCGTCGGACAGACTCCAAGAAAGGTTCGAGAGTGAGGGCAAAAAGTATCGGGGACAGGGGGCACCCCTGTCGGGTGCCGTTGCGGATCTGAAACGTGTCCGAGAGAATCCCATTAACCCGTACCCGAGCGTTCGGGGAACCATATAACGCCGCCACCCACGAGATGTATTCTGGTGGTAGGTTCATGGCACGCAGTGTAGCGAACAAGAAACGCCACGATACCCTGTCGAATGCCTTCTCAACATCAGTTGACAGAAGCAGCATAGGGATCTCCTCCTGTCTTGCTTTGTGTATGGCATTCAAGGTGCGGGTGGTGCCGTCCCTGGCCTCACGAGCCGGGATAAAGCCCACCTGGTCTTTTTGTACCAGAAGCGGCAAGACCGCATGCAACCGCTGTGCCAAGGCCGTTGCAAAAAATTTTAGGTCGCAATTCAATAAGGATATTGGCCTGTAGCTGGAGCATAACATAGGGTCCTTACCACCTTTGGGAAGTACTACAATCGTGGCGGCCTGAGTGTGCGGGTGGAGAGAGTGATTCTCCAACAGTGAGTTAAGGGTCGTCACCAGTGGAGGGACCAGGGTAGCTCCAAAGCGCTTATAGTACATTGATGGAAGGCCATCTGGACCCGGGGCCTTGCCATTCTTCTGAGTCTTAACGGCGGATGAGATCTCTTCCTGTGTAAAAGGCACCCGAAGTTGAGCACGCTGGGCATCTGACAGGTGGTACGGGATCCGTTTCTTCAAATATTCCTCAAGAAGCGCCTCCGGTGTCCGATCGGACTCGTCAGCCGATTGGTATAGGGAAGAGTATAACTCCAGGAAGCATTGTGCTATTTGGGCCGGGTGGGGCGTCACCGAGCCCTTGGGGGTGCGGATTGCCGGGACGTAAGCCCTCGCTCGTTGTTTCTTCAGGAGGCGCGCCAGGAGACGACCCGGCTTGTCCTCGTGGAGAGCAAAAAAACACCTGGTTTGTAGGATGGCGCTTTGAATCCGAGGGTTCATGACGTTTGTTAACTGGGTGCGAGCCTGCAGGAGACGCGCGTATGTGTCCGCGTCCCGCGAAGAGTGATGTTCGAGCTCGAGCTGTCGTATTTTAGTTAAGAGGTCTTCTGTTTCCTCCTGGCGCGCCTTCTTCGTGCGCGATGCCCAAGCTATCAGCTTTCCTCGTATCACGGCTTTATGAGCCTCCCAGATTGTCGGTTGCGGCACAGCTGAGGTCAGATGATCCGTGAAATACGTTCGGATAGATTCGGCTATGTCAGCTACAAGAAGCGGGTCCGCGAGTAGGGAGGTGTTAAGCCGCCACGACCTTTCCTTAGAGCGGAGAAGGGGGGAAGACATGGCCATGACCACGGGAGCGTGGTCCGACCACGTGGTAGCTTGTATCTCCGACGATCTCACAAGAGGTAGGTCATACTGGGGCACGAAGAAATAATCCAATCTGGAGTAGGTGTTGTGGACTGTTGAATAATATGTGTAGTCCCTGACAGATGGATTCAGCGCCCTCCAGGTGTCCACGAGTCTCAGTGCTGTTAAGGAGCACTGGATGCGTCTTAAAATTCTAAGGGGGGTCCGTTGGTTCGTGGAGGATGAGTCCTCCGCGGGGTTGAGTGGAATGTTGAAATCTCCACCCAAGACGAGGGTGCCTTCCGTAAAGCTTTCTAGTGTTCGTAGCGCCTTGGCCAGATACACATGTTGTTTCGTGTTAGGGAGGTACAAGTTAGCGAACGTGTAGGTGGAGCCGGCGATCTTGCCCTTCACGTAGAGGCATCTCCCATCACCTGCACCGTAAGTGTCTGTCATGTCGAAAGGTACAGTAGAAGCGAACAAAATCGCCGTCCCTTTCGATTTCGATTCCGGGTTGTGGTCAAAGTAACCCGTCGGAAAGCGGTGGTCCTGTAAAGTGGGGGGGTCACTGGAGCAGAAGTGAGTTTCCTGTAGGAAGGCCACTGAGGCGCGCAGGGCCAAGTCCCTGAGGAGACGGCGTCTCTTCTCGGGCTTGTTTAGGCCTCGTACATTATAGCTCACCATTTTGAGTTCACTCGGGATCAGGGTCGCCGACCGGTTTCCGGGGCCCGGCCCCGCCATCCGAGTAGGGTATGGAAAAGTTTCTGAGGGGGGGGAATAAAAGAGGAAGGAAGAGAGGAAAGGAAAGCAGAACAAGAAGTTAAGAGAAAGAGGGGGAGAGGGAGAGAATGGGGAAGAGAGAGAAAGAGTGTAGGGAAAAAGACAGAGGAAGAGAGGAAGGAAGAGAGAGAGAAAGAGAAAAGAAGGAAAAAAAAAAGGTGGGGGGCGGGAGAAAAGTCTCTCGGGGTTGTAGGAGAGAGGCGCTATATCCACGCCGACAGGCGGGGTAGGAAGAGGGGGTTCCGGTGCCGGTTAGGAGAGGGCTGGGTCCCGACGCCTAAGAGGGGACACAAAGGGGCTCTCATAACTGAACAAGGGCACCTACCCCAGGGAGGCGTGGAGGGTGCTGCCTAAACCAAGGGCGAAGGCTGACAGGGAACTGCGTAAACGTCAGACAGATGGGAAGGAAGGGGAGAAAGGAAGGGAAATACTATATATGTATATATAGTGGTATATATCAATGGAAAACAACACAAAACTTGAACTCCTATCCTCTCCGAAGGAAAAGGAGTATAACATAGACTATGGTATAAAGGCGTCATTACGGTTGCGTAATTAAGGACCATATGTGACCCCGGGCAGCGTGTCAGCCTTATACAGGCGACGCGCCGTCCTACTCTGTAACATATCAGAATGTGTAACATATAGACGTGTATAAAGAGCTATTGCATTCCAGAGGCAACTCAGTGCCTCCCACCCACCCCACCCACCACATCCGATCCCTCCGGGCAAACGCCACTGGTGCGAGCTATTATGCACCACCGATCCCCGTCTAACCCAAGTTCTCGGTAGTCCGTGTGTCCGGAAAGGCCCAACCACCCCGCCGCTCGGGCACCCACCCTTTCAGAAGGCCAAAAATCCGTAGCTAGGTGCGTGGAGGGGGTATATACAGAGGGGGCGGAGGAGCCAAGGTAAGGGGGGGTGGTAGCGTGAGGCTGTAGGGTAACGGGGTGCACCAAGAGGAAAGTGGGAGTGCGGGGGGATCCCAACCCACGACATCCAGTGCAGGCGGAGCGGCGCAAGGGGTATGGGCAGATAACCCGGTCATACATCCCTGGTGAGTTAGTTGTGGGAAAGATAGGGGTGTGGTGTTCGCGCGGACGCGTCCCTCCTCCAACCACCCAGCCGCCAGGGTAGGGGCACTGACCTCCGGGGCGAGTGCAGCGAGTCAGGCAGCGCCCAAGCGCGTGCCAGTTCCGGGAAGCAGAAGTGGGGGGGCACAGGAAAGCGTCCTACCCCCTGGTACCTGCTTGGGGCGGTGTGCCGATATGGCATCCAAGGTGTTGAGGTGTCCAGCCCGTATCCGGCGTGTCGGGTCAGTCGACCAATTGAGGCGCTGTAAGGGAGTCCATTCCCTTGGTGCGAGGGTAGGGAATCGGGCTCGCAGGGTACAGCCCCCAAGACCTCCCGCAACCCACCTGCACGGGCATCCAGCCGACGGCAGGCGCAGGGGCATAGAGGGCACAAGGGTGTGTACCGTTCCTGGGTCGGGGAGGGAAGAAAAAAAAAAAAAAAGGGGGGGCGCTGTAGAGTTGCTTCCAGTGGGCCTGCATAACCAGCTCATAGGCGTCGTGGTGGGTGGCAGGGCGAGCGCCCGTCACACGTCGTCCAGGTCTCACAGGGTGTAGGGAACACATCTGTTGCAATCTCTAGGTGCTAAACGGCTTCATCCGGGTTGTCTCGGTCAGGTCCGGCGTGGGCCTCTTCTGCCCCGCGGCGTTGTAGCATGTGTTGGGACCGAGCCGGTCCTCCCGGGCGTCGCGACTCTCGCTGCTCCCAGTCCTGTACGTCCACCGACGGCAATCTCAAGGCAGCCACGAAGTCCGGTACGTCCCGTGGGCGGAGGATGGAATGCGTGGCACCATCCATACGTACTGTGAGGGCAAGTGGGAATCCCCAACGATAGGGGATATGTCGCAGAGTGAGCGCCTGGGTGATCGGTCTTAGATGGCGGCGTGCCGCTAATGTGAAGGGCGTCAGATCTTGATATAGCTCCAGCGACTGTCCCTCGAAATCCCAGGTTCTGGCGTTCCGGGAATGCTTAACGATCTGCTCTTTAAGGCGGTAGGAGGCGAAACAGCAGACGACGTCTCGGGGTGGGTCGCCGTCCTGTGGCTTCGGCCTTAGAGCTCTATGGGCACGTTGCAGCTCAATGGCCGAGGTCGGGTCGCGGCCTAGGACCGAATTGAAAAAGCGGCACAGTACCTCCTCCAACTGCTCCGGGGGATCCAGCTCTTTTAAACCACGAACGCGCAGATTATTCCGGCGTCCCCGGTTGTCCACGTCGTCCACCAGCCGGCGCAGCTCTGAGTAGGCCTCGGGGTTTGCTGGAGCCAGCGGGGGCGCCTCCTCCGCGGCCCGCTCCAGGCGAGACACACGGCTGCCGAGTTCCGTCACCTCGCCACGTACCTCCTCCACGTCGCGGTGTACCGAAGCGTGCAGGTCAGAGAGCATATCGGCGAGATCCGTCTTTGTTGGCATCCCCGCCAGGATGGACTCCAGCCGGAGCTCCAGTCTGGCGATGGCCGCTGTAGGATCGGGTCCGGAGGTCGAGGAGGCTGCATCCGCCATCTTGGGTGCCGCGGGAGAGCACGCAGCCGGCCGTGGAGTATGGAGCAGGTAGCCGTCCAAGGAGCGCTCAGAGGCTCTGAGGGGTCTCGCTGGTGTCTTGGGGTCAGTTGAGGTCCTTTTGCCGCGTCCCATGCTATGACAGATGCTGATTTAAGAGCGTATTATCGGAGGGGATGACAGAGAGGGATCAGTGTGCGACCATCTTGGTTGGCAGTCCAAACACGCCCCCCAGAAAAATCTGTTTTTTAAAAGTCTAAAACTTTTGTTTTTGTGTGGTGCGGCTCCATCCCGTTCTTATATTAAACCATACTGACTGGTGATCACTAGATCCCAAATTTTCACCTACAACAACGTCCGATACCAGACCACCATTTGTGAGTATTAAATCCAATATGGCCTCTTTACGGGTCGGCTCCTACACTACTTGTGTTAGAGATAATACCAGTAGGGAGTTTAGAATATTTGTACTCCTGGTGCACCCAGCTGTTTTGGTTTTCCAGTTCACATCAGGAAGATTAAAGTCCCCCATGATAATAACTTCCCCCTTCATTGCCATTTTGGCTATTTCCTCAAACAGCAGATTATCTAGCTCTTCTACTTGTCCAGGGGGTCTATAGATCACAACTACACGAGCTACTGTATGATTGCCAAATGTTAGCGTAACCCAAACTGACTCTATGTTCACCTCGCTCACTTTTATTTGGTTCGTTTTTATGTTGTTTTTCACATACAGGGCCACTCCTCCTCCTTTCCTACCTTCTCTGTCTTTTCTATATAAAGAGTACCCCGGTATTGTTATGTCCCAGTTATTTATTTATTTATTCTTTTCTCACTGAACCGTGTCTCAGTAACCGCCACTAAATTTACTTTTTCAGCTGCCATCATTGCCTCCAGTTCATTGATTTTATTGACTAAACTGCGAGCATTTATAGATGCGACTCTGAACTTGTCATTTTTTACCCCGCATGTTGCTTGCACCCTCCGATTTAGTTTTGGGGGACAATCGGGCAGATTGTTTTTTATCCTTTTGTCCCCCCCTCCTAGTTTAAATATTCCTTTGTGAAACCTTTGAACTTCTCACTGAGAACATATGTTCCCCTATGAGTAAGATGCAAACCATCTTTTTTATACAGTTTCTTTCTGCTCCAATTAGAGCTATCATGGGACACAAAGCCAAATCCTTGCTCCCGACACCATTCCCGAAGCCACAAATTAAATTCCCTATTGCGCATCTGCCTATCCTGAATGTTATGCACAGGCAAAACTTCAGAGAATGACACAGTGGACGCAATCTGCTGTATTTCACCTCCAAGAACACAAAAATCTTCCTTAATCTCAGAAACCTCATTGCTAGCCAAGTCATTTGTCCCTAGATGGACTAGAACGTCAACTTCCCCTTGCTGCTTTGCTTGTTTGACAATATTGAGAATACGTCTCTTGTCTCTACGAGCAGCAGCCCCAGGAAGACATCTCACCAAACCACTACTCTCCAGCTCAACACCTCTTATGATAGAAACACCCAGCAACAATTGCCTTCTATCAAGTCCCATCTTTTCCTTTTTGTCCTTGGTTGCAGTCCTGCATACCTTAGGCATAGGGGATGGTGGTTCCTCAACTATGGTGTCTGAGCCTACTTCCGATATGGCCGAATCTATAAATTTTGATAAAGAAGCTCGTCCACCTGCATCTCCTCCCTCATTCCACTTGTGGAAAAGCCAACTGGCATTTGGCTGGTGGAGGTGCTTTGTGCCAGGCTGGTTTAGGGGTATACATATGGGGAATGTGGGCGTGGGTGCCATTTTTTGGGGTGGTGTTGATGGTGCATGGGTGTTTGTGCATGTGAAGTGTGTGTGTGCATGTGTGTGGAATGTTGAGGTGGTTGGGGTATAGGGACAGTAGTTTGTTGTGAGGAGGCATCAGGTGGAATGAAGGAGTCGATACAGCGTGTTACGGCCTCACGTACCTCTGTCTGTCGACTACTAGGCACCTTTTTCATTTTGTCCTCTAAGCTGAGCAAGAATAAGACCTCACATGACTGCTTGGGCACAGGATGCGCCATGGCCTCAAGGGCATTGATGAGCCTGTCCTCTTCTCGCCTCTGCCTACGGGGCCTGAGGAAGGTACATCGTCGACGTACAGGGACCAGGCCTGTTGGGGCAGACGGTGTCGCTGTTGGTGGGGGTGGACTCTGGGTCGCTGTAGAGGCGCACGGTTCAGTCGCCTGTGTGGCCATGTCCTCCTCCTCGTCCTCTTCCTGCCTCTGCGTAGGCTCTGAGCTGCTGTCGGTGCTGTCATTAGGAAATAGTACATTAGTATGTGCAATATATTATTCTCTACATGTTCTGTAAAACAATATCCATGACCCTCATAAACATTTTAATTGACATGACTTACCTACACATTTCCATGCATGGGATTAGAAATGCGAGCTGCTCTGCATGGATGTACTGCGATGGCGCACTGGCAGCCGCTCCACTGCGATACTCCCTCTTCTTTCGCCTGTGTCGAATGAAGGCATCCTTGAGGCTTTTCCACTTGCTCTTCATTATGTTGACTGTTGAAACAAAATGTAAACATGAACGAATTAATTATTAAACATTTTTTCATATGTTAGGTATTTAGCAGCTGGACATTCATATGTCAGTCTGCATTATGCCCAATAACGAGTGGGAAATGTTTTACCAATACACAGTACAGGGTATACATAGAAACATAGAAAAATGTCGGCAGATAAGAACCTTTCGGCCCATCTAGTCTGCCCAATTACATGGATACTTTACCTGGATTTATCCTTTGTTTAGGATAGCCTTATGCCTATCCCATGCTTGCTTAAATTCAATTACTGTTTTGGTATACCTGAAATAGGCCAGACGGTATACAAGGATGTATTCTAACACAACCTACTTTACAATTAATATAAATATGTAGTTGTTAAGAGGTCAACCAGTACATTTCTCCATTCAGAAACACTGATGATCAACTCATGTGGAACTACAAATCACAGAATACCCAAGTCTGGCTTTATGAGCCTGCAGCATGCGACTGTGTGTATATAAGGGGATATTCAAAGAGATCCGAATTGCAGACGAAAGGTAACAGAACAGTGAAATTCAGTGTACGCTTACCTTTCCTGGCCATTCGGCTATTCAGAGAGCAGGCAGTTTGCCAAATCCTGGCGAATTGCCGGCACATACGGTGCCTGTTCAGTGCCTGTTCAAGGGCAGTGAATCCCTATAGAGAAGCAATGCTTCGTCTATTCAGAGAACACAAAACAGCAGTGAAAAGTTGCCAAATTGCCCTGCTGTTCAGTGGTTTTATTCGACAGGTTTATTCAGGCGAATCCCATAGGCTTCAATGTTAATATTCCCGTTTTAATGTAATATCTAATAAACTGTTGATTATAATGTTCTGCAGTAAAAAGTCTATTTATAGATTTCTTCTGATCTGTCACACATTTTTAGGGATTTTTTTAGCAAATATTTTTATTCCTTTTTTTTTTAATCGTTTTTTCTTTTTTCTGTAACAGCCCTTTTTATTATCATTCATTGGATCTTATATGTGTGCGCAAAATAAGGGCCACAAAATGTCCACCAAAGGTAATAATCACCAGGTCTTTCAAGAAATTTAATCTTGAATCCTTCCTAAATGATCTCAAACAGCTCCCATGGTACAGACTAAACCTAATCCCAGACCTGGACTGTGCAATTGAATACTTTCAAGCCGAGCTCCTGAAAGTCTGGAACACCCATACCCCACTGCGCAAAGTGCGAGTAAAAGGGGCCCATCTCCCCTGGGTTACAGCTGACCTCACGCATATGTACCAGTTTAGAGACTCCCTGTGGTCAAAGTTCAAGAGTACTGGATCCATGAACGATCACTGTGAATACCGAAAATGCCAGAATGAATGCACAAAACAAACAAAAATGGCTAAAGCCCAATACTTCAATGAAAATTTAAACAATAACATATCAAACACCAGAAATTTTTGGAAAATCATAAGTAACATACAAGCACCCCCCGTCCACTCCCAACCAGCTGCTTTAAAAGTAAACAACCAAACTGTACAACACCCCCTAGATGTAGCAAATGCTTTTAATAATTATTTTGTTGGATGCGCCACCACCCTGATTGCTAAGCTAGGAAATGACACGCAATCAGAAAGGCCGCACGCAGGTCAGGACCCACCAACAGTGCAAAGACCCCGTAACCCAGAGAAATTCAGTTTTAGACCAGTGCCTGTCAGTGCCATCACTAAACTTCTCCATAACCAAAAAATGAAATACCAGTCTGGACCTGATCAAATCCCAGCAATCCTTCTGAAAATCAGTGCACCAGCAATTGCAAAACCTGTCGCAACCTTGATTAATGAATCACTGGCGACTGGATACATACCCAAACTCTGGAAGACTGCAAGGGTGGTACCTATCCATAAAAGTGGAGACAATACTTTGGTATCCAACTACCGCCCAATATCACTGCTCCCTGTAATGTCAAAAATTCTGGAAAAATGTGTCTACACTCAATTACGTGATTATTATCAGTATCAGAACTATTTAACCCCAGATCAATCAGGCTTTCGTCCAAACCATTCAACTACAACTGCCCTTTTAAAAGTTTGTAATGATATCCAAGCGGGCATGGAACAAGGAAATCTAACTGGAGCCATCTTCCTTGACTTTGCCAAGGCTTTTGACACAGTAGACCATGGCATTCTATTACAAAAACTTAAAAACTCTGGTATTGGTGATAGTACGTTAACCTGGTTCCAATCATATGTGTCTGATAGGTCTCAATTTGTGTCCATTTCTGACAGCACTTCCCTTCCCCTCCCAGTCACGTGCAGTGTACCCCAAGGCTCGATACTTGGCCCCCTGCTATTCACAAAATTCATAAACGATCTGCCCAATGTCTGCAAAGCTTCAACTGTACACATGTACGCAGACAACACTGTAATCTATACCAGCAAACCAAATCTCCCACAGCTGCAGGCAGTGCTGCAAGAACAATTCACAGGGGTAGAAAAGTGGATCGCAAACAACAAACTTTTTCTAAATACTGACAAAACTGTTACAATGCTCTTTGGAACTGCACCTAAACTACACAAATTGCAAACACCCCATCTATGTGTTGGGACAAAATCAAATGGCACGCTGACCACAGTCACTTCTCTCAAATACCTAGGTATTTGGTTAGATCCAAATCTATCTTTTGGCCCCCACATCGAAAAACTCTCATCTAAACTCTACCCCAAACTAGGTGCCCTGTACAGAAACAAATCCTGCCTGAGCCCCGCGGTAAGAAAGCGGATTGTACAACAAATGCTTATGCCAGCCATTGAATACGGAGATGTAGTGTATGCAGCCGCCCCGCAAACACACCTCCAGAAACTTACTACATTGTATAACTCATTCTGCGCTTTGTGCTACAATGTAACTACATGACACACCATTGTGACATGTTAAAAGAACTAAACTGGCCACCACTGGACTCTAGACGCACCCTTCACCTTTCCAACCTGGTGTTTAAGAGCTTTTCTGGGAAGCTACCACCCTACCTGAATATGCTGCTTCCCCCGGCAGTTCCCTCATCCTATAACCTCAGATCCAGGACCAGCACCTTACTTGCAATACCGCAATACAAAAAGAAAGTGTCTCGATCCTCATTTTCCTACAGAGCACCGCAAATATGGAATAACCTCCCAGACACCGTCAAATCTTCCCCCAGTCTAAAGTCCCTTAAGACTTCCCTATTAACTTACCTCAATACGAAATGCACCTGTAAACATGTAACATAATGACTTTATTTCCTACATATTTATTTTTCTGTTAATCTGTATATTTGGTCTTGTGTTAATATCTTGCATTTCTGTAACCACTCAATGTTCTCGAACCCAGGACATACTTGAAAACGAGAGAAATCTCAATGTATCCTTCCTGGTAAAATCCTTTATAAATAAATAAATAAATATGTAAATTTCAGACATTTTCGTTCAGTAGTTTCTTTGCAAACAGCGTTTCACTTTTCAAACATTCAAGCGTACTGTTTTTATTTTTTTTCACTCCATTCGTCTGCGGTGTTGGGTTTTTCCGGCGGCCGCTCTGGGCTTTGATCTGCGGCTGCTCAGGTTTCTCCAGTGTATTTGGTGGGTTAATCCAGATGTTTTAGCGGGTTTCGGTGTGCCTTCGCCGGGTTTTGAAGTGAGTGTTCGTCGAGTTTGCAGCGGCTTTTCCCTGCATTACGACGGCCCTGTGGTGCTTGCTGAATACACCGCAGGGTCGCCAACATGGGATCACCAAATCGCACCGAATTGAAGAGAACGAAAAGTCACCGAACGTGCAGTGACTTTTCGATTCTCTTTGAATAACCCTGATAGTCAAACACAATATACAATTTGCAGACATGTACACACGTAGATGTACAGTGGGGCAAAAAAGTATTTAGTCAGCCACCAATTGTGCAGGTTCTCCCACTTAAAAAGATGAGAGAGGCCTGTAATTGTCATCATAGGTACACTTCAACTATGAGAGACAAAATGAGAAAACAAAATCCAGAAAATTACATTGTCTGATTTTTAAAGAATTTATTTGCAAATTATGGTGGAAAATAGGTATTTGGTCACCCACAGTACAGTACAAACAAGCAAGATTTCTGGCTCTCACAGACCTGTAACGTCTTCTTTAAGAGGCTCCTCTGTCCTCCACTCGTTACCTGTATGAATGGCACCTGTTTGAACTTGATATCAGTATAAAAGACACCTGTCCACAATATCAAACAGACACACTCCAAACTCCACTATGGTCAAGACCAAAGAGCTGTCGAAGGACACCAGAAACAAAATTGTAGACCTGCACCAGGCTGGGAAGAGTGAATCTGCAATAGGCAAGCAGCTTGGTGTGAAGACATCAACTGTGGGAGCAATCATTAGAAAATGGAAGACATACAAGACCACTGATAATCTACATCGATCTGGGGCTCCACGCAAGATCTCACCCCGTGGGGTCAAAATGATCACAAGAACGGTGAGCAAAAATCCCAGAACCACACGGGGGGACCTAGTGAATGACCTGCAGAGAGCTGGGACCAAAGTAACAAAGGCTACCATCAGTAACACACTACGCCGCCAGGGACTCAAATCCTGCAGTGCCAGACGTGTCCCCCTGCTTAAGCCAGTACATGTCCGGGCCCGTCTGAAGTTTGCTAGAGAGCATTTGGATGATCCAGAAGAGGATTGGGAGAATGTCATACGGTCAGATGAAACCAAAGTAGAACTTTTTGGTAAAAACTCAACTCGTCGTGTTTGGAGGAGAGAGAATGCTGAGTTGCATCCAAAGAACACCATACCTACTGTGAAGCATGTTGGCGGAAACATCATGCTTTGGGGCTATTTTTCTGCAAAGGGACCAGGACAACTGATCCGTGTAAAGGAAAGAATGAATGGGGCCATGTATTGTGAGATTTTAAGTGAAAACCTCCTTCCATGAGCAAGGGCATTGAAGATGAAACGTGGCTGGGTCTTTCAGCAGGACAATGATCCCAAACACACCGCCTGGGCAACGAAGGAGTGGCTTCATAAGAAGCATATCAAGGTCATGGAGTGGCCTAGCCAGTCTCCAGATCGCAACCCCATAGAAAACGTTTGGAGGGAGTTGAAGGTCCGTGTTGCCCAGCGACAGCCCCAAAACATCACTGCTCTAGAGGAGATCTGCATGGAGGAATGGGCAAAAATACCAGCAACAGTGTGTGAAAACCTTATGAAGACTTACAGAAAACGTTTGACCTCTGTTATTGCCATTTGCCAACAAAGGATATATAACAAAGTATTGAGATGGACTTTTGATATTGACCAAATATTTATTTTCCACCATAATTTGCAAATAAATTCTTTAAAAATCAGACAATGTGATGTTCTGGATTTTTTTTCACATTTTGTCTCTCATAGTTGAAGTGTACCTATGACGACAATTATAGGCCTCTCTCATCTTTTTAAGTGGGAGAACCTGCACAATTGGTGGCTGACTAAATACTTTTTTGCCCCACTGTATGTAATGAACCTACAAATAACCACACACATGTACCTTTTGCTGCTTTCACTTGCTTGTTGAAAGTCTCCCACTTAGGCCATAACTTCACGCCATTGTTGTTCCATGCGCGCTGCCTGGTTCGCCGGTTCTTATACGCAGCATTCTTCGGGTCATAGATACACGGTTGTTCGTGAACCATGCGGATGAAGGCTTTTGTGTCGCGCAGGCCACCAGCTCCAGATTCCTCCATGCTTCCAGCGGGACTCTGCAAAAATATGTACGTTCAGCACATGTCCCCAGGGTGTGGTCTTTTGTGCGTGTTGCCACGTGCTGAACGCGCGTTCATACGTGTGTTTTGAAGACGAAAACGCGCAAACATCGATTTCAGTGCGTTCACGTTGAAGTCTATGGCCGCAAACGCTCTGTAATACACTCTAAAGAATCGCGTAAAAAAAAAACAAGTCTGCACACCGATTTCTGCGCGCAACATTAATGCGCATGTCTTTTTTACGCGCGATATTTTTTTGACAGATGAAAAAATGCGCTTGAATTGTAATACCAGCACTAATTTACGCGCGTTAACGCTGCGTGCAAAAAAATAGCGCTGTGCGAGCGTTTTTGCGCAAAGAATGTAATAGAGCCCTATATTATCCTGCAGCAGTTTGAGTGTACAATATGAGCAGACCAGATGTAGGGGAGGTCAGTGAAATGGGTACCCTTGCTTGAGGTGCTTAGAGAGGTATCTGCTATGCCCTACTGATGGGACCTAAGAAGGCCGAAATTATAATAGGTTCCTCTCGTGCCGAGGAGTTGCCCTGGCATTTCAGTACTGGCCACCCTTTTTGGGTGAGTGCAGTCTGGTTTGCATATTCTATAGCGGCCAGCCTAACAACAATGGTCTAAAGTTGAAAGGTTCGGTGTCGCCATTTCTGCTTTTCCAGAACTATATTTAAAGGTCATTACATAAGATGTGATTGCTGTGGCAATTGAGTTTTAATGTGGATAAGTGCAAGGTAATGCACCTGGGACGTAAAAACCCAAGGGCTGAATATAGAATATTTGATACAGTCCTAACCTCAACATCTGAGGAAAGGGATTTAGGGGTTATTATTTCAGAGGATCTAAAGGTAAGTAGTCAATGTAATAGAGCAGCAGGAAATGCTGGCAGAATGCTTGGTTGTGTAGGGAGAGGTATTAGCAGTAGGAAAAGGGAACTGCTCATGCCACTGTACAGGGCACTGGTGAGACCTCACTTGGAGTACTGTGTGCAGTACTGGAGACCATATCTCCAGAAGGATATAGACATCTTAGAGTGAGTTCAGAGAAGGGCTACTAAAATGGGGTACGGCTTGAAGGAGAAAAGTTACCAGGAAAGGCTTAATGATCTTAACATGTACAGCTTGGAAAAAAGACGAGACAGAGGAGATATGATAGAAACATTTAAATACGTAAAGGGAATCCACAAGGTAGAGGAAGGGAGTATATTTAAAAGGAAACAAAGTAGCAAAACAAGAGGACATAGTCTTAGATTAGAGGGGCAAAGGTTTAAAAGTAACATCAGAAAGCATTATTTTACTGAGAGAGTGGTGGATACATGGAACAGTCTTCCAGTAGAAGTGGTAGAGGCCAAATCAGTAATTGAATTTAAGCAAGCATGGGATAGGCATAAGGCTATCCTAAACAAAAGATAAATCCAGGTAAAGTATCCATGTAATTGGGCAGACTAGATGGGCCGAAAGGTTTTTATCTGCCGACATTTTTCTATGTTTCAATGTGGTTTGCAGTTAAACACAGACAAGTAAAAACGGCCTGTAAAGTTGCTGTGATATATTAAAGCAATATAAATATATATAAAGCAATAAAAAGGAGTAGTGGGGATGAATGACAGAATATTTAACAGAAACCACTGAAAATCTGGGCAAATCACTGATATTTGGCGCTGTTTGGTGTTCTCTGAATAGCATTACTTCTCTATGGGGATTTCACTGCTGTATTTTACTGGCAATTCGCCAAGATTTGGTGGCTCGCCAGGTTTTTTGAATAGCCGAATGGCCACGAAATTGCACCATACGGGGAATTTCACTGTTCAATGCAATTCTGTGGCCAATTCGGGGCTTTCTGAAAAACCCCTCAAGTCTTACAGGTCTATTCAAAGAAAGGTGAAATTCAGGAGAATGACTGGAGAAGTGAAAATTCTAGGTCAAAATAGCCCAACCAGAAAAATTCCCCCCATTTATCTCACTTTCCAAATTGGCTATTTGGTCTAGATTGTTTTCTTCTCCTGCCAGTTCTCCTGATTTTCACCTTTCTCTGAATAACCCTGTGAGCATTTGATTGTGTAGACACACCAGATCACCCTGAAACCCTATCACCTCTGCCTGCAGATGGCCAGTACAGTGGTGTGGCTGCCCTAAAGTATGATGTACTTACAAGCTACGAGGGGAATGATTTAGATAAAAATTGCAGTTCATCCGGACTCCCTCTGTAACTGATAATAAATGTCTTTTCAGCAGCATGAATTCTACAGACTGAAGGGTCTGCGTGTTTGTTATTTGAAACGCACTGTTAATCAGCACCACTAGATAGCACTGTGTTCCTTTTATGTCTCTATACTTTGCCCTTACAATGTAACGCGTTAGCAGGAGCCGACCACATTCTATTGATGACGCGTCGATGTGCGACAGGATGTGCTGTCCTCTTCCCTACCGGAACAGGAAGTCCGTCTCTAGCTGTACAGAAACACACGTGGGTCCAGGAAATCGCTCACCATGTCTGCTCTTGATGCTGTCGTGTGAGTTTGATTTACCGTAGGGTAACCTAGGTGGGAGCCCAGGCTTGGTGCACCGAGGGAGCAATTTATTTACTTAGGACTGAATACTAATAGGGATTTTACGATTGATGTTAGTACTGACTTGTTTTAACGCTATGGTGCATGTTTTCAAAGGTGAAGTATAGGTGTGCTATTGCCAACTCTGGAGGTAAAAAACAAACTAGTCCCTTGCTGCTTTGCCACTGTTGATGGTATATTTTCATAGGATGCAGGTGTACTTTATCATCTAGCAAATTACACCACGATTCCCTTTGAATAGGCTTGCAGCTGTAGCAATGAACTGAAAGAGCGGATACATCCCTTTCGTTTTTCTAGCTTTGCGCTTTACTCTGTAATTTTATCAGTTTTCATTCCCCTGCACAGGATAGTATATACCCCCCCATCCATAGCTGTAAACAAAAACTATAAGGAGAAGAAAGTGGAGTCTGTGCTATTTTTAATGCAATTGAATAATGGGGATGTACGGATAGGTTTTTTTTTTTTTTTTTGTTTTTTTTTCCCGCTGTCATCCGAGCCATGCTGTATTTGAGATCAGGAAATATAAAGTCCCAATCCAATACTGCACAACCGGTGGCTCTTTTGCTTCGATGGAGTCGCGGCCTTGGGATTCACTTTTGGCATGTCAGTTTTGTGTCGGATCTCGATCCTTGTTGAAACCTGTTCCAAGCCGCCTTCGGAAAAAAATTGGAACTCCACCTCCCCAAGCTCCTGCACATCTTTGCCTCCCAATCTCATGCCCGTGTACAGCCCCTAGCAGAGTGTCAGAAGCCAGATACTGCGTGATGTAATCATTTGATATTGGATATGCCTAACTGACGTAGTAACCTGTATAAAAATAAATTAATATTTATACTTTTTATATAGCGACAAAATATTCTGCATCGATGAACAATGTGCCCAGTATACACAGGTTTACAATACAGGTCTCAACGAGGAACGAGATCTGACACAACACCTGCAGAGTAGGTTGGACAGTCTCTTGTCATCAGGGACACTTAAGTGGCTGCTGTGGCAAGAATAGCGCTTCTTCGACCATAAGGTTTCAGAAAGTAGTATTGTATACATAGAATTATATTCATGTATTTAATAAAAATGCTGTATTTTCCTTAATGGATTTTTTTTTTCTTCTGCAGAAAACCAAAAACAAAAAGAGCAAAGAGGTTCTTGGAGCACAGAGCACCCAAAGTCAACGAAAATGAGAAAAATACAATACTCGTTAAAGGTGGAAATGCCAGTGACACTGTCACCAAATCTCTGAGAGACATTGTATGTATTCACATGCTGCTTTTTGGAGTATAGCTTGAATATGGAATTTAATTATTTTTTTCCCCCTTTAAATATGGCAAGAACTAGAAAAATTCTGCTATAAAATATTTTCAGAATTGTTCAATTTAGTGGTATTAATGATATTCTTATTCACAATGTGGTTGATGCCTAGTATGCGCTAATATTTTTCACTCGCTGTAACAATGTTAATTTTGACAGCAATTTTTAGTTGTAGTTAGTCCTCTGACTAAATGCCATTTAGTTTTAGTCTACGAAATCTGAAGTAGATTTAACAAAAATTTCTCTAGCATTTCCACACTCGGAATAAACATCTGACTGTAGAAAATTCAAATCTCTCTTACTTGATTACCCCTGATTGGTTTTCTTTTTAGATAGCCCCCCTCTAACATTTTAGTCTAGGTTTTATTAGTCGACTAAAATGTAAATGGATTTTCATCATAGTTTTAGTCAAAATAACTTGCTATTTATTTTGTTTTAGTCCAGTAAAAGTCCAGTGGAACTGATGTTCGGGCCCTATTCTTGTGCTTTAACCCATTTAGGACCAAGGGTCTTTAATGTCAATGCATTTATGACGTAACCGCTACGTCATTAGTCCTTAAGGGGTTAAGTATTAATCATCTGTAAAATTGCACATTATAAATCACATTTGAATAACCTTTAATATCTCTCTTTTGTCTTTCAGTACTCTCTAAAAAAACCACATTGTGTCCTCTATAAGAAGTGAGTGTGTATGTTTAAATGACAACAAAGTGTTAAGGATTCTCTAGGACACACATGTACATAAATACGTAACTTGTTAGTGCAGACCTCTTATTGGATTCCTCCTGTAACGTCATCCATTAATATAAAACGAGTGAAAAGTGACGGGGTCCCACTGTAACACAAAAAAACAACACATAGGGCAATAAAACCTATACAGCGATTGTTAACCCCTGCTAAGGTTGAGGTGCCCACAAGATTCAAAGGTAATATAGGCACATAAAAATTACTCAGACTTCTCGATGCCACTTAGGATCTCCCGTCCACTGACTGCCACCGAAGGAACCGACCTTACTCCAGTTGAAACCATACACGGTTTTACAGCTAGTGCGGGTGATAAAGGGCACAGGCAAGTAGTAAATAAAAACAAAGGTTTATTGGACAAATAAACTGAGGCGTTTTGTCACTATTATGTGACTTTATCAAGGTAAAATGTCAATAGAAAGTCCTTGTCCCTCTTCCGCGGTATAATTACATCCTGAGAAAATGGAGTAATTGGTGGGCGCAACAATTTTGACACTTTGTGTGGGGTAGAGCCTATGACACGATCGCCACTGCACCCGTGTGTGTCATCCCTAAATGACAAGAAAATACAAATGGAAAAAGGGGGGTGGGGGGGTGCGGCGCTTCCCAGTGTAGAAAAGGTAACAGAATTAATTACCCAATAAAACGTATTGTAGGACTTCAATTGATGGGGTAATGAAGACCTCAAAATGAAGAAAATAATAGTGCAAGATTTTTTAAATAACAACAAATTAGGAGATATGGCAGTTCTCACTCACACTTGAAGAGCCTCGCCCGGCTCTGGCAATATTCGCCCGTGGGTAGAATTCAAATGGGCCCTCCCACTAGCCACTTCAATAGATGAGGGTATCCAGAGAGTATAGATAGATGTTAATTCTCAACACATAGGAGAAGGAGAGAATGGTAATAACATCGGGTGATACCGTAAATACTTGCAGAAATTAATTTTATAATATGTCAGACCACTCACGTGTTCAGGCGCCGTCAGGGCTCAAGTGGAGGTGCCCAAAGGTTGTTTTAAGTGGGCACAAACCTTAATAAAAGCCCCAATGGATCCGTGCAGCAGTACACAATGGAAGCCAAGTAGTGGAAGAAAAAGAGTTGGTTACCCCAGCGGACTTACTCCCGTACACTAATCGTCTGGCACGCCAAGTTTTGGAGGATCCGCCTGACACCCCGGAGGTGTTTAGTGCGGTTTACCGCATTCGCAAGACTGCTGAGGCCCCCTGAGATGCCCAAAGAGATGTGGCAGCCAAAACGCAGATCATGACAGCGCCGGGGGCGCGAGCTGATGTCCTATACGATGGAGTAACCCTGAAATTATTCCACGACCTGCCCTTCGCTACAGTGATGGCGCGCCGCAGATACCGCGAGGTGACAACTTTCCTCAGGCATAAAGGGTACCGGTACCACTGGGGTCCAGCTGCCTCATTAGTGGTTACTCATAACAAAATGTCGTATGTAATCTCGGACCCGGCCGAGGCCTGGCCTGTTCTACTGGGAGCGGGTTTTGCACCGGATGGAGCGCTCGTCTCTCCGGGCTGAGAACTTAGACGATGGGAATCTCTGACTTGTTTGCACAACGCCTCTACGAGAAGCCACCTCTTTTTCAATCCATTCTTTTTAATCCGTGGTTTTGCATTTTGACTCTTGTTTCGTTGTTTATCTGATGTCTTTTGCTGCTCGGAATGTTGTAGGAAGTCCCCCTCTCTCTCTCCCTGTTTTCTATAGTTTAAGGAGATATTCGGACGGATTCAGGTATTGTGTTGTTAGCTCCCTAGATAACCCCCCCCCTCCCTCTCCCTTACTGCCTGTATTGCCATATGGGACTTTGGAAGTGTCTTATGATCCCCAAAAAAAAAACTGCTGCAGGATAATAAAGTGTTGTTTTTTTTAAAAAAAAAAAAAACCTCTTGAAGCGACATTCCACGTTCAATCACCCATATGATACAAGTTTTATATCTACCACCGTTGTTTTTTTTTCTTTTCTCTTTTCCAGAAAGAACATGACTAGGCCATTTGAAGACCAGACGTCATTGGTAAGAAAAGAATAACTGTAATCGTGGTTTTAAGTAATAGTAGTCTTTTGCTATAGTATTTTACTCAATGCATAAAATAGCGTATTCAGATTTGTATCCACGTATTCATTTAAAAAAATGTGCAAAAGTTAGCTTTTGTAGGGGAGTCTTTTGATTTGCCCAATCACTGATATTTGGGGATTATTATTATTCTTTATTTATAAAGCGCCAGCATATTCCGCAGCGCTGTACAATAAGCACAGTATAGACAGGGTTACAATACATTGAACAACATTTGACAAACAGTACAGGAGGCGATGAGGGCCCTATTCCCGTAGGAACTCACAATCTGGGAGGGTTGGGGTTGGAAACAGGAGGAGAGGACTGTAAGGTGAGAGTGATTGATGGTTGCGTCAGTGAGTTGGGTGGTAGGCTTCCCTAAATAGGAATGTTTTCAGGGAGCGTTTGAAGGAAGAGAAGTTAGGGGAAAGTCTGACAGTACGAGGGAGAGCGTTCCAGAGAGTGGGGGCTGCGCGTGAGAAATCCTGCAGTCTATCATGGGAAGAGGTGATGCGGGGATAGTCTACAGTCCAGTTTCCCTAGTTGATATTCATGGATTCTGTGTTGTCACAAGTGGCCTCCATTGCTCCACTTCCCTAATTTCTGGGAGAGGCTGTGGCTGCAGCGCATACATGAAACCTCTCTGTAGAGGATGCTGAAAGTAAATCAATGGCAAATGGGTGATGGGCATGTCATGCAGTGTCACTACAGGGAAGACTACAGTAATGAATTGAAGAGATGGTTGATCTTGAATGGAGTGGCTGCTGAATGGTCTCATCTGTTTGGCATAATTTAATAATTATTTCTAAGGAAACTTATTTATTTTTTTTTGGTATAGGAGTTTTTTTCGAAAAAATCTGATTGCTCCATGTTTGTCTTTGGCTCGCACAACAAGAAACGTCCAAATAACCTCATCTTTGGTAAGTTTCTAAAAAGTGAAAATGGCATATAAAATGTTTAAGGAGTTTTATATTTTTTTCTTATCAAAGAAGCTTTAGTAGTGTTAACGGCAACTGGGTATACTCTATTGAAAAATAGAGTTCGACATGAGAACTTCTTTGACTCTAAATAAATGAACATATACTGCTGACGGCCTCTGCCCAATTGTACAGATTATTTTTTTTTTACTTTTTGCAGCGAATATACTCACCTTTTTTCCTTTCCTGCACGTGAAGCTCCCCTTCAGCTCAGGGCTTCCAACCCTAGAAGCCCCTGCAGCTATCTAGTGCAGTATGTGCTCATACGCAACTTGTGTCCCGTAGAAACCGACTTTCGCACTTTAGATATGCAAGTTCCATAGCACCTGTGAAGAGCAATGGATCTGGCCTGCGCGTGCATGTGCTGATCCGATCGTTCTCTGCCTCTTTGAGACTGTTCTCATATAGTGAGCGGTCTCAAAGAGGATGACGTCTGCACGTTCTCTGCATGCTAACACACTTTTGGACGATCTGGTGACTGACCGTCGTGAAATTCAAAATCCCGGATGCTGGATGGGGTGGAGGAAACTCTCCCACTTCACCCAGCGGTTTCACCAGATCGGGGGGGAGAGGACTCTTCACATCCTGGCCACTTTAAAAAGCTAAAGTGGTCAGCAATGGGTGGAGTTCATCTTAATTCGAGCTACAAAGGTGAACCTGTTACAGGAGAGAATACCATGAAACGGAAAAGCCAGTAGTCCATCTGAAGGTGCTGTTATAAAACAACTTCACAATGCTTAGCAGCATTCTCCTAGGCAAAGCCAGGCATTTGCCATCACAGACCATAGACTGACCACCTGCAAGGTATTCCTAGTGCTTGGGCTGACATTCAACCTCCCTTTAAATAATATAAAAAAAAGCGCTTTTGGTCAAAATGTTGCTGTCTTTAATGTTTCACCAATAAAGGGAGATGCCTGGTCTAGTTCTAAATTTGCTGTTCTAAAACATGCCTAATGTAACAAAGTAATTTTTTCTCCCTTTTTTGTCTGCAGACACTGGATAGTAAAATGTTTTGCCTTTTTAACCCTTCAGTACCGTGCTCTTGTATACACGATCAACAGCAGCAGACACAGCAACCCGAGCTAGTGTCGGCACAACCTGGGGCTATGCTGTATGGCTGCAAACAAATGTTTCCTTTTGGGCTCCAGAAAGTGCCCACAAAGGTTTACCCTGTTGCCATAATGCCCAAGGTGCTAAAATTGTTTAAAATTGGTTAAGGAATGCCCTGACATATGGGGTATTCCACAGCTGACAGGGAGACCCACTTGCAGTTCAAACTACTGCAAGAACTCTATTTGACCAGTAGATGGCGACTTCTGCCTGCCAAATATTTTATTACAGTAAGAAATACATGGGGGGGGGGGGGGTATTCCCAAATATTTCTTATTGTATAATTAAAGATTTTCCAAAAACTCACTGGTTTTTGGAAAATCACTTGGTAGTTAAGGGGGGGGGGGGCTTTCTGCATGCTTGACTCTATGGCCTGTTCTAGGAATTTTGGCTCTCAAAGTATCCTAATACTTTTTATACTCAGCTATTCACCCTCACCTCAGTGTGTCATCAATTGTAAGCTCTTAAGCAGGGCCCTCTTCTCCCATTGTTCTCAGTGTGCTTAAATTATTTGACTATTTGGTTGTTTTGTCTTGCCCATTGTATAGTGCTGCAGAATTTGACGGCACTTTTTAAATGCTTGTAATTATACAAAGTGAATGCAAGCTGTATTGGTCATGATAGTCTGAATGTCCTGTAAATTGTACTAATATATATATTCTCTCAAGAAACCTGCAGTAATGCTATTAGCGGATTTCCTGTTTATCTGCTGAGAAACCCAGCCTTTTACTATCCAAAATCCATTTGCCAGGGCTTGATAAATTAGCTTTGAATCTAGGAGCCGACTACAAAAGTTAGGAGCTACGGTTTTCTTCAGGTTAACAAAGCTTTTCTTTCCACAAATACAGATACACCTATACTATGTTTTTTTAAGACTGTACCTTTTTCCCCCAGGTACTTGCTGTGCACTTATTTAATGTCATGTGACCACTTATATGTATGTCTGGTCTGAGGTCTGTGTAATGTGTGTGTATATGTATATATATATCACATCACACATGTATTTGTATGTGGGAAAGTCTGGTCTGATAGATATATATATATAATATATATATTCTCTGAGATGAGGTGTGTGCAAATGGGGTTTCTGGGCATACATTTCAATATAAACATAAACTGGACAGGCTTTTGGCAAAATCCTAAATTCTTTATTGGAAAGTGTCACATGGCCTTAATTAAAAGTCTCGGTATCGGTGAGTACTTTAAAAATACTTTAAATAAAAGTATCGGTACTTGTACTCGGTCCTAAAAATTTGGTATCGGTGCATCCCTACTTTTTTTTTTTTTTTATCTGATAGTGTGTGTGTTGCTGAGGGTCAGGCAGGCTCTGAAACTCCTAGACCTATTCTAGCACAGCGTGCACGGAGCTGAGCCCCCCCCCCTCCTGTTTGCTGGCATCCTCCAATCAGCAGCTGAGGGAGGGGGGGCCAGCAGCTCTCCTGTACAGCCTGTCACTGAGGTCTGATTTACAACCCTAGACAGATGTGCTGAACGGCCCGGCATGAAAGTGTGCACGCTGCCGAAACGTGCACACAGCTCGCCTGCACAGAGGGGCCTGGCATAATGCGGGGATATGTATCCAAACCCAAGGCGTCAGGCCATGGCGACCTGGCGCTTGGGTTTTTTCGAGCCCTGCCATATGCAATTCAAATCGGTGTAAATGGTGAGGTAATGCCATCGACTTGAGAGTTGCGAAGCAGCTTTTTGCTTCTGATGCAAGTAAAGCTATTTAGTACGCACTGTACAATGACTGTAGTATAAGAATTGAGACTGAGACCTTCCACTGATTCGATATGCATGTTACTTTGTATTCCCTATTGTAATGATATTTGTTTGCTCTTCCAGGACGAATGTTTGACTTTCACGTTCTAGATATGATTGAGCTAGGGGTGGAGAAGTTTGTTCCTCTAAAAGACTTCAAGGTAAAGTTCATGTTTTAATCCATTCTCAAGTTTCCGAGTGTTTGAGTCACGCTCCACCTAATTGTGCTTAGAAACCGATCATACAAATATGCTATTTGATTTCTTTATCTCTTACAATTTTAGAGCAACTATTCTGCAGCACTGTACAATGATTAGGACAAAACAAATATAATATGTACAAATAAGTTTGACACCGTCAGGGTTATCCAAAGAGATCCGAATTGCTTGAGAAAGGTAACCGAACGCTGAAAATCAGCGTTCGGTTACCTTTCCTGGCCATTCGGCTATCCAGAGAGCAGGCAATTCGCCAAATACTGGCGAATTGCCTGCACATACGGTGCCTGTTCGGTGCCTGTTCGAGGGCAGTGAAATCCCCATAGAGAAGCACTGCTTCGGCTATTCAGAGAACACAAACCAGCAGTGAAAGGTTCCCCTAATGCCCTGCCATTCGGTGGTTTCATTCGGCAAATTTATTCAGGAGAATCCCATAGGCCTCAATGTTAAAAATATTCCCGTTTTAATTCAATATCTAATAAACCGTTCAGTATAAAATTCTGCAGCAAAGTGTCTCTTTATTTATAGATTTTTTAGGATACTTTAAGCATTTTTCTGATTTTTTTTTTTTTTTTTTTTTTTTTTTCAGTTTACTTATTTTTTTTGTAACAGCCCTCTTTATTATCATTCCCTGGACCTCCTGTGAAAATTTCAGACATTTTCGCTCAGTAGTTTCTTTGCAAACAGCGTTTCTTTTTCCCAGATTCATACAGATGGTTTTTCTAATTTATTCACTGCCTCCTCTACGTCACAGCTGCTTTGGCTCTGTGTGATTCGGCTCCTGTTCGGCTTTTTCAAAGGTTAATCCAGATGTTTTTGCTTGTTTTCAGCGTGCATTCGGTTAGTTTTCGTCAGGTTTGCGGCAGCTTTTCCCTGCAATTCGGGGACCCTGTGGTGTTTGCTGAATACACCGCAGGGTCACCGAAATGCAATCGGCAAAAGGAACCGAATTGAAGAGAACGAAAAGTCACCGAACGTGCGGTGACTTTTCGAATCTCTTTGGATAACCCTGCCTGAGAATTATCGGAGAGGACCCTGGTCTTAGTGGGCTTACAATCTAAGGTGACACACAAAGGTGAAAGTAAATAGCAGAGTATGAGAAGTAATGCGGGCTGTGTGGGAGACCAGGAACGATGTAATAGTGGGAGAACAGTCATTCCTGTATCACAGCAGATAACGCTATATTGGTAAAAATCATGAAATAATTTGTATGTTTCTTGTAAATTTACCACCTTTTCAAACTTCCTTTTGGTCAGCATTGTGTAATGTGGAGTCTGGCTTTTTGTCCGAAATTCATTTTCTCTGCAGGAGAATTCCTTGGGTTTATAACTATTTTCTTTATTACAAATAAGGGCTAATCTGTTTCACTTGTTTACAGTGTTGTATGGAGTTGCTAATGCTTCAGATGATTGTATTGTGTCAACCTCAATACCTATTACTGATGCCTAAGGATTCCTGGAGTCTGTAAAGTACTGTTCAAGTTATTGCTACATTCAAAGAGCTATTCAATGTCCAAAATCCATCAACTCCTACAACACACAGGCATTTTGGTTCATTAGTGTTATGGCATTACTGCCAGTCAACACAGACTGATATATTCCTCATGCGTTGGCATGTTATACAGCTGTCATTATATATTGTACATGATTTACGTAAACAGTATGTGTAGCACTGCGTATTTGGTGTGGACAAGTTCAATCCATACAGAGTAGGAAACCTTTTAAAATTATTTGTTTATTACACACAGCTGCCTGTATGCATCACTCTGTTATCAATCAATGCTTCAGCCCATTATGGGTCTTTATAACACGTCACATGGGCTACAGTGATCCATACACATCACGGTACTTATTGGCCCCTTTTTAATTCCTTTTAGGGATTTCAAACTCCTGGCCTCACACATGTTTCTCAACTACAACTCCCATGATTCTGTAGCCTATTACTGTATTCAAATAATTCTGCACAACATCTGGGCAGCCATAGATTAACAGTCACACATCATTTGGCAGAGCATTTGAATTCAGTGCTGTAATTTCTAGACTTTCTCATATGGGCAGGGCTCTCTGTTCGTTCTGTACTGTTATATGTTGTCTGTTTTTTCACAAATTGTAAATGCGCTGTGGACTACGTAAATTTAAATCGCTGTAATGTAAAAAAAATAGCCTGAATGGGTGAATTTTTGAATATTATTGGTCTGTTTGAAGGTAGAGTAATCGTACGTTGCTGAATGGGATGGCAAAGCATTTGGCTATTATACAGGTGTGAAATTACAAAATTTTCTTTTTACCATGACGGAAAGTTAGAATTTTAATAATGACTCGAAGGTGAGTATTTGCTTCTCTTTTCTTGATATTTAATCACAGCAAGAGAAAAAAGTGAGCAAGCGAAAAAAATCTAACAACTTCCCCTTAGCCCCTCCCACTAGTCCATAATTCCTTGCGGTCCATGTCTATATATGGGCTTGAACCCGGAAATGCGTCCTCTTTTCTGACTGCGGATAACCGGATAAAGAAGGGAATCAACAGGAACGAGGAAGGTGGATTCGGCTTAGAAGAACACGTAACCAGTTCCAGAAGCAGAAGGATGTAGAGGACCAGCCATGAGTGGAAGGCATTGTAATCCATTTATAAAGCTGAAAATGAAGCAGAAACACGGACCAGGGATTAAATAAAATTCCGTTACTGGCCATCAAAGACCAAGTTTGGAATAAGTGACACGAGCGAGTCAAAAAATATAATTAAACAAATTATTACATTTATCAGAGCGGTAACAACCGTGACAAAAAAAGTGACATGTAAACCGTAACAATTGTTTATTAAGAATGCATGCAACAAACATAGAAACGTTATCATACAGGTGGAGAGGAGGGAAATACTCGCCTCCGAGTCATTATTAAAATTCTAACTTTCCGTCATGGTAATAAGAAAATTTAGTAATTTTAAGTCATTGAATCGGAGGCTCCTATTTGCTAGTTTTAAAGTTCGTCTAGAATTGGGGTAGACAAATGCAATACCGGTTTTAAATAAAAGGTACGTAACGTGGATTTTTGGGACCAAACGACATCCCAAGGAGAAAGCGGACGAAACCATAGCACTCCTAGTAGAGTGAGCACCTAAACATGAGCCCTCAATACCTGCCTCTGACCTAAGCCAACGCGTCCAACAAGCCATGGATGCTGATGATACCGGATTATGAGGAGACTTAAGTGACAAAAACAGAGGGGAATTCCCACTATGGCGAAACTGACCCATATGAGATTCGTACTCCTGTTAAACACCTTTTATAGGACACATAAGTGGGTGGTCTGTAAGATGTGGATAAAAAAAACGAGGTTATGGCTGTTTTTGTACGACGAGTGATATCAAATGTAACCCCGTCAGCGCCGAAAGAAAGAACGTGATGGAACATCTAAAGCACGTACATCGCTAACTCGTTTGCAGGAGAAGAGACAAAGTAACATCAATAATTTATACGAAAATATTGGGGGTCCTAGTGGCGCAGTGGGTACTGAATATGTAATTCTAAATGATAATACTGAGAGTCTAGTATAAATCGACTTCTAATATATTGATCAAATAGTGATAGAGAAGTATACTTCAGTGAATCAATGATTCCCTAATAATGGTGCAAATAACAAATTTTTGTGCAAATTCGGAACCGTGTACCACAAAAGAACAACAGTGATATATTCTTATATCGTGTGTATAAAACTGTTCCTAAAATACAAGGTATGGTAAACCATATGTGCAAATGCATATAAAGTGCATGTGCTCATAAATGCTTCCTATTTGTAAAGTGCAAACACAAAAATGTGTTGATGTGACATCTACAGAAAGTCATAAAAATGTCCTCTAAGTTAGACTATCGTCTCTAAATGTCCTACGGCCACAAAAAGTGCACGTACAAAAGTGAAAAATTCCAGAATGTAAATAAAACCAGATCTGTGGCTGCTGGTCACTGTACAGCATATGTCACACTTTAAATGAAATGTCCCAACGTTGTGATTCCTCTCAGTTGGCGAATTCCATTGTGTACATGGGGGGAAAAGGACAAAACAATAGTGCAGACTGTTGTAATTGGTGAGGTGAGTGTATATATGAAAATCACTCACAAATTATAGAGCCTAAATGGTCCCGGCTCTAGGTTGGAGTGCCTCACGTCAAATACAGGGTGACGTTCCCCCTTTTCACGAGTCTTCCACTTATCCTCAAATAAAATACATGCAGAGAGACAGCGCTCCCATAGCGTAACACAGTACGTATAATCGAGTAAATTTTAGTTTTTTGTTCAACTCACCGATGTTGGAGCCTCGGTTGTCTCAGGCTCGGCTTAAAGGCAAATGGTACTTCTTAGTCAGGTGAGTACCTTACTCGAAAAAGATCTGAATTAAAGCGCCTCTCCGGTTTCCGCCTTTCTCAAGTGATCACTCGGGCCAGACATCGAAGCGTGATGTGTTCTCTCTGGAGAAGAGAGTGTACTCCATTTGGCATTGAAACCATCTTCTGACATGTTAGATGAAGGGTCATTGAGGTAGAATCTACCACCAGTCCAAGGAACTCCAAGTTCCGTGACGGTGTCGTGTGAGCCTTCTCCATTATTTTTGAGGAACCCGAGCCCTTGAAGAGTGTCTATCATCCATTGTAGGTGGGACAGTAGAGGTAGTGTCGGTATCTGTCATCAACAGGATATCGTCCAGGTATATGACCAGGCGAATTCCACGTTCTCGAATAGCCGTTACCACTGGTTTTACCCGTTTCGTAAAAACCCACGGGGCTGAGGATAGTCCGAAAGGGAGACATTTGAACCTCAACATCTTTCTTTGCCAATCTCGAGAGGATTTGTGGATTGGTACCGTGAGATAGGCATCTTTTCAATTTTCTCCATCCAATCCCCTGGAAGTAGAATGTTCCTGAGAGTGCATACCTTCCATCTTGAAATGGTTGTATTGCACGTGTAAATTGATTACTGGTCGCAATCCGCCTCCCTTCTTTGTGACTAGAAACAAGTTGCTTACAAAGCCTGTCAACGTGCCCGGGGCTGATTGTGTGGCCCCTTTGTCCAACAATTCTTGTATCTCCTTGTCCATCAGAATCTCCTGTTCCCCAGGGAAGTGTAATGGTGGTGGAACAAAGGAGATTGTGAACCCTTGCACCGTATCCAGGATCCATGGATCCAATGTAAGTGTTCGCCACCTTTTTAAGAACATTCGTATTCGACCCCCAACTTGAACCCCTGGAGAGGGAGATATTAGTTGAGGGTCGTCTGCTGCGGAATGAGGTCCTAGAGCCTCGGAAGCCCCGAGCGTACCAAGGGCGGGTGCGTGAGGGGAAGAAGGAACCAGCGGGTTCAAATTTTGTTGGCTGTTGTGCAGCAGGACTGGGAAAGGACCTGGTGTTGGTTCCTTGACGGCCGGCAAGGTGTCCCCTATATCTACCGGCCCTGCCAAAAACTCTGCCCCGAAACACACGTTTAAGTGAAGAGGATATATTTTTCCCAGGGAATTAAAGGTGTTGGCATAAGTCCCCATGCTCTTCACATAGTCGGTATCTGCAATCGCTGTCAGTTGGTTATCCACTTTTAGGAGAATGGATTTTTGCCGTTAAGCTGTTAAGGGGTGGCATTAGCATTGCTGAAAAATGATGGGGCTGTTAAGCGTCCAATCGTGGACTAGGGTAGGTGATAAATTGGAATTGGCAAATTTAGCTTCCTCCGCTATATAAAATAATTTGATCAGGGGACCTGCCATGTCTAATAATTTGTCTTCGCAGGGGCGGAATGCATGATCCAGGCCTGTTTTGGGGGACGACCCAAGATTAGTTATAAATTTCATTATCGATGGATCAATCTCTGGGGTGACAAATGTTGAAGGGCGTGGGCTTTCGGCCCTCATATTCTGCCTGGTAGCCTTGTCTAAAGGCTGTCTGTTTGCATCCACCCATTTCTCTACATGTGATAGGGGGTACCATGTGGTGGATTGAGGATGGGAAAGGCCTTCTGGACAAAAGAGGGGGTCCCCTTGGGGATCATAAATAACATTACCCTCTTCATAAAAGGGTGGTGGCTCTTCAGACTCTTCATAATCAAAGAGGTCATCCTCAGGCGCATATAGCGCTACCTCATCCCCTTCTAGGGAATAATAATCATTTCCACGGGGACTGGCTAACACCAATTCTTTGCCAGTGGTCTCCTCGGTGAGAGCCATATCATAATCAAACATGTGTTTTGGGGGCAATCGCCAAATGCAACCTGCGATTTTGGCCTGTTTTCCGAGATGGGGACTCGGTATCATATACATGGAGTGATGCGGGGTTGCCAGCCCCTCTGTCAATATGCTTAGTATTAGATGTTGCCTTTTTGTCCCATAGTATGGGAAGATGAAGGCTCTGCTGGGTGAAAACTGGGGTTGGTGTAGGTTTGGATGGAAGGGCTTTTACAGCTGCTATCACTACTTCTAATGAACAGTGGAGCTCTACTGAGAGGCTGCAGACTGCACAGCCGCTGTAATAGAAGCCTGTACTGAGGGGCCTAAAGTGGGTTCAGGAGGTGTGACAACCTCCGGGGGGAGATGCCGTATCTTGTAAGGCGTCGCTGGCTTCTAGGTATACGTCTGCCATAACTGAACCCTCCCCAGAATCTGAGTCATTCGCTGAGGGAGAATGGTGCTTAGCTTTTACGCGGCGTTTACTCATGGCTGTTCGTTGTGAGGTGGCGTGGCAACGGCAGAATCTGTGTGTGCGAAGGTTATCGCGCGCTAAGAGACGCGCCGGCAATACAGCACGGTAAAAACCCACGAAAAAAACGGGAAAACTCAGAATTTAATAAAGGAATAAATGTAATGTATTAAAATACAAAAAAAGGCCGGTGGTCGCCCCTAGGTTGAAGCCGGGATGACCAAACAGCGGTAACACTACAAATGCAGTAAAAATACAATACAATATATATATTTCAGTAAGAGAGACAAAAAATACTTATCTCCTGCTGCAGCAGCAGAAAAGAGTACGCATTTCCAGGTTCAAGCCCATATATGGACATGGACCGCAAGGGATTATGGACTAGTGGGAGGGGCTAAGAGGAAGTTATGTTAGATTTTTCACTTATTCACTTTTTTTCTCTTGCTGCTGTGATTAAATATCAAGAAAAGAGACGCAAATAGGAGCCTCCGAGTCAATGACTTAAAATTAAAACTTTGACTTGAAATATTTCTAGTGCTCGAAGTGTCCTGAAGCCACCAAGCCCCTGTTGATCTTTGCTGGAGATTCATTTGAAGTAAATGAAGAGTACAGGCGTTTAAAAAACCTACTGATTGGTAAGTTAACTATTCAGTAAAAATGAGGTTTGTCAGAGGCTGTGTTCTTGTTTGTTCACTCAGAAGTGTGTGTGTGTCAGCCAGCGTGTGTAATTTTTAAAAAAAATCTATTTGTCCAATGGACTAAAGTGGTAGCCCGGTCAACTTGACAATCTTCTTGTCCTGATAAGAAATCTGATACCAACAAAATAGCATTGGGTCTTTATTCTTAACTACATGGAAAACCAACACGTTAATGTGATCCACAAACAGATATTTAGAATAATAGAACACTTCTTATTGCATTACAGTTTACTCACACACATGCAACCCACACATTACAGATCACAGTAATGTGCGGTGTGTATGCGTGAATCACACGGCAATAAAACTCACAATTATGCTGTTTTATTTGAATTCTATTATTTAAATAAAAGCATGTGGAATTCTCTTCCTGTTGAGGTGGTTGGGTCAGACTGTACAGACTTTTTTAAAACAACGGCTGGATGAGTTCCTGGAAAAAACCTAATATCAAGGCTGGGTTCACACCTCCAGCGTTTTACAGCACGTTCCTGCTCACTGTAAAACGGCGAGACACGGGAATCCCATGATTTCCTATGGGACCCGTTCACACCTGGGTGTTTTACAGCGCGCAGGAATGCGCTGTAAAACTTCTTGTACCCAAAGAAGTACGGGAGCTTCTTTGGGGCGTATTTACAGCACGTTCATTCTACAGTCTATGGCCGTGAACGCTCTGCAATGCGTGTTCTCGTGTTTTTACATTTTGCGCAATACGTGCGTTAAAAAAAGGGCGGGTGTGAACCCAGCCGAAGGGTTATAAGATTTAATATGCGGGTAAGGCTGGGTTCACACCTCAGCGTTTTTCATATGCGCGTAATACGGGCGTTTTTGGCACGCGCAAACGTGAAAACCATAACGAACGCGCATTGCAGCGCGTTCTTGCTGCAGTCTATGGCCGTGAACGCGCTGCAAATGCCCCAAAGAAGCTCCTATACTTCTTTGGGTGTAGGGCATTTTACAGCGCACAGGAACGTGCTGTAAAACGCCCAGGTGTGAACGGGCCATAAAAGCTGCTTGATCCAGAGAGAAGCCTGATTGTCTTTCTGAGGTCAAGAAGGCATTTTTTCCCCCAGTATGTTGCATATTGGCGACCACCTCAGACTAGGTTTTTTGCCTTCTTTTGCATCCACCGCAATAGGTGATGTGTGCATGGACGAACGTCTTTTTTTCAGCCTATGTAACTATGTAGATATATCAAAATGCAGTATATTATTAAAATGTATTTAAAGTTATAGTTAGAATATTCTATCATATATAATTAGTGCAGCGACATTGTTACCTTTTTATAAAGGGGGGGATGGGAGGCTGCTGCTTTTAGAACAAAAAAATTGAAATAATATATATATTTCCACATTATGTGTTCATTTTGGATATCATTGGAAAGGCCAGACTCTGGCCTTTCCAATGATGCCTCAATTGTTCTTGTAGGACATGCTGATCCCTGAGACACAGGGGTTCACAGGACCCCTGCATCTCTTGTGGTATTTCCCTGTCAGTCGGGGAAATCCCTTGTTTTGCGACATCCTCACGTGATGAAGTTTGGGGGACAGTCACACAGAGTGGGCTGGGCTGACATGTCAGCCCACTGTGCCTGAAGCCCCTGCTCAGAGCCAGATCGGCACCGAGCAGGGACACAATAGGACAGACGTGGAGTGTCCTCTGCAATGGGGAGGAAATCATCAGGATGTTCCACGCAAGTCCACACAGTGCAGGGGCTGCCAGGATACCGGAAGCACTTGGTGCTCAGCGCACGTGTGTGCTCAGCAGCCAAAACTCTATCTGCTTGAACACTGCTGCATGCCCGGAACAGGGCTAAATGGGGGGGGGGGGACAACAACCGGCCACGGAACTGCCAGTCCCGGGAATCAGGCGATGTGATTTGCCCATCCCTGCTCCAGGACAGTTAAGCAAAACACTTGACTTTTATTTAATCTATTAAGACATAGCCACAACTTAGTTCTCGGTTCACATTTGTTGGGTTGCTGAGGAATGTTCTGATCTTCACCACGTGCTCCTTTTATTGTAAAATCAAATTGTTCCTTTTATTCTATTAGATTTCTTCAGAGGTCCATTGGTTACTGCTGTTCGTCTGGCAGGCCTGGAACATGTTCTGCATTTCACAGCTGTGGAAGGCAAAATTTTCATGCGCAGCTACAGGTACCTGTTTTTTAAGTATCCCTTTACAGACTTAAACAGGAGTTTTCTTGCATTTGAATTATACATTAAACCATTCAGAAAGTGTATTCGTCCTTGCTCTTAATGAGCTGTGCTACAATCTAGTGTGCATTTGCACGCAACTTTATTTTTACTGCATGAGATTAGTAGCCCTTCCTTTACAAAATACTTAGGGTTGTTTTTGTGTTTTTTTTATATATTTTTCTGCTTTATAAAGATAAAAAGGCTGCTTGATGGGTTTCTCTCACTCTGTGACTGTAACAGTAATGCCAAGCAAATCTAAACTGGGATATAAATTAGAATTTGTGTCCCCAGTCTCCTAAAAGGGCCATCCTATGCACTGTGACCACTTAATGTGAAGGGCGTTGTCTCAGTGCCCCAAGCATCCTCATCCTAACCTGTGTGTGGGGGGGGGGTTTCTCCAAGGGCTCATTCAGTCCACCGGCTGCAGGGACTTGGCTCTTCCCAAAAGTTCAGAACTGCAAAAGCTGACCTGAGCTTCAGGGATCGAGACTCCCCTCCCTCCATTGGCCCTCAATGTTGTGGTTAGTTGACATGCTGCGGCTTGGAGGAAGCCTGCATCATGTCACGTCCAGAGAACTGCAGAGGCAGCGCCGCTGTGGATTCCAGGTGAGGTTTAGAAGTATCTAAAGTGTTTAACCCGTGAGGAGATGGGAAGGGTTAATGTTTTAAACCCCCTCCCCCATTCCCTTTTGTATCCCTTTTAAGATAGGACGATTCATAATCTATTATTTGCTCTTTTATTTAACAGGGTTTTAATGAAGAAATCTGGCTGCAGGACACCAAGGATTGAACTTGAAGAAATGGGACCATCTTTTGATTTTGTCATGAGACGAACTCACCTGGCTTCAGATGATCTTTATAAACAGTCTATGAAACGGCCTAAGGCTGCTGTGGTATGCAATTCTAATGTCAATATTTTCTTCAACTTCACACCACTTCATTTGTAGAAATGTGTGAATTTTGAGTTCTGTTCAACTCGTTGTGTGTCTTCAGGAGGCATCAATTTTATATCAAGGCAGGAGGCTTCATATTTTGCATTCTCTTTTCTTTACTAAATCATCAGCAGCAAGGAAAGTTTACATAGCAACAGCAGTAACCAATAAACAATAAGAGTGTAGTAAGTCCTTAGCCACGCCCTCTTTTCTTGCTGCTGGCCTCCAGGTGAGTCGTTTTCAAAACAGCTCCTGGACGCCAGGATATATATTTCTGTTATTTATCACTAGGTTATTTATTTAGAGATATTTAGGTTTTACACCGCTTGTTTCTTAAACTTTCTCTGTATTAACAGTCTTTTTCCTTTAGATTCTGCCTGCTGTGTGGGCACTTTCCCGCCTGCAGGCTTGCGCTTGCTTCCCCATCTCCCGGCAGACGAGGGAAATTTCCCTGGGGCCGGGTGCTAGCGATACCGCTGCATTATTATTATTTTATTGTATTTATTTTTCCGTCTGCGCGCGCAGACCCGCGTGAGGTACTCGCCTCAGAGTGCGCGTTTTCTCTGCGCATGCGTTGGCGGCCATCTTCTCTTCGTCGGCTCTGCCGCCATTCCGCTCGTGCCGGATTCGAGGTTGGCAGGTGCGGCCATTACTCCTACTGACACTGCCTGCTGTACGGACCCTCTCCTACCTCGGGTGAGCCCCGTCACACCAAATAAATAACGAGTGAATCCGCTCCGGACACTCGAAAAGCCCGCGAAAATCGCTTGACAGCCCGCTGAGCGGCGCATAGATCCGCACAATCGGATCAAATTCATTGATTAATAAATATATAATTATATTTCCCTACGGGTGAGCCCCGTTTTTCTTCATTGGTCTCCATTGTTATGGATCCCCCACTACTTCCCTCAAACCAGGAGGAACTGACAGCCATTTCTGAAACCCTCCCCATAGCGCTTGCAAACCTTCCTCCAGCCCCCCCACCGGAACCCCCGGTTCTTTCAAGGGCCCATTCACCGGCCCACTCCGACGGTTCACACTCGGACCTATCCGAGTCTGCTGAACCTTCACGGAAAAGACCCTGGAAAGGCCAGTCGGAATCCGCTGGCAAGGGTAAAGGGCCAGTTAAAAAATCCAGATGTGTTTCAGAACCCAAGGGTGTTGACACTTACGACCTGGATGACTACCAGGCTGATTATCCTGAAGAGGAGGATATGGAATCCACCGGTAACCCACCGGCCACTCCTGTTTCAACGGGTGAGCCCCGTTCCGACGCTATGGCAATCATACCCCTTACTACCATGCCTGCGCCGCCACGCTCCCTTGCGACCGCGGACTCCTTTTTACAGATCCTCGACTCCCGAGGTCTGCCCTTCTTTGACCCGCGCACCACCACCCACCCTAGGTCCTCCGCTTGGTTACCACTGGACCATATAGCGGAATTTTTGCGTTTCTGGTTGCGCTGCCCCTTGGACAAGGCGGATAGGGCGCGCTTGCGGGCCGAATGTCCTCGCCCAACTCTACCTGATAAGGTGTCCCTTACCCCTGAATTTGACGAAGACTTCGTCACCTTCATGGGTAAGGCTGGCAGGGACCCTAGAAAGGGTTTGGAACAGGGTCTCCGTGTCGCCCAGGACAAGCTTCTGGACGTCTCCGGTCCCCTTTCACTTATCTTCGTCATGGCGGACGAAGCGCTAGCCAACAACAGCCCGCTTGATCCTGCTCTAGTCCGCGAATGGGCACAACGTGCCCTCTGTTTGTTGGGTAATGCCAACGTCGGCATTTCGTCTGAACGCCGTAAGGCGGCGCTGTTTCGGCTGGATGCAAAGCTCACTAGCATGGCTACAAAGGAATTGGGTCCGGCAGCAAAAGGCTTACTGTTTGGAGATCTGTTCATGAGAGACCTTAACCGCAAGGTTAATGTTTATACGAACCTTCAAAAGGTTCAAGCAAATATGAAAAGGGTTTTCCACCCCCAGCAACGTTTTTCCTCCAGGGCTGGCGCACCGAGAGGTCGGGTCGCCAGCCGTTACAACGCTGCCTATAGACCTCGCTTCACGCCAAACCAGGACGTGCAGTACAGACCCAGCCCGATCCTGGCGCGCGGAGTCCCTGTTGGTCGTGGCTTCAACAGACCCAGACGCCGCTACTCCGCTGGTAAGTGTTTCAGCACTCCCACACATTCCGGTCGCGGGTTGCTTCCGCTATTTCCTTCCCAATTGGCGCAAACTCACATCAGATTCATGGATTTTGCAAACGGTAGCGGGTTATTTAATAGACTTCTCCCAGGTTCCCGTCCAGTCTGCTACCCCGTCCCGTTATTCCTCAGAAGAGGCGAACCTTATAGACCGGGAACTTCGCTCCTTGCAGTTAAAAGGCGCCATCACTCCCGCCAGGGGCTCCCCGTGCTTCGTCAGCACTATATTCCTGGTTCACAAAAAATCTGGGGACCTTCGACCAGTTATAAACCTAAAAGCTCTCAACACCTTCGTGGCCTACCGCCACTTCAAAATGGAGGGTATACACCTCCTCCGGGACCACCTCCGAGACGGCGACTGGTTCACGAGACTGGACCTCACAGACGCTTACCTCACGGTCCCGGTCCATCCCACTCACCACCCGTACCTGCAGTTCCACTGGCATCACGACCTCTGGCAGTTCAATTGCCTGCCGTTCGGCCTCAGCTCCGCGCCATGGTGCTTTACGAAGCTGCTCAAACCGGTAATGGCCTTCATACGATCCCAAGGCGTCAGGACGATCATATATCTGGACGACATCCTTATATTGGCACACGACCCCGCGCAATCCTCTCACCATACAACCCTGGTGGTTACGCTCCTACAAGAGCTGGGCTTCATTATCAACAGGGACAAATCGGCACTGCGTCCCGCCCAAACCATCACCTTCCTCGAATTCGAGTGGAGCTACTATGGTGGTTACGCCATATGGAGGCCTGGAACGGCCGGGCCATCTTCGGCTCCCTACCAGATTTCATTCTGGAATCCGATGCCAGCCAATCGGGCTGGGGGGCAACTTGCGGCACTATATCCACGGGCGGAGCATGGGCTCCGGAGGAGCGGCAGCTTCACATCAATTGCCTGGAGCTCATCGCCGGCTCGTTCGCCATTCGCAATTTTACCCAGGACCTCAGGGACTGCACCCTTCTTCTCCGGATGGACAACATCTCCGCGGTTCAATACGTGAACCGCCTAGGGGGATCCCGCTCCAAACTCCTGTCGGACCTCACGCTTTCCCTCTTCAATTACTGTTTGGACCGGGACATCTCTCTCAGGGCGGAATACCTTCCCGGTTCTTCCAATTTTGTGGCAGATTGGTTTTCGAGATATTGGAGGGACTCCAGCGATTGGAAACTAGACGTTGCTACGTTCCTCCGCCTGTCGGAACTGAGGGGACCGTTTCACCTCGATCTGTTCGCTTCCCGCTTGAATCGTCAAACAGAGGCCTACTTCAGCTGGCGTCCGGACCCACAGGCAACTGCGGTGGACGCTTTCCTCCAACCATGGCCACCGTCCGGGGCCTACGCTTTTCCACCGTTCCCGATGATCACGCGAACGATCCAAGAAGTCCGCCGACGGGGGATCCGGATGCTTCTTCTCACGCCCTTGTGGCATGCTCAACCCTGGTTCCCACTGACGCTGGAACTCTCCTGCCTCCATCCACTTCTGCTCCCGTCCTTCCGATCCATTCTGTTGGATCCCCAAGGCAGACCACAACCGATGATTTTGGAGAACAATCTTCCCCTGGTGGCGTGGACGATTTCCGGGGACCCTGCATGCTGCCGGGACTATCAGATGCAGCTCGCTCCTTACTGTGGGAATCCTGGGCTCTCGGCACGAGAAAGTGTTATCGTTACACCTGGAGAACTTGGTGTTTGCAACAACAGGCTGATCCCGCTACTGCCCCTCTACAGTTGATCCTCAATTTTTTGGCGAATCTTTCCACGTTGGGGAAGTCCTATCGTACCATTAACCTATTCCGCTCGGCTATCTCGGCGGCTCACGTTCCCCTGGGCGGCGTTCCTGTGGGTAGGGACCCTTCCGTCTGTCGTCTCCTCCGTGGCCTTAGACTCGCTCGTCCGCCGGCTCCGAGATATGTGGTATTCTGGGATGTGGCGCTGATGCTCGACTTCCTGCGTAACTGGCCGGATAATGACTCCCTAACCCTTCGTCAGCTTTCGGCGAAATTAACGGTTCTTTTATGTTTGGTTTCCTTTCGACGTGTCTCTGATGTTAGGGCCTTCGATGTGCATGCAGTGGGTTTCTCCCCTGAGGGTGTCGTCTTCTCGCTTACTAGGCGTACTAAAACTCAATCCCGTGAGGTTTTCTACCCTTACTTTCCCTGTGATCTTCTACTGTGTGTGGCGCGTTGTGTTACTACTTACCTCTCTCGTTTGCGTCCTTTGCGCTCCTCTCTGACTGGCCAACTCTTGGTCTCTTATGTCTCTCCTTAGAAACCTGTTTCCTCTCCTACCCTCTCTCGAGATGGGTTCGCTGGCTGCTCTCCCTGGCGGGCGTTGCTCCCCATTTCAGCGCTCACTCCGTACGGGGCGCGGCGGCTTCCTCTGTTGCAGACGCTGGGGGTTCTCTGGCTGATATTCTACAGGCGACTGATTGGTCTAGGGCGGTCACTTTTCGTACCTTCTATTTCCGTCCTCGTTCTCATGCATCTGGGGCTTTAGTGCAGCTTTAAAACTGCAAAATATGAAGCCTCCTGCCTTGATATAAAATTGTGGATTATTCCAGCCTTGGTGTCAGAATAATCTTAATTTTAATAAAGACAGGAGGCGAATATTTTTCCCGCCCGCCCAGGCCCGGGTTGGCTTACATTGCTCTGTGTATTTTCTGCTACATGTAAAAAAAAATAAAAAAAAAATTCTCAAATGAAATGGATGTATAATTGTTTATCTGGGTGTTCTTCTGTATGATTTTTGTGTCTCCACTTCGCCTTGTACATTTGTCTAATCTGTTTTTTATCCCCTTAGTAGGGTTTGCATGTCTTGCTAGCCTGACTTCGAACTACTGTCTCGAATTTGAGTACCATTTGCTAGTTTTCATTTTAATGATTTGTTAGTTGGCTGTTGATTGACAGGCCTCCTTTGCATGGTGCTTTCACGTATCCTCTGCTTCCTCCTCAGTTTGACTTGCTCCTGTGGTCTCCCATCGTCTCGGATGGCCGTTGGCTTCTAGTTTCGTATCTACGAGTCTCTTGGACTTCTGCCTAGTTGGATCTTCTCCGCTTCGTTTTTCCATTTTCCTTCCGCCTTCTTGGATTTCTGGTTTTCTCAGTCACGTCTCTCCTGCTCGTTCAGCTTACAAGAAAAGAGGGCGTGGCTAAGGACTTACTACACTCTTATTGTTTATTGGTTACTGCTGTTGCTATGTAAACTTTCCTTGCTGCTGATGATTTAGTAAAGAAAAGAGAATGCAAAATATTCGCCTCCTGTCTTTATTAAAATTAAGATTATTCTGACACCAAGGCTGGAATAATCCACAATTTCTCTTCTTCCTGATGAACTTGTTTTAAATGTTTCTTTTGTACATTACAGATCAAGAAGAAGAAGAATATCTCCCAGGATACATTTGGCACAACATATGGACGTATCCACATGCAGAAACAAGATCTTGGTAAACTACAGACCCGTAAAGTAAAGGCATTAAAGAAAAGACCAGCAGACAAGGCCGGGGCAGGACAAGAAAGCCCAAAGAAAAAGAAGCTGGTTTAGTCGCCCGAGGTGCTGTGCTTTATTTACAGACATTATGTGTCATCAGGTCATATTACAAGATCATCAGTGTTTGCATGTGCTGAAGGTTCACCACCCTCACAACTCTGAACGTGTATGGTCTGGTAAATGTGTGACATGCGGCATCTGATGTACTGCATTTTTGCTATATGTTTGCATTCTTACGGAGTATTATGTTTTGTAAACAGGTTTTAAATAACATTGTGTTACATCAGTTTTATCTGCTGGTGAACACCTCTATTTGAATGTTTTTGTGTTGGTTTTTTTCTTTCATCTATAGTGTATTTTGAACACTGCACACAGTACTTGTATATTTTTCTACAATATAAATCTTGTGGAAAATTAAGACCTGTTAATGGAACCATCATTTGTGTTTTTGTTTTTTATTCCTGTGTTCGCAAATACGCAGATGCAGACCGGATAGAAGACTCTGTGCTTTGGGTTTCAGATTAAAGTAGGCCTGTCATTCACAAAAGGGTTGTGACCGGAGGAGATGCATCTGTCCTAATCATCGCAGCTACGTTTTGGCTCGGACACCAAGACATGATTGCCTCATAATTTATTTTCTCCTCTGCATACAAAGTTTCTTGCAAACATGCATGCCAAGAAGTGTTCTGTAATGTCTAGTCATTTATTATCATTTGCCTTTGGCGTGACAAAAGGAAACTTGTACCTCTTACAGCAACAAACCTTAAATTGTTTTTGTTTAATCAAGGTAATTAAGCTTTGGTAGTGAGTGTCTAAGACACTACTGGAAGGGAATACAGATACATAATTGCAGAAATTAACCCAACAAATCTTTTCAGTTATTGCAGGCACACACAACTCCCTTGGTAGACAGTTATTTAAATGTAGCAGTATATTTGGTTGCAATGTCAACTTGCACATGAATGCCAGATGCTGCGGCCCATCGGGAAATTTCTTTGTATCCCAATAGGTCAGTCCAGGGTGGCTGTCACCCCCTGATGGCTGCCCTGCTTGTGTCTCGACATTACTGGCTGTGTACTGTATATTAACAGCTCATGTCTTGTTTAGGAACTGTTAATAATGGCACGATGAGAACACCGTGCTAGTCCGTGGTAACTTGCTTTTTTCTGCTTTGCCAGTACTATTGAAAGAAACCAGACTCCCAGATCCTGGTGGCGACAAGCTCTGCAGTTAGCAGAAGACTGCGAAGAAATAGACGGTGTAATTATGCTGGGAACTGCGTGCAACCCCCCCATAGGTTGCATGAGGCTGCGTCCGGTCATCCTTGGCTTAGTGTAGTCTTATAGACTTCAGGAGCTGACTGGTACCTGTTTGCAGCTCATAGAACTGTTGAGTCGGAATAGACCTGGTAAGCGGGAACCTCAAAGGAATATGTGACAGCCCCCCCTTAAGTGGTTCCCTGTTGGCCCCAGGGTCTGAATAGAGCCCTATCTTTCGACTAGTCCTGTGCACGGGTAAAATTTTGCTTTTGTAACTTTTGGGTTCTTTCAAAAATTGGGAACTTTCACTTTTCTTGAGGTTCACCAAGAAACCTCCATTGATTTGGATCACATGAAATTGACAACAATCAAATGTTTTGTTAAGCAGTCGCTGGCAAACATGCAAGTCATTTTAACGCTTTCCTGCCACAGGATGTACAGGTACACTGCGCTGTCTTAAATGGGCCGCCTAGCACCCCGCCCTTGCAGCTGGCGTGCACTGCACGCCATTGGCTGCAGAGAGACAGCCTTAAATCAGTGGCTCGCACGGCACCCGTACACCTCGCCAGCGTTAACCCATCCCTGACCGATGACACCCACGCGTCCTTAAGGGGTTAAACAGTTATCCGTGGGTGAGGGGTTAATTGGAGTATCCAGCCCACTTCACGTATAAAACATAAAGTTTTTTTGTCATTTGCGCTCTTTCCTGTGGCTTTGTCTCAGCTGAGAAGCAGCAAGAGGACATGTGGTTGCTAGTAAAGCAACCTTTTGGTTTCATTAGGTTAGGACCCACCTTGAAAGAGGTTCCCGTGACGTGGCAGGTGGGCTTAACAATATAATGGCCTTTCAAGTAAACTAAAACCTCTTTTGTTTAACACAGCCACAGAAATGCGTGCAAATGACATCTTTTTTTTCTTGGAGTACGAAGACCTGGTAAGGTGCCCCACTACACATGATCAGGTGGTGAGAGTTCAAAAACCTCCACTGACCCCAATCGCTGCTGTGTGATGGGGCACAGTAAAATTAAGGGCACACCGATATCTAACCCCCCCCCCCCCCCTTCATGACTGGTGTGTGTGGAGTTGAAAATCGGGGCAGATATAGTTTATGGTTCACATGTGGAGTAGGTTATTTTTATGTTTACAAACTAATGCATGTGTCTAGATGTAACTGTTGCCGGTATTCTGCTTGTTCAAACCTAGTCACTAGGTGTCATTGTAACATTGGAAAGAATCTTGAAACTATATTTTTAACGTGACGTTTCGAAAGAGAAGAAAGCTATGGTTTGTGTTTTATATGGAGGATTTTTTTCCTTTTGTTAAATTATTTTCTCCTTTTTTCTTCTAGTGCAATTTTTTTTTTTTTTCTCTTCTTTACAATGTTTCAGTTTCTTTCTGTTCCAGCAGAGCCGGTGTTGTTCCAGCTACCTTAATGCTTCCTATAATTTGTATAGGTAGCACTAATTTGCGGTCAGCTGGACAATGCTTTGTAGGCTGCCCGTTATTCTTGGCTCAAGCCAAAATTGAGGGGATGCTAATTCCAAGAGCATGGTTATGTAGTTAACACTAATCGTTAGAAAAAAAATGAAATGCCTTCAGTAATGAAGGTTATAGCTCTTGAAATATTTCAAACTGTGATTTTTCAAATATTTTAAAATTTCCTTTCGTAATCTATATACTTCTCCCTCTCGCCATAAATGCTGTGATCCTGTAGTATGTCAGAACCCACCACCACGGGCTTTATTTGATTTCCGTTTGGACAACCTGGCCTAAAATTCACAGCTCGCTTACCTGTTCTCCAGTTCACTTTTTAACAAATGATTGCAGCATGCAAGCTCTTAGCGCTTTATAAAAACTTGTAACTAACCTAACAAGTTCCGTACCGCTGAACAATGGGAGGCAAAATAACCAAATATACATACAGGTTCAAAGCACAGAACAGTAAGCGAGAGGACCCTGCTCAAGCGCTTACAATCGAAGACGTCTGTCTGTGTCTAATTCCATTCTTCTGGCCTTGAACACAGTTATCTTGCCACGGTCTTCTTGCAGTGACAAGGTAAAGTGTTGCATTTCTTCATTACCCAAACCCACCAAGCTTTTTGTTTGCTGAATGTAAACTTTTTGCATTTGCTCAAGGTATTTAATGCCCAGGTATGGTTAAAATGAATTGATACTCAAAGTAACATTGAGCATGGTTCAGTTGTTAATTGTCCTACAATAAATGTGGGGGCAACAATCTGGAAATGGTATTACACTAAAGCGGGGACTTCTATCCCCACAGATATTGACTGACTACAATTCCTAGAATTTATATATTTTTTTTGTATTCGGGAAATGGCCAGAGCGTCATTGGAGTTGTAGATTAGAATCGGAGGGGAAATGTTTGAGAACCATGCACTAGAGTGAAAACTGGAGAGGAGCAAGTATGACAGACTATTTACTGCTCCTGAGCAACAGAAGGTCAATAAACTGGTTGTGTGATTGCTAAGTACAGTACAGTGGAGATGAAAGCTGTGAGATGGGCAATTATAGAAGAGCAGGGTAGACGAGCAAGTAATTTAGGTAACTTTAAGAAAGGCTAGTGGGAGTGAGACATGTAGGGAACAAAAAGGATGGGGAAATACCCCTACAGCTACGCTTCATGCACGGTCAGTGGTGGTGTACTCAAAGGGCCCAGTTGACTGGATGACCATAACAAGTATTGGACTGAGCACAGATGGTCACTATCGGGCACTGATTCAACAATTTCTAAACTTGCCACAGGTTGAGATGATCTCAGAAAATAAGGCACTATTCGGGGGAAAAGGAAGGATATGCAATAAAGAGGAAGCGGTCATGGAGGCAGGTTAGAGTCTGCAACTGGAGCCAAAAACTATCTTGAGGGTAGGGGAGTCTTACGGGCAGAGGTATAGTAAATTCTGACAAATTCAAACTAAATTTCAAAATAAGCGAAAATGTTGATCAATTCAAGTGCAATCTCCTGGTCAGAAAATACCCAAATGTCATTATCCCTCCATCGTAGTTTTACCTTTCCCACTCTCCAGACTCCTGTCATAATCCCCTCATCACTCCGCCTTATGTCCCTCCTTCCACAGTCCGCCTCAATGCACCTCTTTCCGACAGCCCATTCACTCCAGTGCACCTTCTCCCTCATGCCAGTCATCCCAATGTTGCCTCCTTCACCAGTGTAACCACCCAAATGTCTCCCTTTCCCAGTTAAATATCACAATGTAAAGTATAGTGTCCTTTAAACGAACAATCCCAGCGGTATCCCATTTTTCCCTAGTGGTCCAGTTGGTAGCACATGTTGTCAATACTACCGGAGTGGGTGTAGATTGAGCAAAGTTCAGCACTTCTTTCTGTCTGTTCCTTTAAATAAGATAATATCCTATATCTTCACTAGTAGATAGATGGTGAATGATCCTCAATGCCTCAAAGGAAACATAGAACAAGACATAGCGTAGTATAGCCTGACACCGTATGTCAAAAAAAATGAAAGATCCTACCGGAGTGTCTTCCCCCAGTGCAACATCTGCAAATACAATGCCACATTCACCTGCCTGGAGCCATCACCCTTAAAAACACACCCTATGCACTGTGAACACTCAAATGGGCTCTCAGAGGGCTAAATCAGCTCACTGAATGTAGGGGTTTAGCTCTGCCGAGAAGGTTAGATCAACGAAAAGTACTGATTGAGAGTCGGCACACGAGCATACTGTACTCTTCTGTCAAAAAAAAAAAGATAGTGTGAGTACTGCATTAAGTGCGTCAGTAATGTCTGATGTCTCCCCGCCCTAGGATCATACAAGGCAGCATTCTTTCTGTGTCCGTTTAGCTTTTTCACGTCTGTTATTTTTGCGTCCGTTGCTATATGTGTTGCCCGTCTGTGAGCAAGTGCGCAGGTGCTTTGTGTGGTGTATTTAATAAACTCCTTTATAAAGCTACTACGGACGGCAAACAGTGCGGTTAGACGGACGCAAAATGTTTGCTCATGTGCTGCTAACCTAACCCCTTCACTACCAATCGATATATGTTGGAAAAAATGTTAGTACATTTATTTGAAACGTGGGATGCAAAGTTAACAACTAAATATAGAGTACAATAGAAAATGAGAGCTTTTTGTTCTGAGTGTAAAATGTCAATTTGTTAATTTTTCATGAGTTTGTTTAGCCTTTACTGAAATATTGTTGAAATGAAAGATTGTGAACTCGATGGTGTCCTTTATCTTGCCCAATGTCACATGGGGGTCTGCATTTTAAGCATACAGGCAGAAATGGCCTTTGTGTCAAATACAGTAACAGTGATGCAGTTAAATAATAAAAATGGTCATATCTCCTGCTTAAGGTGGGATTTGTAGTGATCATAATGAGATTATTAGCAATGCAACTTCTAAAAATTGGCCGCACAGTTTAAAAATATTATCTTTGGCATAATGCAGCCTGTGTATGGAACCTACAGTAACATCTTTGTACTGTAGAGCGATTTTCAGTCACTATAACCCCTGAATCTTATCCTTGTACAGCAGTGAGTGATCCAAGAGCTCATGTATTCTGCCCTCTCCCTGGCTGTTGTACGGTAATGTGTTCGTTACAGTGAGGATTGGGGCTGCTATTTGCAGTTTGTTGTATCTCTCTCTGTAGGGTGCCTGGAGAGGGATAAGAGTGGGTTTGTTTCTCCACAGGGAGCACACTAATTTTGCTTTAACCTCCCTATTTATTTTAAAATTCCCTGTCTAACGGCGCTGTTTTTTTTTTTTTTTTCCCCAGCGGGTATCCCGAGTGTAGCTCGTGGTTAAATTCCTATGCTGGAAGCGGTAACCCCGAGCAACACTTGAGAGGCCACTGGTTACATCACCTGTCCCTGCGCTCCCTCGATGTCCCCGCAGTCTCCTCTGGCGATCGCAACCCTCCTACTTCTTGGTTCCATCCTCGTGAGAAGGAAACCAGGAAGTAAAATGCCGAGATCGCCGGATGAGACTGCGTGGATCAGCGAGGGAGCGCACGGACAGGTAATGTATACAGCCAGAGTGTGGCTCGCGGTTACCACCCTCAGCGGTGAAATTTAACCCTGAGACACACTCGGGATAACCGTCAAGGGGTTTAAAATGGTGTGAAAATATGGGTTTGGTATGTTATCCTCCCTGGAGGTCTAATTATTTCAAAAATTTGTATCTAAAAGCATTTCAATTTTTTTGGAAAGGAAATGTGTTGTTTTATATAGTAAGCCTGTAATCTGTAGGAATAACTCACTGAAATCCTTGCAAGCAAGAGTCTAGTAAACACACGCAGTCAGAGAAGGTTTGAAACACTAAATAATTTATTATCCCAAAAATAATTATCCAAAATAATGGAAATAAATTATATTCAATAATGTAATCAAACAAAAAAAATGCCTCTTTCCTCTGGGTGCTGGTATTCCTGTCCAGATGTACAGTCCTTTGCAAATGAAATATACAGGACACGGGGGTACCAAAAAAAGAGTATTCTCAAAGCAGCTTTACAGAAATAAAAGGCAAATAAAAATAATTTCTAAAATGAATAAGGCTTTGCAATACAAGTTTCGCTGGTGGATCTGGGCAAGCACCAGCGAAACTTGTATTACAAAGCCTTATTACATTTTAGAAATGATTTTTATTTATCTTTTATTTCTGTAAAGCTGCTTGAGAATAAATACCCTTTATTTGGTACCCCCGTGTCCTGTATATCTGCACAGGAATCCCAGCACCCAAAATGTTTTTTACAGTATTTTTTTTTTTTTAAATTTGCCGCCTGGTCCCGCCCCCCTGTGTCGTGTGACTCGCAGGGAGCGGAACCAGAAAGCAAAGTTGCCAGCTGCCGCGATCCTGCTGCGGAGACAGCGAAGGATGCGGTGAGTATGCATCCAGCTTGAGTGTGGCTCGGGGTTACCGATCGCGGTAGCGAAATTTAACCCCCGAGTCACACTCGGAAATACCGCCAGGCAGGTTAATGAATGCTTTCCAATGTACTACAATGCATTATTAAGATAACACCTTCACCTTCACAGAGGGAATCTTTTTTATCTTTTTGGACCTAGGTCCTGCCATTGGCTCTCAATGTGCTGGCATTGAGATCCATTGAATTGATCTGGTGCTTGCTCAGATGTACAGTACAGAGTCAATCGCTAGAATAAAGGATAGTTAAGCCAGGATGGGGGGGGGGTTACAGAGGGGGTCAAGAGGGATATTTTTTAACACCTCCATTTGCCCCATTCTGTTTTAATCTGTGCGTATCCCTTTTCAATGTTTTTGCTTTGCCTAATCCATGTTCTTTGCTTCCTGTTTGTAATATAGAGCTGCCTGAAGAACTTCAGAAATCCTGCCATCTTGGTGAAAGTGTTTCCATTTTTAAATCAGACGAGCTGGAGACAGCATTTTGTTAAGTTACGTGATCAGTCCTCTTGGGTTGCTCCTGATCAATGTGATATGGATATCAAGAGAAGAAAAAGGCATGATTATCTCCGTAATTCTATCATGGTGTCATTGTTACTGTGCTTTTTACAATTTGCCGTAATTGTTTGAATCACCTTCCCAAGACTGCCTAGTCATTGCAAGGCCACACAGAGACCTATAGCACGCTGTATGTTAGGGCTGCAGCTAACGATTATTTTTATAATCGATTAGTGGGCCAGTTTATTTTTCTGTTTACTTAAAAGGAACATTATGTAAAAAAAATCAAACCCTACTCCCCCCCCCCCTCTTTTTTTGTAAGCATTTTCCATTGTGTATGTAACTTTTGTATGTACATATGCAAATTACGTATCTTGCTTACGTTTCACACACAAGGTATGTGTGTGCCTGGTCTGGATAGATTGATGCTTCGTGCGCTGCTTAAACCCATGTAAGCTTTCTCGCTAAATGAACACTGCTACAAGTGCTCGGATAGACCGGTCACCATGAAACCAGGGTAAGAGGGGGGCACTCTACGCAGCCTGACCACTTTAATAAGCTAAAGGGGTTAGGGTGCTTAGTGTCCCTTTTAAAATAGTTTCATGAACAAACTGAGTGGGAGGAGGGTCCAGAGGTGGAAGAGAGTGAGTTTGTTCAAGGGACTTGACCCAAGTGGGTTTGGACAAATGATTGGACCTGAGGGTGTTCAGGAGTTTGGGGGAAGGAACTGGACCAAAGAGGGGAAGGCAGGGAGGGTGTGGTAGTGGCACAAGACTCCAGCTCCAAGGAAGGATAAAACCAGCAGAATGGCATCCACACCCTGTGGCCGCACCCCCAGGGTCTGTGCTATAGTTCTGCTACTGTTGTAAACTAAGTAAAAACAGGTTATGTCTGACATAACCTAGTGCTAAATTATATGGAGTAAAGCAGCCAGCACATAATCTGCAACCACCACCAAAACAGAATGTAAGGTTATTAACGTTTAACTCGGTCTGACTTTAATTAATCTGTGTATAGTACATACTGTTTAATCGACAAATCGATTTTGACAACTATTTTCATTGTCGATTTAATTGTTTCAGCCCTACTATATATGTAACACTATTATTTCAAGCTGTTATGATTCCATATTTGTTTTACTGACACAATCCGTACTGGAGCTTTCTCCCTATGTGAAATTAAGTGGCAATGCTGTGTTACCCTATTACACACCAGACACACTGTTTCCTGCTCTGTTGCATTACGTAATCTCTTTACCTTCTGCACTGGATATTTAAGCATCCTTAGGCCAGCTTCTAAACCTTCCTGTATCAAACGCTCCAATCCTTTCCCTGTATATGTCACATTAATGTTTTCTGTAAGTGAACTTGTTATTAACAGGTAGGGTTACCTTACCTCATCATGTGATACATATCACATTACCTTTATGATCAATGTTATATCTCGTCACTTGATGTCAAGTCACAATCCACATTTTATTTTGGTCCAGGTCTGTGAGCATTGCTTTGTGGAGAGCAGGCCCGTGAGATTGGCCATCCATCTGTGCCCTGCAGTTCAGGTAGCATGATTATTTGCCCTTTAAAACCTGGGATCCAGACCCTGTGCACTCACCCTGCCCAAGGAGAGGACCTGCATCTTAGGCTAATGTCAGACGAATGCAGTCTGCGCGCATTCTGTGTGAGTGCATAACGGGCAGGCGTACTGACGGAAGATACTGTAGACACCACATGGTCTGTTTTGTTTGTTTCTTTTTGATGGACGTAGAAAAAAAAAGAACTATGGGAAATAAAATTAATATGAAAAATGATAAAAATTTGAAAAGGATATGAAAAGCCATTTTGTGTGTCAAGGTGCTGGACGTCGCAAATGCGCTGCGTCTGACATCTCATCACTCACACACAACGCTACGCAGACGTGGCGCACTGCGCGTCCGTGGTAGCGGTTTTACGTTCTTGCCTAATTTGCGTCCGTTTGCCACGTGCATTGTGCGTGCGCAGTTCGGTGCACACGTACTTCGTGTGTGGGTCTCTATTGATCATGATTCTATGCTACGACGGACGTGATCACTGCGTTCGTCTGACATGGGCCTAAGATATCATTGATTTTCTATAGTCATTTTTGCCAGCCATAGGATTGAACTTGAAGGACACTGGTCTTTTTTGAACCTATATTATTATGTAACCATATAATTTTATATTTACAAGTTTTTTACACCGTCAACTCTCTTTGTGTCTTGTTGATTCATTTCAAACTGCTGACGTGATATATTTCTGTTTATGTGTAATGTTTTTTGTGACACTGTCCTGCCCAAAACAAGTGGGACTCGTTTGACAGGGAATCCCTCCCTTCATGTGTGACAGCATTTATATGATGACACACATATTTGAAAAAGGGGGGTTATTCCCTGTCAATGTTTCATTGTCCGTCAAGTCACTGCAGCATGACATGGTGGGAGGGACAGCTATGAGCAGAGGGACTTCCTACAGGACAGCTGTCCTCTCAGTCTGTGTGTCTGACTGTCACCATTATGGGGCCAAATGTACATCACTGTTCGACAACTCCCAATTACCTCTGCACACAGTGAATCAGGGTGAGTATTAACTGCGGTATATCATCAAGGGATGAGATATCACATTGATATTTACAACCAATGCAATATCCAAACCCTGGTGGGATATTACAGGCAAAGTGCAGCGAACACTTTAATAGGAACATTTTATAATTTTATGCTTAAGTATGAAGGGAAGTTTGAATTGTAATAATAAGACTCAGAGGCGAGTATTGCGTCTCTTTCCTTATATTTATTAAAATAGCAACAAGGATTTTAACATTTAACCCCTTAACGCCGCAGGACGTACATTTACGTCCTGCATTAGGCGGGCTTTGACGCCGCAGGACGTAAATGTACGTCCTCGGCGTTTATAGCCCCCCTCGCTAAATACTCACCTCCGGTCGCTCCCACGCTGCTCTGACTCCCGCGGAGTCAGATCAGTGTGATCCCTCCTCCGGCGTTGTGACGTCATCGCGCCGGTGGCGCGATGACGTCAGTTTCAGGCGTCCCCCCGTCCCCCCCGCCGGAGCAGGGGAAGCGCCTGGAGGGGAGGGGAGGGATCCTTTGAACCCCCCTATCTCCTGATCGGTGGCAGCTAGGGGGTCATGGCTGATATTGCTGGAAAGGCCAGAGCATGGCCTTTCCAATGATATCAAACATGACCATGGTAAAAGTAAAATAAAAGTGTAAAAAAAGTAAAAATAAATATAATAAAAAAAAAAATTTTTTTTTTTAATGCAGCACTATTGTTCACATTTCAATTATAATGTGAACAATGATGCTTCACTAATGATTTTTTTTTTTTGGGGGTTTAGCTAAAATCACGCAATTTCTCCCCAAAAAAAAAATGGGTTCCCCGTTCTAATTTTTTTAACAAATCTACCCAACAGAATATGACCGCAGAGCCTCGGATAATAAAATTTAAAAAAAAAAACACTTTACACACTGTGGAAGATTTGAAAATTTTATTGAAAATTCAAATTTTTTTACATTTTTTGTTATAGCATTTTGGCAGGGCATGACATATACATATAATAATGATATATTATTAATCTGCCGAGTCTGCCGGAAAGAACGATATATAATATGTCTGGGTCGTATAATAATACGTGACTTAAAAATGGTCAAAATGAGCTCAGCAAACTTCTACTTCCGAAACAGCGCCGAAGTTGTAAAATTACTCCCGTCCTTAAGGGGTTAAACTGAAAATGCATGTAAACATCCTTTAGAAAAAACACAAGCTCCAGACTAGACACTCCCACTCTTTCTAGTCCAATCCCTGTGTAGCTCCTCTTGATCTATTCCCCTGATCTCCTTCCTTATTCCTCTTTCCTTGGTGTCTGCAAGCAGTCATTCAAACATCCAGTACGAACACCAGGCACAGAACCAACGGGGTCCCGAGAGGTAGGGAATGAAAATATCCAGAGGGGCACGAGGTGCGCCACAGCGACATCCAGTCGGAAGGAGCTGCAGAGAAAACAGACACGACAAGGAATCAGTGGAAGCCGTAACCTACGGCGCTACAAGTACCCAAAACATTGGGACTACACCCCCATAATACTAAAGCGGGAGGGAGAGGAGGGCAATACTCGCCTCTGAGTCTTATTATTACAATTCAAACTTCCCTTCATACTTAGGAAAATTTTATAATTGTAATACACCGACTCAGAGGCTCCTATTGCGAGTTCAAACCTAGTCCACCAGGGGTGCGGACCAATGAACTACCGGAGTGAAGTAGGACGTCTTAAATGTAGACTCCCCAAATCAAACCGCAACTGCAAGTAAGACCTCCAGATGGCAAGCCACCAGCACGGCGCCCCGAGTGCGCCCCAAACACTGACATTTTAGCCAGGCGGCCAAGATCGTGGATCCCATCGCGGTATATAGAGCGTTGAAAAAAACAATAGAGAAACGTGAGACATAAATAAAACACATTAGGTGCAGAGGATCCCGATCCTCCAAGCGAGAGCCAGCAGCCACTGCTGAAAGAGCCAGCGCCAATCACAGAGGGCGTCCCTAACAATAAACGTCTATGCCTATAAGGGTCAGTAAGCCCAGAGCCAAGTGCCGAATGGAACAAACGAGGGGAAAACCGCTGCGAAGCGCGGGGAAAGCGTGCGAGACTCCTATTCGAGGGAGCAGAAAAACGTGTACAAATCCAGGTAAGCATGAAAGTCGATAGAGTGGACTTCCCAAACCCCTAACACGAGAGGGAACACAATAAGGTCCTGATGCCCTTCGGGGAAAAAAAAACAATCCCAAACCAGAGACAGCTCAAGTGAGAAGTGGGGAGCAAAGATCTCCCAGGGGATACGGAGACCAGTCCAGGGGGAAGACGACCATCCTGAGGAAGACTGAGCAGAGGGCACAAGACCGGTCAGTAGTCTCAAATTGCTATGTTGATGGAGCCGATCTGAAGCAAACCAAAGACCTCTGGTAGTAGTGACCACACAAGGCTTCCCAAAATCAGGTTAACAAAACATCTGAGTTCAGTTGTACCCACAGGTGTGGAAACTGAGACAGACCTGTCTACGCAAGACTAGAAGGTAAATATCTATTAGAGGAGATCCCCCGAGCATCCTCTGAGAAACGGAGCAAACTGCGTGAACCGCCCAAAATATGCCAACACATCCCTGAGGAATCGTAGCTAAAACCGGATCATAGGGCAACTGTACCCAGAACATCGTCTGCCCCGCTAGTCGACAGGTCAATTATCAAAATAGTCAGCGCCAGCATTAGTAGCCATTTAAAGTGGACTAACGGAAAGTCCACCCAAAGCATAAGCAGAGTTATAGGACAGTGAGGACAAAAGTTGCTTAATTCTCTGCCTGTTGAGGTGGTTGGGTCCGAGACTGTACAGATCTGTAAACAAGGACCGGACGACTTCCTGCAAAACACAAAAGTAATGGTTATAAACTGAAATATGTAAGAAACTACATGATCCCACCCTAGGTAGGACGTGCAGAAATGTCCACTCAACGTGGTCAGGAAAAAACTTCCTCGGAGGTATACATAGTAATTCTGTAAAACTGTACGAATTTCAATGTTCACGATCCCAGGACATACCGGAAAGAACGAGAGAGATCTCCATGTTACTTTCCTGGTAACATATTTGCAGATAAATAAATAAAACCTTGAGGTCAGTATACGAACGTTCCTGGTCAAGGGACAGTTGGGCTCATTGCAGCGCGTATATTATGTTGAAGCCACCGGCAGTGGCGTGGTATACTCCGTTTATGTCAAAGTGTTTCAACCTCATTGAGGAAGTGTTTTGGTGTTTTTATGAAGTCCACCAATATGCTTCTTAGGTGAGATTGAGCGTTAGCTCAGAGGAGCAGCTACTGGTCACTTTAGGTGGGACTCACTGTACTAGAGGTGTTGTGATTTCGGTAGATGAGCCGACACATCAATGGTCAATAGAGTAAACCAAAATCTGAGTTGTGTGTGTAGCACATGGGATGTAGGAAATGAGTATACAGTAGATGACACCTAAACTCATATTTAGATTGAGCCCCAGACATTGCCTCTTGAAGAGATCTGGTAAAATCAGTGGAAAGGGCAGAAAAACCTTCCTAAAAACTGCAGAAATGAATGAAGCCCGTACACCAGGAGTTAAAGGGATAACTAGGTTTGAGGGAGTCGGGCCAGAGATGAACCACCAGTCTAATCATAAGATTTAAGGGAGGTGCAGAGAGTCTTATCTGAGCGGTCAGTGGGGAGGCTGGACACAGGAAACCTTTTGGCGCGCAGCCTCCTGACAGGAAACAAAATGCATTGATTTGGCTCGGAAAAAGCCCGCACTAATGAGTGCGTGCCCAACCCCCTCCCCCCTATGCGAGCGGGAGCAGCGTGTGTGAGGCCAGGACAACCTGTAACCCTCGTGGGGGAAACAATGTCTTAAAAGACTTTGCTATAGACATTGTAGAGGCAGGTTGATTTACCAACACCTCGGAGGGATCTGAGCCCAAAACACACAGTGCCATTACCGTGATGCCATCAGGCTTCTGCAGTGAATCATAGGGAAGGGGAGAAACTAGAGATCTGACAGCGGCGGCCGAGCTTTAACATTAAGGCGATTATTACAAAGGGAAACGCTGAGTCTGCTGACTCTCCGGGGCATGAACATCAAAGGGTGTCCTCGTCACTTCCCTCCTCCGGTTCAGGATCTGGAGATTCACCCTCCGGTCATTCCCCAAATCCAGCTCCTGAGAGGGATTGGAGGCTCTCACCCTTTTAGGGACCTCCACCACAATCGCCCGGCGGGAGTGGGCTCACCTAGATAAAAATTGGAGGATTTTTGGCCACAGGTATTGGTGCGGGGTGTCAGCCCCTCCGAACGAGTTGGCCGTGTCATTCAACTGTGTTACCCGCAGCACATGGCAGGGGTGTATCTGGGGGCCTCACCATGGTGAGTGAATCGCCCTGGGCAGCGCCTGCTGATAGCAGTGACATATAGTGACTCGCAGCTATAGATAATAACAGTATAGATTTAAAAATCTGTCACCAGCACCCGGCGGGGCAAGCTCTTATGTGAGAATTGGTCGGTAGCAACGTCCACAGGCAGTAATGTGGGGATGCCAGCCCCTCTCTGGTTATATTTGGACCCGCTCATTAACCTTTTACCCACAGCACGTGGCAGGGGTGTATCTGGGGGCCTCACCGTGGTGAGTGAATCGCCCTGGGCAGCGCCTGCTGATAGCAGTGACATATAGTGACTCGCAGTTATAGATAATAACAGTATAGATTTAAAAATCTGTCACCAGCACCCGGCGGGGCGAGCTCATTTGTGAGAATTGGTAGGTAGCAAGGTCCCCCGGCAGTAATGCGGGGGTGCCAGCCCCTCTGTGGGTATATGTGGACCCGCTCACGGAATTGCCCGGGAAAATGTTAGCTGTAAGATGTGGTTTCTGCAATGGTGTCAGCCGATATACTTAAAAATCAGCCGACATAGCGGCAACTAATTTAAATAAGGGCATCCTGATGGAGGTTTGGAAAGCAGGATTAAACGGAGGCACGGATGGGGAATGTAACGGGAGTTACTAGAGTCGGAGGGGAGCAGTTCCCAGGCTGTACAGAGGAGACTGATTGCTGGTAGAAGTTGTCCCCTGAATCTAATTCTGCCTCCTGTGACAGGCTCTTAGAGCAGGTTTCTGACGCAGCATATAGTAAGCCCGATTCAGGCAGAGTGAGAGGAATGGAGCGGTAGCGCGGGAACATGCATGGGAATCACGATGCCGGGCTGGTAGTTCCCGGTTCAGATCGCCGCTCAAGCCCCAAGTAGGGGAAAAAGTATTGGACAAACTGGTCAATTAAACTAAAAAGGAGGTATGAAAAACCCCTGCAGTTACCCGAGAAGGTAGCTGCGATGCTAAAGTAGACGAACGTCGCGGTTGAAGCCGGGACGTAGCGTCAGGGAGAGAAAACATTAAAAATATGTGAGAGTAAAACGCATGTGTACTTATCTGTCTGCACAGCAACAAGGAAAGAGGAATAAGGAAGGAGCTCAGGGGAAGAGAAAAAGAGGAGCTACACAGGGATTGGACTAGAAAGAGTGGGAGTGTCTAGTCTGGAGCTTGTGTTTTTTCTAAAGGATGTTTACATGCATTTTCAGTTTAAATGTTAAAATCCTTGTTGCTATTTTAATAAATATAAGGAAAGAGACGCAATAGGAACCTCTGAGTCGGTGTATTACAATTAATTTAAAAAAGCACATTTATATGTAAAGGGTCTCTTACATTTAAGAGCACACTGATCCAGTGAAATATTTGCACAAACTACATTAATAGTGTGTCTCGTTCTGGATTTCATAGCAGATGGAGCTGCCATTTGTACTTTTCCAGACTCCAGTTATGTTTGTAATAGGTTTGACTGAAAGCAGATATGCCAGTCACTCTGATTAAAATGTAATATGTTTTTCTCACTCCAAGACATCCTTATCTGTTTCTATAAACCGGAGAACCGTCTTCCAGTAGCAAAATCCAGAGCAAGCCCCCGCAAACCTGGCCCACATCCTTTTATGTAAAGCTATTCTCACTTGTTTGTAATAAACAAAATGTGCAAAGAGACCCAGGCACAATACTTTTAAATAGCTAATTTTTCAATAAAATATAATCAAAATTTAGGAATAAAGATCTGTGTCTAAGCTATGCATGGAAAATATACTGGAAGGGAGAAATCCTAGGAAATAGTAATGAGTAGTCTTATGGAATGAATGTAGCATAGCATGAAAAAAAGGACCCTTAAACAGACACTAGTCACCATGACTATCAGGGTTATTCAGAGAAAGGTGAAAACCAGGAGAATTAACAAATAGCTGATTTGGAAAGAGAAATAAATGGGAGAGTTTTTCTGAATTGGCTATTTTGACCTACAATTTTCACTTCTCCAGTCATTCTCCTGGTTTTCACCTTTCTCTGACTAACCCTGTAAGTGAAATTGCCTTTATTCATGGACATCATTTAAAGGGGGTGGCTGGTTCAGTATTAATGAAGACGCATTGAGAGACAGTCATTGGCTGCGTAGATGCTAGTCGCACGTGCCCATTTTCAGCATGCTTGCTCCAAATCCAAGACAATTTGCCCAAAAAGAAATAAAAAGTAAATAGTACATTTTCCATTGTTGCAGAATTAATGTCTGTTTAAATATATTATTATTATCATGTGACTCATTACTTTAGGCATCACACTGAAATCAAATTTCTTAACCAGTTTTCTGCAAATCCCAGCAAGAGCACCTCTCCAGTAAGTGTCCTTGGCAAGACACCTAACGGTACATACTCGCCACCCAGGACATACTTGAAAACGAGAGAAATCTCAATGTATCCTTCCTGGTAAAGTATTTTCTATAAAACTGTAACATATTTACCCAAAGAGTAAGGGAATAGTAATACAGTAGTGGATAACCCATCAAGGGGTAGTAGGACTTGTTTAGGAGACAATAACCTAGGCGACAGTCTTACATTCCTTCACCATACACAAGATTCCGCACAGGGCACTACATACATGCAAAATCAGCCATGCTGCCAGCAGAGCACACTGAGGTCCTGTCCACACATGCTTCCGTTGGTAAGTACTGGTATGCTTAGGTCTGCTAAATCACTGACTGACTGTATTTTACTAAACACACCTGGTCAAGAATGGCCCATTGGGTCAAGAGTATTAATATGCACTGCGGATGAGGGCTGGAAAATGTTAGCCTTAGGGCAATTACCCTAAAAAGATAACATTAAAGCACATCTCACACCTTTTGTACACAGTTTCTGGCTTCTCTCATAGAATTTTATATATATATATATATATATATATGTGTTACCGGAATCCACCTGGTTCACTCGGGACGAGGCCGGGCCGGCACGGACAAGGATTGACTGGACACGAGTCTCTTCAGGAAAGGCAAGCTTTATTGTGATGTCACAGATGCTCTCACAGGATTCAATCGTTCAGAGTGAGCCCCTATCTCACTCCGACAAGGGGTCTTATACCCCGAATACATAATTAGGTACATCCCAATTAGCCCACCCCGCTGTGACACTATCCCACCCCACGTGGGTCCGTACCTCCCTTAATCGAATACAAAGACATTCCACACATTGGTCATAAATTGGCAAACTTCATGCTATTCTGACAATAGGAGATTTACACTTTCTCTGGTTCCTGCCTATGCCCACCTCCCTAAAGCTTGTTTATTGTATATTCTAGATAAGGCCTCGTCTGGTTTCACACTCCTCTTTGTTCAACAGCCTGCTTCTCTGACCTTGATGTATCTATTCTTCATCCTGTCACTTGTGTGCCAGCTACGGCCTGGATCCTCGTTAGGTTTTAATTGCTTTGCTGTTAATTCAACACATTCCTAAGAAAGATTCTATGTAAGCTACATCCTAATTTCATCTAATATCTACTATTTAGATTCAAGTGAACCAATGTTCTGAGCAAGATGGTCGCCTGGCTCAAGATGGCGGCCCTCTCCTGACCTGAGTCCCTTTCATTCCCCCCATTGGCTCAAGTCTCAGATTCTCCTGAGACTTGTAGCCACTACACTCCGCTATTGCTATCCTTAAATACCTCATACTTCAGGGGACCCATCCTTGCTGGGAACATGTCTTGTGGGATCATCAGTGGTATCTTTTGTGTTTGTGTAGGTGTCAGAGCTCTCTTGCATAGTGGCCATAGACATAGCCCTATGCGGTACAGTAGTATCCCTACCACCAGGATCACTACCACCATCAATATCATGGATCCAATCTGTGAGATAAATCCCAGGATCGATCCGAACCAATCTCGATTGCTCCGAACCCACGTCGTGGATTCCAGCCCTCGGCAGCAATCTGCCTAGCCGTATTCTGCAACTGGACTACCTTCTCTTGGTGATCCTGGATTACTTGGTAGTAGTCTGGAACGTCATGTGATGTGTTGCTGATGAATGTACAACACACATAATGCATTGTCATCTCACACAGTCCACTCAACGCTGCACTGATCTGTTCCAAAGCCATATCATGTATCATTTGTAGCTTCCGGATTTCTCTCATCTCAAGATTCAGCAACTGGATATCCATGCTTGTCTTCTTCAGTATCTCATCCATCAAATTAGAGTAACTGTTCATTCTCACCATCAACTCTCTCCCCCATCCAGTCCATGCTGGAAACCACGCCCAGATTCGATCTTTCTTAGTGAACAACTCTCTCTTCTGTTTTTCAAACACCAGTGGGTATCTAGGGTGTAGTGTAGTGTCCGTGTCCATATCATCCCCTCTTCCCCTCTGGATTGGAATCAGTCTGGCTAAGTAACACATCCCTGTAACTGAAGGTGGGAGCCATGTGTAACACACCTTTCCACAACACACCTGGTAACCCTGCCATCAGTATAAATGGTGATAAATGTAGTGTCCCTTTCGACATTTCTATCATCAGCCGCCCCAATCGTTTCAACAGATCCAAAGCATTCCTCTTATCCACAGTTACATTCGCAATTGTCAATTGTTGGTCTCTTGTAAGTGCCTTTGCCCTAACCACGATAAGCCCTGGCCCGCTCTCTGTGTCTAATCTGTATACATATGCAGTCCAATTGAATCTACTTGAATGGCATGGATTAGCTCCTGTCCCTGAATAATTCCCTCCCAACTGAAAACACCACTCTGGTGGATACACAGGTCCGGAAATGGGATAGTCAGGTGTGAATGCCTCTGGCTTCGTCTGGGGTTCAACAACATTGTGTATCGTAATATTCCCCGACGCAAATGTACTCAAATTCATTGAGATCGAAGCAAAAGGTATATGGATTGTCTCTGGATGTAGTCTGCTGCACACCCAACATGCAGTTTGTCCTTCTTGGCGTATGCATATTTAAATTTTACAAGTAGATGTCCTCGTGGCGTAATTTCTAGTTCTGCATCTCGCCGATGTCTCCGCATAGTGTAGTTATTATTATTATTCTTTATTTATAAAGCGCCAGCATATTCCGCAGCACTGTACAATAGGCACAGTATAGACAGGGTTACAATACATCGAACAACATTTGACAAACAGTACAGGAGGAGATGAGGGCCCTATTCCCGTAGGAACTCACAATCTGGGAGGGTTGGGGTTGGAAACAGGAGGAGAGGACTGTAAGGTGAGAGTGATTGATGGTTGCGTCAGTGAGTTGTGTGGTAGGCTTCCCTAAATAGGAATGTTTTAAGGGAGCGTTTGAAGGAAGAGAAGTTAGGGGAAAGTCTGACAGTACGAGGGAGAGCGTTCCAGAGAGTGGGGGCTGCGCGTGAGAAATCCTGCAGTCTATCATGGGAAGAGGAGATGTGGGGAGAAGCTAGGCGCAGGTCACTGTTTGACCTTAGGGAGCGGGCTGGGGTGTATTTGGTGATTAGTGAGGACAGGTAGTGGGGAGCTGAGTTAGTGAGGGTTTTGTAGGTAAGGATAAGGATTTTGAACTTAATTCTGCAGTGGATGGGGAGCCAGTGAAGGGACTCGCAGAGGGGAGCGGCAGAGACAGAGCGGCGGGTAAGGTGAATTAGCCTGGCGGAGGTGTTCAGGACGGATTGTAGGGGGGAGAGGCGGGACAGAGGGAGGCCAGATAAGAGATTATTGCAATAGTCGAGTCGGGAGATTACCAGGGCGTGTATGAGTTGTTTTGTGGTGACAGCGGTAAGAAATGGCCGAATTCTGGAAATATACAGTTGGTATCGGCAGGAGGAGGAAAGAGACTTGATGTGGGGGATGAAGGAAAGAGCAGAGTCAAGTGTAACTCCAAGACAGCGAACTTGGTTTGATGGGGAGATGGTGATACCCTCCACCGTGATAGAGAAGTCAGGAGGTGGGGAGGCATTGGAGGGAGGAATAAGTAGGAGTTCAGTCTTTGACATGTTGATCTTTAGGTGGTGGGAGGCCATCCAGGAGGAGATGCCAGATAAACAGTCACTGACTTTTGAAAGGACAGGGGGAGAGAGATCAGGGGTAGAGAGGTAGATCTGAGTGTCATCAGTGTAGAGGTGGTAATTAAAGCCAAAGTTGTTGATGATTTTGCCCAGGGAGGAGGTGTAGATGGAAAAGAGCAGAGGACCAAGGACAGAGCCTTGAGGTACACCAACAGATAGAGGCAATGAAGAGGAGGAGTTACCAGCAAACGACACACAGAAGGACCTGTTGGATAAATAGGAGTCAACCCAAGCAAGTGCAGTGTCACCGAGACCCAGAGAGTTGAGGGTCTGTAGAAGGAGGGGGTGGTCGACAGTGTCAAAGCAGCCGAGAGGTCAAGCAGGATGAGAATAGAATAGTGGCCGTGTTTTTTAGCAGTTAGGAGGTCGTTGGTGACTTTGGTGAGGGCAGTTTCAGTTGAGTGTAGGGGACGGAAGCCAGATTGCAGGGGGTCAAGTAGGGAATTGGAGGACAGGAAGAGGGAGAGGCGGTTGAAGACTAGTTTTTCTAAGAGCTTAGAGGTAAAGGGAAGCAGGGATACAGGGCGGTAGTTGGATGGAGAGTTGGGATCGAGGGATGGTTTCTTTAGTAAAGGGGTAACTAGCGCGTGTTTGAAGGCGGATGGAAAGGAGCCAGTGGAGAGAGATAGGTTGAAGATGTGTGTGAGAGCAGGGGTGAGGGAGGAGGAGAGGGGAGGAATAAGATGTGAGGGAATGGGGTCGAGCGGGCACGTGGTGAGATGTGAGGACAATAAGGAATTGACTTCCTCCTCAGTGGCTGGGAGGAAGTGGCAGAGGGGACCTGTGGGAGTGGAGGTGGCAGATAACTATCTTGTGTTGGGATGTTGCTTCTGATAGTTAAAGTTTTACTGAGGAAGTAGTCTGCCAGGTCTTGAGCGCTGAAGGCAGCTGTGGGGGGAGGTGCAGGTGGGTAGAGGAGGGTGTTGAAGGTGTACCAGAGCCGTTTAGGGTTGGAGGACAGCGTAGATATAAGAGATGAGAAGAAGGATTGTTTGGCCAAGTGGAGGGCAGAGGTGTATGACCGGAGAATAAACTTGAAGTGAACAAAATCAGCTTCAGAGCGGGATTTCCTCTAGGTACGCTCTGCAGTGCGGGAGCATCTTTGCAGGTAGCGAGTCTGGAGGGTGTGCCAGGGCTGAAGCTGGCGGCGTGGGGCCTTACAGAGTCGAAGAGGAGCAAGAGTGTCTAGAGCAGAGATAAGCGTAGTGTTGTAGTAATTAGTGGCAGCATCAGGGCAGGTGAAGGATGAGGTATGAGGGAGGTGGTGAAGTAGGTTGGAGAATTGATGGGGGTCCACAGCATGTAGATTTCTGCGAGTGTGTGTGCGGGGTGGGGGAGCAGGGTGTTTAGGAAGTCCAGATAGGTTGAAAGAGAGAAGGTGGTGGTCAGAGATGGGGAAAGGGCGACAGTTGAACTCAGAAATGGAGCAGAGGTTGGAAAAGACAAGGTCAATAGCGTGACCATCGCGGTGGGTAGGGAGGAGGAAGGATTGTGTGAGTCCAAGGGAGGACGTGAGTGAAAGAAGTTTGGAGGCAGCAGGGGCGGAAGGATCATCAATGGGAATGTTGAAGTCCCCGAGAACTAGGCATGGAAGATTAGAAGACAGGAAGTGAGAAAGCCAGGTAGCAAAGTAGTCAAAGAACTGGGAGGTTGGTCCCGGTGGGCGGTAGATGACTGCCACCCTGAGGGCCAGAGGAGAGAACAGGCGGATGCAGTGTGTCTCGAAGGAGGAGAAGGAGAGGGATGGGGGTGGAGGGAGATGCTGGTAGGTGCAGGTGGGAGAGAGCAGGATTTCGACCCCGCCACCATTTCTCTCACCCGGTCTGGGGGTATGGCTCAAGTGTAGACCGCCATGTGAGAGAGCAGCAACGGAGGCCGTGTCAGAGGGAGTTAGCCAGGTTTCAGTTAAAGCTAGGAGGTTGAAGGAGTTTGAAAGGAAGAGGTCATGGATTGCTGTGAGTTTGTTGCACACAGAGCGAGCGTTCCAGAGGGCGCAGGAGAAAGAGGACAGGCGCTGAGGGATTATGGGAATGAGGTTGCTGGGCTTGCAGGGAGGTGATTTATGTGCGATGGAGATAGGATGAGAGGGAAGTATTGGATGTGTTGTGGGGCCAGGGTTAGGGGATATGTCACCTGAATAGAGTAACAGCAGGAGGGTGAGAAAGAGAAGGTGGGAATGGGATTTGTGGGAGTGGGAGTGATTGGCAGCACGAGAGATAGAGGGAGACCATGTTCTGAGGAAACAAAGGAGCTCATGCGAGGCCATTATGTGGGACGAGAGGAGGGAGGGAGAGATGCAGATAGTGTAGGGGTCGGTGGTAGAGGGGCAGGAGTTCCATTTAAGGAGAAAGGTAGAAGTAAAGAGCAGAAGTGTGAGAGAAAGCATGATATAGACGTGTGTTTACCCAGAGTAAAAAGTGGGCCTTGCAGTTCCTTCCTCCAGTCGCGTAACTCCAGGAAATCAACTCTAAACGTCCACTTAGGATGCCACTTGGGAATGTCACTGGAGCCAAGGCTCAATGGAGCCACTCTTAGTTGTTATATAGGGCAGACTGATTGCATTCAGGCAGTTAAAAGGTAAACACCTGATGCTGGATGGGCTGTGTCAATAGGGCAGGAGATTCACATGCTAATTAGCAAAGCAAATGGTGGAGAAAGGAGACAAAAATAAATAGTAGTTCTCGGCCATCGGACGTGTATCATTCCCGACTTGGGAGGTGCCTGCTTTGCTAGCTGTACCTGGGCACCTGGGGCAGGTCCCATGGGACAGTCCATAAATCAGATTTGCAAGGTACAATATCAGTACCAGAAATGCCCCAAGCGTCGTCAAGATCCCTTGGGCAACTCTTTTCACAGTCACATAAACCCAATCCCTCCCCACCGGAATTTCCAAAGTAAAAGTCATTTCCGGTTAATCAAGTGTCGGGGCAGGGCCCCTAAAAATGGCCCTTGGGGTATCCCCTGGGGGATCCCTTTGCTCCTCCGTTGGTGGGTGGTCAGGCATTATTGTGTCCGTCAAAACACCCGCTTTTTGAGTCTTTTAAGTGCTCGAGACTGTGGTCTTTGTCAGCTTTAGTCTCAATGGATTGGTCTCATTGGTGACGACCCTCCACTCTGGTTCAGGATTGGCTGCTGCCTTCAGTCTGGAGTGATGTATCCACGGAACCACCTCGGCAACCTTCAATGCTGTAGTGGTTGATAATAGAGGACCTAAGGTAAGATAAGGTAAGGACCTCTCCATTTTGTGCCTAGTGGGTCATTTTTCCACTCCTTCACCAATACCGAGTCACCTGGACAATACTTGTGCAGTGGGGGATATAAGAAGTGAGGTATATTATCTCCCACCCAAGTATTCAACTTTTGCATTGATTTACCCAACATTACAACCTGTTCATTTAGTTTAGTTTCACCCAATGCCCGAAGGTCCCCCCTTAGTCCATTAATTAGAGGGGTAGGCCATCCAAACATAAGTTTGTACGGACTTAGCTTCAATTGGGGGGTTGGCCTGCACCTAATGTGCAATAAGGCTATCGGCAGCACATCCAACCAGCCTAGTGATGTTTCTTGGCACAGTTTGGACATTAAAGTCTTTAGTGTTCTGTTCATTCGCTCGACTTTTCCCGAGCTCTGGGGCCTGTACGCCGTATGTAGCTTCCAGGATATGCCCAACAGGCGGGCAAGCTTCTGCAAACAGTTCTGTATGAAAGCTGGACTGTTGTCTGACCCTATTTCAAGGGGAAGTCCATATCGTAGTATTACTTCTTTCATTAGACTTCTCACCACTTCCGTTGTCTTCTCTGTCCTTGTGGGGAATGCTTCCACCCATCCTGTTAGAGTGCACACCATCATGAGCAGATACTTGTATCCTTTGCAAGGTGGAAACACCGTAAAGTCTATTTGCAACAATGCCATTGGGGACAGCCCGACTGGCTGCTTTCCTGGAGGTTGAGATGGGCCTGCTCTTGGGTTATTCTTGGCACATGTCACACACTGCTGGGCTATTGCTTTGCAGATCACTGACAGTCCCAGTACGTAGAAATGTGGCTCCAGTTGTTGCTCCATCATTTCTCTTCCTCCATGAGTACTGGCGTGAAGTGCTCTCACGATTTCTGGAGCCAATGTTGCTGGCAAGACTATTTTCCTGTCTGCCAATTGGAACCATCCATCTTCTCCATATTCTCCTTGTTCTTCCGACAGCCACTTCTTCTCCTTCTCCGAATACACCGGTATCCATTCATTTAACGGAGTCGGTAATAGTGGGGCACACACTGCTGATCTGGCCTTGTATCTCTCGAGTTCCTCCTGTTTTCCCCAGATGAATTCTTCTCTTGGTTGGTGATGCCGCCAGGCGAAGTACAGCAGGTCTCGCCTCTTTTGCACATCTCTTACTGCTGGCACAAAGAAGTTCATCACACTTTTCTTCATTCGCGGCAGGTTGTTTTCGATAAGGGTTTCTCTGAGGAAGAACTTCACCAGTGGGGCTTGATATTCTTCTGCTCCCAGTTCTCCAAGGCTTAGCAGCATTCTCGTGATCCTTAAATTGTTATGAGGGTTAGCTGTTAGATTGTCAAAACGTTCGGCGAAATTTTCTGCTCGTTCAACTTCAGTTATTATTGTATCTTCTCCACTCTCCCCCACTAATTTTACGCCGAAGAACTTCAGCATCATCTTGTATGTTCGGCGGAGCCTCTGCTGAATTTCTGAGGTGTTCTCCATTAGACGTGCTCCTTTAGGACTCAGAGGCGTGGAGTAAAAATTTCGGCCTTGTCCTTGGTTTGAGAAAAGCCATTGGATATAATCATGGTTGTTTTCGAGCAATTCATCATCAGCAATCCATTTCTGTAAAATAATATCAATAAACTCCCCTTTAGGTTCGAATTTTCTCCAGTTCATATAGAACTCGTAGTTTGGCATTGGGTCTTGTTCCTCTTGCTTGCAGAGAAGGACTTTGGATACTCGTTCAGGGGGTACCAGTGGCTTTGCAGCGGCCTTTGCGGCCTGGTCAGCCCGTCTGTTCCCTTTAGGGATTTCATCACGACCTTTCTGGTGGCCACGACAGTGCATGATACTGACAGCAGTTGTTTTCCACACCGCCTCCAGTAGGGCAGCGATTTCAGCTGCATACTTTATCTGTTGTCATGAAGACGTGAGTAGTCCTCTTTCTTTGTATAGCGCACCATGTGCATGGACAGTCATAAAAGCATACTTGGAGTCAGTGTAGATGTTCACTCTTTTTCCCTTGGAGATTTCGAGGGCCCTGGTCAGGGCTGTTATCTCAGCCAGTTGTGCAGACGTATGGCCTGGTAGGGCTTTGGCCTCAATAATGTCTTCAGCTGAGACGACTGCATAGCCAGAGACTTTCCTTCCATCATCCATATACGTAGCTGCTACCATCGGTGAATAGCTGTAGATCGTATTTGTCTAGGGGTATGTCTTTCAGATCTGGTCTGCTACTGAATACTTCTTCCATGACTTGGAGGCATTCATGATTTGGATCCTCTTCACAGTCAGGCAGTAGCGTAGCTGGATTCAGGGTAGCGATGAGGTCCAGATGAACCTGTGGATTCTCACACATCATGGCTTGGTATTTCGTCATCCGGCTATTAATGAACCAGTAGCTTCCTTTTACATCAAGCAGGGCTTTTACCGCATGTGGCACCTTGACATGTAGAACTTGTCCAAGGGTTAACTTGTCTGCCTCTGCGATGAGCATTGCGGTGGCTGCCACTGCTTTCAGGCATGGAGGTAGGCCACAGGCCACAGGGTCAAGCTGCTTGGACAGGTTGGCCACAGGCCTTGTCCCAGTGCACGCTTAGTACCTGTTAATTGAAAACCTAGATACTTCACACTTTCTTTGCATATTTGTGCTTTCTTTCTAGAAACCTTGTATCCTGTTTGGCATAGTAGATGCAGCAGAGCCTTTGTGGCAGACTACACCAGTCTGTCCTCTTTGCTTTCATATTTCCTCCCTTTTCTCCTCTAAATCCCGGTTGTGATATACTTTATTAGCAATTTCTACCAATTCACTAATCCCTTTTCCCAGAAATCCATCCAATCTCTGTATTTTGTTACGTATGTCCCGCTGTGACTGACTCACAAAGGAGGAGTTAACCAGCCGCTGATTCTCTGTAGCCTCCGGGTCAATTGGACTATACATCCTATATGCATCTAGTAATCTTTCCAAAAATGCACTCGGGTTTCTTTAATGTCCTGCACAATATCCGCTATTTTTCCCATATTTGTGTGCTTTTTCCCTCCCGCTTTAACCCCCATCAATTACTGCTGTGCGGTATGTTTGTAAGTGAGCTATACCCTCATTAGTATTGTACGGCCATTTGGGATCTGTTTTGGGGTAATGTTCCTCTGCCCACGCTTCTGGATTAACCAAAGCGTCTTCCACTGCCTGGGCTAGAAGAATTTTCCTAGCGCTATTGTTAATAGGGGCTCTTTCCTCTGTTGTAAACATTGTAAGCAATAGTTGCTGACAATCTGCCCATGTAGGATTATGTGTGAGCATAACTGATTCTATCATACTGGCCACTGCTGCGGGATTCGCAGAGTAGAGTGGTGTATGTTCCAATTAAACAAATCTGTTGTCGTAAATGGGACATATGTGTATTGTACCGGCCCCGGCTCTCCGTTTTCTAACAGGGGACCTGGTACCTCCCGCAAGGGGAGCTGCAGTTTACTCTTCCCTGGGTTGTGCTGGTATACATCTCGGGGTTTATATATATTGTTGGCAGCCCATGTGGTAGCCCCATGATCTCCATCTCCACTCTCTTTAGGGGTTTCTCGTTGGTAGACGGCCCCGTCAGGCATCTCGATCTTTTCTGCAATTATCACTTCATCCCCATCATCCTCCGCCACCTCCTCCGCGATATCACGAGCAGGAGCTGAGGGAGCAGGCGGGTTAATAGCAGCAGCCTGCCCCCTCCTCTCCCCCCGCTCTACCGCGGCACTCAAAGCCTCCCTGGCCGCCCCGTAACAAGACGGATATGGCGGTGGAAGGGAATCAATCTCCTCCGGGTGTCCTGTCAACACCGGTTTACCCTTTGCATTGTAGCGGGGGGTTTCCTGCTTCTTATCTTTCCCCGCTTACATAATAAAATGACTCTTATCCCTAACACAATACCTCCATATATCTATGTACGGGTACTGATCAGGGTGACCGTACCTTCCGGTAATACAGGAATGCATTTTCTGTATTAATTCTGGATCCATAGATCCCTGCTCTGGCCATTTGGGTACCAACATCGGCCAAACTATAGTACATAACAATTTCAAATTTTCTTTACCCAATTCCACACCATAGTGATGTGTTTCATACAGCGCTTCAAAATTGCGCACCATATATTCCAGGGGTGTTTGGCCCTCCTTTGCCTTCTTGGGTTTAGATGACCCATTACCCATGGTTACTCTTGAAAGTAATAGCTTCTTCACAGTACAGGTATTACGTTCGGCAAAACACCTTTAAATCAACTGTCTGGTACTTCAAACAACAGTTCTTTCGTGTCGTATTCGCTTCCTCCTTTGGTAGCCAACTGCAGTCGCCTGAGCTGGAAACGTACCTCCGGGGTCCACTCTCAGATTTGCTTCCTTGCTAAGCAAGTAGGCACACAATCACTCCCAACACTCACAGCAATCACAGCTCGTACATGTACCAGATACATTCAGCACAAAACAGTACATAAACAATTCTACTCTTTCCCTGTAGCCTAGGGTACGCCGACCCTACCTGGCTCCTAATACCCAGTTAATTGATCTCTACTCTTATCTGCTTTTTGGCTTCGTATACCCCGTTCCGTGGCAACACTTCTGCTACTCCAATTTGCCTATGGGCAATAAACCCACCCGGCACCACTCCCGCTGCAGCTACCGCTGGCTCCAATCGGCCCCCTTGTCAACGAGCATATACAATAGCACTGACTCAGGGCTCTCAGCCCAGTCACAGAATCCCTCCTCCTTTCCTTGTCCACGTGCAGCAGTTCTATTTACAAACACTTATGACGCTACTACTCCACGTGGCTACCCTCTCCCTCAGATTCAGAATTCCACTGGTTGATATCCGATCCCCCAGGTTCAGACACGCGCTGGCCACTCTACTGGCCCCTGTGCTGTCCGTGTTGTCCGTGGCGGGTTCGGTATACTAACGAGACCGTGGCCGCGGGTCTCCTTATCCAACTTTGGTCGCACGTTTTCCCCCTATACCGGTATCCAGTACGTACAGACACACAGAGACACCTTACCTATCGCTGCGCTGCTTGCGGTTTCCTCGGACTCAGTGGTGTCCCAGCTTCCCGGGCCGGGGGTCCGTTTGGGACGAGACAAGGTCCACTGAACAGGAAATCCTGCTTGGCGCCTGCAGATGTCAGCTCACCTTCAACGGACGCCCAACCGGCGGGATCACTCGCACCTGCAGTCAACCGCTACAGTGTCCAGCAGCCGTTGCCGTACCAGTAAAGGCCCAAATCCCGGACGAGCCCCCAAAAATGTTACCAGAATCCACCTGGTTCACTCGGGATGAGGCCGGGCCGGCACGGACAAGGATTGACTGGACACGAGTCTCTTCAGGAAAGGCAAACTTTATTGTGACGTCACAGATGCTCACACAGGATTCAATCGTTCAGAGTGAGCCCCGATCTCACTCCGACAAGGGGTCTTATACCCCGAATACATAATTAGGTACATCCCAATTAGCCCACCCCGCTGTGACACTATCCCACCCCACGTGGGTCCGTACCTCCCTTAATCGAATACAAAGACATTCCACACATTGGTCATAAATTGGCAAACTTCATGCTATTCTGACAATAGGAGATTTACACTTTCTCTGGTTCCTGCCTATGCCCACCTCCCTAAAGCTTGTTTATTGTATATTCTAGATAAGGCCTCGTCTGGTTTCACACTCCTCTTTGTTCAACAGCCTGCTTCTCTGACCTTGATGTATCTATTCTTCATCCTGTCACTTGTGTGCCAGCTACGGCCTGGATCCTCGTTAGGTTTTAATTGCTTTGCTGTTAGTTCAACACATTCCTAAGAAAGATTCTATGTAAGCTACATCCTAATTTCATCTAATATCTACTATTTACTGTAGATTCAAGTGAACCAATGTTCTGAGCAAGATGGCCGCCTGGCTCAAGATGGCGGCCTTCTCCTGACCTGAGTCCCTTTCATATATATATATACACACATATAGATGCCAAAACCACGAGTATAGCAGTATGTACTGATACCTTTATTTTATTGGACTAACGTTACATTTAAAAGCTTTCAAGAGTAAACCTCTATTCTTCAGGTCTGGACGCTAGGTATACTCTCGAAAGCTTGTCTTTTTTTTTTTTTAAATTCTTTATTTTTGAAAGTTTGCATCGACATAGAAAGTCAACATAAAATGAAAAAGACCTCGCAGGGCCAAAATAAGTCATCTATTAAACTATAGAAGAAAAACAAAAAAGTAATTTAAGATCATTCTCGGAAAACACACTTAAATGTAAGGTCTCCAGCAAAAAACACACTAAAGTTGAAAGTCATCTGCGAAAAACACATTAAGATTTCAACGTCATCTACAAGGAATGCACTCAACAAAATCATCCCCTATTAGGGGGGTCTCATCCAAAAAACAGGTTATAGGGAACTAATGGCCATTGACAGCCATAGAAGGTCAGCAGGTAGATAACAGAGAAACATAAAAAAAAAAAAAAGGCCAGCCGAGGACATCAAGCTGTAAGAGAAAGAGGGGGGGGAGGGAATAAAAAGATGACAAAGGCCAAAAATGTGCCTGCCTTGGCGACTACCCAGATGGTCCATAAGGCCGCAGGGAGGCCAAGGGGGAATAACGGCACCTGGCCCGGGCACTCAGGAGCAAGCCGGGCCCCAGGCCACGGTTGCGTCCCCGAGATGTCCCGGAATAGCCAAATTAAAAGAAAAAAAAAAAAGGGGGGAGACAGGAGTCTCTAAATGATAGGACATCGAAATAAATTGAAGAGGGGATATCGAAAAATGTCCACAATAAAAGACAAAAACTAGTAAACAAAAGTCCTCAGCATAGAGCACAGCAAGGGAATAAAAAGAAAAGTCCTCAAAGGACGGTTCAGCGATGGGGGAAGATCCGCCGAAAGGAGCAGGGGAAGAGACTCCTCATCCAGCGTCCAGGAATGGTATCGGGGCCATCTCAGGCAGCTCCCCGCAGGTCATCTCAAGTCGTTCGGTCGCATCAGGAACAGGGAAAGAAAAAAAAAAATACATATATATATATATATATATATATATATCAGCAAATGACCAAAAATGTGCCGTCCCTGGAACTTTCCCGTTTGTCCAAGGACAGTGGGAGACAGAGGGAGACAAATGGCACCAGGTCTGGGTCCTTGGGAGCCATGTCGGGCACCATGCTTCGGTGGTACACCAAGAAAACCCGCATATGCCAAAACAGAGGGGGAAGAGGAAAAAAAATCAAAAAATAAATAAATAAAATCAGCGGGATAAAAGGAAAAAAGAAAGAATAAATAAATAAATAAATAACTGGGGAATCACAGCAGTGCATAGGCCATAGTTCTCAGCCTGCGTCGACAAACGGTAGGGGACATTGGACAGGTAACGTATCACCCATTAACAGGGCCGGTGCTAGACTATTTTGCGCCCTAGGCAAGACCAGCTACTTGCACCCCCCCCCAAAAAAAAAAAAAACAACATGAAATTGCTAAATTTCTTTTTATTTAAGAATTAAGTTTGAAAAGCACCAATAGTAAAGGTAAAATAAATATAAATAAACTGTATTAAACCATTTTAAATTAACTCTATTAAACAAATTAAAATTAACTGTATTGAACAAATATAAATTAACGAAAAAAAATAAAGAGTTGTCACGTAAGTTTCAATTTCAGACACATCAAAATTTCACTTTGCGTGCCTTATCCTTTGCAAATTTTCATCATGCGTTTATATATATATTGCCCAGGCCAGCTCACATCACGCATATATATATATTGCCAAATCCATTATGTTATATCATGATGTTTATCACTGATTATATATATATATATATATACACTGATGCGGGGGAGTTTCTCTGTCACTGATTATGGGGTTCTCAGTGAGTTAGGGGCCTCTCAGTCACCGAGTTGGGATCACAGGAGCTTACAATCTAGAGGAGCAGAGGGTCCGGCTCACAGGAGTTTACAATCTAGAGGAGCAGAGGGCCCGGCTCACAGGAGTTTACAATCTAGAGGAGGAGAGGGTCCGTCTCACAGGAGCTTACAATCTAGAGGAGCAGAGGGTCCGGCTCACAGGAGCTTACAATCTAGAGGAGCAGAGGGTCCGGCTCACAGGAGTTTACAATCTAGAGGAGCAGAGGGTCCGGCTCACAGGAGTTTACAATCTAGAGGAGCAGAGGGTCCGGCTCACAGGAGCTTACAATCTAGAGGAGCAGAGGGCCCGGCTCACAGGAGCTTACAATCTAGAGGAGCAGAGGGTCCGGCACACAGGAGCTTACAATCTAGAGGAGCAGAGGGTCCGGCTCACAGGAGCTTACAATCTAGAGGAGCAGAGGGTCCGGCTCACAGGAGCTTACAATCTAGAGGAGCAGAGGGCCCGGCTCACAGGAGTTTACAATCTAGAGGAGCAGAGGGTCCGGCTCACAGGAGCTTACAATCTAGAGGAGCAGAGGGCCCGGCTCACAGGAGCTTACAATCTAGAGGAGCAGAGGGCCCGGCTCACAGGAGCTTATAATCTAGAGGAGCAGAGGGTCCGGCTCACAGGAGCTTACAATCTAGAGGAGCAGAGGGTCCGGCTCACAGGAGTTTACAATCTAGAGGAGCAGAGGGTCCGGCTCACAGGAGTTTACAATCTAGAGGAGTAGAGGGTCCGGCTCACAGGAGTTTACAATCTAGAGGAGCAGAGGGTCCGGCTCACAGGAGCTTACAATCTAGAGGAGCAGAGGGCCCGGCTCACAGGAGTTTACAATCTAGAGGAGTAGAGGGTCCGGCTCACAGGAGTTTACAATCTAGAGGAGCAGAGGGCCCGGCTCACAGGAGTTTACAATCTAGAGGAGCAGAGGGTCTGGCTCACAGGAGCTCACAATCTAGAGGAGCAGAGGGTCCGGCTCACAGGAGCTTACAATCTAGAGGAGCAGAGGGCCCGGCTCACAGGAGCTTACAATCTAGAGGAGCAGAGGGTCCGGCTCACAGGAGCTTACAATCTAGAGGAGCAGAGGGCCCGGCTCACAGGAGTTACAATCTAGAGGAGCAGAGGGCCCGGCTCACAGGAGTTTACAATCTAGAGGAGCAGAGGCCCGGCTCACAGGAGTTTACAATCTAGAGGAGCAGAGGGTCCGGCTCACAGGAGTTTACAATCTAGAGGAGCAGAGGGTCTGGCTCACAGGAGCTCACAATCTAGAGGAGCAGAGGGTCCGGCTCACAGGAGCTTACAATCTAGAGGAGCAGAGGGCCCGGCTCACAGGAGCTTACAATCTAGAGGAGCAGAGGGTCCGGCTCACAGGAGCTTACAATCTAGAGGAGCAGAGGGCCCGGCTCACAGGAGCTTACAATCTAGAGGAGCAGAGGCCCGGCTCACAGGAGTTTACAATCTAGAGGAGCAGAGGGCCCGCTCACAGGAGTTTACAATCTAGAGGAGCAGAGGGCCCTCTAGATGAATTTGATACATTGTCCATCTCAGTATTGCGAATCTTTTCTCAGGTGATGTCAAATCAGTTTAGCAATACCCCTATGGTTTGGAACTACGTGTCCCATGATGCTAAGCAGCACTTATAGTGGGATGATATTCATGGGACATGTAGTTCCAAAACATTTGGAATTCGATGTTTCGCCATCACCGACCTAAACAGTGCATAACAAGGGTCTGGTCAGCCAACTGGTGCCTCATGCAGGCAGAGCATGCTTTGTTATGATGGAAGCAGATCACTGTATGGCACTTGCACTTCTGCCTGTCTATAGGACAGCCTGAGGTCTGGGCCTGCAGGGGACGCTCTATACTAGTCTGACATGTGCTCTCTATATGGGGACCACAGGCTTGGGCTCAGTGCTCCACAGGCTAAAACAAACATTGCCCCAGTAAAAGGTCACAGAGTGTCAACTGGAGGAAGGAGGGGGCACTACAGACAGGGTCCCGGTTGTCCCCCCCCCCCCGCCGGAGATGAATGGAGGGCATTAGGAGCTCTGCACACAACGGGCGTTGGCATCTCTTACTGAAGCAGCTTCTTGTCTGGATCCCGGGGAGGGGGCGAGCTCTCTGCTTAACTCCGTGAATGCACACGTGGAGCCTGCTGCAGCCTCCACCAGGAAAAACCTGACCATCTCGGTGTCTGGGCTGATGGGGTAGAGCCTGTTGGGGTTCTCCGAGGCCACCTTGCCGCTGACATCATACAGCAGGCTGGAGCACACCGTCCGGCTCTTACCCCATGCTCTTCCTTCTGGGGGTCCTCACCTTCCTCCTGCGAACCCGGGTTCCCGCTTGCAAACTTTTGGATTGCCACTTAGTAAGCGAGCGAGCCCACTCAGCCGCCTCCTCCTCTCTCAGACACTGCCATGGATAGAGGAATAGCAGGAGGTGCTGGCGCAGAGGCAGAGCCAATAAAAAAAATAATAGTGCAGTGGCCGGCTTTGGCGGCAAAAATTGCCGCCCTTTTGCACCTTTAAAAATCTGCCGCTAGGCGCAACCACTCCATAGTGCTCCATGGTCGGGCCGGCCCTGAGCTATACTACATGCTTTGTTTACCAAATCAACTGAGGAAATGTATTCTCCACACTATACCTGACAGCAGGCTCAGACACAGCAGGGAGGCAGCACACTCACAGCAACTCGCAGTCGCAAGGCACACACTCCACATGACGGCGGTGCCTGGTCTCCGCCTCCTCCTTCCCAGGCTTCCTTCCAGCGGCGTCTGACGTGGGGTGGGGCGCGCGTGCTGCCACCAGCCCCAACACGTGCAGGCGCCGCTGACGTTGCGTGCACTGCGGAGCGGGCGGAGCCTGGATGGTCAGGACGGGACCTGGTTGGTGCAGACGCAGTGTGTGTCTGCCCTCTGTGGACATGTAGAATGCGGCGCTCCCGACCGCTCCCGCGGGCGTGCCCGGCGCGGGCCGCGCCCCCGGCGCCGGCGGACATTAAACGCACAATTATTTTTTTTTTCGACAATTTTTTTTTTTCGGGCCCGGCGCTGCGCCCTAGGCGGGCCTGCGCTCTAGGCGGCCGCCTAGCTCGCCTAGCGGCAGCGCCGGCCCTGCCCATTAAGCCGGAGCATCCAGTCGCCAGTAGCCTGCAGCCACTGAAGAGGTCGTCAGATCCCAGCAAGGCCCGAGTGGCTCCGCAAACTCCACCGCCGAAGTCAATGCAGGGGAACAAGAACAGTAAGACGATCAGGCGCCCCTCTGTACCGCCAGAGCCATCATCTGTATCTTGGGCTAAGGCCGCTGGCCCCTCTCCTTCCGCAACGCGGGGTCGAGGCCCCCGTAGCTCCATCGATCGGCCAACGAACCCGGGTATCCCATCTACCACCGCTGGGTCAGCCAGATCCTCTGACTCTGGGAGCACACAGGGAAGCAACACCCCTCTATCCTGCGGGTGTAAAAGCAGGCTCGGGATCTCAGATTCAAGCACTGCAACCGGGACGCCTTTCTCGCTGCGGTCCTCTGTAGCATCAGGGGAGTAGGCCTCACCAGGGTGTCATTCCAGGGCAATCCCGATCTCCTCCGTTTCCGGAGACCTCACCTCTCTGCCGTCTTGTAGCGCCGACATCACCTGGCGCCAGACACCCTTAGTGAGCGGGCCATCTGAGTCCACACACTCTAATAGCCGCAGACAGGCCTCCAGGCCCGAGACAAAGGCATCAACCCCTCTAGTTAGAGGAGGAAATCCACCCCGCTGGTCTGCAGCAGGTCCACCTGGTACAGTCTCTGCTCCAGTCCGTGCAGTGGCAGGGAAACGGGGGCCCTCCATCTCCGCCACCCTCCACCCGGATCTAGCTTCAGACAAGGCACCACGAGGAGACATCCGAACTCACAAAATGGCCGACAGCAGCACCTCCGTGCAGAAAAACGGCTCACAAATGCGTTTCTCTGGTCCGGTGGGGGGGAACGAAGCAGGCACCGGACAGCTCTCACCTGATGGCCGGCCACTTGGGGATCTCTGGGGCAGAATCTCAGCGGTAAAGGACTCAATAAACCCCAAAATCAGGCAGGTTAGAGCGGAGCTCTAAGAAGATGCGGCTTTCCCCATCAGCAGCCGGCCACGCCCGAAAGCTTGTCTTTTAAATGTTGCGTTAGTCCAATAAAAAAAGGTATCACTACTCACTGCTATACTCATGATTTATTTATTTTTATATATATATATATATATTAGATATCAATTAAATATCCTTAATACAGATTATATTAAATTATTATGTCCTATTTATCACTAGGATATATATATATATATATATCTGTGAATTTTTAAAATTAATTTGTACTGTATAATCCCTATAACGCCCCTATTAGTGAATAAATTAGCCCCATGGCAGCTTTTCTCCAGCAGTGATGTGTGTATAGATAGGCCCATGCACCTCAAATTGTATTTAATTGGGAATGAAGCTATGAACTTGTGGCTCACATTCCTTATATGCTAGAGGCCCAGAGGGCAGTTGCCTCCTTGCCAGTTGCCAGCCCTCCCCTGATGCATTATATATACTGTAGTAAACTATATAATATCTATATATATTCCATAACATTATATATAAGATACTTAGGGCAGTATTACAAAGCTGGTGCTAACTTAACCAGAGCTGTCGTAAACTTAACAACTCCATAGACTATAATGGCTCTGGTAAGTTTACGACAGCTCTGGATACGTCAGCATCAGCTTTTTAATACTGCTCTAAATGTACAACTGATATGTTCAACAGAAACATAAATATGTAGATAGATCGATTGATAAGCAAGCAAATGGGAAAGCTCATTCAACAGTTTTTCTAGGGTCATTATTTCCAGACAATATTTTTAATTTCATCCCAACTTACTTACGGCATTCACTTAATAGTAAATTGTAATATCAAAATCAATTATGGAAGAGTTAATAGTATGGATCCTATAGTAGGATAATGTTTCTTGTAATGCTTGAGACATGACATTTTACAATATCATGTCTGAATATTGAAAATGTGATTAGATGTGGAAATAGAGTTATATTATCAATAAGCTGTAAATTTGATTAGGGCCATTCTAATAGATATAATTAACAATTCAGCTGTGTACGTTTCCTATCTTAGGAATCATATCTGCCGCTATGCCATGTTTTCTATATTTAGTCATCTGTAAGCCCTATTGATCTAGCCCTGAGTCAGAAATCAACAAAACATCATTATTTATATTATTCTTTTTCTTTTTTCATAACACTTTGGCTGGCGTCAGACGAGCGTATTTGAAGAGCAAGAGGAACGTCCGTGAGAGTGGACGTTCCTTCCACTCTGACGCCCGTCTGGTCACCTCGCTGAGTGCACTCCTATGGAGGATCGCGCTTTGCAGCTCTGTCATCGTGCATCCTAGCGCTTTGACGGAGAGGGCTGCTGCACAGACGCAGCACGGCTAAATGCACGCGGAATTCATGTGCGTGCAACAGCGTGTAGCTGGCCCTGTCGCAGCGTCTCATCAGTACGGGCACACATAGTGCGCTCATCTGATGCCAGCCTTAGGTGTGGCATCATGTCACTAAGGCAGATTTCTAAATACATCATATACAGTTTTGAAAATACTAAGAGAAACTGAAAGTTAGATCGAAATTTTAACAAACAGGTCTATTCACTAAAAAGTGAAACTCAGGAGAACTGGCAGGAGAAGAGAACAATCTAGACCAAATAGCCAATTTGGAAAGTGAGGTAAAAGGGAGAATTTTTCTGGTTTGGCTATTTTGAACTAGAATTTTCACTTCTCCAGTCATTCTCCTGAGTTTCACCTTTCTTTGAATAGACCTGATAGTTAATAAAAATTTCAACATATGAAAAGGACAAAATGTCATGAAAAGAATTGTTACACATTTCAGACTACTTTGCTGTTTAGCCAACATGAGAACATAGAAACATAGAAACATAGAAAAATGTCGGCAGATAAGAACCTCTCGGCCCATCTAGTCTGCCCAATTACATGGATACTTTACCTGGATTTATCTTTTGTTTAGGATAGCCTTATGCCTATCCCATGCTTGCTTAAATTCAATTACTGTTTTGGCCTCTACCACTTCTACTGGAAGACTGTTCCATGTATCCACCACCCTCTCAGTAAAATAATGCTTCCTGATGTTACTTTTAAACCTTTGCCCCTCTAATCTAAGACTATGTCCTCTTGTTTTGCTACTTTGTTTCCTTTTAAATATACTCCCTTCCTCTACCTTGTGGATTCCCTTTACGTATTTAAATGTTTCTATCATATCTCCTCTGTCTCGTCTTTTTCCAAGCTGTACATGTTAAGATCATTAAGCCTTTCCTGGTAACTTTTCTCCTTCAAGCCGTACACCATTTTAGTAGCCCTTCTCTGAACTCTCTCTAAGATGTCTATATCCTTCTGGAGATACGGTCTCCAGTACTGCACACAGTACTCCAAGTGAGGTCTCACCAGTGCTCTGTACAGTGGCATGAGCACTTCCCTTTTCCTACTGCTAATACCTCTCCCTACACAACCAAGCATTCTGCTAGCATTTCCTGCTGCTCTATTACATTGACTACTTACCCTTAGATCCTCTGAAATAATGACCCCTAAATCCCTTTCCTCAGATGTTGAGGTTAGGACTGTATCAAATATTCTATATTCAGCCCTTGGGTTTTTACGTCCCAGGTGCATTATCTTGCACTTATCCACATTAAACATAAAACAAAGGTGTTATGGGTTGACTTTTTTGTAGCTGAAGGTGATTTTTTTAACCTGAGGAAGGTTCACTGCCATGATGTAATGAGAAACAATGATGAAATAAAAGGTTTGCCTGAATTCTATTATTCGAAAATATTTTAAAGATATACTATCATAATTAATGTTTATTGAGACTGTAAAAAAAAAAGAAACATTACATAGCAGAAATAATAAACTAGGGGGGCGTGGCCGACTGCCGAAGGGAGCGGACGTGTTTCTACGGAGCTCCGCACGTCTGCTGCCTTTAGGGCCCAATAACGGACTTTTCAGCAGTGTGTCTTTGATTCTTGGGCCCCGGCTAGCTGACCAGCGGAGCCGAACTGTCCGGAGGCCGTTCTGTCCCCCCACTCCGGACCTGAGAAGACCTCTGCAGCCGCGGGTATGTGGCTGACACGAGGTGCCGGCGGCCATATTGCGGCCTTCGATCGGGCGCCTGCGGTCTTTGTTCCCAGCTGTTCTACTGCCTTAGCCCGACCCCAAGATGTTTCAGGAGGCTGGTGAGACGGAGGGCCCTCGTCTCCCGGCCGCCCGGACTGAAAACCTGATGAGAGAGACGGATGGGCCGGCGGACGGATGGCGAAACGGTCACCCTCCCCCTGCAGGGAACTCTGACACCTTCCTTATAGGCCTGGAGGCCTGCCTGCGATTTTTGGACGGGGTGGAAGAAGATGCCACGCTCACCAGAGGAGTTTGGAAGCAGCTGCTATCTGCACTGAGGGGCTGCCGGAGGGTGGAGAACTCGAGCTTGGAGGAGGGGGTGGCTGCTCCGGCTGGTCGCCTGGATGAGACCTGTCCCGCGACTGTGGCGGAGGACCGCGAAGTGGATGATGCCCTGGTCGAGACGCTGATTGTTCGCGCCCCAGCGGGAGAGACGCAAAGCCCGGAGCAGATCGAGGGAGCGAGGATGCCTGCTGCGCCCGATGTAGAAGCGGTGGACCCCATGCAGACTGCCGTGAACCCCCTCCCTACGTCAATCGAGAAGGGATCGCGAAGGGCCTCTAAAGAGATGACCGCGGATGGAGTGGCGTACTTACCTGAGACCTGCGGCGCTACCCTGGCTGCGGCGGAGCTGACGAGATGGTCGCCTGTCTACTACACCATCCGGGAGCTGATTCGATGCGATGGGGGTATTCGCGCAGCCTTTCCTGCTGCGAAGGGGACTAGCGAGCTGGACACCGTTGCCCTCTACGTGGATTGTGCGCTGATGGCATTGTACGAGGCCGAGGGCTTCCACACTGAGGTGAGATGGGCTTGGTCTCGGCCCCCACCGGCGACTGATGAGGCTATAGTGGAGACCTGGATGCGGCAGGACTGGAGAAAGGAGGGGCACATGGACAGGACTGTGGAGGGTCTTCACACCGCTTTTCCGTGGGACACGGGCTGAGGAGACCTATCTTGTTTCTCTGCTGTTTCTTGCCCGACTGTGCCCTGACCCGTTAAGTTTACTGACCGTTCACCCTCTGAAGCTTTCTGAAATTACAGGCCGACTTTTTGTTTTTATTTTCCACGCTGTCTTATGCTGAACAAGCTAACTGTTTGTTTTTATTTTCCATGCTGACTTATGCTGGGTACAAGATGACTTTTTATTTTTCATGCAGATTTGTTTGTGTTATTTAGTACAGTGTTATTGATTTGTCTCCTAGCTGAACACGTTCCCTTGAGGACTCCTACCCCTCCCCCCCCGTTTTTCCTCCCTTTCCCCATGTTTTTGCATACCACCTCGTGCTGCGGACTCCCCTCCCCCCATTTTTTTTTTAAAATTTTTTTTTTTTAATTTTTTTTGGCGTTTGGGGCCAACTCGGGGTGTGCCATTGTGGTGGCCACCATGGCTCTGCCCACCATACCTGGCCCCCGAGTACCCCGGCCTTGTGACCTGCACACATCCATGGCCTCCTATTCTAGGAGTGAGCCAGGAAAGTCACATACTTGGCCTTTGCCAATTTTTTTTTTTTTTTCTTTCTTTTCTTCTCTTTTCCTGGAGCACTTTTTGGTATGTCTCCCCCCCCCTTTTTCCCTAATTGCATATTGTTTTATTACTTCCTGAATACCTGTACGTTGATCCTATTTTATCACTTTGATTTATTCTACTTGTCTGATTGTACCGCTGACTCTCAAAATAAAAAAATTTTGAATACAAAAAAAAAGAAATAATAAACTACTGCACAGCTAATCCTATAGTTCAGGAAGAAAATCGAAAGGGAGTGAAATAAAGGATAGTGGAGCCAGTGTTGTAAATGGAATCTGGGTAGCCTACTAAATCATGTGGTAAGGAGGGCAGAGAAAGATTAAAACATGGGGCTTGCCTAAGTCAGGTTACAAGCTTCTGGGTCCAATGAACCATGTGCAGACTGAGACCAGTCACTACCGCTGGACAAAATTTTAGGGGACTCCAGCCAGACTGTCCCCACACAGCCCTCTCTCATCACCACCCACCCCTCTAGCCCCTACCCCCATCTCGCCCCTTCAAATGCATAAAGAGAGAGATACAAGCACATAGACAGGGTGACAAACACATCGAAAGACAGAGACACTAAGAGAGGCCGACAGAGAGACACATAATATTGCAGAAACTAATATTACACAATTGCAGTAAACTCGGCATAAAAAGTTATAAGGTGGGGAATGAGGCTGCCAGCTTGTGTGGGGTTCAGTGTGTGTAGTGTGCCAGTGTAGGGGGTTTCATTGGGTCAATGTGTTGGGAGGGACTATCGTGCTTTGGTAGGGATGTTGTAGTTTATGTGAATTTGTGTCAGTGTACATGTAGGGGTGGGGGTGTCAGGGTTTGTGTGTGTGTGTGTGTGTGTGTGTGTGTCAGTGATTGTATGTCTCTGAGAGTGCCTTGTTTGTGTTTCTTAGTGTATCTGGGAGTACTTCTGCATGTGTCTGTCATTTTCTCTGTGAGCCTCTGCATACCTGTCAGGGTCATTGTCTTTTTCTGTATGTGTCTATGTACAGCTGTCAGTGCATTTGCAGGGCCGGATTTACATCTCAGGAGCCTGTAGGCACAGAAAGGTGGAGGCCCTCCACGCCAACCCCCCAAACAAAAAAATGACAAAATGGCTGTTTAAATTTTGCTTTTGGGGCAAACTAAAAACAAAATTTAAAACTGAAAAACAGTTACTGTCTGCGCTCAAATCAAAAGAAGGGGCAGAATCTGTTGTCTTATTGCAGTGGCATTGTTTGTTTTATATGCAAAAGCATATATTGCCTCTGCCGTAGAACAGAGAAATATATTTTTTTTGCATTTACTCTTTTTCAATGTCTTATTTTTACACACTACATGGTCATGTTTGATTATTATTGTAAAGAAAAGACTCTGTCCTTTCCAATGACCCCGATCTGACCCCGAAATTGCACTGAACAGTGAATTTCCCCATACGGTGCAATTTCGGCGCCATTCAGCTATTCAGAAAGCAGGCAGTTCACCAAATTTTGACGAATTGCAAGCAAAATACAGTGCCTGTTTGATGGCAGTGAAATCCCTATAGAGAAGCAATGGTTAACCTATTCAGAGAACACAAAACAGCAGTGAAATGTCAGAGAAATGCCCTGATGTTTGGTGGTTTAATTTGGGAGGTTTAATTAGGTGAATCCCATAGGTTTCGTTGTCAGGATCCTCACAAACATCTGTTTCTCACTTTAAGTCTACAGGGTATTCCAGACGTGGACCCCTTGCTCGATGTGCCTAGAGGGTGTCATATGAGGTATCATTGGAAAGGCAGATTATGGCCTTTCCAGTGATACCAAATATAACCAGATAGATTTATGTAAAAATAAAATATTTTTCTTTCCTTTTTTTTCCTAACGCAGAATTATTATTCACTTTACATTTATAAAGTGAACAGTGATGCTGCGCTAACTCACCTTCTCATTTCCCACACTGCTAGCAAGTGTGGAGCTGATGATGCAACGCATTGTTTTAGCAACAACCTAGCCCGGGGACTTTGAAACCTGAATCTCTTAGGCTAGGGTCAGACTAACGCATTTTTCACGTTGTCCGTGAAAATGTGCGTTCGAAGAATGGACGTATTTTTTCACGGAATACGTAATAGCGGTCATACTATGCGCAGTTTCATCCGTGATTTTGTACGGATCATCAATAAAACACTTCTTGCATCTGGACGTTATGTTGGCCGGACATTAGCAGCGTCTGATGTCTCCAATTCACGCACACACGCCTCTAGCGGACGCAGCGCACTCTGTACGTCAGTACTAGTGGTTTAACGTTCTCGAAAAAATGCGTTCATTTTCCACTTGCGTTGCGCAGCCGGACTTTTGTGCGACCGTACTTCGTATATTGGCCGTCATTGCCCGGCATCTGCTGCTAGTGCGGCCGTGATTAAGTGCGCCAGAACGCGCGTTCGCACTGCCTCAGTCTGACCCTAGCCTAAATTGTACACCACACAAGGTTAAGTGAGGTGTCATTGGAAAGGTCAGAGTCTGGTCTTTATAATGATCCCAAACATGACCATGTAATGAGTAAAAATAAAAAATGGGAAAAAACTAGTAAATGCAAAATTTATTTCTCTGTTCTACGGCAGAGGCAACATATGCTTTTACATATAAAACAAACAATGACACTGCACTAACTCAACTAAGGCAACAGATTCTGCTCCTTCTTTTGATTTGACGCAGAGATAAACTGCTTTTCCGTTTTTTTTTTTTTTTTTTAATTTGCCCCAGAGCGAAAATTTAAAAGTCATTTTGGAACGTTTTGTTTTTGTGTGTGTGGGGGGGGGGGGGGTGGTAAGGGCGCACCGCATTTCTGTGCCTACAAGCTCCTGAGATGCAAATCCGGCCCTGTCTCTCCCTGACTGTTTCTTCTGTCTGTGTGTCTGTCTTACTCTCTCTATGTCCGTCTCACTCTCTGTGTCTTTGTCTCTTTCTCATTTTGTGTGAACTGTCAGCCCTGGGAAGAATAATAAAAATACAAAGTAATGTCTGCCAGGTACTTGACATACATGCAGGGCCGGCCCAAGCCACTGTGCTGCCTGGAGCAATGGACGAATTGCTGCCCCCCCAAAAAAACATGCAATGTGTTTGAGCTTATTACAAAGCTCCACAGCAATAAAACAGTAATGTGCGGTGTGTATGAGCGTAACAGAGCTCCACGTCAATAAAAGTCACTGGCTGCGAGCGGCTGCAAAATAACAACATGCACAGTGAGTGTTATATAGACATTTGAAATCACATGTAGTGGGGTACTAGGCAGAATAAGATTTTATGGGACAATTACTGGTGGATTACACACATATGGAAAGCCTGGAGGTAGCTTCCTAAATATCCACCAAATTCTTCCCCTTCAAGGCTTCATACAAATCAACCTCTCACTTAGAAGAATAGGAAAAATTACCCATTCCTAAAATGCTGAACACAGGAGATGATATAAAGTGGAGATAAAGCCTACCTGGGGACAAGCAACTTAACATAAGTGTTCTAATAATATGAGTAAAGTAGAAGCGGCAGCCAAGATCCCACCAGAGACCACAATATGTCTAAATTTTAAAAACAAAAAAAGGCACAGGGGCTCAAGTGATGCTCCTACTACTGGTCCTGAAAAGACACCTTAGGAGCCCTGTCCCAAATCTGTACACCTCTGTAAAACCACTGTGTCACGTCTGGCAAAATCCCTTTCATGTCTGGTTCATATCTGTTTCCCAGATTATGGATCATGGGGGGAATGTGTCGTACGTATTCTCTGCAATCTCCAACAGTTGGGGAAAATTAAAAATGGCAGGTAAGCCAATTCCCAAGAATAAACAATCCGTCTATGTGAGCCAGATATTTGTTTGTGGGAGGTTGGGGCTGAAATGTTCAGATTCAATATCTTCTAACGTACTTTATTATTTTTAATGCATGACTTACTTGTTGTATATTAGCCGAGTAATGATCTACAGAGTTTGGACAGAGACCATGAGTAAAGGGACCTTATATTTTTATTTATTTATTTATTTATTTATAAAGGATTTTACCAGGAAGGATACATTGAGATTTCTCTCGTTTTCAAGTATGTCCTGGGTTCGAGAACATTGAGTGGTTACAGAAATACAAAATAGTAAAATGCAAGATATTAACCTCCCTGGTGGGAACGAACGGTAACCCCGAGCCACACTCGGGCTGGATACATACTCACCTCCTCCTGGCTCCCTCGCTGTCCCGCAGTGTGATCGAGGCGAGCTGCTTCCTGGATGGCTCCCTGCGAGTCACATGATGCAGGGGGGCTGGACGCAGCAAACTTCATTTAGAGGTACAAAGGTTTAAATCCAGGTAAAGTATCCATGTAATTGGGCAGACTAGATGGGCCGAAAGGTTCTTATCTGCCGACATTTTTCTATGTTTCTATGTTTCATTCATTAAATTCACTGAATACAAATGGAAAAGTTTATGAACGGCCACTAGGTGGCAGTACAGGATAAGAAATAGACCATACCTCGTCTCACCCTTGTTCTCAGACAGATTTCAGTGTTTTTTGTTGTATTTTATTGAATATCATTTATCATTTTGGATAATTATTTTTGGGATAATAAATTATTATTTCATGTTTCAAACTTTATCGGACTCAGTGTATTTACGATTTATTTATTTATTTATTAATTTATTTATAAAGGATTTTACCAGTAAGAACTCTTGATTTCACGGATTTCAGTACATGATTCCTGAATATTACAGGCTAACTATGTACAAAAACACGTTTCCTTTAAAAAAAAATTGAGACGCTTTTAGACACAAAATTTTGAAAAAATTAGACCGCCAGGGAGGTTAAACACAAGACCAAATATACAGATTAACAAAAAAATAAATATGTAGGAAATAATGTCATTATGTTACATGTTTACAGGTGCATTTCGTATTGAGGTATGTTAATAGGGAAGTCTTAAGGGACTTTAGACTGGGGGAAGATTTGACGGTGTCTGGGAGGTTATTCCATATTTGCGGTGCTCTGTAGGAAAATGAGGATCGAGACACTTTCTTTTTGTATTGCGATATTGCAAGTAAGGTGCTGGTCCTGGATCTGAGTTTATAGGATGAGGGAACTGCTGGGGGAAGCCGCATATTCAGGTAGGGTGGTAGCTTCCCAGAAAAGCTCTTAAACACCAGGTTGGAAAGGTGAAGGGTGCGTCTAGAGTCCAGTGATGGCCAGTTTAGTTCTTTTAACATGTCACAATGGTGTGTCATGTAGTTACATTGTAGCACAAAGCGACAGAATGAGGTATACAATGTAGTAAGTTTCTGGAGGTGTGTTTGCGGGGCGGCTGCATACACTACATCTCCGTATTCAATGGCTGGCATAAGCATTTGTTGTACAATCTGCTTTCTTACCGCGGGGCTCAGGCAGGATTTGTTTCTGTACAGGGCACCTAGTTTATTGAAAAGTTATATGGCATTGGTTAAAGCCCATTTTGTATGAAATAAAGTTAATTTTGTGCAATTAAGGCAGATCCTTTGAAATTCTTATTACCATGGACCCTTCAGGCAGAGCTGGCGAATTTCATCATCTTTTGCAAACTCTAATATAGCTATGAACCACCAGTTTTATCTTTGTAAAACACGCCCTATAACTGCTGTGAAGTCTGTATGAATTGCTTGTTTAACACTGATAGAGAAATGTTACACATTTATAAGTTAAACAAAAAAAGTTAACAATTTAGAAATGTCATCTACTGAGACTAGAGAAAAGGAGATATTTAAATAGCAAATATTTCTTTTCAGTAAGATTGTTAAAAATACAGAATTTTTTCACTAAAATTATTGTTTTACCCGTATTCAATTAATGCCTTTAACCCCTTCGCTACCAAGTGATTTTTGCAAAAAAACATCGTCAGGAACCAGTGGTTTTTTGAAAAATCATTTTAATTAAAGTGTCTATTTAGAAATACTCCCAAAGAATATTTGACTGTACTAACATATTTGGCCAGTAGATGGCCAAATTGAGTTACAGTTGCAGCTCATTGGTTGTTCACTGCAACAAAATGTATCGGTTTGCTGAATGTCCGATCTCCGGACATCCAGTTAGCTGATTTTACACAGTTTTAGCTCTATGGGCATTATGCCCACAGGGCTAAAACGTCTGGGGCACCTTTTGCACCCCAAAAGCAAACAAAATTAATTTGCAGCAAACAAATTTCATTTGCTTTTAGGCTGCAAAGGCTGCAGATCGAGATATCTCGACATCGGGGCACCAGGTGGTGCATTTGAAGCCCGAGAAATCTCAATAGTGAAGTGGTTAAAACTGGTCTCTTATCTGGTAAAACAGGAGTCAGCAACCTTAGCTTGCCTGGTGTTTAAGAGTTACATCTCCCATGATGCCTAGTCAGCTCAAAAAATATCTGGGCAAAACACCACATAAATAGGAAATATGCAGGTGCTCGCTAGTGAAATATTTATAATGGGATAAAGAACTATGTATTTAATTCCATAATGGAAAAAACAGCACTCTAAAAAAATGTGCTATATAGCCTGCTTGTGAAAAAAATCTATTTAATTCATATGGCACAAATAATCTGTAACATACAATGAAATGTACTATTCATGTAACTAAAAAGAAAATGTGGATTGTGATAGGATTACAGATCGCAACCCTAGGTGCAACAAGAATCAATGTAAACAACAATCAGTGTTCTGTGATATATACAGTCAGGTCCAGAAATATTGGGACATAGACACAATTCTAACATCTTTGGCTCTATACGCCACCACAATGGAGTTGGAATGAAACAAACACAATGTGCTTTAACTGCAGACTGTCAGCTTTAATTTGAGGGTATGTACATCCAACTCAGGTGAACGGATGTAGGACTTACAGCAGTTTTCAGATGTGCCCCCCACTTGTTAAGGGACCAAAGGTAATGGGACAGAATAATAATCATAATCTCTTTCCCTTCTCAATACTTGGTTGCAAATCCTTTGCAGTCAATCACAGCCTGAAGTCTGGAACGCATAGACATCACCAGACGCTGGGTTTCATCCCTGGTGATGCTCTGCCAGGCATCTACTGCAACTGTCTTCAGTTCCTGCTTGTTCTTGGGGCATTTTCCCTTCAGTTTTGTCTTCAGCAAGTGAAATGCATGCTCAATGGGATTCAGGTCAGGTGATTGACTTGGCCATTGCATAACATTCCACTTCTGTCCCTTCAAAAACTCTTTGGTTTCTTTTGCAGTATGCTTTGGGTCATTGTCCATCTGCACTGTGAAGCGCCGTCCAATGAGTTCTGCAGCATTTGGCTGAATGTGAGCAGATAATATTGCCCGAAGCACTTCAGAATTCATCCTGCTGCTTTTATCAGCAGTCACATCATCAATATATACAAGAGAACCAGTTCCATTGGCAGTCATACATGCCCACGCCATGACACTACCACCACCATGCTTCACTGATGAGGTGATCACGAGCAGTTCCTTTCCTTCTCCATACTCTTCTCTTCCTATCACTCTGGTACAAGTTGATCTTGGTCTCATCTGTCCATAGGATCTTGTTCCAGAACTGTGAAGCCTTTGTTAGGTGTTGTTTGGCAAACTCTAATCTGGCCTTCCTGTTTTGTAGGCTCACCAATGGTTTACATCTTGTGATGAACCCTCTGTATTCACTCTGGTGAAGTCTTCTCGACTTTGACACACATACACCAACCTCCTGGAGAGTGTTCTTGATCTGGCCAACTGTTGTGAAGGGTGTTTTCTTCACCAGGGAAAGAATTCTTCGGTCATCCACCACAGTCGTTTTCTGTGGTCTCCTGGGTCTTTTGGTGTTGCTGAGCTCACCGGTGCGTTCCTTCTTTTTGAGAATGTTCCAAACAGTTGTTTTGGCCACGCCTAATGTTCTTGCTATCTCTCTGATGGGTTTGTTTTGTTTCTTCAGCCTAATGATGGCTTCCTTCACTGAAAATGACAGCTCTTTGGATCTCATCTTGAGAGTTGACAGCAACAGATTCCAAATGCAAATAGCACACTTGAAATGAACTCTGGGCCTTTTATCTGCACAATGTAATTGGGGTAATGAGGGAATATCACACACCTGGCCATGGAACAGCTGAGAAGCCAATTGTCCCATTACCTTTGGTCCCTTAACAAGTGGGAGGCACATCTGAAAACTGCTGTACGTCCTACACTGTTCACCTGAGTTGGATGTACATACCCTCAAATTAAAGCTGACAGTCTGCAGTTAAAGCACATTGTGTTTGTTTCATTCCAAATCCATTGTGGTGGTGTATAGAGCCAATGATGTTAGAATTGTGTCGATGTCCCAATATTTCTGGACCTGACTGTAAGTGTCAAATAATACTTATGCTGCCATCAAAATAATGATATGAAAATGTTATAGGTAATCATTATTATTAAGTGTTATAGATAAGCCTAAGGACAGGAAGACTCAACCATCGGTGAGTACGTGCTAGATATCCTTCCTTTTCGCTGATGCATATTACGCTATGGGAGCCCTGTCTCTCTCTTCCCATCTTTTCTCATTTAAGTAAACCATATCCCAAAAGAAGAGCTTTATCTTTCTGGATACAAGTCAGCCCAGAGTCAGAATTGTGGTGGCTCTGGAGCATGTGAGTGGACCTCTTAATTGTGAATTGTTTATATGATACATTTGTTTTTGAGAGCTGAACCATTTGGTTTTAATTTGTTTGTGTTTCCTTTTGGAGCTGGGAGCAAGACTGGAAAGCCCAGTATCATCATTATTTTGGTGGCAATATAAGTATGTTTGCTGTTTATATATCACAGAGTACTGATTGTAGTTTACATTGATTTTTGGTGCACCTAGGCCCCCTCCCCTAAGCCTTTTATGGGAAATGTATTGTCAAAACATCTGGGGGCCATTTTTGCTGACCCCTGTGGTAATGCATGATATGAATGGACATAGGATCCAAGGAGAAGTGTGACTGCTATTTTTTTTGCTTCTTGTTTAAACCTTTGCCACCGGGAGCAGTGGCGTCACAAGGGGGGGGGCGGGGGTGCGGCCCGCACCGGGCGACACCCAAAAAAAAAAAATATATATTTTATTTTTTTTACACAAAACTATTTTACCATTGAGATTCTTCTTATTTTCAAGTATGTCCTGGGTAGGCAAGGCCTAGGCTGGCACTTTCCAAGAGGTGGCAAAAAAACACCAGTAAAGGGGATATTCACAGAGCACCGAAATGATGCAGACATTTCAGTGTTCTGTTGTTCCCCACACTTTGGGGAATCAAATTTTCCCTGGTGAATTCACCGCAGGGTCCCTGAAGTGCAGGGAATCAGCCACCGAATGCCAACGCAAACCCATCACCTGCTGTTTTCAAAAAAACTACTGAACGAAAATGTCTGGAGTTAACATATAAGGTCGTATGAGTGATAATAAAAAGGTCTGTTACAGAAAAACCAAAAACTGCTATTAGAAAAGAAAAAAAAAATAGATTTTTTTTTTAAAAAAATGCCTAAAAGATACAAAAAAAAATTATCGATAAAGAAAGAAACTTTTTACTACAGATTGGAGTAATAAACGGTTTATTAGATTTTGGATAAAAACGGCAATATTTGTAACATTGAAACCTATGGGATTCTCCTGAATAAACCTTTTGATTGAAACCACTTAACATCAGGACATTTCTCTGCTATTCGGTGTTCTCTGAACATATTAATCATTACTTCTCTATGAGGACTTTCACTGCCTTCGAACAGGCAATGTACTTGCTGGCAGTTCACCAAAATTTGTGTGTGAGCATATCACAGAGCTCCACAGCAATAAGCCTCACAGTAAAGTGCGCCATGTATTATGAGCATTCAGTGTTATATGGGAGTACTGATGTATGAGTAGTTAAAATAAGAAACCGTAAAACCCAGGGGGGTTGACACCATGAGTTACCGCACTGGGTGACACCAACCCTAGTGACACCACTGACCGGGAGCTCAGACAGAGTCAGACAGTGTCAGAAGTTAGTTGAGGCCACACCCCCCCAGCTGCACAGTAGCACACACGTGCTCTGAGCTCTGCCCCCCCATGACCGACGAGGACAGTCACATGACTGTCCTGCGCCAATCAATCCATGGGAGGCTATGCCTCCCAAGGGGGCATTTTAAATAAAAAATTAATTACTTGAGACCAATGGCGCTTTGCCATTGGCTCAAGCAATTCAATTGCTCTCACTGCCTCTCAGAGGCACTGAAGAGCGTAGAATCAGGAAGCAGCTTCAGGCTGAATCACTCAGCCAGCTTAAACTACGCATTTAGCGTAGCGTTCAACTACGCAAATTGCATAGGCTAGGCTGGCTCAGTGCTGCCACTGCTGTCTGTGTGATGAATTACACACACACAGCATCCGGCAAACTGAAAGAAGAAAATAAAAAAACCAGACAGAGAAGGACGCAAGGGAGCGTGGAGCAAGTGAGTATGAGAACTTTATTCAATAAAATAATTTATTTTACAGATAAATACACACATTAACAGCACATTAATTTACTGGAATGGCAGGTGAGACCCTGCCTCACCTGCAACCCTTACTGCACGTCCCTGTATTTGAGGTGCGTCTTACTATTGATTTATAGAGGCAAAATAATGTTTACATCCCGAGAGTGATTCATATGTTTCAGCTGGCAAAAAATAAGGTCAGCTGATTCCCTGAATATACTGATTGAGCAGCTTTTTCCATCAATGGGTTTTTCTTCTCGGATGGCGCGGGCATATTCCAAGATGGCAATGCCAGGATTCATTGGGCTCAAATTGATCAAGAGCGGTTCAGGGAGTACGAGACATCACACAGTCCAGACCTTAACCTCACTGAGGATCTTTGGGATGTGCTGAAGAAGACATTACACAGCGGGCGACTCTCCCATCATCAATACAAGATCTTGGCAACAAGTTAATGCAACTCTGGACATAAATAAATGTGACATTACACATGCTATCGAAAATGATGCCATGGTGTACAGTATGTGTGCTGTAATCAAAGCACCGAAATATTAGTGTGTGACTATTTTTGGCCAGGCAGTGTATATTAATAATATAAGCTGTAGGTTGAGCACAGGTATTTATTCAGCAGATGTGAAAACTTAAACAAGTTAAAGTAGAAAGAATATAATTAGAAATAACATGATCGCGGCTGATGGTATTTGGCGAAGGAGTAAAATAATAGTCCAGCCTTACTGAGCGTTCTGGGAACACGTACCTTAACATGCGATTTGGATAAAAATTGGGTGCGGCTAATTATTTCTTATATGGAATGCAAACTGCTTTCAAGGTTATGTTTAATAGAAAAACAAAATGCTAAATTACATACATCTGCCGAATTATCTGGCTAATTTCACTTCCATTGGGAGTGGGCAGATATTTCCAGAATGTACATTCACATTGATCTACAGTATATAGAACATCTTTGTTCAGTCACATGTTTTAATTGTAAATTGTATTATGCAGTGTCCTATAGAGAAAGAAACATGAAAAATAAAGGTAATCAAAGAAAAAACAATGGTATTTGTAATGGAAATTAAAACCTAATCATGGAATTGAATAGTATTGTTAACCAAGGGTCTTCTACTTATGTTTCACTGTAGGATATGAACAATTTTGGTGTTTTTTTCTGTGTTAAATCAATTTTTTCAATATTTGCTGAGTACTCACATGCGTCATATTGGACAGAATCAATATATGTGCTTCCCAAAACATTTATAACTCTGTTACAAACCTCCATTACAGTAAAAAAAAAATAGAATGATGTCTGTAATGGAATACATCAGATATGTATCGTATATATGGGTGTAGAGACCAGTCCCCAGTATGGAATAAACCAGTGAATGCCTTGCGAAGAACCTAAAAAATAGGTTCTCTTGAGGTTTCTTTGTGGTTGATTGTACTGGAACTCAATCCCTTACTCAGCCATGCCCCTGCCCATAGGCATGCGCGTAAGGGTGTGCATGCTTGGTGAACCGCTCCTGCTTTTGACATGTCAGATCCCCATTCACACTTTTTTGGCTTTTTCTTATATGGTTCATGATAAAGAACATGAAAATTAAATAATAAATAGAACAATATGTACAAATCCTAAAATACACCCCCCCATGTCCTTGGCTGGCACTCTACCTGTTACCCCATGATGGCTGCCCTGCAATCTAGCCCAAATAAAGTGGTTCATGAAGGTATTTGCTGGTCTGGAAATCATTGGTGTAAACTAAAATGAAATATTATATACATAAGATGTGAATATGGAATACCTTGCAGAATATTTAGCAAACTATGTAGATGAACTATATGATCTCATCTAGTATTCGGTTAAAGGGTGTCCTTTCAATGCCAGTGGACGAAAGCGACATTTCCTCTTATTCACAGATCCTTAAGAGCCCAGCACAGCATGAGGTGCCCATTGCTGCTTGTCGCTCGGCGCATTAATTCACACCCACACATTTAAGTTCATTCTAAAAGTGAATATTTATTACAGGCCACAGCATAATCCCATGTAAACAATAACAGTGCTGTAACAATTGTATTACACCCATATCTGTAAACATAACCATCCAATTATCTGTAAACATATCTTTAATCAAACAATATTAATCATAACCCCCAATCTTAACTCTTGAAATGTTAACCACGCCCCTTTACCCCCAGCACTGCCTCACACCCCCGCCACAAGCTCATTCGCATAAACCCTTATGATTGAGCTTTCCCATCAAGAAAAAACAATGCCTGTTCAATACCCTCTCCGAAACCCAAATTTAGAATGTCCGACCCCACATCCGTGAGGTGGACCCCATCCGCCCGAAGAAACCTGAAACCATCGTCCTCCTCCAGCAAGAGATGCCGGATCACCACTCCTGACAGCTGCCGTACAAAGCACGCCATCGTTCTGTTTATCCTCGACCTGGACCTTTGTATCGCCTCCACATCCCGCGCGTGTCTCCAAACGCGCTGGGGTATCATTTCCGACCAAACCACCACGACTTGTGGTAAAAGGCTCAGTAGCCGTTGTAAATCCTCTTTCATTGCCCGGAGCAGCCGACACTGTGGCACTTGCCCCAAATCATTCCCCCCCACGTGCACCACCAGCACGTGAGGCTCCGCTCTCCCCTGTAGAGCTTGTTCCACCAAGGGCAAAAATCCTGCCCACTGGAGGCCGCGCACTCCACTGGAGCTGCTCCGCTTCCACTGGAAAACCCAGTTGCGGGCCGTTTTTTCTCAGGATGGCACGTCTTTCCGCCCAGTAGACGAAAGAGTGGCCAATGATCCACACCACACGGGAATGTCCTGCAAATACAAAAGCATTAGTCTCCTTCCTTCAGACTTGCTACCGCCTCCAGCGCCATGTTCGCCTTGGGAATCACTCTCCCCCATTTCTTAAATTTATTTTTTATTTGTTTAAAATTTATTCCCCCCCGCACGCCCCCTTTTGTGACGTTCTCCCCCAATTTGCCCCTGTCACTACAGTAATTGCGGTCGTACGTATTTTCTGTAGCACGTTGATTCCCACTGGCCCAACCTCTGTATGGCCCTCGCGCCCAGACCGAGACGCGAGGCTTCCGTTGCTGCCCCTATCCGAAAAGGAATGCGACCCAAACGCTTTTGGATCCCTACCCAATGCCCTCAGTCCCCTTTTGAAGATCGCTATAAACTGGTATCGTGACAAAGCAGAACCGTCATGATGGCACAAAAAGGCGCAGCCCTGTTCATGGCGCAACGCCAAAAAGGCCTGCACATTCCCCACCGGACAAATGACGTCATCCTGCGCCCTCAGCAAGGGAATCCTCTTACCAACTCCAGCCTGGTCTGTTTTCGATCTTGCGATCCATATTACCACACGGTCGCCTTCCAGCCACACATCATCTGCCTGCAGCCCGCCCTCGCCCAGTCTCGACCAATTCCCCTACTCGCAGGGCGCCAAAGAACGCCAAGGACATTGCTGCCCTTAGCAATGCGACTTCGTATCCGTCCGAACAGAAGTCCCCCACAAAACCCCACAAACCCCTCATTAACTGCACGGATACCGGCCTTCTGGCGTCCCGTCTCTTCCTGTTCCGTTGGTATCCTTTTACAGCCTGCCGTACCGCAAAGTCCCTCGTCAAATCTGGCAATGCGCGCAACTTAAAGAAAAAGGATAAGGCCGACAAGGCATGTTGCACCACCGCAGCCGATGCACCGGCTGCGCATTTGGCCACCACAAAGGCCCGTAACCGTGCCAAAGAATCCTCCTCCCCCCACCATCATTCCCATTCCATCCATACCCGTGAATATGACGCCCAGGTTGACGGCGCCAGCGACTCCCTCACCCAGAAGCCAAACTCTCTGTCCCAATGTTCCACAGGGATGACGGAACATCCTGACCCACCAGATCCGCTCCGGGTACCAAGCCGCGAAACCGTTCCCACTGCAAGCGAGACAAGGAGTCAGCCACCGAGTTAAGATGGCCTGGGACATGTCTGGCTCTGCAACTAATATTGAATTCCAGACTGCGCAGTGCAAAATGCTTCAGCAGCCCCACCACTGGGGGGGACTTCGATGTCAAGGAGTTGACGGCTGACACCACTGCCATGTTGTCTGACCGGAACAAAACCCTCTGACCCGTAAGCCGCTCACCCCACAATTCCATGGAGACCAGCAAGGGAAAAAATTCCAGGAACGCCAAGTTCCGAAGAAGCGGTGTGCTGTCCCATACTCCCGGCCAACGCGATGCGCACCACTGACCCCCAAAGTAAACTCCAAACCCAACCGACCCAGAAGCATCTGTAAAGAGCTCCAATTATTCTGCCAAAATTTCTGCCGTCGGGAAACAAGCCCTCCCATTAAATCCCACTAGAAAAGATTGTCACACTCGCAGGTCTTCTTTCATGGCCTTGGTGATTCTCACAAAATGATGCCCCTCCTTCACTCCCGCTGTCGGGTGAGCTAGCCCCCTCAAAAAGATACTGCCCACCCTGATAATCCTGCATGCAAAGTTGAGTTGTCCCAAAAGGGACTGGAGCTCCCTCAGCCGCATCTTCCTAGCCTCTAATGCCCTTTCCACCTGCTGTAGTGCATCCGCCACTTTATCTGCTGGTAGTCGACATTTCCCTGCCACCGAATCGATCTCAATGCCGAGGAAGACCATGGTCGTATCCGGACCCACCGTCTTAGTCGGTGCCAACGGGACCCCAAACACTCATGCCATCCATTGGAATGAGCGCAGCAAGTAACCACACTCCCTCGTGTCCCCTCGCCACACACAGAGAAAATCATCAAGATAATGGACTAACCTTCGTGAGCCGGCCACCCTCTTCACCACCCATTCTAAGAAGGTGCTGAAGCGTTCAACGTACTCCCCACGCCAAATGCATTCCTTCACCTCCTGCTTTAAATGCATGCCCAATGGGCCCGCTAAGGAAAGGTGAGCGCTGCCCTTTGTGGTTTCTGGGACCCCGGGACCCCCCTCCCCCAGAGTCTCCCGAGACCTATCCCCGTGCCCCTCCTTCTCGAGCCCCCCCCTTGTGGGGCCACCTGGCCTCCCTGCTAACCCTTCACATTCCTTCTCTCCACCCCATACTTGCCCGACATCGCTGTCCTTCGCCCCCTTATTCCCCGTACTTGCCCATGTAGCCAAGAACTCGTGTAATCCTGCTATCAGCGCCCCCTCCTGCCCCCCCCAGATTTTCCCAAACACTCACCGCTGCTTTCCGGTGCCCTTGAAGCCGTTGGCGTCTCGTAAATCCTACCCCGGTGGGGGCCTACTCCGTCTGTGCCTCTGCTTGCTCCTGTGCCGGCGCTCCTTGTTGAAAGTAGTTGCTGCACCCCAGCTCCTCGTTGTCCCATTGTCTCAGCCTGCCTGAAACACCTGGAATACACTGTGTTGTGAATCGCCCCCGCCCCCCCTTGAGACACGGATCCACCCCTTCTTCCCTGTTTATTAATGGGACCCCCCCTCGCGTGCCCCGTGGTACGCCTCACATTCCCCGTTCTATCGTCCATTCTGTGAATGTTCCAAAAATCTGCGTGAATCGCGCTGCTCTCCTGCCCCCTGCAGCCCCAGCTGTCTGGCTCAGGGGTATCTCTCCCTCCATCCACGTCCATGTCCCCCTCTTCCTCCCCCAGGGATTCATCAGAGTCTGAATATTGAGCCACCAATGAACCCCTGGGGCCCCCCAACTCCATGTCACTACCTTCCTGACCCCTTTGGGGGTCCATCTCACCCTCACTCACTGGCCTGCCCTCCCCCCCCCTTACTGCTGCCCACTCCAGGTCCAAACCCCCCATGGTTCCCGCGTGGGATGGAACGGCTATGTCTCCTCCGAGACCTGAGTCCTGCGTAACCCCAACTCCACTGTCCCCTGCTCCAGCCCTACCAGCCCCCTCCCTCCCCCGTGGTCCCACAGAAGTCCCCCTTGGCTTCGCCCCCGACCTGGGTGCCCCTGTGCATGTGCTGGCCCGTCTGCGCTTGCCGCGTCTCTCTGGGCCCTCCACCATTTCGTCATATAAACGTGCTGGTGGTCTGGTCTTCCGCGTGGGTCTGCGAGGCTCCCCGAATTCCAGGGGTCAAGTCCTGGGAAAAAAAGTGAGGGAACTCACCCACGAATTCCACAACCCCTTTTACCTGAAGAAAAAATATATATATATCACGAGTATAGCCGGACGAGCCGGTGATACCATTTTTATTGGGTTAACTTTACATTTAAAAGACAAGCTTTCAAGAGTGTAAACTGGAAACTATACTGATCAGTGAAAGGTATCACTACGTACAGGTATACTCGCGATTTTGGCAACTGGACTAACGCGTTTTATATATAATCTATATATCCAGGCCCAGACCCCCCAGAATTATATACACAGCACTGGACCCCCAGAATAATATACACGGCACTGGTTATATGGATATATTTTCCCAGTTCACATGGATATAATTGCCCCAGCTCTCATGGATGATGCCCCCAGCTCTCATGGATAATGCCCCCAGCTCTCATGGATATATGCCCCCAGGTCTCATGGATATATTCCCCCAGGTCTCATGGATATTGCCCCCAGGTCTCATGGATAGTGCCCCCAGGTCTCATGGATATTGCCCCCAGGTCTCATGGATAGTGCCCCCAGGTCTCATGGATATATGCCCCAGCTCTCATGGATAATGCCCCCAGGTCTCATGGATATATGCCCCAGCTCTCATGGATAATGCCCCCAGGTCTCATGGATAATGCCCCCAGGTCTCATGGATATATGCCCCAGCTCTCATGGATAATGCCCCCAGTCTCATGGATATTGCCCCCAGGCAGGGCCGCCATCAGGGCATTACGCCCATTACTGCTGTAAGGGGCCCGGGCCCGGTGGGGGCCCGGGCCGCCGGGGCCTGGGGGGAGGATCCCGGGCCCCCGACGGCAGCGGCGTCGCCCTTTAACAGCTCCGGTATCGGACTCGATGAGTCCGAATCCGGAGCTGTGTCCCTGCTGCTGCTGCAGGAGCCGGAGGAGACTGAGACACTGTGTCTCTCTCCGGCTCCTGGCAGCTTCACTTCCTGGCTGGGCGGGGCCAAGCAGCGTGTGAGGGGCCTCCAAGCACGTTGCTTTGGCTCCGCCCCTCCACTCAGTGAAAGCTGCGCGCCGAGCTGGAGGGACCAGGAAGAAGACAGAAGAAAAGAAGAGAAGAAAATTAAAGAAAAGGTGAAGAGCTGAAGACAGAAGAAAAGAAGATAGAAGACAGCGAGTGGTGAGCCAGGGCCCAGACCCTAAGACCCAGGGCCCAGACCCAGACCCCAGGCCCCTAGATCCAAACCCCAGGCCCAGACCCCAAGGCCCAGACCCCTAGGCCCAGACCTCTAGGCTCAGACCCAGGGCCCAGACCCAGGACCCAGACCCCAAGGCCCAGACCCCAAGGCCCAGACCCCTAGGCCCAAACCCATGGCCCAGACCCCAAGGCCCAGGACCCAGACCCTAGGGCCAGACCCTTAGGCCCAGACCCCAGGCCCAGACCCCAAGGCCCAGACCCCTAGGCCCAAACCCAGGGCCAAGACCCCCTAGACCCAAACCCAGGGCCCAGACCCCAAGGCCCAGACCCAGGGCCCAGACCCCAAAGCCCAAACCCAGGGCCGACCCCAAGGCCCAGGACCCAGACCCCTAGGCCCAGACCTCTAGGCCCAGACCCCAAGGCCCAGACCCTAGGGCCCAGACCCTAGGGCCAGGGTCCAGACCCCTAGGCCCAGGGCCAAGACCCAGGGCCAAGAACCAGGGCAAATGCCCAGACCCAAACCCAGGGCCCGGACCCAGGGCCCAGACCCAGGGCAAAGGCCCAGGGCCCAGACCCAGGGCCCAGACCCCTAGGCCCAGACCCCAAGGCCCAGGACCCAGACCCTAGGGCCCAGACCTTAGGCCCAGACCCCAAGGCCCAGACCCCTAGGCCCAGACCTCTAGGCTCAGACCCAGGGCCCAGACCCAGGACCCAGACCCTAGGCCCAGACCCCAAGGCCCAGACCCAGACCCTAGGGCCCAGGGCCCAGACCCTTAGGCCCAGACCCAGGCCCAGACCCCAAGGCCCAGACCCCTAGGCCCAAACCCATGGCCCAGACCCAAAGCCCAGGACCCAGACCCTAGGGCCCAGACCCTTAGGCCCAGACCCAGGGCTCAGACCCCTAAGCCCAAACCCAGGGCCCAGACCCCAAGGCCCAGGACCCAGACCCTAGGGCCCAGGGCCCAGACCCTTAGGCCCAGACCCAGGGCCCAGACCCCAAGGCCCAGACCCCTAGGCCCAAACCATGGCCCAGACCCCCCAAGGCCCAGGACCCAGACCCTAGGGCCCAGACCCTTAGGCCCAGACCCCAAGTCCCAGACCCCCTAGACCCAAACCCAGGGCCCAGACCCCAAGGCCCAGACCCAGGGCTCAGACCCCTAAGCCCAAACCCAGGGCCCAGACCCCAAGGCCCAGGACCCAGACCCAAGGCCCAGACCCAGGGCCCAGACACTAGGGCCCAGACCCTGGGCCCAGACCCCCTAGGCCCAAACCCAGGGCCCAGACCCAGGGCCCAGACCCCCTAGGCCCAAACCCAGGGCCCAGACCCCTAGGCCCAGACCCTGGGCCCAGACCCCCTAGGCCCAGACCCCCTAGGCCCAAACCCAGGGCCCAGACCCTAAGGCCCAGACCCAAGGCCCAAACCCAGGGCCCAGACCCTAAGGCCCAGACCCAAGGCCCAAACCAGGGCCCAGACCCTAAGGCCAGACCCTGGGCCCAGACCCCCTAGGCCCAGACCCTAAGGCCCAGACCCCCTAGGCCCAAACCCAGGGCCCAGACCCTAAGGCCAGACCCAGGGCCAGACCCTAAGGCCCAGACCCAGGGCCCAGACCCCCTAGGCCCAAACCCAGGGCCCAGACCCTAGGGCCCAGACCCTAAGGCCCAGACCCAGGGCCCAGACCCCTAGGCCCAAACCCAGGGCCCAGACCCTAGGGCCCAAACCCTAAGACCCAGGGCCCAGACCCTAAGACCCAGGGCCCAGACCCCTAGGCCCAAACCCAGGGCCCAGACCCCTAGGCCAAACCCAGGGCCCAGACCCAGGCCCAGACCCCAAGGCCCAGACACCAAGGCCCAAATACAGACCCAGGGCCCAGACCCTAGGGTCCAGACCCCATACCCAGGGCCCAGACCCCAAGGCCCAGAGCCAGGGCCCAGACCCCAGACCCTAGGGCCCAGACCCCAAGGCCCAGACCCAGGGCCCAGATCCTAGGACCCAGACCCCAAGGCCCAGGGACCAGACCAGGGCCCAGGCTAGACCCCAGGGACCAGACCTCAGGGACCAGACCTCAGGGACCAGACCCCAAGGCCAGTCCCAGGGACCAGACCCAGGGCCCAGGCCCAGACCCAGACCCAAAGGCCAGCATACACAGCCCGTTTCTGTGAGATTTATTGCTGTGGATTCTGTGATATGTTCAGACACACCGCTCATTACTGTGAGTTTTATTGCTGTGGATACTGTGATAAGCTAATACACACTGCACATTACTGGGAGTTTTATTGCTGTGGTGCTATGTTATGTCCTTTTTTTTTTGAAGGGGGAGAAAAGCTGTTAGAGGTTGAGGGGGGGGCCCTGGGGGGCCCCATCGTGAGGTTTAGTAAGGGGCCCCATCATTTCTGATGGCTGCCCTGCCCCCAGGTCTCATGGATAATGCCCCCAGGTCTCATGGATAATGCCCCCAGGTCTCAATGATATTGCCCTCAGGTCTCATGGATAATGCCCCAGGTCTCATGGATATAGCCCCCAGGTCTCATGGATATAGCCCCCAGGTCTCATGGATAATGCCCCCAGGTCTCATGGATATATGCCCCAACTCTCATGGATAATCCCACAGGTCTCATGGATAATGCCCCCAGGTCTCATGGATATTGCCCCCAGGTCTCATGGATAGTGCCCCCAGGTCTCATGGATAGTGCCCCCAGGTCTCATGGATAATGCCCCCAGGTCTCATGGATAGTGCCCCAGGACAGGTCTCATGGATATTGCCCCCAGGACAGGTCTCATGGAATGCCCCCAGTGTTTCATGGATAGTGCCCCCAGGACAGGTCTCATGGATATTGCCCCCAGGACAGGTCTCATGGAATGCCTCCCAGCGTTTCATGGATAGTGCCCCCAGGACAGGTCTCATGGAATGCCCCCCAGCGTTTCATGGATAGTGCCCCAGGACAGGTCTCATGGAATGCCCCCCAGCGTTTCATGGATAGTGCCCCCAGGACAGGTCTCATGGAATGCCCCCCAGCGTTTCATGGATAGTGCCCCCAGCTCACCTCTCTGCGCTCGGCGGCGCGTGCTTCCTGTTAGAACGGCCGCTGACAGGAAGTGCAGCCACTCGCCTGGATCGATGAAATAGCCAGGCGAGCGGCTCCACTTCCTGTCAGCGGGCCGTTCTAACAGGAAGCATGCGGCCGCCGGCAATGTGCGGCGGCCGCGGCAATGTGCGGCGGCCGCCTGCTCCAGCCTTTCGGGCTCGGGCCACAGCGGGAACGCTGCGTTCCCGCAGCGTTCCCGCTGTGGGAGAAGTGCAGGAACGCCGTTCCCGCACGTTCCCGCTCGACTCGAGCCCTACCCAATTCCCTCCCCCCGACGTAGCCTGTGTCATCGTCTCCCTAGCCCAAGCTATCCCCCTAAGCGACACCGACCTCCTAAACTCCGCCATCAGCTGCTCCACTTCCCCCGAGTCAGACATACTCACCCCTGCCAGCTGCCCCACTGCCCCCTGGAAACGCTCTGGTCTTCCGCAGCTGCTTTGCCTGGTCTCCTTGTCCCCCGCAGCACCAGGTCCACGTGTGTGCTGTCCGTCCGCTCGCCTGCTCCGCCGTGCAGTCGCTTCCTCTCTGTCGCCCACAACGGATCGTGCACTTTTCTATTTATTGCTTGCTGTTCGCTGATGCTTGTCTGTTCCTTCGTGCAGCAGGTCAATTGCCGTCAGGAAACGCACCCTTTTTTTTTTTTTTAAATTCGGCGCTCTGATCACGTGGCCCAGCTCAGCTCCACGTGTTTGTCCCCCGTCGATGATGCTGCTGGCTCACGTAGTCTCCCGGCGCCCCCTGCTGGCTGATCTCTCCCTCGCAGTTTCCTCACCAGCGCGGCAGACAATTGAAGCTCTTCTCCCCGTCGATCCACTCCAGCTGTAGTCGCGTCTCCCCGGCTTCCCTCCTGTTGCGGTGTCCGCTCACCCACGATGGCTGGTCCCAGTCTACAGGCTCCACAGTCTTGATTCTCCTGTCCCACGTGGTCAGGGCCGGATTAACATAGGGGCAGATGGAGCAGCAGCTCCAGGCCCATGCCTCAGAATAGGCCCAGAGAAAGGATAACTATGTCTGCATTTGGACCCCTGTATCTCCAGCTCCATAGCAGCTACAGGGTCAAGTGAGGTATCACTGGAAAGGCCAGAGTATGGCTTTTCCAATGATACCAAACATGACCAGCTTTTAAACAATATAAAATAATAAATATTTACTTTGTCTTTCCAACAGTAATATTTTTAACTTTTCAATTATAAAGTAAACAATGATGCTGCACTAACTAACCATCACATTTCTCATGTCACCAACAAGTGTGGACGTGATGGTGCAATCGATTGTTACAAATTGTTACATCAAAAATCTAAACCGCCGTACTTCAGCGAAGAGCACTGGGGGGAACTTTGGACCCCTGCGTCACTAATCTTTACACCTCACAAGGTCAAGTGAGGTGTCATTGGACAGGGCAGAGTCTGGCCTTTGCATTAATACCAAACCCGACCATGTAAAATCTAAAAGAAAATAAAACCGTTTATTTATTTAGTTATGTTTAGTTCCAAAGCGATGGCATTGTCTATTTGTCACTTATAAAATGAGCAATGCCACTGCCATTACTCACCTTCTCATTTCCCACGCTGGGAGCAAGGTCAGTGTTTTATACATAGTCATATTATTCGTAAAAAAACATGTTCCAAAACACAATTGAAATTCTTTTTTTTTTTTTTTCATTTTTTGGTTAAAATTGTATATTTTCTCAGAAAAATGCAGTAGCAGGTTCCCATTTCACATTTTTTTTTTAACAAGTATGCTCTATAGAATATATAACCACAAAGGTTTGGATGATAAAATGGGGAAAACATTTTTTACACTCTTTAAATGATTGAAATCTGAATGAGAAATTAATCACACAGTATCTGCCTAGTTAGACATACCCATATCTGCACTATTAAATAACCAAAAATATGTTTTCATTTCACTAAATCACAAAAAAGCCCACCAAAATATTCAGCTCCAGGCCCACAGAGATCTTTATCCGGGCCTGCACGTGGTGGATCTTTCCTCGCTGTCCTGGTGAGCGCTTTGAAACCCGATGCTGCTACTTCTTCTCCTGCTCCTGGCCACAAAGTGAAAGCTCTGGCCCCCTCGGTCCAGCTTAAATGCCCTACCTGCCGACCCCTCCCCCTGATCCCCCCCGCGGCCAGATCCTTTGTTTGGTTCCCACCGCGCGGGGTTAACCCTTTCCGAGCCAGCAGCTTCCCAGGGCCCTCAAGGCTCTTACGCCTAACTGCTCCAGGCCGTCATTAAAGCAATTCAGAAATGTCACAATTTTGTATTTGCCCAATGTTATAGATTGAGCTAGTCACTGCTATACAATCGCATATAAAATCAACACGATTAATTCACGGATTAAAAAAGATGCCGAAAAATCGGACACTTCCGAATTCGACACCTTGCTTCATTTTCTGAAGCAATTTTCAGGAACAATAGACAATTTTCATATGCAATCATACTCGAATCTGAGCATTTTTCAGAAACGATTGACTTTTAGGGTAGTGATACTTTTAGTGTTAGGGTTAGAGTTACCGTTAAGGTTACCCCTAACCCTAAGATTCTGCTAGATTTTGCTTCAATTTTAGACATCAAATTTTGCTTCTTTTTACTTTGAATAAGCACTGTTCTCTTGTCGAAAGACGGTGCAGAAACTGTTGACTAAAAATTAAGCAAAAATTTAGCAGAATCTTAGGGTTAGAAGTAACCCTAAATCTAACCCACACCCTAAAACAAGCACAAATAGTAGCCCAACGCTTATTACAAATCATAATACTAACCTTAACCCTAAAACAAGGATAAATGGTAAAGTAAACCCAATTAAAAATCATAACCCTAAAAGTTGATAGCATCTGAAAAATGCTTTGAATCAAACCCAATTGCATTTGAAATATTTTCATTGCATTTGAAAAATGTTTAATAGTTCCCATAAAGTACTTCTGAAGAAATGACACATGGCGTCAAGTTTGGAAGTGTCTGAATTGGAGCTTCTTTTTTTATTCAGTGATTTAGTCCCCAACAATCATGTCATTTTTATCTGCACCAACAAGGTGCAGACTTTACCATAGGATACTAAGGAGCTTTTATCTATGACTGCAATGAAACAGTCTATGGTGTGACACGTTGTTGAGATTGCATTCCTCCATGAGAGGTTTATTGAATTTGGCACAGACAGGGTTATTCAAAGAGAATCGAAAAGCCACCGCACGTTCGGTGACTTTTCGTTCTCTTCAATTCGGTGCGATTTGGCGATCCCATTTTGGCGATCCTGCGGTGTATTCAGCAAACACCACAGGGCCATCGTAGTGCAGGGAAAACCCGCCACAAACCCGCCGAACACTCACCGCAAAACCTGGCGAACACACACCAAAACCAGCAAAAACATCTAGATTAACCCTGCCGAACACGCCGGAGAAACCCAAGCAGCCGCCGATCACAGCGCAGAGCAGCCGGAAAAACCCGACACCGCAGACGAATGGAGTGAAAAAAGAAACAGTACGCTTGAATGTTTCAAAAGGTGACTTAGAACGAAAATGTCTGAAATTTACCTATAAGATCCAATGAATAATAATAAAAAGAGCTGTTACAGAAAAAAGAACAAACGATTAAAAAAAACGGAAAAAGGTTTCGCAAAAAAATCCTGAAAAATGCCTAAAAGACCCTAAAAAATCTATAAATAGACTTTTTACTGCAGAATATTATAATAAACGGTTTATTAGATATTGAATTAAAACAGGAATATTATTAACATATAATAAAGCCTATGGGAGTCGCCTGAATAAACTTGCCGAGTGAAACCACCGAATAGCAGAGCAATTCGGCAACCTTACACTGCTGGTTTGTGTTCTCTGAATAGACGAAGCAGTGCTTCACTATGGGGATTTCACTGCCCTCGAACAGGCACCGAACAGGCACCGTATGTGCAGCTAATTCGCCAGGATTTGGCGAACTGCCTGCTCTCTGGATAGCCAAATGGCCAGGACAGGTAACCGTACGCTGAATTTCAGTGTTCGGTTACCTTTCGGCAGCAATTCGGATCTCTTTGAATAACCCTGATAGTGCTTTATATTGCTTTTAAATTAGTCACTTTCTGCAAACCTTGAATGAAGTCACAGGTCACTCAAGGAAACAAACATCTCAAATATAAATATGTACATGCCTCACGTATTAGTCAAGTCCACCGTGTAACTTTAATGTATGGTCTCAGACTGTCGTCACTAGGCTATAAAAAAAAAAAAACAGAAAGTCCTTGTAAGCTGTGGAGCAGTCCATGCCAGGTAAATGTTTATTTAACTAATGCACTCCGTAAATATATTCTGTTTGTTAGGGCTTCACAGAAAACTCTTATTGCAAGATTTCAAAGGTACTTTCACCTGCACAGCAAACTATTATGGTCTCACTAGCGACACCATTAGTGCCATTAACACCTGTCTAATTGCTTGAGTCAATTTTAAGGCCACTGAAAGGCCACCTGTTTAAACATTTTGGGTGCCAGAGATTGTGCAATCTTTCGGAAAAGTAATATCTGGCCCACACTACGCACAGATGTTTTGTTTCCATCTCTCGTATGTGTTAGGTCATAAAAACAAACGGATCAGACACAAGAGTTTTACGTTACAATGATTTTCTCGTACTAATTGGAGAAACCGCCTGTAATGGTGTAAGAACATCCTGGAACCCTGCAGTGTCAGCTCCAAGAAAAGTTATGTAAAAGCCTTATCTTAAGGTTATTTATTTTAACAAAGTATTGCCAGTGAAGTTTATGTAGCGCTGTGTTAAAATCTTGCTGCCGGCAGTACCCATTTTTGGCCACAAGATGGAGACGATCGCAATTAGAGACACTGGAAATGGGGACTACATTTCCCGGCGTGCTTTGCAAAAGGACAGGAAGTGGGTGGGACCCAGCGGACTTACATCCCGAACCTCGTGGAGAACGCGCCAGAGCGCGCCAGGGAACGAGAGAGAGCGGACGCAGTGTGATACATCGCGAGAGGGCCTAGGCCAGAGCGCAAGTGAGGCCTGTCAGTTCTTTTACCGGGTCATTCAGCTTAAGGAGAAGGAGCCCTCCAAGTTCCAGAGTTGCTGCAGATTGAACCAACCGAAGACCTCGAGTAAGGAGTCACCGCGAGTTGATCGGGTACAGAGAGCAGGCGGTGAGCTGGGAAAAGTCGTGGACAAGCTACGGGAAGTCAGACAACGGATCCAGCCGCTAGTATCCCCAGTCAAATTCGAGCGGAGAGACGTCCTGGGTCAGCGGAGCCTAAAGCAACGGTGGATGGGTGAGAGGCCTCCAAGGCCGTTTGTAAATAAAGAACGCGCTGCTGTTTTCTCTTTAAAGTCCACAGGGCCCCAACTTGACTAGTCGAAGACATTCATTGAGTAAATTCACTGGCCAGTTGAACAGTACCCGGGTACCATACACACATACACACCTTTTACATTCCGGGACTTAACCTGTGCAGGACTCATTCTGTTACGAATCGGAACAGGGGTTAAAGATACGTTCCGAATTATATTTTCCTCTTTTTCCGCTGCGCGTTTACCGTAATACGAAGAGATTGTATTTTGGGGTTTCGCTACGTGTCCCTTTTTGACCAAGCTATCAGGCAATTGCATTTCTTTTCTGTTCGGTTGCGAATATTTTATTTTCCGAAATACGAAGCCTCGTGTTTCGGTTCTTTTCCGCTACGCGTTTTACCGCGATACGAATATACTGTCATAATATCTGTGAATACCGTGTTTCAACGTCTGCCTACTATTTTAGTAAACTATTTAAATGATAAAAATCCACAACGGTGTTGGAGTATATTTATTCCCTAGTGCGGGGAGACTGACCCGTGGTTCATTTTCAGCGGCTCCTCCGGGAGTGAGCGCTACATTTAAATAAAACACTACTTTTTATACTGGTATAGTGTGTAATTGTTTCCAATTTCATTGGATGGTTCCTTCCAGCCCTTTACTACAATTATTGAGTTTACAGCCATTGTGAAATTGTTTGAAGAGCTTTGAGATCCGTTTTTACTTCACAGAAAAACAGAGCACAAATTATGATATAAATGTAGTAGCGATTTTTTGGCCAACAGAGGGAGCCCTCTGTCTGTCTAAAAGGGCTTATCTATAGTGAATATACACAGTAGTATTTTGGATGAATTGATTAGCCAGAACATTAAAACCACTGACAGGTGAGTAGAATAACATTGATATCGCTACTATGTCACCTGTCAAGGGCTGAGATATATTAGGCAGTATGTAAACAGTCAGTTCATGTGTTTGATGCAAGAAAAATGGGTAAGCGGAAAGATCTGTGATAGTGATGGCTAGAAGCCTGAGTCGAGCTTCTCCAAACGACAAGTCTCCTGGGGTGTACACGGTATGCAGTCTTTAGTACTTAGCAAAAGTAGTGGAAGGGAGAACAAACTGTGAACTGGTAATGGGCAACTAAGGCTCATTAATGCAGGTAGGGCGCGAAGGATATCCTGTTTGGTCCAATCACACAGAAGAGCTGCCATGGATCAAATTGCTGTGCATTGTAGAAAGATTTCCGAATACACGTACCATCACTACCTAGAGATTGTTGCCGAGCACGTTCACTCCTTCATGGTAATGGTGTTCCATGATGCCAGTGGTTTCTTTCAGCAGGATATAGCACCCTGCCACACTGCAAAAATTGTTTAGGAATGGTCTAAGGAACATGCAAAGATTTCAAGTTGTTCTTTGTTCTCCTGGCCTCCAAATTCCCCAGACCTCAATCTGATTGAGCATCTGTGGAATGTAATGGAACAACAAATCTGATCCATGGAGACCCCACTCTGCAACCTGCAGGACTTAAAGGATCTGCAGCTAATGTCTTGGTGTCCAGATAATACAGGACACGTGAAGAGGTCTGGAGGAGTCTATGCCTTGAGCAGGGCCAGATTTATAATTAGGCAGTGTAGGCATATGCCTACAGGTGTATATAATTGGTGCATGCAGGTGCATGAAGTGGGATATTTGTGGAAAAAATATAAACAGTACTTATATTCAAATTGTTGTTGGTACTTTCTTGTTTGTCCATTAGTTGTTTCTCAAAAACAAAAGGGACATAGCATATAGCTTTACTCCTATAACTTTGGCACTTTTGTTTTCACTATGGCAATACTATGGCACAAAAAAATTGCAATTTAAAATCATTTAGACCCCTGTATCTCTGGTGCCCTAAAGGATGCTGGTAAAGGTTATAAGGCTGATTTATTAAAATAAATAAAATACACAAAAATAAACACCCAAACGCGTTTCGCGATCGTTATCGCTTCATCAGTAGGTGATGCTTTATAACCTTTACCAGCATCCTGATATTTATTGGAGCAACCAGATTCCCTTGGGCTGCATGGGAGATCCGGTACTCTTTCTAATGTTACCGGCTGCTGGACAAATCCGGTGTCTGATTTAGACACAACAAAATGTGAGTGTATTCCCTTCTTACTTTGTTATTGTTTCCTCAAACCTACTACGCTATGGCAGCTTTTTATTTTTGAGGTGGACAATAGAAGTGCACGGAGAAGAGGGGGACACCACCGCCGGAGGAAGCGCTAATCCTATCCATTCTACTGTTTTTATTGTACTCATCATTTGGGTGGGTCTGGATATACCACCACCAGATAGTGACAGCTGCTGATCTAGCATAAAGACTTATCTTTTGTGAAAGACACTCAATGATTAACACTGGTTGTTAAAACCACTTCTAAGTGGCGCCAAGAATACAGGCTTCTTATTTCTATAAACGTTTTATTATAAGACACAGACATGTTATATATTGTTCTTTCCGGCAGACTCGGCAGATTCATAATATATCATTATTATATGTATACGTCTTGTCCTGTCTGTATATTATAACAAAAAATGCAATAAAATTAGAATTTTCAATAATTTAGAATGTGTAGTGTTTTTTTTCACATTTTAACATGCAAGCGTTTAGTTTATTTTCTATGAGTTGCGCTTGTTAAAAAAATTAGAAATGGGGACTTGTTACATTTTTTGGGGGGAAAATTACGCGATTTTTAACAAATGCACCCCATACAAAAATCGTTAGTGCAGCATCATTGTTCACATTGTAATTTCAATGGGAACAATATTGCTGCATTAACAAAACAAAATAAATATTTTTTATTTTCATTTTTATTTTTTTGTTAATTTTTAACATGGTCATGTTTGATATCGTTGGAAAAGCCATGCTCTGGCCGATCCAACGATACCAAACATTAACCCCTAGTTGCCATGGATCGGGAGATAGGGGGCTCATTGGAACCTCCTATCTCCATCATTGGTGGCAGCTAGGGTTTAACTCCAGAATTGACGTCATTGCGCTATGCACGATGACGCCAGTCATCAGGGGGAGATCCCGGAAGCTTGGCCGACATCCAAGATGTCAGCCAGCTCCGGGAGAGGATCGCGATCTGGCGCCTGTTGGCTCTGAATCGCGATCCGGCCCCCAAGGGGTTAAAGCCAGCCACCATTTGGAAGGGCAGGCTGTGCCCTTCCAAAGGGTGCCTGACTTTTACTGCTGTCCCCTATGGTCCAAAGGACCCCTAGCGACGGCTTGGCGGATTTTTCTGGCGGCTGGTCGGCGGCCTATTTGGCGGGTCGTTGGCTTTTTTGAGATCAGCTCGGTGCTTTTGTAGCGGCTCGTCGGATGCATTCGGTGGGTTTTCAGTGTTTTTTCGCATCGATTCAGCATTTTCTGTGGTTTTTCGGATCGATTCGGTGGTTTTGAGGCACTTTTTTGGATCGATTTGGTGGTTTTGTGGCAGTGTTTCAGATGCGTTTGGCAGGTTGATTTGCTGCACTTCGGGGACCCTGCGGTGAATGCTGAATTCACCGCAGGGTCGGCGAATTTAATTCGCCGAGGTGCGGCGAACGGGAGAGCACTGAAATGCTTGTGACATTTCAGTGCCCTCTGAATAACCCTGAATAGCCCTGATTTAACACATTTCAGCTGACAGTAAAGACTGCAGTGTGATTATGGATACTTCCAGTAGGAATCCTCTGATAGAAGGAGAGGCATTAGTTCCTATAATTATTTAAAGATAAGGTTATCTTCATACTGGTCATAATTTCCTCATATTTGTTCGGTAAATTCCATTCACTCATCCACCTCAGAGAAGGAATGATATACGCATCCTTATCATAAAGAGATGTTATCAAAATTATCCCGAAGCAGGTTTTCCATCATTGCTCTTTTTTTTGTTGTTGTAATTTACGTTTTTATTTTGTAAATAAGTCAGCAGACAATCAGACAAATGAAGATATGGGCCACGCAGGGCCACCAGTCATCGTCAACATAAGCACATCTTGAGAAATGAAAAATGAAATGAAACAGTAAAGGAAAGGCAGTTGCGATATAAAAGACTCTGCATGTGGTCAGGAAGTCTCAAATAAGTCTTAGAAAATGAAATAATAGTAAAAGGAATAAAATCAAAAGTCATCGCAAAGGGGACTCAGCATAAGAAAAAGTGTGTCTTCAAAAACCCAGTCATTCAGACGCGGTTCAGGTCAGTAGCCGGCATAGGAGAAAGAAAAGGCAGTCCTCTTTAGCCCGTATCCCTCCAGAGGGTAGGGTGAGCATCCATGTCGGGCTTAGCCTCCTCGTAAATGACTGGTCAAAGTGGCCCCCTCCACACAGCACCGGCACGGACCGCACCGACACACCCGGTGAGATACCACAGGTTCCCGGAGAGCATCTTCCCGCTGTCAGGCAGCTTCACAGTCTTAGGCATCTCGGGGGGACAGACTTGCAGCATAGGTACTCCTGCAGCCTCCACAAGCTCATCAATTAGCTGCACAGCCTCACCGCCCGGTTCTGGGATCGCTCTAGGGGGCAGTGCGTCGGCCCGCCACGTAGCAGGAAGACCTTTAACCATGGTGCGAGTAACGTGTCTTCGGCCTGCAGGCCCTCAGCACAGTGGAGAGGCAACGGCACTACCACCTCGACCGAGCAGGTATCCGCCGCTCCCCTACATCCCCTCAGGACAGAGATCATCTGTCGCATAATCCCTCTCGAAAGTGGGCCTGCTTCATTCCCCTCCAGCATCGCTAGAGAGATGTCGAGGCCTTCCGGCGCCGCCATCTTATCTGCAAGGGGGGACATCCCAACGCTGGGCTTCACGTGCCTCCCCCTTTTCGGGCACAGCGGCGACAGGGAGACGGGAGCCCGCCGTCCTCACTGCCCGCATCATGGACCCCTCCGGGGATGAGGCACTCAAAGCTGCATGGGAGGGAGGTGGACGGTGCCGGACTTCAGGTCGCAAAATGGTCGCCGGCCTCATGCCCTGGCAGAGAACGGCTGGTAAAAGTGAGTCTCTGGTCCGGAGGGGGGAAAGGACGGGCTCCGGACAAAGCTTACCCGGTGACCAACCGCTTAGGGACATCTGGCATGCAAAAGATCAATGGGAAAATCATCTAGAGTCCCCAAATAGCGAAGGACATGTTGAGCTCCACTATGACAAGACCTCTCTCGTTCGCAGTCGGCCATGCCCCCTGTGACGGAATGGGGTGTTATCCGTCTGCGGGTGTGCTCCAATCCGACCCCCTCTTGATGGCGTCAGGCCCGACTACCGAGTGTCACGGCACTCGGCGTCTCGAGCGGCCTGAGATGACCCTGGCGTTACTTGGCGAGATGGTGCTGCCGAATTAAGTTGACCCGTTCTGCGTAGTGGGGAGCTAGGAGACCGCAGAGTGTCTCCTGCACTGTGATTTTAGCGATGAAATGACGACACCAAACGGGGCTGTATGCTTCAAGTCAAACGCAGTTGAACTGACTTTTTACTCAAATGGGACACGCATTTAAACATCTCACACACAAAGGAGACATGCCCAGGCTTGAATGGGAACTCAATTTGCATACAATGGCAGGCTTGCATCATCAGATTACACACACACACACAGAGCTAATGTACACAGAAATTAGCATACAATTGAATTTAAACACAGCCTTTCACTCCTAGCAACCAAGGGGAAATATAATACCTTTAAATGCATCACACAATTACACATCTGAATCCACACTCATACAATACAGGATACATGGTAATACATCACACCAATAAAACCACATCTAGAAAAGGTATAACTGTTCATTTCAACACGCAAAACCGAAAGAGTCTGAAATAAAGAAAAAGGTCTTTGAAATGTCCCAGGCTGTTAGTTCTGGGGCTCGCTGGTCAGAGCCCCTATGTCCGTTCCATGACACCCCCCCATTGTCTCTTGAGTCTATTTTACATTAAGATTTTTTTCAACTTTTTTTTTATTGTGTTTAATTTGCATTTTTAACAATGTATAAATAAAAGTCTATGTTAGGACTGGTGTAACCATTCATTCACCTTTATTTTTGGTTTTATGCAAACAATTTTGGGTTTAATCCCTCTCCACTAACACAACTAGAGTGTCCTCCCCTATAGAGCTCATCTCCATGCCAGCTTCTTATTGTAGGCATTTAAATAGACAGGTAGACACATATAAATAGATTGTGCAAAGAAAAGAAAACACTCTGGGATGGCTTCTGAAAAGTCACAGATTGCATCCCTTGTCAAAAGGACCTCAGCATAGGTGTGTGTTCCAGGTTTTTACCTGCAGGGGTTGAGTGCTGGACTTTCTGATTTTTGTTAAAAAAGATACATGGCATATAAATAGCAGTCAGGCATATAAATAGACATATAAACATATAAATCAACAGAAAGACATAAAAATAGAAATATACGCAATAGACAGACAGATAGACATATACATTGGTAGATAAACATTTAAATAGACAGCCCAACAGACATATAAAGAGATAGACATATGCAGTGTCAATAGAAGTATGTGCATCCTTTACAAATGACTGTATTTTTTGTAAAATAAAATTGTTCCTTAACCTGATTTAAAATTTATCTAAGTTACAGTAATCAACAAACACAATCTTTTATAACTATTAATAGAGTAACACACAAATTATTGTATTGTTCTGTATACAGTATATTGAATATATCATTACATCTTCACAGTATTGATTGGAACAATGTACAGTTGTGTTCAAAATTATTCAACCCCAAATGCTGTAAAGGGTTTTAGGGAATTTAGTGTACATTTGTAATTGTATTCAGAATGAAATCCTACAAGGACTTTTTAAAGAACCATATGCAACTAAAATGACATCAATTGGTTTTGTAATACAGTAGTAAATGTTTCTTTTGTGAATTCTTCATTGACACAATTATTCAACCCCTTAAAGACTACCACTCTGAAGAACAGAGGTTCATTCAAGTGTTTTCAATCAGGTATTGAAAACACCTGTGGATGTCACGGAGCAGCAATAAAGCATAATAAGCACCAATTAGGCAGATTTAAAATGACTGTGATACTCAGCTCCTTCTAGACATTTACTGGTGTGGTTACAAACATGGTGAAGTCAAGAGAATGTTCCAGGAAGACAAGAGAAGAGTTGATTACTCTTCACAGGAAGGGCAATGGCTATAAGAAGATTGCAAAGATGTTAAACATACCAAGAGAGACCATAGGAAGCATCATTCGCAAATTCAAGGCAAAGGGCACTGTTGAAACGCTACCTGGTTGTGGCAGAAAGAAGATGTTGACTTCGACTGCTGTGCGCTACCTGAAGCGTAGAGTGGAGAAAAGTCCCCGTGTGACTGCTGAGGAACTGAGAAAAGATTTGTCAGATGTGAGTACTGAAGTTTCAGCTCAGACAATACGGCGCACACTGCGTAATGAAGGCCTCCATGCCAGAACTCCCAGGCGCACCCCCTTGCTGTCTCCAAAGAATAAGAAGAGTCAACTGCAGTATGCCAAAAGTCATGTGGACAAACCACAGAAGTTTTGGGATAGTGTTCTGTGGACTGATGAAACAAAATTAGAACTGTTTGGGCCCATGGATCAACGCTATGTTTGGAGAAGGAAGAACAAGGCCTATGAAGAAAAGAACACCTTGCCTACTGTGAAGCATGGCGGGGGGTCAATCATGCTTTGGGGCTGTTTTGCTTCTGCAGGTACAGGGAAGCTTCAGCGTGTGCAAGGTACCACGAATTCTCTTCAGTACCAGGAGATATTGGATGACAATGTGATGCAGTCCATCACAAACCTGAGGCTTGGGAGACGTTGGACCTTTCAACAGGACAATGATCCCAAGCATACCTCCAAGTCCACTAGAGCATGGTTGCAGATTAAAGGCTGGAACATTTTGGAGTGGCCATCGCAGTCACCTGACTTAAATCCGATTGAGAACCTCTGGTGGGACTTAAAGAAAGCAGTTGCAGTGCGCAAGCCTAAGAATGTGACTGAACTGGAGGCTTTTGCCCATGACGAATGGGCGAAGATACCCGTAGATTGCTGCAAGACACTTGTGTCAAGCTATGCTTCACGTTTAAAAGCTGTTATAACTGTAAAAGGATGTTGTACTAAATACTAAGATTGAATGTCACTTGGGGGTTGAATAAAACTGATAATGATGTGAGCACAGAAAAGACATTTGTGGTTATTTCATTATAAATGTTATGTTATATTTGTCTGACCTACACGTGCCTCTTTGATTTAATTGTAAGCAAGATGACTGAATGATGAAAATCAATGTCAAACTGGCCAAAACACTCAATTTCAGTGGGGGTTGAATAATTTTGAACACAACTGTATGTGAAACCCTAGGATAATGACTTCAATAAAGCTAATTAGAGTTGAATATTGACAAACCTGGGCTACATTACATTCATCACGCTAACACGGGGACGCAAAGGAGAAAAACCTGCGCCTGCAGGTTTCTCCTTTGCGCCCCCGCTTTAGAGCGATATTACAATGCAGGCGCTTAAAAAGCTGCCTGTATTGTTATCGGGCGCTAAGCCCGGGATGCGCACGACAGCACTAAGCACCGCTGCACGCATCCTCTCCATGGAGTCCATAGGACTCCACTGAGGCAGATGGCGCCGGTCTCATGACCTGCCTCGAGAGATCCGGCAGGTCGGAGTAGTGATCCGCAGGGGGAGAATTTTCCCCCAGTCTCTCCCTGCTCCCGCCGGACAGAGGAGGCAAATGGAGCTGCAGTCCTCGCCGTGGGATAGGAGGTGAGTATATAATTTATTTTCTGGGCGATTTTTGGCTGGTGCTGACGGATTCTGCAGCAGCGGAATCAGCACCAAGTCCTGGCTTTGGTAAACTTTCTGTTAACCACAAGCCGGATGTTAATTAGCGTTAATATATTGTCATCCTAATGCTAATTAACACTTTGCACGTACCCATGTTAAGTATAGGGAGCGCAAAGTACAGTAACCTTGCGCTGAAAGGCGAAGATTCCAATCGCTAACAGATTTCTTAACCCGTTAGCGTTGGATTGTAATATGGGTGGCCCGCGTTAGGGCCACCAGGGCTAGCGTTAACGCTCACGCAGGTGAGCGCTAACGTTAGCACCAAAATTGTAATGTGGCCCCTGGTGTCTAGTTAATAAAACGAGATTGGAGTTGTGGGTTAGCGATACATTATGAATTTGCCATTCAGAAAAGGCATCTGTTGATATGAACCATGCATCACAAAAAAAGAGCTCTCTGAAGACCTGTGATCAAGAATTGCCACATTGCATACAACCTGCCCCTGCTGCTGAGGAACAAGCTGCATGACAGGTGGGTTATGGAACAGAAGGATAGGTCAAGAAAATATGTATGAAAATTACTTTCTAGTGGAGATTTGGAGAGGGACTCCAAACCCATGTTACTATCGCTGGCAGAAGGCTGAATGGGGTCAGCCAGAAAGAAACCCATTATATGTGAGTTTTAAGGAGCTATCCACTAGGCTCTAAAGAGTGTAAGTGTGATACTAGCCAGTTTTTTACACCTTTTTTACATAAGGAATAATTTACTGTCAAGATAATCACTGATTTGTATAACAGAGCTTAAAAACAACCCATCCCCCCCAGCAATAAGTCTATAATAAATGCTGATAGAAAGTCCTCTGTATAAATATGATCCTTTGCCCTTTTTTTTAAATTACAGGCCCTATTCCAATGGAAACTTCAGCATTAATATGTGACCTATTAAGAATAACAGCCCCACTTAATAATGCTAATGACTCTGTTATTCCACCACCCGGCGGGTTAGAGCTCTGTGATTAGTGACTCAATATTAATAGTACCTGTAATAGGGAGTCACTGCATGACAATGACACGCACTGAATTCTGTCATTAGCATCTTCCAATCCTTGAACTGAAGGGAATCGAGTTCTACATTTTTACTGCCATATATGGCCTAGATATACAGGTCTGGCACCCCTTATCCAGAATTCAAAAATCTGGAAGACTCCTAAAGCCAGAGTTTATAGGGCCTTCCGGATTTAATGTTACCTGACTAGGGGTGCTCCGGGCAGTCTCTGCTGGCCGCTCAAGAACCAGGCCTCCGGATGCTGATGCAGACCATGGAACAAGCTGGGAGGCTTAGGGCTGCCCCAGCATGTGACATACTGCCCGGAGTGACACTGACTCCAAGTAACGTGGCAGCAAGGAAATGTTTAAGAGTGCTACCAGCGTGTATACATGCTGGGCAAGGATGTGCCATCAGGGTAGGCAGGTGAGGCAAAATAATATAAACTCACCTGCTCCACGCACCCCTGCCGTCAGCTCTGTCCTCTTCCTCTGCGCACATTCTTTTTACAGCCTAAGCAATTTATGTAGCAGTGGTATGCTTCCCCACAACGATAATCGCGTAAGCCCCCGTAAGCCCCCTGATAGGAGCACACACGCGCTGCCTACTTCCTGAGCTCTGCTCGCCAGAGCCTTTAGGGAGGCCCTGACAGAACAATGGAATAGCTTGGACCAATAGGAAAGTAACATTGGTCCAAGCCATTCAAAAAAGCGCCTGCAGTGGAGGCTTTCCTCTGATTGACAGGAAGGGGCCCAGGCACCTCCCTCTTCTCCCTCTAGTGGCGGATACAGAGTATGACAGGCACTAGGGATGAGCTGAACACCCCCGTGTTCGGTTTGCATTCGAACTTGAACAATTTCAAAAGTTCGAGTTCGAACGCGAACACGAACCAAACTCAATGCAAGTCAATGGGACTCAAAAGTTCGATTTTTAGAGTGCCCTCCAAGTAGCATATATGCAAGATATTTGCCATAAAAGGTGTATGGGGGTCCGGGTAGTGCCCTGGGGGACAGGAAACAAGGAAAAAAAGTTAAAAAATTTTTTTTTAAAGGAACAGTGATTTTTCCATGAAATAAGGGTTAAAAATAAAAACAAAAAATTCCTTCAAATATCGTGCCTAGGAGGTCCCCATAACCTGCTCGTGAAGTGGCAGATTTGTAGGATGTATAGAAACATTTAAAAACAAAAAAAATGACATTTCAAATGACGGTAAACAGTTTTCCTTTAATCTATTCATAAACAACTGCTTGGGGCGGCAATCTGTATTAAAAAAGGAGACATTTTAGGACACGCAGAACAAGTTTAGTGATTTTATTTATTATTATTATTATTCTTTATTTATAAAGCGCCAGCATATTCCGCAGCGCTGTACAATAAGCACAGTATAGACAGGGTTACAATACATTGAACAACATTTGACAAACAGTACAGGAGGAGATGAGGGCCCTATTCCCGTAGGAACTCACAATCTGGGAGGGTTGGGGTTGGAAACAGGAGGAGAGGACTGTAAGGTGAGGGTGATTGATGGTTGCGTCAGTGAGTTGGGTGGTAGGCTTCCCTAAATAGGAACGTTTTAAGGGAGCGTTTGAAGGAAGAGAAGTTAGGGGAAAGTCTGACAGTACGAGGGAGAGCGTTCCAGAGAGTGGGGGCTGCGCGTGAGAAATCCTGCAGTCTATCATGGGAAGAGGTGATGCGGGGAGAAGCTAGTCGCAGGTCACTGTTTGACCTTAGGGAGCGGGCCGGGGTGTATTTGGTGATTAGTGAGGACAGGTAGTGGGGAGCTGAGTTAGTGAGGGTTTTGTAGGTAAGGATAAGGATTTTGAACTTAATTCTGCAGTGGATGGGGAGCCAGTGAAGGGACTCGCAGAGGGGAGCGGCAGAGACAGAGCGGCGGGTGAATTAGCCTGGCGGAAGAGTTCAGGATGGATTGTAGGGGGGAGAGGCGGGACAGAGGGAGGCCAGATAAGAGATTATTGCAATAGTCAAGTCGGGAGATTACCAGGGCGTGTATGAGTTGTTTTGTGGTGACAGCGGTAAGAAATGGCCGAATTCTGGAAATATTACGCAGTTGGTATCGGCAGGAGGAGGAAAGAGACTTGATGTGGGGGATGAAGGAAAGAGCAGAGTCAAGTGTAACTCCAAGACAGCGAACTTGGTTTGATGGGGAGATGGTGATACCCTCCACCGTGATAGAGAAGTCAGGAGGTGGGGAGGCATTGGAGGGAGGAATAAGTAGGAGTTCAGTCTTTGACATGTTGATCTTTAGGTGGTGGGAGGCCATCCAGGAGGAGATGCCAGATAAACAGTCACTGACTTTTGAAAGGACAGGGGGAGAGAGATCAGGGGTAGAGAGGTAGATCTGAGTGTCATCAGCGTAGAGGTGGTAATTAAAGCCAAAGCTGTTGATGATTTTGCCCAGGGAGGAGGTGTAGATGGAAAAGAGCAGAGGACCAAGGACAGAGCCTTGAGGTACACCAACAGATAGAGGCAATGAAGAGGAGGAGTTACCAGCAAAGGACACACAGAAGGACCTGTTGGATAAATAGGAGTCGACCCAAGCGAGTGCAGTGTCACCGAGACCCAGAGAGTTGAGGGTCTGTAGAAGGAGGGGGTGGTCAACAGTGTCAAAAGCAGCCGAGAGGTCAAGCAGGATGAGAATAGAATAGTGGCCGTGTTTTTTTGCAGTTAGGAGGTCGTTGGTGACTTTGGTGAGGGCAGTTTCAGTTGAGTGTAGGGGACGGAAGCCAGATTGCAGGGGGTCAAGTAGGGAATTGGAGGACAGGAAGAGGGAGAGGCGGTTGAAGACTAGTTTTTCTAAGAGCTTTGATGTGAAGGGAAGCAGGGATACAGGGCGGTAGTTGGATGGAGAGTTGGGATCAAGGGATGGTTTCTTTAGTAAAGGGGTAACTAGCGCGTGTTTGAAGGCGGATGGAAAGGAGCCAGTGGAGAGAGATAGGTTGAAGATGTGTGTGAGAGCAGGGGTGAGGGAGGAGGAGAGGGGAGGAATTAGATGTGAGGGAATGGGGTCGAGCGGGCACGTGGTGAGATGTGAGGAGGACAATAAGGAATTGACTTCCTCCTCAGTGGCTGGGAGGAAGCGGCAGAGGGTGGCAGAGGGGACCTCTGGGAGTGGAGCTGGCAGATAACTATCTTGTGTTGGGATGTTGCTTCTGATAGTTAGAGTTTTACTGAGGAAGTAGTCTGCCAGGTCTTGAGCGCTGAAGGCAGCTGAGGGGGGAGGTGCAGGTGGGTAGAGGAGGGTGTTGAAGGTGGACCAGAGCCGTTTAGGGTTGGAGGACAGCGTAGATATAAGAGATGAGAAGAAGGATTGTTTGGCCAAGTGGAGGGCAGAGGTGTATGACCGGAGAATAAACTTGAAGTGAACAAAATCAGCTTCAGAGCGGGATTTCCTCCAGGCATGCTCTGCAGTGCGGGAGCATCTTTGCAGGTAGCGTGCAGGTAGCGTGTCTGTTTTATGGCTAAATTGTGGTGAAACTTATGCAGGCTTTGGATGAAAGTAACAATAGGTGCTTTAAAATTGTGCCTTTGGTGGCAGCAAGTGCCTTCACACCGTAACCCTTTTGTGGTATTGTGGAAGAGTGCAGGGTTGGACCCTGCGGTCTAGGGATGTGCATTTCGGGTTTCGGAATTTCGGAATTTTCACGAAATTTCCCGATTCGTGCATTCGGATTCGGCCGACTTTCCGAAAATTTTAAGATCCGAAAACGGCAGATCCGAATGAATTTTCGTGCCAAAACGAAAACTTTTCGGAATTTTCGAATGGACTAGAAATGTGTAAATTCGAAATTCATTTTCATTCCATTCGTGATTTCGGCTCCATTCCTGATTTCGGTTCCATTTCAGTAATTTTGAACATCGTATTTATATCGCTGATTCTGTAATAAAATTTTGTATCATTCACATCTCAATGTATCCTTCCTGGAAAATCAGAGAAATCTCAACGTATCCTTCTTGTAAAACATGAGAAATCTCAATGTATCCTACTTGTAAAACATGAGAAATCTCAATGTATCCTTCTTGTAAAACATGAGAAATCTCAATGGCAGAATTATCGTATCGGCAGAATTATCGTATCGTATAATTATGATATCGTACCGTATAATTATCGTATCCGAAAAACCATTCGTTTACATCAAAACGAATAGACACTTTGAAAAGAGGAGAACAGACGTTCCGAAAAACACAAAAATTTCCGAAATCACGAAAAAAAAGTCGATACGAAACGAAACGAACCGAACCGAAAATCGGCCGAAACGAGTCGAAGTGAAAACTTTCAAAATCCGAAAGAACCGAACCAAATCGAAACAAAAAAAAAAAAAAAATCGGTGCACAAGCCTACTGCGGTCCAAAAATTAAAATGATATAAATCTGGTAATATAGGCATCAGTGTCAGTGCAGCCAAATATTGTGCCTTTGGTGGCAGCAAGAGCCTTCACACCGTAACCCTTTTGTGGTATTGTGGGAGAGTGCAGGGTTGGACCCTGCGGTCCAAAAAATTAAAAGGATATAAATCTGGTAATATACAGTAGGCGTCAGTGTCAGTGCAGCCAAATATTGTGCCTTTGGTGGCAGCAAGTGCCTTCACACTGTAACCCTTTTGGTGTATTGTGGAAGAGTGCAGTGGTGGAGGTTTTGTGAATGCAGAAGAGATCCCCGATCTATTCCGTTACGTCAGCATCAGGGGATTGAAAGCTGCTGATCCAGGACTGATTCATTTTTATAAATGTCAGCCGGTCTACAGAGTCGGTGGACAGACGCACTCTTTTGTCTGTGACAAAACCTCCAGCGGCACTGAACGTCCTTTCAGAAAGCACGCTGGATGAAGGGCAACCTAGTAGCTGCATAGCATATTGGCTAAGTTCTGGCCAGTGATCCAATCTCAACACCCAGTAAGCCAGTGGATCATCTGCTGGAAAGGTATCCAGGTCTGCCCTTGCCCCTAGGTAGTCCTACACCATATGGGGAAGACGCTGGCAATGGGTGCCTACATTTGACGTTTATGGGCGTTGTGGACTAAAAAAATTTAAAAAGGCATCAGTCAAGTGGCCTCGGCCTTCACCGCTCTTCCTCTGATCATTTGCAGCCTCAGAAGCACCTGTGTCATCACTTGGTAACCTACCAGTGCCTGGAAAGGTGTTACACAAGTGTCGCTTTAGAGCATACTCAAGTTGTTTCATCCTGTGCTCCCTCTGTGTGGGCAGGATGAGCTCTGCAGCTTTACCCTTGTATCGTGGATCAAGAAGGCGTGCCAACCAGCAATGATACCTCTCCTTGATAGCACGAATCCTGGGGTCCTTTACCAGGCTTTGCAGGATAAGGGAGCCCATGCAGCGTAGGTTGGAGGTGGCATTAGCTTCCGAGTCTTCCTGGTCAATGAGGATGACCCCATTGTGCACTTCCTCCTCCCAGCCACGTACTAGTCCTTGTGTTTCTGGGCACACAAAACCCTCCCTTGAGGAATCCCCACCTTCAATGCCCCCACTACTTAAATATTCCTCCTCCTCATCCTCCTCCTGTCTGATCTGAGGAGGACCCGCTGGAATGCTGTCTGCGGAAAGACTGGGGCCTTGAGAGCTAGGGAAGGCCTCCTCTTCCTCCCGCTGCTCTGCCTCTAGAGCCACATCTATAATTCCCTGCAGAGTGTGCTCCAGCAGGAACACTAAAGGAATTGTGTCACTGATGCATGCACTGTCCCTGATCACCATCCTCGTTGCCTCCTCAAATGGTGACAGTTCAGTGCATGCATCCTTGATCATCAGCCACTGCGGGGGAAAAAAAAAACAAGTGACCTGAACCTGTCCTTGTGCCATACTCACACAGGTACTCGTTGATGGCCCTCTGCTGCTTGTGCAGACCACTGCAGCATTGCTAATGTCGAGTTCCACCTGGTGGGCATGTCACAGATCAGACGATTTGTGGGAAGTTGGAATTCTCTTTGAATTTCTGCCAGGCGAACACTTGTTGGGAATGACCGTCTGAAGTGGCTGCAGACTTTTCTGGCCTGGCTGAAAAGCTCTGCCAGTCCTGGGTACCTGGTTAGGAAACGCTGTACCACCAGATTTAGGACGTGTGCTAGGCATGGTACATGCGTCAACTTACCCAGGCGTAGGGCCAATGGTGTATTTAGGTTTTGTGCTGCCCTAGGCCTGACTAAACTCGTGCACCCCCTAATTTAAATTTGACACACCCCTTCCTGTCAAGGGCACACCTCTTCCTGGTTAATCCCCACCCTTCCTCTTTAAGCTCCACCTTTTCCTCTTAGAGCTCCGCCTTTTCCTCTCTTTATATTAAAAGTGGATACCAAGTGCCTACTTGTATATTTTGTATACCATTTCAAATGTATCTATTGAGATAAAGAAAATTATGAAATGTTTAAATTCAAGCATTTTTACAAAGAACAGCCACGCATGTCAAGTAAACGGGATCACAGCCGCTCTAATTGGTTGAACAATAAAATCCACAGAAACGTGCACTGCATATGAGCATATCACAGAGCTGCACAGCAATAAAACCCACAGAAATGGGCACTGTGTATGAGCATATCAGAACTGCACAGCAATACAACCCACAGAAATGTGCAGTGTGTATGAGCATATCACAGAACTGCACAGCAATAAAACTCACAGTAATGTGCAGTGTGTATGAGCGTATCCCAGAGCTCCAGGGCAATAAAACTCACAGTAATATGCAGTGTGTATCACAGAATCCACAGCAATAAAACTCCCAGCAATGCAATGTTTGGTGTGTGTCAGGGTATCAGAATCCACAGCAATAAAACTCCCAGCAATGCAATGTGCGGTGTGTATTAGTGCATCCGAATTCACAGCAATAAAAATCACAGCAATGCAATGTGTGGTGTGTGTCAGCGTATCAGAATCCACAGCAATAAAACTCCCAGCAATGCAATGTGCGGTGTGTATGAGTGCATCAGAATCCACTGCAGTAAAACTCCCAGCAAACCGAGTGTATATGAGCACACAGCAATTATGCTGTGGAGCCATCTTGTCAGCAGTGGGGTGCCACTGCCAGAGGGTGCACTGTAGCTTTGATTCCCTTCCCGGTGGGTGTTCAGTCCAGAATACAGTCTGTGTTAACGAAAGGGCGGGCAGCTGCGCGCGTGCGTTTCACGTGGTTCAGCCAGTCATGTGGTACTGAGACTCAGAGAAATGGCAGTGAAATGCCCTGATGTTCGTTGGTTTCAATCAGCAGGTTTATTCAGGCGAACCCCATAGGTTTCAATGTTAAAAATATTCCCGTTTTTATGCAATATCTAATAAATCATTTATTATTTTAATCTGCAGTAAAAAGTCTTTACTTATTGATTTTTTTTAGTACCTGTTAATCATTTTTCAGATTTTTTTGGGCAAAATCCCCCCCCCCTTTTTTTAATAGCAGTTTTTCTTTTTTCTGTAACAGAACTTTTTATTATCAATCATAGGATCTTATATGTAAATTCCAGACATTTTCGTTCAGTAGTTCTTTTGGAAACAGCAGGCCACGGGTTTGCGGTGGCAGCATTCAGTGGCCGACTCCATGTACTTTGGGGACCCTGCGGTGAATGGTGAATTCACAGCAGGGTGGGGAAATTTTATTCTCCTAAGGCTAGGGTCAGAGTGGGGCAGTCGGAACGCGCGTGCAGGCGCACTAAATCACGGCGGCAGTAGCAGCACATAACGGCCAATGACGGCCAATATACGCAGTACATGCGTACAAAAGTGCGCCGACACCACGCAACCGGCAAATGAACGCATTTTTCTCAGAACGTGAAACCGCTGCTACAGACGTACAGAGTGCGCTGCGGCCGCATGGCAGCGTGTGTGCGTGATTAGGAGACGTCAGACGCTGCTAGTGTGCGGCCTACATAACGTTCAAACAGCCGGATTTCCCTAGAATTGCGTTGGTGAGTACCTGCGACTGTGCGACTGTGGTCGTCTGACCACTTAAGCGTATTCCGTGAAAAAATGCGTGCGCACGCATCGACGTACATTTTGACGGTGGCCGCAGAAAATGCGCTCATCTGTCCCTAGCCTAAGTGCAGGGAACTACAGAACACCAAAAAGTTGGCGTCATTTCGGTGCTCTGTGAGTAACCCATTTAGTGGTGAGGTTTTTTGCTGCCCCCTGGAAAGTGAAATTGAAAGTGTAAATTAGTGAAATCTCAATGTATCCTTCCTGGTAAAATACTTTGCAAAAGTGAAAAAAAATAAAGAAAATTTTTTATAGGGGTGGGGCCACCCAGTGCGGGCCGCCGTCCCCTGGAAAGTGCCGCCCTAGGCCTGGGCCTAGTCGGCCTAGGCCAAAATACACTAGGGCGTAGGGCGGAGAGAAGGTTGCTGCCATTATCACAGACGACCATTCCCAGCTGAAGCTGGCGTGGTGTTAACCATCTCTGCACCTGCCCCTGCAGAGCTGACAGAATTTCTGGCCCGGTGTGGCTCCTGTCCCCTAAACAAACCAGCTCAAGCACAGTATGGCATCTTTTTGCTTGAGCCATTGCGTAGCCCCTGTCACGCATCGGTTTAACTGCCACTTCGCCAGAGACAGAGAAGAAGGAGGAGGAGGAAGAGGGAGAGGTGGTGGTGGAGCAGACAGACCTCATACAAGTAGCTTTCTGGAGGCGTGGTGGATGAACAAGCTCCAGCACAGAGCCCCATCTTGGATCCCTCCCAGTTGCAATCAGAGTTACCCAGTGTGCCATGAAGGAAATGTATCGGCCCTGTCCATGTTTGCTGGACCACATGTCTAAAGTCACATGCACCTTGCTGATGACTGCCTTTCCCAATGACTCGATAACATTGTCTTCCACGTGCTGGTATAGTGCTGGAATGGCCTTCCGTGAAAGGTAATGGTGTTTTGGAACCTGCCACTGTGGTACAGCACATTCAGCAAATTCACGGAAGGAAGCAGAGTCCACCAGCTGGAAAGGCAGCAGCTGCAATGCGAGTAATTTTGCTAAACTGGCATTTAGACGCTGTGCTTGGGGATGGTTGGGACTATATTTTTTCTTACGCTGCAGCAGCTGGGGCAATGTAATCTGACTGCGTAAATCTTCAGCTGATGGGATGCTGTCACAATGTGAGGAAGGACCTGGTTCATCCATTAGTATCCCTTTAAGACAGCCAGCACCAGTTAGAAAGGACAAGCGTGCCCCTGCAGAGGATGCACCACGTCCACGACGGCCAGAGGCACAGCCTCCCGACACAGAGGCTGCTTGCTCTCTTATCTGTGTCTGGGAGCGTCTGCCTGTCCTTTTTGGTCTTTCTGACATGGTGAGTGATATATAGATTAAAGATATACAGAACTCTGATTCAACTCTGTTATAAAAATTGGAGATATGTTGCAGAACTCTGATTCAACTCTGGTATAAAGATTAAAGATTTCCAGAACTCTGGTATAACTCAGTGAGACACCCTGATAGCTGGCAGCCAGTGACAAGACACAGATTACAATTCCCAGAAACCTCCTATAAATCAGTGAGACCCCTTGATGGGTGGCAGTGACAAGACACAAATTACAATTCCCAGAAACCACCTACAAGTCAGTGAGACCCCCTGATAGTACCCCCTGATAGCTGGCAACAGTGACAAGACACAGATTACAATTTGCAGAAATCTGCTAGAAGTATGTGGGACTTCCTGATAGCTGGCAGTGAGAAGACACAGATTACAATTCCCAGAAACCTCCTATAAATCAGTGAGACCCCCTGATGGGTAGCAGTGAGAACACACAGATTAGAACAATTCCCAGATATTTTGTAGAAATGAAACCCCCACAATTGCTGGTGGCAGTGAGAACACAAAGATTAGAACAACTCCCAGATATTTTGTATAAATGACTGACCCTCAAAATAATTGGTGGCAGTGAGAACACACAGATTACCACAATTCCCAGATATTTTGTAGAAATGACTGCCCCCCAAAATTGCTGGTGGCATTGAGAACACAAAGATTAGAATAATTCCCAGATATTTTGTAGAAATGAGACCCCCACAATAGTAGCTGGCAGTGAGAACACAAAGATTACAACAATTCCCAGATATTTTGTAGAAATGAGATCCCCAAAATAGTTGCTGGCAGTGAGAACACACAGATTACCACAATTCCCAGATATCTTCTAGAAGTGAGACCCCCACAATTGCTGGTGGCGGTGAGAACACAAAGATTACAACAATTCCCAGATAGTTTGTAGACATGACTGACCCCCAAAATAGTTGCTGGCAGTGAGAACACAAAGATTACAACAATTGCCAGATATTTTGTAGAAATGAGACCCCCAAAATAGTTGCTGGCAGTGAGAACACAAAGATTTGAACAATTCCCAGATATTTTGTAGAAATGACTGACCCCCAAAATAGTTGCTGGCAGTGAGAACACAAAGATGACAACGATTGCCAGATATTTTGTAGAAATGACTGACCCCCAAAATAGTTGCTGGCAGTGAGAACACAAAGATTACAACAATTCCCAGATGTTTTGTATAAATGACTGACCCCCAAAATAGTTGGTGGCAGTGAGAACACAAAGATTAGAACAATTCCCAGATATTTTGTAGAAATGAGACCCCCCCCCCAATAACTCCTGGCAGACTGGCAGTGAGAACACACACTTACAATCTCCTCTCAAAAAACACGTGCTGGGGCTGCAAGGGACGCCTTGTATAGTGTGCTGCGGGACTTAGCTCTGTGAGCCCATGATTGGGCAAAATTTGCCCAGTCAGGACTCTGAGCCGTGATTGGCATAGTCTTGTACCTGTCTTGCACCTAAACTGTGGTCAGGTGCAGGCTGTAGCCAATTACAAGCTTCAGGCCAGTGGAAAAGTGCATTGTGGTCCATTGTGGTGCATTGTGGGCGAACATGCGACGAACACACGGAAATGTTCATAGTTCGCGAACATGCGAACGGGCGATGTTCGAATCGAACTCCGTAACATCGAACCGAACAGCTCATCCCTAACAGGCACAAGCAACTCCCTCTGCTCCCTCTAGTGGCAGATACAGAGAATGACAAGCACAAGCACATGAAAAAAACGGTTTTCTATCATATTTTTTTTTAAATAGTAAAGTATATGATGTAATGAAAGTAATGGTATCTTAAAAGTCCATTTAATGGCGAGAAAAGTTATATATAATGTATGTGGGTACAGTAAATGAGTAAAAGATAATTTACAGCTAAACACAAAATGAAGAAAGTTAGTTAACCTGTGTACAGTATATCTGGCTCTGATACTAGCCAGTGCCTCACCAGCCACTGGCCTCACCGCACGTCCCTGATGCTGGGCCCTGCAGCATGAATGCGATCATGGCTCTCCTGCCGTGATGATCTTCTTTCTCTGAAACATTGGATTCTCTCGGATTCTGAAACCTGTAATAATCTGAAATCCGGAATGCTCAGGGTCCCAAGTGTTAAGGGGTGCTTAACCTATATTGAGAATATTTGTCTTAAGTGTCCATTGGAAAATTCATTTGATACAGGGTGAGGATTTGGAGTGCGGAGGGCAGAAACAGGCCTAATATGCCCCTGTTACTAGCAGTCACAGCTATGCCCTGAATGACAGAGTTTTAGGACAGTGTTTTAGTCCTGTTAATATAGCACTGACCCCGACTGTATGAAAAGTTGCACTGTCGTCGTTATCAAAAAATTTAGCTGTGCATAAAAAATTGTGATTACGATAATCGTTCATTCCACGTATACCACCAGTTCAGATATCTTTATACATATTATAAGGACACAGGGATACAAAATCTGACCCAGTGCATGATACTTAGAATTAACACCATAAATTATGCATTACCATCATATATTTTTACAGCAGCTGAAAGCTTATTGAGCCATCTCGTCCGCCCATTTCCTATCTAAAACCATGAACTTTATTCTAGATTTAGTTTCCTGCTCAGATTCAACCCATCTGCAACTCTTAATTTTCATTAACCTTTACCATCTCTGCTGAAAAGCTGTTCCCTGCATCCATGACACAAATAATGCTTCCTGACTTAACTAAAAATCTGGTGTCAAGCTGAATCTCCCCTTATGACCCTTATGTTTTTTTAAATGCCTCTTTATTGGATACATTACCACTTAAAGAATGTTTAAGGAGCATGCGTTTTTAAAATTCAGTTTATAAAGCAATAGGTTCTTGCGCAAGGTTTCCTCATTCGTGCATAATATTTTGAATGTATCTGCTTTGAATTCTTTGTTCAGAACAGCTTTGGCACTATCACCTGGTGTGAGCTAACCCTAGCGTCAGCAGGTTTTTGCGTTAGCGCCAGGTAAAATGAGTGTAGTGCCTGATCAACAGATCGTTTGCCTCGAATCGGGAAAAATCACTTAGCGGAAAGCTTACTGTACTTACCGCGTCCTATACTTAACATGGGGAGCAGTAGAGAGCACTTGCACTATTGTAACCAACAGATCACTTTGTGCCTGCGCTAATTTTTAGACAGACGGTAATCGCTAAATTTTTCCTACTGCTCAACCCTGGTGGTAACTAAAAAAACCCACAAAAACAGGTCCTTGCCCAAAACTAACAGGCAATTAACAGGCAAAGGAATGCAGCACAGGTGTTCTTGGCCCCATACACCATAATAATGGATCTGGTCTGCAATGTCGCTGCTGTTGCAGTAGGCTCTATCATAATATATATGTATCCTTTATCCACATATATCCTAATTCTAATATATTACCTAATTTTAAACATTTTATGCTAGGAGTTATTCATAGTATGTAAGCGGTTGGTTATTACAGTGACTATTTGGACCATGTTTAACCCCTTCACTGCTGAGCCATTTCACCTCTGTGTGCTGAGCTCATTTTGACTGTTTTGTGCTCATCATGTTTAAACGCGATTTGAAGTCAAGTTTTATTATACGACCCAGACAAATTATATATCCTTTTTTACGGCAGACTCGGCCGATTCATAATATGTCATTATTAGATGTATATTGTCATGTCCTACCAGAATACTATAACAAACAATATTTAAAAATTTGAATTTCCATTAAAATTTCAATCATTTACAGCGTGTAAGATTATTTTTTCAGATTTTATTATCCAAGCCTTTGAGGTTATATTTTCTATGGGGTACACTTGTTAAAAAATTAGAAATGGGAACCTGTTACTTTATTTTTCAGAGAAAATACACGATTTTAGTTAAAAGTGAAATAACTACATTTTTCATTAGTGCAGTATCATTGTTCACATTATAATTTAAAAGTGAACAATAGTGCAGCATTAATAAAGTTTAAAAAAAGAAGAATAAATTTAGATTTTTTTATTTTTTATTTTTTTTAACTTTTATTTTACACCAAACCTGTTCATGTTTGGAATCATTGGAAAGGCCACGCTCTCGCCTTTCCAATGATACCATGACCCTCTAGCAAGCTCCATTGGTCCCCCTATCTCCACCATATGTGGCAACAAGGAGTTAACTCCCGAACTGACGTCATCACGTCCATGCACGATGATGTCAGAGGGTGGGGGGAGACCCCAGAGGTCCTCCACAGCCAAGGGCTTAAAGGGACACGTGGGTAAGTCTTGCCCGGAAGCATGTATTATTTATATGCTGCAGCAGGGAAATTATTGTTGCTCTCCTGGCCTTCCTTTTGGATCTATTAAATGCAGTGCTGTTGGTTGGCATTTATCAAGCAATGCCCATTAGCCTTAATTAATATATGTGTGCATATAAACATGAATGATACACAGTGGCGGAAGTACCAGGGTCGTACTTCCAACCGGGTCCTGGCATTTCGTCACTGCAGGGGGGCCCAGGCAGCCACAGACGGCTCTTCAATTCGCCAGCAGATTCCGGCAATCAGCGCCGGAATCTGGGAGCAGCGCCGCCAGCACGCAGCTTGGCCGCTCGCCTGGGATGGGAACCACCTGACGAGCACACAAGATCGCGGAGTTCACGTGAACTCTGCGATCTCTCGAACGTGGCTGCGCTGGTCAGGTGGTTCCCGGCGAATGGCCAAGCTGCATGCTGGTGGCCGCTCGTAGGGAGAACAATGGCCGCAGACAGAGGAGGTGAGAGCTGGGGCAAATGTATCCATATGAGCTGGGGACAATATATATATCTGGAGTCTAAACGCACCCTTCACCTGTCCAGCCTGGTGTTTAAGAGCATTTCTGGGAAGCTGCCACCCTACCTGAATAGACTGCTTCCCCCAGCAGCTCCCTCATCCTATAACCTCCGATCCAGGACCTGCACCTTACTTGCTATACCACAATACAAAAAGACAGTGGCTCGGTCCTCATTTTCCTACAGAGCACCACAATTGTGGAATAACCTCCCAGACGCCATCAAATCTTCCCCCAGTCTTAAGTCACTCAAGAGCTCCTTACTAACATACCTCAATACAGAATGCACCTGTAAACATGTAACCTAGTGACTATATTTCCTACATATTTATTTTCTGTTAATCTGTATATTTGTGTTGTTTTTTTAATATCTTGCATTGTATTACTTTGTATTTCTGTACCTACTGTAACAATTCAATGTTCTTGAACCCAGGACATACTTGAAAACGAGAGAAATCTCAATGTATCCTTCCTGGTAAAATCCTTTATAAATAAATAAATCCTTTATAAATAAATATCCATGTGAGCTGGGGGCAATATATATATCCATGTGAGCTGGGGGCAATATATACAGTATATCCATGTGAGCTGGGGGCAATATATCCATGTGAGCTGGGGGCAATATATATCCACGTGAGCTGGGGCAATACTATCTTTTTTATATTGCAGGTTGAAAAAAAGTAAAAATATAGGTTTTTTTGGGAGGGAAGGGGGGACCCTTTATGGATTCTTGCACCGGGGCCCTCAGGTTTCTAGTTACGCCACTGATGATACGACTACCTTTTGAGGATTTTAATACTGCAGGGGTGTGAGTCCTTTTCACTGGATATGTTCATACTTATACAAGGTTCTATCCTGTACACAAACGCATTAGCGTTGGGTCTCAACGTTCCCCTAGTGTGCGCTAAACGACCTTGTACACAGATTGCTGCGGAAAAGGCGATCTGTAGGTGGGATGTCAGGCGCTACCTTTTAACGTCTTGCGCTAGATTATTTTTTTTAAAACGTTTCTCAAAAGGGAAAGTCACATGGGCAGGATACGCTGCATTAATAAATCTTTTCCTGTCGCTTTTTGGATTCCCTCTTGGAAATGCCGAAGTTTGCCGAATATCAACAATGGCAAGTTACGGCACTTTGCGTATAATCCCTTTCATGTATCTAGTTAGGTATTTGTTCTCCTGAAATGTTCTTTCTCTGCATGTATATTGTTTATTTAGAAAATATTCATACGCTGTTATCCTGCTAGGCTTTTGTTCTGAAGATGTTTCTACCGATATAATACACATATGCTTTGTCATCCGAAAAACAATGTTCATACAACATGTATCAAGGTGTTTCTTCTCCTGAAATATTCGTTCTCTTGTCGTCCAGAAAACAAATGTTGATGCTCGGTGTATCTAGGTGTATTTGTTCCTTTTCAGGACATAATGCATAGTTTATTTCGAAGATAAATATTCCTACACTCTGTATCCAGAAATGTTTATTCTCTTGACATGCGCCTAAGTGTTCTTTGCATTGTCAATAAATGTTTATTGTCAGTGTAAGCCACCAGACGTTCATTCTCCAGAAAAATAAAGGTTCATGCTGGGTCAGTCCTGCTCCAGACATTGTGCTGGGAGGAGGGGGTCAGTTTACAGGAGACTTCCTCCACGCTGCCTGGGCTGAGGACACTTCCTCTTCTACACAGTGTGACTCCCCAGCTCCTCTGCCACATATACTGTATATGGCTTCCCAGTGACACTATCTGCGAAGGGGGAGGCGTGGGTTGCTCCCTGGGACATCCCTCCACCGGCAGAAACGCCCCTTCCAGAGGTTTTTCCTTAAAAAACATGGGATCTCTAGCAAGTCAACAGGCAATCGGCGTGTCCGAGTTGACAGGAGCCAGGACACAAGAAGGGGGCAGGTCCAGAGCAGGTAGAGAAACAAAAAAAAGGGGGACAGCTCCACTTCTTTTCCTCACAATAATCACAAAGAGGGGCTTCTAGACTTTCTGTGGAACCTGGGCTGATCTACAGCAAGTGATACATTGTATTCTCAGGTAATCTCCTCAACTCCGGCCACAAGCAGCAGCCTTCTCCTCTGTTCCATTTGGGAAAACTGATCAATTCCTTGCTGCCACCTTTTGGTGTGTGACAGCAGTCTTTTTCCTTTTTTTTAACCCTTCCCTTCCTGGTAGTAAAAGGTCCACGTTGTGTTAATAAAAAAAAGAGAGACTTGAGAGATGACAGAAGAGAAGGGGCATGAGGAGGAGGTGGCACTAAACAAGGGGGATTTGCCCCTAGATGTCCCAGATCAAGACTCTGGTGCTGAGGAAGGTGAGGGACACGTGGAAACGTTGGCCGAGGAGGAGAGCGCACCCCTCAACGTGGAGGAGAAGAAGGAGAAAGAGAATGGAGATTGGGACTCGGGGCCGGTGGGTGAAGAGAAAAAAGGCAGCGATGAGGACCCTGAGAACCCAGCTGTACCCACACAGGACAGCAAGGAGTTTGTGCACCCAGAGGGTGGCTGGGGCTGGATTGTCATGCTGGCTGCCATGTGGTGCAATGGGTCGGTGTTTGGTATCCAGAACGCATGTGGGGTCGTGTTTGTCTCCTTGATTAAGGAATTCGGGTCTGAGGATGACAAGCAGCTCATCTTTAAGACAGGTAAGAGGGTGCATGGAGGGGAAGGGGGACACGTGGGGTTACCAGTAAAGTAAGAGAGAATATTATATACAAAACACTGAGAACAAATCCCCCATGAGTGTAAACTCACAGAAGTCACTCCATAGGGCTATGTGCCCAGCTGGCCATGCTGCTCTGAGCTGCTGCCATGTGGAGGGCATGGGGGGGGCATGGCACCCACACACAGGGTATAACTCGGAACTTGTGATGAGGAAATCAGGAGCACATAACTTTTATTCTAGTTAATGATTGCCTTTGGGTGTGTATTTATTATAGATTGTATCAACTGTAGCTTAGATAACACCATGTACTATTCACTGCATGGAATACACAACGTGTGTGTGTGTGTGTGTGTGTACAGATATATGGGCTGTGTGTACTGTATGTGTGTGACTGTTCTTAGCGTCCATTTATTCATGTAATTATACAATGTCTGTATCTACAAATTCATAAACATCTGTCTGCCCTGTAAATCTAGCTCTTAATCTCTATCTTCTATCTATCTATTATCTATCTATCTCTGTATCTATCTATCTATCTATCTATTATCTATCTATTCTGCTAAACTAATCATCTATCTATCTCTGTATCTATCTATCTATCTATGTATCTATCTATGTATCTATCTATCTCTGTATCTATCTATTCTGCTAAACTAATCATCTATCTATCTATCTATCTATCCAACTTTCAGCTATTATCTATCCATCTATTCATCTATCTATCCTTCTATATCTATCTATACTTATATCATCTATCAATCTATTCTCTCCCTCTCTTTCTGTCTATCTATACTTCTATTATCTATCTATCAATCTATCCCTCTCTCTGTGTCTCAGTTAGTCTATCTATCTATCTATCTATCTATCTATCTATTCTGCTAAACTAATCATCTATCTGTCTATCTATCTATCCATTCAGCTATCTATCTATCTATCTATCCAACTTTCAGCTATTATCTATCCATCTATTCAGCTATCTATCTATCTATCTATCTCTGTATGTATCTATCTATCTTATCTATCTCTCCATCTATCTCTGTATCTATCTATCTATCTATCTATCTCTGTATCTATCTATCTATTCTGCTAAACTAATCATCTATCTATCTATCTATCTATCTATCTATCCATCTATCTATCCATCTATTCAGCTATCTATCTATCTATCCATCTATTCAGCTATCTATCTATCTATCTATCCAACTTTCAGCTATTATCTATCCATCTATTCAGCTATCTATCTATCTATTATCTATCTATCTATCTATCCATCTATTCAGCTATCTATCTATCTATCCAACTTTCAGCTATTATCTATCCATCTATTCAGCTATCTATCTATCTATCTATCCTTCTATATCTATCTATACTTATATCATCTATCAATCTATTCTCTCCCTCTCTTTCTGTCTATCTATACTTCTATTATCTATCTATCAATCTATCCCTCTCTCTGTGTCTCAGTCTATCTATCTCTCCGTTTATGTATCTATCTATCCCTCTCTCTGTGTCTCAGTTAGTCTATCTATTTATCTATCCATCTATCTATCTATGTCTCCGTTTATGTATCTGTCTATCTATGCAACTATCATCTATCTATCAATCTCTCCCTCTCTCTGTGTCTCAGTTAGTCTATCTATCTATCTCTATCTATCTCTATCTATCAATCTATTATCGATCTATTCTCTCCCTCTCTCTGTGTCTCAGTTAGTCTATCTATCAATCAATCTATTATCAATCTATTCTCTCCCTCTCTTTCTGTCTATCTATACTTCTATTATCTATCTATCAATCTATCCCTCTCTCTGTGTCTCAGTTAGTCTATCTATCTCTCCGTTTATGTATCTGTCTATCTATACTTCTATCATCTATCTAGCTTTCCCCGTAAGTATCTACTTACTTGTCTGCCCTGTGTTTCTAAATTTTCATGTATTGTATATGTATATATTTATTTATTTACAAACTAGTTGATCTTTGCTTTCTGTTGTGGTTCTCGGCCTCCCAGATACTTTAATCACAGGCTGGCTCCCATGGATCATGCCAAACTCCATGCCATCACTTTGTATAAGTATGAGGTGTCTCGGTGCTCCATCAGATGGCAATATTTAGACTGCATTTATTTTTAGATATTGTTTAGATTTGAATTTCTGAGCCAAAGAGGAGGCCCCAGGACTGGGATTTATATCCATTTACATATGCTGTATGAGCGGTAATACTGTGCCTGCACAAGGGGATTTCTGTGTGACCCCCTCCTGGTGTAAAGAACAGACAGGTTTGCTAGTGCATGAGCCTTTTGTTGTGCATAATGTCAGAGCAGTGACTGCTCCCCCTTCTGTGCATTGATCTGCACAGGCCTAGGGCAAACCTGCGCTTAGGTCTTTACACTCCCCATAAAGATACTTCAAGAAATGGGCACAGCAACAAGAGCAGCACCCAAGGACTAACATATATATATATATATATATATATATATATACAAGTCAAATTGGGCGTGCATTCTTGCATAGATCAGCTAGGCCTGGGCCTAAAGCATGCAGATTGGAGGGCAACATTTTATTTTTCCTAGTGTCCACTAGTGATGGGCCGAACACCCCCGTGTTCGGTTGGCATTCGAACTCGAACATCCAAAAAAGTTTGAGCGCGAACTCGAACACATTCGAACACAATGCAATTCAATGGGGCTAGAACGTTCGAAAATTAAGGTCCCCTCCAGAGGGCATCTATGCAAGATATTGGCCATAAAAGGTGTATGGGGGTCTGGGTAGTGCCCTGTGGGACAGGAAACAATGAAAAAATAGTTATTTTTTTTAACCCTTTCACTGCTGAGTGCTGAGTCATTTCACCTCTGTGCGCTGAGCTCATTTTTACCACTTTTGCTCATGTTTAAACGCGATTTGAAGCCATGGGAAATGTTTGAGCAACAAGGAGTAGGAAATGTTTGAGTAACAAGGAGTGGGAAATGTTTGAGAAACAGGGAGTGGGAAATGTTTGAGCAACAAGGAGTGGGAAATGTTTGAGCAACAAGGAGTGGGAAATGTTTATGATTCCCATAGGCTTCTATGTTAAAAATATTCCCGTTTTAATTCAATACTTAATAAACCGTTTATTATTATATTCTGCAGTAAAGAGTCTCTTTAATTTTAGATTTTTTTAGGATCTTTAAAGCATTTTTTGGAATTTTTTTGAATTATTCTTTTTTCTCGAACTTTCATCAAACGTCCTGTAAAGTTCGAAGTTCGCAAATTTTCGAACAGCCGATGTTCGAATCGAACATCAAACCGATTCAATCCGGCAGGCCATCCCTAATGATTGTCCACTATATTCAGACTGTGAGGGTGTATATCAGGGCTGCAAAGTAATGAGTGTCTAAACTATAATAAAAGTTGTTTGAAGTCACTTGGTGTAAATAAGATCCTGTGCATTGCTTCCAAATTACAGTTTTATTGACATCTATGACCCAGCCCCTCTGTGAATGTTTTTTCCTAATTCCATTCATATGTTCATAATTATCTGATATCAAGGGAAGCAGGGCAGCAGATTTAGGGGTGTCCCGTGCAGCACTGAGCCTAAATACCCCCATGGCCCAAATGCAAAGAGGGCAAGAGCAAAATAAGGGGTGGCATAGATGTAATGTATTTTCCAGTTAACATAAAATGCACGATATTCTTTTTCTCACAACTCTATAACAATGCAACTTGATGATGCTCAAACGTTTCATAGAGATTACGATGTTGCGGAGAATGGTTTGGACAGATTGTTGACAAAACATGTAAAGTGCTACATCTTTAAAATCATACTTGTTAAGATGTTTGAACTACGGCTGAAATAGCGATGCTTAGAAACAAAATCCTGAAACTTCAAATGAATGCAGATTGTTTTTCCAGATTCCAGAAATGTTTTCTTATATAAGTAACACGTTACTTGATAACATCTGGCCAAATACTCGCTGCGTTCATTAACCCTGAACCTTTTTCCAGGGGAAAGAGATTTTATTTATATTAAAAGACTTTCCGACCGTTAAATTTAAAAAATTTCACTTAAAGGGGTTTTTTACAAACCACCAGAAAGAACTTCGGCGAACTACAGGGAACTACGTTGGATGTTAAGGGATATGGTGAAACTACTGTGATTCCACTATATAGGGGAATGCCAGTGTAGTTCGCGGTAGTTTTCAGCATTCTTCCCATGGTAGTTTCTGCCGAGGCTCTTCAGAATAGTTCTTAGCGCAGGTTTTAATGTTTCCACCGTTGATTTCACTGTAACGTCTGCCATAGCAGTAGATTTCAGCAATGTTTCCACCTGTGTTCAAGTGGAAGTCAGGGCTGGCCCAACACACTGTGCTGCCTGGATCCAAGGATGATATGCTGCTTCACCCCCCCCCCAAAAAAATAACCAAACATGTGCCTAGTATGAGCATATCACAGAGCTCCACAGTAATAAAACTCACAGTAATGTGCGGTGTGCATGAACGTGTCAGAGCTCCGCAGCAATAAAACCCACAGCAATGTGTGTATATGAGCGTTTCATAGAGCACCACAACAATAAAACTCACAGTAATGTGTGGTGTGCCTAACTGAGGCCAAAAATGCTGCCCCTGGCAAAGTGCTGCCTGGAGCCATGGCTCCATCTGGCCCCATGGACAGGCTGGCCCTGTTGGACATAGTGCAGCTACATTAATAAGAGTTGTTATGGGAGGTGTATGGAGAGCTAAGCTATAAAATAGTCAAAGTGTATTCAGTGGTGTTCCAAACAATGGTAGATGGAAAATATGCATTTTACGAAACGATAGCCGTGGTATGGCTGTTCGCCGTAGTTCAGCATTCTTTGCAGGAACTTCCCATGCCATTGTTGAATTCTCTGGTGGATAGCTGATGATCACCACAGTGGCAACAATGGCAAACATTGGCGTTTTGGTAAATTACCCCAGTACTTTGTTTTTTTTTTGGATCCTCCTATCTAGCCTTGTGACTAGGGACATTATATGCGGGAACGTTTTTTTATTTAAGTGAAACTGATCACTTTCCAGCCAGTTAACTAACCCTAACACCTTTCTTTAAATGTCAAACTTTCATCTGAAATAATATAGTTATATAAACCTGTTTATTGTAACATGTATAAGAACTGCTTTGGAAAGGCGAAATAGGAACACCTTAGGAAAGGAGAAAGGGGCGAGAGGGAATTGGGGACTGCACATTCTAATGGAGGATACTTTGGAAGCACACATTGAATTGTATTGACAAGTGACCTGAGTAACTCTTGTATATGATTTTGTGGGTCTGTATTCTTAAAAATTAAATAAATAAATAAGGTATATAAAAATATTAGAAATTGCAAATTTGCGCTACGGAACTTGTTGGCACTTTATAAATACTTCTAACTGTAACTGTCTTACCCAGAGTTCCATGCTGCATATGACAAATGTAGCACACGAGCTCTGTGAAGCAGTTCTCTGAATTGCTGGGATGAGTATATGACTTCTGCAATAATAAACTTAATTATTTGCAGTGTGGAGGCTTTTAATCTCATTTTTTGCCCTCGTCCATGATTTAAATGAGTATTGATTTTGCCCTAGGGCTAAAGTATCAAACGGCAGCAGGTCACGGCCTATCTCCTACTGATGAGGGCACAATAAGCCTGAAACAGCTGTACAGGAGTGGCTGTGACCTGTTGCATAAAACTGAACTTTGCTAAAAAGAAAAGAAAAGCCATCTAGTATGGTATAGCTCTGGTGAGAGGGTTCTGAGTGAAAACAGACCCAGGATGCAAAAAAATTAGTAATTGCAAACATCATTTGCATGTCTTACCCAGAGTTCCTTGATGCATGTGGGGAACGTAGCACATGAGCTCTGTGAAGCAGTTCTCTGAATTGCTGAGATGTGTTAATGACGTCTGCAATAATAAACTTTATTATATAAATATATATATATATATATATATATAAAACTTCCATCTAAACTTTACCCCAAACTAGGTGCCCTGTACAGAAACAAATCCTGCCTGAGCCCTGCAATAATAAAGCAGATTGTACAACAAATGCTTATGCCAGCCATTGAATACAGAGATGTAGTATATGCAGCTGCCCCTCAAACACACCTCCAGAAACTTACTACATTGTATAACTCATTCTGCCGCTTTGTGCTACAATGTAACTACATGACCCACCATTGTGACATGTTAAAAGAACTAAACTGGCCGTCGCTGGAATCTAGACGCACCCTTCACCTTTCCAACCTGGTGTTTAAGAGCTTTTCTGGGAAGCTACCACCCTACCTGAATAGACTGCTTCCCCCAGCAGTTCCCTCATCCTATAACCTCAGATCCAGGACCAGCACCTTACTTGCAATACCACAATACAAAAAGACAGTGGCTCGATCCTCATTTTCCTACAGAGCACCACAATTATGGAATAACCTCCCAGACGCCATCAAATCTTCCCCCAGTCTAAAGTCCCTTAAGAGTTCCCTATTAACATACCTCAATACAGAATGCACCTGTAAACATGTGACATAATGACTTTATTTCCTACATATTTGTTTTCTGTTAATCTGTAGATTTGTTTTGTGTTAATGTCTTGCATTTTACTACTTTGTATTTCTGTAACCATGTTCTTGAACCCAGGACATACTTGAAAACAAGAGAAATCTCAATGTATCCTTCCTGGTAAAAATCCTTTATAAATAAATATATATATAACAAAAAACTGAGCACTCCCCTTTAATATAATGATTAAGGTTTTAAAAACACCTGACTTAAAGAAATATTTATATATAGATAATGTACATTTATCATTAAATTATAGTGAAACGTATCTGTACATTCTAGCAATTCAGAATTGCTTGGGCATGTAGATGTTTTTCTTAATTATTTATATTATTTCTTGAAATTTGCAGCATTGAGACTTCATCTCACGTTTTATCCACCGCCTTAATATTAATCGTTATATGTACTGTATTTACAATCTACATATATTTATTTGCAAAGTATTTTATATATATGGCCTCCCACCACCTACAGATCAACATGTCAAAGACTGAACTCCTACTTATTCCTCCCTCCAATGCCTCCCCACCTCCTGACTTCTCTATCACGGTGGAGGGTATCACCATCTCCCCATCAAACCAAGTTCGCTGTCTTGGAGTTACACTTGACTCTGCTCTTTCCTTCATCCCCCACATCAAGTCTCTTTCCTCCTCCTGCCGATACCAACTGCGTAATATTTCCAGAATTCGGCCATTTCTTACCGCTGTCACCACAAAACAACTCATACACGCCCTGGTAATCTCCCGACTCGACTATTGCAATAATCTCTTATCTGGCCTCCCTCTGTTCCGCCTCTCCCCCCCCTACAATCCATCCTGAACGCCTCCGCCAGGCTAATTCACCTCACCCGCCGCTCTGTCTCTGCCGCTCCCCTCTGCGAGTCCCTTCACTGGCTCCCCATCCACTGCAGAATTACGTTCAAAATCCTTATTCTTACCTACAAAAGCCTCACTAACTCATCTCCCCACTACCTGTCCTCACTAATCACCAAATACACCCCAGCCCGCTCCATAAGGTCAAACAGTGACCTGCGCCTAGCTTCTCCCCGCATCACCTCTTCCCATGATAGACTGCAGGATTTCTCACGCGCAGCCCCCACTCTCTGGAAGACTGGAACGCTCTCCCTCGTACTGTCAGACTTTCCCCTAACTTCTCTTCCTTCAAACGCTCCCTTAAAACATTCCTATTTAGGGAAGCCTACCACCCAACTCACTGACGCAACCATCAATCACTCTCACCTTACAGTCCTCTCCTCCTGTTTTCAACCCCAACCCTCCTAGATTGTGAGTTCCTACGGGAATAGGGCCCTCATCTCCTCCTGTACTGTTTGTCAAATGTTGTTCAATGTATTGTAACCCTGTCTATACTGTGCCTATTGTACAGCACTGCGGAATATGCTGGCGCTTTATAAATAATAATAATAATAATATATATATATATACTGCATATACAGATATAATGCAATATAATGCATATGTGTATGTATATATATGTGTGTGTGTGTGTTTATACTGTATATATACATAATTAAATATGTGTCTATATTATATATATATAAAGAGACACAAACATTTTTCTTACATTTGAATCCATTTTTTCCAAGGCCATTAGATCACGTGCTGGCAGCCTGGAAGGAGCACACCAGGATACTTTATTTTGTCCTCTGAGCAATACATATGGCTCTTGGAAACAAAAATATCCCTTGAAAATGTGACATCATCTTATAGATGAGAAGAAACCACATGCTCGTTGGTAACGGAATTCTGAAGAAGCATTACTCACAGACTTAATTGCATGTTAAATAGGCTCACGTGCATTTTTATTGGTTCTAATTTAAAGTTATTATTAAGAAGACGTTTTTTTCCTTACACAGAGTATAGTAGTCTAGAAAGAGGACGAGAGAAGTAATGATTGTGTTTGAATTTCTAATCATGGAAATGATGGTCATTTCTCATTCTTAAACTCCTTGAGGAAGTCAATGCTCGTTTTCCTTTCACTGCTTTTCTGTGCATGGAAATAACATCACAGATTTAGGCTGGGGTCAGACTAACGCATTTTTAACGTGCGTTTAGTCGCACTTAATCACGGCCGCAGTAGCAGCAAATGACGGCAATGACGGCCAATATATCAAGTACGGCCGCACGAAAGTCCGGCCGCGCAACGCAAGTGGAAAATGAACGCATTTTTTCGAGAACGCAGAACCGCTAGTACTGACGTACAGAGCGCGTTGCAGCGGCATAGTGGCGTGTGTGCGTGACTAGGAGATGTCAGACGCTGCTAATGTCCAGCCTACATAACGTCCAGACGCAAGAAGTGTTTTACTGACGATCCGTAAAAAAATCACGCACAAAAATGCGCGTCGTCTGACCGTTTTCGCGCATTCCGTGAAAAAATACGTCAATGCGTTTGGACGCACCTTTTGACGGTCGCTGCGAATAATGCGTTCGTTTGACCCTAGCCTTAAGCAGATCATATAGAACCTCGGGTTTGCGATCAGAAGTCAGGTCCTGAAAGTAAATGTGGGAACTCATTAGGACTGCAACTAACGATTACTTTCATAATCGATTAGTTGGCCGATTATTTTTTCAATTAATTGATTCATCGGATAAAAGAAAAAAAAATAGTTTACTTAAAAAGAACATTATGTAAAAAAAAAATCAATCCTTGCTCCCTCCCCTTTTTATTCGTAAACAAATTGCATACTGTACCTAACTTTCATACGTATATACTCACCGGCGGAGCAGAGGTAACATCACTGCTCTGCGTGGAGAGAGCCTGTGGAGTCATGGGTTCGATCCCGACGAGCACCTTTCCAGTAAGTGTCCTTGGACAAGACACCTAACGGTACATACTCGCCACCCAGGACATACTTGAAAACAAGAGAAATCTCAATGTATCCTTCCTGGTAAAATACTTTCTCCAAAAAAAAATTACATACTTTTCGCACCCAAGGTACACGAGCACCAGTTTCGTACACAGCTTAAGCCCATGTCTGCTTTTTTTCCAAACGAAAGCTGCTACGAGCGCTCAGACATGGTGATGTCAGCACGAAAGCAGGGTGAGAAGGGGGGCACTCCACGCAGCCAGACTAATAAGCTGATCCGGTGGTCCGGGTTTGTAGAGTGTCCATTTACAATAATTTCATGAACTGAGCGGAAGGAGGGTCCAGAGGTGGAAGGGTGTGAGTTTGGGCAAGGGACTGGACCTGAGTGTAGAAGTGATTTTGTGGGAAGGGACCAGACCAAAGGAAGAGAATTGCAGCTCCAGACCAAAGAAGGGGTGGCAGGCAGGTTAAGGTGGTGGGACAGGACTCCAGCTTCAATTAAGGTTTTAACACCAATGGTACAGCACCCACACCCAGTGGCAGAATCCCAGGATTTGTGCTATAGTGCTGCTACGGTTGTGAACCGAATAAAAACAAACTAGTTATGTCTGCCATAACCCTACAGCTAAATCATATTGAGTAAAGCAGTCGGCACTTCTTCTCTAATCAACTCCGAACTAGAGTCTGAGGCGATAACGTTTAACTCAGTGTGACTCTAAACAGTGTGCTGTAAATAAATCAATCAATTGTCAACCGATTAATCGATAATGAAAACAGTTGTCAACTCTTCTCATTATCGATTAGTTGCCGATTAATCGATTAGTTGCTTCAGCCCTAGAACTCGTACATTTCAGTGAAATTGACATCACCAAGACATCCCCAAAGTGTGCAGCCCCTGGAAACCCCCTTAACCCCCTCACTACCTTCACTACCAGGTGCATCTCCAAAAAACCACTGTCAGCAACCAGTGCTATTATGGAAAACCACTTTACAGTAGCCATATGGTTTATATGTGCTGTAGAATCCCTACAGCAAACTTCCACACATTTGCACTGTACGCATATTTGACCGGCAGATGACTCCACCTGCTGGCCAAAAAGTGCTACTGTGTATACATTCTGGCTGGGGACTCCGGTGTCTCACAGAGGCACAGACATGTCCCAGCTGTTCATGTCATTATAGCACATCTGCTGTAATGTTTGATGTGCTAGGACATTAGGGCACAATCTAGAGCAGGGCTGTCAAAACTCCAGCACCCCAGATGTTTCTGAACTACAACTCCCTTGATTCACTGGCCATCTATTGCAATGAAAGAATTCTGGGAATTGTAGGCATCAACATCTGGGGGGGTGAGTTTGACAGCCCTGATCTAGAGCCCATATGCAAATTAACTTTGTTTGAAAAATATACATTTGCTTTGATCCATAATAAGCCCAGTTAGACTTAACTCAATCATGGGACCCTGCAGGTGCTTTTGCAGGTCTAGTTAGGTTGATCCTAGTAGTAGGGATGTGCGTTTCGGGTTTCGGAATTTCGGAATTTTCACGAAATTTCCCGATTCGTGTTTTCGGATGCGGCCGAATTTCCGAAAAATTTTAGATCCGAAAATTTCAGATCCGAAATGTTTTCCGAGCCGAAACGAAATATTTTCGGATTTTTCGAATGGACTTGAAATGTGTCAAACGAGAACAGATGTTCCGAAAAACGAAAATTTTCCGAAAAACGAAAATTTTCCGAAAAACGAAAATTTTCCGAAAAACGAAAATTTTGTAAAAACGAAAATTTTCTGAAAAACGAAAATGTTTCGAAAAACGAAAAGTCGATACAAAAACGGGCAAAATGACACGAAAAATACGAAAAATGGTCGATATTCCCAAAAATGTGCAATTCCGAAAAACGAAAATTTCCGAAATTACGAAAAGTCGATATAAAAACCGAGCACAGTGACACGAAAATCCGAAAAATGGTCGATATTCCGAAAAAAAAATGTACCCGAAAAACGGGCCGAACCGAATCGAAACCGAAATCGGTCGAAACGAGCCGAATCGAAAAGTTTAAAAATCCGAAAAATCGAACCGAATCGAACCGAAAAAAAAAATCGGTGCACAAGCCTACCTGGTAGTGAAGCGGTTAAATATAAACATCGTTGTAAAAATGTACTGTACAGAAAGGTATTTCAGTTTTGCAGCATATCAAATGGGAACCCGGTTCCTTGTTGCTGAAATAGTGAGGGAAATGTGTTTCCAGGCATTCCCACTCGACTTGGCAGCATTGGTGAGAAGTTAACAAACAGGATGACATAATATATATATATCTAGTACATGCTTGGGGTTGATGCCAGCTTGCATTGCCAATTTCAAAACACTGTGACAGCTTTATCACGGTGCCCTAAAATATTTTATAATTTATTTATTAATTGCACAAATAGAATTTTCATTCATAACTTGAAGTACAAGGGCCAATTACCACAGCATATATAGTTTGGTTTGATGATGGGTCGTACCTTTTTTGGTCATGGTAAAATAAAAAAATTTGGGATATAGTAAACCCAGTTTGTGGCAAATTTCCAGGAAACGGGGATCATATAAGTCTCTGGAACAAGTTGTTAACTATTGTATCCCTGAATATTCTACTATATTAATAAAAAAACAACAAACCTCTCCAAGCATAAAATTGATTTTTTTTAATGTTTTAACACAAAGGACAATTTTTGATGCTGTAGGTGAAATCTCATTTTCTTGAGTCTCACGTGTATGCTCTTTGTACTGTCCTGTTAATGAACAGGTGACTGGAAATCTATTTTGTTTTCTAGTTTTATACTGTCACAGTACCCCCTCCCTTCTTTAAAGTAAGCAAAATTATTTTTTTATCCTTTTCTTATAGATATATCACCCCATTCCTTAATTTTTTGTAAACTTGTTTCAGCATGCTTACAGATCCCAAGATCCCACAATATGCTTAAGACTGGGGTCAGACTAGCGCATTTTTAACGTGCGTTTAGGCGCACTTAATCACGGCCGCAGTAGCAGCAAATGACGGGCAATGACGGCCAATATACGAAGTACGGCCGCACGAAAGTCCGGCCGCGCAACGCAAGTGGAAAATGAACGCATTTTTTCGAGAACGCAGAACCGCTAGTACTGACGTACAGAGTGCGCTGCGACAGCATAGCGGCGAGTGTGCGTGATTAGGAGATGTCAGACGCTGCTAATGTCCGGCCTACATAACGTCCAGACGCAAAAAGTGTTTTATTGACGATCCGTAAAAAATCACGCACGAAAATGCGCATCGTCTGACCATTTTCGCGCATTCTGTGAAAAAATACGTCAATGCGTTCGGACGCACTTTTTGACGGTCGCTGCTAATAATGCGTTCGTTTGACCCTAGCCTAAGCCATGGATAATAGTGAACTTCATCGGAAGGAAAGCTTCCTTTGTCGCTTTTTAGTCCTTCGTACTTTTTTGTATTGTTTGTGGTTTTTGTTTTAGAAAACGCAATAAAATGTTACTAAATAAAATAGCTGAACGGGGAATGTAGATGAATTAGTAAATTTGGAATCCGATTTGATTTTCCAGCTTAGCTATTCTAGCCAACATTTTGCAAATCAGCTTTCAATCTGCTGGTTCATTACCGACCCCAGACTGTCTTATAACTCCAATGTATTCTTGCACAAATTTATATCTTTCCATTGGTTTGTGACAAATAAAACCCTGCAGACGGCTGGAAAATTCAGCATCTGTTACATACATATATACATGATGGGTGGCCTAATAGCTGTTCTTCTGAGTCTTGAGATTTGGTAAAGTGAAAAGATACATCTATAAACCTTTTTATATACTTGTTGAACTCTTATACTGTTTTGTTTTTGTGTATATATGTTAATACACAAACATTGGTTTCCTTTTCACAAATACAATAAAAAAAAGACAATCAGGGTTATTCAGAGAGCGTGAAAACCAGGAGAATGACTGGAGAATGAAAAATTCTAGGTCAAAATAGCCAAACCAGAAAAATTCTCCCTTTCATCTCACTTTCCAAATCGACTATTTTGACCTAGAATTTTTCATTCTCCAGTCATTCTCCTGCTTTTCACGCTCTCTGAATAACACTGAAAAAATGCTGCTCTTATGCCGGGGTCGTCAGATGAGCGCACTATGTGTACCCGTACTGACGTGCCTCCCGGCGTCCGTCGCAGCGTTGTGACGCTACGACAGGGCCAGTCACACGCTGTAGCGGGCACACGAATTGCGCGCGCTACAAGCGGACGTGCAGAAAGCCTCCCTGTCAAAATGGTAGACGCGTGTTGGACGGGGCTGCAAAGCGCGATCCTCCATAGGGGGATCGAGCCTTGCAGCGTTAAGCGCACTAACTGCGCTCAGCGAGGTGGCCAGACGGGCGATAGAGTGGAAGGACGTCCACTCTCACGGACGTTCCTTTTGCTCTCAAAGACGCTCGTCTGACCCCGACCTTATTAGCAAACTTTATAAAACTGTATAAAGGAACACTTTAGTCTAAAACAGGTGAGTGGGAGAGGAAATTATAAGGGGTATTTACAGGGGTCAAGTCCTGCAGGAACACTAGGGAACGCAGATCTCTCACTATTGTAGCAGGAGGAACTTAGTTCCCTTTAGCTGAAATACAGGGAAGCTGCAATACCTTTCTATATAGACACAATTTTATAAAACTGTCTATATTTGAGTTTTTCCTGGATTTAGGTACATTGGGAATGTCTTGGTGTTTGCTAGAGGAATGGCATTATCATGCATCAAGAAGCGCAGCAGCTGCTGTGCCTCCCAGTAATCTTTTGAGACCAGAATATACAGAAAGCTTGGTGAGTTCCCACACTTATTTTTTTAGGACGTGACTCCTGGGAATTTATTAACCTTTCTCATCCCCCAGAAAAATCCTTACCGCCTGTTTTTTAGCTTAGAGTGCCACAAAACTTACCCTTAGAAACATAGAAACATAGAAAAATGTCGGCAGATAAGAACCTTTCGGCCCATCTAGTCTGCCCAATTACATGGATACTTTACCTGGATTTATCTTTTGTTTAGGATAGCCTTATGCCTATCCCATGCTTGCTTAAATTCAATTACTGTTTTGGCCTCTACCACTTCTACTGGAAGACTGTTCCATGTATCCACCACCCTCTCAGTAAAATAATGCTTCCTGATGTTACTTTTAAACCTTTGCCCCTCTAATCTAAGACTATGTCCTCTTGTTTTGCTATTTTGTTTCCTTTTAAATATACCCTTGGTTTTCTTCTGTTTTCTTCCGGAAAGTCTTCTGTACTTTGCTTACTAACTCTTCAAGGATACCCATCAGGCATGAATTGACAGCCTTCCTGGTAATGGGAAGTCCTCTGCTTTGGAAGGCTATAACAACTCCCACGGACAGCAGAGGGAGAGGAGGGGGTACCTGTAGCTGAGTTAATTTAAATTCAATTTAAATGGTTGTGGTGCTTAGGGCGTTCCTTTAAGGCAGAAGGAGCAACCTTGGCTCTGCAGATGTTTTGAAACTACATGTCCCATAGTGCTCGGCCACTCGGTAGCTTGGCGGAGACAGTCATGGGAACTGTAGAGCCAAAGCATCTGGAGGGCCAAAGATGCAGAACCATGCTTTAGGCCTGGTTCACATCTGGGCGTTTTGCAACGCGTTCCTACGCCCTGTAAAATGCTCAAACACTGAAATCCCATTATTTGCTATGGGCATGGTTCCCACCTGGGCGTATTACAACGCGTAGGAACGCGCTGTATAACGCCCTACGCCCAAAGAAGAACAGGAGCTTTGGGGCGTATTACAGCACGTTTGCGGCCATAGACTTCAACGTGAACGCGCTGAAATGGGCGTTTGCGCATTTTTGTCAACAAAAACACGCATATGAACGAGCAAGTGAAAGAAGCAAAAGGTACATGTGAGCAGTGTTCATTACCATACGTAAGGTTATTTGTTGCTTCATTATATACATCTACGTGTGTACATGTCTGCAAACTGTTCGTCATTTGTAGATATCCATGTTAACAGACTGCAAACAACACACTCTCCTCTGTTAAACAAAGACACAGAAAACGGTAATGCTGCATCTCAGGAAGTATTTTTCATTGGACGCCTCCGTAAGACAGGAAGTATTTTTCATTGGACGCCTCCGTAAGACAGGAAGTATTTTTCATTGGACGCCTCCGTAAGACAGGAAGTATTTTTCATTGGACGCCTCCATAGTCAATAAAAAAAACACGCGTAAAACGCGCATATGAGATACGCTCAGGTGTGAACCCAGGGTTAAGGTTGTAGAATATGTGTGTGTTGCAGATATACATACTATAGATGTGTGGAGACATGGGGGTGGAGACAGGAAGTGGAAAGGTGTTAGAATGTCATGAGAATAAAGCAGTTCTTCATAAAGTTTACCGGGTGACTCCATCGTCATTTGTGCAGATCTACAGCGGTTAAGGCACTTTCTACAAACCTTAACATTGTCAGCATGTATCACATCTGTGCTGGTAACAGCACTGATTACATCATCATGCAATATCTTGATCCTCATGACATCGTCTTTGATTGTAGAGGCAGCAAAGAAGTCTGACCTTAGGCTCTGTAGTATATTGCAGATTTGTTTTTCTTATTTGGTATCAGTATTTGAGTGTAGTGCATACTTGACATGTCCTTTTTCAATAGAGCATGTCGTTTCACTCGTATGGTTTTATGTAACTCCCATAAAGAGGTAAAAAGCTCACTTAAGCTCGAGTTTGAGCAGAGCCTGTTTTACAGTTACAAGTATTTATAAAGCGCCAACAAATTCCTTAGCGCTGTACAAAGGGAGAGACAGAATAACAAATATAAACACATAGAACAGTAGGTGTGGATTGTGTCTTGCCGCTGGCATATGGCTGACTTGAGTGTTTTTGCTATCTATATTGCTATGCAGCTAGCTGTAGATATTTGTATAAATGTGTCAACTCTGTTGTATATTGGTGTCATTTGTGCTCACAGAATAAACATCACAATCCTCCATTCACTAGTCTTCGGTCATATATTTATTACTATGTGACCAAAGCACTCGCTTTGAGAAATACTGTATCTAGCTATTCATTGGAATATTTAGAATGGAAAGAAAAATGACAGTGTTTTCCTTTCCATGGCAGCAATGTGTGTTTAACCTTGATATTATTGGTTAGTTAGCAAAAATAATTTAGTGGAACATTTATACCACGACATGTGTTACTGCTCACAAACACGCGTCTGGAGGGAATAGACAGAAAGTTCATTAGAAATTCCTTTACAACCTGCATACACATTAAAAGACTTTCGTTTATTTTTTTCAATACTCTGGTTTAAAAGGCAATTCTCTCCCGCAACACTGTTCAAAAGCCTTTGAAGATCAAATCATGTAAGTGTAAGTACTTTCTTGAAAGGATGGGGATAAGTAAAAACTCTTTAACATCAAAAAGTTTATATGGAGGCAGCTAGAACAGCATGTAATGATTTTTATAGGAAAAATGCTCAGTGCGAGTGAATACCTAATAGTGGGGAGAATATATTATTATTATTATTATTATTATACTTTATTTATATAGAGCCCACAGACACCATAGCCCAATACAAGGCGATGGAATGGTACTCGGCAACACAAGTACAATTGCACATTACAAAACTTAAGAAAGATGATACAGTAGGATTGGATGATACTATTCCCAAGGGAACGTATAATCTATAATATACCCATATGCAGGTGTCTGTTCTACATTCTGGTGGCATTTTAGAAAGGTTTAACAGTTCCGTTTATTGCAAATGCCCATATGCAAGATTATCTGCCCCTTTTTACGTTCTGGATGTGACATGATTGGTATTGCTGCTTTTGTGTTACTATGATAAGGTTAGGGATAACTCGTGATTGTCAAGTCGCCCCAATATATCTGTAAAAATAAAAGTTTTCATCTAGTGTAGTATAGGATAGTAATGGTCAGGCAAGCATGAGATGTACCTGCTGGATGGAGTAGAGGTATCATTGCTGTTCTTTAACCATGGAGACCCAGGTTCGCATTCCGGCTAGAGCACCTCTACAGTAAGTGTCCTTGGGCAAGACACCTAACGGTACATACTTGCCTACCACACAATGGGCCCTATTACATTCCTCGCGCAGCGTGTTTTGCGTGCGCAAATGCGCATTTGCGCGAGTGGCATAACCCCTTGCACAGAACGTCGTATTTCAAAGTTCGCGCAAACGATGCTCGTTATCGTTTAACGTGGATGGACTTGCGCGAGCGTGATGAACTGTGCGCGTCCTATACTTAACATTGTGAGTGCAAATTCGTTACGCGGATGGTATTTCAATCGATGCGCAACTTTTTACAAACAACGTTTGCGCGCATAATTTTAACGTCTTTGAAAAGCTGGTGGTGGTAACTGCAAATCTGAACGTTCTGGCAGAAACGAAAAACACCAGCACCAAAAAATAAAAAACAGCACAGTATAGTTACACATTCTACACATACCCATACAAAAAAATTGTGAATTCGTGCATTTTTTTTTTATTGCTGCAGCATGTATACTCAGATTTATTTTGACAGGCGCAAAAACGTAAGTGAGTCAATTAAGGTAAATTGATGTCAATTAAGGTTCTTAATTCTGATTGGCTGAATGCCGCAAAAAAAACAGTCCGCGCACTGATTTATGTGTGCAACGTTACTGTGCGCGTATTACACTTTGCTTTGCGCGTCATTTTTCCGAACGTTATTTTTTGACGGATGAGAAAATGCGTTTGGATCGGAATATCACGTTAATTTTCGCGCGACAACGCTAGAAGATGCACGCAAAAAAATTAGCACTGCGCGAACGAAATTTGCGGGAAGAATGTAATAGGGGCCTATATCGGCTGTGGAGTCCAGTGGTAACATCCCTTCGACCAATATATCTGTGGAGAAGCAAGTTTCGACTTACCCGGTTCAGTCTATCCACCAGGTTGCTGCTGTACAACCATGGAAAGCCGATTCGATCCCACTCAGAAGACGCCACCAGCAAGTGTCCTTGGGCAAGACACCTAAAACGATATGGATGCGCCTATCTCACGAAATAGTTGTACATCTCATATATTGTAAGTTCCCTTGGGAACAGGGTCCCCCTGAATCAGGTCACCATCCATGTGTGGTATTCTAATGTATCAAACCCTTGTACACCGATCTTGTAAAGAGCTGCCGAATTTGTGGCACTATATAAATAAAGGATAATAATAGCGATAATATTAATAAAGTAGGTTTGAAAGCTGTCCTAGTTGAAACATAGTACAGGTATCACTGTAAGATGCGCTTTGGCTGACTGGGGTCAGATGAGCGTAGTGTTCACGTCCGTGATTGCGCCTAAAAGTACATCCGTGATAGCATGACAGAAAGCCCATTGGAGCCCCACACACGAAGTACGTCCGCACTGAACTGCGGACGCACAACGGCCGCGGCCCACGGACGCAAGGCAGGCAAGAACGTACAACCCCTAGAACGGCTGCACAAAGTGCGCTGCGTCCGCAACGTCGGCAAAGCTTTGTGTGTGAGTGATGGAACGTGGTCAGACGGACTGAATTTATACGTCCAGCATTTTTCACGGACAAAATGGTTTTGCTTTTTATTTTATTTTCCCGCCTACATCCGTCAAAATATACATCAGTGAATAAATGGACTGTGTGGCCACTACTGCGTCTTCTGTACTGACGTACGTCCGTGTGCACGGACGTACAGTCTGTAGAAATCACGCTTGTCTGACCCTAGCCTAAATGTCTGTGTCATATATGTAATAAATTTAGGATCAGAATAAGGTCAGACATAGATGAGGGGGAACATCTTGAGTTTATACATTGTAACATGTAACATGTATCCTTCCTGGTAAAATACTTTATAAATAAATAAATAAACATGGACCGGAAGTGATCGACTGACAGCACCAAAATTCATCATGTTGAACCTGACCACAACTATGGCACATTGAAGGGACACAACAAGAGACTACATGTAGGCAAAAACAGGCTATTACCTGCAAAAGTCTTGTCTGAGAAATCAATTGTATTGTGTTTTGAAAGATCAACATAATAACCAGAAATGAATCCCAGTATCAGATGTGGCTTATAATTAGGAAAAATAGGCAGTCGCCTAATGTTTCACTCATACAGGGGCCTCGCATAATGGCATTTCTGTGGAAAGCCAGTTTGCACATGATATTCAGACATATATACTGATATTCCACAAACTATACAGCTACGTTCACAAACGCAAAACTAAATAGTGGGTATGAGGAACCTTCATTAATTAAAAAGATAATGGGTTAATTTCTGCATTTTTGCATAAAAAGAGAAGCCTCGCAAACAATAGGGCCGCCTCTGACCAGCATCTTACTAGGTTTTATAGCTCTACGTTTCTCTTTCATACAGAAACAAATGGTTTTAATCCAACTGTCCTCATTGCTTTTTAAAAATAGACAAAATAAAGCACACTTATCTAAAATCACATTTTAATTGGAGTGACTGGGTTAAAACCATTGGAGTTTATTATAGCGTTTTGGAATTATTGGAGGAAAATCTGCCGTGTTGTGGAATCTAGGGATTGTGGTACAGTGCTTATTGGCATCATTCCCATCTGGTGTAATGGCTGTAACTAATATGTACAGAGATGAATTTATAAGCTAGGGCTTTATGTACATCTGTCTTTGTGGAGATTTAGGTCTTGATAAAGAAGAAAAATGTCTTTGTGTAATATTTTGGACCAGTGCAGCCCCAGGGGTTAACTCATTCACAGATAAATAAGCACAGGGGAGCAGCATAAAGTTAACAGGTCTCATTTATGGACCGGGGGCGGATTGCTGATTTGTTTCCAGACCGCTGTTATTACTGGAGGCATGGGTGTAAGTAAACTGATTATAGAACTGATACACCATCAAAAACCTCTTCCATCCCTTTTGTTATTATATATGGAGTAAGTACCCTCTAGAGCAGGGATCTCAAACGATGGTTTTCCAGATGTTTCCAGACTCCAACGTCCATGATTGTCTGGCTATCTACTTCATTCAAAGAATTCTGGGAACTGAAGGCCATCAACATCTAGCGGGGCTGGTTTTTGAGTTCCCTGTTCTAGAGAAGGGATCTCAAACTCTGGCCCCCCCCCAGATGTTCCCAGAATTCTTTCAATGCAACAGTTATTATTATCATCATTTATATAGCGCCAACAGTTTCCGCAGCGCTTTACAATAACCAAAGGGAATGAGATACAGATAAACTGACATATGATGGAAACAAGAGGTGTAGAGGGTCCTGCTCATAGGATCTTACAGTCTAGAGGGATTGGGGTTGAGAATGACTTGGGTAATTTTACTGGATGTCAGGATCATTAGTGTCAGTGGTTCGGGAATGGTGGGGCCATGGAAGCGGCTTCAATCATGACGTGTGAGTAGATGAGCAGGGCGGATGAGTTGTATCAGTGATTTGGCACACTAATCTGAAGAGATGGGTTTTGAGGAATTTCGTGAAGGCCTGAAGATCAGGAGAGAGTTTGATAGGGGGAGATAAGTCAATCCACAGAACCGGTGCTGCCCTTGAGAAGTCTTGGAGGCGAGAGCTGGCATTGTGGGTGTAGACAGAGGACAGGGGGAGATCACCCGCCGACCTGAGTTGTCTGGACAGAGAATCATGGGAGTCGTAGTTCAGAAACATTTGGTGGGACAGAGTTTGACATCCCTGTGAATACTCACTACAGAGATAACTAGCAGGTAGACCTTCTTGATGCTCTTGAAGCTCAACTCCTGGCTTTGCAGTCCTTGGACAGACCTTTATAATAAATTTTGAGATTTGTTTATTAAATGGTTTTAAAAATGACATTTAGGACAAAACAGTCGGGTATCCTGATTCCTGAATCTTCTTTTTTTTCCCTGTATAAAGGGATATTCTTTACGTTTTCAGTTGCATCTCACATATACTCTATCTACTGCCCACTGAGTCACGATTCTCTTCGAAGAAGCTTGCCAAATAATGAAGTTGTTTATCCTTATAGCTAGAAAGCAGATCAGTGATGAATCTTCTGTGTTTTAGAGCTGAGCTTTCTTTCTGTCTTCTTATCTTTTAGGCTGGCGGCACACGAGCAAACATTTTGCGTCCGTTTGACCGTACTGTTTGACGTCCGTCATAGCTTTATAAAGGAGTCAAATAAACACACCACACAAAGCCCCTGCGCACTTGTTCACGGACGGGCAAAGCATAAAGCCACGGACGCAAAAATAACATTGCCGTGAAAAAGCTAAACGGACGCAGAAACAACGCCGCCATGTATTTTCCTAGGGCGCGGAGACATCAGACGTTACAGACGCACTTTACGCAGTACTCACAATATCTCCCATGAAAAAGTGCGTCCGTAACGGACGCAGTACAGTATGCTCGTGTGTCACCTCCCTAAACTCTGTTTCCTTCCTGGTAACAATCCTCGCCCCCTGTGAAAAAGAACACAAATTCCTACCCCACTACTGTGAACTAGGGAGATAAGGAACAGTAAGGAAAGGCTGACGCATTCTTAAGGACGCTGAAAGATAACTTCTTATTGGTAAAATAAAGTTTCAACTGCTAAAATACTTCTTTCGCTTAACTGTGGGCACTATTCCGTGCCCTGCGCTAAAACGGGGATGCTAATGGGGAAAACCTGTGCTTGCAGGTTCCCCCTTAGCGTCCCAGAATAGCACCATATTATGAGGCAGGAGCTGATGCAGCAACCTGCCCCGTAACGCATCTCTACCCTCCTGAATACTCGCGACAGTGGTAACGCGCCAACACAAGTAACACCGCCTGGAGTCCATAGGACTACATGGAGGGTAGTGCTGCCAGGCCGCGTGACCTGCATGATCTCGCTTTTGAAAGATCGTGCTGGGCCACGGAGTGATTAGCGGAGGAAGACTGAGGACTATTTGTTAACTTTTTAGTTACCACAGCGGTGCTGTAATTAGTATTAAAGGGACACTCTAAGCTAAAATCATTTACATTAAAATATACCTAGTCACTCAATAACTAGGTAGGGATTTTTTTTTTTTACTTTACTGTAATACTTACCCTAAAATCCACTTGTTTCCAACGGCGTTTTTTTTTTTTTATATACTCACCTCCCTCCTCTTCCGCTCCCGTCTTTCTAAATCTTTCACTTGGCTAATGGTTTACGTGAGAAGCGAGCATGCGCGCCTCTCACGTAAGTCAGCCAATCAGCAGGCTTCCTCTTCTTCTTGGATTAGTGTTACGCACAAGAGGATGCGCGCAACACTAATCCCAGCCGCAGACTATGCTGGCGGCTCGCTCCCGCCAGCTACTATGGCGAGTTGGAGACGTCATCGCGCTGAAAGCGCGATGACGTCTCCTACTCGGCAATAGTCGGCAGAAGCGGGAAATACGAATCCCGCTCTGCTGACTGACAGCTGGGAGGGCGGAGTAAAGTCCTCTGCGTCTCTCAGCTGTTTCAGCCGATCGGCTGAGCGGAGGGAGGGGGGAAAGGCGAGGGCATACTCAGGGCATCATGACCACCTAAAAAAGCTTAGGGGGTCATGTTGCCTAGAGTGTCCCTTTAAGACTTTGCATTCCCCATGTTAGTTATAGGGAGTGCAAAGCACAGTAAGCTCGTGGGAGGGAGCGCAATCACCGATGCACTAAAGGGGTTTTAACCCGTTAACATCCGGAATGTAATATGTGAGGCATGCGTTACATGCACTTAACCTAGCGTTACCGCTCACCTATATTAGCACTAACGCTTGCGTTAAGAAGGGAATATTGCCCTGGATTTATTAAGGCTTAACTATAAATACCCACTTCCCTACCCCCAAAACACGCTAGAATACCCATTTTCAGTATTATCAAAGTAAAAATGGACATTATGAACTGCTTGCCCAAACAACCCAGCTAAGATAATATACTTAAAAGACATGTCAGTGAATGGGATGAGTTAGTATTACAGGTTTAATGACAATCAGCTCACAGACTTCCTTGGTATGGTATGTGTTAGTATTAGAGCTTACCCGTTACTTAGTTTCTGGCAGCTGTTCCTTGTCCTGTCTGCCAGGGGAGCAGCTGCAGGGTAAAAATCTCCAAATCGGAAAAACAAACTTTTTTAAAGTGTTGTTAGTTTTAAAGTTCGTTTTAAATGCGCAATTTGAAGATTTTTCTTTCTATGTCATAACCATTCTGTGTCTGCTGTTGTGCAATCCAGACAAGGATCTTACCAGTGAACGTTTTCGCCAGTAGAAATTTTAAAAACGTTATTTAAGGCTTTCAAATGTGCCTTAGACGAAGAGATCTGCGAGGGCAAGAGGACATGCTGCAGAGCTGAGGCCTTAAAATAATTGTCATCCGCTGCGAGGAAATACCCATTGATAAGAAAAGTGGGTCATCCAAGAAAGTGCTGAGCAAGCAATCCTAACTTGGTGCACTTTTTAAAAAAAATTAATTGTTACTTTGCATTGCACCCAAGTTATTATGGTAGCTCATAAATGCTGGATATTTGTTACTTTTGTCAATATGTGTGATTACAGCACATCTTTGCTTAATATTTATTATGTAATTGAAAGTATGAATGTTTTGATGGTTGTTCGTGTCTCCGAATAAATTCACAAAAGTTAAAAAAGAAGGTGGGCTGCAAGAGTATAAGAAAGCAAACGCGTTATTTAGAAGACCCACGGGTTACAGTAAATTCAGTTATTCTGACATTCACCTATCGGTAGAAAAGAAAAAATATCAGATAATAATAAACTATTCTTAAACAGTGGACGTGCTGAAACCCTCCCCGTCGAAGCGCTACGACGTGCGTTCGACTGGGCTGCAAAGCGTGATCCTCCATAGGAGGATTGAGCCTTGCAGCGCTGAGCGCATTAACTGTGCTCAGCGAGGTGGCCAGACGGACGTCAGAGTGGAAGGAACGTCCACTCTCACGGACGTTCCTTCCACTCTTAAAAACTCTCGTCTGACCCCGGCCTTAATGCTTTGATTTAATTGAACAGACCCTATTTGTTTTTACCTGCTCCCCTGGCTAAAATTTTCCAGTCCTCCCTTGCAGGTAATTCACAGTTTGTCATATGAGAAGGATGCTTAACCTTTTTTTCTACCAAAAATGTGTATACATGATTTTGCATTGCAATGCAATGAAAATTAGCATTTAAAACGTCATTTCCACTGCTTTTAATGCAAGATTAGTGTTCTCTCTGAGACAAAACACGTATCCTCAGGGTGATCTCACTCATGTCACTTCAGTCACTTCTCTCAAATATCTAGGTATGTGGTTAGACCCTAATCTATCCTTTGGCCCCCACATCGAAAAACTCTCATCTAAACTCTACCCCAAACTAGGTGCCCTGTACAGAAACAAATCCTGCCTGAGCCCCGCGGTAAGAAAGCAGATTGTGCAACAAATGCTTATGCCGGCTATTGAATATGGAGATGTAGTGTATGCAGCTGCCCCTCAAACACACCTTCATAAACTTACTACATTGTATAACTCATTCTGCCGCTTTGTGCTACAATGTAACTACATGACCCACCATTGTGACATGTTAAAAGAACTAAACTGGCCTTTGCTGGAATCTAGATGCACCCTTCACCTTTCCAACCTGGTGTTTAAGAGCTTTTCTGGGAAGCTACCACCCTACCTGAATAGGCTGATTGCCCCAGCAGTTCCCTCATTCTATAACCTCAGATCCAGGACCAGCACCTTACTTGCAATACTGCAATACAAAAAGACAGTGGCTCGATCCTCATTTTCCTACAGAGCACCGCAAATATGGAATAACCTCCTAGACACCATCAAATCTTCTACCAGTCTAAAGTCCCTTAAGAGCTCCCTATTAACATATCTCAATACAGAATGCACCTGTAAACATGTAACATAATGACTTTATTTCCTACATATTTATTTTTCTGTTAATCTGTATATTTGGTTTTGTGTTAATATCTTGCATTTTACTATTTTGTATTTCTGTAACCATTCAATGTTCTTGAACCCAGGACATACCTGAAAACGAGAGAAATCTCAATGTATTCTTCCTGGTAAAATCCTTTATAAATAAATAAATAATACTACTTTAAAGAAATTACATCCATTGAGTTTCTCCTGTGCCGGTCACATGACCTACCGGAGCTCGCGAGGCGAGCTCCGGCAGGTCAGCGTAGTGATCCACAGGGAGAGACTGAGGGACTTTTTCCCCAGTCTCGCCCTGCTCCCGCCAGACAGAGGAGGCGGACGGAGCCGCGATCCTTGCCGCGGGATAGTAGGTGAGTATCTGGATTGGGGGGGGGGTTACTGCTGGTGCTAACGGATTCTGCACCAGCGGAATCCGTTAGCACCAAGTCCAGGCTGTGGTTAACTTTTTGCTAACTGCAGCCGGATGTTAATCAGCGTTAGGACTTTGTAATCCTCCTGACGCTGATTAACACTTTGCGCTCCCCATGTTAAGTATAGGGAGCTCAAAAGTACAGTAACCTCGCGCTGAAAAGTGCAAGGTACCACACGCTAACGGGTTTCTTAACCCGTTAGTGTTTGGATTGCAATTTGCGTTGGCTACCTGGGCTAACGTTAATGCTCACTCAGGTGAGCGCTAACGTTGGCACCCAGAATGTAATGTAGCCCTATAATGGCTCTGGTAAGATTACAACAGCTCTGGTTACGTTAGCACCAACTTTGTAATATGGTCCTCGGCGTTTTTTTTTTTATTGTATCAAGAGTTTTATCAAAAGTTTTTCTGGCATAACAAAAATAGCGATACAAAATAGGGCAAGTGCGGGGAATAGCTCCTACAATAAATGACATTGATGCATATATCACCCTCAGTGTTTAAAGTAAAGGTTTTGATTTATTTATTTTTTCCATCAAGAACGCAAACTAGCGAAAGGTTTAATTCATATGAAGAACACGAGTGTCTGTCCATTGTTATTACTACTGACTTGTTGTTGATCCCTTGGAGTATCTATAGTTCTCATCCGTACAACATTACCTTTTGCCCTTAAAGTGTTATTGCAATGAATGTTGACAGACCTGTGAGTCTTCCAAGCATACAGTTCTCGCCAAGATGGTAGAAACGTTCCTCGAAAATTAAGATGTCACATGCTTTTGATATGTTTGAATTGCATGTCCTTTTCTAATTAACATATTAGCTTCAGGCTGTCTCTGGTGACTAACGCATCAATTAAGTTTTAATGAAAAGAGAGTGTGACACACAGGGAAACATAGGGGAACATTCTTAGAAGTGCTGGCCTTTTACCAGCATTTCAGTTGGACATAAATCATGCTACCTGGGGCAACATTGCCAACAGGCATAGGTCAATCAAGAAAGTGAGCAGTGGATAGTCTTCTAGTCATATGGATATTTATCCTTATAATTTGAAGAGCTCTATATTGGTTTTCTTTAATGTGTACACCCTGAAAAATAATGAGATTCTTCTATTGTCTAGGGAATAGTTAATGAATAATCAATAATAAATAATAAAACCGAGTACGCAATATTGGAACCAAATTCATATATTACGGTTTGAAAACCACTGTGGGATTTGTAGTTGTACCATAGCCAACCATTAGAATACAGAATGACATTATGTGAATGTAGCAGAATACAAAATGTTGTTATGCAGATACTAGTGAGCCAGCAGAATATTTTTCCTGTAGTCATAGGATTGGAGTTGTATTGGGTTTGTTTTTTTCTTCAAGTCTTATTACTTACGGGGTTATTTACTAACCACTATAATTTACCATTGTTGCAACCACGATAACCATCAACCGGTCCCAATAAAGAAATTCAAACAGGTGCAGGAGATGCTACGGCAATGAATCTTCTCCTGCAGCTGTTTAAATTTACTTATTAGGAAATGTTCATTGCAGCAACTGCAAAAAGGGGTTAGTGAATAAACCCCTTCATTTTAGAGTTTTTTTTATAGTGTTCTAAGAGTGAGATGCACGTAGAAACCCTGGCATGGGGAATTCCAGGTCCTGTATAAGTACACTAGCAGGGTTATTCAAAGAGAATCGAAAAGTCACCCTACGTTCGGTGACTTTTCGTTCTCTTCAATTTGGTGCGATTCAGCGATCCCATTTCGGCGACCCTGCGGTGTATTCAGCAAGCACCACAGGGCCGTCGTAGTGCAGGGAAAAGCCGCCGCAAACCCGCCGAACACTCACCGCAAAACCAGGCAAACGTTAACCGAAACCCGCAAAAACATTTGGATTAACCCCGCCGAGCACGCCGGAGAAACCCGAGCAGCCACCGATCACAGCGCAGAGCAGCCGCCGGAAAAACCCGACACCGCAGATGAAGGAGGTGAAAAAAATCCAAAACAGTACGCTTGAAAGTTGGAAAATTGAAACGCTGTTTGCAACAAAACTACTGAGCGAAAATATCTGGAATTTACATATGAGATCCATTGAATGATAATAAAAAGGCAGTTACAGTAAAAAGAAAAGACGATTAAAAAAAACAGAACTTTTTTGCAAAAAAAATCCCCAAAATTGCCTAAAAGATCCTAAAAAATCTATAAATAAAGAGACTTTTTACTGCAGAATAGAATATTAAACGGTTTATTACATATTGAATTAAAACGGGAATATTTTTAACATTGAAGCCTATGGGAATCGCCTGAATAAATCTGTCGAATGAAACCACCGAACAGCAGGGCATTTTGGCAACTTTTCCCTGCTGGTTTTTGTTCTCTGAATAGATGAAGCATTGCTTCTCTATGGGGATTTCACTGCCCTCAAACAGGCACCGGACAGGCACCGTATGTGCAGGCAATTCGCCAAGATTTGGCAAACTGCCTGCTCTCTGAATAGCCGAATGGACAGGAGAGGTAACCGTACGCTGAATTTCACTGTTCGGTTACCTTTCAGCCACAATTCGGATCTCTTTGAATAACTCTGACAGTCTTAAAGGACCCGTCGCGGTGTCACAGAGACTTTTTTTCGCCAATACCCTTGCATTGTCTGCTAAATTTAAGGTACATTTGACTTCCTTTTAATTTCTCCATGAGATGATTTTGAACATTTCTATGGTATAACTCAGTGGTTACCCACTGAGCACTGGTGTTTGCCGGTGTTGCAAATACCGCTAAATCTGAAATCGCTGGTATTGCCGTGTCAAGACACACTGAAGCGTCTCAAAACTTAACTCCAAACAGCAAAAGGAGAAGCTGCTCTGAAAAGCTTCTTATTTTACTGATTGAACTTCAGTTTTGAAACGATCCAGCGTTTCTCGGCACTACAATATCGGCAATTTTAGTCTGAATTTCTAACAGCAGACCTAGTGGATAACCCCCTGAATGTTGTTTGCATAAACTCAGTACACTTGGCAGGAATTCTCATTTTATTTACTAAAAGCTACGTCATGTTACAGGATCTATATATCCCTTGCTGAAATGGTTACATAGTGTGCTTGTGCGCCGTGCTGCCCTGGATAGTGATTACTTCACAGCCAAGGAATGGCCTGGAAAATTACCTCAGGAGACACAAACAATTCAGTTTATAGGAAGTGCTATGCTGGTATTGCTCAATAAAGGACGGTTCATCTGAGTTAACGGCTAAGAACATGATATATGGTTGTTTTTTAAGGACTTGAATTTGGCTATTGCTGGGAGCTTGTTTTTCTATTTTCAAATAGCTTGGTCAATTTTTAAGGAAGCGCACTTTTTTTCTGAGTTCTTCACCCTTAATGGCCCAGGCACATTTATATATTTTTTTACTAATGCTGAAATCTGGTCTAGTATTAAAGTAAAGATAAAGTTGATTTTGAGCTTTACCCAAATACACTCTGCATGTTAAAACAAGCATTTTCCAAATTTACATTCATGGTATACAGTATATCTTACATTTAGCACGTTATTCCTATTTTAGTCTCCTGTCATAAATGCACGTGTAATACTTAGTGATTAAGTCCTGCAATTGACTACCGCTTCTGCTGTGTATAACTACGTGAGCCATATTATTGGATGCTGAGGTGTTTCAGGGTTGGTTTGTGTTATCTGAGGCATTGAGAATTAGATGGTGTATACAATGTGTTTTAATTGGGACAGACGTCTCTATTAAAATGGAATAACTCACTCAAGGCACACAATAAATAATTTAGGCAAATCAATTCAGTGCGTGTTTACGTATACTGCATTTATCTGGATAAAGGTCAAAAAGCACTAATATTCCTTTAAATATACGTTTTGGAACTTTTGCCTTGAGAGCCTTAGAGATGCTGTGAACTGTAACTCCTAAGGGTCCTAACAATGTACTCTAACCTAACCCCCCCAGCTCTAAATTCCCATCCTTGGCCTAACGTTATGCTATCTTGACACAGCAGGTTTTAAAGTCAGTATTGTAGTATTGATTTACTTTTTTAAAAGGGCGCTATTGGCTACAAAGGGGGAAGGCATGGTGGACTATTAACCCATTCAGATCTCTACTGTGATTTTCTTTTTAGTCTGTAGTGTCTATACTCACCTCCTTTTCCCTGTTGCACAAGCAGCATGGTGCTGTCCTCCTGAAAACCAGATCCCTCAATGCAATTCAGAAACTATTATAAGGCATTGGGAATTCTGCAGGTTAAATGACAAAAGGCCCTGTTCCCCTCTTACTGGTAACAGGGAGCCACTATGGGAAAAGATCAGCGCAAGCTTCATTAGTGGCTCAAGTCTGAATATTTGGGAACAGAAAACAGGTACAAGAGACAGTAATGTACAGTAGGCAGCTGCTGGCTAAGTTTACAGTAAAGTCAGAATAGCAGATTATTTACAACGGTTCCAGCTATTAATGGCAAGATCGGAACCCAGGACATACATAAAAACGAGAGAAATCTTAACGTGTCCTTCCTGGTAAAATACTTTGTAAAAAAAAAAGGGCTGTAACTCAGTTAACCTGCACTAACCCCAAGCCCCGGAAGGCTGTCCAGTAGAAGCTGATTGACGGCTTGAGGGCAGGGAAGAGACCTCATCTTTGAATGTGTCATAGCACCAACGTGCAGCCAGGGGAACACAGCAAAACATGACAATTTAAAATCTGTTGAGTGTTCATGGTGGCTACAGTATCCCTTTAAGTAAACCATTTAATGACATTATAAAAAATCTTTCATCACTATATGTATATTAATATTTATAGGTTATCAGGAAATTACCTATTTGAAAACTCTCAAAATGTCACAGTACATAAACAATATATACATTTACTTAATAACCTTTTTTTATATTTTTGCATACCAATCTCTGTGAAAACACCTGCGCAATATACATCACTATATTGACGTATATAATATATACCTAGGCACAGTTTCAATATGAGAGTTTGTATTAGATGTGCCGTTTTGTTCACTGAATTGTCGCGGTTAACATAATTACCTGCTAATTTAAAGAAGAGCAAACTGAAAGAGCTGGGGTAATCTGATAGTGCTTGGAAAGTCTAAATGATCCATGAAGGACAGAAACTCAATCCTGTATTATAATGAAACTCCTGGAAATGCTATCAGTTTATGAGATGAGGGTATAATGATTCATTATAGTGACATGCCTATCTAATGGGCATCAGTGACAGACGTCTGTGAAAATCACATAATGGACCCAACGCACATTGCCCCAGTTCACTCAAGATGTATAGTGATGGAAAATTAGGCAATAGATCACTAAGTACAGCTAGGTAGTTATTTGCCGAAATCTAGCTTATATCATACGCCTTACTTAACATTTTAGGCCCTATTTGTGACCTAAATTAAATGCAGTTACCCCTCCGTGAGCAAATTTTTGATTACTTCCAGGACAAGATAAACACAGGCTCATAGAATTTTACCTGCTGAATTATTCTACTTCAATTTCTCCAGAATATGTTGCCTAATACCTGAAAATGTGTGGTCGGTGATTAAGGGCTCGATTTAATTATATCAGCTGTTTTTTCTAAAAGAAAATTCTCTGTTTGCACCTGATATTTTTTTCAAACTATCTGCTGATTAATTTGAATAAATTCGGCCTGAGCCGATACTCAACAAATGTTGCTGGTTTGGGAAAAAAAGCTGGCCGGTAAAACGGCTGAAGAAGCTTATTTTTGGCCAGCACCATTCAGATTTGGGCCTTTAAACATGACTATTAGAAAAAAAATGTGATGTTTAAAAGTCTTATTCCCTCTATTTTTATGCCTGAAAAAAACAACACCTTTTAGTATATGAAATTTTTTCACACATTGGCAAACCGATTATTTTGAATTGAATCAATGTAGTCAATATTTCCATTGAAAAGTATAATCGCGAGAGTCGTTATTCAAATTTTTATCGGCAATCGAAATGCCGGTAAACCCACATTTCAATCTCCTGAACAGAAAAATGCCAAAAAAGGTCCCAATTTCAGCCATTGGGTCGAATTAAATCGAGCCCTAAGCTTGATATAAATTTGTCAAGCCTAGTGCTTTGTGATATCCTTTACCATATCAATAAACACAGTATACGGAAACAAACTAAGGATAGGTCCATCACTTCAACAGATGATTGGCATCTCCTTTGTTTTATGTCTCTGTATGGATGTGTCGCTAAGTAAAGAGAAAATATTGTAGATATAAATTTTGTTAATTTAACAAATGCAGTTGGTTTTGATGCAAGGAAATTGAGTGCTCAAAGTCACTAGAAATGAAGTGCAGGAAAAAAAAATGGGTATCCCTAATCCTCATTATGTCAACTCACTGCTGGGATAAAGGAGGCATTGTGGACTAATCTGTAGGTAATTGCTTGAATTTGTTCAAGAAGATTAGTCTCTGAGGCAGTAACTTTTGGTTGGATTTGTTTAGCTGTCAAAACCAGTGGGTATTCCCTGCAAAGTTAATTGTGAGTGATATAATACAATAAGCCCCTAACTTCGGTTTCTGTCATCATGCCAAAAATCAGTCAAATCCCAGGCTCAGTCATGTTGATCCTATAGAATGTTTTGGAAATGCATGTAACCAAGTCAGGGAATGCCATCACTGCGGGATATTGAGTAATGCCACAGTCCTCTGTTTGCTCATTTTCAGCACGGATGTTCAACCGCAATAAATACTTCTTACTCATTTGTTAATTAATACAATGAAATGAGTATTATATAGTATAAAATATAAAGGTGTGAGCCATATTGTATAACTTTACAAGTGATTGACTTTGCAGGAGCCAATGTAGGCATAATTTAGAAATAACCATAACCAATCAAACCATATGACGCAACAGAAATCTCATGCAACACAAGTGAATACCTTGACTCGTGCAATATGTGACACAATCTATAATCACCTGTGTATTTATCAAATGGAGTGTTCACAACATGTCCATGGAGTAAACAACAATAAAACAGTGTACCGTGTAACGCAACTGTTGCAAAGATATATAAAGAGATAAAAATAAAAGCAAATACAAAATAAAGTGTTCTCAAGTGACTGCGTATAATACTTATATTCAAAATCTACTCCAGAACATTGGAATGTCCTTCAGCCTTGATATCAAAAAACCAGAGCACAAAACATAAAAGCACACAATAATGTAGATCCTTTGGAAAGATATTTATATAAAATCTTTAAAATCAAAAGCACTCACATATATTCTAGAGCCAATGTGCACCTGGCTCTGGGTCTTGACACGTTTGGCCAGGTAAAGGGTGGCGCAGCCCTCCTTTTCTGATGTAGAACGGTCACATATAGCCAAAATGAGTAAAGAGACAGAGGAGAGATGGGGCTCCCATAGCGTAACTCGTTTCCATAAATATATAAAAATGCAACAAGAAATTCACTCACCAGTGCTGGAGTCTTATTTTCTTTAGCTCATTTCTGACATTTTTCCCAGGTTAGCATCCAACCTGCCTTCCTCTTAATAGATCTTCTGACCAGAACTCATGTTGAATATGTTCAACAAATGCCTCAATTTTCCTTTCTTTAATGAATCACCAACACAGTTGGCAATCGTAAGAGCATGTTCCTCCTGTTTTCCATCCTCTTTCCCAAACCCAAATATTTGATTTATTTTGGTAAACCCAAGTCGTTGCTGTCGTGTCATCAAACTGTTCAGTAAAACTATGGTTGGTTGCAGCGGTTAGAAATAAGGTCCCAGTAATGTTACAAACAGCCTAACAGAAACTTAGCTCCATCTTAAATCTATTCTATCTCACCTCATGTGGTATGTGGTTGTTGTCAGCAAGTAAACATGGCATCCAGTATTAATTGCGGCATCATTAGAGTTGCTTCAAAGCAATTACACAAGAACCGTGGAAATATATATATGGAAGCTTTTGACAGCATTTCCATTCTACTCAGATTACAAACTTGTACTGAACCTGTACTCGCAAGATTCACTTTCTGTCCCATCAATGGATGGACATCGCATTGATCATAAGGGGATTCATATTGTATCAAAAGACAAATATTACATTGGTCATAAAGATCAGTGTGATATTTCATCCCTTGAAGAGTTATCACAGAAGGTATACTTGCCTGGTTCGAGCACTGGGAGTGCCATGCACATCCACAATTGGTGTCAATTTTTTTGAGAAAAGATTTTTACCAGGAAGGATACATTGAGATTTCTCTCATTCTAAGGTATGTCCTGGTTGGCGAGTATGTACCGTTAGGTGTCGTGCCTAAGGACACTTACTAAGGAGAGGTTGCTCGCTGGGATCGAACTAATGGTCTTCGTGTAGTGCTGAATGATTGGCCTTCAATGATGAATCTGACATGTTGAGGACGGAGTGGACCACTGTCGTGTGGCACAGCTCTTTCACTTAGAGCTATCACTCACTCTTGTGGCATGCAAACGGAAATGAGTGATGGTAAAAGTACGACAAGGAACAATATAATACAGAATTTTTCCTATATATGTGACAGCAAAATGGGCTTTTATATATACTTAAGTTGAGCATCACAGGTGCACTTTAAAAATCTAACCTATAACCTTCCTTGCACAAAAAATATAGTTTATATTTAATATATAATGCTGTGTATTTTATAAATATATCAGTACAAGAGCGTCTTTATCTTTGACCTTAGGACATCTCAGACTGGTAGGCAACACTTTAGGCATGAATGGTCGCAATATCAAAGGTGACTGTAGACTTTATATTCTTGATTATTACTTAAATTGGTTCTTTTACACCATATACTCTTTTCTACAGTTGCATCTTACCTATAATTTTTCAATTTGGAAATGTGTGTTTACAGAATGGCCAAAATAATTCCATCTCGTGAATTCTTTAGCTATTTAAATAAAATTGATGTTTGCGCAAATTACATAATTAGACATAAATGGAAACATGTCTGTATGATATAAATGCTCCTCTTATATACTCGGACAGATATGCCTGTATTTTATATAGAATAACTCAATATAAATACTCATGTACTGCTCATTTATTAAGGATGTTATTTTACGTGTTTGTTTCTCAAACACCAAACCACATTATATGCTGAGTAAACTAAACCCGTTTATGGTGGGAGGTGGGATGAATGAATTGCAGGTTTATCTGAAAATCTGTACGAACATTGACCCTTGTTCACTAATTTAGACTAATCGTGTGCTATATTGCTGACAGTCTGCGTTCATTTTTATAACTCAAAGGTATATCATTGGCAACTAATTGTTCTTCTTTATATGTTTCACTGGGGCAGATTCACTAAACCTCCCTGCTGTATCTGGTATTGATCTGCAATATGTCTCATGGGGCTTGCAGCTCAAAATATGCAAGATTTACTGTATTGAGTAAAAACTGTGAGCTGCTTTTTAGTAGCTCTGGTTAAATGTTACAAGCTCTGGTTAAATGTTAGAAGTAAAGGCAGTTTGCAGCTGAACCACCAGGTATTTTGACACAAAAATCACACACACTCACTGGGATGCGTAGCCCATTACATTAGGGTGTGCACCAGTGGAACATTTTTTAATTGGAAAACCCTTGCTTAGAAGATTTTGCACAAAATATGCATTTTTCATAAGAAATAACAAGCCTGTAATCAAAAACACAGTCAGTTTTTATGGTATTCCTCATGAACCAGATAAGTGACTTCTAAAATGTCAATGTAGGAGCTGAAAGAGGACCTCTTCATCCAAAATTAGGGTGTGCCTAGACACACCAGGCACACCCCATGCGCACACCTATGCACATACTCTTAAAATAACTGTTACAAATAAAAAATAACAGAAAATACAGGGAAATGTAAGAATGTAGCAACCTAAAAATTCACGAGAAGTTGAATTTCATCTCCAAATTCCGAGCCTGTGTAGACGCACCTCATAAGTCTATGGAGAGCGCCGTACATTTACGGCAACGTCTACAATAACGAACGTATCCACATTACAATTTTAGACTTCTTCACACTAACATTACGGTGTGCAAAGTTATAAACATTGGAACAATTACTACATAAGCCAATGGATCCATCATATATAGCAAGTACATTAGTCAACTTTTACAAATTTGTACAAAGTTTGTTCTTCACATTAGTTGACTAATTACCTCACCAAGATCTAGCTATCAAATAATTGAGGCATGCCAGGAGGGACATAGCTTGCTTATCTGTGTCCTTGAAGACTAGCAGGTCTATTCACTAAAGGTGAAATTCGGGAGAATTGGCAGGAGAAGTGTAAATTCGAAGTCAAAAATAGCCAAGCCAGAAAAATTCTCCCATTTATCTCACTTTCCAAATCAGCTATTTGCACTAGACTGTCCTCTTCTCCTACCAATTCTTCTGAGTTTCACCTTTTAGTGAATAGACATGTAGATCTCTGCTGTGATGACCTTATTAGTTGAGTCGCCAGGCTCCATGAATTTTCTATTGATATCAGTTGGGTGTGGGGATGGATGGGGTGTTTCAGGGTTTTGTAAAGTCTGTGGCATAATTTAGGGGTTGTGAGATTGGAACTCTCATTGAGATATTGGTGGTAGAAAATACCATTCGACGGCGGAGCTGACTGTGGAAGAGAGTGGTTGCATGCTGAGGAGCTCTGCTGTGGTGTGATTTAAATTGATATTTCCCTGCGACCCTCTCATTCTGCGTAGGACTTCTGGAGGTTCGGGGACCCTCTAACAAGCTGAGGCACCCTGTGCTGGAGTCCCCGGCCCGTACGGCGATGGCGCTCCACTCCAGCAGGATTCGGGCCTAGTGCGTCCTAACCAGACCGGGGACTTTCCTAACATCTACTGCGGTTGCGATTTCCTGCTGCGGGCGGATCACCTCAACCCCGGCGATGAGGAAGAAGACCCTGAAACACCGGGGAGGATCAGAAACCCCTCTTCATCGTCAGCAGGACATTAGGGAGTCTATGGGCAGCAGACGCACCCTGGTGGAAGAAGTCCCCACCTCCATTCTACCCCCAGGCTTCGGCTCCTCAGAGGAGGAAGAATTTACATGGCCCCTGGGGAGTGGGAACGGAGTGGACTGGCTCGCCGGGGCACACCAGCACCAGGAAGGTGGCCAGAAGACAATGGGTTCTGCCGCGAAGAAAAGGGCCCAGAAGAAACGGAAGGCCCAGGCAGCGAAGTCTCATGAGGCCTCGGTGACCGCCTCTGACCCCTCTAAGGCCTCGTTCACACTGTGCGATTTGAAAATCGTGTGACTTTCCGCGCGATTTTCATATTCGCGACATGGTGCGATAATGTCACGCGACATCACTGTTTTGTGCTATTTTTGCAAAGCACCACCAATACAAATCGCAAAATCGCAGATAGCAAATCACAAAAAAAGGGTCTTGTACCTGCGACATGCTTCTGCGACGTGCGACATGCGATGTCGGGCGACATCGCGCGGCATGATGTGAACAGCTCCATTGAAATGCATTGGAGAAGCTACACAGCGCGACGTCGCGCGGATTTTTCTGCGATGTCGCGGCAAAATCCGAGCGATAAATCGCACAGTGTGAACAGGGCCTAAGGACTGCTCTGAGGATGACCTGCCGCTTTCTAGCGGAGACGTGCTGATGTCACAATCCCAGGGTCGTCTTCCCATGGAGTCCCGGGTGCAGCGGACTCAGTGTGCTTCTGACGAGTCGGGCACCCCAGTGGGTGTGAGATCTCCTCTCGCAGCCTCTGGCGCTAATGCCATTCCTGCAGAGGAGGCGGATGACACATGCCTCACGACAATGAGAGACTACCGCAGTTTGATTGCCGAAATTAAATCTATGTGGTCCACTGCGCTGTCTGGAGTTTGAGCTGAAGTGGAAGTGGTTCGTTCCCAGGTAGTGGCAGTTCGGGAACAGACCACCGAGGTGGTTAAGGAGCAGGCTGTCCTCTCGTCTCAAGTGAGCGCCTTGAGAGATTAAGTTGACATCCTGACCCGTACTGTGGAGTCCCTTGAATCCAGACACCGCAGACGTAATATACGGATCTGTGGTGTCCCAGAATCGGTGCCCCAGTCAGACCTACTCCCTTATGTGACCCGCTTGGCTCTTCACATGTTGGGGTCCCCTCCCGATACGGTGGAGGTATTCAGCTTGACGTTCCGGATCCGAAAGGCCGCAACGGCCCAACAGAGCGCTCTGAGAGATGTCATTGTGGTTACTAAAGATGTCGCAGTGAAGTCTAAGATTATGTCAGCCCTGGCGGCCCAGGCACCGCTGCTCTTTGAGGGAACATCACTGTCACTGTATAACGACCTGCCATTTGTGACCCTGCTAGCGAGACGCCGGTACCGGGAGGTGACAGAGTTTCTTCGTCGCAGGGGGGTCAGATACTGCTGGGGACCGGCTGGATCCCTTGTAGTGAATTACGGGACGTGCCCCTCACCATCTCTGACCCGGCTGAGGCATGGCCGGTGCTTTTTGGAGCGGGACTTTCTCTGAACCTGACGGATGCTGCGCCAGGCTGATGGCCTCTCCCTTGGATTAGCTTTTCGGCAACTTTTCTGCTGAAGCGTTATCTTGTCTCACCCATGGGGACTTTGCTGCCCTTATTTTGAGTCCTAACCTTGGAGAGTACCCCACGTTCTTCCTCCTGATCCAGTGCCTTTATTACCCTGGGATGCTCCCTTGCTCTCTGTGTAACTCTGAGAGGATGTTTTTGCCTTTTCTTGTTTTATTGAGTCTGTGGACTGTGCATCTGTTTTTCTGGACTTATGTTTGTCCTGGGTTGAGATTCCCTTTTTTTTTTGGGACTTCTCTGACTTATTAGTATTAGTGCTCCCCAGCTGGGGATATTTTGGGCTGAGATCTTCCCCTTTTTTCGTTTCTGGTTTCCCCCATTTTTTGAGACACCTTTCAGAGGACGTCATTGTACGCTGTTGTGTTCTCTTATTTGCATTTTGCAACCTTTTTCGAGGACGTTTTTGCATCTTTATTTTCCGTCCTGCTTTTTGATTTTATATTTTAGTTATTTTCTTTAAGCTGTGCCACTGTAGATGTATATGTGCGGCCCTGCGAGGCCCTCACTTTATGCATGATTGTATGATCCATCTTTATTTGCCTACATGATGGGACTTTTGTTTTTTGGGATTTCATTTTTTTACTGCTGTCGTTTAGGCTAGGGTCAGACGAACGCAGTTTTAACGTGCGTTTAGCCGCACAAAATCACGGCCGTGCTAGCAGCAAATGACGTCCAATGCCGGGGAACACACGAAGTACGGCCGCACGAAAGTTCGTCCGCGCAACGCAAGTGGCAAACGAACGCATTTTTTCGAGAACGTCAAACCGCTACTACTGACGTACAGAGTGCGCTGCGGCCGCATAGCGGCGTGTTTGCGTGATTGGGAGACTTCAGACGCTGCTAATGTCCGGCCAACATAACGTCCAGACGCAAAAAGTGTTTTATTGTTGATCCGTACAAAATCACGGACGAAAAGGCGCATCGTATGACCGCTATCGCGTATTCCGTGAAAAAATATGTCCGTTCGTTCGACCGCACTTTTCCACGGTCGACGCGAAAAATGCGTTCGTCTGACCCTAGCCTTAAAGTTGACTTTTAGCTTTTCTTTTTTATGCCGTTTTCCACTAAATACAAGCTGACTTTTTGTCGTCCCCCCTTCCTCTTCCCCATTTTCCCCTTTCTCTCCCCCTTTTTCCACACACGCACCGGATTGCACTTAGTTCAACTTCTCCCCCCCCTTTTTATTATTATTATTCTTTATTTATAAAGCGCCAGCATATTCCGCAGCGCTGTACAATAAGCATTTATTTTTTGGCGTCTTAGGGCTGCTTCAAGGTGTGCCATTGTGGCTCTGCCTGCTATACTTGGCCCTCAAACGCCCTGGCCTTGTGACCTGCACACTTCCGTGGCCTCATTTTGTCCTTTGGACTCCTGGGAGTGAGCCAGGAAGGTCCCATTGGGCCTTTGCCACCCCAATTATTGTTTTTCTTTATTTTTAGGTCCTGGAGCATTTTTGGTGTGTGTTCTCTCCCCGCCTCTCCCTCCCCCTCCCTTCCCTCTTTTTGACGCTTATTGTTGAGATATTGCTGTTTTATTTGCCTCTCCCTATTTTATTGATTTCTTTATTGGATGAGACTACGGGATGTTTTTTGTTTATACATTGCAGCTCTTAGATGACTTTTATATTGCTTGCGGTTTCTTCTGATGACATGTTTTAGTCATTCAGGTGTAATATTTTATTGTGTGGCCCTGCGAGACCAACTTTTATTATACAGTTTGTTGTTATGCTTGCTGACTATCTTCCATAATAAAAAATCTTGAAAATAATAATAAAAAAGAAAATACCATTCACGTTATCCTTGTAAGGTGTATTGGATGGTTTAATGGGCTGAGTCTATTAGACGGTTGCAACGTGTACTCCTTGGCATTCTCCAATGTGTCATCCAACTTTAGTAAGTTACAGTGAACTTTTCATCAACCAGGTTGCTTTTCATGTTACACCTCATTATGGTGTGTATATCACATTGATCGTAAATATCACTCATTTGGTGTATACATACAGTTTAAATTCCTACCGAATGAGCTTAAGTTGTTTGGAACACCCAGGTTTACATTAAAAAAATGACACAATCGATAGCTTCCCCAGCATAAAATTTAGTTTTTGAGCAAAATCTTCTAGCTTCCTATCTGCTCTCTTTACAACTACAATTCTCTCTCATAAATACTCATAAATACTCTACAATCCCAACAACATCTATGACCATCAATGGTAGGAATGTCTGCTAAAGTGGGCTAATGGGAGCATGTGATGGCAGCATATTACCTGGTATATCTGCAGTGGATGTGACTTTTATTATTATTTTACTTTATATAGCGCCAGCATATTCCGGAGCGCTGAATAATGGGCACAATATAGACAGGGTTACAATACATTGAGACTGAACAACATTTGATAAACCAGTACAGGAGGAAATGAGGACCCTATTCCCATGGGAACTTACAATAGAAGGGTTGGGGGTGGAGATAGGAGGAGAGGACTGCAAGGTGAGAGTGATGGACTGGTTGGGGCAGTGGGGTGTATCAGTGAGTCGGGTGGTAGGCTTTCCTGAACAGGAATGTCTTCAGAGAACTTTGAAGGAGGGGAAACTAGGGTAAAGTCTGACTGTACGAGGGATAACGTTCTAGAGGATGGGGGCTGTGTGTGAGAATTCCTACAATCTATCACAGGAAGAGGTGATGCGGGGAGAAGCTAGGCGTAGGTCACTGTTTGACCTTAGGGAGCGGGCTGGGGTGTATTTGGTGATTAGTGAGGACAGGTAGTGGGGAGCTGAGTTAGTGAGAGCTTTGTAGGTCACGGTAAGGATTTTGAATTTAATTCTGCAGTGGATGGGGAGCCAGTGAAGGGACTCGCAGAGGGGAGCGGCAGAGACAGAGCGGAGGGTGAGGTGGATGAGCCTGGCAGAGGCGTTCAGAATGGATCTCAGGGGGGATAGGTGGGAGAGAGAGAGAGACAAGCTACGATATTATTACAATAGTCAAGGTGGGAGATTACAAGGGTGTGGATGAGTTGTGTTGTGGTATCAGCAGTAAGATATCTGATAAAAAAATAAAAGTAGAGTTCACCCTATACATGATTGTTACGTTGTGATTGTGAGTAATGCATGTTTAGTATTTTTAATACAGACAACAAGCAGAATGTCAAAACCAGATAGTGTTGACGATTTGGAATGCCAAGAGAATATACAGTGCGTTTAGAATTCTTGCTATTCATCCTTTATTCAAGAAAAAAGAATCTTGAACAGATTGAGGAGACATTTTTAAGCTGGCACGGCTACCTCTTATATGTGAGTAATACCTTGTGCTTTGGATCGTAATTTCTGATCCATTATTGATGTAAATCTAAAGCACTTTCGTCCTGTACAATCAATGAATTTTGCTTCCGCATGTCTTATGTTACATTGATATATTCTGTTATTATTTTTATACTTTAGCCTGCCAGCACAAACTGACATAAAATTGGCCTAGGTGGGGGATGTTTAAACACTGAAGCTCTCTCTGGATATCTAAATCCCAGAAAATGCTGCCTCAAGGTTATTATCAGTAACACGCATTGCTGCCAATAAAAACATATGTTTGGAAGTGTCCAATGATTCAGCAGTTCATTTAAAGAAACAGTGAACTATTTATTATATTTTTGTATTACTACTTTTACCTGCTACGGAGTATCACTGAGTAACATATACGAGGGCTGACAACCACTTAAAGGAACACTCTAAGCAAAAATCCCACCGTTTTTTTACATTAAAATATACCTATTCCCTACCTAGTTATTGTGTATATATATATATATTTTTAAATGTAATACTTACCCTAAAATCCACTTGTTTCCAACGGCGTTTTTTTTTTTTATATACTCACCTCCCTCCTCTTCCGCTCCCGTCCTTCTAACTCTATCACTTGGCTAATGGTTTACGTGAGAAGCGCGCATGTGCGCCTCTCACGTAAGCCAGCCAATCAGCAGGCTTCCTCTTCTTCTTGGATTAGTGTTACGCGCAAGAGGATGCGCGCAACACTAATCCCAGCTGCAGACTATGCTGGCGGCTCGCTGCCGCCAGCTACTGCGGCGAGTTGGAGACGTCATCGCGCTGAAAGCGCGATGACGTCTCCTACACGGCAATAGTCGGCAGAAGCGGGAAATATGAATCCCGCTCTGCTGACTGACAGCTGGGAGGGCGGAGTAAAGGCCTCTGCATCTCTCAGCTGTTTTCAGCTGTTTCAGCCGATCGGCTGAGCGGAGGGAGGGGGGACAGTCAAGGGCATACTCAGGGCATCATGACCACCTAAAAAAGCTTAGGTGGTCATGTTGCCTAGAGTATCCCTTTATCTTCTAATATTTACAAACTAGCAGGTCCGTTATATCATTTTCACCTTGATGTGTGATCGGTGTTTTTTGTGTAACAGTTCTCCAGTGCAGAATAAGGAATAAGGCTGTTGTCAACCAATTCATTATGTTAAATGTTTAAACAAATAAAGCTGATCCCCCCCCCTATCTTATCAGTAGTATAGTGGCAATTTCCTGTCAGTGGCAAAACTCATTATATCATAGAGATAAGGAGTCAGATTCACTAATGGACACATTTACCCACCAGCAATTTATAACTAGAAAACACAAACATTAGATTTTTTTCTGTGCACAGCTCAAAGTTTGTATATACAGGTGAAATTAACATTCCCAATTTGTGCGTTTAGAAAACGAGGTGGTTGCTTAAGTAATTATGCTACTCTCTATTACGAAGTAAAATAACAGGTGAGGCAACATTTTGATAGACTGACTGATTTATCAATGCAGAAAGGAAGGTGTTAAAACATACAGGGTTATTCAAAGACGGCCGAATTGGCTCCGAAATCGCACCAATAGTGAATTTCCCCGTACAGTGCAATTTCTTGGCCATTCGGCTATTCAAAAAGCTGGCAGGTCGCCAAATATTGTCTAATTGCCAGCGAAATTCAGTGATTTTCGACGGCAGGGCACTCAGAGAAGTAATGGTTAATCTATACAGAGAACAATGAACAGCACCGAAATGTCAGTGAAATGCTCTGATTTTCAGTGGTCTCATTCGACAGGTTTAATCAGGTGAATCCCATAGGTTTCAATGTAAATAAAATTCTCTGTTTTTATTAAATATTTATTCAACCGTTTATTCTTTTCATTTGCAGCAAAAAGTCTCCTTATTTATTTTTTAGGATTTTGTAAGTATTTTTCGGGATTTTTTAGGCTATTTTTTTTTTAATAATGCCGTTTTGTTTTTTTTTACGTAAAAGACCTTTTTATTATTATTCATAGGACCTTCTATATATTATTCTCAGGCATTTTCATACAGTAGTGTTTTTTTTAACTCAAGATGGCAGTGAATGAGATAAACCAGGGATCTTAAAAGGCTTCTAATCTACCCCCTAGTGATGTCCTTTGAATGCATCCCACACAATACAATGATTTGAGACAGTGATTGACCCATAGACTCCATTCTATGGCCAATGCCAGAGAGTAAAGAGCAAATGAAGTAAAGATACTGTGGGGGGGGGGGGCAGTTTACAACACAAAATATAACAAAATGGAATCACCCAGTGACGCTTACAGAGTAAAATATTTTCTTAACTAAACAAGAGAATATCAAAGCACATTTAAGATATCAGCAACATAAAATAAACACAATAAGGACATTTCATTTTTTGGTGGTAGTGGTCCTTTAAGAAATGTTGTTCTTAATGGTATGGTTAAGTCCCATCAACGTTGTATCTCTTGTTGGGTCTGAGTATAACATGTTGCTTAGTTACCAGCCAAGCCAACTAACTTGTTAAACCTGTTTGAACACTTGGAAGGACTCTAACATACTGTAGTTACAGATATGACTTGCTTTAAGTGAGCAGCTAATTTGGAAACAAGCCTGTTTTTGGTCAAATTGTTGGGGATGGACCTAAAGGAAATCATTCTTACTGATAATAACCAATAACTAAATAGTTCCCAGTGTCCATCCACCAGCTGAGCAAGATTGGGCACACATAGGCCCTATCCCGTACCTAACGCTAAAATGGGGAAGCTAACGGGAAAAACCTGCAGCGTGATCAAGGAGGGAGACCGGGAACTATTTGTTCCCAATCTCACTCTGCTCCTGGGGACAAGAACAGCTGATCGGGCTTCGGGATTTTATTGAGGGGGGATTTAGGTGGTGCTAAATGATTTTGCAAAAGCGGAAACAGTTAGTACCAGCTTTTAGGCCAGAGTCAGACGAGCGTTTTTCAGAGTGGAAGGAACGTCTGTTAGAGTGGACATTCCTTCCACTCTGACGCCCGTCTGGCCACCTCGCTGAGTGCAGTTAGCGCGCTCAGCGCTTCAAGGCTTGAACTTCCTATTGAGGATCGCTTTTTGCAGACCCGTCGAATGCACGTCGTAGCGTTTGGACCTAGAAGCTTTCAGGCTTGGGCCGGCCCCCTTCAAAACGTCACAACGCTGCGACGGGCGTCGGAAGGCACGTCAGTACGGGTGTACATAGTGCGCTCGTCTGACTCTGGCCTTAGGTGATGCTAAATATTTGCTTTGCAAATTGCTGCGGTGAGGGTTCTGAGAACCAACAACGGCACTAGTGCCTGCTCTACGGTGGGGCCTGCTCAGGTCTCACAAGGCTTTAGCTCGATTGTGCCATTACAGGGATGAATGCTCCATATGCAAATCAGCCTGCAATCACCCAGAAAGGGGGGCCAGCACTGATTGCCAAGGATGTCATCCCTGCACGAGAGATGCAGCAACGCCCGACGATCGTTATTTCGGTAATTAGCGCTAGCACTTATCGAAACGCTAATTACTGATTGCACTTCCTATACTTAACATGGGGCGCACAAAGTACAGTAAGCTCGTGCAAGCTAGTAAGATCCCGATGAGCTAAAGGATTTTTGAGCGGTTTAGTGTCAGGAAGGTAATATGAGAGGCATGAAATAAAGTCGTTTATCCTAGCGGTAACCCTTACTCACCCGAAGGAATAGTGCCTGTGATCTCCTGGAGGTCCCTTTTTGGTTTCCATGGGGTCCTGACTGGACACCAGGAGATGCTACTGATGCTACTGCTTGGAGATATTAGGGGCTATCAGTCATTATGAGTCAAGTCATGAAGGGTTAACCGCTCATATTACTACATACCGGAATAGGGCCCCACGTGTATTAAAATCTGTATACCAAGCAAAACAGTCAATATGATACGGATCACCAAGGAAGTGTAAGTTTAGCATTTCTATCATTCTGAAACACAAAAAAAGAGAAGTTACCACTAATAGGGCTATATTACAATCCTAGCGCTAAAACGCGGGCGCAAGGGAGGAAAAACTGCGCAGCCGCGAGCATCCACTCGATGGAGTCCATAGTTTTTGCTAACCACAGCCGGACGTTAATCAGCGCTAGTAGATTGTGCTCCCTATACTTAACATGGGGAGAGCAAAGTACAGTAACCTCGCGCTGAAAAGCGCAAGGTACCAAACACAAACGTGTCACTTAACCCGTTTGCGTTTGGATCGTAATATGCGGTAGACACCGCAGCTAACGTTAATGCTCATGCAAGTGAGCGTTAACGTCAGGAATGTAATAGGGCCCTCGGTGTAAATAAGATACCATGCTTATGTTGTATATTCCATTTCTTTACAAATTGTGTACAAACAGTCCTTATGTGTGCTGCATAGTTAACAAATATTTGTGTTGGGCAGCACCAAGACTTAATATGTCCCTGAGTAAATGTGCTACATTTAGGCTGGGGTCAGACCAGCGCACTTTTAACGTGCGTTCTGGCGCACTTAATCACGGCCGTACTAGCAGCAAATGACGGGCAATGACGGCCAATATACGAAGTACGGTCGCACGAAAGTCCAGCCGCGCAACGCAAGTGGAAAATGAACGCATTTTTTCGAGAACGCAGAACCGCTAGTACGGACGTACAGAGTGCGCTGCATCCACTAGCGGTGTGTGTGCGTGATTAGGAGACGTCAGACCCTGCTCGTGTCCGGCCAACATAACGTCCAGACACCCAAAGTTTCCTGGTTTGGATCCGTAAAAAATCACGCACGAAAATGCGCATCGTATGACCGTTTTCGCGAATTCAGTGAAAAAATACGTAAATTCGTTCGGACTCACTTTTTTACGTTCGCGTGTAAAAATGCTTTCGTTTGACCCTAGCCTTACTTGTTCATATCTATGGGGGCCAGATCCCTGGGATTTCTATCTAAAAAGGAAAGCCCTTTTATGGAGGTCTATGAATATATTTTGTTATTTTATTTCATTTTAGTAATCTTGATATAGTCTGGTTGTTTATATATAGATGACATCATAGAATACTATTTGTAGCTTAGAAATGATGAAACATAGAAACATAGAAACATAGAAACATAGAAAAATGTCGGCAGATAAGAACCTTTCGGCCCATCTAGTCTGCCCAATTACATGGATACTTTACCTGGATTTATCTTTTGTTTAGGATAGCCTTATGCCTCTCCCATGCTTGCTTAAATTCAATTACTGTTTTGGCCTCTACCACTTCTACTGGAAGACTGTTCCATGTATCCACCACCCTCTCAGTAAAATAATGCTTCCTGATGTTACTTTTAAACCTTTGCCCCTCTAATCTAAGACTATGTCCTCTTGTTTTGCTATTTTGTTTCCTTTTAAATATACTCCCTTCCTCTACCTTGTGGATTCCCTTTACGTATTTAAATGTTTCTATCATATCTCCTCTGTCTCGTCTTTTTTCCAAGCTGTACATGTTAAGATCATTAAGCCTTTCCTGGTAACATTTCTCCTTCAAGCCGTACACCATTTTAGTAGCCCTTCTCTGAACTCTCTCTAAGAGGTCTATATCCTTCTGGAGATACGGTCTCCAGTACTGCACACAGTACTCCAAGTGAGGTCTCACCAGTGCTCTGTACAGTGGCATGAGCACTTCCCTTTTCCTACTGCTAATACCTCTCCCTACACAACCAAGCATTCTGCTAGCATTTCCTGCTGCTCTATTACATTGACTACTTACCCTTAGATCCTCTGAAATAATGACCCCTAAATCCCTTTCCTCAGATGTTGAGGTTAGGACTGTATCAAATATTCTATATTCAGCCCTTGGGTTTTTACGTCCCAGGTGCATTATCTTGCACTTATCCACATTAAAACTCAATTGCCACAACTCCGACCATTTTTTTAGTTTACCTAAATCATTTGTCATTTGGCTGATCCCTCCAGGAACGTCAACCCTGTTGCAAAACTTTGTGTCATCAGCAAAAAGACATACTTTTCCATTAATACCTTCTGCAATATCACTAATAAAAATATTAAAGAGAATGGGTCCAAGTACTGACCCCTGAGGTACCCCACTGGTAACAAGACCTTGTGCCGAATAAACTCCATTTACCACAACCCTCTGTTGTCTGTCACTCAGCCACTGCCTAATCCAGTCAACAATATTGGAATCTAAACTCAAAGATTGCAATTTATTGATAAGCCTTCTATGGGGAACAGTATCAAAAGCCTTACTGAAATCTAAATAAGCAATGTCTACTGCACCACCTGTGTCTATTATTTTTGTTACCCAATCAAAAAAATCAATAAGATTAGTTTGGCATGATCTCCCTGAGGTAAACCCATGTTGTTTCTGATCCTGTAATCTATGTGTTTTTAGATGTTCAACAATCCTTTCCTTTAACATGGTTTCCATTAATTTCCCCACTACTGACGTAAGACTAACTGGCCTATAGTTCCCCGATTCCTCCCTATTACCCTTCTTGTAAATGGGCACAACATTTGCTAATTTCCAGTCTTCTGGGACGACTCCCGTTAGCAAGGATTGGTTAAATAAATCTGTTAACGGTTTTGCTATTACATCACTGAGCTCTTTTAATAATTTAGGGTGGATCCCATCAGGCCCCATTGACTTATTTGTCTTTACTTTAGACAGCTGCTGTAGAACCTCCTCCTCTGTAAACTGATATGTAAATGTCTCTTTAGTGTTCTCTCCTAACTGAGGTCCCTTTCCTTCCTTTTCTTCTGCAAAGACTGAACAAAAATATTCATTGAGGCAGTCAGCGAGACTTTTATCCTCTTCTACATACCTTCCTTCCTTTGTTTTTAATCTAACTAATCCTTGTTTTACTTTTCTTTTCTCGTTTATGTATCTAAAAAATGTTTTGTCCCCCTTTTTTACTGACTGAGCTATTTTCTCTTCTGCATGTGCTTTGGAAGCTCTTATAAATTGCTTTGCCTCTTTCTGCCTAATCTTATAGGTTTGCCTATCTTCTTCACTCTGAGTTGTTTTATAATTATTGAATGCTGTCTTTTTGTTCTTCACTATTTTGGCCACTTCTGCAGAGTACCACAGTGGTTTCTTCCCTTTTTTGTTTTTGCTAACAAGCCGAATGCAATTTCCTGTGGCCTTCAATAATGCTTCCTTTAAATAATCCCATTTCTCCTGGACTCCCTTTAAACTCCTCCAGTCTGATAATGACTCCTTCACACAAAATCTCATTTTAGAAAAATCTGTTTTTTTAAAGTCTAAAACTTTCATTCTTGTGTGGTGCGGCTCCATCCCTGTTGTTATATTAAACCATACTGACTGGTGATCACTAGATCCCAAATTTTCACCTACAACAACGTCCGATACCAAACCTCCATTTGTGAGTATTAAATCCAATATGGCCTCTTTACGGGTCGGCTCCTCAACTACTTGTGTTAGAGATAATCCCAGTAGGGAGTTTAGAATATTTGTACTCCTGGTGCACCCAGCTGTTTTGGTTTTCCAGTTCACATCAGGAAGATTAAAGTCCCCCATGATAATAACTTCCCCCTTCATTGCCATTTTGGCTATTTCCTCAACCAGCAGATTATCTAGTTCTTCTGCTTGTCCAGGGGGTCTATAGATCACACCTACACGAGCTACTGTATGATTGCCAAATGTTAGCGTAACCCAAACTGACTCTATGTTCACCTCGCTCACTTTTATTTGGTTCGTTTTTATGTTGTTTTTCACATACAGGGCCACTCCTCCTCCTTTCCTACCTTCTCTGTCTTTTCTATATAAAGAGTACCCCGGTATTGTTATGTCCCAGTTATTTTTCTCACTGAACCATGTCTCAGTAACCGCCACTAAATCTACCTTTTCAGCTGCCATCATTGCCTCTAGTTCATTGATTTTATTGACTAAACTGCGAGCATTTGTAGACACGACTCTGAGCTTGTCATTTTTTACCTCGCATGTTGCTTGCACCCTCCGATTTAGTTTTGGGGGACAATCGGGCAGATTGTTTTTTACCCTTTTTTGTCCCCCCCTCCTAGTTTAAATATTTCTTTGCGAAACCTTTGAACTTCTCACTGAGAACATATGTTCCCCTATGAGTAAGATGCAAACCATCTTTTTTATACAGTTCCTTTCTGCTCCAATTAGAGCTATCATGGGACACAAAGCCAAATCCTTGCTCCCGACACCATTCCCGAAGCCACAAATTGAATTCCCTATTGCACATCTGCCTATCTTGAATGTTATGCACAGGCAAAACTTCAGAGAATGACACAGTGGACGCAATCTGCTGTATTTCACCTCCAAGAACACAAAAATCTTCCTTAATCTCAGAAACCTCATTGCTAGCCAAGTCATTTGTCCCAGCTAGCCAAGCTGACCTCATACTATTACACAGCAATAACCAGTAAAGTTTACTCAGCAACCTGTAAATCTGCATAGTGGTTTGTTTAAAATCTCTTACCTGCAATTTAACACTTATTTGTTTGTATAAAATGTTAATTTTAAAAGGGGTTATTCACTAAACACTGTTGCTGCAACTGTGATGAACTACAACAATCCAGATAAGGAAAATCAAAGAACGGCAAGGTTAGCTTCATTGATGAACGTCTCCCCGCCATTGTTTGATTCTCGATATCTCGATCACCTAGGCGTTTGGAGATGGAGAAATGTTAAACAACGCCATTTAGTAGATAACTCCTTGAGTGTTGTAAGCCACTTTCTACATAATGCATAATTATAAAGAAGTGAGCGTTCTCAGATTTTTACTTGACGTCGCTTGTTTACACAGCCTTTTAAAACCGGAAAAAGATGGGCCCTTCAAACGTTCCGTTCTAGGAAACATTTTTTTTGTGTGTACATAAACCGTTTGTCTACAATTGTCAAATATTGGCTTCTGGGATTGTGGCCTTGATTTATAATCCAAGTTTTTCAATGATATGGATAGAAAGTGCCTCATATAGGAACCAAAAGAATCCATTCCTCTTCAATATCTGTCGTTTGTATTGGTTATTATACATAATTAGGGAATTTTAGAACAACTGTCATAATTCTGTTATCAAATTTTAATAGTGTTTTCATCCCCGTGTAAATCTAGAAACTGCGTGTGATTAAAAATTATCAAAAAGCAATCAAAGTACGTGTGACATCTTCTTGCCCCTGCTGGTTTACCTGGGATGTTATGCTGAACACTAGCTCCCATGACCACCTTACAGAACCAAAACTATGTCAGCTTGTGATATATAGTTAAATTGAAGAGTCGGCTGATTGAATGAGTGTTTAACCAGCCGACTCCTGCAATGAGAGGCATTTTACTAGCCGCATACAATCACTGGTTGATAGAGGCCCAAAAACTAGCTGGTGCCTGCAGGTAGGTGACCACTGACCAGGCTCTGGATGAGCTGCGAGGAGACACATCATGGGACAAGAATTTAGTTGTTTTTTTTATCGTACCAAAGTTTTTATTATGTTTTCAAAATATAGAATAATAAAAAAAATGAGAACAAAAATGTGTGAGGATCGCGATATGCAAACCGCCATCACCTCGGTAAGGCAAGTGAAATGCATGAGACAATGCAAAAGAGAGGAAAATTGGTCAAAACGTACAGTAAACAGGACAGGAAATCAGTAAACACAGTTTACATTTAAAGGAGGTGTAGAAAGGGGAAGAGAGGAGTGAGCAGTGGGTAAAAGGCACAGCAGCGATTGTGACTCAACCTAAGCTAAGTAGGTTGGGGGGTCGCGGACCATTAAGGCCAGCATCGGACGAGCGTGCTATGTTCGCCCGTACTGACGTGCTTACCGGCGTCCGCCACAGCGTTTTGACGCTGCAATGGGGCCGGTCACACGCTTGTGCACGCTTGTGCACTCGCACTAAAGCATCCGTTATCCAAGCCTCTCCGGCAAAGCGCTAGGACAGACGTTGACGGAGCTGTAAAGTGTGATTCTCCATAGGAGGATCGTGTTTTGCAGCGTTGAGCGTACTCAGTGAGGTGGCCAGACGGGCGTCGAGTGGAGGGATCGTCCACTCTCACGGACGTTCCTTCCTCTCTCCGAAGACGCTCGTCTGACACTAGCCTTAAACCAAAAGTGAAGATGCTGATCCATCCTACCCTGCGCCCGATACAGCAAGTCCTCTATGGAGCGAATGCATGCCACCTCAGAAAGCCATTCCCGAAGCGGAGGGGGGGGGGGTCATGGCTTTCCATTAGCATGGAACCACAGCCTTACTAGTGGCATTCAGTAGTCGTATATTAAGGCCTTGTCCAGACCAAGCGCAGAGCAGGTGCAGAGCAGAGCAGTTGCAGGCCGGATCAAAACTTCGTCCAATGTATTCCAATAGTTTTTTTTTGCTCCAGTTCACATCGCAGCGTTCAGTTCCAGAGCAGGTGAAAAAACTGCAGCAAGCCCTATTTTACCTGCTCTGGACCTGCTCATGGAACGCATCAAAAGCGCAATTCAGTGCAATGTAAAACAATTTTACATGTGAGACAAGGTCAGAGGAAGCAGGAAATGATCAGAACAGCTAGTGAAAGGTCTGTCAGGTTACACGTCGCCGCCGTGGCAAGAAGCCTCCTAAGGTGATTATTCCAACCTGACAGCCCTTTGCCTATATGCCTGCAGTACCTCAGTCAACCACTGCAGCAGCCACAGGTGTCTCGATTGCCTCCCTGTGCTTCCCTATTTAAGGGGCAATCTCCCAAGATGCATTGCTGCTGCATTAACATTGCCTTCCACTGCCAAGCTGTGTCCCTCTCGAGATCCTGTGTATCCAGCTAGCAGACTTACCAAGACATTTTCTCCAGTGCCAAGTAATACCCTGTGTCTACATTGCCAGTGTCTACATTGCCAAGTGTATCACTGGCGTGCGCAGCCCATTACATTAGGGTGTGCACCCATAGAACATTTATTAACTGAAAACTAACGTATAGAAGATTTTTTAAAAAATTTGTCAGTTTTAATGTTATTTATCATGAACCAGATAAGTTCTAAAATGTCAATGTAGGAGGTGAAAAAGGACCTCTTCTTCTTGGACACACCAGGCAGACCCCCTGTGCACACCTATGGGCATAACCAATGTTTATGCTGAGATACAGTCAATGTTCATGTAATTTATCGTGAAACCGATAAGGAACATCCAAAATATCTATGTAGGGGGTCAAAGATGAACCATGCACCCAACATTAGGGTGTGCCTGGGCACACCAGGCACACCCTGTGCGCACACCTATCAAGTGTATCCTGTGTCTACATTGCCAAGTGTATCCTGTGTCTACATTGCCAAGTGTTTGCACTGCCAAGTGTATCCTGTGTCTGCACTGCCAAGTGTATCCTGTGTCTGCATTGCCAAGTGTATCCTGTGTCTGCATTGCCAAGTGTATCCAGCACCAATAAACCCCCCTTGTACCGTGGAACCTGTCTGTGTGTCTCTTTATCACTGCATCCTCCTGGGCTCATCTCCTCCTCTACCAATCCTGATCCCTGACAGAATGCAGCAGCCATTAACCTATGAGCCCGCAGTGATAAAAGACCTGAGGGGGTTAATCCAAACATCATTCCATGAACTGGTTCATCACCTGCTTGGCCTAATGAACAAGTTGCTGAAGAGGCTATGGGACCTATCCCCTAAGGTATGCATTTCCAACCTTAAGAAAAACCATGGCCCTCTCTCACTAGAGGAGCAAAGCAGAAGGCGGCAAATGAATCTCTGTTTTTACTGCGGGGAGCAATATGGTACCGAGTCGCCCAATGCCCGGAAAAACCCACTAAGAGACCTATGTACTATGAGCACAACAACCCTCTAAAGAAGGTTCTGCCTCAATATCCCGGCTTTCCAGTGTTACAAGGAGGAACATTTGTCTCTGTGGCTAAACCAGCTGATCTCACCAATACCCAGCATCTACCAAAGACCTCTCTGGTTAATTCTGGAACTATGGAGGTTAACCCTTGCCTGGCTGATATGGAGAAAGATCAAGTCCAAGATCCAGTAACCCCATACACCATTGCCAGGAATGCCATATATGCATTGTTGACCATCCAGCTTCCTCAAGGTCCTGTGGGCCCCTGTGTTGCTCCCTCCATGGTTACTGAGGAGGTTGAGCCTGAAGCCCACACCGAAGGGCCTGCTGCTGAGGTGTCAGCTGAAGAATCCAAGTGTGCTTCCCCGCAACTTGAAGAATCCAAGTGTGCTTCCCCGCAACTTGAAGAATCCAAGTGTGCTTCCCCGCAACTTGAAGAATCCAAGCGTGCTTCCCCGCAGCTTGAAGATTCCAAGCGTGCTTCCCCGCAGCTTGAAGATTCCAAGCGTGCTTCCCCGCAGCTTGAAGATTCCAAGCGTGCTTCGCCGCAGCTTGAAGAATCCAAGCGTGCTTTGCCGCAGCTTAAAGAACCCAAGTGCGCTTCCCAGCCGGAGTGCAAAGAACCCAAGTGCGCTTCCCAGCCGGAGCACCCAGAACCCAAGTGCGCCTCCCAGCCGGAGCACCCAGAACCCAAGTGCGCCTCCCAGCCGGAGCACCAGAACCCAAGTGCGCCTCCCAGCCGGAGCACCAGAACCCAAGTGCGCCTCCCAGCCGGAGCGCCCAGAACCCAAGTGCCCCTCCCAGCCGGAGCGCCCAGAACCCAAGTGCGCCTACCAGCCGGAGCACCCAGAACCCAAGTGCGCCTCCCAGCCGGAGCACCCAGAACCCAAGTGCGCCTCCAAGCCGGAGCACCCAGAACCCAAGTGCGCCTCCCAGCCAGAGCGCCCAGAACCCAAGTGCCCCTCCCAGCCGAAGCACCCAGAACCCAAGTGTGCCTCCCAGCCGGAGCGCCCAGAACCCAAGTGCGCCTCCCAGCTGGAGCGCCCAGAACCCAAGTGCGCCTCCCAGCCGGAGCGCCCAGAACCCAAGTGCGCCTCCCAGCCGGAGCGCCCAGAACCCAAGTGCGCCTCCCAGCCGGAGCGCCCAGAACCCAAGTGCGCCTCCCAGCCAGAGCGCCCAGAACCCAAGTGCCCCTCCCAGCCGAAGCGCCCAGAACCCAAGTGTGCCTCCCAGCCGGAGCGCCCAGAACCCAAGTGCGCCTCCCAGCCGGAGCGCCCAGAACCCAAGTGCGCCTCCCAGCCGGAGCGCCCAGAACCCAAGTGCGCCTCCCAGCCGGAGCGCCCAGAACTCAAGTGCGCCTCCCAGCTGGAGCACCCAGAACCCAAGTGTGCCTCCCAGCCGGAGCGCCCAGAACCCAAGTGCGCCTCCCAGCCAGAGCGCCCAGAACCCAAGTGCCCCTCCCAGCCGAAGCGCCCAGAACCCAAGTGTGCCTCCCAGCCGGAGCGCCCAGAACCCAAGTGCGCCTCCCAGCCGGAGCGCCCAGAACCCAAGTGCGCCTCCCAGCCGGAGCGCCCAGAACCCAAGTGCGCCTCCCAGCCGGAGCGCCCAGAACTCAAGTGCGCCTCCCAGCTGGAGCACCCAGAACCCAAGTGCGCCTCCCAGCCGGAGCGCCCAGAACCCAAGTGCACCTCCTAGCCAGAGCGCAAAGAACCCAAGTGCGCTTCCCAGCCGCCTGATGAATCCAATTCCATGCCTGCTTTGCCGAAAGAAGCGGTGCAAATCAAACCCACTTCAATGCCAGCTTGTGAGGTCATAGGCAAGGCGCCAGAAATTTCGGTGCTTACCTCCACCATTGTTGCCCTGGCAAGCCAGGTTGATTCCCTCTCAGATCCTGCAGAATCTCCAGAAAAATCCTGCTTTCCTACTAAAACAACTGGCTAAAATAAGTGCCACTGCCGAAATACCATCTGCTGCAGTTGCACCACCTAACTTTGATTCATCCTCAGAGACTGGTTTGGACTTTGTAGATTCCAATGGTGAGCCACCGCTACAACCAGCACAGGGCAACCTAAGTGCTACCACTTTTATGCCGGCTGCCTTCCCAGCTACTTACCTTTGTGGATCTGGCACCCCTAGAAGAATTACAGGAGTAACATTTAAATACGTAAAGGGAATCCACAAGGTAGAGGAAGGGAGTATATTTAAAAGGAAACAAAATAGCAAAACAAGAGGACATAGTCTTAGATTAGAGGGGCAAAGGTTTAAAAGTAACATCAGGAAGCATTATTTTACTGAGAGGGTGGTGGATACATGGAACAGTCTTCCAGTTGAAGTGGTAGAGGCCAAAACAGTAATTGAATTTAAGCAAGCATGGGATAGGCATAAGGCTATCCTAAACAAAAGATAAATCCAAGTAAAGTATCCATGTAATTGGGCAGACTAGATGGGCCGAAAGGTTCTTATCTGCCGACATCTTTCTATGTTTCTATGGACTGTCCAATTCCCCACAGCCGCCAAATCAAGTTTCCCTCCTGCTCTTGGGCTCCTTGTCAGTCGTCTGTGGTGACCCCTCTCACTGACCCATATCTGGACTCTGTGCCCTCTGCTTGCATGTCACTGTACACCGTGACTGATGGCGAGTCACTCCCAGACCTTCGAGTTCAAAGTCCCTCCTGTGTTTACCCCCAGACTGAGCCACGCATTGCAGCAGAGATCAAAGTACCATCCTGCCAAGAAATCCGGTGTACTGAAGTACGTGGCACAGAATTGATTGAACCCTTACCACTGGACTGTACTACCTCCAATGGAACAGTGGTGGGTCTTACCGTTATGGCGACGTATCAGACCTCCTTAGCTGCCCAGAGTTCAGCCTTTGGTGGGGATATTGTCAGGTTACATGTCGCCGCCGTGGCAAGAAGCCTCCTAAGGTGATTATTCCAACCTGACAGCCCTTTGCCTATTTGCCTGCAGTACCTCAGTCAGCCACTGCAGCAGCCACAGGTGTCTCGATTGCCTCCCTGTGCTTCCCTATTTAAGGGGAAATCTCCCATGATGCATTGCTGCTGCATTAACATTGCCTTAGACTGCCAAGCTGTGTCCCTCTCGAGATCCTGTGTATCCAGCTAGCAGACTTACCAAGACATTGTCTCCAGTGCCAAGTAATACCCTGTGTCTACATTGCCAAGTGTCTACATTGCCAAGTGTATCCTGTGTCTACATTGCCAAGTGTCTGCACTGCCAAGTGTATCCTGTGTCTGCATTGCCAAGTGTATCCAGCACCAATAAACCCCCCTTGTACCGTGGAACCTGTCTTTGTGTCTCTTTATCACTGCATCCTGGGCTCATCTCCTCCTCTACCAATCCTGATCCCTGACAAGGTCAGAGGTAAAAGGAAATGACCTCATAACATTGTTAGCTTCCTGGAAAAAAACCGCTCTGGAACGCGTCAAAAACGCATCTAAAACGCGTCTAAAAGACTAGCGTGCGTGTGCAGAAACCTGAGCAGATCTGCTCTGCATTTGGTGTGAACAAGGCCTCAGAGATTTCTTATATATCAAGGGGTAAAAGGTGTATGGTGGATAGGGTTGCCACCTTTTCTTGAAGCCAAACCCGAACACTAACAACGCGTAGCAAAATATTTTTGCTTCTCATGGGTATACGCGCAGACACTCAGTCACACACATATACATGTCCTTCCCTTTCACGTCACATTTTAGAAGAAAAGGGGGACAGGATGAAAATGGGGGGAGAGAAGCAGGAGAGAGGGAGAAAAGGGGGGAGAGGGGTAACAAGGGGGGAAAAGTGAGAAAAGGGGGAGAGGGGTGACAAGGGGGAGAGAGGCAGGAGAGAGGGAGAAAAGGGGAGTGAGAGGGGTGAAAGGGGGAGAGAGGGGGAAAGGGGGAGAGAGAGAGGAAAGGGGGAGGCAAAGGGGTTGAGAGAGAGGGGAGAGGGCAAAGTGAGGAGAAAAGGGGGGTTGGAGGGGGAAGAGATGAAAAGGAAAGGGGGACATTGAGAGGGAGATGAGAAGGGTGGAGAGGGGGGCAATGGGTTGGAGGAGGAGAGAGGGCGGAAGAGACAGAGTCCTGCTCTGCCTGTATTACCCAGCTCCTTTCAGCAGCTCCTCAGTCCTTCCTCCCTGTTCCAGCAGCTCCACATGTCACAGCCAGCATGCACGTGGTCTGAAGCATGTGAGGGAGCAAGGCCCTGATAGGCGGAGGCAGAGTGGGGAGGCAACATCACTGCAGACCACCTCCACACTGACAGTGATTGATGGAGTGTTTCTTCACTCACTTGCAGCCTGCCTGTGAGTGAAGAATTATTCCAGGGTCCGAGCTGAGGCAGAGTCATGTGTCCGGGTGACAGGTGATCCCAAACCTGGACACATGACGCGAAAAACGGACAGTCCGGGTCAAAACCGGACAGGTGGGAACCCTAATGGTGGAGCAACATCTGGGCCGGGGTGAAAAAATTAAGCTTATCTACTGTAAAAGAAAATAATGATATAAATAACAAACTGATGTATTTCTGATGAGTATTTCAGAGGATCTAAAGGTAAGTAGTCAATGTAATAGAGCAGCAGGAAATGCTAGCAGAATGCTTGGTTGTGTAGGGAGAGGTATTAGCAGTAGGAAAAGGGAAGTGCTCATGCCACTGTACAGAGCACTGGTGAGACCTCACTTGGAGTACTGTGTGCAATACTGGAGACCGTATCTCCAGAAGGATATAGACATCTTAGAGAGAGTTCAGAGAAGGGCTACTAAAATGGTGTACGGCTTGAAGGAGAAAAGTTACCAGGAAAGGCTTAATGATCTTAACATGTACAGCTTGGAAAAAAGACGAGACAGAGGAGATATGATAGAAACATTTAAATACCTAAAGGGAATCCACAAGGTAGAGGAAGGGAGTATATTTAAAAGGAAACAAAGTAGCAAAACAAGAGGACATAGTCTTAGATTAGAGGGGCAAAGGTTTAAAAGTAACATCAGAAAGCATTATTTTACTGAGAGGGTGGTGGATACATGGAACAGTCTTCCAGTAGAAGTGGTAGAGGCCAAAACAGTAATTGAATTTAAGCAAGCATGGGATAGGCATAAGGCTATCCTAAACAAAAGATAAATCCAGGTAAAGTATCCATGTAATTGGGCAGACTAGATGGGCCGAGAGGTTCTTATCTGCCGACATTTTTCTATGTTTTCTATGTTTTCTATGTAATCAAATGTCCAGATGCATCTTTTTTTATTACGTTTGAAACACTATCCTATCATTTGGGTACATATCCATTGAGATGTAGGCAATAGCTTACAGTAGATAGCTACACATTAGGTATTGTAGTATCCAATACGTTGCTTTTCTCGAACTGTTATAATATTGCAAGAAAGTATGTGAAAATTCATACATAAAGTTACAGCCATTTGTCAGTTTTATAGTGTTTAAGAGGATTCCTTGTTCTTTAACTGCATCTTTTGGGGAGATCAGAGGTCTGCAGCTTTTCCTGTGTTTTGTCTGTATCAGGGTCTGTCTTCCCTTAGGCAGGGTGCACATGCGCTGCTGTGACATTCTTATTTACAGCACTGAGAGGGTGAGATATCATATCAATGCCATATGTAGCTGTGGGACGATGCTGGCTGAGCCTGAGAGTTCAAGGGAGACTATTCCACCAATATTGTTTGCCCGATTTTGCAGAGACGGCAGGGCTCAAGTCCTAAAAAGAGAAGTGAGGGAACTCACCAAGATTTCTGTCCTCCTTTAGCAATTATTATTTTGCACTTTGGACAAACACACATTCAAATCTGATTTATTTATGTGCAAAAATGTATGATAAGTCCCAATTAATATGTGACTAAACAAGGAAACATATCATTGAACACCTGCATACAAGCTTTACAGGGTTATTCAAAGAGCTCCGAATTGGGGCCGAAAGGTAACCGAATGCTGAATTTCAGCGTACGGTTACCTTTCCTGGCCACTCGGCTATCCAGAGAGCAGGCAGTTCGCCAAATGTTGGCGAATTGCCTGCACATACGGTGTCTGTTCGTTGCCTGTTCGAGGGCAGTGAAATCCCCATAGAGAAGCAATGCTTCATCTATTCAGAAAACAAAAACCAGCAGTGAAAAGTTGCCGAAATGCCCTGCCGTTCGGTGGCTTCATTCGACAGGTTTATTCAGCCAAATCCCATAGGCTTCAATGCTAAAAATATTCCCGTTTTAATGCAATATCTAATAAACCATTTATTATAATATTCTGCAGTAAAAAGTCTCTTTATTCATAGATTTTTTAGGATCTTTTAAGCATTTTTCAGTATTTTTTTTCTTTTTCCTGTAACAGCCCTTTTTATTTCACTCCATTCGTCTGCGTTGTCGGCTTTTTCCGGCGGCTGCCTCTGATCGGCTCCTGCTTGGGTTTCTCCGGCGTGTTCGGCGGGGTTAATCCAGATGTTTTTGCCAGTTTCGGTGCGCATTCGCCTGGGTTTTGCGGTGAGTTTTGTTCGGGGTTGTGGCGGCTTTTCCCTGCACTACGACAGCCCTGTGGTGCTTGCTGAATACACCGCAGGGTCGCCGAAATGGGATCGCCAAATCGCACCGAATTGAAGAGAACGAAAAGTCACCGAACGTGCGGTGACTTTTTGATTCTTTTTGAATAACCCTGTATGTGTGTGGAACCAAAGGGAACTCCTTTCCCTCTGCAAAAATAGTGCAGGAACTGCATTCCCATGCGTTCCCCCTGGACATGACCCCTCAGAGACTGCATGCTCTCTGTAGCATGTGGGAACGCTGCCAAGATTGGAGAGAACATAATTACATTTCTCCTGAGCCATGGCACCTTAATCTGTTGATTTCTGAGACTATTACCATTCTGAAGCATACTGTATTTGTGTCGAATTAATTTGATTTACATCTTCCAAAAATTCACCTGTTCAATACTAAAGATAAACTGATAAGACAAGTATATTGGTCAATACTCAGTCTGTAAACTAACGGTCCTGTTTAAATCGATAATGAATATTTGTGCGCAAATCATTATCCATAAGTGTCTAGCTATTAACGGATCTATTCCAACCGAGCCACTGTCTTCGTGGCTTGAGGCAGAATATTTGTGACCTGCTGATCGATAACAGCAGTGGCTTCGCAACTGGTATCAGCTTCTGCTCTCCACAGGAGTCTATGGAGCCAAGCGCGGCTCTGTATGAGATTTCTTTGCAGGGTCATGCAGGACCTGCGGAAGGACACTAGAAACTATTTGTTTCCAGTCTCTTGCTGCCCATGGCCAGAGGGAGTAGCGGATCTCACTGCCTTCTGCACTGCAGGATTAGAGGTAAGTTTTCAAATATTTTTTATGCATTTTTCTAAAAGTGTTAAGTGATTTTGCAACAGCAAAATCACTTAACACCAGGCTCTAATCTGTTCTTTCCTCAGTGCCATTATTAATACAAAGTATAGGAACCGTTTTATGTGCAGTAACCTATTTTGCGACTTTGTTGGAATAGTGTTACAGACAGTTAGCGTAATGGCCCGGTTGTAATAGGGCCCTATATGTTTCATCTTTGCCAGGTCTATCAGTAACTACTGCTTGTGTCATAATATAAAACATCTCAGGACTTACTTGAAACCTGAGGAACAATCTCCATGTGTTCTTTTTTTGAAAAAATTATAATTGCATATGTCATTTTGTTTTCTCTTTTTCTTAACATACAAAAGAAACATTTTGACAGTTTTTATATTTATTAGCTTTGCGATATCCTTGCAGCCTGTAAAAGGAAGCAGAGCAATGAGAGCCCATTTGACACTCAATATAACTTAACTTACAGGTCTATTCAAAGAAAGGAGAAACTCAGGAGAATGACTGGAGAAGTGAAAATTCTAGCAGGGTTATTCAAAGAGATCCGAATTGTGGCCGAAAGGTAACCGAACAGTGAAATTCAGTGTACGGTTACCTTTCCTGGCCATTCGGCTATCCAGAGAGCAGGCAGTTCACCAAATCTTGGCGAATTGCCTGCACATACGGTGTCTGTTCGTTGCCTGTTTGAGGGCAGTGAAATCCCCATAGTGAAGCAATGCTTCGTTTATTCAGAGAACAAAAACCAGTAGTGAAAAGTTGCCGAATTTCCCTGCTGTTCGGTGGTTTCATTCAACAAGTTTATTCAGGCGAATCCCATAGGTTTCAATGTTAAAAATATTCCCGTCTTAATTCAATATCTAATAAACTGTTGAATATAATGTTCTGCAGTAAAAAGTCTATTTATAGATTTTTCCGGATTTTTTTGCAAAACTTTTTTTCAGTTTTTTTTTAAAAATTGTTTTTCCTTTTTTCTGTAAAAGCCCTTTATCATTCATAGGATCTTATATTTCAATTTCAAACATTTTCGTTCAGTAGTTTCTTTGCAAACAGTGTTTCACTTTTCAAACATTCAAGCGTACTGTTTTTTTCACTCCATTTGTCTACGGTGTCGGGTTTTTCCAGTGGCTGCTCTGCGCTGTGATTGGCGGCTGCTCGGATTTCTCTGGCGTGTTCGGCAGGGTTAATCTAGATGTTTTTGCAGGTTTCGGTGTGCTTTCGCCGGGTTTTGCAGTGAGTTTTCGTCAGGTTTGCGGCGGCTTTTCCCTGCACTACAACGGCCCTGTGGTGCTTGCTGAATACACCACAGGGTTGCCGAAATGGGATCGCCGAATCGCACCGAATTGAAGAGAACGATAAGTCACCGACCGTGCGGTGGTTTTTCGATTCTCTTTGAATAACCCTGTAGGTCAAAATAGCCAGAAAAATTCTCCCATTTATCTCACTTTCCAAATCGGCTATTTGGTCTAGGTTCTCCTCTTCTCCTGCCAGTTCTCCTGATTTTCACCTTTCTTTGAATAGACCTGTTAAAAATTAGTAGCCATTTAAAAACGTCTCCTATACAGTGTTTTTGGAACCTTACGTACTGGTAGTGTTAATTTTTTTATGCAAAAGCATTTTATATAATTTTTTGAAACATTATGCTTCTGTGTTCAGCCCCAGAAGGCATTGCTTGCGCGGCCAGACATTTGTTCCATACATTCATAAACTCGTACAGATTGCTTTCAGATGTACCTGCAGGGCTTTATCCTATAAATCTATTAGTCACTGTTTTAAGGAAAAGGTAAAAAAAATTGTGAGCCATAAAATCTTCCAGATGCTACATGTGTACTTAATTTTTTCAAAATCTGAATCTGGTCTCTAAATATTCCCTTGATCATATTATGATCCTTAAGATTAAATTCGTCTGCTTTGAAATGATGTTTAGGAGCGCTAGCAGGGGTCGCAGGGTTAAAGCTGGCGTTGTGTTCACCTGATTTCAACTCAAACCTCCATGTTGACTTTGAGAACATATACAGGGTAATTCAAAGAGATCCGAATTGCTGGAGAAAGGTAACCGAACGCTGAAAATCAGCGTTCGGTTACCTTTCTTGGCCATTCGGCTATCCAGAGAGCAGGCAATTCGCCAAATCCTGGCGAATTGCCTGAACATACGGTGCCTGTTCGGTGCCTGTTCAAGGGCAATGAAAAGCACTGCTTCGGCTATTCAGAGAACACAAACCAGCAGTGAAAGGTTCCCGAAATGCCCTGCCATTTGGAGAATCCCATAGGCTTCAATGTTAAAAATATTCCTGTTTTAATTCAATATCTAATAAACCGTTCATTATATAATTCTGCAGTAAAGAATCTCTTTATTTATAGATTTTTTTAGGATATTTTAATCATTTTTCTTAAATTTTTATTTTTTAAAAGTCAGATTTTTTTTTTTTAACCACTTCGCTGCTGAGGACGCGCTCAGCGCGTCCTCAGCAGTCCCGCTGGTGTGCTGAGGACGCGCTGAGCGCGTCCTCACATTGGGGTCAGCGTTCGGCCGGGTTCCGGCCGATCGCTGGCCCCTCCGGTGCGGGCTGACATCCTGGATGTCAGCCTGGCATCCGGACCAGCAGCCGCCAGAATTAGGTGTCATCGCGGGGGCGCGATGACACCTAATTCAGGCGCCCCCCCCGCATGTGCGGAGGAGGCGCCTGAAAGGGAGGGGGGGAGGTCCTTCGGACCTCTCTCCCTCCCGATCGGCGGCGCACAGGGGGTTAACCCAGGCATCATTTGGAAGGGCACAGCCTGCCCTTCCAAATGATGCCTGGCATTAACCCCTGGGGAGCTGGATCGCGAATCGGCGCTGAAAAGCGCCGGTTCGCGATCCTTTCCCGGAGCTGGCCGACATCTTGGATATCGGCCAAGCCTCCGGGAACTCCCCCAGAGGACTGGCGTCATTGTGCGTAGCACGATGACGCCAGTCCTAGAGTTAACCCCTAACTGCCACCAACTGTGGAGATAGGGAGTTCCAATGAACTCCCTATCTCCCGATCTGTGGCAGCTAGGGGTTAAATTTTGGTATGGTTGGATCGGCCAGAGCATGGCCGTTCCAACGATACCAAACACTACAGTGAAAAATTTTGTAAAAAAAAAATAAAAATTAAAAATAAAATAAAAAAAATTAAAAAAAAAAATTAAAAAAAAAAAATTAAACACTTTTTTTTTATTTTTTTGGGTTTGTTAATGCAGCAATATTGTTCCCATTTCAATTATAATGTGAACAATGATGCTGCACTAACGATTTTTGTATGCGGTGCGTTTGTTAAAAATAGTGTCATTTTCCCCAAAAAAAATGTAATGAGACCCCATCTCTAATTTTTTTAACAAGCGCACCCCATACAAAATATAACCGCAATTGCTCGCATGTTAAAATGTGGAAAAAAACACTTTACACATTGTAAATTATTGAAAATACATATTTTATTGCATTTTTTGTTATAATATACAGACATGACATAACGTATACATATAATAATGACATATTATGAATCTACCGAGTCTGACGGAAAGAACGATATATAATATGTCTGGGTCATATACTAAAATAAGCCTTCAAAACACGTTTAAACATGATGCGCAAAACAGGTAAAAATGACCTCAGCATAGGGGCGGGAAAAGCCTCAGCAGCGAAAGGGTTAAAGTTTACTTATTTTTTCTGTAACAGCCCTTTTTATTATCATTCCCTGGACCTCATATGTAAATTTCAGACATTTTTGCTCAGTAGTTTCTTTGCAAACAGTGTTTCACTTTTCAATCATTCATACAAACTGTTTTCCTAATTTATTCACTGCCTCTTCTGCGGTGTCGGAGGCTGCGATCGGCTCCTGTTCGGGTTTTTCTGTGGTTTTCGGCAGGTTAATCCAGATGTTTTTGAGGGTTTTCGGCGTGCATTCGCTGGGTTTTGCGGTTAGTTTTCGGCAGGTTTGCAGTAGCTTTTCCCTTCAATTCGGGGACCCTGTGGTGTTTGCTGAATACACCGCAGGGTCACCGAAATGGGATCGGCAAAACAAACCGAATTGAAGAGAACGAAAAGTCACCGAACGTGCGGTGACTTTTCAGATCTCTTTAAATAACCCTGTTTGTACAGATATCATTTTATTTAGTTTATATCTATAGTTTAGTCATAAAATCGTTTCTAAAGTGACAAATATACCTGTGACCAGCTTTATTTTTCTTTTTAAAGATACATTCTAGGCACAATACTGGGAGACCGGGCTGCGTAAAACAGAATGTAAGAGAAGCTGACAGGCTGGTGACTGGCATGAGAATGACTCACCTGCACTTGGCAATTTGTGCCTCTACATGCTTCTTTTTGGAGAAATATAGGGCCCTATTACATTCTTCGTGCATTTCCGTTCGTGCAGCGCATTTTTTTTTTGCGCACAGCAAAATGCGTTAGCCCGCGAAAATTAACGCTAGTATTACAATCCTTGCACATTTTTTCATCCGTCCAAAAATATCGTGCGTAAAACCGACGCGCAAAAATACGCGCAAAGTACATTTGCGCGCAGAAATCAGTGACCGCAATGTAATTTTTTGACGCGAGTCCATGATTCTTTTACGCAGGTCCGTCATTTTCTTACATAAGACCGTCATTTTTTTACGCAGGTCCGTCATTTCTATACGCAAGACCGTCGTTTTTATACGCAGACTGTCGTTTTTATACGCAGACCGTCATTTCTATTCGCAGACCGTCATTTTTATACGCAAGTCCGTAAAAAAATGTGCGCATCGATGGTCTCCGTTGTGAATCCGCAGTTTGGTACGGTCAGGTTGTTACAATTTGCTGTTACCACCAGCTTTCCTAAGGCTGGGGTCAGACCAGCGCACTTTTAACGTGCGTTCTGGCGCACATAATTACGGCCGCACTAGCAGCAGATGACAGGCAATGACGGCCAATATACGATGTACGGCCGCACAAAAGTCCGGCCGTGCAACGCAAGTGGAATTTGAACGCATTTTTCTGAGAACGCTGAACCGCTAGTACTGACGTACTGAGTGCGCAGCTGCGGCATAGAGGTGTGTTTGCGTGATTAGGAGATGTCAGACGCTGCTAATGTCCAGCCTACATAACGTCCAGACACAAAAAGAGTTTTATTGACGATCCGTACAAAATCACGCCCGAAAATGCGCGTCGTCTGACCGTTTTTGCGCATTCCGTGAAAAAATACGTCAATGCGTTCGGACGCACTTTTTCACGTTCGCGGGGAAAAATGCTTTCGTCTGACCCTAGCCTAAGATGTTAAAAATATGCGCGCAAATGTTGTCCGTATAATTTTGCGTGAAGATTGTAATACCATGCACGCACCAGCGCAGAAACGTATTTGCGCTCACAATGTTAAGTATAGGACACGCACAGTTCATCACACTCACGCAGGTCCATCCGCGTTAAACGCTAACGCGCATTTTTTGCGCGAATGTTGTAATACGACGTTCAGCGCAAAGGGTTTTGCGTTTTTTTTGGTGTCCGGTACCAGTTACTCCCGTGTATTAGACGACCCCCAATTTCTGGCTTAACGATTTTACACAAAAGTATAGTCTTATACACAGAAAAATACTGTACTGCACTTTTTTGACTTCTTTGCTTCCTTCTGGGGTCACGCCCTTTAGGCGGAAGTTTTCTTGACAAGAATGCTCCTCTGGTTGTCCCCATTAAGTCCTTTCTTACTCCCCTGTACCCTATAGGTTCTCTAAGCTTGGAAAGGGTGACGGAGTGTTTATTTGGACATCAACATGTACAACCTTTTGGCTCTCTCACGCAATCTCGTCTCCATGCCTTACTCACAAAGTGATTATCTGTGTCGCACAAACACTGGGTGTGCTGCTATTACATCCGAGACACAAGGCACTCGGGGAATGTTTTGAATGTGTCCCTGGAAAGGGTGTTTTAGGTGACAGAATTGCTGTTTCCTTGTCTAGTTTATTTCTGCTGCGGCTAAGCCAGACATTCTTAGTACATTTATTGAGTTTTCTTTAGAATTGGAGACTAATAAATTATCAAAATTATTCGTTTTTTTTAATAAATATGGGAAACATAGATCTTTTGTACAAATATTAAAGATCGCCTTATATCTAAAGGCATCCCAAGCTGAAACACATTGGGCACTATTCCCTAGTCGGCACTAATGCAGGGATACAAAAGATAAATCCAGGTAAAGTATCCATGTAATTGGGCAGACTAGATGGGCCGAAAGGTTCTTATCTGCCGACATTTTTCTATGTTTCTATGTTTCTATGATACAGAGAGCCAAAGGTTAGCACCACCTAAAAGCTGCCTTTGCATGATTCTGCATGTGCAGAATCATGTAGCACCCCCTCAGAAACGCCCCAACAAATACAATACTTGCTTGTGCCAAGTATGTGGTACCTGTGGCCCGATCCGCCATTTCTTCTGGCCACGAACAGAGTGAGACTGGGAACAAATAGTTCCCAGTCTCCCTACGCGATCACTTATTGCATACGGTGCTACTACTTATTTTTCTTGTCTTTTGCAATACACTGACAGGCAGGCGTTCACATATGGCCAACACCTGCATTTCATCTACTAGAATTAACTTTCCTGATTTCCAGCCCCCTTTTGGTGTCCTCCAACCTTTTCCCACCTCAGGCAGACATCTTGGTGGCAGTGATGGGTCAGACTGCTTTGTTTAGCTCCATGTGCCACTCACAGTTGCCTCTCACTCCACTCCAGGGGCTTCTGTTTACAGGGGACACTATCAGGTCTATTCAACAAAGTTGAAACTCAACAAAAAGGTGAAAAGGAGAATTGACTGGAGAAGTGAAAAATCCAGGTCAAAATAGCCAAACCAGAGAAATTCTCTCATTTATCTCACTTTCCAAATCTGCTCTTTGGTCTAGATTGTTCTCTTCTTCTGCCAATTCTCCTAAGATTCACCTTTTAGTGAATAGACCTGTATGTGATAGCAGGCTACCCCAGGACGTGAGGGAATTTGTTCCCTTATGCTCCCCTCTTACTGGAGCACCAGCTGCTCCATTGTGTCAGAGCATCATGGGAACACCTTGCTTGCCTCTCATAATAACCATACCAGAGTCCCAGGACCAAAACCCACCCCTAAAGATGCCCATGGCTGGTAGATGATCACCGTTGTCACATGGGGGTGGATCATGGTTGGCTGTGAGCAGGAGACAGGAGGATTGCTTTCACAAGGTTTGAAATGGCATCATGTAACATCACCTTACTCCTACATTGTACTTTCTGTATAATTTTCTCTGATCCTAGTGGATGACCACCAAAGAAAGACATCTTCAGTGGTAGGGTAGATTTTCCATTTCGAGGCTGATAAAGGCTGAGATTGATGAGTGTAGACAAAAACTATGGCCTCTGAAAATGCAAGTTTAACACAGCCAGCAGCTTTTTGTTTTTTTAAACAGCTCTTGTTCTAACCATTTTCCTGTGCAACGGCCACATTAATGGTTTCTTGGCCTTCACAGTCGATCGTGGTTTCCGACAAACGAATGATTTTAGCGCAGTTTTTCCAAATTCAACACACAAAACCATACGATTTATAGCATGGAGACAGCCTGAACAATTTATAGTAACAATCCACGTTTTGTTTCTCCAGTTTACATTCAACGTTTCGAATAGCGGTGGTTACAGTCGCAAAAAAGGTGTGTGCTTGTATTTACCCAGCTGCTTTTAGTTTCCCTGATGTGAACCCAAATAATTGTGCGTATTGGCATGTAATTATGTGTGAGCTGTTTCATTGCTTTGAAAAGGATGTAACAGACACAAATGGGGCCTTCATTGTAGGGAGTTTGCATTTTTCTCAGCAGTATGTTTCTGGTTTCATCAGCTTTTTTGTTTTTTTTTAAATTCCCTTTGTACTGTATCGTCAGCAACTCAGATCCTGTTTTTTGCAGTTGTATTTCTGCATATTTTGCACTTATACTCTTTCAGTGTCTAAAGGAGCTGATTCAATAACCGCAGCTGTCATAGGGTACGTGGGTCATTGTGTCCCACTTGTAGTCCATGTGTCTGTTTCCTGAGTTTTCAAATTCTCACTGACACCACATTTTACATTATATCCATCAATTAGATCTTTTTCTCCAGTCTCACTTGTGCTTAAAGGAACACTCCAGTCTGAAAATCACCGACCCCTTTTTTACATTATATTAAAGCTATTGCCCTAACTAGTCATTCAGTATATATATATATATATTTTTAATGTAATACTTACCCTAAAAACGACACTTTTCCAACAGCGTTTTTTTTTTTTTCACTCACCTCCCTCCTCTTCCGCTCCCGTCGTGGAAACTTGGAACTTGGGTACAGGTTTACGTGCAAAGCGCGCATGCGCGCCTATCACGTAAACCAGCCAATCAGCAAATCAGCAGGCTTCCTCCCGAAATCCTGCTCATTCAACCGCGAAATGCGCGGAGCAGCGCACGTTCACGAGCCGCGAGGTGAGCTGAAGTTCACCCAGCCTGCTCGTCTAAAAACTCTTTGGCGGAGGAGAAGGAGGAGGAGCTCCGGCTCCTTCTCCTGCGCGTTCCCGCGACTCTGCCGGAGTGGTGGGACGTCATCGCGCTTCTAGCGCGATGACGTCCCAGCTTTGCCGAGAGTTCCAAGACGCGGGGACCTTGAAACCCGATCGGCTGATTGACAGCTGGGAGGACGGAGTAAAGTCCACCGCTTCTCTCAGCAATATCAGCCGATCGGGAAAAGATAGAAGGCTGGGGAAAAAAATGGGATACTTCAGGCAATATGACCACCTTAAAAAGCTGAGGTGGTCATATTGCCTGGAGTATCCCTTTAACTCACAACCGTCCTGCAAAATTGAAGCCAAAATAGCTGATATGGAAAAAGAATCTTGGCTGAATTGTTTTATTTTTTTTTAATATTATGAGTCCCCCCCCACTACTTAATTAACTCTTATAAGTTTAAATACAGTTTAGAATCTGCCCCCCCCCAGATGTTTATGAATTACAATGCCCTTGATTTTCTGGCCATCTGTTGCATTCAAATAATTCTGGGATCTGTAGGACACCAGCATCTAAGGAGCCAGCGTCTCAGAATAACTTCCACACAGTGGTGCTGAAAAGGACACTCTACTCACTCTGCCCACCTTAGTGTTTGTAGGTGATCAGAGCATGTTCCCCCTATTTCCAGTCAGCCCTTCCAGATCAACTCCACCCACACAGCTGTCACTTGGCAGATAGGATTTTGAATATCCTGCCTTCCAAAGACCAAGTTGAGTAAGATGACATCAGCACACTTCTGTACTAACCGACTCCGGTCCCCCTTGCTTGTCAAATTCAGCCGTGGCCAGATTCAGAGTGGCCAATTCCGGTTGTGGCCAAATTCTGAGCATCCAAATTCGTCAACAGCTGAATTGGAGTGGCCAAGGTCGGCACATGCACCATTTACATGCAGAAGGCTCCAAGGACTCCAGCCCCTTAAGTGGTAGAGGAGAGGGAGCCCAGCTGGACAAAAGTTGTGTATTTACACCTAAATAAAGCAAGTATTAAAAAATAATTGTGCAGATACTGTCAGGGTAATGCTGACCGGAACACCAGAAGCTTGATCCAAGCATGTGCTGATTGACTGTGTTGTGGATTGAAAGAAGTCCTCCACTTTGGAAAGATGTCATAGCCTGATGTGTGACACCCACCACATCATGACCATTTTACCAAAGTTAGACAGATACTAAGAAGAGATGTTTAGATTTATTCTACAAGCTTCACAGCTGTGAACTGTAGTCATCTGTTTTGCCTGAAACAATGTAGTAAGGAAACAGTATGTATAGCATCAGACATGTGACAACTTAAAGGATTGACAGTCACAACAAGCAGCTATTAAAAGGATCGAATGCAGATCATACAAGGCATAGTCAAAACAAATTGAAATTCCATACTTTTCATATGACACCAGACAGTGCTGTAGCACACAGTATGTTCCACGACAGCCCCAAATTCTTGTTATTGTCCACATAAGTGTTCATGCCAGAAACACACTTTAAAAAGCACATAAGGGACATATATCGCTGGGCTCATTTAAAAAAATAAATTAAAAAAAGGTAAAATGTCTGCTTGAACACCACATACCACTATACACACCAGAGATTAGCCCGTGGAGCACTTTCATGATATGACAGTTTTTTGTGTTTTGATTTATGTTGGTTCTTTCGATGTTGCTGATACCTACCTTAGTTATTTATAATTTATATTCACTAATGTTACGATGCCGGACATTGACTGTTTATATTGCATATGGATTTTGCTTGTATCCATTTTAGTCATTCCTATCATACCTTGTTTGACCTCATCGTTCAAGAAAATTGTTCATTCTGATTAAAAATGTGTTATGGTTTTAATTTGTAATGGAAAGGACTTTGGTTTTCAGTGTCATTACTGTCTGTAAAATTATTCTTATGAAATCTATTCATTGTCTTTCACTTTTGATGCAACTGAAGAGTATTTTTTAATCTCTTGTTAAATGAGAAAAGATAATTTGCTTCTGATCTAAATTAAATTTTATTTACAAAAATAGCGCTGGTAGGTAATGAAATATTTGCCTTAATTTCATGTTTATGTACATCTTCATACGATATGATACTGGGGGAGAGGGGTTGTCAGGATGTGGAGTGACCAAGGCAATGTCAAGCCTAAATAGACCCCTTGAAGCTACTCTAGATTGTAACTACATGTTTGGTTCTGTCCATCCAAAACTCCAAAAAACTAAGTTTTGAATCTTCCGCAGCACCTCCACTTACCTCCTAACACTTGTTTCACGTTGGTGTCCATTCCCTCATTCCATGTGATGCACAACCATGGGCTCTCACCCCAGCTGGTCCCATTGAGGGACAACTTGTGCAGTGCCAGTGGGAAACATGCTGCACAGGGCCAGCAAAGAACATGCTTGCTGTGCAGCATACCCCTCACTGACACTGTGCAGCATGTTACTCATGGCCCCCTCAAAGCATGGAAACCTGGTAGAATTCCAAAATCTTCATGTTTCCAAATCAGGAATAACGATAAGGGATGTATAACTTCTACAGGTGATTTTAGCTCTGTGAAGCTTCATTATATACCCCTATCCTTAATCAAGCTGCAACTGCAAACACTTAATAACCCTACCCCCATAAAACAGAGTCTCTCTTTTGCAAAAGAACCCCTAACTCTTACACCAAAGTCCCTACTAACCCTAAATTTACCTAATGTGGCCTTTTTGAACACAAGCTTTTTGGATGGTGCTGTAATCATGGCCGGCCCAAGACATTGTGCTGCCTGGAGCGAAGGATGAAATGCTGCCCCCCCCCAAAAAAAACACGCAGCCTGTATGAGCGTATCACAGTGCGCCACAGCAATAAAATTCAAATACTCATACACACCGTACATTAGAATTTTATTGCTGTGGAGCTCTGTGATACAGTAATGTGAGGTAATGTGTAATATAATGGAGCCCAGAGTGTCACATACCCAGCAGTGCCCAGCGTCACATACCCAGCAGTGCCCACACATGGGTATATTGCCCCAGCTCACACATGGATATATTTGCCCCAGGCTCACACATGGATATATTTGCCACAGGCTCACTCATGGATATATTTGCCCCAGGCTCACTCATGGATAGATTTGCCCCCAGGCTCACACATGGATATATTTGCCCCCAGGCTCACACATGGATATATTTGCCCCAGGCTCACTCATGGATATATTTGCCCCCAGGCTCACTCATGGATATATTTGCCCCAGGCTCACTCATGGATAGATTTGCCCCCAGGCTCACACATAGATATATTTGCCCCCAGGCTCACACATGGATATATTTGCCCCAGGCTCACTCATGGATATATTTGCCCCCAGGCTCACACATGGATATATTTGCCCCCAGGCTCACTCATGGATATATTTGCCCCCAGGCTCACTCATGGATATATTTGCCCCCAGGCTCACACATGGATATATTTGCCCCAGGCTCACTCATGGATATTTTTGACCCCAGGCTCACACATGGATATATTTGCCCCAGGCTCACACATGGATATATTTGCCCCCAGGCTCACTCATGGATATATTTGCCCCAGGCTCACACTTGGATATATTTGCCCCCAGGCTCACTCATGGATATATTTGCCCCCAAGGCTCACACATGGATATATTTGCCCCAGGCTCACTCATGGATATTTTTGCCCCAGGCTCACACATGGATATATTTGCCCCAGGCTCACACATGGATATATTTGCCCCCAGGCTCACTCATGGATATATTTGCCCCAGGCTCACACTTGGATATATTTGCCCCAGGCTCACACATGGATATATTTGCCCCAGGCTCACTCATGGATATATTTGACCCCAGGCTCACACATGGATATATTTGCCCCCAGGCTCACACATGGATATATTTGCCCCCGGCTCACACATAGAAATATAGAAACATAGAAAATGTCGGTAGATAAGAACCTTTCGGCCCATCTAGTCTGCCCAATTACATGGATACTTTACCTGGATTTATCTTTTGTTTAGGATAGCCTTGTGCCTATCCCATGCCTGCTTAAATTCAATTACTGTTTTGGCCTCTACCACTTCTACTGGAAGGCTGTTCCATGTATCCACACATGGATATATTTGCCCCAGGCTCACTCATGGATATATTTGCCCCCAGACTCACTCATGGATATATTTGCCCCCAGGCTCACCTCTGCCAGGCCCCTCTGACGGGCAGATCCTGTGGCCATGGCGTTCTTTCCTTCAACTAGCGGCAGCCTCATGAGTATCTGCCGCTCGCCTGGGATCCACCCTCCAGCCTGCCGCGATCTCGCGAGATCACGTGATCTCGATCGCGGGTTCGCGGCAGGCTTTAGGATGGATCTCAAGCGAGTGGCAGATACTCATGTGGCTGCCGCTCGTTGAAGGAATGAACGCGGCGGCCGCACGATCTGCCGTCGCTGCATAAAAAAATAATGCAGAGTGCAGCAGCGGCTCCGGGGGCTGAAATTTGCCGCCCCCGAATTTCTGCCGCCTGGCGTCGCTGCTCCGCTCTGCACCATTGTCAGGCCAGCCCTGGCTGTAATCGTGACATTTCATTTAACTACATAACATATTAGACTGACAACAGTGTAGATCAGTGGTTCCCAACCGCGGTCCTCAAGTTCCCCTAAAAGGCCAGGTTTTGAGGCTTACCTTGGGGAATTGCAGATGGAATCCTGCAATCACTGAGCAGCAAATCATATCACCTGTGCTGTGCTTCAGATATCTGGAAAACATGACCTGTTGGTGGTACTTGAGGACCGCGGTTGGGAACCACTGGTGTAGATTAAAGATGAATACTGAAAATTAAACCTTAAAGACAGGCAGAGTTTTAATTTAAAAAGACTTTGCTGGTGACATGGCAAAACGGGATTTGTGCTTGAACTGGCTGGATAATATAGAATTTTTAAAGAAACAGCAGAATGTGTAAATGAAAAATACTAATGGGAAAGTTGTTTGCTGCCCCATTATGGACATGTGGTGTGGAGGAGGACAAAGTGACAGCGAAGGCACCGGAGGCACAGATTCATGTGCACATTATTATGCTATCATGTTTAGGCTACTGTACATTGACCTCGATTTTTTTCAAGAGCACTCGGAGTCTGTTTGTTATTGTTAGACTTTAGAGTTATCATGAGTTACCAAAGTTCAATGTGTGCTAGCACGGAGTTGATAATATGAGTAGGTCGGCACATGTATCTCATTATTTATTTGTTTTTGAAGGCCAATAATATCTTGTCAGCCATATTATGACAGATGTACTATATCTGGCTTTCTGCTTTTCTGTACATCAGTAGCACAGGTTCCAACCAAAGCTCTACATTCATCTAACATATACCTTTAACAGCGTGCATTTTATTTTCCCTGATATATATTATACATTTTAGGTTTCTAATAAATAGACCTACAAAAAAGTACAAATTGCACTGCAGGTGTCAGCAACCTCGGCCCTCCAGGTGTTTTGGAGCTATGTTTCCCTTGAGGCTCAGCCAACATAATGAGTTGCTAAGCATCGTGGGAGAGGTAGTTCCAAAACATTTGGAGGGCCGAGATTGCTGATCCCTGCTTTTGAGAGTGACTTGCATTCGCCTTGGTTAGATACGTTAATGTTAATTTCCATTAAGCAACGCATTCAATAATTTAAAGAATTTAAAGGCATGTCCGGCATCTTGCTGTCAAAGGTCACGTTAAACAGTTTAAAAATTTGTAAAGGAATCAGTTAGATATTTGCCTCTTGGGCAGGAAATCTTTAAAAGTAATGATGCTATTTATTTCCCATACATTCAAAAGAGCTTACACACTGTACCGAAATTATGTGGAATTGACAAGGGAATTGCATGCATTACAAAAGCTGAGCCGAGAAAATTCTTCAGGACAAGTAATTTCCCATCTACGCTGCTTTTGCTTAAAAATTCCAATGTCTCAAAGAATCTACAATTCCCAGTTTAGTGAATAAACCTCATTGTGTTTTAGAGTATTTTAAGAGCTAACTATTATAGGATTTATTTTTTTAACTGCCCAAATGACAAACACATGTTGTACAGAAGTATATTTTTGCCACATTTGTTCCCATAATTGCTTTTGGATTAGATGAATCTTTGCTATATTTTTCACACTCTGATTGGAATCAAGTCCTGGACCTAGTGGTGAGAGAGTCAGCTCTTAACCATTTCACTAACAAAATGTGTATTTGCATTCTTGCATTGTAATAAGATGAACAGTGAAAATTAGTAAACAATGTCCATTTACATACCCTTTTAACACCTTCACTACCAAGTGCTTTTCCAAAAATCCACAGCAGGAACCAGTGATTTTAAGAAAATCATTTTTAATCAATTATACAGTAAGAAATAATTGGGAATATTACCTACAGTTGCAAAAACCAGTATGTGAACCCTTTTGGGATTACATGGAGTTTTGCATGAATTGGTCATAAAATGTGCTCTGATCTTCATGAAGTCACAACAATTTGAAAAACACAGTCCGCTTAAAATAATACAACACAACCATTATATGTTTTCATGTGTTTATTGAACATAACATGTAAACATTCACAGTGCAGGGTGGAAAAATATGTGAACCCCTAGCCTAATGACTTCTCCAAGAGCTAATTGGAGCCAGGAGTGAGCCAACCTTGAGTCCAATCAGTGTGATATTATTGGATGTGTTGCTGAAAGCTGTCCTGCCCTTTAAAAACACACACCAGTTTTGGGTTTACTGGTTTCAAGAAGCACTGCCAGATGTGAACCATGCCTCGCAGAAAAGAGCTCTCAGAAGACCTACGATCAAGAATTGTTGACTTGCATGAAGCTGGAAAGGGTTACAAAAGTATCTCCAAAAGCCTTGATGTTCATGTGTCCACGGTAAGACAGACTGTCTACAAATGGAGAAAGTTCAGCAATGTTGCTACTCTCCCTAAGCGTGGTCGTCCTGTAAAGATGACTGCAAGAGCACAGCGCAGAATGCTTAATGAGGTAAAGAAGAATCCTAGAGTGTCAGCTAAAGACTTACAGAAATCTCTGGTACATGCTAACATTTTTGTTGACACATCTACAATAAGGAAAACATTAAACAAGAATGGAGTACATGGGAGGACACCACGAAGGAAGCCATTGCTGTCCAATAGGAATATTGCGCCACGTTTAAAGTTTGCAAAAGAGCACCTGGATGTTCCACAGCACTACTGGCAAAATATTCTGTGGACAGATGAAATCAAAATTTAGTTGTTTGGAAACAACACACAACACTATGTGTGGAGAAAAAAAGGCACAGCACACCAACATCAAAACCTCATCCCCACTGTAAAACATGGCAAAGGGAGCATCATGGTTTGGGGCTGCTTTGCTGCCTCAGGGCCTGGACGAATTGTTGTCATTGATGGAAAAATGATGGAAAAATGAATTCCAGAGTTTATCAAGACATTTTGCAGGAAAACGTAAGACCATCTATCCGCCAACTGAAGCTCCGCAGAAGATGGGTGATGCAACAGGACAATGACCCAAAGCATGCAAGTAATTCAACAAAAGAATGGCTTCAACAAAACAAAATACGCCTTCTGGAGTGGCCCAGTCAGAGTCCTGACCTCAACCCGATTGAAATGCTGTGGCATGACCTTAAGAGAGCGATTCACACCAGACATCCCAAGAATATTGCTACACTGAAACAGTTTTGTGAAGAGGAGTGGTCCAAAATTATTCCAGATCGTTGTGCAGGTCTGATCTGCAACTACAGGAAACGTTTGGTTGAGGTTATTGCTGCCAAAGGAGGGTCAACCAGTTATTAAATCCAAAGGTTAAATTTGAGGGCACTTTCTGAACCAAAAAGCAAATTAAATTTGGTTGCAACAAAATAATTTAATTTGCAATCATACAGCACAGCCCTAGATCGGGCTGCTGTGTCTGCCACCGCTGATCGTATATACACAATCCCTGCTGTGAAGAGGTTGATGCAAGATTAGTGTTCACCCCTGGGGAGAATCACAGTTCACTGTGAAATCTGACTCCTGTCATCTGGTATTACTGTAAAAAAGAAGCTACAAGGGAGCAGCCCCCATCCTCACTGTAACAAAAAGCAGCCCCCACCCTCACTGTAACAAATATACAATATTGCTGCAATACAAAAGCCAATGGGGAGGGGCAGAATACAGGGAGAGCTCTGAGGTCACTTAGTACTGTATAAAATGAGCACATTTACATTAATCTTTTATCTTTTATAATTTCAGAACAAAAATCTTTATGCAAAATTGCTATATTACCCTATATTTAATTGTTACTTACACATCCCATGTTTTAAATAAATGTATTGATGACAATTTTTTTCAGCCAAAAATGCTTGTTAGTGAAAGGGTTCACAACCAAAGAATAATACACGCTTCCACCGTTAATATTTAATTTGTGTTCTTGATGTGGTACAAGAGAGTTACAACAGACCTGTCCTGTGTTATATTGTTTCCAACAGCATGTAATAAAGGGCTGTGACATTTTTTCAGTTGTAAATTTCTGAACATGCGTTTAGGTTCAAATATTTAGCAGTAACATCCCAAATGACCCACAATTGCAATTCAGCTATTTACAGGAGGCAATATGAAGCACATTCTGATATCATTATTTCTGTAATGACTGTAACAATTCTATGTTCTTCAACCCAGGACATACTTGAAAACGAAAGAAATCTCAATGTATCCTTCCTGGTAAAATACTTCATAAATAAATAAATCATTATGCATATTGATTTGGGGCAGTTAACTGACGGTTGGGAAAAAAAGGAAGTAAGTTTTAACATGCCCATAGTCAGACACAGTGACACCTGAAATTGGTAGTCCAGATCAAATTTCTATGCTTTTGTTTTCCTGAATATATAGTTAAAACCAGATTTATGAGTGTGGTGTAAATGCAGTGGTATAATTGTTCTGCCATTCGGCGAATCCTGGCTTACATCTCATATGGTTTTAGCTTGTTGGTGCCATTACACATGAGACCATACCATATCCAAATCGGCTTGCTTCTACCAGACAACCAGAACTTAAGTGCCAAGAAGTCTCCCCTGTATGAAATGTACAGCAACCCACAATAATCCTTTTTGTTGATCATTCTATAGCTCTCATGCAGACAAGAATTCATTGGCATATTGCTTTAAACTGACCCTTTGGGTTGAAGCAGACTTATCTCTAGGGATGTCCTTTATTGTCCCCCTGAGCCGGGTCAAGTAATTGTCCATACCGAGTCCCTATCTGATACTTGTTCAGGGAAGAGATACAAATAGGGCACCATTAAGATGTCCATCCCATTACATCGGTTTGTCCAAATTCATTTAAGTTTGCCCCTATTAGACTCACACATTGACACACAATCACATATATGGACACACAGACACAAGCTGATACACTGACTTACGTTCAAACACACACACCAACACAGATGCTGACACACTGAGTCACAGACACAGTGCAGCCACTAGAGACATTGCATGGTTTGGGAAATGTTTATTTAGTTTTTATTTTATTTATTTATAAACAGGGTTGTTCAAAGAGATCCGAATTCGGCTATCCAGAGAGCAGGCAATTTGCCAAATCCTGGCGAATTGCCTGCACATATGGTGCCTGTTCGGTGCCTGTTCGAGGGCAGTGAAATCCCCATAGAGAAGCAATGCTTCGGCTATTCAGAGAGCACAAAACAACATTGAAAGGTTCCCGAAATGCCCTGCCATTCGGTGGTTTAATTCGGCAGGTTTATTAGGCTTCAATGTTAAAAATATTCTTGTTTTAATTCAATATCTAATAAACCGTTCACTATAATATTCTGCAGTAAAGAGTCTCTTTATTTATAGATTTTTAGGATGTTTTAAGCATTTTTCTGGATTTTTTTTATTTACCGAACGTGTGGTAACTTTTCGATTCTCTTTGAATTACCCTGAAAGTATTTTACCAGGAAGGATACATTGAGATTTCTTTCGTTTTCAAGTATGTCCTGGGTTCAAGAACATTCAATTTTTACAGTCATTACAGAAATACAAAGTAATAAAATGCAAGATATTAAAAACAAAAGACTAATATACAGATTAACACAGAAAATAAATATGTAGGAAATATAGTCACTATGTTACATGTTTACAGGTGCATTCTGTATCGAGCTATATTAACAGAGATCTCATAAGTGGCTTTAGACTGGGGGAAGATATGATTGCGTCTGGGAGGTTATTCCATAATTGCGGTGCTCTGTAGGAAAATGAGGAACGAGCCACTTTCTTTTTGTATTGTGGTACTGCAAGTAAGGTGCAGGTACTGGACCGGAGGTTATAGGATGAGGGAACTGCTGGGGAAAGCAGTCTATTCAGGTAGAGTGGTAACTTCCTAGACAGGCTCTTAAACACCAGGTTGGAAAGGTGAAGGGTGTGTCTGGATTCCAACGAAGGCCAGTTTATCACATTTATCATGTCACAATGGTGGGTCATGTAGTTACATTGTATCACTAAGCGGCAGAATCAGTTATACAATGTAGTAAGTTTATGAAGGTGTGTTTGCGGGGCAGCTGCATACACTACATCTCCATATTCATTGACCGGCATAAGCATTTGTTGTACCGCGCGGTTCAGGCGGAATTTGTTTTTGTACAGGGCAGTTTGGGGTAAAGTTTAGATGAGAGTTTTTCGATGTGGGGGCCAAAAGATAAACCACATACCTAGATAGTTGAGAGAACTGACTGTTGTCAGCGTGCCATTTCATTTTGTCCTGACGCATAGATTGGAAGGAAGGTAGTAATCTATATAGTTCAGGTACTGTTCCGAACAACCTCCCTGGAGAATGGTCGGTTCACCTTCAAAGGCCAGAACATGACTTTGATTTTTGTGTCCCTCTGGCAAATAGCGAACATTGCCACAAACCCAGGTGGTCCCGGTGGGGTCACACTCGTGACAGCTTAATATTCTTGATACCAATCACTGAACGATACACTGACTGGCTGCCGATACAAATCTTTGACATTGACTCTGGACATCCCTACTGATTTTCAAATGATGATCTGAAACTCACCAAATGGCAAACCACTTCTGACATTGCCTGTTCTCTGTATTCTCTTAAATCGTTTTTTGTTATTTACAGGGCTTGAGTGAGGTGTCAGCTACACCTCCCTAATGAGGCCAACTAAGGTGAAATGATTGTCAGGTGTTGTTTTATCTTGTTTCTGCAGAGGGGAATTCCGTAGCTATTCGATTGCCCTTTTAGGGGATAGCAGGGGGAGTTATCCACTAACCACTGGTGTTTGCCGGCATCGCAGAAAACGACTAAAATCACAGTTATTGCAGTGCTGAGAAACTCTGGTGCTTCTCTAAACGAATAACTATAAAGCAAAAGGAGAAGCTTTACAGTAAATATGGGCCTTTGTGTCAGTGGCTATTCTCAGTGTTCTTAGGCTGGGGTTAGACGAGCACACACCAGAGTGAAAGGAACATCCGAGAGAGAGACGTTTCTTACACTCTGACGCCAGTCTGGCCACCTCGCTGAGCGCAGTTAGTGCGCTCAGTTCTGCAAGGCTCGGTCCTCCTATGGAAGATCGTGCTTTGCAGCCCCGTCAATGCACGTCCTAGAGCTTCGATGAATAGGCTTTGTGCACGGACGCTTGTAGCGCGTGCAATTCGTGTGCGTGCTACAGCGTGTGACTGACCACGTCGCAACGTTACAACGCTGCGATGGACGCCGGGAGGCACGTCAGTACGGGCAAACCTAGTGCGCTCGTCTGACCCCAGCCTTAGAAATCTGTTTTTGTTCTTGCCAATCACATATTTATTTCAAAATCAGGCTGTAAGTCATTGCGTTTACTTAATTCGAGGGAAATCAAAAGAAAGTGTTCTGCAAACATCTGCATAGCTCTCTAATTTCTCGTAATTCATTTTCTCGAAAGACGTTACGCAAGTCCACATTTTTCAAGGCTTCATACCATGAAGTTCTAATGCGTTTTTGTTTTTTTGTTTTCTTTAAAGGAAATTCTTTTTCATCTCTGCGTGTACCTTTTATTTGTTTGTAGTTCTTGCTCACATGTGGTATAATAACATTGCTTCCCAATGACAGGGTGCTCGGGATCAGTGTGCGGATTGGAGGACATAGGGGTGGAACAGAATTTTTGAGCTCTGCTGCCAAGCGCTTCTCGTAGATTGCAGTCTTGATTGTGCTGCAATGTAAACAGCCGTGTGTGTCGAGTACCTGTATTGGTATTGACATCATTAAGTGGACTTTTCTGACAAAAGCCTTATAAATATCACTGGCAGGAGTTCATACAGCTCTGTAATCTTTTGTAACTTCCCTTTTCTTTCTCTTTAAAAGTTACCACTCATTGCATGCTTTAATAAGTTAACCTGGACAAAATAACATTTCAGGTAGACTCGTAAAAGCTCTGTGACTGGTAGTTACTAAACAGCTTGCCTTGCTCTGTTGATGAAAAACCATGAATGAACCTACATGATAACTAACAAATGCAAAAGATAACCAGAAATCTGTAGCACCCCACGTCACCCTCCCCCCAAAAAAAGTCAAAAAACTTAGATTTTTTTGTTTTAGGGGAAACAATAAAATAACGTGTAACCCCTAAATGCCAGGGGGTGGTGCCCACTCTCCTTTGGCCAGCCCACGCAGCTGATGCCTAATGTGCATCTGAGTACAGGCCGTCCCACAGCAGCTAACGGCACGTGGTGCTTGCCGATTGCTGGGTGGGGCCAAGGCTGCCCAGAGAAGTCAACGGGGCACACTAGTACTCCCAGTGTCTTCAAAACCAATCCACCACAGGGACGGCATGGTATTTCCTGTGACAGGAAAGGGTTAAAAAAATCTAAAAATCTTTTTTCCAAGATGTGACTTTTTAGCACTTTTAACCAATTTTTGATGCTGCTTTCTTTTTCGACAATTTTTCAATAGGATATCAAAATGTTCTTTGCTTTGGAACAAACAAAAGGGTAGGTGTGAGTGCTTTTTTAACATTTTATATGGCCATGTTTGGTATCATTAGAAAGGCCAGCAGACTCTGATCTGTCCAATGACACCTAATGTGAACTTGTGGGGGATAAAGACTGGAGAAACAGGGGTCTAAAGTACCCCCACTCTCCACACAGCAGAGCTTGTGTTTTAGATGAATCAATGTGTAATAACGCATTGCACCATCACCTTCAAATGTGCTCCTGGCGTTGGAAATGGGAAAGTAAATTAGAGTAGCGGCATTGTTTGCTTTACATGTAAAAGCACATTATGCCACTGCCTTCGAACAGAGAAAAAAGTTAATTTTGCATATAATTTTCTTTTCAATATTTTGCTTTTGCAGAATACACAGGCACGATTGGTATCGTTCTGAAGGCCAGACTCGGACCTTTCCAATGAAACCTCACTTGACCTTGTGCTTTGTAAAGAATCAGAGATGTAGGGTTCCAAAGTCCCTTTGTCTCTCCTCACTGCAGTGCCATGGTTTAGGTTTTCGATGAAACAATGCATTGTGCAATAACCTCCACACTTGCTGGCTGCATGGGAAACGAGAAGGGGAGTTAGTGCAGCTTCATTGTTCACTTTATAATTCTGGCCTTCCCCAATGATACCTTCTATGTCCCTCAAGCCTGTAGGGCTCTAGAAATACAGGGGTCTAAATGATTGTAAATTGTATTTTTTTTTATATAGAACAAGGTGCCCCCTTGTGGTAGGCGCCTGTGTTACCCCTTGTGGGAGGCACCTGTAGACACATGCCTACTCTGCCTAAATATAAATCTGGCCCTGGTTGTAGAGGTGGTTGAATTGGCAAGTTCTAGATCTGATCAAGCATTATTGCAGGACCTTTACATCCTGGTGAAAGAGGAACTTGCTGTTATTCTCTAAAATGATACGTTTTTAATACTTCTAGCAAGCCATAGCTCAGAGATTTGCGACTGAGAAATGTGGGACCTGATTCCAACCGAGCCATTAGGCTAGGGTCAGACGAAAGCATTTTTCACGTGCGTTTAGCCGCACGAAATCAGGGCCGTGCTAGCAGCAAATGACGTCCAATGCCGGGGAACATACGACGAACGGCCGCACGAAAGTTCGTCCGTGCAACGCAAGTGGCCAACAAACGCATTTTTTCGAGAACGTCAAACCGCTACTACTGACGTACAGAGTGCGCTGCGGCCGCATAGCGGCGTGTGTGTGTGATTAGGAGACGCCAGACGCTGCTAATGTCCGGCTAACATAATGTCCAGACACAAAAAGTGTTTTATTGACGATCCGTACAAAATCACGGACGAAAAGGCGCATCGTATGACCGCTATCGCGTATTCCGAGAAAAAATACGTACGTTCGTTCGAACGTACTTTTTCACGGACAACGTGAAAAATGCGTTCGTCTGACCCTAGCCTTAGTGTTAACTAGTGTGGCCATTATGCTTAAGGCTAGGGTCAAACGAAAGCATTTTTACACGCGAACGTAAAAAAGTGCGTCCAAACGCATTGACGTATTTTTTCACGGAATTCGCGAAAACGGTCATACGATGCGCATTTTCGTGCGTGGGTTTTTACGGATCCAAACCAGGAAACTTTGGGTGTCTGGACGTTATGTTGGCTGGACACGAGCAGGGTCTGACGTCTCCAAATCACACAAACACACCGCTAGCGGACGCAGCGCACTCAGTACGTCAGTACTAGCGGTTCTGCGTTCTCGAAAAAATGCGTTCATTTTCCACTTGCGTTGCGCAGCCGGACTTTCGTGCGACCGTACATCGTATATTGGCCGTCATTGCCCGTCATTTGCTGCTAGTGCGGCCGTAATTAAGTGCGCCAGAACGCACGTTAAAAGTGCGCTGGTCTGACCCCAGCCTAATAGCTCAATCGTTAACGCTAAGGCTAGGGTCAGACGAAAGCATTTTTCCCCGCGAACGTGAAAAAGTGCGTCCGAACGCATTGACGTATATTTTCACGGAATGCGCAAAAACGGTCAGACGACGTGCATTTTCGGGCGTGATTTTGTACGGATCGTCAATAAAACTCTTTTTGCGTCTGGACGTTATGTAGGCTGGACATTAGCAGCGTCTGACATCTCCTAATCACGTAAACACGCCGCTATGCCGCAGCTGCGCACTCAGTACGTCAGTACTAGCGGTTCAGCGTTCTCAGAAAAATGCGTTCAAATTCCACTTGCGTTGCACGGCCGGACTTTTGTGCGGCCGTACATCGTATATTGGCCGTCATTGCCCGTCATCTGCTGCTATTGCGGCCGTAATTATGTGCGCCAGAACGCACGTTAAAAGTGCGCTGGTCTGACCCCAGCCTAACAGCTCCAGTCACAATCCTAGACTTAAGTTTGTATATGACGTATGAATTTCCAGTCAGCTGGAGAATAACGAGAAATTCCAAAGTTGCTCATTATTCTTTCCTTGAGCCGGTATGCACAAAACAATACCGGTTCACAGATGTAAATACTAAACTTTATTCTTTTTAAAAATCACTTATCTCTTGTCTGACATTGCATCTGTAAAGACTCCCGGAAATCATACCAGTGGTGTCAGGATGGGATGCCAATAACTGCTTGCAGCTCTTTTCACTACAGATCGAATCGCTGCTATAGCAGCATAATAGAACTGTAATAGGGAGCTGCTAGTGCTAAGGGTTATCCACACACAGACTTTTACCATTTTTCGACTCTCTGTTACCAGTTGAGCCAGTATAGGGGCCGCAAATCACAAACATGTGCAGCATCAAAGCTCCCTGTCCCTAAGCTATATACTGCCCTTCCTCCCTCCAATTCCATAAACACAAGCTGTTAAAATGGCGCCAGAACACAGCAGGTGACATTGTAAAATCTTAGACAATATATGCAGTGTGGTATTAGTGAAAGTTAAAATAACACTGACTGAAGCAAGAGGTTCGCTGCTACTTCAGAAATGAACCAAATGCTCCAATTAAAAAAACTCCAATGAAAAAGTTGTCAAAAAATTATTAACCATACGAAAAAAAAATGAATATACAGTTTTTTGGATTAATCAATCATATATGCTAAATATTTCCCTTAAAGGGATACTCAATTGAAATTTTTATTAAATGTCAGCCTCTACACAATTATAATTTTTTCCCTTTTTAGGTGATTTTACTCAGCTTTTGTCCCTCACCGCACACAGCTTATTATTTAATATTATTCTTTATTTATATAGCGCCAGCATATTCTGCAGCGCTGAACAATGGGCACAATATAGACAGGGTTACAATACATTGAGACTGAACAACATTTTGATAAACCGGTATAGGAGGAAACGAGGACCCTATTCCTGTGGGAATTTACAATCTACAAGGGGTGAGGTGGATGAGCCTGGCAGAAGCATTCAGAATGGATTGTAGGGGGCGAGGCGGGATAAGGGAGGCCAGCAAGAAGATTACTACAATAGTCAAGTCAGGAGATTAAAAGGGCGTGGATGAGTTGCTTTGTGGTTTGTGGTATCAGCGGTAAGAAATGGCTGAATTCTGGAAATATTATGCAATTGGTAACGTCGGGAGGAGGAGAGAGACTGAGCTTCTCCTCTTCGCTCAGGGACTCCCAAATCTGGATGTTCCTGAAGTTTTTCTGCTCATTTCCTACACAGTCCATCGGCTGCCTCTCTTGAGACCGCTTGTACAGCGGGCAGGACCGGTGCTAGACTATTTTGCGCCCTAGGCAAGACCAGCTACTTGCACCCCCCCCCCCAAAAAAAAAAAAAAGCTCACATGGTGAATATATTGCCTCCAGCTCACACATGGCATGGAGATATTGCCCAGGCTCACACATGGGTACTTGCCCCCAGGCTCACACATGGGTACTTGCCCCCAGGCTCACACATGGGTACTTGCCCCCAGGCTCACACATGGGTACTTGCCCCCAGGCTCACACATGGGTACTTGCCTTGCCCCCAGGCTGCTCACACATGGGTACTTGCCCCCAGGCTCACACATGGGTACTTGCCCCCAGGCTCACACATGGTACGTGCCCCCAGGCTCACACATGGTACTTGCCCCCAGACTCACACATGGTATTTGCCCCCAGGCTCACACATGGTATTTGCCCCCAGGCTCACACATGGGTACTTGTCCCCCCCCCAGGCTCACACAAGGATACTTACCCAGCAGCTCACACATGGGTATTTGCCTCCAGCGCTGTCTTCCTGTAGCCAGTCTCATGCGTGCTGGCGTCGCCGCTGGCGTCAAGGAGATGGAGGCGTGGACTTGGTCCAGGAAGCTGGAAGCACGAAGTCCACGCCTCCGTCTCCTTGACGCCGGCGGTGACGCCGGCTCGTATTGGGGCTGGCTGCAGCACGCGGCCGCCCCAGGGTGCCCCGCGGGCATTTTTATTTACAATTTTTATTTATTTTTTTCAATTGGTCGGGCCGGCTGCCGCTGCGCCCTAGGCGGGTGCTGCGCTCTAGGCGCCCGCCTAGTTGGCCTGGCGGCAGCGCCGGCCGTGACAGCGGGTGGTCTCAGAGAGGGTGATGTCAGCATGCTCTCTGCGTGCTGATATCACTAGTGACCAACCTGAGGCACGTTCAGTTCCTCAGCCGCTGCAAGTGCTAAATTAGCAACTCAGCACTGAATGCTGTGCTGCAGTTCAGCGCTCAGCACTGCTAAGGCTGGCGTCAGACGAGCATGCTATGTGCACACGTACTGACGTGCTTACCGGCGTCCATCCCAGTGTTGTGACGCTGCAACAGGGCCGATCACATGCTTGTGAACGTGCACAAAATGTGCACGCAACAAGTGTCCGCTATCCAAGCCTCTCCGGCAAAGCGCCTCCATAGGAGGATCGTGCTTTGCCGTGCTGAGCTCACTGAGTGCGCTCAGTGAGGTGACCAGACGGCGTTGAGTGGAAGGAACGTCCACTCTCACGGACCTTCCTTCCGCTCTTCAAAGACGCTCGTCTGACACTAGCCTAATTTAGCACTTGCAGCTACATAGAGAGGTGCTGCAGATTAGCTGAGTGTGACGTGGGAAAGATGGCCGCCTCCATGGAGCAAATAATCCAATAAGGAAATGTTCAGTTTGAAGTTTTGGTGGACCATAACACCAAATATTTATTGGAACATGGTAAACATTAACACTAAAGTGGTAATAAAATGGACAACAGTGGATATGGCAGAAACAGCACCTTTCATTAAGCAATCCTCTGCCCTTTGCTTCAATATGCACAGCCAAAGCGTTCAGTGAAACAGCTGCAGCAAACTGAACCGCTGCAATGAAGCAATTCAGTAGCTGCTGAGGAACTGACCAGTGCTTTGGTGATCATCAGCTGGGAAATTCAAAAATCCTGACTGCTGGTGATGTTGGGTGAGGTGGAGGAAACTACTCCACTTCACCCAGTGATTTTTCCAGATCGGTTTAGCTGGGAGGGGGCTGCCGAAGGGAGGGCACTTCTCACATCCTGACCACTTTAAATTGTAAACGTGGTCAGGATGAGTGCCCCTTTAAGGCTAGGGTCAAACGAAAGCATTTTTACACGCGAACGTAAAAAAGTGCGTCCGAACACATTGACGAATTTTTCATTGAATTCGCGAAAATGGTCATATGATGCGCATTTTCGTGCGTGATTTTTTTACGGATCCAAACCAGGAAACTTTGGGTGTCTGGACGTTATGTTGGCCGGACACGAGCAGGGTCTGACGTCTCCAAATCACACACACACACCGCTAGCGGACGCAGCGCACTCTGTACGTCAGTACTAGCAGTTCTGCGTTCTCGAAAAAATGCGTTCATTTTCCACTTGCGTTGCGCAGCCGGACTTTCGTGCGACCGTACTTCGTATATTGGCCGTCATTGCCCGTCATTTGCTGCTAGTGCGGCCGTAATTAAGTGCGCCAGAACGCACGTTAAAAGTGCGCTGGTCTGACCCCAGCCTAAGGCGTTATATAAAATACAAAATGCTCAAGATTTCTCTGGAATTTCAGTTCTGATCAAAATTACAAGCTAATGGTTAATAAATTCAAGCTACATAATCTCACTGGCTTTCTTCTACAACTGCCCTCAGGGTTTTTATCGTTTGTAATTTTTTTCCTTTTATGTCTGTCTCCTAAGATTAACTGTGTTCATTACCATTAGCATATATTTTCCATAATAATATCGTATAAAAAGCAGTCAAATTAAGCATTTTTTTTATATATACAGATGCTTTCTGAATTCGGAATAGCCAGATATTATTTAATTTTAAATTATGTAGACTTCTGTACTGGAGTATTATACATGTAGTCACCTGCTAGTTCTAAGTTACTACCTTCATTAATACTGCAATGGAATTTTTTTTTAAAAAAATTGGGTTTTTTTTGAGAAAGTATTTTACCAGGAAGGATACATAGAGATTTCTCTCGTTTTGAAGAATGTCCTGAGTGGTGAGTATGTACCGTTAGCGTTACCGTTGCGTGAGCATTAACGTTAGCTGCAGTTTTTACTGCATATTTACAATCCAAACGCAAACGGGTTAAGTAACCCGTTTGCGTTTGGTACCTTGCGCTTTTCAGCGCGAGGTTACTGTTCTTTGCGCTCCCTATACTTAACATGGGGAGCGCAAAGTGTTAATCAGCGTTATGATTACAATCTACTAACGCTGATTAACGTCTGGCTGTGGTTAGCAAAAAGTTAAACACAGCCAGGACTTGGTGTTAAAGTGGAAATAAGTCCCCCCCAGTCTCTCCCTGCATATCGCTACGCCGACCGGCCAGATCTCGCGAGGCGGGGGATGATGGAGTGAGCCCCCCTTGTCTAAAGTAAAGTAATTTTCAGAGACTTCTTGAAGGACCGGAGAGATGGGAAAAGTCTAATGTTGTGGGGGAGTAAGTTCCATAGAAAGGGGGCAGCTCAGGAGAAGGCCTGAAAGCGAGAGTTGGGGGTGCAGGTACGAGGAGACGATAACGTCAGATCATTGGCAGAGCAAAGTGGTCGGGGTGGGATGTACCTGCTAATAAGGGAGGAGATGTAGGCAGGGGCACGGCTATGGAGAGGTTTGTACTTGAGGACCAATATCTTGAATTGGCTTCTAACGGAAACAGGAAGCCAGTGTAGAGATTGACAGAGGGGAAAGGTGTGAGAGGCGCGGGAGGTGAGGTGGATGAGCCTGGCACAGGCATTCATTACAGACTGCAGAGGGAGAATCTGGGATCTTTTAAAGCAAGTGGGAAGGAGGTTACAGTAGTCAAGGTGGGAGATAATAAGAACCTGGATGAGCATTTTAACAGAGTCCTGACTAAGAAAGGGGCGGACACGTGCAATGTTTTTTAGGTGGAAGTAGCAAGATTTGTTTAGAGACTGAATGTGAGGAGGGAAGGATAGATCGGAGTCTAAGAGGACACCCAGTAACTGAATATCATGGGAGATGTAGTTCGAAAACATCTAGAAGGCCAAGGCCTTCTAGATGGCCAAGGCCTTCTGTTTTTCAATTAATAGTGAACCACTACACTATAATAAATGCATTCATTTCACAATCTTCATTTTATATTTCACATACGTAGAAAGCTTTGAATTTTATGGTTAACTGATAAATGAAATGTCGATATTAATATGATTAGACTGGTATAAACATGAATAAAAAATTTATGATAATTCATAATTATTTTTCTGCTTTACATAGTTTAAAACCTTTGAAATGAAAGTGAATTGCGACATTTCTGAATGCTTCTGGATAGTATTAAATGTGTTCTGCTGCAACCTATGTTCTTCATGTTTCCCAATGTACAGAAAAGCAGCATACCCGATAAGCTACATTTACAGTTCAACTAATATAACCCATATGAATTTTATATCCTTTCTGTCAACTTCAAAGCTTTTAATTTTCTTTCATTTTTTTTTATTCTCATTTCCGAGAATGGCGTTTTATCTTTTTTGCATAACATGTGACCAATGTACTTAAAAAGTATAGTTTGTGGTAATTAATTAAAATTGTTGGGTGATTATCAAAAATAATGATATTAAGGAGAAGAAGGATTTTCAGGTAATTATAATTATTCAACAGAAAAAGGTTATTTAAGGAGTTCAGTTCAATAAAGGACAGTAAAGGCAAGGACAATTTACATTGTGTAATTGTATTAGTTCCCTTTAATTTAGTTTTGTAATTGATGGCTTGAAACACTCGCGGGTGAGTTACCGGAGCATAAAAGATGCCTGACTCGGCAGGAGGCTCCTGCTTTCAAGTCTCCTCAATAATCCGTTAATATTGGATATAGGCAGCAGGTAGCAACTAATGTCTAACTAATAAATGTTCCCAGTGCTATAATTGGTACCCGGAATCTGCCGTTCCTCCTGATAGCTCTACAGTCGGAAATATTAACTGAGGCAGCTGGCTCACCTTTATTTCAACTTCTTAACTACCCTGAACTTGTAGCATGTTGTTACTGCTGCACCCATTTAGAAATCTGGACATTAACATTTCTTTCACAAACACTAGGTATAATTAAATTATACAAAATAATACTCGTTCAACTTGACTTAAGGGGTTATTCACTAACCTCTGAATTGGACCGAAATTGCACCGAATGGTGAATTTCGGGTCAAATCGTCTATTCACTAACCTGTCAATTCGCCAAATACGGGCAACCTGACAATAAACTATGGTGCAGTTTGCCACGATCCGGCGACCTCGAAATTAGCTCATAGAAGACTATCATGCCTTCTATTCACAGAACTCCGAACTGCACAGAACTTCTGGTGAAATGCCCTGATTTTCAGTGTTTCATTTTGATAGGTTTAACCCTTTCGCTGCTGAGCCATTTCACCCCTGTGTGCTGAGCTAAATTTTTACCGGTTTCGCTCATCATGTTTAAATGCGATTTGAAGTCACGTTTTATTATACGACCCAGACAAATTATATATCGTTCTTTCTGGCAGACTCGGCAGATTCATAATATATCATTATTATATGTATACGTCATGTCCTGCCTGAATATTATAGCAAAAAATGCAATAAAATTAGAATTTTCAATCATCTACAGCTTGTAATGTTTTTTTTTAATTCACATTTTATCATCCGAGCATTTTCTATGGGGTGCGTCTGTTAAAAAATAAATTTTGGGGGGAAATTACGTGGTTTTTAGCAAACGCACCCCATACAAAAAATCATTAGTGCAGCATCATTGTTCGCATTATAATTGAAATGGGAACAATATTGCTGCATTAATAAAACCCCAAAAAATAATTTATTTTTATTTTTGTTTCTTTAACCCTTTCGCTGCTGAGGCTTTTCCCGCCCCTGTGCTGAGGTCATTTTTTACCTGTTTTGCGCATCATGTTTAAACGTGTTTTTAAGGCTTATTTTAGTATATGACATCGACATATTATATATCGTTCTTTCCGTCAGACTCGGTAGATTCATAATATGTCATTATTATATGTATACGTTATGTCATGTTTGTATATTATAAAAAAAATGCAATAAAATATGTATTTTCAATAATTTACAGCGTGTAAAGTGTTTTTTTCCACATTTTAACATGCGAGCAATTGCGGTTATATTTTGTATGGGGTGCGCTTGTTAAAAAAATTAGAGATGGGGTCTCGTTACATTTTTTTTTGGGGAAAATGACACCATTTTTAACAAACGCACCGCATACAAAAATCGTTAATGCAGCATCATTGTTCACATTATAATTGAAATGGGAACAATATTGCTGCATTAACAAAACAAAAAAAAAAAAAAAAAGTGTTTATTTTTTTTTTTTTTTTTTTTTTTTTTTATTTTTTTTTATTTTTATTTTTCTTTTTTTTTTTTTTTACAATTTTTTTTACTTTCATGTTTGGTATCGTTGGAACGGCCATGCTCTGGCCGATCCAACGATATCAAAATTTAACCCCTAACTGCCACGGATCGGGAGATAGGGAGTTCATTGGAACTCCCTATCTCCACAGTTCGTGGCAGTTAGGGGTTAATGCTAGGACTGGCGTCATCGTGCTACGCACGATGACGCCAGTCCTCTGGGGGAGTTCCCGGAAGCTTGGCCGACATCCAAGATGTCGGCCAGCTCCCGGGAAGGATCGCAAATCGGCGCTTTTCAGCGCCGATTTGCGATCCAGCTCCCCAGGGGTTAATGCCAGGCATCATTTGGAAGGGCAGGCTGTGCCCTTCCAAATGATGCCTGGGTTAAGCCCCTGTGAGCCGCCGATCGGGAGGGAGAGAGGTCCGAAGGACCTCCCCCCCCTCCCTTTCAGGCGCCTCCTCCGCACATGCGGGGGGGGCGCCTGAATTATGTGTCATCGCGGGGGCGCGATGACACATAATAATGGCGGCCACTGCTCCGGATGCCGGGCTGACATCCAGGATGTCAGCCGCACCGGAGGGGCCAGCGATCGGCCGGAACCCGCCGAACGCTGACCCCAATGCGAGGACGCGCTCAGCGCGTCCTCCGCATACCAGCGGCAATGCTGAGGACGCGCTGAGCGCGTCCTTAGCATTGAAGTGGTTAAATACAACATGGTCATGTTTGGAATCATTGGAAAGGCCATGCTCTGGCCATGCTAGCTGCCACCATTTAGGAGATATGCGGGTTTAAAGGAACCCCATATCTCCACCATGTGAATTCCTTAGGAAATCCCCAGTCAGCTAGGGGTTGCCCAACTAACTGATGTCATCGCGCCATGGTAATGAGGGGGGTACCGGCACCTCAGGGGTTAAAGGCAGCCATCGCTTGGAAGGGCAGGCTGTGCCCTTCAAAGCGGTGCCTGCCTTTTTTCGGTACCCCTTATCGATGGGGAGGGAGAGAGGTCCAAGGGTCCCTGGAATAGACGTCATCGCGCTGGGCGCGATGACTCTATTCTTGATGCCAGGGTCCCGGAGGCTGGGCTGACATCCAAGATGTCAGCCCGCACCGGGGGGCCGCAGCGATCGGCCAGAATCCCTGCCGATCGTTGGCTGCAATGGGAGGACGCGCTCAGCACATCCTCCGCAGCCAAGTGCTCGCGCGACTGGACACGCTGAACGCGCCTGCGGCAGCGAACGGGTTAAACAGGTGAATTCCGAAGGATTCAATTTTTAATATCATTCATAGGAACTTATATGTTAATTCCAGACATTTTCGTTCATTAGTTCTTTTTAAAACAGCAGGCGACGGGTTTGCAGCAGCATTCAGTGACTAATTCCTTGCACTTCAGGGATCCTGTGGTGAATTCACCGGGAAAATTTGATTCCCCAAATGCGGGGAACAAAAGAACACTGAAATGTCTGCGTCATTTCTGTGCTCTGTGAATATTCTCTTTGTAGTGTTTTTTTTGCCACCCCCTGGAATGTGCCAGCCTAGGCCTTGCCTACCCAGGACATAATGAAAGAATTCTCAATGTATCCTTCCTGATAAAATATTTTTGTGTAAATTGTTTTTAGGGTGTCACCCTAGGGGGTGGTGTCACCCGGTGCGGCCCGCACCCCTGCCCCCCTAGCAACGCCCCTGGGTACCAGCCCTGAGGACAGCTGGCTAACCGTGGAGGGAGAATAACCAGAGACAAACCAGGGTCAGAAGAGCACAGGGTCGGTACATGAGGGAGACAGATCATAGGATGGTCAATAACTAGCCGGGTCAGAACACAAGAAAAACAGAGACTGGTCAATAAAATAGCCATGTAGGTACACAAGTCAAATAACCAGAGAAACACGTGCAATTGAGTACTATAGTAAACCAAAACAGAGCAGTGTGTAGTGAACAGTTCAAGGTTTAAATAGGTATAAAGGGCCCAACATACTCTGGCATCATCCACATTCACCAAGACATCAGTTTGCGGAATCAATAGAATGACGCTTGATTATCTGCATTCTGATGCCTAGCATGATGGACGGTCAATGTAAAAAGTGTTAGCCCATATGCACATATTGAAGTGAAATGTTGCAAGAGCAGGACCCGATTGCTAAGTTAACCTCGGAATGGCATGGATCTAGGTTTCAGGTCACCGTCACTGGGTAAAATGTCCGAAGCGGGTAATACATCTTTAGAGCCATGACGCATGGGCAATGATCAGAGGGAGTCAGTCAGTGGGATACGTTGATGTATGTAAAATGTGAACTTAATGTCTCTTTGCAGGTCAAAGACACATGCTAATTGCTAACATGGACATTCGTGTCAAAACTTCAAAAATCAACATGATTTAGGGAATGACGTTTTGGCTCGAGAATGAACCTGTGATGTCCCTCATAATTTGTTAATTTTGCAATTACTTAAAAAGATGCTGATAAATACTTGTTAATATTTTTTTTTTCTTGTTAGGTATTTGTCTCCTTTTAATAATTATTCTCAATGCTCAAAGAGTGCAGAGTTTTATTTTGCCCTAAGTACGAAGGGCAGATATTAGATTAGCCTGCAAGCGTCTTTTCTTTCAAGTCAGCAGGAAAAGAGCTCTATCAGCTTCTTACACTTTGACGCTTTATGCTGTCTTTTCAACTTTTAAAATGTTGTAAAGTTCATACAGAACTTATCTACTATACACATATTTCTCAGTTAATTATTAAGGTATTACAGCCTCTATTAAAGGGACAAGATTAGTATCATTATATTTAGGGCTGGTAACGATTAAAATTTTTGTGTTTGATTAATCCATTTTTTTAATCGATTAATTTTGATTAATTATAGCGCACATACAGATCCAACTACTTTTAGCTGATCTGCTTTATTGCAACTCTGCATTAGTCAATGGTAAATGTGGTATACACTATATACAATCACCCGACACTAGTTAGTTTCAACAATCCATGACTTTACTTCACAGTACACACAAATACGTCTTGAATTCAAACTGTAGCACTGACGTAAGTTATTATATTGCCCCAGCTCACACATGGATATGTTGATTTGCCCCAGCACACATGGATATATTGCCCCAGCACACATGGATATGCCCCAGCACACATGGATACACTGCCCCAGCTCACATGGATACACTGCTCCAGCTCACATGGATACTGCCCCAGCACACATGGATATGCCCCAGCACACATGGATATTGCCCCAGCTCACATGGATATTGCCCCAGCTCACATGGATATTGCCCCAGCTCACATGGATATGCCCCAGCTCACATGGATACTGCCCCAGCACACATGGATATTGCCCCAGCTCACATGGATATGCCCCAGCTCACATGGATATTGCCCCAGCTCACATGGATATGCCCCAGCTCACATGGATACTGCCCCAGCACACATGGATATGCCCCAGCTTTGCACCGCTGGTCGATTAAAATATTTGTAATCGACAAAAAAAATTAACGATTAATCGACAGATTAATCGTTAATTTACTCAGCCCTAATTATGTTATTTGCTATTTGGACGTTAAAATTTATCAGAAAAAAATTAATTAATTTTAAATATTAATTTTAATTTATCAGGTTGTAATGACGGTAATTAGAATTAATTTGTAACAAAGTAAACAGCTGAAAAAGGAACAGCTGATACATACTTGTAATGCACAGGTAAAACCAAAAGATCTCAAAGTGAAGACTTGAGGGGTTGTTCAAAGAGAGCTGAACTGGCCCCGAAAGGTGAATTTCCCCATACGGTGCAATTTCGGGGCCATATGGCTATTCAAAACCTGGCAATTCACCAACTATTGGGGAATTGCCCGCGAATTACGGGTGATCTTCGCGGGCAGTGAAATCCCCATAGAGAAGCAATGGTCAACCTATTCAGAGAACATCAAACACCAGAGAAATGTCAGTGAAATGCCCTGATGGTGTCATTCGGCAGGTTTAATCAGGCGAATCCCATAGGTTTCAAAGTATAAAAAAAATTCCCATTTTTATTCAATATCTAATAAACCATTTATTATTTTAATTTGAAGCAAAAATTCTCTGTATTTTTTTTTTGTATTTTGTCCCGGCGGCTTATTGGATTGGATCTGATAATTTAGGCGGTTTTGCGGTGGTTTTCCGTGCACTTCGGAGACCCTGCGGTGAATGCTGAATTAACCGCCGGTTCGTGGAATTTGATTCTCCGAAGTGCGGGGAACGAAAAAGCTTATTCTGGTGGATTTACGGTGCTCTTTGAATAACCCTGAAAATGTTTGTATGCAGTTTTTAAAATTATTTTTCTCTTTTTTTTTAACAGAAGAATAAGGTTGAGTTGACATATGTTTTATTTGTGTAAGGCGTTTACTCCAGTCACAGCCTGAAATATGTATGTATTTATTTTTTATATAAGGACTGTAGATTAGAACAATATGAGTTGTAAACATGTGTTCAAAATTTAGGCAGAAATAAAAAACAAATTTCAGGTCAAGTTTGGCATAAAGTGTTCAAATCTTTATATAATATTCCCTAACAAACGTTGTGAGTATGAAGCCAGGTATAGTGTTCCTCTATCATTATTACATCACTATTAACCAGGTGTACTTAAAATCATTATAAAAATACTATTACTGCTATAAAGTCATCTTCTGTGTTTATAATTACTCACTGAAAAATAAAGTTATTTAGCTGTGAAAATCTTGGCCCAAACTCAGTTGAGCTTCCCATTGATTGCAGTGATACCATGGTGAACTCTGTATACTATCAGGTATATTCAAAGAAAGGTGAAACTCAGGAGAATGACTGGAGAAGTGAAAATTCAAGGTCAAAATAGCGAAACCAGAAAAATTCTCCCATTTATCTCACTTTTCAAATTGGCTATTTGGTCTAGATTGTTCTCTTCTTCTGCCAGTTCTCCAGAGTTTCACCTTTCTTTGAATAGACCTGTGTGGGGTTTTTTGTGCTTTTGACCCTTTTATCACCAAGATCGTCTTTACGCAATCTTCAAAAGCACCTGCTGGCGCCCCAAGATCGAGTAATCATGAACTGGTTTAATTCTGGATCGATGCAAAGGAATTTTGTTTATTGAAAAGGAGATTCATTTGGATATCGGGTCTTGATCCCTACACTTTTAGAATTACAGACATTACAGCTGATGTTCTGGAATGGTTTAGACAGCTGGGACACATCTGTGTCTCCTCTCGGAGACAGGGCATGTCCAGCTGCACTGTAGAGGCCTTGGCACTTTTTGTCCAGCAGATGCAATCATAGTGCACACAGTATGGAAATGTGCTGTAGAGATGTAGCAGTTATAGGGCTCTATTACATTCTGCGCGCAAACGTTAACGCGTGCGCAAAAACGCAATAACGCGAGGGGCAAAACCCTTTGCGCAGGCCGTCGTATTACAATGTCAGCGCAACAAACGCGCGCATAACGCGGGTGGACCTGCACGAACCCTGCGCGAGCGTACTGAACTGCGCGCAAATGCGTTTGTGCGCTGGTACACGGATGGTATTACAATCTATGTGCAGTTTTTAACGCACAGCGTTTGCGCGCATAATTTTAACGTCTTTTAAGGCTAGGGTCAGACGAAAGCAGTTGTAACGTGCGTTTAGACGCACAAAATCACGGCCGTGCTAGCAGCAAATGACGTCCAATGCCGGGGAACACACGAAGTACGGCCGCACGAAGTTCGGCCGCGCAACGCAAGTGGCAAACGAACGCATTTTTTCTAGAACGTCAAACCTCTAGTACGGACGTACAGAGTGCGCTGCGTCCACTAGAGGCGTGTGTGCGTGATTGGGAGACGTCAGACTCTGCTAATGTCCGGCCAACATAACGTCCAGACGCAAAAAGGGTTTTATTGATGATCCGTACAAAATCACGGACGAAAAGGCGCATCGTATGACCGCTATCGCGTATTCCGTGAAAAAATGCGTCCATTCGTTCGAACGCACTTTTTCACAGACAACGCGAAAAATGCGTTAGTCTGACCCTAGCCTAAAAGCTGGTGTGAACGTCCTGGAGTGGCCGAACCCAGATAAACCAGCCCAAAAATAAAAATACAGCAAAGTATAGTTACACATTCTACACATACCCAAACAATAAAATTGAGAAGTTGTGCGTGTTTTTATTATTGCTGCAGCATATATACTCAGATTGATTTTGACAGGCGCAAAAACTTAACGGGAGACAATTGTGGTTCTTAATTCTGATTGGCTGAATCGCGTAAAAAAAACTGTCCGCACACCGATCTCTGCGCGCAGCGTTAATGCGCATGCGTTTTTGCACGTCTTTTTTACCCGTTTTATTTTTTGGCGGATGAAAAAATGCGCTCGGATTGTAATACCAGCGTTAATTTACACGCGCTAACATTTAACACTTCGCGCACAGATTAACATGCTGCGCGAGCGTTTTTGCGCAAAGAATGTAATAGAGCCCATACTGTATGGCTTCTAAAAAGTGATTATGTATAAACTCTCTGGTTCCTGACGGTGGTTCTATTGAAAGCCACCTGGTAGTGGAGCAGTTAAGACTCTAAACAATTTACATGTGTGAAATAATCATATAATGTCACAGGTGCCATTAAAATGAACAAACACACAAACATCTGGCAGCAGCTGGAAAAAAAATAGATCTTACTGAATATAAACTATCGGTCCCGGTCACAGTTTATTTATTAACATGTGCGGTTAATTAAAATGCTTTGTCAGCCGTGGGTGGTGGTATTGGTAAAGTGCAAGGCCACAGCTTTTCTGCATGACACAGAGCCTTCTAAGAAGGAGTAGTTCCCTCTCTAAGGCGATTCTACACTCCTTCAACAGTTCTTTTCTACTTCTCTTTATTGTCCCCTTGATGGGTTCTGTGCAGCAGTAACCAGAAAGCATTTCCTCCTTCCTGCCCCTCCTAACCCCCCTTTTTTTTCTTCTCCAATTTCCCCTTCTCCTATTTCCTACTCCCCACTTCCCTTGTCCCCCTTTTTGAATTACACTTGTTATTTTGGACGAGCGTCTTCTCAAGTCTCTGGAGGTGGTGGTGGCTGTGGTAGGCTTGTGCACCGATTTTTTTTTCGGTTCGATTCGGTTCGATTTGTTCGGATGTGTAAACTTTTCGATTCGGCTCGTTTCGACCGATTTCTGTTTCGATTCGGTTCGGTTCGGCTCGTTTTTCGTGTACATTTTTTTTTCGGAATATCGACCATTTTTCGTGTTTTCGGGTCACTTTGCTCGTTTTTTGTATCGACTTTTCGGAAATTTCGGAAATTTTCGTTTTTTCAGAACGTCTGTTCTCCTCGTTTCAAAGTGTCTACGATAATTCTGGCGATTCTATCGTGGTTTTTTTTATTAAATAAAGATCCTTTTTTTCTTATGAATAATTGAATATACATTTCACAACTTTATTTAATCATATTAAAATGGTATGAAAGCCAAGGAACAAAAAAAATTAACAAAACGATTTAAAAAACGCTAAACTGACCCGAATGCCACAAGAAACAAGTGATACGCATTTACAAATACAAAATTTACAGAATCAGCGATATAACCGATAATAGTTAAATATACGATTTCCAGAATTACCGAAATGGAACCGAAATCACGAATGGAACCGAAATCATGAATAGAGCAAAAATAAATTTCGATTTGACACATTTCAAGTCCATTCGAAAAATCCAAAATTTTTTCGTTTCGGCTCGGAAAACTTTTCGGATCTATCGGTTTTCAGGTCCGACCCGATTCGGAAATTCGGCCGAATCCGAAGACACGAATTGGGAAATTTCGTGAAAATTCCGAAAATCCGAAACCCCTGAATGTGCGTTTCGCACATCCCTAGGCTGTGGTTTATCCAGGACTGTCAGATGTGGAGACCACAGAGGCACAGCTCTCAGATGACATGGTTTTCCGTATAATAATTTCTGTTAATTCTTTTGTTGTGGTTTACTTTGCCCTACTCCCTTTTGCCCATGTCATTCTTTGTTTTAGTATTTTTTATTGACGGTTTCTTTACATGAAAAATAAAAAATTTCAATAAAAAAAGAAAGTGGTCCCTCTATCCCCTTTATTTCTCTTTTCCCATTAACTGATCCTTCTTCATAAGTCCTAATATGTGTACATTCCTATTTTTCCACGGCCTTTATTGTATTGTCTGGAGATTCTGATAAATTCTTTGATTACTTAAACAGCTTTAAAATGATGACACTTTGTAGATATTTTTTTTAATTTTTACTTGATAGTACAAAGATAATTTCTGAAGCTTTTTGAATTTAAAAGAAACTCCCAATTCTGTAACAAATCAAGCCGAAATTCGAAGGTTCAGAAATAGATTTTCCTTGAAAGGAAATGGTGTTATTCCATGTTATTTAGTTGCCGTGCTGTTAGTGAAGTGTTTGCTCATTAGAGGTGCCTAGCATTGACGTCACATCCATGAACATGTGAACCAACTCAAATGCTAAAGTTATTAAACTCTTAACTGGTTTGAGTGATATCTGTGTTAGCTCTGTCTGCTTAGATCAGCTGAGGTCCAGTTTCTATTTGATATGATTAAATAACAAGGCCACCAAGTACCATCATAGATGGAAATGGTTTTATCAATCCATGTGTCTATCTGTCTATCGTACGCTATGTTCTAATGAAAGTGTTGCAATGAAGTGAAACGTTGACATTGATGCAGAAAATCATCTTATTGAATTTATTTCAAGGCCTAAGGTTACTATTATACCATATGTACAAATTAAATGAAGCACTGGGCTTTTTCCTGAGTTATATGTCTGTCTATCTCCCCTTCTATCTCCGTATCATTAGTTGAGAAACAGAGAGGTTTGTGAGGGTTCTGAGAACAAGCAACGGCACTAGTGGCCTGCTCTACGGTGGGGCCCGCTCAGGTCTCACAAGGTTTATATCATTAGATAACAATCTAATTTGATAAAGGCTGTATTGTAGCTTAATGACGCCTGTGCCACATCACGGTGTATTTATTTGGAAAGTCTGAAGTGCCTGGAATCCTATATTCTCTACCTATTTTTATCTATGCCTTTGCCTATCTATCGTCTGTGCTCTGCTGTGCATGCAAAGGTCTTCACATCACATGTATAACATAATACAGAGTTAAAAGCTATACGTGGACAACTAGGGAAGATATTGCTCTTCCAGTGTGAGCTGTACTGTACACAGGATCATTTTCATATCCTAAAGTCTGTGTGGTAGAGTCTGAGAGTCAAATTCAACCAAGTTCATCTCTGTAATCTTCACCTAACCATGTAACATCAAGGTCCTTTACAATGTTTAAAAAGTGGTTGCCAGTATCCATAAGCAGGGCTGCCATCTGAAATCTTGGGACCCCTTACTGAATCACTGTTCGGGTCCTTGTTCCCTCTGGTGGTTATTTCCATAAACGAATTATAAATAAAACATTTTGCCTCGTTTTCAGTTTACCTTATTTTACAGGGAGTGGGCTGAATCCCTGGTGGATAAAATGTGTTTCCTGGTGGTAGAGTGTTCGCTCTGCACCTCTACCTGGTGCAGACCATACTAATCGCTCCCTCTGAGGTTAGACAGAGTTCTTTTATCGACCCCAGATGCTGCGGCCCACTGGGAAATATCCTGGTTTCCTGATAGGTCCGTCCAGGACGACATGGAGGGGCCCTTACATCTGAGCACTTCAACAAGTTATACAGAGTTTGGTAAGGGTCAGGGCCCCCTTGAACCACTGGGCCCCTGAACATATCATGGGCTGTCACCACCTGATGGCTGCCCTGTCCAAATGTATCTCCCTAATATTCAGAGTCAGTGTTTGGTAAAGGTCAGGGCCCCCTTGAGCCACGGGGCCCCTGAACATATCATGGGCTGTCACCACCTGATGGCTGCCCTGTCCAAAAGTATCTCCCTAATATTCAGAGTTGAGGTACTAATGTAGCGACTTACCTGTAAAATGTCCGGTAATAGATAACTGCTAATGGTTAACAGCTCATGCTGAACTTTGCTATTTCTGTTTCCTTACTACCAGCTGCGCCATAATAGGGCCCTAGTTGTCCTTCATGTGAATGGCTGCCAGCACCCTATGCATCCTGTGTTTCACAGCATTGTGCTGGATTCCGGTATCTGGGGCTTTTGCATGAGTACAAGTACTCGTGCACATGCCTGGTATTGGCACCGACAGCGATACCAGTATCGGTATCGGTGCATCCCTAATTTTTTCCCCACATCAAACTCCACTCAATACATGACAACAGCAGAAGCCCCTAGATTATACTGTATTAGTAAAACACTTCAAAAAGTGTACACGCCATTTTATGCAAGTATTGGTGCATGTGTAGTTTCTCTTCAGATTCTTTTCTTCAGAGTCTTTCTCTTCCGATACTTTTAAAGGTTCTATTCGAATCTTTAAAAGTATGGGATTAATGTCTCTTTACGTTCCCACAAATCCCGATAGCCCAACAAAATGATGCTAGAAAATACTATTGTTCATATTCAAAGTTTCAACTGATCACAGCATGGGTTTGGCAGCTCCAGGAAAAGTATTCTGGGACTGGTAAAATCGAGTTCAATAAATATTGATTTAGGACTCAACACAATGAACAGTATTAACACGCCTTAGGTTATATGGTTTCATAACAGACAGGGTCTTAGGTCATCTGCTCTGTTTTCTTACAGTATGAAGGTTACATTCCCATGATAGAGACCTGGAATTTGTGAAAGTCAAGTTTGGCTGGTGGGCAGCTTTTATTTTAGTGAACCCAAAGAAGTATTAGGAAGGGCTTAAAATATCAAATCTAAATTGCAGGGTTAGTTTTGGTGTTCTTCTAGAGAAACATATTGTGGTTTTGTATACCATTAGGTGCAGTGGCGTAACTAGAAACCTGAGGGCCCCGGTGCAAGAATCCATGAAGGGCCCCCCCAACCCCCCAAAAAAAGATCCATATTTTTACCTTTTTTTTTTCCTGCAATATAAAAAAGATAGTATTGCCCCCAGCTCACATGGACATATATATTGCCCCCAGCTCACATGGACATATAGTGCCCCCAGCTCACATGGACATATATTGCCCCCAGACCACACATGGATATATTGCCCCCAGGCCACACATGGATATATTGCCCCAGCTCACACATGGATATTTTTGCCCCCAGCTCATGGAAATACTGCCCCAACACATGGATATACTGCCCCAACACATGGATATACTGCCCCAACACATGGATATACTGCCCCAGCACATGGATATACTGCCCCAGCACATGGATATACTGCCCCAGCACATGGATATGCCCCATCTCATGGATATACTGCCCCAGCACATGGATATGCCCAGCTCATGGATATACTGCCCCAGCACATGGATATGCCCAGCTCAGCCCCCCAGCTCATGGATATACTGCCCCAGCTCTGCCCCCCCAGCTCATGGATATACTGCCCCAGCTCTGCCCCCCAGCTCATGGATATGCCCCAGCTCATGGATATACTGCCCCAGCTCTGCCCCCCAGCTCATGGATATACTGCCCCAGCTCTGCCCCCCAGCTCATGGATATACTGCCCCTGCTCTGCCCCCAGCTCATGGATATGCCCCAGCTCATGGATATACTGCCCCAGCTCTGCCCCCAGCTCATGGATATACTGCCCCAGCTCTGCCCCCCAGCTCATGGATATACTGCCCCAGCACATGGATATGCCCAGCTCAGCCCCCCAGCTCATGGATATACTGCCCCAGCTCTGCCCCCCAGCTCATGGATATACTGCCCCAGCTCTGCCCCCCAGCTCATGGATATGCCCCAGCTCATGGATATACTGCCCCAAGCTCTGCCCCCCAGCTCATGGATATACTGCCCCAGCTCTGCCCCCCAGCTCATGGATATACTGCCCCTGCTCTGCCCCCCAGCTCATGGATATGCCCCAGCTCATGGATATACTGCCCCAGCTCTGCCCCCCAGCTCATGGATATACTGCCCCAGCTCTGCCCCCCAGCTCATGGATATACTGCCCCAGCTCTGCCCCCCAGCTCATGGATATACTGTCCCAGCTCTGCCCCCCAGCTCATGGATATACTGCCCCAGCTCTGCCCCCCAGCTCATGGATATACTGCCCCAGCTCTGCCCCCCAGCTCATGGATATACTGCCCCAGCTCTGCCCCCCAGCTCATGGATATACTGCCCCAGCTCTGCCCCCAGCTCATGGATATACTGCCCCAGCTCTGCCCCCAGCTCATGGATATGCCCCAGCTCATGGATATACTGCCCCAGATCTGCCCCCCAGCTCATGGATATGCCCCAGCTCATGGATATACTGCCCCAGCTCTGCCTCCCAGCTCATGGATATACTGCCCCAGCTCTGCCCCCCAGCTCATGGATATACTGCCCCAGCTCTGCCCCCCAGCTCATGGATATACTGCCCCAGCTCTGCCCCCCAGCTCATGGATATGCCCCAGCTCTGCCCCCAGCTCATGGATATACTGCCCCAGCCCAGCTCTTACCTGCTCTGGGGGGCCCCAGGCCCAGGGCAGGCTCCGCCGGCGTTCTTGTCCTCCTTGGCGAGCGGCCGCTGGAAACATGCAGCTTGGCCGCTCGCCGGAAACCACCTGATCAGCGCGAGGTCTCGTGCGCTGGTCAGGTGGTTTCTCTCCCACGTGAGCGGCCAAGCTGCATGTCAGCGGCCGCTTGCAGGGAGAGGGACGGCCAGCGCGCGGCTCCCAGATTCCGGCGCTGATTGCCGGAATCTGGCGGCGGCGCTGGGCCCCCCTCCAGTGGCGGAATGCCAGGGCCCGGTCGCAACTGCGACCGCTGCGACCCTGGTACTTCCGCCACTGATTAGGTGGTTGTGACTTGCTAACTCTGAAAACAATGACCACGAGAGGTCCTGGGCCCTGGCAAGTTGTCTAAGTGACCGTGTGCAAAGTCAGGTCAGCTTTTCTTCGCCTGCTCTACAGCATATCATTTTTGAGGGAAATCAGAATGATCTGGCTCCTTTTCCAAGCTGGTCATTAGTGTTAGCGAGTGGGGTGGTAACTAATGCGTCTCCAGTTGATAATATGATGACCTGCCAACTATTCCAAGTCGAGATAACTCCCGTTACTACTCAACTGGCGTGACTGATTACCATATTTTTATACGTCCTATACTTTGAATAGGACACATTAAAGTAGCAGCAGCTGGTGGATAATGAGGGATTTTGGGACGTGTTTAGGGAGACACTAACAGCAAAAAAGTCAGTGTGGGCTGATAGCAATTAGTGACGCCCTATTACAAGCGAGTCGGTATATTACCAGAGAAAGGATACAGCACTCAAACGGTCCAACGGTGCTTTTATTATGGGACTATTTTTTATTAAACAGTTTTAATGTTCTTCATAATTAAATGGCGTTATTATTATCCTTTATTTATATAGCGCCATAAATTCCGCAGCGCTTTACAAGATCAGTGTACAAGAAGTTGATACATTAGAATACCACACATGGATGGTGACCTGATTCAGGGGAGACCCTGTTCCCAAGGGAATTTACAATCTATGAGATGTACAAGTATTTTGGGCCCTATTACAATCTTCGCCCTTTGCGCTGAACCCATTGCGCTGAACGTCGTAATACAATGTCAGCGCAACAAAAGCGCGTATATGTCTACTGCGGGTGAACCTGCGCGAGCGTACTTTACTGCGCGCGTCCTATACTTAACATTGTGAGCGCAAATGCGTTTGTGCGCTGGTATGCGGATGGTATTACAATCTATGCGCAGTTTGTAACGCACAGCCTTTGCGCGCATAATTTTAGCAACTCCTTAAAGCTGGTGTTAATGGCAAATTCTATCAACCTGGCCGAAACCAAATACACCAGCCCAAAAAAAAATACGCAGCAAAGTATAGTTACACATTCTACACATACCAAACCAATAAATTTGAGAAGTTGTGTGTACATTTTTTATTGATGCAGCATATATGCGCAGATTGACTTTGACAGGCGCAAAAACGTAACGTGAGCTAATTGTGGTTCTTAATTCTGATTGGCTGAATCGTGTGAAAAAAAGTTTGCACACTGATTTCTGCGCGCAACATTGCTGCGCGCGCATTTTGTGCGTCCGTTTAACGCACGTTATTGCTTGACGGATGAAAAAATGTGCGAGGATTGTAATTCCAGTGTTGATTTACGCGCGTTAACGTTTAATGCTTGGCGCACAAGTTCACGCGTTGCGCGAACGTTTTAACGCAAAGCTTGTAATAGGGCCCTTTGTGAGGTAGGCGCATCCATATCATTAGGCGTCTTGCCCATGGACACTCGCTGGTGGTGTCTTCTGAGTGGGATGGTGTCATCTTTCCATGATTGTAGATCAGCGACCTGGTGGTTAGTTTGAACCAGCTTCTCGTAAAGTTGAGACTTCACCAGAGTTGTTTTGGAGGGATGTCTTGAATGGTATTTTGACTTCTCCCCGGTCGAAGGGTAGAGATGTTACCACTGGACTCCACAGCCGATATTGTGTGGTAGGCAAGTATGTACCGTTAGGTGTCTTGCCCAAGGACACTTACTGGAGAGGTGCTCTGGCCAGTTATTTATTATTTATTTTTAATTTACACTATACCTCTGTAATATTCAGTTATTTGGTTTTCTCATGTGGACAAAAACTTTATTTTAAATAACATAAAATAATTATAGAGCAGAAAAATATAAGAAAATATAGCGATTATATATATATAAGAAACATTTTGTGTATGATTAGTATGTGAAAAGACCAAATACTTCCTAAGTAAATCTTTAACTTACACAAACTATAAATTGCTTTGATCTTGGAACCCTTGCAGGATATAAGTGATAACTTGTTGAAATTACAATGCCTGAGGGTTGAGGGACCTTCAGTTTAATGTACGTACTGAAACACAGGCCCAGAAGGATCCTAGCAGCAAACATTGCATTCTATTGTCTGTGTGGTTATTGTATTTTTATCCTGATAAAAAACCTGCTTAGACATGACATAAGAATGAGAAGTCACAAGACCGGTTACATGTGGTCGACCAACTCATACTGAGGTCGAAGTTATCAAAGACTGAAAAGAAAATACCAAGATACCAGTTACATTTTGTATTGTTATTGTATAGAACACTATAGGGTCTATTCGCTAAGCACCCAAATTTCAAGGAACATTTGATACTTTTCACTTTGGTGCAGTTCGGTGCACTTTGGCGACTCCATTTTGCCGACATTTCGGTGAATTCGCTATTTATCGAATGGTCACGTAGTGCGTCAAAGGAGTCGCCAAAACCCAACAAAACAATTTGGAGAATACCACCAAAAACCACCAAACCCTAAAAAAACTGAAGTTTCCTGTTTGTTTTAATAGGTGTTTAAACTAACAAAAATGTATTGAAATGCGCCTAAATAATTAAAAAGGTCCATTAAAAATTAATTAAAATGTCTGTTACAGAATAAAAAGAACTTTCTAAAAATTGGGAAACAAAAATTTCATCAAAAAACATAAAGGTGTTCTAGAAAATTAAGAGGCTTTTTGCTGAAAATGAAAATAAGAAATGGTCTCTTAAAACAAAATATAGAAAAGAAATTATTTTTTTTACATTGAATCCTATGGGATTCGCCTGTTTAAACCTGTCGTACTGAAACACTGAAAATCAGGGCATTTCGATGACACAACGGTGCAGTTCGGCGTTCGTGCATAGACGAATCATTTGCGGAACTGCGGCGAACTGCACCATATTTTGACGTCAATTCACCTGTATTTGTGAATTCACAACTTAGTGAATAGAATAGACGAACTGCCCTAAAATTGCTCTGAACGGCGAAATTCACCATTCGGTGGAATTCGGTGGTAAGTTCGGTGTTTTTTCTCCCGAGCTGCCCCCTTTCTATGGAAATCCCTCCCCTGAAACATCAGACTCTCCTCATCTCTGCAGTCCTTCAAGAAGTCTCTGAAAACACATTACTTTAGGGAAGCCTATCGGATCACTTCATAAACCCCCATGGTTCATTTCCTGCTCCATCTTCCAACACAGCCCACATGTGCCCCAATACTTCATGCTCTCTACTCACCCTTACCTAGTGTGTCACCCCTCTCCTCTTAGATTGTAAACTATCGAGCAGGGTCCTCTCTCCTACTGTTCTGTGTGTGTAATGTGTATGTATATTTGTTATTCTGTCTCTCCCATTGTACAGCGCTACGGAGCTTGCTGGCACTTTATGAATGCTTGTAACTCTAGTGAATAGACCCTTATGTCTTTGTTGGTAACATACAGCATATTTTACCTCCGAGCAAGAGAGCTAAGTAATAGGAATATATGGCCAGGTCTGAACTGTGTGTCCAATTTGATGCAGGCCCTTTGGAGTGAAGAACTAATTAATTTGGAATCCATTTAATGCAACAAATCCCATTATATCCTGTGAACTTTAATAAATAGCCCATATAGATACCAGACAAACTTTATTGAGTTATTATTGACTATGGTACTTGGTAAAGCCTTAAAAGCATGTTAGGCTATGTTATTTGTTTTATGGCTATGGTGACATCTGCTGTACACTGTCCAGTATTGCATTTATCGCTCCCTTTAATTATTATTACTTATCGTCATTTATTTATCATAATTTATTTAGCGCCAACAGTTTCCGAGGCACTATACAATAACCAAAGGGAACAAGACACAAACAAACATAAGATGAAGACATATGTACAGAAAAAATGGTTTCGCGCCTATTCCCTATCAGTGCGACTGCGTGAACCAGACGTATTCAGCCTGTTCCATGTATAAAACATAACAAGAGAAAAAGGTGTCATTTGTGTTCACTCCTGTGGCTCCACGTGAAGCAAAACACAGAGCTTTTAGTTTACTTGAATGGCCATTAAAGTGTAAGCTCACCTGCCACGTCACAGCACCACTGGTAGATGAGTCCTACCTAATATGCTCATGCTGCTTTTCAGTCATGAGAGAAACTGGTGGGTTTTCATTTATACCCTCACCAGAAACAATTCCACTTTGGGATAAAAAGAAAAACACGGAAAAGGGACAGCAGCAAAAAATGACCTGGCTGAAAATACAACAAATACAAATATGTACAGAAAACGGTTTTGCACCTATTCCCTGCCCGAGTGGCTACGTGAAACAGAAGTATTCAGCCTGTTCCATGTATAAAACATAACAAGAAAAAAAGGTGACATTTGCGCTCACTCCTGTGAGTGAGATACAGTAATCAAGTTGGATATAATAAGCGCATGAACCAGCACCTTCGCGGTATCCTGTGTCAGAAAGGGGCGGTGTTCTTGAGTTGATAGTAACAGGATTTGGTCACTGTCTGGACGTGGGGAGAAAACGTTAGGTTAGAATCGAAAGTGACACCAAGGCAGCGAGCTTGAGGCGTCGGGCTAATGAGCGTTCCATTTACTCGTAGAGAGATATATGGCAGGGTGTTCTTCTTGGAGGGAGGAATGACCAGAATTTCAGTTTTGGCAAAATCGAGTTTAAGGAAGCAGGAAGAGATTTATTTAGAGATGGCAGAGAGACATTCAGTGACACGATCCAGGAGAGAGATCAGGGGAAGAAAGGTATTGACAAAATGACAAACTTAAATTAAGTCCATATAAATCAGGAGCCAGGCCCAACACAATGTCTGTAGTTTAGCTTTATTCAGATTTTTAAACCTCTTTTAAAGACACCTAAGGAAATTGGAAGCAAAGATAGGGTAAAAAGGAGGCTTTGTAATTGTGCAAAAATACAAAAAAAATAGCATTGACTAACATTTTGGGGACCAATCCACACCAGCTTGATGGCAAGTGTGTCTAGGAATATCAATATATCAATTCACATAGGTTTTAGCTGTCTTCTGTGATCCATTGATGAATTGCACAGCTGACTTATAGTTTTAGAGGAAGTAGTGGTATTTAAAATTTGTCAATAACTAGAAATATACATTGGACAGAGAATAATTATGGTAATGTGGAAAAGGAAAATGAAAGGGAATAATTGATTCAAGTGTTAAATAGGATTAAAAGCACAGGATTATTCAATTATTCGTATTTGTTACAGACTGGTGTGCACACACACACACGCACACAAACACACACACACACTCACACACTTCCTTTGATGTTATGTATATTAGTAGTGTAGAATTCCAGGACCTCTCTTTTTGTATTTTCTACATCATGAATTTATGTATTTTTTTATGCAAAGCACAAGTTAATACACTTTTAACCTTGCAAGTAATTCATGCATATCTTACTGTATGAGCGCCTCCCAAACAGTCTTTGCTGAATGCGGCATCTCCTACTCATTCTGGGATAATTGCACTGCAAACCATCAAACCTTTACATTTTTCACAGACATCTGTTCTTTTTCAATGCATTATTCAAAGTGTGCTTTATTTAGTCATATTTGCACATTAGCAAAATGAATGATACCCTGGATCCTCTTCAGAACTAGCATTTTATTTAAGGTTAGGTATTTTATTCAAAGGGACATCCATCCTGGTGGTTTGGAAACATTACCTGGTTCAATTCAGCATGCTAAAACAAGCATTTTCCTAATTTACAGAAACCTTAGTGAGTTATTACTATTTAATACAAGAATGTGCAGAATTTTCTTTCTATATCTGAATGCATACACTTTACATACCTGCGCAGGCTCTTGCTACTGCAGTGCGCTGCTATTTGAGTAGCATATTCATGCAGTCACAGAGTAAAAAGTCAGTGCCGGGACTTGGGCTGCGGTCACATGAGTGCATTGAGTGCACCCGTGTGACCCCCTTCTCCCTGCATCTGTCGCAGCTTTCTGACAGCTCGACAGGGAGGGCCACACGGTGTAACGTTCCTAATAGTAGCGCACATTACACCGTACGTGCCAAAACCCTCCCTGTCAAAAAGCTATGACAGATGGTCGATGGGCCTACAAAGCGCAATACTCCATAGGAGGCTCGCTTTTTGTAGGGCTGAGCGCACTAAGTTAGTTCACTTAGCAAGGTGGCCACACTGGTATATGAGCGGGGGCAACGCCCATTCTCACAGACGTTCCCTCCATGCTCATTTACACTCGTGTGACTGTGGCCTAGCCTGGTAAGTTCATCCATTTATTTCAGGAAAGATAAGTCCACAGACTCTACTGTTAAATAGGAAAACCAAATAAATAAAAGGAAATAAATAATGAATGTAAATTAAACTAATACTTGGCATTAATCATTTTAAAAGCAGTAAAACCAGTGCTGCCGGTGCCACCCGGTGGTGGGACTGCAACTGTAATGTATACAATAAAACAATGTAGTTAAAAGACAGTGCAAAATAGCAGCGAACGAGAGCAAATATTGTAGAGCATCAAATAATGTATGTAGTCCTGTCAGGTATAAACCAGGTTGCTAGTGAGTGCAATTAATTCAAAATAAAAGTTCACATAAAAAGTTCAGAAATAGGTCTTGTAGTTTGTGGAGTCAGCTGCCTCTCCAAACCACTGAAGTGGTATATCCATTTACCACTTGAAATGACTGGGTACAAGGAGAACGTGGTGGAGTTGGCGCTTCTTGTCCTATTGAGGCCTCCCTCATGGTGCACTCCTGGTCTCGCTATGTGGCTCCTTACGATGTTGGATTCCTCCGTAGCCCTCAAAAAGTAAACAAAACTAATATAGAGTAATATCATATATGCAAGGAGCGTATACAGGGAGAAAATATATTACTCACATTTGTTGTAATCAGACACCTGATGTTCAGGCAGCCAGTGACTTCATAAGGTGTACTGGATCACCTATCAGCCTCAGCCACCTCCTCGGCGAATGAAAGTATCCAAGACCCAGGATAGGTGTAAATATTTATCAAATCATTTTAAGTCTTTGTGCTTTAGGCACATGAAACAGAGCATTAAACCATGAAAATTAAGAGTTAATTGATCGCCTTCCTGAAATGAAGTTGAAATGAGCATATTAGACATTTGGCCACATCCGTATTGAATTAATCACTCAAGGCCGAATTTTACAAAAGGAAGTGTAAAAGGCGATTGTTGAAATATCACATGACCAAGGTTTAGCCTGCTTGTACAAACAGTTTTCAAGTCAAGTGATCTCTTACCACTGAAATGTTTTTGATAGTCTACGCTGAATTTATACGCCATATCCAGTGTACGTCACATGCCCCACTTTACACACTATACACTCGTGCTTTTGTACCATAACAATGTCTGTTTAGTTTTACCATAAAAACCAAATTTGCTACAAACTGACAAAGTGTCAACTAGAATTTGTGCTGCATGTTATCGCTTTGCCAGTGAAAATTTGCAGCAAGTTTGCAAGACTTTCAAGTTTGTGGGATTTATCCTTGCTATCTGGGCTACAAGATAATAATTCAGAATACAGGCAATCCTCAGAGATAGTGTATTCCATTCCAGGCCGCCACAATATATACTAATAACACAGAGACAAGAAGTGAGCACATGCTGTAGGAAAACTAGAGACGATAACCTTGATCGATGCATGGTTACCACAAACCTTCAGTTCGTAAAATGAGTATCTGTAAAACATAATAAAATTACATATACCTTTTTTCAAACCCTATAAATTGGTTCTTAATAATTATTGTTAGCAATATTCTGTATATATATATATAGTGCAAGGGAGGCACATTGATATTTTCGGGAGTTGGCACCAGGGCATACAAATGTGTGTCCTTTGGGCCAAGGCTCTGAAGAGGTCAAGTGCTTACCCCCTTTGTTGTGAAAACACACATATATATATATATAATCCAAATTAGCCTCCCTTGTTCATATACTTAATTTTCTTTAAAATGTCCCCTCTGTGCTATATTGTGCACTCGCTGTACTGACCATTAGCACCAAAAAACATAAGTTTTGACAGCAATTATCACAGTTGCTGCAGATTTGTCGGCTGCACATCCATGATGTGAATCTACCATTCCACCACATCCCAAATGTGCTCTATTGGATTGAGATCTGTGACTGTGGAGGCCATTGGAGTACAGTGAACTCATTGTCAGATTCCAGAAACCAGTTTGAGATGATTTGAGCTTTGTGACATGGTCCATTATCCTGCTGGAAGTAGCAGTTTTTTGAAAAACTCAGACAAGCACGGCTGGAAGCAAAAACCATGCCACATTCAAAGTCACTTAAATCCCTTTCTTACCCATTCTGATGCTCGGTTTAATCTTCAGCAAGTCATCTTCCCCACATCTAGATGCCTAAATGTATTGAGTTGCTGCCATGTGATTGGCTGATTAGCAATTTGTGTTAACAAGCAATTGAACAGATGTACCTAATAAAGTGGCCGGTGAGTGTATTATCTGATAACATACTATAATGACCAGCATTACCCTGTTGGTTTATAAATGGTATAAAATAAGGTGATTGCATTGTCTATCTTGTATGTTCTTTGTATATAACTTCATCTAAAAGGAAGTTGTTGGTTATCTTGGCTTAGATTACACCCAGGATGCAGTTCCTAGTCCAATTAAGATTATACCGTTACATCGTTACATATGTTTCTATTACAGAATAAAGTTTGCAGCCTGCAACATTGTTACAGCTGCCCCTTTTTGTCACAAATACACTTACTGTATGTCTTCTTCTGTTTCTCTGTTCACAGCATGGGTCAGCTCTTTGTCCATGGGAATGATCTTCTTCTGCTCTCCTGTGGTCAGCATATTTACCGACGTCTTTGGATGCCGGAAGACAGCAGTTTCTGGAGCTGCAGTGGGTATAATTGGCCTTCTTTCCAGTTCTTTTGTAAGGTATGTTCATCACAAAACCATCAGACTGCCATGAAATATAAAAGATAAAAGGATTTTACATCTGGTGAAATGACATTTCTGCTAAAATAATCCCCATGTAAGGCCCTATTACATTCATACCGCTAACGTTAGCGCTCACCTGTGTGAGTGTTAACATTCGCTGTGGTTGCCCTAGTGCAGGTGGACCGTATTACAATCCAAATGGTAACGGGTTAAAAAACCCATTAGCGATTCAGATCCTTCGCTTTTCGGCGTGAGCTTACTGGACTTTGCGCTCCCCATGTTAAGCATAGGGAGTGCAAAGTGTTAATTAGCGTCAGGATTACACAGTCCTAATGCTAATTACCATCCTGGTGCAGTTAACTGAAAAGTTACCCACAGCTAGGACCTGGTGCTAACTGATACCGCTTCTGTGGAATTAGTCAGCACCAGCAGAACCCCCCAAAAAAATAATCACATACTCACCTCTCATCCCGTGGAGAGAACGGCGGCTCCATCCTCCTCTTCTTGTTGCAGGAAGCAGAGAGAGACTGAGGGAAGAAGTCCCTCAGTCTTTCTCTGCGAATCACTACGCCGACCTGCCAGATCTCGCGAGGCAAGATCCTACAGGTCATGTGCCCCCCACAGGAAGCCTCAATGGAGTCCTATGGATTCCATGGAGGAGATGCTTGCGGCGGCGCTTAGCGCTGCCACGAGCATCCTGAAGCTTAGCACTGGATGGATTAGCTCCTGCCCGTAGAAGGGTGCTATATATCTTCTGTTACATATATACTAATTCCTCCTCCTAATGCCTCCCCACCTCCTGACTTCTCTATCACAGTGGAAGGTATCACTATCTCCCCATCAAACCAGGTTCGCTGTCTTGGAGTTACACTTGACTCTGCTCTTTCCTTCATCCCCCACATCCAGTCTCTTTCCTCCTCCTGCCGATACCAACTGCGTAATATTTCCAGAATTCGGCTGTCACCACAAAACAACTCATCTGCGTCCTGGTCTCCCGACTTGACTAGTGCAATAATCTCTTATCTCCTGAACGCCACTGCCAGGCTAATCCACCTCACCTGCCGCTGCTCTCTCTGCCGCTCCCCTCTGCGAGTCCCTTCACTGGCTCCCCATCCACTGCAGAATTAAATTCAAAATCCTTACCCTGACCTACAAAGCTCTCACTAACTCAGCTCCCCACTACCTGTCCTCACTAATCACCAAATACACCCCAGCCCGCTCCCTAAGGTCAAACAGTGACCTACGCCTAGCTTCTCCCCGCATCACCTCTTCCCATGATAGACTGCAGGACTTCTCACGCGCAGCCCCCATTCTCTGGAACGCTCTCCCTCGTACAGTCAGACTTCCCCTAACTTCTCTTCCTTCAAATGCTCCCTTAAAACATTCCTATTTAGGGAAACCTACCACCCGACTCACTGACGCAACCATCAATTACTATCATCTTGCAGTCCTCTCCTCCTGTTTCCAACCCTTCTAGATTGTGAGTTCCTACGGGAATAGGGCCCTCATCTCCTCCTGTACTGTTTGTCAAATGTTGGTCAATGTATTGTAACCCTGTCTATACTGTGCCGATTGTACAGCGCTGAGGAATATGCTGGCGCTTTATAAATAAAGAATAATAATAATATAGAGTATACCATAATCTCCTATAAATGTGTTTCCATGTTGTCCTAAATGAATGTAACAAATGCGCAGAATTTTAAAAGCAAATTTTCTTCTTGTAATTCAAATGTCAAAGTTCATTGGAAAAGAAAAAGCTGTTAAATGATTTCTGGTGTTTAAATACAAAGTGAAACAAAGAGCTTCTTATGTGAGCATACGTTTGTAACAGGCATGTGATACATAGTTTCATGCTTTAACATCAAATAACTAGCGAGTTCATTCATACGCTTCCTTTTCCTTAGGCCATTGGCAGTCACTCGTGTTCGCCCTCTGGGGGGATCGCACGCGGTACTGCTCTACATGTGTTTCACTGACTTTAACTAGGCCTACAATACACATATTTTGGTTGTGGGGTATTTGCAAAATGTTAGTGTATTTGTTCATTTCTCAGAGAAAGAAGGGATTCTGAAAGATTCACATTCAGGGTTATTCAGAGAGCGGTGAAAAGCAGGGGAATGACTGGAGAATGGAAAATTCTAGGTCAAAATAGCCAAACCAGAAAAATTCTCCCTTTCATCCCACTTTCCAAATCGGCTATTTTATCCTAGAATTTTCCATTCTCCAGTCATTCTCCTGCTTTTCACCTCTCTCTGAATCACCCTGATTATTTTTTACAAAATTACAACACTTAAATTAAATGCTTGTCATACAAATACAGTATGTTAGCACAACCAATGGTAAAAACATGTTCTTATTGAAACACAGTTTTTAACTTGTTGAAATATTTTATGATACGTATTTTTAATTAATGGTCCAAAGTTTGTAAAAATGACAAACAGGGCTATTCAGAAAGAGGTGAAAACCTTGAGAATGACTGGAGAATTGAAAATTCTAGGTCAAAATAGTCAAACCAGAAAAATTCTCCCATTTATCTCACTTTCCAAATTGGCTGTTTGGTCTAGATTGTTCACTCTCCTGGCAATTCTCAAGGTGTTCACCTCTCTCTGAATAGTCCTGTACATCACTTGGAAATTCCAAGAATTAAATCCAGGGCCCTGTTTTAATTCCTATGGATAAGCATTTTCAACTGAGTACAATCAGAAAAATGTCAAATGATTTATCTATGGAAGTAAAGCCTATGTGAATATTTTAGATAAATCAATTGACATTTTTCTAACAGGATATTGTGAAAATACTTATTTTTAAGAATTAAATGGAGGCCTTGGGTTGAATTTTCGTAAGTCCCCTTTGATTTTTTTTTTTTTTGCAAGTCTTAGACCAGTGATTGACATCCATACCTGCAAAGGGAGCCATGTTGGATAATTCTTCAAAGTTTACAATTTTCAAATGACATTTTGAATATCTCAGCTCAATGATTGACCATTTCAGTTCTGGGAATAACATTGTATTATTTGAATAAACAACGTTTCATTTGTAGATTTGTAAATTCTATGTTTAGACAGCCGTAGTGTGCACATATCACTGACATTATATTGCCATGTTTTTGTCTTCTATCATTCAGCTCGTTGGAGCCTCTTTATTTTACCTATGGAATTTTATTTGCCTGCGGCTGCTCCTTTGCTTACCAGCCGTCCCTTGTCATCTTGGGACATTATTTCAAAAAACGGCTGGGTTTGGTCAACGGGATAGTGACTGCAGGCAGTAGTCTCTTCACGGTCTCACTGCCCTTCATCCTGAGATACATGCTCGATAAGATCGGACTGTACAATACTTTGCGTGTCTTGTGTGTCCTCATGGTCATTCTCCTGTTGGCTGGATTCACCTACAAGCCTCTCGTACCGAGACGTGAAAATTTACAGTTTAAAAGGAACGGCAAGTTTTACTTCCCACCCTGCTCGAAATTGTTCAATTTCTCCATTTTCAAAATTAAGAGCTACTCTATATGGGCCTTTGGAATCCCGGCAGCACTTTTTGGATACTTTGTGCCTTATGTTCACTTGGTAAGTTGGAGAAACTGGCTTTATGCAAAAAGATATGTAGTGATTAGCTATAAATCACATGTTTAACATAATTCTTTATCAATAGGTTTCAAATTTTTATGACACACTCTAGGTAAAAAACTGAAAAAAACCCCAGATTTAATATTTTTTGTCCTGTGGTCTCTGCGTGTGTCTTCAGACTTACAACATGCAGGAAACAGCTACGTGCACTCACATTACGAGCCATTGGGTTGGCTGGACGCTCAAGCGGGGTTCTACCCCCTCCTGCATCTGCATGTCACTGTTACAGGAAGTACAATCCTAGCTGTATAGTTTATATAGATGCTCAATTACAATCAGGGCCGGTGCTAGACTATTTTGCGCCCTAGGCAAGACCAGCTACTTGCACCCCCCGAAAATTGTTAACTGTTGAAATGCGGGGGGAACACACACACACACACAAACACACACACACTGTGCGCGCGGGGGGGCACACACTGTGCATGGGGCCGCAAACGGTCGTTCGGCGACCATCTTACCCCTCCGCTGGTGTTATAGAGTCACCCAGCACGCAGACAAAACCCAGCAAGGCAAGGAAAACCCTAATCTGAGAAGCTGGTCCTTTATAATGGCCAGGTACTAATCTAAAATACATAGAAGTACAGATCAGGGACAGGAGAGATATCGTAGTAATAACAAGCCAGAGGTCGGTACACAAGATAAACATATGCCAAGGGATAAACACAGTAATCACAGTCAAATATACAAGCCAGAAGTCAAACCAGAAAATCAAATGCAGGAGCTTGAAGACACACGCGCTGAGGGCTAGAATGAACCACGTCAGGGCTCAGAGCACAGTCAGTAACTGATATTTAAAAGCCTAGGTCTCTGCTCAGGTGCAGCCTTCAAAGTGGCCTGATTCATAGACTGGCGCCCTCCCTGTTGGGGAGACTGCACTGCAGGGGCACCAGCAGGCATTACAGCTGGTCAGGCCTGGAATCGGGTTGTGCCTCTTTCTTTCCTCTGCCCTCTTTCTTTCTACGGTGCCTCTTTCCTTCCGCCTGTCTTTCATCTGCTTCTTTCTTTTTTTTCATCTGCCTCTTTTTTTCTTTCTCTCATTCTCTCTTTCTGTCGTGCCTTTTCTTTCATCTGCCTTTGGTGGCACCCGCACGTCATCTGGTGGCACCTGCAAGCTGCTAGCGGCAGTCCGCGAGCCGACAATGTCGGCTTTGTTAGCCACCACTGCCGGCTACGCGAGCCGCACAGTGAGGAACAGGTACACTAATGGAACCCGGGTTGGGGCCAGCTGCATCCCTAAGTGGCAGCTGGGCGGTTGCCTAGCTTGCCTAGTGGGAGCACCGGCCCTGATTACAATGTTCCCATCACCTGTCTAATGATCATAAAATGTTAGTACTGTTAATTCATTACTGTTAAATGCTTTTACTTGTTTGCTTGCTGGTTAAACCAAAACTACTCCTGCACACATTATGAAGAAAATGTCTTTTATTATTCATGTATCACCCTACAAATATCCTGAAGTTATATGCATTACCCTGCCGCAACTTTTACTTTGATACTGTGTGCACCTTGTGAAAAATTTGTAAAACAATAAAACTTATTACAATAAAAAAAAAAAAATGTTAGGTGCAGGCAAGGGTCAAGTCCTATAAAATAAGTGTAGGAACTCACCAACATTTCTGTACACTCTGATTTCAAAGAATTACTGGGAGCCGCAGCAGCTGTAGCATTTCTTTATGCATGAGAATGCATTCTTCTGGCAAACTCCGAGAAATTGCCATTCCCATACCTCCCCAATGTACTTAAATTGAGGAAAAAAACGTTAAATACAGAGGGTTTTATAAAATTGTGTCTAAGTCCCTCCTGCTAAAATAGTGAGGGTAACTATGTTCCCTTGCGTTCCTGCAGGACTTGACCCCTGGGTGCAGATGCTTTATAGGTAGGAAAAATCTAGTAACAGACTATGTGCTATACGAATAGGCCATTCATGATGAGGTGCTTTCGCAGTGTTTCTGAAGTGGTGGGTCGCGACCCAAAAGTGGGTCATGACCAGCGGTGGACTGGGTCACGGGGCAAGTGCCCTCAGGCCTCTCTAATGACTGGGACCCGCTGATGCAGCTTACCTGCAGCAGCGGGTCCTAGGGGGCTCAGCTACATCTGCCTCCCTCACCAGCAACTGCATGCCAGAACTTCCCTGCTTGAAGGAAGTTCCGGGGTGCACTTGCTAGTGAGGGAAGCAGGGATAGCCCCGCCCCCTCAGCTACAGGTCCAGCCGCCACACACCGCCTGGGACCCGCTGCATCAAATAAGATACTCTGTAATGGCAAGGTGGGGGGATCTGTAATGGGAAGGTGTGGGGTGGGACAGTGACTGGCAGTAGCTCTGTACTCCCAACAGAGACTGACAGGTGTCCAGAGCATTCTACTACTGGCTGCCAACACCAGGAGCCACTGTGCACATCTCAGTGAAGGAAAAAGCTGTTGGATAAAGGGGGGCGCCCTATGTATATTTGATTGTGTTTTTCCCTTTCTGTTTGTCTGTCCTTTTGTTGATCTGTCCGTTTACCTATTTATGCACCCTTCTTTCTGAATAAATGTTATCGGGTCTGTCCATCTGCAAATCAAAATCTGTCCTTCTGTGTATTTTTCCATCTGTCCTTGTATCTATGTCTTCCTCTCCATTTCTCTATTTCTCTTCATCTTTCTCCTTTCTCCCTCTATCACTCTCTCCCATTTACTCTATAAATCTCTCATTCCTCTTCCTTTCCTGCCATCCCCTTGATGTGATAATCCCTTTTGTGGACTATGTTTTAGAAATTCAATTTTTTTGGGTTACGACTTAATGACCAAGGACAAGGATGGGTCCTGAGGGTCCACAAGTTGAGAACCACTGCGTTTAGAGCCTTCACATGTCTGATGAGAAAGCTGAGTGATTGGGTGCTTGTCACATTTCTATGAATCCAACGTGATATGATAAGAAAAACCGGTAAATCTGGCATCGTGCCAAATATGTTTTCAAATAGATTGACTATCTGGCCAGGCCAATAAGCATTTTCAATGTACACAGACACTGGCATGGAAGGGGACTATCATGTGTCGTGTAAATTAGTTTAAAACTATATGTTTTGTGAACTGTGATACTTTACACTCAACAGATGAATCATGTGAAAGAGAGATTGGGAGATGATGTCAATGAAGAGATTCTCCTGCTGTGTATAGGAGTCACCTCTGGTGTTGGCAGGTTGATCTTTGGAAGACTTGCCGATTACATTCCCGGTGTCAAGAAGGTGTATTTACAGGTATTGTGAACCTTTGAACCTTCGATTTCAATGAATAATTGAACAACACATTCAGGATAAAAGCAGTTGTGAAATATTTATGTTTATTTGCGACCTTAAAGCTGACCTATTATAAAAAATACTATGCTTTCTCCTTGAGACACCTTGTGATTATCAATACACGCAGGGTTTGGGTTGCTTTAATGGACGATTTGATAATTCAATTGTAAAACTGAGGATTAGTTGAAAAACATTCCCATTTTGTCTACTCCAACCTTAAACTGGAAAGTATTTTACCTGTTCTTCATGAGTCCTCGTAAGCGATTGAATTACATTTTTACAAGCTCTGAATAGACCTATTGTTCATTTGTATTTAAATCCTTTTATAGGATTTTAATTTACATATTCGTTTAAGAGGGCATAACCATTTACTGTGTTGGCTTAAAAGGTCAGATAAACTCCTCACTGTATGAACGGTAAGGTTGGATTGTGAATAAAATGTATGAACAGTATTGCAAACATAAAGTAAATATTAGAACTGAATGTTCAACCTGTGAAAAACTTTCAGACAGAAGTATAGTTACATTTTTGACTGGCTGAAGTTTAATATAGGATCCGGGAGACCAGTTATCACTCTGTCCACATACAATCATTTAAGCCAGAGGTCAGCAACCTTGGCCCTCCAGATGTTTTAAAACTAAATTTCACTGTAACGAGCGGCTGAACATCATGTAAGTCCAAGGTTGTTGACCCCTGATTAGGGGAGGTGATGGTAGCTATTTTGCGCTCTAGGCAAGACCAACTACTTGTGCCCCCCCTGAAAAACATTGTTAACTGGTGAACTGCGGGGGGAGGGGAACACACACACTGCGGTGGACGACGACACACACATTGTGCACGGTGCTGCACACGGTCGTCCAGTGCCCATCCTGCGTTGGTCGGGCCCGGGATTGGTCTGCGCCTCTTTCTTTCCTCTGCCTCTTTCTTTCTTCTGTTCCTTTTTCAGCTTTTCTTTCACCTGCCTCTTTCTTTTCTTTAATCTGCCTCTTTCTTTCTTTCCTTCATCTGCCCCTTTTTTTTCTTCCGTGCCTCTTTCTTTTCTCTCTTTTGTGCCTTTCTCTCTTTCTTCTGTGCCTTTCTTTCTTCTGCCTCTTTTTTGCTTTAATCTGCCTCTGGTGGCACCTGGACATCTTCTGGTGGCGCCTGTGCGACACCATAAGGCGCCCACCTTCTGCACCGCTTGCAGGGTCCGCGAGCCAACAATGTCAGCTTTGCGAGCCCCCACTGCTGACTACACAAGCCACCCAATGAGGAACAGATACAATAATGGAACCCGGGTCAGAGCCGACTGCGCCCCTAGGTGGCAGTGAGCCCTAGGCGGTTGCCTAGCTTGCCTAGTGGGAGCACCGACCCTGGCTACAGTACGTTTAGTAATAATTATAATCTACTTATTTTTTAAATGTGCATTGATTATGTTAATTATTCAACAGGTCATCTCCTTTTTTTTCATTGGATTGATGTCAATGATGATCCCAGTGTGCCACAACTTTGCAGGCTTAATCGCCGTATGTTTGTTTATGGGCTTATTTGATGGCTGTTTTATATGCATTATGGCCCCAATTGCGTTTGAGCTTGTTGGACCAGAGAATGTTTCTCAAGCCATAGGATTCTTGTTAGGATTCATGTCCATTCCCATGATTGTTGGGCCACCTGTTGCAGGTATGTGTCAAATTTCACAAAAAGTGCATGTATAGGTCTTTATGGATATGTATATATAAAAGTACTTGAAATTAACCATTTCGCTACCAAAAATGTTTACACAAGTATTGAAAAATTAAATGTTATGTCGAAACCATATTTGCACACAATAACGCAACAGGATGTTCTCCTTGGGGTAGAAACAAACTTCTCATTTAGATCTTAATCCTGTCACCCTGTAATTATTGATAGGTGCTGTAAGAATGCGGTTAAAAAAAAGTTAATCAAAATGTAATGCTGGATCACATTTTGTATATATAAGATGCCCTATTCCAAAGTTGTTGTTAACTTAACCAGATCTGTTGTAAACTTACCAGAGCCATTATAGTCTAGGTAGTTGTTAAGGTTACAACACACACTCGTTGGGCACTCCTTATCCAGAATTATGAAATACAGAAGATTCCAAAATCCGACATTTTCAGGGGTTTCCAAATTTCAGAATTACTTACCTCCCTGTTGCCACGGACATGAATCTTCCTTTTGTTATTAACCAAGCTGATTCTTAACAAATCCAGATCTTCACAAAGTTCGCTGCTTAATGAATTTACCCCCCTCAGTGTGATAGTTGTGTTGTGAAACATTATGTCAGTAATAAATTACTATTTTCATGTCATTTAGGTATTCTGCGTGATGTAATGGGCTACTATGATGTAGCGTTTTACTTGGCTGGCGTTCCCCCAATAATTGGAGGATTTATACTCTGTTTGATCCCATGGATCCATGAAAGGACTTTGCGCAAGAAACAGAAAGCTGTAAATGGAGACACGGAGGAGAAAATGTTGGATAATCCCATCAGCACCTTTCTACCTGGAACCGCTGAGGACATTAAAAAAGAAGACGTATCTGTTATATAATTGCCACACAGGATATTAAGACTTTTTTGTTTTATCATTTCCTTTTTTTTTTTTTTAATGACAGTTACCAAATATTGTAACTGGTGCTACAAATCCAAAGATGTGTGTTCACAACGCTCCTGCACAGTTCAGTGTCTATATATATAAATATATATATATATATATATACAGTGTCTGGAGCCAACCTAAATCGCGAACGCCAAATGAAGCATGTTTTGTGCCTGTCTTCAGGGAGATGAAAGAAATTACTTCAGGGTATATCACCCTTTTCATGTTTCAGATCTGTGGTGATCTCATTATATGCATATTTTTTTCCATCCCTATTTCATGAACGCACACTCAGATTTCTGCGCATTATGACCTAATTTGCGAACTAACTTAGAAATAATGTGGCATTGTGCAAGCATGTATTTACTAATTGTCTTTTATTTTAGTATTTTTATTTTATGTAGTATTATTTACTGGTAAACAAGATTAGGTACTCCTAGGGCGTGTATTTATCAAGGCAAAACTGTAGTGTCTATAAAAGTGCATCTTATTTAGAACAATCACCATGGATACTTGTGGAATATTTCTGCTGTTTGTTCCAAATAATACACTTCTCCTCAGGATTGCTATAGTATAACCTCTATCATTAAGGTCTAGAGTAGTGCATGGTCAGCAACATTGGCCCTTCAGATGTTTTGGAACTACCATGATGGTCAGTCACTCATTAGCTTGGCTGAGCCTCATGGGAAATATAGTTCCACTACATCCGGAGGACCGTGGTCACTGACCGCTGCTGGCCTAGATCCTATAATTATACTTATCCTCAGCTAAAGTCTTTCTGAATCAACTCTGAATTCTTTATTTGTAGCTATTTACCCAAATACAGGGTTTCTACTAATTGAGAATCCAAAAAAAAATCAATCTTCAGTTACATCTGAAAAAAAGTGAATAAAATAAAAAAACAGAGACAACAAAATACATCAACCAGTAGACTTTAAACAGGGCTTTTTCTCATGCTGTGTTAACTTAAGCTGAAATGTTCTAGCAATTTCAAGGCATTTTATTAATACATTTAAACGTGGCTGTGAGTGATACAGGCAGTGTTTATAACCTCTGCTCTTCTTATTAGTGATGGCTGGATCATGAACGAATCGTTCTTTTGATCCGGATCTTTTCACTGAACGGAGTGATTCGAATCACCAAGCTGAACGATCCGGAACTGCAACCTCCACTTCCGGTGCCTGGTGGAAAGGGGCTGAACACCAAGGTGCCTGCAAAGAAATGGATCTGTCCAGTGTCCATGCTGAGCTCACCGAGCTGGCTGCGCAGCACACGATTGGGAAACTAACGCGTAGCGCCTACACGATACTTCGGACCAGGCGAGAAGGCGACACCGCGCACACCTGTGGAAATATGAACTTTTTCCAGCAGGCAATGCGTTAGCCACCTTGATTACAGGAAGGAGGCGTTAAGAGCAAACCTGCTAGGGGTCCTCAATGAGAATAAAAGCATTTTCAGTTACTGCTAGTTTCTGGGTTCTTGTTGTTGAAGCTGCTCAAAGCAGCACATCCTGCAGCTGGAATCCAGTCAGAAGACACACAGAGCAGTATCTACAGGGAGCACTTATAAGTATAAATACATGCAGGTATTAATATCCAATGTATCCCGGTGTAGACTTAACTTCTATAAACCAACAGGAAGCATTGAGTGTAGATTCTAAACACAGATCCAATATAGGATATCTGTGTTTGAGAATCTACAGTCAATTCTTCCTGATGGTTTATAGAAGTTAAGTCTACACCGGTATACATTGGATACATTGGATATTAATACCTGCATGTATACACTTTTAAGCGCTCCCTGTAGACACTGCTCTGTATGGGTGTGTGTTTTCTGACTGTTCTAATACTAGGGGTGAAGGGTGCACCTAATACAGGTGAGCAGCTACAAATGTTCGCCAATACCCAGTTATATATAAGTAGCGACAAACACTGTGAGCCTATTAGGTTCTGTGTTTCCCCCCCCCCCTCCCTCCCTGTTTAACTTAGTGATCCGGTGATTCGGATCATGATCCGGATCATTTTTATGAATGATCCGAATCGATCCGAATCGATCCGATTCACAAAAATGATCCGAACTTCCCATCACTACTTCTTATCAAATCATGTACAATACTACAAAGTGATTCAGAAAGAGCAGCCAATCAGGGAGAGGAGCATAAGGCTACGCCAAGAATATCAAGTTCTAAGCACAAGAGACTGCAATATACATGCAAATATAGTATTCACCTTTTTTCCCTAATCTGTTGAAGTATTCAAGAAGGTTAAAACAGCATGTTAAAACTTTATAGTTTGCATTTCACACCACAACAAGAAATTATACAGGGTTATTCAGAGAGGTGAAAAGCAGGAGAATGGCTGGAGAATGGAAAATTCTAGGACAAAATAGCCGATTTGGAAAGTGAGATTGGAGGTGATTCAGGCCAGGAGATGGTCGCCATTATGAGCCAGGCGGCCATCTTGTTCAAGATAAATGGGAGAATGTTTCTGGTTTGGCTATTTTGACCTAGAATTTTCCATTCTCCAGCCATTCTCCTGCTTTTCACCTCTCGCTGAATAACCCTGATAGTTTTTAAAAGGTCTGTTCACATTTCATTGTGCTATGCAAGCGGCTGCCACGATCCGGTTTAACACTGTGTTCTGTTTGGGTTGCCTTAATTTTGCCTTAGCTGGAGACAGTAATTAAAATAATCATTTCCTTGGCTGTATTGGGTCAGTTATAGACTGAATTACTTTTATTGATTGTCTAAACATTCACTGATATACTACTCTGTTGCCATACTTTTACCACCAGGTATTGTTTCAAGCAGTGACCTGATGCTTCTTAACTACATATAAATTCATATTTAATTGTACGTATAATTATCTGTATCTCAGTGGACCTTGTGAAAGCATTTCAGTGGTGTTTATAGTGTGCATATGGTAAACATTAAACACAGTGTTACTAAGCCAGTTTAGGTTTACCTATGCATAGTAAAGAATGTATTCATTAAAGCAAAATTAAAAAAATATGTAACATGCTGGCAGATTGCCACGCCTGACTTTTAAAAGCATTGAATATTAGTGGGTTTCATACACCTCCTGTATAGTTGTGAGTAAAAAGAAACTAAAGACAACAAAACAAAATCATAAATGCCTAGTGCCCACATTGTAGTTTACAGCTTCCATATCATAACATTTTTATATCTAAATATTTATGTTCTTCATATAGTCACATTTTTCCAAGTATTACATTATAAAGTGACCTTTTTAGATTCTATGCAAAGTGAATTTATACATTTAAATATAGTATGCAGAATTGTTGACATGTATCCTGGATTTGGATAAACAGAGTTTCACCAGAATTGGTTTGTGTGATTATAATTTTTTTTTTTTAAACTGCACATTGTAATTCCTCAGCGTATATTTTCAGTTTACCTAAGTCTATTCCCAGTTGTCACATATTGCATCAGGTTGGACCGGCCATTAGGTACACCTGGCAAATACCTAGTGGATGGCAGTGGCTGCGGGCCACAGGCCAGAAGTGAGACCATATCTCCCCGCCAACTGCTACACAGCCAAAGATACACTATATTGCCAAAAGTATTCGCTCACCTGCCTTGACTTGCATATGGATGGGTGAGCGAATACTTTTGGCAATATAGTGTATATGCAACTGGTGGAGATATCCAAAGATCTCCATGGCCTGCCCTATGCATACTATATGTATGGGTCCTATCCATGGCCATGCTCACCTGTCCAGGCTGTTTTCCCTCCAGTCTGTCCCTCTATGCTCCCATGGGTTTTGTGTTTTGGGTCCAAAGATAAGCACCATAAGCACATTCTAGCTTGAGACCTAGTGTAGAGTATGGAAACGTTTAGCGTAAGACCATTTATGAATAGATATGATTTTCCTATTTACCATGCCTAGATGAAGGTATGCAAGATTTTTTATATTGTTTACTATGTTTACATATTACCCGTAGTCTTTGAAATGTATGGCTTTGCAACACATTCTAATGCTGATGTTTACACTTTTTAAGAATTAAATTAGCTTATTCAGAATTATCGCTGATATTCAGCAGAATAAATCCTATTCATATTTGTAGTGCAGGATTGATGGATATCGGTGGATGTTCTTTGTGTTTTATGAAACAATAAAGCATGGTGTTGGACACTATGGAGATGATGTAGAAACATCTACAAAGTTCTAAAAGTGGAGCAAACTCCTTCATCATTCCATATTCTCTGTTGTAACAAAAGCATTTTAAGGACTTTTACAAATATATTCTTCATAACTACAGTTATAATGACCCAAAGTCCTTACTATATTATGGGTACAGCACAATTACTGTTATCAGCTGTTATCAGCTCCCTTATGTTAGGAGTTGATCTTGTAACGTAGTGGCCCATTTGCAATAGTCGGCAATAGGGAGTCATTATGGGTTAAGGGATCGTGATGGCTTTTACAGTTTGCGGTATCCCTATTACCAGCCGAGTAGAATAGAGGTCTAGATGTCCAACTGTAGCCATTGGTGATGTTGGTCTACAACTTCTTAGTGCTCTGTTAGGGTCACGTACTGCCAATAACATGCATGACATTTACACATAGAAAGATCTAATAGAATGCATAGTTGAACTTGGCTATTACCACTGGGTAGCGATAAGTTTGTGTCAAATTTGCAAAAGTGAAGAATTGATTATTATGCTTACAGTGGAAATACTCATAAAACGTGAAAATGGCCACTTTTTTATTCATCACTTACATAAGGCAAATTTTACTTTTGCTAATCGAGCTGGTGTCAAGCAGGAATAACTCATCTATCTATAAAAGCAAATTACACCTTTTTATATACTGCTAATTACCTATATTCAACCCAATGAGAGCAGATAGCAAGACTGATTTAAAGTTTCACAGCACAATATACATACCACTGCTTAAGCCCTTCACTACTAAGATCGAGTATACTCTATCTTCAAACCACCTGTTAGTGTCCCAATATCTAATATACTCAATTTGGTCTAATTATGGAGCAACACAAAGTAATTTGATTTATTATATAGAAACAAACATATTTGCATATGTGTTCCAGAATACAATGTGCCCCAAAAGTTTCAGCAACTTGTGCATGACAGCCAAGGTGCTAAAATAGTTTGAACAACTGGGACTCTGTGTCTGAAACATGTATTCCAAGCTGATTCAGCACAGAGCCCCAGGTGCAGTAGCCCTTTTTGGTCAGCAGATGGCAATGTCTGCCTGTCATGTAGTGCTATTACATAAAAAATGAATTGTTATTATTCACAATGATTTTTTTTTTACTGTATAATTAATGAAAAATTATAAATAATTATAAAAACTACCTATTCCTGACAGTGGTTTTATGGAAAAATTGCTTGGTAGCAAAGAGGTTAATGTACTTCAATCTAAGTGCCTTAAATGTCCTGTCTGTTCTTTATACAATCAATATTTTTGACTTGCAAGATTTTAGAATAATCTCTGCTTTATAACAATAGGATATCTATGTCTATCTATGTCAAAGATATATGTGACTGGTAACATCCTTTATATATTTTATTTAGCTTACAGTTTACAATTTAACAAATGACTAATTACTTGGCCTTTTCTTTGTTTTTACTGCGACATCAAAGGCAATGTAACGATTGTATTTAATTATCCATTGAGGTGAAAAAGCTCAAACATTAATAAATAGCAAAAGAGAATTGATAACCTGTTTCAACCATATATTTACATTTCAATGCACTAATTGCTTGTGGACATTTGGTGTACTGAGATGTCCAGTGCACTAAATTTTATAACGATTTTTAGACAGGTCAGGTAGCAGCAAAATCAGGCAGGCCTTCCTTGGCTTTCGTTGTTGAGGTCTGTACAGGTCTCTCAATATACTGCACAATCACTATAAAAAGCAAATCTGAATCTAAGGTATCCATTATGATAATAACGAGTAGATCCACCTACTGAATGTGTAGAAAGTAGAAATACTATCACTGGTACATTGTGCTAAACCAAAGCGTCATCGATCATAAACAAAGTTAATATATACTTTTTATATGTATGAGGAACATTGTTGGTCTTTACAATGGCAGTGGCTGTAGATTTTTAAATATTTTTCTTTTAAAATATATCACTAGCTTTTCTCTAACAGGTTATTTTATTCTCACTTATGTCTGGCTTTAAGCAGTTTGAACCTCACTGGTAATGTGGTTAGTACCTGTTTACCCATGACTGCTTAGAAGCCAAAATAATGTATTTATTAGTACCTCTATTTTGAATTTAAGAAAAATATGTTTTTGGCCAACACTCAGAGTTTTCTATAAATATTTTCCTTGAGAATTTATTTATAGAGTTGCCTTTTAAATGGCATTTAGCCTTGCCAGGGTTCTCATATTACTGTACTTCTCGGATTACTACTGCCCAAAATAGCAGCTTTAAGGCTTTCTAGCTGTAGGTAAGCAAAGAAACAATAGCTTTGAGTCATATCAAACGTTTGGCCTGTTATTGTATGTGTGTGTAGAAATATACTCTTTACCTGTTTATTTTATTCCACACACATATATATATATATATAGAAAAAAATGTAACAAAACAGGAGGAGAGCACACCAAACATATTCAAACAATACAAAAGAAACCACAACAGCAGCTAAATTCATTTAGACATAGAGATTTACAAGATTTTAACCCTTTAAGGCTAAGGTCAGACGAAAGCAGTTTTAACGTGCGTTTAGCCGCACGAAATCACGGCCGTGCTAGCAGCAAATGACGTCCAATGCCGGGGAACATACGACGAACGGCCGCACAAAAGTTCGTCCGTGCAACGCAAGTGGCAAACGAACGCATTTTTTCGAGAACGTCAAACCGCTACTACTGACGTACAGAGTGCGCTGCGGCCGCATAGCGGCGTGTTTGCGTGATTGGGAGACGTCAGACGCTGCTAATGTCCGGCCAACATAACGTCCAGACGCTAACAGTGTTTTATTGATGATCCGTACAAAATCACGGACGAAAATGCGCATCGTATGACCGCTATCGCGTATTCCATGAAAAAATACGTCCATTCGTTCGAACGCACTTTTTCACGGACAACGCGAAAAAATGCGTTAGTCTGACCCTAGCCTTAATGCTTACAAACATTTCTTAACCCCTTCAAAAACACTGCAGTTCTTAACCCTTACTCAGATTAAGAACTGCAGTGTTTTTGAAGGGGTTAAGAAATGTTTGTAAGCATTTAAAGGGTTAAGGCTGGGGTCAGACGAGCGTAGTGTTCACGTCCGTGATTGCGCCTAACAGTACGTCCGTGATAGCATGAAAGAAAGCCCATCGGAGCCCGTTACACGAAGTACGTCCGCACTGAACTGCGGATGCACAACGGCCACGGCCCACGGACGCAAGGCAGGCAAGAACGTACAACCCCTAGAACGGCCGCACAAAGTGCTCTGCGTCCACAACGTCTGCATAGCTTTGTGTGTGAGTGATGGAACGTGGTCAGACGGACTGCATTTATACGTCCAGCATTTTTCACGGACAAAATGGTTTTGCTTTTTATTTTATTTTCTCTCCTACATCCGTCAAAATATACGTCAGTGATAAACGGACTGTGTGGCCACTACTGCGTCTTCCGTACTGACGTACAGTCCGTAGAAATCACGCTCGTCTGACCCTAGCCTAAAATCTGGTAAATCTCTATGTCTAAATGAATTTAGCTGCTGTTGTGGTTTCTTTTGTATTGTTTGAATATGTTGGTGTGCTCTCCTCCTGTTTTGTTGTATATCATGTCTTGAGATGCAGCCGCACTGAAAGCGTAGTTAAGGTTGAGTGCTGCCCCTCTCGTGTATTTTATATATATATATGTATACATACACACACAGTGGATAGCAAAAGTCTACACACCCCTGTTAAAATGTCAGGTTTCTGTGATATAAAAAATTGAGACAAAGATGAATTATTTCAGAACATTTTCCACCTTTTAATGTGACCAATAAACTGTACAATTTAATTGAAAAACAAACATAAATCTTTTAGGTGGAGGGAAGTAAAAATAAAAACCTAATAATATGGTTGCATAAGTGTGCACACCCTCTTATAACTGGGGATGTGTTCAGAATTAAGCAATCACATTCATTATCATGTTAAATAGGAGTCAGTGCACACCTGCCATCATTTAAAGAGCCTCTGATTAACCCCAAAAAACGTTCAGCTGTTCTAGTAGGTCTTTCCTGACATTTTATTAGTCACATCCTACAGCCAAAGCCATGGTCCGCAGAGAAGCTTCCAAACCATTTAACATGATTATTATTAGTGTGATTGCTTAATTCTGAACACGGCTACATCCCCAGTTATGAGAGGGTGTGCACACTTATGCAACCATATGGGTGTGTAGACTTGTGCTTTTCATTGTAATATATACTGTATATAAATCCCCACACACACATTGCCAAATAGCTGGGTCAAAGGCTTCCGGCCCCGTGACGTAATTCCGCGACAAGTGCCTCTGACACGTGCTGTGTGTGCAAGGGGAGCGTGAAGGAGGACACCGCTGGAGGAGCTTGGAGGCCAAAATTTGGGAATGCAGGTAAGTATGGGAATGTAGGTGTCACTCCCCCATCAGTCATCTGAATCTGGGCCCTGGAGCCCCCAGCTCGGCTGGGCCTAGAGGTCTGGCCGAGCAGGGTACTCGCCTAGGCCTGGAGAGGCTCGGCCGGCCTCCAGGCTCAGGCGACTACCAGGCTCGGTCGGGCCTCCAGGCCCAGCCGAGCCGCTAGTTCGCCTAGTCCTGGAGGGTGGCCGAGTTCCGGACCCGGCCTGTCTCCACGCTCAGGCGAGTCCCTGGAGGCCCAGGTTTGGATGACAGATTTTCAGTTTCGGTCTCATTTTTGGCAGAGTTCTGTGACCGTTATCGGTTTCAGCCCGAAATTTCATTTTGGTGCATCACTAGTTTAAACCTGTCGAATTGAATCACCAGAAATCAAGGCATTTCACTGACACTTCGATACAGCTCAGCATTTTCTGAATAGATTAACCATTACTTCTCTATAGGACAATTTCACTGTAACCGGTCTGTGGCGAACTGTACCGTATTTCGCTGTCAATTTGCCTGTATTTGGTGGATTGACAGTTTAGTGAATAGGTGGACTGCCACGAAATTGCAGCGTACTGTGCGATCCACCAGTGCAATTCGGTGGCAAGTTTGCCACTTACTGAATAACCCCTTAAGTCTGTAAATATACTATTCATGTTGAATGCTTCACTTTTGGATCTTTTAAATGTAACAGGAGCGAAAAAATTTAATGGTTGTACTGTACTTTAAAAAAAAAAAAAAGAAGTGGTATTCATCTTTACCGGCTGGGTGGAGTAGAGGTAACATCACTGCTCTATAACCGTGGAGAGAGACTGTAGAGACACAGGTTCGATCCGGGCAAGTGCACCTCTCCAGTAAGTGTCCTTGGGCAAGACACCTTACGGTACATACTCGCCACCCAGGACATACTTGAAAACAAGTGAAATCTCAATGTATCCTTCCTGGTAAAATACTTTCTCAAAAAAATAAATAAATGAGATGTCATATTTTTATCTCTAAGGAATGTTATCATTTTATCACCCATCTGGTTTCTATTAAATGTATAGAAGGATTTATTGCCAAATTCTTTTGTGGATAAGAATAGTCTACAATAGGTTTAATGTATCCTTACCTCTAATTGATAACATCACCTGTTTTGCGATGTAACTATTTTAATAGGGTCTGGCAATAAACCAAAATGTCACTTTATGAGAAGATAAGGCAGCATTGTAGGAAAAGGGGCAGTAGAATAATTATAAATTCATCTGGGGATGAATACAGAACAAAAATGTAGATTACTTTGATTTATATGATTAATAATATGTATCTTACATTCATTTTTAAGTATGCATATGAATGTTGTATGTCTTTTGTACTAACCCTTTCGCTACCAAGTGGTTTTACATAAAACAGCCAGTGGGAATTGGCGCGCTTACAATTTTTAATAAAATCTTCTAAATTACCCCTTAAACCACACACACAGCTCTCTATCTCTCCCTCTACCAGTCTTCTTACAGTGTATTCAGGCTGATACCATGTATTTGACGTGCAGAGGGATCTCTCTACTGGTCAGTCCAGGTACAGCACTGAGACTGCCAGCGACATCAGTGCTGTTCAGTACAGTGGTTCCCAACCGTAGTCCTCAAGTACCCCAACAGGTCAGGTTTTCCAGTTAGCTAAAGCACAGCACGTATGATTTGATTTGCAGCTCTGTGATTGCAGGATTCAGATTGCATTTCTCCAAGGCAATCCTTAAAACCTGGCCTGTTAGGGGTACTTGAGGTTACCGCAGTTGGGAACCACTGGTTTAGTACATGAGTAGCTTCATATTCAGATTCTTATAGTACATTGGCTGATATGTCCATTGCACTGTAGCTTTGGAGACAAATTCTGGAGCCCAGATCAAGCTAACTCGACCTTGGGCACCTGATAGAAGGGCTTAAATAAAGCAAACAATTTTTTGTAGCCCACTATAGTAAAATGTAGGTAAATTAATGTGATCGTTATATATATATATAAAATTATTTCAATCACATATTTCAATTATGAAGAAAACAACCCCATCATGTATCCGTTGTTGCATCTTATAAAGCCATGGTGCATTGTTTTGATGGCCTTCCTACCAGTAGTCATTCGTACCGAGACTGGTACAGACACCTTATAGCTTTGTCAGTCATCATGTTCTATATATGAAATGAGGATGTGTATGAATAATATGCCTCGTTTCAAAAAACCCTGATTCATAAGGCATTGGTTTGGTTCTACAATGAAATAGATGGCATGTTCTACAATGCTAGACAATCAATTTGTGTGGATTAGATAGTAGAGGAATTTATACATACATTTAAAGAAATAAATTAAAAATAAAATGTTAAGAACCATTAAAGTAGGTGAAAAATTGAACGACGAAGAGCATAGATTAATATTAGTCCTTCTCATCAGAAACGTGAATTTTTTTTAATGAAGGTTTCATTTAGAGGGGCAAAGGTTTAAAAGTAACATCAGGAAGCATTATTTTACTGAGAGGGTGGTGGATACATGGAACAGTCTTCCAGTTGAAGTGGTTGAGGCCAAAACAGTAATTGAATTTAAGCAGGCATGGGATAGGCATAAGGCTATCCTAAACAAAAGATAAATCCAGGTAAAGTATCCATGTAATTGGGCAGACTAGATGGGCCGTAGGTTCTTATCTGCCGACATTTTTCTATGTTTCTTCCTGTATGCCAAGCAGATCTGGTCTGGCCACTGGGTGAAACAGGCGCTGAAAAGCCATGGGTTGTGAGAACTCAGGAATGTGCAGGATTTTGGCCCCAGTATAGCAGGTGCTACAACTTTACAAGCCATTAAAGCGGGGATCTCAAACTCCAGCCCTCATGTGTTTCTAAACTACAACTCCCATGATTCTCTGGCTATCTATATCATTTAACGAAATCTGAGTATTGTAGGCCATCAGCACAGGGCGGGGGCAGAGTTTGAGATTCCTGCATTAGAGAGATGACATCCTCTTGCTAGCTCAACACTATCGGCCCTACCCACAACCCACCTGTGAGTGCACACAGCCTAACAGGGCTGAATCAGAGTTACAGCCCAGACCCGATGCTAAGTGCTCTTAGTATTTTAGCCTTAACTATGACAAATTGTGGAGATCAGTGTTAAAAATGCTGATGGGCAAATAAAAATATTACTAGTAAGTATAGCAATTTTTCAAGACTATTGCATCTCTATATATAAAGAAAAAACTGCTCCTAGTCCAAATCCCATCACTTCTACTCAAATGCTTTAGGCGATGATGTAGAAATAAAAGTGTACTTTTAGGCCGGGTGCACACTAGCGTTTTCTTCTGCGCACTAGTGTGCGTTAAAAAGGACGCATTTTATGACGGAAGAGATTGGTAGACACCAAACGATGCGTTAATTTTGACGCACGTCGTAAAAACAGAATTTGAGTTGAATGAAAAAAAAAAAGCTGGGCTTTTGACATTTGACGTTCAGCACGCGGCAAACGTTGCGTCAATTCTAGCGCAAAAGCCTTGGTGTTTCCATGACGGACGTCTTCAGCGTGCGTTATGCGTTGCGCGTGTACTACGAGTGTTCTTCTCTATCTGCGTAATTATATGCTACAACGCACATCATAAAGAGCGTCATAACGTACGCTAGTGTGCAAAAGAAAACGCTAGTGTGCACCCAGCCTTACAGGCCAGGTTCACTTTCCCTGCGATCTTAAAGATAAATGTGATATCTCATTCCTTGATGAGATATTGCAGATTGTACTAACCCAGGTCCAGCATTGGGCACGTCAAGCTTCTGCTCGATGGGTGGAGCCATAAGAGGGCTGTCACACAGCACTGCATGATTGTCCCTCCGTGCTGATATCGGTATGCTGATGCAGTCAGCATTTTGACCTGCCTCATGTACACAGAAAGAGCAGAGGGCCTGTACTGTAGGACAGCTTGGGTTCAGAGGTGTCACTAACCCTGGCGCATGCCACGTGACACGAAGGAATACATAGCAAAGGTTTGATAAAGAATAAGGCAATTATTGCCATATAGGTGTTAGCGAAATAATACTAACACATATATAAGAAAGTGATTCCCTATCAAATGAGCCCAAGTGGGCATGATAGGTGCGCTACTGTGAAAACCATTACATTTACACGACAAACGATACAATGTAATACGTGAAAATGCGTTATGACACATGTCCCAGACACAGTTATTAGAGGCAGGTCCCGCAAAGGTCCACTTTGGAGAATTTTGAGAGTTTTGGGCATATAACAACATCAGAAGAACGACAGATAGTCAAGGTAGGGGGTCAGGCAGTAAAGGCCCAATTGGCTGGGCAGCCTACTGTTTTTTTTTTTTTTCGTTATGTTCCCATGATGCATTGATAATACCAGACTATAGACATCATTGAGATGTTGAAAAGCTAGTAATTAAAAAAAACTTGAAATACCATAATTCACACTGAAAATTTGTATTTAAAATTAATTAGTAATTGTCCTCGAAAAATACATTTTTTAATCATTAGTTTTAATCATTTTATATTTATGTACACTGATATTCATTTAATTGTGTGTTATTCCTGCTGTGGTATAATACTGCGTATAATGTTGTCAATATGTGACCGTGTGTTTATATGTGACATAACTTCATACACGAAAGGTGCTCATGCTATAAAGACAACAAACATAGAATGTGCATGAATCAGTGACGTGCGGTGAGGTCAGTGGCTGGTGAGGCACTGGCATGTATCAGAGCTAGATATACACAGGATATTGCCCCAGCTCTCATGGATATTGCCCCAGCTCCTCTCATGGATATTGCCCCAGCTCCTCTCATGGATTTTGCCCCAGCTCCTCTCATGGATATTGCCCCAGCTCCTCTCATGGATTTTGCCCCAGCTCCTTTCATGGATATTGCCCCAGCTCCTTTCATGGATATACTGCCCCAGCTCTTCTCATGGATATTGCCCCAGCTCCTTTCATGGATATACTGCCCCAGCTCCTCTCATTGATATTGCCCCAGCTCATGGATATGCCCCAGCAGCTCATGGATATGCCCCAGCACATGGATTTGCCCCAGCACATGGATATGCCCCAGCTCATGGATATGCCCCAGCACATGGATATGCCCCAGCAAATGGATATGCCCCAGCTCATGGATATGGGATATGCCCCAGCTCATGGATTTGCCCCAGCACGTGGATTTGCCCCAGCTCATGGATTTGCCCCAGCACATGGATTTGCCCCAGCTCATGGATATGCCCCAGCAGCTCATGGATATGCCCCAGCTCATGGATTTGCCCCAGCTCATGGATTTGCCCCAGCAACGCATGGATTTGCCCCAGCAACGCATGGATTTGCCCCAGCACATGGATATGCCCCAGCAGCTCATGGATTTGCCCCAGCAACTCATGGATTTGCCCCAGCAACTCATGGATTTGCCCCAGCACATGGATTTGCCCCAGCACATGGATTTGCCCCAGCTCATGGATATGCCCCAGCAGCTCATGGATATGCCCCAGCTCATGGATTTGCCCCAGCTCATGGATTTGCCCCAGCAACGCATGGATTTGCCCCAGCACATGGATATGCCCCAGCAGCTCATGGATTTGCCCCAGCAACTCATGGATGTGCCCCAGCACATGGATTTGCCCCAGCACATGGATTTGCCCCAGCTCATGGATATGCCCCAGCAGCTCATGGATATGCCCCAGCTCATGGATTTGCCCCAGCTCATGGATTTGCCCCAGCAACGCATGGATTTGCCCCAGCACATGGATATGCCCCAGCAGCTCATGGATTTGCCCCAGCAACTCATGGATGTGCCCCAGCACATGGATTTGCCCCAGCACATGGATTTGCCCCAGCTCATGGATGTGCCCCAGCTCATGGATTTGCCCCAGCACATGGATTTGCCCCAGCTCATGGATGTGCCCCAGCTCATGGATGTGCCCCAGCTCATGGATGTGCCCCAGCACATGGATTTGCCCCAGCTCATGGATGTGCCCCAGCTCATGGATGTGCCCCAGCAATGGATTTGCCCCAGCACATGGATTTGCCCCAGCTCATGGATGTGGCCCCAGCACATGGATTTGCCCCAGCTCATGGATGTGCCCCAGCTCATGGATGTGCCCCAGCTCATGGATGTGCCCCAGCTCATGGATTGCCCCAGCTCATGGATTTTCCCAGCACATGGATTTGCCCCAGCTCATGGATATACTGCCCCAGCTCATGGATGTGCCCCAGCTCATGGATGTGCCCCAGCACATGGATGTGCCCCAGCACATGGATTTGCCCCAGCACATGGATTTGCCCCAGCACATGGATGTGCCCCAGCTCATGGATGTGCCCCAGCTCATGGATTTGCCCCAGCAGAGTCACAGGGTTCCTGCAGGGGAGGGCTCCTTACTTACCTGAGACAGCTCCTCACTGGCTGTGCTGTCCAAGAGAGAAGAGGTCGGCTGCTTCCTGTCCCACGTGTCTCTGTGGTGCTGGCACGAGGTCAGGTGATGTAGGAGGAGCTGCTGGAGCTTGAGAGTGTGTGACTGTGACAACCCCCCCCCTCCCTCTGTGCTGAGCGCATGTGTGCTGTGTTTATCACACACACATGCGCTCAGCACTTTCTGGAGGGGGTTTGTCACAGTCACACTGCTGTGATCTCCCTGCCCGCCCCCCACGATTGACGAGGACAGTCACGTGACTGTCCTGCGTCAATCAAACCATGGAAGCACTGCCTCCCATGGTGGTTTTTTTTTTTTTTTTTTTTTAAATTGCTTGAGACAATGGAGCTTTCCATTGGCTCAAGCTTCATTTGCTGTCATTGCCTGGAGGCAATGACGAGCTTGCCTGCTACCAGCCTGAGCTCTGCAATTAGCGTAGCGTTGGGCTGCGTAAATTGCGTAGCCTAGGCTGGCTCAGTGCTGCCCCTGCTGTCTGTGTAGTGTATTACACACACACACACACAGCAGCCGGCAAACTGAGAAAGTGAAAGCTGCAGGAGAAAAAAAAAGCGGACAGAGAAGAAACAAAGCACAACGAGGGAGCGAGGAGAGGTGAGTATGAGTATAAATAACAATTTATTTACAGTTTAAATGTACATACACACACATCACATGTCATTACAATACACACAATGAGCTCAATAATTTACTGGCATGACAGGGGAGGCGGAGCCTCCCCTGCCACCCCGGAGTGCACGTCCCTGGCATGAATATACCTGCCTTATGTTATTACTTGCTCTCCCTTGATGTATGGAGGCATATTCCAGAATTTCCTTCTTATTTTCTGTTGTTTTAGAGGGGCAAAGGTTTAAAAGTAACATCAGGAAGCATTATTTTACTGAGAGGGTTGTGGATACATGGAACAGCCTTCCAGTTGAAGTGGTAGAGGCCAAATCAGTAATTGAATTTAAGCAGGCATGGGATAGGCATAAGGCTATCCTAAACAAAAGATAAATCCAGGTAAAGTATCCATGTAATTGGGCAGACTAGATGGGCCGAAAGGTTCTTATCTGCCGACATTTTATATGTTTCTATGTAACGAAATAGATAATATGTTTTATGCATTTTATAAAGCGTGTTTTGTAACGTAAAAAAAAATCAACGGAAGCAATACAAACTATTAGCAGGTTAGAAATGTATGCGGATTCAGTTAAAAGATGCTAACATGTATTCAATTTGTGTGTATATATATCTATATATGATCCTCATATTTAGAAATACAGAAACTAAAAAAATAACCACAAAATGCTTTCTTCAGAACTTCAATTCATGAAAACCAAATGTGCTAAATGACATTTCTTTCAAATACTATATATAGTAATATTAAAGGGACACTGTAGGCATTGTGACTACTCAGTGTAAATAGAGTGGTCACAATAACCCGAGTGTACTCTGCCAGCTTTCCCCTCCAGGGGGGTTTCCCCCAGAAGCACATATCAGTGAGAGCTGATGTGAACTTCTGGCATTTGGACTGGGAAGCAGGAACCAAATCCGCCCACTGGATTGGCTGGATGCTTCATGGAGCCATGTGACAGGCCCTGGCTTTTAGGAGGCTGTCGGTATGTCAAGTCTCTCTGATGCCGGATACAAGGTAAATTTTACAATGATCTTAAGCAGCGATCTTAAACTCCGGCCCCCACCGATGTTTATTTCCTACAAATCCGAGAATTCTTTGAATGCAGTAAATGGCCAGAGAATCATGGGAGGTGTAGTTCTGAAACATCTGAGTGGCCAGAGTTTGAGATCCTTGATCTTAAGGGTTAAAAGAGGAAGAGGGGTGTAGGAGGAGGAAACATTTAACCCTTCTGTTTCCCCCACTCGTGTTTTAAAACTAAAATGTCCCTTTAAATGAATATACCATCTGTGACTCTGAATCCGCATCTGAAAGATGTGTTTTAAGAATACAGTACAGTATTTGGAAATGTCTTGTCCATTCATATTAGGCTTGTGCACCGATTTTTTTTTTCGGTTCGATTCGGTTCGATTTTTTTCGGATTTTTAAACTTTTCGATTCGGCTCGTTTCGACCGATTTCGGTTTCGATTCGATTCGGTTCGGCCCGTTTTTCGGGTACATTTTTTTTTTCGGAATATCGACCATTTTTCGTATTTTCGTGTCACTGTGCTCGGTTTTTGTATCGACTTTTCGTAATTTCGGAAATTTTCGTTTTTCGAGAATTGCACATTTTTCGGAATATCGACCATTTTTCGTATTTTTCGTGTCATTTTGCCCGTTTTTTGTATCGACTTTTCGTTTTTTCGAAAAATTTTCGTTTTTCAGAAAATTTTCGTTTTTCGGAACATCTGTTCTCCTCGTTTGACACATTTCAAGTCCATTCAAAAAATCCGAAAATATTTCGTTTCGGCTCGGAAAAGATTTCGGATCTGGAATTTTCAGATCTAAAATTTTTCGGAAATTCGGCCGCATCCGAAAACACGAATCGGGAAATTTCGTGAAAATTCCGAAATTCCGAAACCCGAAACGCACATCCCTAATTCATATGAAACTATGCTTTAGGGATACGAGAGTCTCTTGCCAAGGTTTACTGGTTGGGAAGCCTTTATCCAAATTGATGCCTTTAGGGGAGTAAGTACACAGATTCCCATAATATGAATGAGGATAAATGGACTTTTGTCTTTTTTTTTGCTTTTCTTTGTCAGCCTTGTTAGCGAATTTCCCAAAAAATGCAACAATCTTTGACGCTCTAAGAAAATCAATGTGACTGAATGTCGATTTTTTTTATTTTATTTTAGAAAGTTACTTGGTTTTCAGAGATGATTTGCCACCTTTATAAGTTTACCAAAATTGGCTTATCTATAGATTCTGCTGGGTATTGATTTCTCTTGAGTAAACCATTTGATAAATTAATTTTCTTTTCCACATTGTGAACACTTGACTATGTACAATTTTTGGAAGAGATACCCTAACACAGGGGTGGGCAATTACGGCCCTCCAGATGTTTTGAAACTACATTTCCCTTGAGGCTCTACAAACCTAATGAGCAGCCGAGCATCACGGGAAATGTAGTTTCAAAACATCTGGAGGGCTGTAATTGCCCATCCCTGCCCTAACACATTGGCAAAGGTTTGCCTTTTCAAATAGAAAATATAATAAGAATCAATAGATTACATGTAATACAGCTACTTATATAAGGATTAATTAGATGTAAATCTTTGTTTTGAAGCATCTCAAGACTTATTCTTGATCTGTGGTAGATGCCACCTTTGCTCAGTAGTTCCTTATACCAAAGACCCTGCAGGGAATAGGTAACCAATTTACAACCTCCTAGCACTGGGTATCTCTAACATGTGCAAAATTTAGAAACTTTGTATGAGTGGTCCTTCTAACGTAGTGGTTCCCAATAGAGTTGTGCACGGCTGACAAATTAGTTTCACTTCAAAATAATTTTGTTTTCTGAATTTTCGTTTTGTAATTTTGTTATGTTTTGATTTGTTTCGTTATTTCATTTGGTATATAGGATCACTAAAAAAAACCATTGTAATTAAGATCGAGTTGATATCGATTTGAATTTCAGATCACTAAATAAGACACCAATAAATCAAATTTTGCTGTTAAAAGTCAAGCTTAGGGATAAATATTGAGCTGTCCATTGGCCTGTGGTGCTGACAACAGATTCAGCATCACAGGCCAATTTACATTAATGGGGTCCTTTGTGAAACAGTCAAACAAATCAGATTTGTTTCATAATGTCTTTGCTTTAGTACTGACTTGTATGTAATGTAAGTTGGGATTGATTTGATATCGAATTGAATTTTGGATCACTAAATAAAACCCTAATGAATCAAATCCTGCTCAGGAATCATTTAATCAATGGTTCTCTTGTGAAACAGTATTTGTTTTATACCGTTTCATTTTCGTTTCAATTCAGATCAAATCAATTTGTTATTTCGGAAGTACTTATGAATTTCGTTGATGTGTTACGAAACTATTTTTTTTTATTGATTTATAAAGGATTTTACCAGGAAGGATACATTGAGATTTCTCTCGTTTTCAAGTATGTCCTGGGTTCAAGAACATTGAAATGTTACAGAAATACAAAATAGTAAAATGCAAGATATTAAACACAAAACCAAATATACAGATTAACAGAAAAATAAATATGTAGGAAATAAAGTCATTATGTTACATGTTTACAGGTGCATTCCGAATTGAGGTATGTTAATAGGGAACTCTTAAGGGACTTTAGACTGGGGGAAGATTTGATGGCGTCTGGGAGGTTATTCCATATTTACGGTGCTCTGTAGGAAAATGAGGATCGAACCACTTTCTTTTTGTATTGCGGTATTGCAAGTAAGGTGCTGGTCCTGGATCTGAGGTTATAGGATGAGGGAACTGCTGGGGCAATCAGCCTATTCAGGTAGGGTGGTAGCTTCCCAGAAAAGCTCTTAAACACCAGGTTGGAAAGGTGAAGGGTGCGTCTAGATTCCAGCGACGGCCAGTTTAGTTCTTTTAACATGTCACAATGGTGGGTCATGTAGTTACATTGTAGCACAAAGCGGCAGAAGGAGTTATACAATGTAGTAAGTTTCTGGAGGTGTGTTTGAGGGGCGGCTGCATACACTACATCTCCGTATTCAATGGCTGGCATAAGCATTTGTTGTACAATCTGCTTTCTTACCGCGGGGCTCAGGCAGGATTTGTTTCTGTACAGGGCACCTAGTTTGGGGTAGAGTTTAGATGAGAGTTTTTCAATGTGGGGGCCGAAAGATAGATTTGGGTCTAACCACATACCTAGATATTTGAGAGAAGTGACTGTAGTCAGTGTGTTATTTGATCTTGTCCCCACACATATATGGGGTGTTTGCATTTTGTGTAGTTTAGGTGCGGTTCCAAAGAGCATTGTAACAGTTTTGTCAGTATTTAGAAAAAGTTTGTTATCTGCGATCCACTTTTCTACCCCTGTGAATTGGTCTTGTAGCACGGCCTCCAGCTGCAGGAGATTTGGTTGGCTGGTATAGATTACAGTGTCGTCTGCGTACATGTGTACAGTTGAGGCTTTGCAGACATTGGGCAGATCATTTATGAATATTGTGAATAGCAGGGGGCCGAGTATCGAGCCTTGGGGTACACCGCACGTGACTGGGAGGGGAAGGGAAGTGCTGTCAGAAATGGACACATATTGCGACCGATCAGACACATATGATTGGAATCAGGTTAGCGTGCTATCACCAATACCAGAGTTTTTAAGTTTTTGTAATAGGATGCCATGGTCTACTGTGTCAAAGGCCTTGGCAAAATCAAGGAAGATGGCTCCAGTTAGGTTTCCTTGTTCCATGCCCGCTTGGATATCATTACAAACTTTTAAAAGGGCGGTTGTAGTTGAGTGTTTTGGACGAAAGCCTGATTGATATGGGGTTAAATAGTTCTGATACTGATAATAATCACGTAATTGAGTGTAGACACATTTTACCAGAATTTTTGACATTACAGGGAGCAGTGATATTGGGCGGTAGTTGGATACCAAAGTATTGTCTCCACTTTTATGGATAGGTACCACCCTTGCAGTCTTCCAGAGTTTGGGTATGTATCCAGTCGCCAGTGATTCATTGATTAGGGTTGCGACAGGTTTTGCAATTGCTGGTGCACTGATTTTCAGCAGCATTGCTGGGATTTGATCAGGTCCAGATTGGTATTTCATTTTTTGGTTACGGAGAAGCTTAGTGATGACACTGACAGACACTGGTCTAAAACTGAATTTCTCTGCGTTACAGGGTCTTTGCACAGTTGGTGGGGCCTGACCTGCGTGCGGCCTTTCTGATTGCGTGTCATTTCCTAGCTTAGCAATCAGGGTGGTGGCGCATCCAACAAAATAATTAAAAGCATTTGCTACATCTAGGGGGTGTTGTACAGTTTGGTTGTTTACTTTGACAGCAGCTGGTTGGGAGTGGACGGGGGGTGCTTGTATGTTACTTATGATTTTCCAAAAATTTCTAGGGTTTGATATGTTATTGTTTAAATTTTCATTGAAGTATTGGGCTTTAGCCATTTTTGTTTGTTTTGTGCATGCATTCCGGTGTTTTCGGTATTCACAGTGATCATTCATGGATCCAGTACTCTTGAAATTTGACCACAGGGAGTCTCTAAACTGGTACATATGTGTGAGGTCAGCTGTAACCCAGGGGAGGTGGGTCCCTTTTACTCGCACTTTGCGCAGTGGGGTATGGGTGTTCCAGACTTTCAGGAGCTCGGACTGAAAGTATTCAATTGCACATTCCAGGTCTGGGATTAGGTTTAGTCTGTACCATGGGAGCTGTTTGAGATCATTTAGGAAGGATTCAAGATTAAATTTCTTGAAAGGCCTGGTGACTATTACCTTTGGAGGACATTTTGTGGCCCTTATTTTGCGCACACAGTACACTAGGCAGTGATCACTGAAACTGTTAGCGAGAACGCCTGCTTCCTGTATCCGATCAGGACATGAGGAGAGAATCCAGTCCAGCAAGGTGTGGTTAAGGCTTTTCATATTAATGCGAGTGGGGGAGGAGACTAATTGTGTTAGCTGCAAAGCCTTAAAAAGTGAGCAGTGTTTATTGTTTTTAGGATTCAGCCAATCAACATTAAAGTCGCCGAGGACCAGCAGTTCACTTTTTTGGTTTTGAGCTACTAATTTACTAAGGATTTGGGTTATGTCAGAAAGGGAGTGCACTGGGGAACTCGGGAACTGGGGAATGCACACCCCTAGTTCCTAATAATGTCTACAGGTCCACCAAACAGACCAGGTTTTCCAGATATCTGAAGCACAGCACATGTGATATGATTTGCTGCTCAGTGATTGTAGGATTCAATCTGCATTTCCCCAAGGTAATCCTTAAAACCTGGCCTGTTAGGGGTTCTTGAGGACCAGGGTTGGGAACCACTGTTCTAACCTAACAAATTTAAAGATGGTTGATCAGAGTAACAGTAAGCCTCGAGACATGCTAAAAACAAGCATATGTGTAAACTTATGTGTAAAAAAGTAAATTAATTTTTTTTAAATAATATTGTGCAGGTTTTCATTAAGATCTGTATTGAGGAGTCAGGCATAACCACATTCTACATAGTTGTCTTATCCAGAGAAAATATTATTTTTTAATACATCAAATTATATGGAATTTTTGCTGATACAATTATTATAAAGTAACCTTATATAGTGAGGCTGACACTTTGCTTAAATGCTGTATTTCCCCCACTATTTCTCTGTAAATTCTGCAGTTCTGCAATATATAGCTTGTTGTAACCTTAAGAATGCTAAAATGTTGTTTTAGCCTTTGCAATTATTGATATTTTGTAAAGACTATGCACATATTATACAAAAATGTCCAAAATGCAAACTTCTGATCTAATGTTTTATATGTTTTAGTAACATAATAAAGAAGACAATGTCTTCTGTTGCCTTTAAGGAGACTGCCAAGTGTTATTATCTATGCAATGAATGTTAACGGAAAGGTACGAGTGGAGTGTTCCACGTCTTTTAAACACATAATAAATATACCAGTTATACATATGTTTCCAAGTTTTATTTGATATCGTTGTGGTTTATAGATCCAGATCTACAGATTTCACATCTTTATCCATCCCGTTTAATAAAAATAACAGGTCTATTCACTAAAGGTGACAGTCAGGAGAATTGGCAGAAGTGAAAAATCTAGGTCAAAATAGCCAAACCAGAAAAATTGTCCCATTTATCTTATTTTACAAATCGGCTATTTGGTCTAGATTGTGCTTTTCTGTCAATTCTTCTGAATTTCACCTTTAGTGAATAGACCTGTATGAGGCAACCCTTCAGTACCAAGTGATTTTCCATAAAACCACTCGCTGGGCCAGTGGTTTTATGGAAAATGACAGTATATAGGTGCCGCACTGTATAAAGTGTGTTCACTGTAGCCTGTAGGTAAGCCTTTATGTCACAGGCAGAAGGCTTCCTCTGCTGGCCAAAAAGTGCTACTACGCTTACATTATAGATTGGGCTCGATGTTTCTGTGAAGGAAAAATGGACCGCGTGATCGTTAGGGAGCCAGCACGGTAGGCGCATACAGAACCTAATCTGATTGGAGAATTTCCAAACCTCTACCCGGCGACCTTTAATGAGACACGATGGTAAAATTTTCAACTCCAGACAGGGATTGGATGGGGTTGACTGCCAGCAATTAACAATGCTGGAACCACACACAGTTTAAAAATGTCTTAGCTACTTAGTTCTTACACGCTCCTGAAGAAGTTGCTTTGAATAGGCAGGGAAACGCACGTTGAGCGCTGTTTTTTAACCAATACTGGTGCCTTTACCTCTAGCACTATACTCCATGATCTGGAAGTTTTTCAATTGAATTGGCTTTGTATCTAGAAGGTGGTAAGTTATTGTGTGAATTCACTTGGTGGCCACTGTGACTTTGGTCCCAACTCTAAGGAGACCACAGGGGCCTGTGACCATTTGAGCATCTTATTTCTATCTATAACTGATTTGAAGTATGGAATGAATACAACTGAGTGATATGCTCTTTCCTACATTTCAATTCCACACCAAGGAGACCATTAAGGTGATCTATATACTTTCTTCCACGCTGGGGTCCCACACCAAGGTGAACAACAAACCCGTGTAAGTATACCCCAGTGGCCTCTGCTGAACTTGGTCCCATATCAAGGTGACCCTCGGCGCTCCCTGGGCTACCCTTGGGAATTCTCTAAATGTATTGAAACCTGTATACAGTATACCTATGTGAAATCTATTCAACCTTTCCACAATGGGGTAACATATTAAAGGAGACCAAGCCTGTGTGAGTGTATTTTCTGGTGTCCTCTATCTGGTGTGGTCCCATAACAAGGAGACCTTTGGCGTTTCTTGGCTCTGCTATGTACAGACTTGGATATATTAATCTCATGTGATTGGTTTATGAGGGATAATGGCATAAGTGGTGGTTTATTACGTGCTCCCTCCTATCTTTTCAATAATTGCTCGACTGCCCTATAGTCTACGTCTGCATCATGAGGAGACCGGACCACCTTATACACTGATGCATCTCTTGGCCACAGAAAGTCCCTAAAGAGTCCCCACCTAGCCTAGCGTTATATCTAATCGCATTGTGCAAATTTCACTCTGGCCCAATACAAATAATTTTTCATGGAAAGAATAATTGCGCGATTGTCTCAAGGCATATGGTTCTTTTAAATCACTTACTATCTTAGGGCTAAATTACAATCTTCGCACAAACGTTTGCGCCGGCGCAAAAAAACATTAAGGCAAGGGGTAAAACCATTTGCGCCGAATCCCGTATTACATACAGGGTTATTCAAAGAGAATCGAAAACTCACCGCACGTTCTGTGACTTTTCGTTCTCTTCTATTCGGTGCGATTTGGCGATCCCATTTCGGCGACCCTGCGGTGTATTCAGCAAGCACCACAGGGCCATCGTATTGCAGGGAAAAGCCGCCGCAAACCCGACACTCACCGCAAAACCCGGCGAACGTACACCGAAACCCGCAAAAACATCTGGATTAACCGCTTACCGCCCATTTTGGTGACCTTAATCCTATCAGGTCAACAGGGAGTTTTTCACCTGTTATCCAGTACCTTAAGGAAAAATGGACTTGCAAGGTTTTCAAACAATTTCACCACAACACTGTCATATCCAGTGTGGTGAAACTTTAGGAACATGTTCTAGAGCAGGTGTGGGCAACTACGGCCCTTGAGATGTTTTGAAACTACATTTCCCATGATGCTCGGCTGCTCATTACGTTTGCAGATCCTCAAGGGAAATATAGTTCCAAAACATTTGGAGGGCCAGGGTTGCTGACCCCTGATTTATAGGAATATTCTAATATTAAAATATGTCACTTTGCTGCCTTGTCCTGGGATACTTTTAATTAATAGAAATCCTGTAATTTGTTTCTGATAAACATTTTATAAATATCTATCAGAAAAAATTACAGCAGGATTTCTATTATTTACAAGTATCCCAGGACAGGGCAGCAAAATGACATATTGTAATATTAAATGTTCCTATAAATCAGGGGACAGTTGTCGCCTTCAATCCAGCCAAACACACTTCTTCCACAACAAGACCATCATTCCTTCGCAGCTCCTCTGTATCCTCCGATCCAGCCCACAGCACCTCACTCGCGTCAGGCCACCATATCCCCCCAAACTCTGCCAGCAAAGCCACCATATCCCCCCCAAGTCAGTCAGTAAAGCCACCAGGTCACTCTTTCAGCAGGCAGGAAGTCTGGGCCCACAGGAGCATGGCCACTCACCTCGTTATCAAGACATGATGGCACCACTCCTCTCATTTCTTACCTACAGCATATGGATCCAGTGGCATCGTAACGTGGGGGCGGGGGGTGCGGCCCGCACCAGGTGACACCCGCCCTTAGGGTGACACCGTCACCCTAAATCCGCCGCGTATTCGCTCCCTGCGAGCGTCCGAAGCATGCAGCTTCGGCGCTCGCCTGGAGGAAACACGTCACCAGTCAATCGCGGCTGGTCATGTGGCTCCCCCAGGTGAGCGCCCAAGCTGCGCGCCGCCGGACGCTCAGAGGGAGCGAACACGCGGCGCAGGAGGAGGTGAGCGGAGACATATCCATGTGCTGCTGGGCCATTATCCATGAGCTGGGGGCATATCCATGAGCTGGGGCATATCCATGAGCTGGGGGCATATCCATGAGCTGGGTCATATCCATGAGCTGGGGCAAATCTATGAGCTGGGGCAAATCCATGTTTGAGCTGGGGCATATCCATGTTTGAGCTGGGGCATATCCATGAGCTGGGGCAATATCCATGAGCTGGGGCCATATCCATGAGCTGGGCCATATCCATGAGCTGGGGCATATCCATGAGCTGGGGCATATCCATGAGCTGGGGCAAATCCATGAGCTGGGGCATATCCATGAGCTGGGGCATATCCATGAGCTGGGGGCATATCCATGAGCTGGGTCATATCCATGAGCTGGGGCAAATCCATGAGCTGGGGCAAATCCATGTTTGAGCTGGGGCATATCCATGAGCTGGGGCATATCCATGTTTGAGCTGGGGCATATCCATGAGCTGGGCCAATATCTATGAGCTGGGCCAATATCCATGAGCTGGGCCAATATCCATGAGCTGGGCCATATCCATGAGCTGGGGCATATCCATGAGCTGGGGCATATCCATGAGCTGGGTCAAATCCATGAGCTGTGGCATATCCATGAGCTGGGGCAAATCCATGAGCTGGGGCATATCCATGAGCTGGGGCGGTATCCATGAGCTGGGGCATATCCATGAGCTGGGGCAGTATCCATGAGCTGGGGCAGTATCCATGAGCTGGGGGGCAAATCCATGAGCTGGGGGGCAAATCCATGAGCTGGTGCAAATCCATGAGCTGGGGCATATCCGTGAGCTGGGGCATATCCATGAGCTGCTGGGGTATATCCATGAGCTGCTGGGGCATATCCATGAGCTGGGGCAGTATCCATGAGCTGGGGCATTATCCATGTGCTGGGGCATTATCCATGAGCTGGGGCATTATCCATGAGCTGGGGCATATCCATGAGCTGGGGCAATATCAATGAGAGGAGCTGGGGGCATAGCCATGAGAGGAGCTGGGGCAGTATATCCATGAGAGGAGCTGGGGCAGTATATCCATGAGAGGAGCTGGGGCATTATCCATGAGAGCAGCTGGGGCAGTATATCCATGAGAGGAGCTGGGGCAAAATCCATGAGAGGAGCTGGGTCAAAATTATTGAGAGGAGCTGGGGCAATATCCATGAGAGGAGCTGGGGCAAAATCCATGAGAGGAGCTGGGGCATTATCCATGAGAGGAGCTGGGGCAGTATATCCATGAGAGGAGCTGGGGCAAAATCCATGAGAGGAGCTGGGGCATTATCCATGAGAGCAGCTGGGGCAGTATATCCATGAGAGGAGCTGGGGCAAAATCCATGAGAGGAGCTGGGGCAAAATCCATGAGAGGAGCTGGGGCGAAATCCATGAGAGGAGCTGGGGCAATATCCATGAGAGCTGCTGGGGCATATCCATGTGAGCTGGGGCATTATCCATGTGTGCTAGGGGCAGTATCCATGTGTGCTTGGGGCAGTATCCATGTGTGTTGAGGGCATATCCATGAGAGCTGGGGCAATATCCATGTGTAAACTGGTCTGGGGCAATATATCCATGTGTGAGCTGAGGCGCAATATATCCATATGTGAGCTGAGGCGCAATATATCAATGTGAGCTGAGGCGCAATATATCCATATGTGAGCTGAGGCGCAATATATCCATGTGTGAGCTGGGGCAATATATATCCATGGGTGAGCTGCTGGGGGCAATATATCCAGAGCTGCTGGGGGCAATATATATCCATGTGTGCTTTCACTGCCTTCGAACAGGCATCGTACTTGCTGTCAGTTGGCAAAAAGTTGTGTGAGCATATGAGAGAGCTCCGCAGCAATAAACCTCACAGTAATGTGCGCTGTGTGTATGAGCATTCAGTGTTATTTGGGAGTACTGATTTAGGAGTAAGGGTAGTTAAAAAAAATCCGTAAAACTCGGGGGGGGGGGAGGTCACCATAAGTTACCGCACCGGGTGACACCAACCCTAGTGACGCCACTGTATGGATCATACATACCGCAGGGAGGATTTTTTTCATGCACTGTCCATCAACATGAATAAATTCTATAGTGTGACCGGAGCAGGCCAGAAATTAGCCGCCATCTTGTTCCCTAGCAGCCATCTTGATCAGGCGTATGGTTCATTAAAGTGTAAATAGCCAATACTAACGTACTTAGAAGAGTTTGCATAGATTTCAGACATTCCAGAGACTTTCCGGCAGAACAATTAAATAGAGAATCCGGCCAGCATAAACATAAGGTGCCAAAAAGCTGATTTAGATACACCAAGGCCAGGGGAGTCACAGCCGAGAACAAAGGCCCTCATTAGACCAGCTGCACCCTTATCAGTATTTGAGGAGAACAGGCCTCTCTGAGGATAGTGACAGGATCTGGCTGAATGCAAATTATCCAAGTGTCATAATTGTATATGGGAACTGCCAATTGTGGAATGTCTTTGTGTCCGAGATGAGGGGATGGCACATTTGCCCTGGGGAGTGCAAATCGCCCATGGGAGGGTTATTGGGATGTGCCGTTTTTGCTAATCGAAGTATGTCACGGAACGGACATGAGAGCTCTTTTCAGCGAGCCACAGGACTAAAGACTGAACCCTTTTTAAAGACCATTTTTCCTGTTTTGGTTTTGCGTGTGAGCCTATGGACCTCTTATTTTATTGCTAGATGTGGTTTTATTGGTGTAATGTAATAAAAATGTACCCTGTATGATGTGACTCTAAAAGTATGAAAGAAACCGTTTGTGTTTTTCCCCGTCGCCATTTTGCTCATCCCAGCATGGTTTCACAGAACAAAGGATCTCATGCCCCAAAATGGAGGATGCAGCGGGCCAGAGGATTGGAGGCTTTTCCAAGACCTCATCTGCCTAATCCCTGGACAATGGGAAGGCTGAAAGTGACCTGATAGGGAACAGGAGGCTGGGAAAGGAGTCAATCAGTGCTGGTTGTGTGGGTGGGGGAGTTGGTAATCTGTTTGTGTGAAGTTGTATAAATGACCCTGTTGAAACCCATAAAATTCAGTTCACTGTTTTAAAGCATACAGCCGCGTCTGGTGTCTTCATTTCAGAGCTACAATCACTATTGCAGGAGACACTCAGCGTTCTCCTGCATCACCACTCAACCCAGGAACGGGATCCCCAAGGCAACACCACACCATTTCATCCTCCAGGCTGCTCGAGACGCCGAGTGCCGTGCCACTCGGTAGTCGGGCCGGACGCCATCAAAGGGGAGGGGGGGGTCAGATAGAGCAGGACCGCAGGCGGACTTCCATCCCGTCACAAAGTATAAGAATTGTAACTCAATGTGGAGAGCTCACTCAAACTTTGCGATTCAATCCTGTTTGAGTCTGACGTCAATAAAGAACGCTTTTCCTGCCATTGACTCGTGTCTGGCTTGTCATTGTCCGCACCATGTTGACCTTTCTCCCGACAGAACTGAGTGGATTCCGGTAACAATAGGGTCTATTCTATCTCCCCCAAAGGTAATAATCACCAGGTCCTTCAAGAAATTTAATCTTGAATCCTTCCTAAATGATCTCAAATGGATCACATGGTACAGGCTAAACCTAATCCCAGACCTGGACTGTGCAATTGAACACTTTCAGTAAGAGCTCCTGCAAGTCTGGAATGCCCATGCTCCGCTGCGTAAAGTGCAAGTCAAAGGGGCACATCTCCCCTGGGTTACAGCTGACCTCACACACATGTACCAGCTTAGAGATTCACTCTGGTCAAATTTCAAGAGTACTGGATCCATGAACGATCACTGTGAATACCGAAAATGGCGGAATGCATGCACAAAGCAAACAAAAATGGCCAAAGCCCAATACTTCAATGAAAATCTAAACAATAACATATCAAATCCGAGAAATTTTTGGAAAATCATAAATAACATACAATCGCCCCCTGCCCACTCCCAACCAGCTGCTGTCAAAGTAAACAACCAAACCCTGCAACACCCCCTAGATGTAGCAAATGCCTTTAATACAGTTGTGTTCAAAATGATTCAACCCCCACTGAAATTGAGTGTTTTGGCCAGTTTGACATTGATTTTGATCATTCAGTCATCTTGCTTACAATTAAATCAAAGAGGCACGTGTAGGTCAGACAAATATAACATAACATTTATAATGAAATAACCACAAATGTCTTTTCTGTGCTCACATCATTATCAGTTTTATTCAACCCCCAAGTGACATTCAATCTTAGCACTTAGTACAACATCCTTTTACAGTTATAACAGCTTTTAAACGTGAAGCATAGCTTGACACAAGTGTCTTGCAGCGATCTACGGGTATCTTCGCCCATTCGTCATGGGCAAAAGCCTCCAGTTCAGTCACATTCTTAGGCTTGCGCACTGCAACTGCTTTCTTTAAGTCAGGTGACTGTGATGGCCACTCCAAAATGTTCCAGCCTTTAATCTGCAACCATGCTCTAGTGGACTTGGAGGTATGCTTGGGATCATTGTCCTGTTGAAAGGTCCAACGTCTCCCAAGCCTCAGGTTTGTGACGGACTGCATCACATTGTCATCCAATATCTCCTGGTACTGAAGAGAATTCATGGTACCTTGCACACGCTGAAGCTTCCATGTACCCGCAGAAGCAAAACAGCCCCAAAGCATGATTGACCCCCCGCCATGCTTCACAGTAGGCAAGGTGTTCTTTTCTTCATAGGCCTTGTTCTTCATCCTCCAAACATAGCGTTGATCCATGGGCCCAAACAGTTCTAATTTTGTTTCCTCAGTCCACAGAACACTATCCCAAAACTTCTGTGGTTTGTCCACATGACCTTTGGCATACTGCAGTCGACTCTTCTTATTCTTTGGAGACAGCAAGGGGGTGCGCCTGGGAGTTCTGGCATGGAGGCCTTCATTACGCAGTGTGCGTCGTATTGTCTGAGCTGAAACTTCAGTACCCACATCTGACAAATCTTTTCTCAGTTCCTCAGCAGTCACACGGGGACTTTTCTCCACTCTACGCTTCAGGTAGCGCACAGCAGTCGAAGTCAGCATCTTCTTTCTGCCACGACCAGGTAGCGTTTCAACAGTGCCCTTTGCCTTGAATTTGCGAATGATGCTTCCTATGGTCTCTCTTGGTATGTTTAACATCTTTGCAATCTTCTTATAGCCATTGCCCTTCCTGTGAAGAGTAATCACCTCTTCTCTTGTCTTCCTGGACCATTCTCTTGACTTCACCATGTTTGTAACCACACCAGTAAATGTCTAGAAGGAGCTGAGTATCACAGTCATTTTAAAGCTGCCTAATTGGTGCTTATTATGCTTTATTGCTGCTCCATGACATCCACAGGTGTTTTCAATACCTGATTGAAAACACTTGAATGAACCTCTGTTCTTCAGAGTGGTAGTCTTTAAGGGGTTGAATAATTGTGTCAATGAAGAATTCACAAAAGAAACATTTACTACTGTATTACAAAACCAATTGATGTCATTTTAGTTGCATATGGTTCTTTAAAAAGTCCTTGTAGGATTTCATTCTGAATACAATTACAAATGTACACTAAATTCCCTAAAACCCTTTACAGCATTGGGGGTTGAATAATTTTGAACACAACTGTAACTATTTTGTTGGATGCGCCAACACCCTGATTGCTAAGCTAGCAATTGAAACACATTCAGAAAGGCAGCACACAAGTCAGATCCTTCCAACTGTGCAAAAACCCTGTATCAAAGAGAAATTCAGTTTTAGACTGGTGCCTGTCAGTGCCATTACTAAACTTCTCTGTAACCAAAAAAATGAAACCCCAGTCAGGACCTGACCAAATCCCAGTAATGCTGCTGAAAATCAGCGCCCCGGCAATTGCAAAACCTGTCGCAACCCTAATCAATGAATCACTGGCGACTGGATATATACCCAAACTCTGGAAGACTGCGAGAGTGGTACCTATCCATAAAAGTGGAGACAATACTTTGGTATCCAACTACCGTCCAATATCATTGCTTCCTGGAATGTCAAAAATCCTGGAAAAATGTGTTTACACTCAATTACGCGATTACTATCAGTATTGGAACTATTTAACCCCAGAACAATCCGGCTTCCCTCCAAATCATTCAACCACAACTGCCCTTTTAAAGGTTTCCAATGATATCCAAGCGGGCATGGAACAAGGAAACCTAACTGGAGCCATCTTCCTTGATTTTGCCAAGGCCTTTGACACCGTAGACCATGGCATCTTATTACAAAAACTTAAAAACTCTGGTATTGGTGATCACATGCTAACCTGGTTTCAATCATATGTGTCTAATCGGTCGCAATATGTGTCCATTTCTGACAGTACTTCCCTCCCCCTCCCAGTCACATGCGGTGTACCCCAAGGCTCGATACTTGCAAAGCCTCAACTGTACACATGTACGCAGACGACACTGTAATCTATACCAGCAAACCAGATCTCCCACAGCTGAAGGCCGTGCTGCAAGAACAATTCACAGAGGTAGAAAAGTGGATCAAAGATAACAAACTTTTTCTAAATACTGACAAAAGTGTTACAATGCTCTTTGGAACTGCACCTAAACTACACAAATTGCAAACACACCATCTATGTGTCAGGACAAAATCAAATGGCACGCTGACCACAGTCACTTCTCTCAAATATCTAGGTATGTGGTTAGACCCAAATCTATGCTTTGGCCCCCACATCGAAAAACACTCATCTAAAATTTACCCCAAACTAGGTGCCCTGTACAGAAACAAATCCTGCCTGAGCCCCACGGTAAGAAAGCAGATTGTACAACAAATGCTTATGCCGGCTATTGAATACGGAGATGTAGTGTATGCAGCCGCCCCGCAAACACACCTCCAGAAACTTACTACATTGTATTACTCATTCTGTCGCTTTGTGCTACAATGTAACTACATGACCCACCATTGTGACATGTTAAAAGAACTAAACTGGCTGTCGCTGGAATCTAGACGCACCCTTCACCTTTCCAACCTGGTGTTTAAGAGCTTTTCTGGAAAGCTACCACCCTACCTGAATAGACTGCTTCCCTCAGCAGTTCCCTCATCCTATAACCTCCGATCCAGGACCAGCACCTTACTTGCAATACCACAATACAAAAAGAAAGTGGCTCGATCCGCATTTTCCTACAGAGTACCGCAGTTATGGAATAACCTCCCAGACGCCATCAAATCTTCCCCCAGTCTAAAGTCCCTTAAGAGCTCCCTATTAACATATCTCAATACAGAATGCACCTGTAAACATGTAACATAATGACTTTATTTCCTACATATTTATTTTCTGTATTTGTTTTGTGTTAATTTCTTGCATTTTACTACTTTTGTATTCCTGTAACCATGTTCTTGAACCCAGGACATACTTGAAAACGAGAGAAATCTCAATGTATCCTTCCTGGTAAAATCCTTTATAAATAAATAAATACAAAGAAAGGTGAAACTCCGGAGAATTGGCTGGAGAAGTGAAAATTCTAGGTCAAAGTAGCCAAACCAGAAAAATACTCCCATTTATCTCACTTTCCAAATCAGCAATTTGGTCTAGATTGTTCTCTTCTCCTGGTTTTCACCTTTCTAGGAATAACCCTGCATGTGTCCAGGAAACCCTTGCCAATATGACAACCCCAGTGCAAGGCTCTCAGCAGTTTGGGGCTGTTAGTGCAGGCTTCGGGTATTAGAACACACATGGGGGAGTGATGACGCACACTCTGGTCCGGTCACTGTGTGGGGTGGGGGGGTATCAGGGCGCAAGGTGTGGCCTTCCGTGCTGTTCGAGGTCACGCCCACACGCCCCTCCCACCAGGTGCGCTCCGGCCTGTCACTGCGCGCCCACATCCGGGTTGTTCCCGGACGGAGGAGGCCGGAGCCTGGGAAGGAACAGAAGACATGCAGGGCGCCGCGAGTAAGAAGCAGGTGCGCTTCGCGGCGGCGGAGGAGGCCGGGGAGGAGGAGGACACGCTGTTTGAGAAGCAGCCGGCGAGGCTGAGAGACGGGGATGGAGCAGAGCTGGAGAGCGGCAGGAAGCGGCCTGCGGCGGATCAAGTGCGGTTGGTGCCCGACGGGAGGAGAGGCCGGAGAGGGGAGCGCTGCCTGCTGCAGGATCTGCGCTGCTGCGTCACCACCGTGCTGTGCGCTGCCTTCCTGGGGCTGGTGAGCGACATGACATGGGGTGAGACCAAGTGCCCCGAGAGGGAGGGGGGACATGACATGGAGGGAACAAACTGCCCCGGGAGGGGAGGACATGACAAGGGTGACACTGCCTCGCGGGGGGGGGGGCGTCATGACCGGGAAGGTGAGAGCAAATTCCCAGTTTAAAGTGACCAAGCTTCATTGAGAGTGTGAGGTGTCTGACCTGCTATCATAGGGAAGGGGCGTGGCTACCTGTGGTTTAAGGGACTAATAGGGGCGTGGCTCCCCGCCCTTTTGGGGCGGGTATCAGGGTTGGGGGGCGTGTTTCTTTGCCCCTCTGAAGCATAATCAGAGGTTCATGTCTCTCTTCTCATGTTGTGAGGGGTGTGTTGGGCTCTCAGCTCCTGTGATGATGGCTCAGTGGGTTTATGGTTGGATGTCTCCTCTGTTAATCTATTTTGTGAACACAGCAGAGACCATGGGGGGTGGGGTGTGCTTCTATGCTGTCACACCAGTCTGTGCCCCCTCCACATGACAGGATGTCATCTGAAGGTTCCTTGAGGTAATCAGAATAAACCTGAGCTTTTGTGCCATTTCTAGTGGTAGTAAATCAGTCTGCACGCCCTCGTGACCCTCACATTCATACCGATTTTATGGTATATATTTAACCATAAAAGGAACAAAACATAAATTCCTGGCGCACCTTGTATATTAGAACATTTGTTTTAGAATACAATATGTATGATACAATTGTAAGTGAACAGTGGGTAAAAAATATTGAGGGTGTTTTTTTTGTTTTTTCCTCTTAACACTGAAAACACTCATTCAAACAAATTCAAAAAAATAGAAAAATCAGAATACTTATATTAGTAATGATGGTATCTTTATCTTCCTCCTTGGCAAATCCTCTGGAGTTAGCTTTTTTACCCCCAATGGTGACTCATTTATTCATTAGCTCATTCGATGGTATATGGAGGTGCTATATAAATTTCAGGGAGGGGAGGGAGAAAACCTTATATAGACAGGTGCTAAAGTAATAAATATGCAGCAGGACGATATGCTACTATATTCAAAAATGTATTCCTATAAATTCATATAAAAATAGACCATTATGGTATGCATAATTAAAAAAGTTATTTAAAAAGTAATCGTGAAAGGGAATCACTTAAAACGCGTTTTCGCCTACCAGCTTCCTCAGTAAGTGTCCTCAGTCTCTGGTGAAAAATATCAGTGATATTACTGAGGAAGCGGTAGGCGAAAACGCGTTTTTAAGTGATCCCCTTTCACGATTACTTTATAAATAACTTTAATTATGCGTTATGGTCTATTTTTATATGAATTTATAGGAATAAATTTTTGAATATAGTAGCATATCGTCCTGCTGCATATTTATTACTTTAGCACCTGTCTATATAAGGTTTTCTCCCTCCCCTCCCTGAAATTTATATAGCACCTCCATATACCATCGAATGAGCTATTGAATAAACGAGTCACCATTGGGGGAAAAAAAAAGCTAACTCCAGAGGATTTGCCAAGGAGGAAGATAAAGATACCATCATTACTAATATAAGTATTCTGATTTCTCTATTTTTTTTTTAATTTGTTTGAATTTTTTGAGTGTTTTCAGTGTTAAGAGGAAAAAACAAAAAAAAAACATACTCAATATTTTTTACCCACTGTTCACTTACAATTGTATCATACATATTGTATTCTAAAACAATGTTCTAATATACAAGGTGCGCCAGGAATTTATGTTTTGTTCCTTTTATATTATTTGTGTCCTTGGTGTGTGGACACTGCACATTCCACTACAGCAGCACCTACCCTAATTAATATCTATTTATTTTGCACGGAAGCGCTGCCTTCACATATACACGCTTTTCCATATATTTAACCATAATAATTTTTTTACCTCTCCTGGCAAGAGTTTCCATATGAGATTAGCCGAGGTGACGCTTGTCTTGGTGCCCCGATATTCATCTTGGAATATCTCTGCCAAAACCGCTCCCTGGTGCGACGTAGGCATCTCATACCGGAGTAGCGAGATTATCGCAGAACTTCTTCCCTTTGCCCCCGACACTAGTCATAACATTCAGCTCTATTCACTAGAGGTGAAACTCGGGAGAATGACTGGAGTAGTTAAAAAATTCTAGGTCAAAGTAGCCAAAGCAGAAAAAGTCTCCCATATATCTCACTTTCCAAATCAGCTATTTGGTCTAGATTGTTCTCTTCTCCTGTCAGTTCTCCTGGTTTTCACCTTTTAGTGAATAGATCTGTAAGCGTACAACAGTGACTGTGAACCTTTGCGCCCTGGATGCTTTGGAACTACATGTCCCATCATGCTCCATTAGCTGACTGCATCATGGGATAAGTAGTTGAGAAACATCTGGGTTGCCTAGGTTTGCCATGACTGGCGAGGGTGAAGCAGGAGGAACATTTATTGAGCATATAACGCCACTTTTTATACACTTTTTTCAAATGTACGTTGACACCTCTAGGAGAAGCAGCCCCGGTATAATAGAATCCTGGTGTGTCTGACCGAGGAACGCCAACTCTTTTGAACCCCTGTGGTGCATAGGGGAAAACCTGAGTATACAGCTCCAGGGGTGGAATACAGCTCCAGGGGTGGGGTACAGCTCTATCCTGCAGGTGCTCCAGGGTTAGTGTACAACAGGGGTGAGTAATTTTGGCCCTCCAGATGCCTTGGAACTACATGTCCCATGGTGCTCGACCACTTATTAGATTGGCATGGCCTGGATGGAAATGTAGTTCTACAACATTCGGAGGGTCAAGGTTGCTGAGCGCTGGCATACATCCTCAGCTAGTATCTGCCCATAAAGTGCCCGGGTTAGAGATATAGAGCAGAATTGTTTTTTTGGATATAAAGTTTTGACCAGGACGCAGCCATCCTGCGGTTTGACCCAGGTGTTTCACTCGGCCAGCCTGACACTGACTTTTCTCCTGCTGAGCAAGTTGTATCTGTTGTTTGAAGCCAAAGACCACTCACCCGGGGCAACATGTGCGTAGGTGGTTGGAGAAATCAAGTTGGTGTTATAAAAGTAACAAAACCACAGGGAACGCCATGGGCTTCCATTACCATGTTTGCAGGTCAAACCCAAAATTCATGTCTTGGCAGGTCCTACCGAGACATTGCCTTTAATGTTAATGTAACCCTTCGTCTACTCTTTCTCTCGCCAGGGAATGGCTATCGCTGTCCTGGGACCCACATTCCCTGATCTGGCTGAAAATGTGGAGAGCAATGTTGCCAATATCTCATACATTTTTGTCGGCCGCTCATGTGGCTATCTTGGTGGCTCGGTTTTAGGCGGCATCCTTTTTGAGCGCATGAACCAGCACCTCCTCCTTGGTGAGTAAAAGCATCACAAAGTTTCACAGTACGTGCACACAGAGTGTATCATTTATGGAGTGATTCACTAATCACCTTCCAATTCAAGGGTGATTAAACTCTGGCAAATTCTCGATTTTGAGGAAATTTCCACCCTAGTTTTCACTATAGTTTCTGCCATAAGATTTCTATCAGTATTTTCACTGTAGTTTCTGCCGTAGTTGTCTGAGATTCCTGCCATAAGCTTTCACTGTAGTTTCTGTGCTTGCATTTCATTGTAGGTTCTGATTGTTCCCTTTGGCGTTTCATTCAAAGTTGTCTACTGCTGTTTTTTGTAATGTGGTGATCTCTCTATAGGCCTCCCATACAATCATTAAGGTATATTCAGCGATGATACAAATAGTGGTGGAACAACACTTAATGGAGAATTTCTGCAGTTCATGTTTTTGTATGGAAGAATAATGTCGGTACCGTTGTTCACCATTATTTGCAGGAATTTCACCTGCCTTTTGTTGACTTTTTCTCCACTGGAATAGCTAAAATTTGCTGTAGTTGCAACAATGGGTATTTTTCCTTTTACTAGGGATATAATTTTTCCAGTACCGATACCAATTCGGCCACCTTTCAGGCGGCTAACTGATATCAGGTGCCGATATTTTGTACATTAAAATTTTTTTGGGGGTCACAATTTCTGGCGTCAAAATTGTAAACATTACAACAACTGAGAAAGTGTTTGCTAAATAATTTCAATAGCTTTCTCGAACACAGAAAAATGGCATCAAAAAACTATAAACATAAAGAAAAAAATGTCATCTGCACTAATTCCCATTATACCGTGTGAAACTAAACACAATTAGAGGTTTGGTTTCTTATTAATGGCCATTATAAGATTAAGCTCGCCCGCCAAACGTCAAGGCACCTCTAATGAGGGCGAGTCCTAACCAAAATGAAACCACAGGCTGCTGTATAGCAAACCGTACCTTCTCATGCTGCTTGTTAAACATGAGGTAGACTGGTGGTCCTTTATTTATGCTCCCCCAGAAACAAAATCCACTTTGGGATCTCAAACAAAGACACGGAGCGGAATCTTGCTGCAGGGATGACCTGGCTGTAAGTACATTGAAACATATAGTACAGGAGGGGTGGGGTCGCGCCTATTCCCCGATGGGGCGGCTGCAACCACCAAATGCATCCAGCCCAACAACATGTGTAAAACCTAACAAAGAAATAAATGTCATCTGCGCTTATTCCCATTATACCGTGTGAAACTAAACACAATTAGAGGTTTGGTTTCTTATCAATGGCCATTATAAGATTAAGCTCGCCCGCCAGCGTCAAGGCACCTCTAATGAGGGCGAGTCCTATCCAAAATTGAAACCACAGGCTGCTGCATAGCAAACCATACCGTTTGACAAGCAGCATGAGCAGGTACGGTTTGCTATACAGCAGCCTGTAGTTTCATTTTTGGATAGGACTCGCCCTCATTAGAGGTGCCTTGACGTTGGCGGGCGAGCTTAATCTTATAATGGCCATTGATAAGAAACCAAACCTCTAATTGTGTTTAGTTTCACACGGTATAATGGGAATTAGCGCAGATGACATTTTTTCTTATGTTGTTGGGCTGGATGCATTTGTTTGCAGCCTCCCCATCGGGGAATAGGCGTGACCCCATCCTGTAAAAAAAACTATGAACATCACTACTAGAAAGCTAAGCAAGGTTTTGGGTTAAAGAATCTCCGCGCTCAGTGTGACGGGTAACACACAGTAATGTGCGGTGTGTACGGGCGTATCCCAGAGCTCCACAATAAAACTCGCACTCATACACACCGCACATTGCTGTGAGTTTTATTGCTGTGGAGCTCTTTAAGGTGTGGTGTGTATGAGTGTATCCCAGAGCTCCACAGAAATAAAACTCCCAGTAATGTGCGCTGTCTATGAGGGAGTTTTATTGCTGTGGAGCTCTGTATCTCCACAGTGTGGTATCATTACTCACTTTATAATTTAAATGTGAACAATAGTGCCGCATTAGGAAAAATAAAATGTTTACTTTTACATCATTGGTCATGCTTGGTTATCATTGGAAAAGTGTATGTTTTCAGAGATAGGGGGTCCAAAGGACCCCTGTATCTCCCCCATAGGGAATTCCAAGATGTCAGCCCCCTGCGAGAGAAGTCTGCGAACGGCGCCAAGCACCGGCGTCCATGGGTCGGAGCTGTCCTCCGCAACTCAGTGGAGGACCACCCGCCCTGCCAGTACTGAGTACTGGCATTTACTGACAGAAAAAGCCCTAGTTATCGGTAATGTAGCATGCAGATTAAGGGGAAAATCCCAAATATCGGCTCAGATTATTGGTACTACCGATAATCTGTCGTCCCTAATTTGTACCATGGTTTGCAGCAATGTTGAAATTCAGTGTACAATGAATAACCCCCTTTTGTGTCATGCATTTTACTATCCTCTTCTCATGCAAATGTGTCAGAGATTCACATGGATAACTGGTATTATACAGATGTAATTTGAGGTAAAACTAAAGAATATGTGTGCTCCGTACATACCACTTCCAAACTTCTATTCAGTCTCTTTACAGTTTGATCTCTATTTCTGCCCAATAGTCCTGATGTAATAAAAATGGTGATCTGCCGGAAAATACCACAATGTTTTCATGATGAATATTAAACCACTTGGGGGCAGTTATTGGTCAGAAAAAAAACAACCCATTCCCTAATTCTCATTATTATTATTTCCGTACATTGCACACCTTGACATTTAAGAAATCAAGAATTTCACAGCTCAAGACCTGACTTTAATGCTCTTTGTTCCATTGTTTGCTTTTTTTAGGTATTGCAATGTTGGCGACTGCTGTCGGCCTGTATGTAGTGCCGTGGTGTAGAAGGGCAGTGTTGCTAACTGCTGTCATGTCACTTGTGGGTATGTCCATGGGGTTTCTAGACACTGGTAAGCAATCAACTGTTTACATGACGTTTCATATCAAAATTACTGTGTATTTGTTTTACATTTTTTGCTATCTTTTGCTGGATCTTTCTCACGAAGATAAGTGAATACCAAAATGCTGTTTGCAGATGTGCACCATTATTCTAAAGTGCCAGATAATCACTCCTATATCTTAATACTGCTTCTCAGTGTCTATGGTATTATGACTGTCGTGGTAACTGATAACCCTGACGTCTGACCTAGGAGTGTCTGTGAATGTTCGTGACATCCCAAGACATTGATGGACTGTTTGGTATTCTAAGCGGAACGATAACTTGCATTATGGGGTTTTACGGACCATTACTGTGCAAAAACAATTCCTCACAGCACTTGTCTGTTAATGGGATACTAGCTGTTAAAAGGATACTCTATTATAATAGAGTTCCTTCGAACTGCCTTAAATAATTGGGCAGAGGCTGCTGACGCACAGAGCCGATCCATCGGCTGCCTCTCTGAGACAGCACACTACAGCGGGTGGTCTGAGAGGGTGGCGCCATCACCCTCTCTGCGTGTCAACATCAGTAGTGACCTGGTAACCGACAACTGGGAAACTCAAAAATCCCAGCATCTGGTGACGACAGGTGGGGTGTCGGATACTCCTCCACTTCACCCAGTGATAAGACCAGGTCAGGGCAGCTGGGGGGTGGGGCTGCACTCCTCACATTCTGACCACTTTAAAACAATAAAATTGTCAGGATGAGTAGAGTGCCCCTTTTAAGTTAACTAGTGCAGAAATTAATCGCTCCTTCACTATTGCAGCTGAACCACAGACTTTCATGCGGCTCGATCTTAATGTGTCCCTACGGTAAATTAACACTTCCTATAACTTGCATAGTAAGCAAATGCGATAATTGGCAGTTGGCCGGAAAATGATGAGTGACTCTGTCCCTTGTTGTTCTCGTGTAAATGCCGCTGATACTTTTGATACCAGAAGCCAGCACAGGGCTGGCTTACCGGGAAGTCGTCGAGGGGCTGGAGCTGCTGGCAGAATGCATGAACAGCATTCTGCCAGGCCCCTCCAGTTGGCTGCGTTCCAGTGAGTGGTTGCCGGCATCTGTAAAGTTATAAAGCGGCTCCGTTGGGCCTCTCATGAGATATCTACCTGCTTAAAGGCCTTGGTGTTAAGGGATCTTGCTTTTGAAAAATAAAAATCAATGCCTCAAAGAATCTTGATTACCTCTGGTCTCACGGTGCAGAGTGCTGTGCGATTACCACCTACTTTCACCACATGTAAACAAACTAGGAGCAAATACTTCCCACTGTCCCTGCACAAATCCACTTGCGTCTGTGGAGTCCTGTGGACGCCTTGAGATGATTACTAGAAGTGGTGTGTGGCACGGCTACTGGTATCTGGTGTCAACCCCCTTTCTTTGAGCCGAGCTGCAGGTATCGGACGCTTTGGAGATTATATAGAAACCTCCCAAAATTTCTAAAAGTGGAGAAATCAACTTGAGCATCTCATGTGCTTTGTGATTTATATAAACAGGTAATAGGGAGCTGGTAAGGGTTATTGTCTCACATACAGGCTTATTCAGAGAGTGGTGAAAATTCTAGGTCAAAATAGCCGATTTGGAAAGTGAGATAAATGGGAGAATTTTTCTGGTTTGGCTATTTTGACCTAGAATTTTCACTTCTCCAGTCATTCTCCTGGTTTTCACCTCTCTGAATAACCGTGATAGACTTTTCCCTTTACTAGCTCTTTATTACCATCTAGTTCAGAATCGTGATCCCTGTTGTGTCAAGATGTTGTACCTCTTTTGGGGGTTCTGGTTTAAAGCCTACCATCTGAAGCTTGTTTGGTTACAGTGTGTGGTAGCGCTTGGCATGAATTACCTTGGCGAAACAGACTGTTTACTTCAATCACTGAGCAGAAAATCCTATCTGCTGTGCTTCAGATATCTGGCAGACCTGGCCTGTTAGGGGGACTAGAGGAACACTGTTGGGAACCATTGCACTACTAGGATGGGTGATTATACACGAGATTGCTCGTAGAACATTCCTAAACATAGAATAAGAGCCCAGCTATTGGAGACTCGCCTTTTCCCATGATTTGTTAATAATTTTTTATGTGTTTAACATATTAAATGTGGCCATAGAGTGATATGCAGGGTTTCCGATTAAGTTTTTATCACTGCTTTTATTTTGTCTATTTGTTTTTCAGGCGGAAATGTCGTCATCATGAACACTTGGGGGGAACAGTCTGGACCTCATGTACAAGCACTGCATTTCAGCTTTGCTCTGGGGGCTTTTGTAGCTCCAATCCTAGCAAAGGTGGTTTTGGAACGTCTACCTCTGGACTCCATTAATATTCCAAGCTCGCTCAAGCCTTCTTCAGAACAATCCGATTTGCCGCTGGGAATAAAGAAGTCAATGTTATCCTACATTGTGATTGGGACTTACATTTTGCTGGTGTCTTTATTTTTATTCATCCTTTATGCAAAAAGTCGACCTAACCAATCAACAGAGAAGGGGTCTGAAGATAAGCTGAAGACCGCCAAATACCACAATGCCCTCATCTTTCTCCTCTTCTTGTTTTTCTTCTCTTATGTTGGAGCCGAGGTTGCGTATGGCTCTTACATATACACCTATGCAACCACTTTCCCTACTGTACATATGGCGGCTCACAAGGCGGCAGGATTAAATTCTGTGTTCTGGGGGGTGTTTGCTGCGGTGCGAGGACTGGCCATTTGTTTTGCGACTTGCTTGTATCCTGGTACCATGTTGCTTCTCAGCGTCATTGGCTGCTCCATCTCGTCTTTATGCTTAGTTTTATTTAATACCAACGAGGTAGTGCTGTGGATTGGAAGTGCCCTCTATGGAGCCTCAATGGCTACCACCTTTCCCAGTGGATTTTCCTGGGTGCAGCAGTACACCACTATCAGCGGGAAGTCTGCTTCCATATTTGTGGTTGGAGCAGCTCTTGGAGAAATGGCTATTCCTGCATCTGTGGGATACTTGCAGGGGATGTTTTCTGGAGTCCCTGTGCTTATGTACACCATCTTGATTTCGTCCACCGTAACATCAGTCCTGTTCCCAGTAATGTACAAACTGGCCACTTCCCCCACAGACAAAATACGATGGAATGGAGTAGAGAGCGAAGACCGCAAGGCTTTGCTTTCAAACTCCGGGCTTGAGGAGGAAGAAGAGGAAGAGGAGGCCAGACACTGGAACGAGGCGGACTTTGAAGCTGTCGAAATGAATGACAGAAGTACGAACTCTGCGCCTGTGATACTGGAAGAAACTCTCGAGGCAACGTCTGCCTTAGTAGTCAACAACTTGACACACCCACTGGAAGCCAATGGGACAGACACTGACGGAACAGTAAATAAATCTCCCTCCAAGATGCTACTAAATGTGAACAGAGAGAAGAAGGATTAGAGAATTATTTCTCTAACCAAAATCCAAATATCGGATTTGATTTTTCTGCCTCGGGAGAAAACTTCCTAAACGGGACAACTTTTTTTATTTTGCTGAGGCAGACGTTCTTTAGACTCAAAAATACATATATAAGGGGGAGTCACAGTCTTTTTAAGACACCTGCTAGTGTCCCTTTACTCGGAAACCTTGTCGTTCCTGCTGTTATGGACACTTGTGTTCATGTATAAATGGATTTATATCTGACAGGTAGTGTCTCTCACAGGGACCTAAAAACAACTGGTGTCCCTTTATCCTGACCACTTGTGACCAATGCAGGGCAGGGCAGCATTATTTTCATGGATGAAATAAGATCGATCTCAGTTTCACTTTACGAAAATCGACAGATCTAGCTTTTTTTAATCTGCTGACCGTCCCAGCATTGATAGAGCAGCCTTCTAAACCTCTGTACTTTGTCGATGCTCAGATGGTCAAGATTTCTCGATTTTCTTAAAGGTAAAACTTCTAGATGTCACGGCATTTTGACTTGAGTGGTCTGTGACATTGTGTGGTTTAGCTCTTTCAAAGAGGGATTGGCACAACAGCAACCAATAAATGGGCTACTTGCGCACGGTTTTGGATAAAAACCACATGCAGGGGGTTATCCATTACTCACCGATGCTGCAAACAATGGTTAATATCACCATTGTTGCAACCACGATAAACTTTGGTGATCCAGACAAGGACATTTAAACGATAGGTAAAGATTCATCAATGAAACATTACCTGAGATTGTTTGAATTTTGCTCTATAGATCGCCAAAGTTTGTCGTGGTTGCAACAACGTTGGACAACAGTGTTTATTAAATAATCCCTAGAATTTGCTTTGTTATTCACGTCTTAATGACTAGTGATAGGTATATGGGGTGTAGGAAAAACGGCAAGTGAGCCTTCATACATCAAAAAGCAAAAACAGAAAAAAAGTATAACAAAGACGAGTTCCTCGCAGCTCCAGGGGATGGCAAACGGTCATTAATCAATGAAATTGAACGAGAGAAGCAGGTTAGAGCATCTTCAGGTTGTAAAAGAGCTGATCTTATTCTAGAGAGCACAACGTTTCGGGTCTCTTAACTCAATCATTTTACAAGCTCGAGTTAAGAGACCTGAAGATGCTGCGACTGACTTCTGTCTTTCAATGTTGGTGAGATGGAGCATGTCGTTTTTGCACTAGAATGACCTTTAACAATTTTGTTTACGGTAAAATACAACTTTCTTAGTTCGACACAAAAAATGAATTTTAAAGCTGAGTGATACTATAAGAGTTGTCAGCTTTCCTTCACTGTCAGGTGCCAGTGGTTCTTTTTAAAATGTATTATTTTCAGTTACACAGTAAAAAAAATATAGACTATTCCCAATTTGGCAGGCAGATGTCGCCATCTGCTGGCCAAAAAAAGATACTTCAATTCAGGGCGTGGGTCCGCTTGTCAAAAAATCAGTTGGAGACATTCCCCAGCTGGTTTAAAAAAGTTTAGCACCTCGGGCATCCTGTTCAGGGTGCTAAAACTTTAGGGGCATGTTCTGGACCCCAAAGTCAAATGAAATTTGTTTGCAACAAACACGATCTCAGGCTGCTGTGTCTCCTGCTGATCGTGTATACGCAATCACGGCAGTGAAGGGGTGAAGTAATATGAATATAGATTTTTCACCGGCTTCATAATGTTGGTGAGTTTTCCAAAAAAGATGATGGTGGAGAATAGAAGAACTAATGTAGGCTTTGAAGTTTGTGAAGTCAGAATGATATGACAATGAAGTTAACGCACTGCCTGAGGGAAAGGTATACTGTAAATTGCGGAAACAACAATCCTTGTTTTTTTTCTAAATGATCTTTTGTTGGCTGGGTTTTGGGTGGTAGATCTCGGATTGTAAACTTGAAGGACTAGAAAAGTAATGTAGTAGTTTGACATCAGACTGTATGGATTGTCTTTTATTTTTATAAATGTTTTTTCTTTGTACATCTATGAACCGAATGATCAATGTGGAACATTTATACAAAGACCGGATGTAATAAATGTCATAGGCGGCCACGGGAGACGGTGTAGAAAACCTTCAATCTTTAATTAGCTGGAGCTCCTTTTTATTCTGTAATAATAAAATGTAATATGTTTTAAATATTCTTGGTCCTAATGTTCCTGGCAGGGATTTAGTCTTGTTTTTTTCACAGGCCGTGCAGAATAGAATTTCTTGACGTGAAGGTTTTTTCATGCACTTCTTTGATCAGTAAACATTAAATTTCTATTGATCTCTAATGTTGTCAATCTTTGGCCCAGCAAACAAATCCTCAATAGTTGGAAACAAATCATTTGAAGATGAACTTTACAACCTATTCAAGTAAATGTTAAAGCAGTGTTTGATATGTTTTGTCACCGGCTCCTAAATATTATATAAATTTATAAGCCAGCTCCATATATTTTGTATACAGTTGTGCTCAAAAGTTTGCATACCCTGGCAGAAAACGTGACATTTTGGCATTGATATTAAAAATGACCGTGCCAAAAAAAAATGCATTTATTATCACATTGCTGTTTGGCTCTGAAATCCCCCAAATGGCCATGATCAAGTTTACATACCATGGGATCAGTGACATGCGGTGAGGTCAATGGTTGGTGAGGCACTGGCTAGTAGTAGTATCAGAGCCAGATATAACACGGGTTACGTAGGATCAGGTTCAGTGCTTCCCCAGGAACCGGCTGCTGTGAGCGCTCCCCAGGAACCGGCTGCTGTGAGCGCTCCCCAGGAACCGGCTGCTCTCAGGGCACTCCAGAATGTGCCTCGAGGCACACAGCCTCGCGGCACGCCCCCATGACTGATGAGGACAGTCACATATCAGTCATTGCATGGAAGGCCTGCCTCCCATGGAGGCGTTTTTTGAATAGCTTGAGACCAATGGTGCTTCCTCTTCTCTGAGGCAGTGAAGAGAGTAGATTCAGGAAGTAGGCGGCGCTGCCAGACGTGCGCTGCAGCCTTCTGAACGTCTCTTGGCCAGCTTGAGTTTACACGATTAGCGTAGCGTTCAGCTGCGCAAATTACATAGGCTCAGAGCAGGCTGCTGCTGCTGTTTGAGGATTCACACACACACAGCAGCCTGTGAACAAAAGAAAAGCAGAGCAAAGACGGACAGCAGGGGAGTATGTGAACTTTTTTTAAATGGCAGATTTTATTTTAATTACACATTTTAATAACCACTTAAAGGGACACTCTAGTCAAAAAATCACCCCCCGTTTTTTTATCCTAACCTATCCCTATTCCCTTAATAAATCTTTAGTTTTTATAAAAAATTTTGTAACTGTAATACTTACCCTAAAATCCACGTCTTTCCAGCGGCGTCTTTTTTTTTTTTTTATATATACTCGCCTCCCTCCTCCTCCGCTCCCGTCCTTCTTGATGCTTCTTGGCTTCTGGTTTACGTGCGATGCGCGCCTCTCACATAAGCCAGCCAATCGGCAGGCTTCCTCCCGGCTCCCTCTGAGGGAGCCGCCAGCTTCTGCGGTGAGTTGGAGACGCCATCGCGCTGAAAGTCGGCAGAAGTGGGAAATATGATTGCCGCTCTGCTGACTGACAGCTGGGAGGGCGGAGTAAACTCCTCCGCCTCTCTCAGCTGTTTTCAGCTTTTTCAGCTGAACCGCTGAGCGGAGGGAGGGGAGACAGAGGGCAGCATACTCCGGGCATCATGACCACCTAAAATAGCTTAGATGGTCATGTTGCCTAGAGTGTCCCTTTAATGGAATGGCAGGTGAGGCCCTGCTGCCCGACTGATGGGATGTTTGGCCTTGTTACAGAAACACACAGGATAAAATGGCAATTAAAGGTTAATTTCCCACATTTGTGGCTTTTTAAACTGCAATTGGTGTCTGTGTATAAATAGTCAATGGGTTTGGTAGCTCTCACGTGGATGCTGACAATATTTCAGGTGTAAAACCTTCAGCCGTATGTTAGAACTCAGCTAAAAAAGGTATTTAATGTAGGAAAACACCTTAAAATTACTGGTCAGAAAATGTCTGACAATGCACTGAGCAGGCCAGATACTGAGCCACGGGAAGCAGGAAAAAAAACTGTCAAAAGACTTGCGTAACAAGGTAACGTAACTTTATAAACCTGGAAGAGGATCTAAAAAGATATCCAAAGCTTTGAAAATGCCAGAACCACGTAGAAAAAGTAGAGACCGCGCTGTTTTTCTTTCTTTTGAAGAAACACCGCGCTGTCTCTACTTTTTCTATTTGATTCCTACATGTTTCCTTTGCTTGAGGACCCAGGGTGTTGGTGGTGAGACGGTGCGTGTTTGGGAACATCATTTTCTTGTTGCGGGACTTTATTCCCCCCCCCCCCTCCACAACTGTTCTGTATGCTCTTGAAAATGCCAGTCAGTACTTTTCACTTAGCCCCGACCTTTCCACTTCTTAATAACTATCTTGATTCTAAACAAAGGTCAGGAAGACCAAGAAAGATTGCAGCCACAACTGCCATCTAATACTGTGATCAACTGCATTTTTTTTATCCAAGGGGGACAATTTTATGTTGAAGTCTTCTGTATGTAGGTGTATATATTTTTTTAATTATTTTACTCAAAGGAGTTATTCTTTTTTTCTGGGTTGCCTATGTTACCCATTAGGACATCCGCCAATGGATGCTTGTGTGTTCCTGCATTTATTAAAAGAGTTGATATGGGTTTCAAAGGATTGTCCACAAATGCCTCACGTCCTACCACTAAACTTTCATTCAGTATTTTATGAAAGGTCTTTTAAGGCACTGATCACCTATTACTTGATCACATTGGTCATGTCCTTGAGAGCTGTTAAAGATCTCACATTGAGTTTTAACTCCAGTTGATGTCTCTCTGCATATCCCAGCTATTAAGATAAAGGTATGCTGCTGTTTGCCCCATTACAAAATACGTTTGTCCCAAATAATCTAGTAGTCTTACTTGCGGACAATTTAGTACAATGGTGAAATGATTGAAAGAAGTTTTCCCCCTCTTCACCCTTGTGTCCATTTGAGAAATCCATAATCCATTAGTTATGCTGTAAATTGTTGGCAGGGCCTTTTCTGAATTTCAATGGTTAACTGTTGTAGCCACATGCAGTACTAGGTGTTCTACTTTGAGGCAAAAAAAACCCCAAAAACCTACTACTTGTGGTACTTGGTGCCAGTGAGAGAGGTGCTCAAGCTTCCACAGATCTCTGTTCCATGTTGGAGCGCCATGCTTCCTCCAGGAACAAGGTTTCATATCTTTTGGACATGTCCGACAGCTGCTTCACTCTGGTCTCGTGCTTTTAAGGCGTTGGAAGGACTGGTAGTGAATATGTCCTTGCAGTTGAACCAGATACTTTCCATTCCCTAGCTGTAAGTAGTATTGTGTCTACACTACTTTCTATGGCTGAAATATGTCCCTACTGATCTCAAATTAACTGATGTTACAGCGACACATGCTCGGGCTTGTCCGTATAAAGTATGATTCATGGTCTTTATAGGACATATATTTGGTTTACGTAGCATGTTGATTATGCCCAAAGGGCAGAATGACCGGTCATAATGGACTGGTCATGCAAGGGGCTTGCCTGCCTGTAGTGCGCCCTATGCAATGCCTCCATGTGCATCAACCAGTGCTGGGCTGGGATACTGGGAAATCTCCCAGTAGGCTGCCTATGTATGGGGTCGATAACAGAAAGGACCATCCCCTGTTTCAGTGATAATTGCATCCAGGGCTTTTTTTTCTGTCAGTATGCGCCAGCTGCTGTTTGACATTGGGTATTGTTACTTAGTTTGAAATCTGATTATTCCCAAATCCTTCTGCTTTAATTTCCCAAACTCAGTACCATTTAGGGCATAAGTGGCTTGTGTGTTCTTTACTCCACTCTCTGTACCCTATCAAAAAACAAGGATTTTCATCTAGACTAGACCATTTTTTAAAAAATATTTTAACACTATGTACGCCTGTACTGATGTGCTTACCGGCGCCCCGCTGCAACGGGGCCAGTCACACGCTTGTGTGCGAGCGCATGAAATGCATGCGCAACAAGCTTCCATTATCAAAGCCTCCCCGTCGATGTGCTAGGACACGTCTTGATGGGGCTGCAAAGCACGTTCCTCCATAGGAGCGGGGTGGCCAGATGGCCGTAGAGTGGAAGGAAAGTACACTCTCACGGACGTTCCTTCTGCTCTCCAATGACGCTCGTCTGACCCTAGCCTAAATAGTAACCTTGTGTGTAACTGTGTGTGCATCAGTAAATATCCCCCCCCGTCTTCCAAGCACTGACCCACTGGATGATTTGGGAATGTCATTTGGGGTGGCTTGTAGGCTCTCTGCCTGGAGCCACAGGTACGTTGTTAGATGGCAGTAATTTAGAAAATGGATATTTGATCTAGTTCTTTTCAGAACCTTTATTTCATGCGTTGCACCAACAACTGGTGGCTGCAGTTGCTATGGAAGACATTTGGTTGTCATGTAGTTGTTTTTATGCATTGGTGGCATAGCATTCATAACATTATATACCAAAGACAGACCAGAGGATAAATGGAACAGTTCCAGCAGAGTTCAGTGTATGGGACTATGTTGTCCATTAGTGATGGCTAGTACAACTGCCAAGGGCATGTGTCAAAAAATCCTTAACGTGATGCCATATGTTATGATTGTCTGGGATGATGAGAGGTGAAAATGCCTAATCAGTGTGCCACAATGCAATCAAGTGAGGTTCTGGACTCTGAGTAACACAGTATTTTTCTGTCAAAAGATTATGACGAAGATCAGAATACAAGAAAACAACAGAGAACTAATAGTACCAAGACATTTTTTTAATTTTGTGCTTGCTGCAGACTGGGTCGGTTTCGAGTATTCTATCATCTCACACTTGGAAGAGATTTTGCTATAAACTATTTATTTACAGCTTGGCTACTTGAAGGGACACTCTAAAGTGGTCAGGCTGGGTGGACTGCCCCCTCAGGGTGATTTTGGAGATATCACTGTGTGAAGCAGGGAAGGTTCCTCTACCCACACAAGCGTCACCAGGCATCCGTCATTTAAATATCCTGCATGTAGATCACCAAGTCAGTCACTGATGTCTGCATGCATGTTTTAACTATGACACGTCTATCTGTTATGAACGCCGTATACCTAGTGCTGGATAGGGATGGGCGGCCGGTTCAAAGTTCGATTCGAACATCGGCTGTTCGAAAATTCACGAACTTCGAACTTTTCGGGACATTCGTGTAAAGTTTGAGAATTTTTTTGCAAAAAAATTTTCCAAAAAATGCTTAAGATTCTAAAAATAAAGACTCTTTACTGCAGAATATAATAATAAACGTTTAGGCTAATGTCAGACGAGCGCATTCTGTTGCGGACTGTGCACAACGAACGTACTTTCTGACTGATGACAAGGTAGTGGCCACACAATCTGTTTTTGTGACTGACTTTTTTTTGACTGATGTAGATGGGAAATAAAATCTGAAAAACATTTTGTCTGTCAAAATGCTGGACGTCAAAAATGCAGTCCGTCTGACCTCGTTCCATCACTCACACACAAAGCTATGTGGACGTGGCGCACTTTGTGCGTCTGTTCTAGCGGATTTACGTTCTTGCCTACCCTGTGTCCGTTTGCCGCATCCGCAGTTCGGTGCGGAGGTACTTCATGTGTGGGGCTCCATTGGCCATAATTATGTGCTATAACGGACGTGATCCGTGCGCTCGTCTGACACAGGCCTTATTAGATATTGAATTGAAGCCTATGGGATTCATAAACATTTCCCACTCCTTGTTGGTCAAACATTTCCCGTGGCTTCAAATCACATTTAAACATGCACAGCAAAAGTGGTACAAATGAGCTCAGCGCACAGCGGTGAAATGGCTCAGCAGTGAAAGAGTTAAAAACTTAAAAACTTAAAAAATAAATATATAGGTTTCCTGTCCCCCAGGGCAGTACCTGGACCCCCATACACCTTTTATGGCCAATATCTTGCATAGATGCCCTCTGGAGGGGACCTTAATTTTCAAACGTTCGAGTCCCATTGACTTGCATGGTGTTCGAATTGTATTAGAGTTCGCGATCGAACTTTTTCGGGTGTTCACGTTTGACCCGAACATGGGGGTGTTCGGCCCATCACTAGTGCTGGATTAAAGGCTTTGTGGGGCTGGGGCTGGAGCTGGGTGTGTCAATTTCATCCCTCTCCGCTCCATTGTGCCTTTGCTGCATGTTGTGACCTCCCAATTGTGCATCTCCCTCATTCTTCTCACTTCCCACTGTGTCATTACCCCATTCTTAATTTCATACGGGGTTATTCAAAGAGCACCAAAATTTCACTGAAATGTTGGTACTCTTTAACTTGGCTACCTCAATTCGCCAACAGTGTGTTGAATTCAGCATTCACTGCAGGGGCCCCGAATCGATCTGCTGAACGCTGCTTATAAACCTGCTGAACGCAGCTGCAAATCAGTGAACACATCCTTAAAACGACTGGGAGAAAAAGAAAAGATCCGATCAACTGCTGAACGCAGCCGCAAACATGCCGAACGATTCCAACCAGCTGCCTGAAAAAGCCGACCAATGGGTAAACCCCCCCCAAAATAAAACACAACTTTTAAAAAAGTTTTAAACAAAAATAAAGTCTTAGGAAGATAATAAAAAAGACCGTTACATAAGAAGAAAAAAAATCCTAAAAAATAAAGAGGCTTTTTGCTGCAAATGAAAACTATTGAATAAAAAAAACCTATGGGATTCACCTGTTTAAAGCTGTAGAATGAAACCACTGAATCAGGGCATTTCGCCATATTTTCACAGCTACTAACAGGGTTATTCAGAGAGAAGTGAAAACCTTGAGAATGACTGGAGAAGTGAAAATTCTAGGTCAAAATAGCCAAACCAGAAAAATTCTCCCATTTATCTCACTTTCCAAATCGGCTATTTGGTCTAGATTGTTCATTCTCCTGGTTTTCACCTCTCTCTGAATAACCCCGATAGTTACATAGGCTGAAAAAAGACATGCGTCCATCGGGTTCAGCCTTTCACACATCACCTACTGCTGTTAATCCAAAAGGCGGCAAAAAACCCCAGTCTGAAGCGCTTGCCAAAATGCAACACACTGGGAAAAAATTCCTACTTGACCCCAGAATGGCAGTCAGATTTCTCCTTGGATCAAGAAGCTTTTACCCACATATTAAATATTATAACCCTTAATATTCTGTTTTTTGCAGGACGTCATCCAGGCGAGCGCACTGTTCACGTCCGTGTTGCCGCACATTTTAACGTCTGTGGTAGCATACAATTATGATCAATAGATCATAGCATAGAATTATGATCACACACGAATGTGCGGACGTGGCAAACGGACGCAAGTTAGGCAAGAACGTAAATCCACAAGAATGGACGCACAGAGTGCGCTGCGTCCGCAAAGCTTTGCGTGTGAGTGATGGAACATAGTCAGGCGGACTGCATTTGTGAGTCCAGCATTTTGACTGACAAAATGTTTTTCATATTAATTTATTTTCCCTTCTACATCAGTCACAAAAACGGACTGTGTGGCCACTACCTTGTCGTCAGTCAGAAAGTACATCCGTTGTACACGGACGCACAGAATGCGCTCATCTGACCCTAGCCTAAAAGTCTGTAGAGTCTCTGACTCAACCACCTCAACAGGCAGAGAATTCCACAGCTTTATTGTTCTCACCGTAAAATAACCCTTCCTATGCTTTAGGCTGAATTTCCTTTCGTCCAGTCTAAATGGGTGACCTTGTGTCCCATGTATAGTCCTGTTAATGAATAGGTTTCCAGACAATGGTTTATAATGGCCCCGTATATATTTATATATAGTTATCAGATCCCCTCTAAGGCGCCGTTTCTCTAAACAGGTTTAAGCTCGTTAGCCTTTCCTCATAACGGAAATGTTCCATTCCCCACATTAATTTAGTTCCAGTCTCTGCACTTTTTTAGCGCCATGATAGCTTTTCGTAAAATGGTACACAAACTTGCACGGCCTATTCAAGGTGCGTCTTACCATTGATTTATAAAGAGACAAAAATTATGTTTTCATCCCGAGAGTGAACTCCCCTTTTAATGCCAATACCTTGCTGGCTGCTGTTTGACATTGGGCATTGTTATTTAGTTTGAAGTCTATGATTATACCCAAATCCTTCTCTTGCTTTGATTTACCTAACTCCGTACCATTTAGGGCAGTGTTTCTCAAACCTGTTCTCAGGACCCCTTAACAGGCCAGGTTTGCAGCTATCTGAAGCTCAGCACAGGTGATAGGATTTTCTGCTCAGTGATTGCAGGATTCAGCCTGCATGTCCGCAAACTGATCTGCAAAATCTGGCCTGGTTGGGAGTCCTGAGGACAGATTTGAGAAACACTGATTTAGGGTATAAGTTGCTTGTGTGTTCGCACTCCAAAGTGCATAACCTTGCATTTATATACACAAAACTTCATCTGCCATTTAAGGCTAGGGTCAGATGAGCGCATTTTGTACGGACTGTGCGTCCGTGCAGTACGGACGTACTTTCTGACTGACGACAAGGTAGTGGCCACACAGTCCGTTTTTTTCACTGACGTATTTTTTTTGACTGATGTAGCAGGGAAAATAAATTACAATGAAAAAACTGTCAGTCAAAAATGCTGGACGTATAAATGCAGTCCATCTGACCTTGTTGCATCACTCACACACAAAGCTATGCGGACGTTGTGGACGTGGCGCACTCCGCACGTCCGTTCTAGCAGTATTACGTTCTTGCCTAACCTGCGTCCGTTTGCAGCGTCCGTCAGCCCCCGCACTTCTGTGCGGACGTACTTCGTGTGTGGGGCTCCATTTAACACAATTGTATGCTATCACGGACGTACTTATGTGCGGGCAACACGGACGTTAACACTGCGCTCGTCTGACCCCAGCCTAAGTGCCCAGTCCTCCAATCTATCTAAATCCCTCTGCAGCGAAGTAACATCCTGCTCACATTGTATTACTTTTCCTAGTTTTGTGTCATCTGCAAACACTGATACATGACTTTCAATGCCTTATTTCAACGTAATTTATAAATAAATTGTATAGAATTGGTCCTATAACAGACCCCTGGTGTCCATCTTGAAAATGTACAATTTATGACCACTCTCTGTACCCTATCATTTAGCCAGTTTTCTATCCATGAACAAGGATTTTCATCTAGACCAATTTTTCTTAATTTAAATAGTAACCTCTTCTTATGTGGAACTGTGGCGAAAGCTTTGGCAAAATTCAAGTAAATCACATCCACTGCGACCCCCTGATCTATACTTCTTCATAGAATGCAATTACCGTATATACTCGGGTATAAGCCGACCCCCCTACTTTTTCCCAAAAAACCTGTGAAAACTTATTGACTCGCGTATAAGCCTAAGTGGGAAATGCAGCAGCCACTGGTAAATTTCAAAAATTGTGCACCCCCCCAACCTGTGGACATGTTATCGATATTGCCCCAGCTCACACATGGATATTGCCCCAGCGGCAGCCAGCTCTCACATGGATACTTGCCCCAGCTCCGGATCCAGCAGGGGTAAGGGGGCCCAGATGCCGGGCAGCGGGAGTGCCTGCCCGGTCCTGAACAGCGTGAGTCCGTCCGTGTTGAAGGGGATGCGGCTGCGTGCGTGCGCAGGTCACACGGTCCGGCCAGTCAGGTGGTACAGAGACTCAGTACCACCTGATTAGCCGGACCACGTGACCGGCTGCGCCTGCACGCAGCCACATCCCCTTCAACATTTCAACAGGTTGCCGATTTCTGCGCTCCTTGACTCGGGTAGAAGCCAAATCGCGTTTTTTTGACTCAAAATCTGAGTAAAAAAACTCAGGTTAGTCTGACAAGATCTGGGTTTCATAAAACCATGCTGATTTTCACTCGTTACATTAAACCTCCCAATAAATTCCTGAATATTATCTTAGTAACCCCTCAAATACTTTCCGAGATGTTCGGCTGACAGGTTTATAATTCCCAGGCACACATTTTGAACCTTTCTTGAATATAGGGACCATAGCAACTTTTCTCCAATCCTCTGGTACGATTCCTGAAAGAAAATAATCTTAATCTATTCAGAGAATGCCTCCAACAGTTGCTTCTCTGAGGATTTCACTTCCGCCAAATTGCACCATATTTCGCTGGCAACTCGCCAGTATTTGGCAAATTTCCAGCTTTTTGAAGAGCTGAATTGCGATGAAATTGCACAGTACGGGGAAATTCACCGTTTGGTGCAATTCTGTGGCCAATTCGGCAGTCTTTGAATAACCCCTAAAGTGTAGATGGCAATTGGTGCTCAATTTCGTATGGCCCATTTTTGAATAATGGGCTTGGAGCTGTAGCCCTGTGTTATTTCAGCCCAGAGTATGTATACCAGTTGTCAAAAAAGCTTTAAGTTAAATTAATTCACACAGTAACACATCACAGTATACATGGAGGGGAAAAATTATTTGATCCCCTACTGATTTTGTACGTTTGCCCACCAAGAAATGATCAGTCTAGAATTTTAACTGTTTATTCTAACAGAGACAGAACAAAAATTCCATAAAAACACTTCAAAAAAGTTAAATTGATTTGCATTTTAAGGAGTGAAATAAGTATTTGTTCCCCCATCAATCAGCAAGATTTCTGGGTCCCAGGTGTCTTTTATAGAGGTAGCGAATGGAGATTAGGAATACTCCCTTTAAGAGAGTGCTTCTAATCTCGGTTTTTACCTGTGTGAAAGACACTGGCCCACAGAAACAGATTCCAAACTCAACACCATGGCCAAGACCAAAGAGCTGTCCAAGGATGTCAGGAACATATTGTAGGCCTACACGAGGCTGAAATTGGCTACAAGACCATTGCCAAGCAGCTTGGTGCACAAATGGAAGAAACACAAAAGAACTGTCAATCTCCCTCGGTCTGGGGCTCCATGCAAGATCTCACCTCGTGGAGATTCAATGATCAGGAGAACGGTGAGGAATCAGTCCAGAACTACACAGGAGGATCTGGTCAATGATCAAGGCAGCTGGGACCATAGTCACCAAGAAAACAATTGGTAAACTACGCCTTGAAGGACTGAAATCCTGCAGCACCCGCAAGGTCCCCCCTGCTCAAGAAAGCACATGTAGAGGTCCATCTGAAATTTGCCAATGAACATCTGAACAATTCAGAGAACTGGGTGAAAGTGTTGTGGTCAGATGAGACCAAAATTGAGCTCTTCGGAATCAATTCAACTCACCATGTTTGGAGGAAGAGAAATGCTGCCTATGACCAAGAACACCATCCCCCACTGTTAAACATGGAGGTGGAAAGATTATGCTTTGGGGGTGTTTTGCTGCTAAGGGAACAGGACAGGACAACTTCACCGCATCAAAAGGGACAATGGACGGGGCCATGTAACGTCAAATCTTGGACGATAACTTCCTTCCCTCAGCCAGGGCATTGAAAATGGGTCGTGGATGGGTATTCCAGCATGACAATGACCCAAAACACATGGCCAAGGCAACAAAGGAGTGTCTCAAGAAGAAGCACATTAAGGTCCTGGAGTGGCCTAACCAGTCTCCAGACCTTAATCACATAACATTTGTGGAGGGAGCTGAAGGTTCGAGTTGCCAAACGTCAGCCTCGACCTTAATGACTTGGAGAGGAGTGGGACAAAATCCCTCCTGAGATGTGCAAACCTGGTGGCCAACTACAAGAAATGTCTGACCTCTCTGATTGCCAACAAGGGTTTTGCCACCAAGTACTAAGTCATGTTTTGTGAAGGGGTCAAATACTTATTTCCCTCATTAAAATGCAAATCAATTTATAACTTTTTTGAAATGAATTTTTCTGGATGTGTTGTTATTCTATCGCTCACTTAAAATAAACCTACCATTATAGACTGATCATTTCTTTGTCAGTGGACAAACATACAAAATAAGCAGGGGATCAAATAATGTTTTCCCTCACTGTGTGTCAGTCTTTTCCAAAGATGTAAAAGGGATGTCGGGTTAATCCAATGCCCTGAGCAGCTCATCCATCTTGATCCTCAAAATCACTTGGTCTGGGAAGAAATTTGTAGGGTGATCGTGTGTAACGGAAGTTCCTTCATTTGCTACTGTAGGGCCGCAAATACCAATAACCTTCATCTACGTCCAATAATATGCCAAGAATGAGACGTAGGTCAACAACAGCTAGAACAGGAGATAGCAACCTTGGCCCTCCAGAGGTTTTGGAGGTCTACCAACCTAATGAGTGGCTGGGCATCAAGGGAGATCCCTTGATGCCCAGCCACTCATTAGGTTGGTAGAGACTAGCGGAAAAATGTAGTTCCAAAACGTCTGAAGGGCCAAGGTTGCTGACCACTGACTTAGAGGTTACTAAAGCTCCTAAAAAAATTATTTGTAAAGTATTTTACCAGGAAAGATACATGGAGATTTCTCTCGTTTTCAAGTATGTCCTGGGTTCAAGAACATTGAGTGGTTACAGAAATACTAAATAGTAAAATGCAAGATATTAATACAAAAACAAATACACAGATTATTTCCTACATATTTATTTTTCGGTTAATGTCATTATGCCACATGTTTACAGGTGCATTCCTTATTGAGGTATGTTAATAGGGAATTCTTAAGGGTCTTTAGACTGGGGGAAGATTTGATGGCGTCTGGGAGGTTATTCCATAATTGCAGTGCTATGTAGGAAAATGAGGATCGAGCCACTGTCTTTTTGTATTGTGGTATTGCAAGTAAGGTGCTGGTCCTGGATTGGAGGTTATAGGATGAGGGAACTGCTAGGGGAAACAGTCTATTCAGGTAGGGTGGTAGCTTCCCAGAAAAGCTCTTAAACACCAGGTTGGAAAGGTGAAGGGTGCGTCTAGAGTCCAGTGATGGCCAGTTTAGTTCTTTTAACATGTCACAATGGTGTGTCATGTAGTTACATTGTAGCACAAAGCGGCAGAAGGAGTTATACAATGTAGTAAGTTTCTGGAGGTGTGTTTGCGGGGCCGCTGCATACACTACATCTCCGTATTCAATAGCCGGCATAAGCATTTGTTGTACAATCTGCTTTCTTACCGTGGGGCTCAGGCAGGATTTGTTTCTGTACAGGGCACCTAGTTTGGGGTAGAGTTTAGATGAGAGTTTTTCGATGTGGAGGCCAAAGGATAGATTTGTATCTAACCACATACCTAGATATTTGAGAGAAGTGACTGTAGTCAGCGTGCCATTTGATCTTGTCCTGACACATAGATGGGGTGTTTGCAAATCAAGAAGCATGTCTCCTCTCTTGTTTACACAGGAAGTCAGACAATCACTGTATCAGATATTTTATTCAATTTTAATAATGTTTCTATTTTAAGTTTAACTTCAAATGATTTCCAGTTTATAAAACAATACACTGAACACATAATTGTTTTTTGCATTTATACAGTTATACAAATAATGTAAATACACTGTGTCCTGGATGATGGCAAATAAGATTTAACTGTACATAAGAAAAAAAATTATTTTAAGCATATTTAGAAACCATAGAAATGTCTATACAAAACAAGCAAAATGGAATAAATTTTCTATTTTTAAGTATTGCAACAGTCCCACAGTTTTATAACAAAACAAGAAAAAAAAATGTCTTTGCACGGTTTCTCACAATGCCCCATAAACAGCTAAAAAGCAAGACAGCAATAGAATTTTTTTTTTATTTTCCCATTATTTTTTTTAAAAAGAAAACCAATGTTTGAAATGCTACACAGGAATACAATTAGCACAATCTCATTAAAAAAAAAAAAAAAATGTCTGGAGTAAAGCCTATAGAGGAAATATACCAGTTTCCAAATGATCTGTATAAAACCCACATTGCACATTATTTTACTTAGTCGTTTTCAAAAGTGAAAAAAAGGTATATTTACAATTATTTTGCAATTTTTTTTTACGTAAGAAACAAAACAAAAACAGGTTGGGTGTCCTAGAACCGCAGAGGTGCCGAGTGTGGTAATAGTCTGGTTTCCGTGTGTTTATCAGTGCCTTTTCCTTGGTGGCCTTGCCAGGAGGTAAACAAAGCTTATTGTAAGAAATGGATTTACACAATGATGCCTCTAGCTAGTTCAAACACCTGCAGTTATAAAACATTATGTTACAAAGTTCAAATGAAGAAAAAAAAATACTTTGTACATTGTATAAAGATAGCAATATGCAGTTTATCCCCAACGCAGAATGAGGGGGAGACGTGTTTATTCATCAATACTCATAATCATCAAAAAAAAATCATGAAACGATGCAATCCCAAAACAGCACCATGCACAACAGTTCGTAGTGTGAAAAAAACACTGAAAAGATATAGCACCGGTTATCTTGGTAAGAGAGTTCAGAACTGGTCGAGCAGCTGCCGCAGGTATGGGGCCTTGGACAGTTCCCGGCTCACTCGTGAGAGCTTGAAAAGTACTGGACAGTTAAGCGAAACACACTGGATCAGGGGATCATTGCAGCCTGTGCAGTTCTTGCATAACTGAAGGAAAAGGATCAAGAAGAAAATGTTTAAAACATACAGTGTGGGGTTTAGAGAGGGGGGGGGGACAACACCCCTCCCCCCACCATCCATTTTTTGATCGGGTACCACGGGAAAGCATGTTGGTACTTTAAAACAACACATACAAACTACAGTTATCAGATTGTTGTACAACAAATGCTTATGCCAGCTATTGAATATGGAGATGCAGTGCATGCAGCTGCCCCGCAAACACACTTCCAGAAACTTACTACATTGTCTAACTCTATTCTACAATGTAACTACATGACCCACCACTGTGACATGTTAAAAGAGCTAAACTGGCTGTCACTGGAATCTAGACACACTCTCCACCTTTCCAGCCTGGTGTTTAAGAGGTTTTCTGGGAAGCTACCACCCTACCTGAATAGGCTGCTTCCCCCAGCAGTTCCCTCATCCTATAACCTCTGCTCCAGGACCTGCACCTTACTTGCAATACCACAATACAAAAAGAAAGTGTCTCAATCCTCATTTTCCTACAGAGCACCGCAATTATGGAATAACCTCCCAGACACCATCAAATTTTCCCCCAGTCTAAAGTCACTCAAGACTGAGCTCCCTATTAACATACCTGGATACAGAATGCACTTGTAAACATGTAACATAATGACTATTTCCTACATATTTATTTCTGTGTTAATCTGTATATTTGTTGTTTTTTTTACTATCTTGCATTTTATTACTTTGTATTTCTGTAACAACTGTAAAAATTTCAATGTTCTTGAACCCAGGACATACTTTCAAACTAGAGAAATCTCACTGTATCTTTCCTGGTAAAATCTTTTGCAAATAAATAACATAGTAAGTCTCCGCAGCATGCTTCTGTCAAAGAAAAACCCTGTGTCATTAAGGGGTTGAATTCAGCTACTGTACACCAATAATGCCCTTCCCTTTAATGCTCTGATCCTGAATTAGTAAAAAAAAATAAATTAAAATATATATGTATATATTAAAAAAATGTAAAATATACAAACGAATGCGAATGTATAGTTCAAGGGAGTGGTTAAGGTACCATCCTGCATCTTTCTTTACGTAATTAACGTAAGATTTTATAGTTAGACTATTTTGTAACAGGCTTTGGACTGTTGGGTTGCTATTATAACAAAATTAAGTTTAAGTTTCTGTATCTTTATAGGATTTATTAGTCACCCCACATCTGTAGGGGTGCAAGCTCCCTTGAGCAAGCTCTCTCCCCCCCCCATCATTTTCCAAATGTGTTGGACCCATCTATTGTACAGCGCTTAGGCTTATGTTGGCACTTTACAAATAAATGTAACATTTTCTACATCGGTAATTTTTTTTCTTCACACCATTCTCCCGCTTTTGCTTTATGCGAAATGATTAAATCCAAATCATGATCTTTCAGGTGTCAGACTCGAGTCAACATTACAGAAGCGAGCCGTTCGACATGTGGCTACCTTTAGAGACAGGCGCTGTGCAAAATCAATTCCCACCTTTCACAGATGCAAACTGTTTGGCCGCTAGGAAAACTGTTGCATAGGAGGGGGAAGGTGGCCAGCAACCACCAACCCACCCTACCGCCCAAGGAATTGACATTTTCCAGTGGATGTTTAGATTGTGGTGAATTGGTCCATTCAAGAAGTAAAAATCAAGTGAATCACTGAGATTCTTACATTTCCATAAATATTTATGGGATGATACATAAAATATTCAGAAGAGATGTCGGTACCTTGGCTAGCTGGTCCTGCCTGCACTCCATTTCCCGGATTTCCTGATTGAGAATCACAGCCACGTGCTGCGGCTGACTCCTACACTTGCTGCATATTCCATGCTGGGTTAACTCGTCACAAATCGGGCAATGTAAAGTCGTGAAATACTGGGAGATCGTGCCTTTTCTTGCATCAAGGTCGTTCCGTACTGTTGAACATGCCTTCTGGATCTGAATACCAAAAGCAAAAATCAACAAATGTAGAGGAGAGGAGATGATAGCAACTAGGCGGCGGATTAAACAATGGATGAATGAATGTGCACAGTGAAAAACCGTGATAAACAAACCCAAACCACTAAACATACATGGAAAAGAAAAAAGGGAGTTGCCAGATTAACCAATTTAAAGTCTATACCAGATCATCCGTTTTATCCGCTTGTCCAGCCTGTACCCATGTCCCATGTTTAATAACTCTGGACCAGAGATGTCAGACTCCAGCCGTCCCACAATTTTCTGAGCTACAACTGGTAACGTCGCTCAAAACAGAAGAATTGAGAGGAATCTGACCAGCACTAGTTATACATGTACCTATCGTCATGGGGTCGGCATCTAGCCGATTCCTGCAGCCAGAAGAGCCATGACGAGACCGTGACAATTCGCAAAGTATATTTTAATAATATCTTCCTAATTTTTGCCCTTATAGAGCATCCCTTTTAAACGTTACCCAAAGCACTTTAACCAGTACATTGTAGCTGTTAGGATACTCACCCGTGGCAGCTCGTCGTACCAATTGAAGACATCTACCCCAATGAGTGAGAAGATCCTGTTTAGTGGTGGCATTATCTGTTTGGTGATGTAGTAGGTTGCATTTAATCTCAGATTATGATCCTGTAGCACATCAATGGGTCGCCTTACGAGCTGGATGAGAGGGACGCCGGGCGTGCCGTACACAATGACATATGGGACCCGTTCCCCAACTCGAGGCTCTGAGCGACGGTCATAGGCAACCATTTTCCTGTGCGGATACAAAGCCAACAGAAGAGGTGGGCAAGCAGGGAATATTTACATTCAGCGCTGCCCCATACCCCATGCAAATTGTTTTCCAGATGTGATCGTGTAAGCAATGCCTCCAATTTGCACAAGAGCAAAACAAGACCGAGGAATTCGACATACTCTGCTTTCGGATCGGTACCTTCTCAGTAAGAAACTTGAACATCTACACAATCATTTAGCTGGAAACACTCAAACAACAGTATAAAGTCTAAATAATATTGATTTGTTATCCTTGTTGTAAATGTAATATATATAGGTGGGGGGGGGCAGTTATAGGGTCTTCCGGTGAGTAAGTGCCACATACAACCAGAGAGGACTCAAGATACAGCTCAAACAGGAGGAAGAGGAGATTGACGGGTTAAGCATTAACCCTGCCTGTTTTAACTCTTTAGTTTTAAACTCGGTACAGGTCTGTATATGGCATAGTGCGACTTCCTGCAAATCGTACCATATCATGTGATCGCAGGGAGGCAGCTACTCCTATGGCGCTCAATGCCTACACACATTGAATGCTATTGGTGCTCGTTAGATCCCGAACTCCCTCCACCTCGGCTCAGTGCTCACGGTTTTGAGGAGACTGAGCTAGTGAACTTGGATGGGCTGAATTAGGGGACTGGGGTGAAGGCTCTCAGGGCACCGTTACTTCTCAAATAACAGCTATGCCACTAGCTGGAGATGTAAACGAACAATAAAGTGATTAATAGGACCATGGGTATCCTAGGGAGAGGACTTGTCTAGGTCTCCGGTGTCAAGGTAAAAAAAACAATGGGTCCTTAGAACATTTAGTCCAGGGGTGTCAAACTCACAGCCCTCCAGATGTTGATGTATACAATTCCAAGATTCCCTGGACATCTACTGCATTGAAAGAATTTTGGGAGTTTTAGTTCAGAAACATCTGGGGGCTGGAGTTTGACAGTCCTGATAAGAATATTTTGGCACGAATCAAAACTTTCAAAAAACTGAGCAGAATCCGTTATTATGGGTGCGAAAATTTACCATCGCCTTGGGTCAGGCATCTTTTCTTTCATCAGTGTAAACCAACAATGAATGCATTCTTTATATCAGCAGTTTCTAACACCTGCCATTAACCTGGAGCTATGATCCAGCAACAAACCTAGTTTAGATGGTTTGGCTTTAGGTTCCCTTACCTGGTCAGTTCGAGGGCAGGGACGCAGGCTCCGGGCCTGTATGCAAAACTTCCTCTGTACTCCTTGGCAAAGATTAAATCCTGCATGCTGGCTTTCCCTTCTAAAAGCTTCAGACATTGTCTCTGGACGTACTGTTTTATTTGACTTATATCTCTGGTCTCAAAAAGCAGTTTGATGGATCGCTCCAGAATCTGCAAATCACAGAATAACAGCGTTATTACTTTCAGTTTTACCAAGCTGGTGTTAGGGTACGTTTCCAATTTGTCAACATTTGACGCAGAATGATGAATCAAAAACAAAAAATATTTCAGCATTCGGCGTGCCGTCTGTAACATTGCTTTTCGGTTTGAGGTTATACAAGGAGGAGGGAACATCTGCTCTTTATTACATAGGTCCATTTGATTTAATAAATAAACAATACGCATCCCTAGCCCCGTCATTTCTCCATAAATAAAAGCAATTTTTATGCAGAGCCAAAAGGTCAAAGCGCACACCATGAGATATATAGAATATACTGTATGTCCAAGGCAGTGTGTGCGCATCTGTCCTGTATTATTTTTTCGGAGCAGAGGGTCACTGAAGCTCCTTCATGCAATCCTGGGCAATTATGACTGTGTCACTGAATCCATGCCGGTTGGCTCGTAAGCAGAAAAGTGCAGCTATCCACAGCTAATATATGTGCAGCAGGGTGTGTGTTCATTGCATGATGTAGCATTGTGTAAGGGTGGTGCAGTGCATTACAGGGGGGCAGGCTTATTGAAATTATTTTGTGTGTCAGCATAAGAAAATTATATAAAATGATAAACTGCAGACTGAATGATATAGGGCTCGATTACATTCTGTGCATAAAAATGCTCGCGCAGCGCATTTATTTGTGCGCTAAACGTTAACGCGCGTAAATCAACGCTGGCATTACAATCCGAGCGCATTTTTTCATCAGTCAAAAAATAACGCACGTAAAAAAGCAGCGCGCGCAGAAATCAGTGTGCAATCAGAAGTAAGAACCACAATGGTCTCCCGTTCAGTTTTTGCGCCTGTCAAAATCAATCTGCGCATATATGCTGCAGCAATAATAAAAACACGCACAACTTCTCAATTTTATTGTTGGGTATGTGTAGAATGTGTAACTATACTTTGCTGTATTTTTTTTTGGGCTGGTGTATTTGGGTTCGGCCAGGACGTTCAGATTTGTCATTAACACCAGCTTTAAAAGACGTTAAAATTATGCGCGCAAACGCTGTGCGTTAAAAACTGCGCATAGATTGTAATACCATCTGTGTACCAGCGCACAAATGCATTTGCGCTCACAATGTTAAGTATAGGACGCGCAAAGTACACTACGCTCGCAAAGGGTTTGCGCAGGTCCACCCGCGTTAGACATTAACATGCATTTTTTGCGCGGACGTTGTAAAATGACGTTCCGCACAAAGGGTTTTTCCCCTCGTGTTAATGCGTTTTTTTGCGCGAAGAATGTAATAAAGTCCATAATGTCTATTAATATTTGTGGGCCAAGCTTCATGCGATTACTTATAATCCATGTATACAATCTGTCCTTTAACAAAAGATTTGCTCCTCTGCTTTGCTACAAGCTTTTTTAATCACGGTGTGTCTACATAACATGCACAGGGCTTGCGCCTCGTATTGTGACTTTTTGTGGTTATCACCTTTCCAAGGCTGTGCTGCACTATTATGGTTTTATTTTTTTGTCTTGTATGGAACTTGTGAGAAACGACCTCCATCACCTTTAAGTATTTGTTTCATTATTTTGCATAGATTCACGAGTGAATCACACAGGATTTTTTTTTTTAGAAAGGATTTTTACCAGGAAGGATACATTGAGATTTCTCTCGTTTTTAAGTATGTCCTGGGTGGCGAGTATGTACCGTTAGGTGTCTTGTCCAAGGACACTTACTGGAGAGGTTGCTCGCTGGGATCAAACCCATGTCTCCACAGGCTCTCTGTGATGTTACCTCTAGTCCACCCAGCCGGTACATCAGGAGAAATGAAATAGCAAAATAAGGGTCTACTGTGAAATAAGAGGCAAGCAGAAAGCCTCAAAAACGTCTCTAGCAACAAGGGCAAAAGCCGTCTGAGTTCAGTAACAGCATCCCCTAATGTGGAGGGTCTCGTCAAAAAAGGAAAACCGCTATGGCATCAAAGTCAAAACATCCAGCACAATGAAAAAAACAGGAAGGGAGGGGGAAAAAAAAAACTTAAATGAGGAAGGGGCGTGGGTGGAGTAAAAAAACAAAGGGTGGAAACAGAAAAAGCTCGAACTGTGCCGTGCCTGGGCCCGTCCCGGTGATTTAAGAGACCACGGGAGGCCATGGGAGGAGAATGGCATTAGGCCTCGGCACTTTAGTGTCAGTCTGGGCACCAGGCCACAGTGGCACTCCCAGAGGTGTCCCAGAGATGCCAAAGAAAGAGAAAAGAAAAAAAGGGGGAAGGAGGGGAATCTTTCAGGGGTGGTTAGCCTGGTGGAAAATATCAAAAGGCAACATATATCACAACAGTGACAGCACATCAAGCAGAAGTATGACAACGAAATCACATAAAAGTCAGAAAGGTCAGCGTGGGGCATCTCGAACGGCAAAAAATTGTCCTCAGCCGGGGAACATCAACGAAAAAGTCCTCTCAGCAGAAAAAGGAGTCAGAAAGTCAACACACACAAAAAAAAAAAAAAGAACGAGGACTCTCGTAGGAAAAAAATGGTGACGTCTCTCAGCCAGCATCCCAGAATGGCAGCAGGTGTAGTACAGGCAGGGTGACGCAGAGCAGGCCAAACAGGAAACGCAAGCCCGGAGTGGAACAACGAGGCCGGCGGGTCAGGCAAGCCCCAATTCGCACCGCTGCATCAAACCAACACCGTGGGATAAGGCCGTGGGTGTCATCTTCAGCGTATACGGCGTGCGAGGGTCAGCGGAGTGTATCGCAGAAGTCTCCACGGCAGACAGAAGCGGGTCCCCTTCATGCCGCCCCGGTAGAGGGTGAAGGACTGACCAGTGGCACAGGTCCCAGATTCCCCATCCCGCACAGCGCCCCTTCGGCAGCAACCTCCAGGTTCCTCAAATTACAGGTAGGGGAGGCCTCTTCTAACCGGGAAACCAGCTGTCCACCGCACCCGCGCAAGATGGCCATCATCCTGCGCCAAGTCCCTCTTGTGAGTGGTTCCAGGTCCCCCCCCCTCCAGCAGTGCCAAACAGGCCTCTAGGCCTGCTATCACAGACAGTCTCTCTTCAGGTGGAGGGGCAATCTCACTCTGGAACTCAGCAGCATCAGCTAACGGCAGCAGGCTGTCTCGTACAGCGGATGGAAGACGGGACCATCCGGGGAGAGATCTGCAGGAAAGCGCAGCAAGGAGGCGACTGGCGCTGCGGGGTAGGCCCTAAGATGGCCGCCAACAGCCGAGACACTGCTTTTTGCATGGATTTTTAAAGGTTTATAAAGTGTATCTAAATGATATCATAGAAAGGCACAGCATTACTTTGTTTTCTGTCGCGGTTTTATTGTATAGAGCACGTATTTGTAAGAATTTTTACACTGGAAATATTTATATATATTGTCACTCGAGCACTGGTATTCGCTTTACTATTTGCTTTTTCACGACCCACATTTGTGAAGTACTGTTTATGCAAGTCTGGTAATTCATAAAGTGATACTTTACCGCAGTTCAGCAGCAGCACAATATAAACGATTTATTATATAAACTGGTTGATTACTAAGGCGCTTGTTCCACCTTCTCTCTATCTTGCGCCTCATATGCCCCGGCACTTCCCAATACTGCAGGAATTGGTCCTGAGTGTCCTTCATTTAGGTCCTTACCTACATTTTATGGATGCTTTTTACCTGCTTTATTTTCACACTCTATGTAACATGGAGTGGATCTCTTTAGATCCGGTTATCTGATCACAAAATTGTATATTTTGTGCTATATTTTCACAACAAAATGTGCAATTAATTAAAATATTCTATGGTTGCACGCTCTAAATCAAGGCTATCAATGTCTGGCCCCCAAGATGTTGATGGCCTACAATTTCCAGAATTCATGCAACGTAGTAAATGGCTAGATAATCATGGGAGGTGTAGTTCAGAAATATCTGGGGGCCAGAGTTTGAGATCTCTGCAGTATTTATTTATTTATAAAAGTATTTTACCAGGAAGGATACTTTGAGATTTCTCTCGTTTTCAAGTATGTCCTGGGTTCAAGAGCATTGAAATTTTACAGTTGTTACAGAAATACAAAGTAATTTCAGGAATAGTACCAGAGGATTGGAGAAAAGCGGACGAGGTCCCTATATTTAAGAAAGGTTTAAAATTTGTGCCTGGGAATTATAGACCTGTGAGCTTAACATCTGTGGCTGGGAAAGTATTTGAGGGGTTACTAAGGGATAATATTCAGGAATTTATTGGGAGGTTTAATGTAATTAGCAAAAATCAGCATGGTTTTATGAAACACAGATCATGTCAGACTAACCTAATTACATTCTATGAGGAAGTAAGTAGAAGTATAGACCAGGGTGTCGCAGTGGATGTGATTTACTTAGATTTTGCAAAAGCTTTCGACACAGTTCCACACAAAAGGTTACTATTTAAATTAAGAAAAATTGGTCTAGATGAAAATACTTGTTCTTGGATAGAAAACTGGCTAAAAGATAGGGTACAGAGAGTGGTCATAAATGGTACACTTTCAAGATGGACACCAGTGGTAAGCGGTGTCCCTCAGGGGTCTGTTATAGGACCAATACTATTCAATTTATTTATAAATGACCTTGAAATAGGCATTGAAAGTCATGTATCAGTGTTTGCAGATGACACAAAACTAGGAAAAGTAATACAATGTGAGCAGGATGTTACTTCGCTGCAGAGGGATTTAGATGGCAGATGAAATTTAATCTAGATAAATGCAAAGTTATGCACTTTGGAGTGAAGAACACACAAGTAATTTATACCCTAAATGGTACGGAGTTAGGGAAATCCAAGCAGGAGAAGGATTTGGGAATAATCATAGACTTCAAACTGAGTAACAATGTGCAATGTGAAACAGCAGCCGCCAAGGCCAGCAAGGTATTGGCATGCATTAAAAGGGGAGTTCACTCACGGGATGAAAACATAATTTTGCCTCTGTATAAATCAATGGTCAGGCCGCACCTTGAATATACCGTGCAATTTTGGGCACCTGTCTTAAAAAAAGATATTATAGCGCTAGAAAAAGTGCAGAGACGGGCAACTAAATTAATAAGGGGAATGGAAGGGTTAAGTTATGAGGAGAGACTAACAAGCTTAAACCTGTTTAGTTTAGAGAAACGGCGCCTTAGAGGGGATCTGATAACCTTATAGAAATATATATGGGGCCATTATCAACCATTGTCTGATAACCTATTCATTAACAGGACTATACACAGGACAAGGGGTCATCCATTTAGACTGGAAGAAAGAAAATTTAGCTTAAAGCACAAGAAGGGATATTTTACGGTGAGAACAATAAAGCGGTGGAATTCTCTGCCTGTTGAGGTGGTTGGGTCAGAGTCTTTACAGACTTTTAAAAAACGACTGGATGACTTCCTGCAGACACAGAATATTAAGGGTTATAATATTTAATATGTGGGTAAAAGCTTCTTGATCCAAGGAGAAATCTGACTGCCATTCTGGGGTCAAGAAGGAATTTTTTCCCAGTATGTTGCAGATTGGCAAGCATTTCAGACTGGGGTTTTTGCCTTCTTTTGGATCAACAGCAGTAGGTGATGTGGGAGAGGCTGAACCCGATGGACACATGTCTTTTTTCAGCCTATATAACTATGTAATAAATGCAAGATATTAAAAACACAAATATACAGATTATTACTTATATATTTATTTTCTGTGTTATAGTCACTATGTTACATGTTTATAGGTGCATTCTGTATTGAGGTATGTTAGTAAGGAGCTCTTGAGTGACTTTAGACTGGGGGAAGATTTGATGGCGTCTGGGAGGTTATTCCACAATTGCGGTGCTCTGTAGGAAAATGAGGATTGAGCCACTGTCTTTTTGTATTGTGGTATTGAAAGTAAGGTGCAGGTCCTGGATTGGAGGTTATAGGATGAGGGAACTGCTGGGGGAAGCAGCCTATTCAGGTAGGGTGGCAGCTTCCCAGAAAGTCTCTTAAACATAAAGGGATTTAAGTATGAGGTTTGTGTTCTGTTCAGGGATACCCTGGTACGTAGTTGTGCTGCAAGGATTAAAAGCACACCTCATCATTCATTGCCCTCGTCTATACACCATGTACAGGTAGATTTTTTTCCCTATATTTTCCATATGCGTCTCCTGATTGAATGAAAGCATACACTATAGCAGCTTAACTTGCAAACCAAGCTTTAGGACATACCTTGCCAACCGCAGGGCAGGCGTCCCGTCGAACGGTCTCTATCCCCTTTGCATCGAAAACTGGGTCTTTTTGATCAAGCGTTTCGTACATGTACCCTACGTACCGCTTTTTCGTTTGCAAAACACATGGTAGGTAGACCTGCAATAAACAAAATCTGATTAAACAAACGTTCGACATCATCTTCTTGCTCTTTATTCTTCCAATAGTAATGGAGAAATGCAAACAAACTCCTAAAGTCAGTTTGTAACACCCGTCAAAGCCCCGTGTCCCTGTACAGTAACCACGGCCCTCCAGATATTTTGGCACTACATTTCCATGAGATTCTGCCAAGCTAATGAGTAGATGAGCATCATGGAAGATGTAGTTCCAAAACATCTGGAGTGCCAAGGTTGCCAAGATATACATGTGACTAGCACCAGTTATGTGTTGTGCGATCCAAATTACCAGGGCTGGCACAAAATGTATGCAGTATAAAATTCCTGACATCCTTACGCTCTTTTATGCTCAGCAGTCGGGAACCAGTCGACCTTCTGGTTTATTAGAAAATGTGAAATTGCAAGTCAGCGTGTGTGCACAAAGTCTTACTACTTAAATAATGGCTTGTGGGTTAAAGTCTCAAGGTGTCGGTTTGAAAAAGTATTTTTTATGCATTCCATTATTGCAATCACTGAAGCTTCTCCTGCCGCTGTTTGGATTCTTCGCTTGCGAAGCTCTGGAGTTTATCTCCGTTACAACAGCAGCTGTCTTTGCCAGTGTCTGAAACTTTGGCAAACCCTGCCTTTTGCTGAATATCCCCTGTAGCCGTGATGACATTTTCTTTTTCTTTTCAGATGCCAACCTTACCTTTTCAAACTTAAGCTTCACTGGCTTGGGGTTAGTGGCAGTCACCGCTTCTGCGATTTCTTGACCAATCTTAAAGGACTGCTCCTTGGTGGCTCCTTTCAGGAGCACAAACATGCTGCAAATAAAACATACCGTTTGTATGTAAAGAGCAAGTTCAGGGTTATAGATCACTGTGGAATTTAAATAACAAAGGCCATTTTCATTAAACCTAAAGTAGCCCTTGACCAGCACAGCTTGGCCGAATACACCTAGGAGCACCTGTCAACGTCTGACAATTCTGAGTACAACACCCACCTTGAATCCAGCGCCTGGCTTCCTCGCAGCTTCACACTGAAGCTGCGGCTGTCACGTGACCATGGGGAGGATGGGTGCTCTGTGTGTAGCCAATCCAATGGCTCCTAATGCATTGATCTCAAATATTGAGAGTAGGGATGCTAGTATACTAGTATCGGTGCCGAGACTGGGATCTGCACAAGTACCATCAGATACCGAAAGACAGCGCTGGACTGGCTTGTTGGCTGGTCCAACTGTCTTTGGAGATGTATATATCCACAGACATATATATATATATATAGCCTGTTATTGGAAAGTGGTCACATGACATTAAATAAGAGTATCAGTACTTATACTCTGTCTTAAAAAAGTGGCATCGGTGTATTCCTAATTGAGAGCCAATGTCTAGAGTCAGAAATGAGCTATGGTTCATTCCCGACATTTGCTCAAAGCAGATCAATGAAAGCTGATGTCAGTTTGAGGCGAATCCATCGCTCAGATCGAAATCAGCCTTTCGAGATGCCTGGAGGTGGGAGGACATTTAGATCACTGTGACCTTTGGATTTGCCTTGAATGGTCAGAGTGCCTGGAGTGTCCCTTAAAGTTGCTATATCACCATGTGAAGGGATTATCAAGCAATAATAAACCGAGTTATTTCACTGAATCAACAGGTAAAGCTTCACCTTGTCAATTACCAGCTATGCATTTCAAAGCCAAACGCTCATCGAAACCGCTAGTGCAGTCGCTTTCGATTATTATTGGGATGCAATTCTCCTTATTGATCCTGCAACCCCATAAAGATTAAGATAATACCCCATGCAGAAACAAAGTGATATTGGGCAGTTTGACTATTTGGCCAGTTTATATGGGGAAAGATCACACACACAGACTGACACAAAGTTACCTGTCAGTGTCACCATAAACCACCCTGGCTCCCCATTTCTTTGTGTCGTTGACAAGTTTAATGGCGCGTTCCAGTGTTTCTCGGGCTTTATGGATAATACTGTCTCCAATCTAAAATAAGAAATTGTAGACCGTTAAAGACCTGACAGTGTACACTACGCAAACCTATGTAAACCAAAATTCCCCACCCCCACCCACAATAGTACACGAGTCTTTAGCTTCGATGCTTAGCATGTGGCATAAGACGTTCCCCAGATCCTGTACATAACTCGTATGCACATTATGGGCTAAACACTCGTGATTTGATTACATCCAGGTCTGCTCTTTGGGCAGGTCGACCGAGGCACACACACCAAGTCCAATGCGTCATGGGGCCCCACGGGTTCAAGTGTCAGACAGGATGCAATTCAAAGATAAAAAAGGAGATTAGGTAGCGCTGATAAATGAATATAGGAGATCGCTGATACACCTCAAATGGTCCTTGTTTCTCAACCATAAAAACATAACAGCAAAAATCGATTGGTGGTGTAGCGATATCAATGTCCTCCCTGGGATAGAGTCAAGGTCCCTATGTTGTACTCTCGAGATCCTCCTCTTTAGTATCCCTCAGGGAAAACACAGGAGAAGTACATCATAGTGGGACCCATAGATACATAAATATATAGATGGACAATGGCACTCACATGTAACAAAACCCTCCTGGTTCTGGGTATATTGCCTTAGGGCATTTGGGAGGCCGGCAATTTCCCTTTTGGAAAAGCTCAGGATCTGTCCCAGATATTATTGAGTTCCAAAGAAAATGACTCCAATGGCAGAGTTAAAACTTTTAATACAGGTAAAACAAATAAAATGAACGCCAGAACGCATTTCGCCAATTCAATAATATATTAAAGGCTTCCTCAGCTGGCTCTATGGCTTTATGTATCTATGGGTCGCACTATGATGTACTTCTGTATTTTTTCCGAGGGATACTAAAGAGGAGGATCTCGAGAGTACAACATCAGGACCTTGACTCTATCCCAGGGAGGACATTGATATCGCTACACCACCAATCGATTTTAGGATGCAATTCATGCCTATCTGCCCAGCTTTACATTATTATTATCGTCATCATTTATATAGCGCCCACAGTTTCGGCAGCACTTTACAATAACCAAAGGGAACAAGATACAGATAAACGGCCATAGGATGGAAACAAGAGGTGTAGAGGGTCCTGCTCATAGGAGTTTACAATCTAGAGGGATTGGGGTCGAGGAAGACAAGGGGAATTTTACTGCTCAGCAGGAACATTAGTGCCAGTGGTTCGGGAATGGTGGGGCCAATGAAGCAGTTTCAATCTTGTGGGAGTGGGTGAGCAGAGGGAGGAGTTGCATCAGTGATGGGTTTTGAGGGATTTCTTGAAGGCCTGAAGATTAGGGGAGAGTTTGATAGGATGAGGCAAGTCATTCCACAGGACCAGAGCTGCCCTTGAGAAGTTTTGGAGGTGAGAGTTGGTGGTGCGGGTGTAGACAGATGACAGGTGGAGATTGCCCGCTGACTGGAGTGTTCTAGGCGGGATGTGCTTGCGGAGTAACCTGTCCTATCATATACCATTAAAGTTCCTTTTAACAATTCCTAGAACAACCAGTCCTGAACAGGAGGTGTGCAGCTCAGTTTATTTTTTAAAACAAGCCTCAACGGTGAGAGCACATGTGTGGACGATAAGAATGAAGCCAATCCATACAGTAATGGAAAAAAAACAGTGCCATGGGATTTTTTTTTTTTTTTTACCATGAACAAAGCTGCCAAACACAAACCTATTCTTCATGGTTAAAAAACATAACGATCAGTGCATTTAGACCATAGAATAATGATAACAGGTAGACATGATGCTTTGCCTACCTCTACACATGGCATTCTCCCAGAAAAGTTAGCAGCGGTGTAGCCAAACGTAACATTAGCGATGAGTTTGAGACCTAGCTGGCGAGCATCAAGGAGTCGGCTCAGGCCTTTGTCCTGTTTGTAATCTTTCATGGATTGTTTAACCATTATCCGCGTCTTTAAAATCTCTTCCAGCATTCTCGGCAACACACCTTTTCTTACAGATGCCTGAAAGAAATTCACCACAGAAAACAATAAAATTAGAATTGTGAACTTTGGTATGAAGTTAACTAGATCGTTCAATTGTAACAACACACAACGAAGGATTCTAAGGTTCCAGAAGCGTAAAACTTTAGGAAGAATGATAAAACCATTCAAAATCTTCTAAAGCTAGTGTTAACAAGTTTTGTGACGTTTCAGGCCAACCTGAACAAATAGAGATTACTCACTGCACCAAAATAAAGATTTTACTCTGAGTTTTTTTCTAAAAATAATAAATAATTAGACTGATGAACGGATGAAAGGTATCATACAATGATCATACAATGATACAATGAGTAATTTAATCAGTTACGTGAAATGTGCTTTACTAGCCCTGTGCTTGAACCATTACGATTAGCATTACACCTCTAAAAACGTCAGTTTCATGGTATATAAAAAAATATAGATGTTCCATTGCAAACATATCGGGGAAATAAAGAACAATAATAATGATTATTATTGCGGAGACATGGAAAATAAATTGTACATTTGTTTTACCTTCACATAAGCAATGCCGTTAGGGGAGACGGTGATATCATGTCGCAGCCGGTACAGCAGGTCAGGGGAAACACGCAAAGTTGTGCAGCCAAACTTGAATTCATCAGGTCTGAAAGATAAGGAGCAAAAGATGGATAATCCCATAAAAATCCTCCAACAATTACCTGCGCAATAATAAGGTTTCTGTAGTGATCCATAGGAATTGCAAATTCCCCACAATAAAAGGCGCAAACCTCTACACAGCCACTAGCCACTGCAAGATAAAGGCACCTTACCAGCCATCATTCCACCTCTTGGAAAACCCAATAGGAGTTACCATGCGGGTACCAATCAAAATATACCCTCTGGTAGAGTAATGTTGTTGTGAATTGGACTAGGTCATATCATTAAAATGGTAGAAGTAAATATATATATATATATATATATATATATATATATCCCTGGTTTAAAGGTTCCTCATGGCAGGGCCCATTTAAAACCTTACACTACAGAGCGCCTCAGGAGTATGTATGCCCCAAGTAGAAGGGTAAATCACCTAAGAGCAGTCATTCATTTGGCATAAAAGGAACCTGCTGCCAGTAAGGTACAGGGATGCTGTGGCAGCCTTACGCAACGTATGATTATATTTTGTAAGTAACTAAACCCTCATCATTTAAGACAAACGGTTATTCAAAGAAAGGTGAAACTCAGGAGAACTGGCAGGAGACGAGAATAATCTAGATCAAATAGCCGATTAGGAAAGTGAGATAAATGGGAGAATTCTTCTGATTTGGCCATTTTGACCTTGAATTTTCACTTCAGTCATTCTCCTGAGGTTCAACCTTTAGTGAATATACCTGCAAATGTTTTAAAATATGTTTTGGGTGGAGTGCATCATCCTCCTGTCAGAATATAGATTAGACCCCAGAGTGCATCCTCCGTTTGGATTATATACATACACAAAACAAGAGTGCTGTATCCTTAATGACAGCATATTCTATTTAATGTCTTACCTCCCCAGGCTCTCCATGTGACCCAGGCAGGTGGAGTAGCAGTAGTTATAGGCAATCACAATGGACGGGTACAGAGACTGGAAATCCAGCACCAGAATGGAGTTGCTGTAAAATTTGGATTCTGGCTCCATCACTAAAGGGATACACTGGGGGGCTCTCATCTGAGACCGTTGTGGGACACTGGGAGTCACAAGGATGTAATTCATTGGTTTTGCGATACGTAGCATCATTGACTCCACACGGTACTATGGAAGAAATATGCAATTTCTTATTTACTAAATTGCTTTTAAACGTTCAGTTTATTTGCAGCCATACAGAATTTAGCATTAGTACAGAAAGCACAGAGAAAACGTGCACATGTAATGGACAGTGACATATTAACATCTTTAATGTTTCCCTAACATACCACATAGCTTACTTTCAATTTAATGCCTTTTGTAGTCAATCCAGTTGAGCACTGGGGAAAAGCGGAATATGTAACACTTGCATTGTGAACCCGCATTCGGCAAACACTTCTCCTGCAATGTCTCAAAGTACTGAAATATCACGCTGAATGCATTCAGACCCTTAAGTATTTGGTTGAAGCACTTTTGGCATTGATGCCAGCCTCGTGTCTTTTTTTCGGCGTGATGTGACAAGCTTTCCGCACCTGGATTTGGGGTTTACCATTCATCTCTGCAGATCCATGAGTTTGTCATCTCTCTTACCAAGGCCCAGCTGCTCAGTTTGGCCAAGGTGGCCAGCACCAGGACGATTTCAGGTTGTTCTTCCATTTAAGAATTATGGCGGCCATTACTCCTGGGAAGCTTCAATGCAACCGAAATATTTTGCAACCTTCCCCACATCTATGTGTACAGAGAGTATAGATTTTGGTTTAGGTGAAACCACTAATCATCTGGCTAAGTATCGGTATCCTGGTGGTGGTATATGGTGTGGGCGCTTACCATTCATTTTTTATTCAATTCTATGCCTCGACACAATCCCATCTCTGAGCTCTTCATGCAGTTACTTTGAGTGACTTTTGTGTTTATCCCGTTGTGTATTCAGAGATGGGAGATCTTTATATACAGTTGTGTTCAAAATTATTCAACCCCCAATGCTGTAAAGGGTTTTAGGGAATTTAGTGTACATTTGTAATTGTATTCAGAATGAAATCCTACAAGGACTTTTTAAAGAACCATATGCAACTAAAATGACATCAATTGGTTTTGTAATACAGTAGTAAATGTTTCTTTTGTGAATTCTTCATTGACACAATTATTCAACCCTTTAAAGACTACCACTCTGAAGAACAGAGGTTCATTCAAGTGGTTTCAATCAGGTATTGAAAACACCTGTGGATGTCACAGAGCTGCAATAAAGCATAATAAGCACCAATTAGGCAGCTTTAAAATGACTGTGATACTCAGCTCCTTCTAGACATTTTCTGGTGTGGTTACAAACATGGTGAAGTCAAGAGAATGGTCCAGGAAGACAAGAGAAGAGGTGATTACTCTTCACAGGAAGGGCAATGGCTATAAGAAGATTGCAAAGATGTTAAACATACCAAGAGAGACCATAGGAAGCATCATTCGCAAATTCAATGCAAAGGGCACTGTTGAAACGCTACCTGGTCGTGGCAGAAAGACGATGCTGACTTCGACTGCTGTGCGCTACCTCAAGCGTAGAGTGGAGAAAAGTCCCCGTGTGACTGCTGAGGAACTGAGAAAAGATTTGTCAGATGTGGGTACTGAAGTTTCAGCTCAGACAATACGGCGCACACTGCGTAATGAAGGCCTCCATGCCAGAACTCCCAGGCGCACCCCCTTGCTGTCTCCAAAGAATAAGAAGAGTCGACTGCAGTATGCCAAAAGTCATGTGGACAAACCACAGAAGTTTTGGGATAGTGTTCTGTGGACTGATGAAACAAAATTAGAACTGTTTGGGCCCATGGATCAACGCTATGTTTGGAGGAGGAAGAACAAGGCCTATGAAGAAAAGAACACCTTGCCTACTGTGAAGCATGGCGGGGGGTCAATCATGCTTTGGGACTGTTTTGCTTCTGCAGGTAGAGGGAAGCTTCAGCGTGTGCAAGGTACCATGAATTCTCTTCAGTACCAGGAGATCTTGGATGACAATGTGATGCAGTCCGTCACAAACCTGAGGCTTGGGAGACGTTGGACCTCTCAACAGGACAATGATCCCAAGCATACCTCCAAGTCCACTAGAGCATGGTTGCAGATTAAAGGCTGGAACATTTTGGAGTGGCCATCGCAGTCACCTGACTTAAATCCGATTGAGAACCTCTGGTGGGACTTAAAGAAAGCAGTTGCAGTGCGCAAGCCTAAGAATGTGACTGAACTGGAGGCTTTTGCCCATGACGAATGGGCGAAGATACCCGTAGATCGCTGCAAGACACTTGTGTCAAGCTATGCTTCACGTTTAAAAGCTGTTATAACTGTAAAAGAATGTTGTACTAAGTACTAAGATTGAATGTCACTTGGGGGTTGAATAAAACTGATAATGATGTGAGCACAGAAAAGACATTTGTGGTTATTTCATTATAAATGTTATGTTATATTTGTCTGACCTACATGTGCCTCTGATTTAATTGTAAGCAAGATGACTGAATGATCAAAATCAATGTCAAACTGGCCAAAACACTCAATTTCAGTGGGGGTTGAATAATTTTGAACACAACTGTAGACAAGTGTGTGCGTTCCTAAATCATCTCCAAACCATTTTGTTTGCCACGTATAGATCAATAACAATCCCGAGAAATGAAGCTACATTTTGCCACAGCGAAGGTTCTGAATATTGAAATACCTCTTTGTAATAAATCTGTAAATGGTGCAAAAAAATCAGATTTTGCTTTATGAATGAGGTATAAAGTTTAGACTGATGTGAAAAATATTAATGTAATGATTTTAACCCCTTAAAGACCAGTGACGTAACGGTTATGTCATAAATGCATTGACTTAAGACCCTTGATCTTTAAGGGGTTAAAATATGGCTGCAACATAAAAAATGAACACTTTCTGAAAGCAGCCTATAGCAAAAGACATCACGTATATAGGAAAGAATTCCTTATGAAAGGAGCCCAACTGACGTGGACTGAGACGAGTGAATTTTAAGATACAACCTGCGGGGTGGGGTGTGTGTCCATTTAAGTGGCTTTACAAAGCATACATTTAAAAACAGCTGTCCAGCAAAACATCACATTTACCTGTGACCCCCGTGTCAACACATGTAAAAACTGAATCCCAAAAAGTCTGGCCAATTCACTGGTTCTCCCAATGAGATCCAACTGTTCTAGAAGTTTCAGGGATCCATGGACGCGGCTCATGTAATGATCAGTCATCCTCCACCTAGAACCAAAAAAAGAAATGCAGAGATTACACGCGCTGGGATTAACTTGAGTTTATTCCTTAAGCGTTGACATGCTTTAGCACAGATGTGATCAGTTCTTCAACACCGTTTTTCTAAGAATGGCAGAGGTGGACACTCATGTGATGGACCAATGTTTAACAGGACTGAAATCTAATCATAAAAACATGAGATATGCATGCAGGACCAATCCAACTAGGGAGCCGCTCGCAGGGACAGATGCTGCGTGCACAGCAATGATCCCATAACTTGCATACAAAGGTTACATAAAGAGCTCAGTGTATTTCCGTATTAGGAAGCCCTGGAGCAGAAGAGGGGTAGAAGCCCAGCCCCGCCGGAGAAAAGGTAGCAAGAAATCTAGGAGCGAAGTAGACACTGGTTTCTAGACATCTGGATTATCCTGGTCAGATCTACATAGATATCTGCACTTTGCTCCTAGGTTTTCTTTTTGGCTTCCAAGTTAGAAACAAGATGATCAAACTCTGAGCGATCTAAACTAATTGAAATTTGTTATGTTTTATACATGAAGTGGACTGGATACTTCTGGTTGACACAGCCGCCCCGGTAAGGAATAGGTGCAAAACAGTTTTTTTCTGCATATATGTATATTTAGTTGTATCCCCAGCCAGGTCATTGTTGCTTCTGCCTCTCTCCGTCTTTTCTTTTTTTAATCCCAAAGTGGAATTGTTCCTGGTGAGGGTATAAATATAAACCCACCAGTCTCGCTCTTGGCTGAGAAACAGTTTGAGCATACTCTTGGTTTCATTAGTTTAGGACCCACCTGACCCAGAGGTGCCGTGACGTGGCGGATGAGCTTACACTTTAATGGCCATTCAAGTAAACCAAAAGCTCTGCGTTCTTTTTCGCATGGAGCTACAGTGGTGGGCGCAAATGACAACCTTTTTTCTTGTAAAATTGAAATATACACCTACTTTTGTCCATGCTTTTGCTTCAAGCATGCAGGGCATAATTAAGGGGGGCAGAAAATGAAGATATTAAAAGATACTATTACTACATAGAGGTTTCAGGAGAGGATGACCGGAATAGCTGCAAGCAGGTCTTAAAAAGATACCTGTGCAACACAAATAAAGCAATTGGCTTTTACCTGTACGCATCGGTTTTATTATCGAACCAATCCGACAAAGTTCGGAAAGTAAAAAGAGGAAATCTCTGATGAAGAACATGGAAGGCCACATTTTCAAATGTGTAATTGGTCAACGCCACCTGGAAAACAAAGGAGCAATCATTGTGATCTAATGCTAGTGCTCAAAAAAGGAAGAAAGAGACAAGAAAACAATACAATAGAAACCCTGCACCAGGAATTTAGGGAACCCAAGTGGTTAACTAGCCTACCTAACCCCTGGAAAACAAACAATCCTGAAATGCATAAGGATGACATGGTGATTAATGCTGTTCCAATAAATGCAAGCAGGACTCCAGGTAGCTGAAAAGGTGCTCTTTAAACTCCCTGGCGGTCTAATTTTTTTCAAAATTTCGTGTCTAAAAGGGTTTAAATTTTTTTTTAAAGGAAACGTGTTTTTGTACATAGTTAGCCTGTAATAATTCAGAACCACGCACTGAAATCCGTGCAATCAAGAGTCCTTACTGGTAAAATCCTTTATAAATAAATAAATAAATAATATACTAAATACACTGAGTCCAATAAAGTTTGAAACACGACATAATTATCCAAAATATGCAAATAAATGATACTCCATAAAATACAACAAAAAACACTGAAATCTGTCTGAAAACACGGGTGAGACGATGTATGGCCTGTTTCTTATCCTGTAGTGCCACCTAGTGGCCGTCCATAAACATTGCACATTGGATTATACAGTGTATTATAATTTTTTTCTACGTTTGCTGCCTGGTCCCGCCCCCCTGCATCGTGTGACTCACAGGGAGCCTTACCAGGAAACAACTCGCCGCGATCACACTGCGGGGGACAGCCAGGGAGCCAAGAGGAGGAGAGTATGCATCCAGCCCGAGTGTGGCTCGGGGTTACCGTTCGCGGCAGTGAAATTTAAACCCGAGTCACACTTGGGAATACCACCAGGGAGGTTAACCTCTCTGACGGTCTGTTTTTTTTTTACATTTTCATGTCAAAAAGCGCTCTATTCCCCCCCTAGCGGCATCCCGAGTGTGGCTCGGGGTTAAATTCCTATGCTGGAAGTGGTAACACTCGGGATGCCGCTGGATACATCACCTGTCCCTGCGCTCCCTCGATGTCCCCGCAGTCTCCTCCAGCGATCGCGACCCTCATACTTCCTGGTTCCCTCCTCGCGAGGGAACTCAAATGGCCACAGAAACAGCAAGCATATTAAATACCAGACTTGCATATGATTGGTTAAGTGCTGATCAATGTGCAACTTGAGCTTTAAAACCACATGGTTTTGCTGGTGGTATTCGGTATTTGACAAGAATCAATCTTTATGGGCGTTAAACGAATATAAATCAAATTTGGTTTCCCGTCAACGTTTTACTTCTTGCTACATGGTTCTGCAGAACGGCGTGTGTGTGTGTGGGGGGGGGGCGATAGTTGCTTTGAGCAGCGAGATATCTACAAGATATAGCCCTCCACTCGAACGGTGCACCTGATTGACGGTCTGTCTGCTTAGGGCCAATCGAGCATTGCTTCACGCAGCCCCCCCAGACAGCTCTCTCCATTGAGGGTGAAATATGGCTGTACTCAATCGAGGTGGTATTGGCTGTGATATCTCAGTCTAGAAAGGTTATTCAGAGAAAGGTGAAAACCAGGAGAACTGGCAGGAGAAGAGAACGATCTAGAGCCAGGGGTCAGCAACCTTGGCTCCCTGAGGTTTTATGGACTACATTTCCCATGTGGCTCAGTCAGCCTAATGGGTGACAAAGCATCATGGGAAATGTAGTCCTAAAACATCTGTAGAGCCAAGGTTGCTGACCCCTGATCTAGACCAAATAGCCGATTTGGAAAGTGAGATAAATGGGAGAATTTTTCTGGTTTGGCCATTTTGACCTAGAATTTTCACTTCTCCAGTCAATTCTCCTGAGTTTCACCTTTAGTGAATAGACCTGTAAGGCTCGTGGCACACGAGCGTTCAGTGCATCGGTTACGGACACATTTTTTGACTGGAGATGTGTGTACTGTGTGATGCGTCCACCACGGACGCACATTTTGACGGGAGATATGGTGTTGAACAGACTATCAGTAATGCCATCGGCAGATGCTTCAGAGTGCCGGCCTTCGCACTTGCGCTCGTAAATATTTACGCCCACAAGAAGCAGCACGTAGTTCCTGCGGGAAGCCTAGCCTTTTCACATCCATGCCATTTCGCGAATGCCGTGTGTGAACAAGTGCGCAGGTGCATCATGCGGTGTTCTTCATTGACTCAATTAAAAAGCTACGACAGACAGCAAATTGCGCACAAAGACGGACACAAAAAATCCGCTCGTGTGCCGCCAGCCGAAGTGTGAAACGCTTTCATGCATATTGAATAAATTAAGATTTTTTTTTTTTTGGAAAGTTAGTATTTATTTTTACCTCACTTTTCATCATCCTCCAAACATTCAGGACAATCCGGCCAACTATATGGATTTCACTCATGGTTTCAGCGCCGTACTCATCTTTTTCAGTGGAGAATCTGTTCTCGTTGCCGTCATCTACCCAGGAAAAAAAAGAACTGCATTAAATGACAGCACTCGTTTTTATCTCTTAAAGCTGAATGACAAGTCTACTGATAAAGATGAAATGGTGATGAAAACTAAAGAACAGCAATTTTAAGAGCCTTTCGATCTCATTAAAAGTTTATATTGTTACTGTATAGTTTTGATATCTATTTATTTGTAGCAAAAGAAAACATTAAGCATGGAAAGACTGGTGCACAGAATCCCCTCTCTAGCACATGTTCATGTTGTTTGCATCCTGGACCAGGGCTCAAAATTTCCACTCGTCAGCTCGTCTAGGGAGAATGAGAATTTAAGCAATGCTAGTGAAAATTTGTCCCTTTGCAACTGTGGTATTTGTCATTGACCACCTTTGATCAGAAGTGGAGAGTAAGTTATCAGCCAGACTAGTACCTTAGGAAGTAAAATTTTGAACCCTGTCCTAGACAACAAACATTATTTCATTTAGTACAGTGTTTCCCAAACCTCTCCTCGGGACCCTCGACCAGGCCAGATTTTACAGATCACCTTGTGGAAATGCAGACTGAATCCTGCAATCACTGAGCAGCAAATCATATCACCTGTGCTGAGCTTCAGATATCTGACAAACCTGGCGAGGCGGAGGGTCCCGAGGACAGGTTTGGGAAACACTGATTTAGTAGGATCTAAAGGATATACTATAATAAAGTTGACCACCTGACATTTCCCTAGTGTATTATAGATGTAAAATCCATTGCATGCCTGCTTTTTATATCGTTGATCAAGCACTGCAAGCCCACCTGGTATTCTGGACATTTGCTGGCACAGATTCACATTAAGAGCAGACGCTCTCTGAAGCAGATATCCCCACGAACGCATCTGGACTTCATATCCTAGCAAAATATCCGGGTCAAACCTATGCGAAACAAGAGAGAAAAAAAAAAAATATTTTGGTTTTCCATAAAACAAACGAAAATAAACAATATACTAACTAGTCCACTTCCAAATTAGTTTTTTATCCATGTGTTCTATCCTTTGCAGACAGAGGGTGTCACCTGATAATATTATATATACGTATTAGAAGTTCAGTGTCTGCATCGACAGCTAAGACAGGATAAGTGTGGCAAACTTTTTCCTTCCATCCCCATTCTGGTCCCATATAGCACAAGCCATATTGTAAGTCCTCTCATCGAGTCCTGCATTTCGTTTCCGTATAAACCGACAGAATGACGGACTGAACTGGATCTGTGACAGCCTTTCACACATCTAGTTAACAGACAGAAATAGTGATACCGCTGTGGAAATAACCACACAGAAGGCTGCTAACACTTCCACCAATTTAGAGACACAGTAACATGGGGTCTGTTTATTTTTATAATCCAAACCATAATGCCCCCCTCCCCCCCAGGCCATTACCATACAGAGTCTACCAGACGCACATAACGAATGCCAGCAAAGCGAGTGTGTGGAATATATCTTACAGTTAAGATGAAGGACCTTAGCTCAGCGGAAGGAGATTAAAATCCTCCATTGCAAGAGAGAATAGAAGTAACTGCCAAAAAATTTCCACGTCTGAGCAAACAAGAGACTTTCTCTGCCCACAGAGATCCTTTGCTGCAGGTTCCCACACGACTCATAAAAGTCTAGGTAGGGCATGCAAGATGTCCAAACCTCGCATTTTCTTTGCATGAAAGATCTGTTGTAGCGCAGACACCCCACATGCCCGTGCAGTACCATGCTAGATGGGCTTCAAACATACAGTGTTATTCAAAGAGCTCCGAATTGTGGTCGAAAGGTAACCGAACAGTGAAATTCAGCGAGCAGGCAGTTGGCCAAATCTTGGCGAATTGCCTGCACATACGGTGCCTGTTCGAGGGCAGTGAAATCCCCCATAGAGAAGCAATGCTTCGTCTATTCAGAGAACAAAAACCAGCAGTGAAAAGTTGCCAAATTGCCCTGCTGTTCAGTGGTTTCATGCGACAGGTTTATTCAGGCGAATCGCATAGGCTTCAATGTTAAAAATATTCCCGTTTTAATTCAATATCTAATAAACCATTATTTTATTCTGCAGTAAAAAGTCTCTTTATTTTTAGATTTTTTAGGATCTTTTAGGCATTTTTCGTTTTTCTGTAACAGCCCTTTTTATTACCATTCATTGGACCTTATATGTAAATTTCAGACATTTTTGTTATGTAGTTTCTTTGCAAACAGCGTTTCATTCTTCAAACATTCAAGCGTACGTTTTTTTTTTTTCCCACTCCATTCATCTGCGGTGTCTGCTTTTTCCGGCGGGGTTAATCCAGATGTTTTTGTTGGTTTCAGTGTGCATTCGCCGGGTTTGCGGTTACTATTCCTCTGCACTACGACGGCCATGTGGTGCTTGCTGAATAGACCGCAGGGTCGCCGAAATGGATCGCCAAATCGCACCAAATTGAAGAGACTGAAAAGTCACCGAACGTGCGGTGACTTTTCGATTCTCTTTGAATAACCCTGATAGTTTCAAGCATGTAACAAGACACAAATTCCTTATGAGAGTTAAGGGTTGTTAGATCCTAATCAGCAGGAAACGTGGCTATGTGTATATATATATATATATATATATAAATAAATATATATATATATATTACAACCCACGGGGGGGTTGCACTCAACCTAAACATGCAACAACAGCGGGTGCATCGAAGACATTTAATACAAACACCAGGAAAGAGCACTCCATATCAATGACCACCTTCATCCACCATTTTCTGTGTGAAAATGGTGGAAGAAGGTGGTCATTGATATGGAGTACTCTTTCCTGGTGTGACACACACACACACACACACACACACACACACACACACAAATAAATTAGTCAAGCTTATTGTCACATAACAAAAAAATGCAGGATTGGAAACGCACCTTCTGACCAGATGTAGCAACTTCTCAAACAGATCCTTTTCATCAGTTGCATAGGTCACTTCGAAGCCAGCAATACCAGACCTGGTGAGTAATGGAGCCGATCTGCTATCTGGGGGGAAAAATCAACAAGTTAGTGGAAAAAGAAGTTAGGGGGGGGACAAAACAAAAAGCACTCAAAAGAAGCACTCTTTGAAGATGCAAATTCAGGGCCAGCTTCATGTTGCACACACTAACAAAGGCACACTAACAAAGGGAGGGAAGAAGATGGGAAAATGGAGGGGGAATGAATTTTGCAAAATGTTGTTTGTTTTTGCTCTTCTCACTTGTATGTTTGTGCAAAATAAAGCGAGTGGGTAGCGCGGTGTCTTCAATGCAGATGGGAGACTTCATTATTATCATCATCATCATCATCACCATTTATATAGCACCAACAGTTTCCGCAGCGCTTTACAATAACCAAAGGGAACGAGATGCATATAAACGGACATAGGATGGAAACAAGAGGCGTATAGGGCCCGGCTTATAGGAGCTTACAGTCTAGAGTGTTTGGGGCTAAGGAAGGCAAGGAGTTTTACTGGACAAAAAGAGGATTAGTGCCAGCTGTTCGGGTGGGGCCATAGAAACCGCTTCAATCCTGTGTGAGTAAGTGAACAGAGGGATGAGTTTACAGCAGTGATGTGGTATGCTAATCTGAAGAGATGGGTTTTGAGGGATTTCTTGAAGGATTGAAGATTAGGGGAGAGCTTGATAGGGTGAGGCAAGTCATTCCACAGGATCAGAGCGGCCCTTGCAAAGTCTTGGAGGAGAGATTTGGCAGCACAGGTGTAGACCAATGACGGGTGGAGATCGCCCGCCTACTGGCATTGTCTAGATGGGACATGCTTGCAGAGTAATGACGACATGTAGGGGGGGGGGGTTGAGTTATTGAGTGATTTGAACGTGAGCGTCAGTATTTTAAACTGTATCCTGAAACGTACAGGAAGCCAATGGAGGGACCGGAAGAGTGGGGAGGTATGTGAGGTGCGTCTGGTGAGAAAGATAACCCTGGCACCTGCATTCATTAGAGATTGCAAAGGGGCAATACAGGCATTGGTGAGATCAATAAGGAGCAAATTGCAGTAATCAAGTCATGAAACAACAAGCGCATGAACCAGCACGTTCAAGGTATCTTATGTTATGATGTCCTGCCAGTTGCTCCACAGTGGCAAACTGGAATCTGACTCACAATAGTTATGGGAGTGTTGATCTGCTCTATAATAAAGGGGTTAAGCGCCTCTTTTTACTGCTTGGATTATAGCTTTGGAAAGTGCCAGCATTTCCTGGCATTGCAATGCTGGTGATGTTAGACAGTTTGTGCAATGACCGCAAACACTGGTGCTTAGCGGATAAGGTGTTCTTTGCCAATAACTAAACCCATATTTCAAACAAGTGATTTGCTAGTACTTTCTTATTACAAAAAGACTGACAAGCAAGTTGCCGAATTGGATAATTTTATGAAGACCTTGATGTGACAAGATTAATTATACGTTAAGTGCCAACAAATGCGTACCTTCGCTAGCCGCGGACTCTTGGCTGATCACTATGACACCTGTAAACTCTGTCTTATCTGTGAATGGTAACACTGTGTCTGAGGAGAAACAGAAAAACAAAGCACAGATGGGGTCGAATTCAGGATCTGGCTCCAAGTCCCTCCGTGTTCTTGCGTGTAATTCCATGCTCATCAGCATCAGGTGCTGCACCTACAGCAAAGAGACAGAAGTCATTTGCATGCCTGTCAATATTCGTTAGGTTTAATAGACAGAGGTAGGGAGATCTCTAGACCCCAGCTCAGTAGACAGCCGGCATAGCAACATGCTAGGCATGAGCTCCATCACAGATCAAGCAGACATAATTTTTTTTTTTTTGTGTGTTAAATTAACATATACTGTAGATACTCGTGTATACCGCTAGATTTTGGTGACAAAAATTCTACCTTAAAATTGGAGGGGGTCGCATTATATTTGAGACATCTCCATTTGAGTGTAAAAAAAACCCCCAAAAAATAACCGTGCCTTGTTCTGGATCCCAAGTCTTCCGGAAGTTCCGGTAGTCTTACTGGAGTGAATGCGGGCTCCCTGATGCTTGCAAACACTTCAGGAACTCCCGGATTCGGGAGGGGTGGGATCCATCACGGCCAGAGGGCACGCTCGGTTTAAGCCAATCATTAACCTTGCTCGCCTCTGCCGGCCATCTAATTGCTAGTAAAGAAGACAGATGGCCGGTGGCTTCATACTTGGTAACAACTGCAATCATTCTAGAGCAGAACACCCTGGCCTGAGGGGGAGCCTGACTGTGTTAAGAGAACCTGGAAGGATTTTAATGGTTTACTGGTACAGTAAAATTTTGTTCCTCGCGTTATATTCGAGTCTTGAGTATTCTCTCATTTCCCAAAATAAATCTCTATCCATCGCGTTATATTCGGGTCGCGCTATACTCGAGTATCTACGGTAGTTATCCAAGATTGTAATATATACAATATTATATCTCTATTATGTTCTTGTAATATCCAAATGCCAAACAGTAATCAGATGCTAACTTGGCTGCAATTTACCCAGCATGCAGAAATATTACAACCTACTCTTGCAGGGTCATCCTGATCCCTTCAGTAACAAAATATATAAAACGCTTGACAGCAACATATCCGCTGCTTTGTGAAATCATTGCACAAGATAAGTGGTTGTTTAATGCACTTCATAACATGTACGAATACCACGGGTGAAAAGGGGCCTTTGGTATACTCTGCTGACACCTTTGCTTTTTGTAACACTCAAGTTTCTCTGGGTGCTATTAAGCTACTGCGCTCGGAAGGCTGATTCAGCCCTCCAAATTCCCTCTTGGGAGGGGGAAAGAGGGAACACAATGCTATCGTGCCATCAGTGGTCACACTGCATTAGGTAGTAACGCTGTTTCATGTCCTTTTAATGAATCTCTGCCGTTTTGGAACATGAAACGCTTTGGGCTAACTCAGTGCTGTAAGGGAATGGAGAAGGGTTTCCGGTTTGAAATTTGGCCTAGAAACAATCTTGACCAAAGGCAGGAGAGCCTAAATAAGAGCATGGTCTTCTTCGTTTATGTATTGGTCAGTTACCTCATGCAAGGCTTTTGCTTCTTGTAGATTCTGGGCGCTGACTTTGAAGCCGTAGGAGTTATTCAGAGACGGCCCTTCAATCTGAGAGGTTTCTTTTTTCACGTGCCCCATTGCAGAGAACTGATTCTAGAATAAAAACAAATAAAAATAAAAAAAAAATAATATGAATTGAAAGATCACTGGCACATCTTCATCTGAAGGATGATACTACCTTAATACTACAACATGGGCATAATCCTCATGACGTTATGGGTTCTTACACACCACAGACTAGTGATGACGAACCTTGGCACACCTGAGCTACATACCCCATAATGATTAGTCACACATAAGACTGGCAGAGTATCACGTGACATGGCAACTCAGATTTTTCTGAACTATGAGGTTTGCCGTCACTTCCATAGATCAACCCATAATTAGAATGAGAGAAACCTTAGAACTATAAAACACACACCAGAGCATAGCAGCGCGTAGTGTTACCTTTTTTATTGGACTAACGTTACATTTAAAAGACAAGAAGATTTTGAGGGTATACCTCTTCTTCATGTCTGGAAGCTATACCGACCAAAATCATAGAATTGAATAAAAACGGCCAAGCAGAAGGGGGGGGGGGGAGGGTTAGAATCGGTGTAAAAACTGAATAGTGGAATAGTATGGTCAAGAAAGGCAAACAGAACAGATCAAAGGCCAATAAAACAACAGAGATAAGCATCATGATGTGCATCTGATGATGGTGCATGAAAAGGAAAAAGTCAATGACACAAACCAGAAGGAAAAATGAAAACCACACATAAACCTGGTCATCATAACTCCCCCACCCCTTCTGCTTGGCCCTTTACTGTTCAATTCTATGATTTTGGTCACTATAGCGTCCAGACCTGAGGAAGAGAGTTATACTCTCGAAAGCTTGTCTTTTAAATGTAACGTTAGTCCAATAAAAAAAAAAAAGCTATCACTACGTACGGCTATACTCTGCTGATTTTAGCATCTGGACTAACACGGCTCATCCAATCTATAAAACACAAAGTTATACATTGCCCTCTCTGAAGGATGGTACTAGTTTCGTCCGGATATCAGCCCTTCACCAGGGTTTCAGATCCTGGACGTTCCAATGAAAAACTGATGGTATATTGAACCGCTGATCTTCAACGAAGTCATTTTAAATCATTCCTTCTGAATCCTTCTACATTTTGTCCTTCAGGGAAATAGGCCCCGTTCACACTGTCCGACTTGTTGCAGCAAAATCCGCGCGACGTCGCGCTGTGTAGCTTCTCCAACGCATTTCAATGGAGCTGTTCACATCTTGCCACGCGACATCGCGCGTCGCAGAAGCGACATGCTGGTACATGACCCTTTTTTTGCGATTTGCTATCTGCGATTTGTATTGGTGGCGCTTTGCAAAAATCGCACAAAACAGCGATGTCGCGCGACATTATCGCACCATGTCGCGTATATGAGTCGCACGATTTTCAAAATCGCAGTGTGAACGGGGCTTTTAAAGGCAAAACGTTGAGTCCAGCAGCAGGAATGTTGCATATGCATGCATGTATTAGTGTTCAGTGATATTCTGTGCCATGATTTTACAGCCCTATGTAGATTTTATATAAAAGATCACGTTATGTAACGAGTGTTAGTCGATTTTCCAATCTCTTCCAAACAGTGAATAATTGATCTGTAAATGATTGGTTTTTTTTTTTGTAGGTGATAGAGAACCTAGAAAAATTATTATTCAAGCGTCAAACTCCGAGTTACTTTCTTGGTGATATTAAGGCAATGGTTGCTGCCAGTTTTGCCATGTAGCACATCTTTACCAATAAAGGAGGGCATTTCCTCACAGTATACATAAAACAAGCTCTTACCTTCATTTGAGTGGTTAGGAGTACCCTGCGAAGTTTGTCTGGATTTCCTCTTCTTCTCTGACTTTTTTGGCATTTCGTCTCTAGAAGAAAACAAAACAAAGAAAGTTAAGACCGTCCATGTTTAAACAAAATAATGGTGACTCGAGTATGGAACGTGACTTTACAAATCCACAGCAGAACTGAACTAGTCTGCACCACCGATCCATCACGTAGCAAAACTGAACTAGTCTGCACCCCGGTCCATCACGTAGCCCTGAAGCGGTCTCTGCAGAGCAGACAAATCCAAAGGACTACATGGAGACTTATTGTGCCATGTGCAAGTTCCAGCAGGGTGAGAGGAGGGACACTGGGAACCACTAATTCCCAGTATGTTTCTGCTAGCGGGTAGAAGTGGCTGCAGATCACCATGTCCTTTGCACTGTGGGATCAGAAGTACGCATTGATTTTTTTTGTGTTCAGTGTTAACACCAGGATTTCCAAGCAATATATATATATATATTTTTTTTTTTTAAACCTGGCTCAAGACGAGAGTAATGAGCGACCATGGAATTGCCCTCCAGCTGCCACAAATTGATGCTTGCTATACAAATTATAGCAAGGGTTAATTTACATATCCGATGAATCAATTAATCGAAAAAAAAAATACAAAAAAAAATCCACCAATTAAAATCGATTATGAAAATAATCAGTAGTTGTTGCAGCCCTAATTTTTTCACCATCATCTAGTTTAGTGGTTCCCAACTGTGGTGCTCAGGTTACCCCTTACAGGCCAGCTTTGCCAGATATCTGAAGCACAGCACAGGTGATATGATTTGCTGCTCGGTGATTGCAGGATTCAGTCTGCATTTCCACAAGGTGATCCTTAAAACCTGTCCTGTTAGGGGGACTTGAGGACCGCGGTTGGGAACCACTGACCTACTTTAACAAAACTCAGAGGCACTTATAAAGTGACACCATTCATAGACTGCAAAAATGCCAAGACGGCACACCAAAGTTAAAATAAATTTTTATTGATACAGAAATAAAAACACTAAAACACCACGAAAAAATCTTTATATAATATATAATTTGCCAGAGAACCAACTCAAAAGTAATAAGGTTGGTCTACACTTATCCTAATGCAACAAAAGAGATAAGTTAATATATGTCCTGCAAACAATATGTTAAGGAGTATCCCTGGTGATAATAAATCTTATATCACAAGCAGTGTTTAAAGAACCAAAAAAATAAATGAACAACCACATGTAAAAAGAAAAGAAACTGAAATACTGATACCACAGGGAACCTCTCCGCAGACAAGAACCAGCAGAGACCAAAACACTCAACGTTTCGGTCAAAGACCTTTGTGTTTTGGTCTCTGCTGGTTCTTGTCTGCTGAGAGGTTCCCTGTGGTATCAGTATTTCAGTTTCTTTTATTTTTACACGTGGTTGTTCATTTATTTTTTTGGTTCTTTAAACACTGCTTGTGATATAAGATTTATGATCACCAGGGATACTCCTTAACATATTGTTTGGAGGACATATATTAACTTATCTCTTTTGCTGCATTAGGATAAGTGTAGACCAACCTTATTACTTTTGAGTTGGTGCTCTGGCAAATTATATATTATATAAAGATTTTTCGTGGTGTTTTAGGGTTTTTATTTCTGTATCAATAAAAATTTATTTTTACTTTGGTGTGCAGTCTTGGCATTTTTGTAGTGTTATGTATTTGGACCTCTGAGGACTGATCCGCCTTAGACTAGCACCCATGTGTAGTTCTACATATACAGTGTGCATCACAATCTTCTTTATTGACCATTCATAGACTGGCCATCCACTGGCACCGTATTTGTGCGATGGTGCCATCATCCGATATCGTCTGAAGACGTCCGACTGATCCTACAACATGCAGGTGAATCAGCCCTCTTCCACTGCATCCGACGATTTCAGACGATTTTTTGCGACTACAATAGACTAGCGATCTAAACGGTTTGAAGAGGATTTGGTCAGATGAAATCGGACCATCTGGTACAAGTTAATTTACAATAGGGAGCCAATACAGAGAAACTAACTTTGCGGCTTGGCTGGATAGCGACTCGAACCATTAAAGAGTGGGGCTTTTATGCTTTGCTGGCGCACTAACAATAATGGCTCGCTTGGAATAGATTTGTACTTCTAACTATGCTTCTAGAGGTCATCAGCTCCTGTCATTCTTATAATAATGTTTTCTTGAAAGATCCATTGTGTCAGACCGAGATTTCCACATCCCAAAACATCCAGTGTGATTGGATCCCACTGCAAGCCGCTTCTTGATTACAATACAATTCTACTGGGTTTTTAAGTAAGCCTCAAAAGCATTTTGGCAACGAAAACATGGACTTATTGTCTATGTATGAGGCATTAATCTTATTTATGCATCATCCTTCGGGATACTGAAGAAAAAAAAAAAAAAAAAGGATTCAACCACTGCTCGTTTTTGCATCTCAAAATGTAACCATTTTATTTTTTTGGCAAGTCTTTTCAGTAATTTACAGAGAATTACAATGCAGTGGGTAGTAAACAGAATATATTTATGGTATGATGGAACACTACCAGCATATCTCTTTAAAACCTGGCCCTTCAGTGAAGCTGCTGGAGAAACGCCAGCGAGCGAACCATGGAACATTCTGTCCTGTCCAGCATCTCAGCATTTTAGATGACAAGCATCCAAGCATGCAAGATGAAAAGAGCACTCGAGTATCCAGCCTCCCATAGCATCTGCTTTTCAAAAGCCGAGCTGTCAAAGTCAATATCAGAGACCCAATGTAATAATGTCACAGGGAGAACAAGCAGTGGGGATGGACAGATTGCCACGGACATAATCTTATTGTCACTTGGAGGATATGTGCACAAAAAGCCTAAGATTTCATCAGAAGATCCCGGAGTAGAGAAAATATTGTTCAGCAAAGTTCCAGGATTTAAGTTTTGAACAACAATGCAACGAGAAGAAAAGATGCACAGAAAGATACACACTCGTACAAAACAGAAATAGTCTGCTATGAGCTACCTGCGATTGCCGCATTATCTCCAGAGAATCTACCTCCCTATGGAAGTGGCTGACAACTCATTGCCAACCCTGGTGATCATGGTGAGCCGAGTATGTCCCTGCCCGGAAAGCTATCAACCTTCCGTGTTTTACGTCAGATTTGTACAGTATGAACATTCCAGACTAGCCAATACCGCTCAATGCACTTGCAATGAAACCATTGGATTGGCTGGCCACCTAAATGGTCATCGAGTGCCCTGCCTGCTTCAGCGCTTTAATTTCTGTTACCGTGTTCAGGAAAATACAATACTATATTTAAAAAGCCCCAATATAGTAAATAAATATATAGTGCTACAGTCAGGTCCAGAAATATTGGGACATCGACACAATTCTAACATCTTTGGCTCTATACACCACCACAATGGAGTTGGAATGAAACAAACACAATGTGCTTTAACTGCAGACTGTCAGCTTTAATTTGAGGGTATGTACATCCAACTCAGGTGAACGGTGTAGGACTTACGGCAGTTTGCAGATGTGTCTCCCACTTGTTAAGGGACCAAAGGTAATGGGACAATTGGCTTCTCAGCTGTTCCATGGCCAGGTGTGTGATATTCCCGCTTTACCCCAATTACAATGTGCAGATAAAAGGCCCAGAGTTCATTTCAAGTGTGCTATTTGCATTTCGAATCTGTTGCTGTCAACTCTCAAGATGAGATCGAAAGAGCTGTCACTATCAGTGAAGCAAGCCATCATTAGGCTGAAGAAACAAAACATACCCATCAGAGATAGCAAGAACATTAGGCGTGGCCAAAACAACGGTTTGGAACATTCTCAAAAAGGAACGCGCCGGTGAGCTCAGCAACACCAAAAGACCCGGGAGACCACGGAAAACAACTGTGGTGGATGACCAAAGAATTCTTACCCTGGTGAAGAAAACACCCTTCACAACAGTTGGCCAGATCAAGAACACTCCCCAGGAGGTAGGTGTATGTGTGTCAAAGTCAACAATCAAGAGAAGACTTCAGAGTGAATACAGAGGGTTCACCACAAGATGTAAACCATTGGTGAGCCTCAAAAACAGGAAGGCCAGATTAGAGTTTGCCAAACAACACCTAACAAAGCCTTCACAGTTCTGGAACAAGATCCTATGGACAGATGAGACCAAGATCAACTTGTACCAGAGTGATGGGAAGAGACGAGTATGGAGAAGGAAAGGAACTGCTCATGATCCTAAGCATACCACCTCATCAGTGAAGCATGGTGGTGGTAGTGTCATGGCTTGGGTATGTATGGCTGCCAATGGAACTGGTTCTCTTGTATTTATTGATGATGTGACTGCTGACAAAAGCAGCAGGATGAATTCTGAAGTGTTTCGGGCAATATTATCTGCTCACATTCAGCCAAATGCTGCAGAACTCAATGGACTGTGCTTCACCGAGCAGATGGACAATGACCCAAAGCATACTGCAAAAGCAACCAAAGAGGTTTTGAAGGGACAGAAGTGGAATGTTATGCAATGGTCAAGTCAATCACCTGACCTGAATCCCATTGAGCATGCATTTCACTTGCTGAAGACAAAACTGAAGGGAAAATGCCCCAAGAACAAGCAGGAACTGAAGACAGTTGCAGTAGAGGCCTGGCAGAGCATTACCAGGGATGAAACCCAGCGTCTGGTGATGTCTATGCGTTCCAGACTTCAGGCTGTGATTGACTGCAAAGGATTTGCAACCAAGTATAAAGAAGGGAAAGATTTATGAGGATTATTCTGTCCCATTACCTTTGGTCCATTAACAAGTGGGAGGCACGTCTGCAAACTGCTGTAAGTCCTACACCGTTCACCTGAGTTGGATGTACATACCCTCAAATTAAAGCTGACAGTCTGCAGTTAACACTTTCGCTGCTGAGGCTTTTCACACCTCTGTGCGGAGGTCATTTTTACCGCTTTCGCTCATCATGTTTAACCACGTTTTGAAGCCATATTTTGATAGATGACCCAGACATCATATATATCGTTCTTTTTGGGAGACTCGGCAGATTCATAATATGTCATTATTATATGTATACGTCATGTCCTGTCTGTATATTATAACAAAAAATGCAATAAAATTAGAATTTTCAATAATTTACAATGTGTAAAGTGTTTTTTTTCCACATTTTAACATGCGATCGTTTGCGGTTATATTTTCTATGGGGTGCGCTTGTTAAAAAAATTAGAAATGGGGACTCGTTACATTTTTTTTGGGGAAAATGTAGCTGTTTTTAACAAACGCACCGCATACAAAAATCGTTAGTGCAGCATCATTGTTCACATTATAATTGAAATGGGAACAATATTGCTGCATTAACAAAACCAAAAAAATAATTTTTTTATAATTTGTTTTTTAACCACTTTGCTGCGGTGGACGCGCTGAGCGCGTCCAACCGCAGGTAGCGTTCCTTGCGGTGGACGCGCTGAGCGCGTCCTCTCTTTGGGGCCAGCGTTCGGCCGATCGCTGGCCCCCCCGGTGCGGGCTGACATCCTCGATGTCAGCCCAGCACCCGGAACCGCCGCCGGAGTAATTAGGTGTCATCGCGGGGGCGCGATGACACCTAATTCAGGCGCCCCCCGCCTGTGCGGAGGAGGCGCCTGAAAGGGAGGGGGGAGGTCCTTCGGACCTCTCTCCCTCCCGATCGGCGGCGTGCAGGGGGTTAATCCAGGCACCGTTTAGAAGGGCACAGCCTGCCCTTCCAAATGGTACCCTGGCATTAACCCCATGGGGGCCGGATCACGAATCGGCGCCGAAAAGCGCCGGTTCGTGATCCTTTCCCGGAGCTGGCCGACATCTTGGATGTCCAGCCACTGTTTTTATTTTTTTTAGGAAAGCCACTTGGCAGTTGAAGAGTTAATGGGGATGCTACTATGGGCAGTATCAGGCATTTGAGTGCTGGAGCAATGTCAGTTACAGCATGCATTCACCAAGACATCAAGGACCCTTTATCTTTCCACTTAGGCTCAATAAATTCTGATTGGTGGCTGGCATCATTTGGCCATGCTTCCTGTCACGGACAGAATGAATAGTCCGATATAAATTCCAGATGGTCACCTGCAGATGGAAAACTAAACCGGTCATGTGTTAGTACAGCTTGGTTTTTCCAAATGTAAATGTGCTCAAGCCCGCTTTCCGCATGTTCTCCGCATGCTAATGTGTGTTAATTTTATGTATGTTTGTTCCACCCATTGTACAACTCTGCAGAGTATGCTGGCGCTTTATGTATAACGGGAATTGTTAGATAAACAATTCCAACAACTGTGCGACATGAACAATTCACCTGCCAGTTTAAAAATGGAGTTTTCAAAATCTTACCTGAAATCACAGGCGTACAGAGTAGTGCTTCAGGAGAGGCTTCCACAGGTCTTCTGTCAATGACCGGCGTGCTGTGTAGGCAGACATATTTGGACTTGGGTATGTGCTTATCCTGAATTGTCAGAAGTGGAGACTGTTCGCCCGACTCGCCCACTTCATATTTCACCAGACTCATTGGATCCTTACAGTTTTCTTTTTTAGAAAGCTCAAGTGCGATTGATAAAACATTCTCGTTTTTAACATCTTTCCTATCGGCTGACAGCCGGTCAGAATCTGGAGAAACCAGATTTTGCCACAAAGGCAATATTGGAGAATCTGGTGATATAGACTCTTCCAATACTTCGGCATTGTTTGTTTTATCGCTATACTCAGATTCCGTGGAGGCAGGAAGTAAATCCGCTCCTCTTGCGACATTTTCAGTGTCTGCTGTCTGGAGAGCTGGCGGAGAACTGGCAAAGTGAATGGTTATCTTCTTTTCATTAACCAACTGATCATCAGAAGGAACGGATTCTGCCGCCAATATCTGGATTTCTTTTGGGGGCAAGCGCTTGCACTCGTTGGGCAAAGCCGGTGCCTTAACAGTATTAAGATTGTTTTCTTGGACCGTTGGATCTTTTCCAGATGTCTTAGATGACTCGTACAGCTCCTTGGCCTGTAGCCACAACTGAACTCTCTGTGGAGCTGGGGCGCTTTTGCAAGGCATGATAATCAACTTTTTATCATTTTCAGGATTGAATTTCTCTTTTTCTCTTTCAACAAGGAGTCTGTTCATTCGTGGTGGCGACACTGGTCTGGGATTTTGTGTCATCACTAAGAATGCAGTCTTCCAGAGCCGCAATCCCTCCATTGAAAAATCACCTTCAAACTCAGGAAGATTGTGGGGCAGCTTGGTTTCTACAGTTAGAAATCTACCTCCAATCTCTCTGAAAAAAGGCAGAATACATTAGAATGAATATGTAATCAGATGACACAAGACCATGTAATGCTTGTTATTTTACAATGGCTTTAGTGGTGAAATTATAGGAGGAACAACCTAATTAAAACTACAAACATCAAAAAAAACAACATCTAGTGGTACCAAATTTAAAGAGACAGTGCTGGATTTTAGCTTGGAAAGGTAAACAATGTTACCATTTTTTCCCATCTAGTTCAGTGGTTCCCAACCACGGTCCTCAAGTAGTGGAAGAGGGCTGATTCACCTGCATGTTGTAGGATCGGACGACTTCAGACGATATCGGATGATAGCACCATCGCACAAATACGGTGCCAGTGAATGGCCCGCCTATAAATGGTGTCACTTTATAAGTGCCTCTGAGTTTTGTTAAACTAGTTCAGTGGTTCCCAACAGCGGTCCTCAAGTACCCCTAACAGGCCAGGTTTTCCAGATATCTGAAGAACAGCACAGGTAATATGATTTGCTGCTCAGTGATTGCAGGATTCAGTCTGCATTTCCCCAAGGTGATCCTTAAAACCTGGCCTGTTAGGGGGACTTGAGGACCACGGTTAGGAACCACTGATCTAGTTTAACAAAACTCAGAGGCACTTATAAAGTGACACCTTTTATAGGCGGGCCATTCACTGGCACCGTATTTGTGCGATGGTGCCATCATCCGATATCATCTGAAGTCGTCCGACCGATCCTACAACATGCATGTGAATCAGCCCTCTTCCACTGCATCCAACCACCATCGGATGACTTCAGACAAATTTTTACAACTATAACAGACTAGTGAGCTAAACAATTTGAAGAGGATTTGGTCGGATGAAATCGAACGATCTGGTACAATTTATATTAAAAAAGGTGAATTGTATAGTTAAACCGCAATGCTGCAGCAGGGAAATTGCCCCATAGAGAAGTGATTCAGTGCCAAGCCCATAGGATTCAATGTAAAAAAAAAATTGGTTTTATACATTTTTTAATCTGCAGCAAAAAGACTATTGCTTTTTTTTTTTTTGTAAAAAAGACTAGGCTTTTTTTCTCTCGCCGAACGCGGGATTTTTTTATTCTCCTCTTTGAGCCGGCTGCATTCAGAGCTGCTGTCCCTGGTGCTGAAACGTATTTCAGCATCGGGACAGGGTGTTAAAACCCCCCCCCCCCCATTTGACATTCCACAATTTTGTAAAATACCCCTAAATAGTATGTTTGGGATACTGGCGTGGTCTCATAACATCTTATGAACATTAATAACTCCAAACGTAAAATATTAAATGGGAATTGGGAAACATTCAATTGGAATAGCATTGGGAAACATTCAATTGGAATAGCATTGGGAAACATTCAATTGGAATAGCATTGGGAAACATTCGCAGCTGGTTATGTTTGGAGTCAAAGCAATGGTCTTGTCATGTATGATATGATCTTCTTTTGTATACCATGTAAACTGTCAACCCTGGAAAGCATGATGAAAATACATAGTGGCATCTACCAGTGGCTGACATGCTGATTGAAGCAGATTGTAAAAGTGAACATTCACTCTCTTGCCTGCCCAACCATTTGACTTGGCGGTGGGCTTGTTTAGGAAGAAAAGTGATATATACTACGTGATAACCTGAAAGACTTTAATTTACCCTGGCTTTTATGGTCACCATCACAAAGGATGGACACGTTGCTCATCCAGACCACTTTATGGTTTTCTAGTGGTCAGGATGTGAAGAGTGCCTCCTTTCTCTCTCCGGTTTCTTCAGCCCCACCCAGCAGTCAAGGTTTTGGAAATTCCTGACTGCCGGTCACTAGATCCGTCATTAGTGTTGTCAGCACACAGAGCATGCCGATGTCAACCTCCAAGACCGTCCACAGAAGCGAACAGTCTCAGACAGGCAGCTGATAGATTGATCTGTACATGCGCATTCTGTTCAGCCACTACAGAACTTGCGTATATGGAAGTTTGCAAGTCTTGTAGCGGTGCGCAATTTGCGATTCCTAAACTACGTAAGTTGCATAGGAGCATAAATCGCACAGAAAAAAGTTTCAGGGGCTTCGGGTTCAGGAGCCACGGAGCTGAAGAGGAGTTGCATGTGCAGAGGGACAAAAAGGTGAGCAAAATCTCCTAAAACAAGAAGAAAAAAAAAATTGGGCAGATGATGCCGACAGCCTCTGTCTGATTATTATTAATAACAAAAAAATGGGAAATCTATTTTCAACAGAGTATCCCTTTAAACCCATTTGCCAGGCCTGTCTTGGCTTACATTTTTTTTACCATTCTCCCCCAGAGCATTTTTTTTTCTACTTCATCATTCTAATTATATATAGTGGGACCAAAGTTAGGTAGGTTCATAGATCAAGGCAGGGCGGGTAACCTAAAGACACCTGTTCCTCAGTCTCGGGGCTCTATTCATAGAGCACCGAAATAGAACACAATTTCAGTGCTTTGCAGTTCAGCCCACTTTGCCAAAAATTCTGTTACTTAACTATCGAATGGTCACCGTATTTTGCCAGTCGCTGAAGCAGTTATCAGTTGTCGATGAAAACAGGCAAATTGCGCCGATAACAACCGAATAGGCATGGATGATTTACAAACAAACAGAAAAGTCTATTCTCCTAATAGTTTAAATTCACAAAAATGTAGTAAAAAATGTGTCCAAATAATAAAACGGGTCCTTTAAAAAATAGAAAAAGCCTTTTAATACAAAAAGGTCTTTTAAAGAATAAAAGGGGTTTTTGCAAAAAATAAAAACACACTCAGGGCCCTATTACATTCTTCACGCAAAACGCGTGAATTTTTGCGCGAAGCGTTAAACGTTAACGCGTGTAAATTAAAGCTGGTATTACAATCCTCGTGCATTATTTCATCCGTCAAAAAATAAAGTGCGTAAAAAAGACGCGCGCATTAACGTTGCACGCAGAAATCGGTGTGCGGACTGTTTTTTTCACGCGATTCAGCTAATCAGAATTAAAAACCACAATTATCTCACGTTAAGTTTTTGCGCCTGCCAAAGTCAATCTGCGCATATATGCTGCATCAATAAATAAAAACACGCACAACTTCTCAATTTTATTGGTTTGTGTGAGTAGAATGTGTAATTATACCGTGCTGTATTTTTTTTTTCGGGCTGGTGTACTTGGTTTCGGCCAGGACGTTCAGATTTGCCGTTACCACCAGCTTTTAAAAGACGCTAAAATTATGCGCGCAAACGCTGTGCGTTAAATTTTGCGCATAGATTGTAATACCATCCACGTACCAGTGCACAAACGCATTTGCGCTCACAATGTTAAGCATAGGACGCGTGCAGTACATTACGCTCGCGCAGGGTTCGCGCAGGTTCACCCGCGGTAGACGTTAATGCTCATTTTTTGCACGGACATTGTAATAAAACGTTCAGCGCAAAGGGTTTTGCCTCTTGCGTTAATGCGTTTTTGCGCATGCGTTAACGTTTGCGCGAAGAATGTAATAGGGCATGATTACAATCCTAACGATAACATGAAGCCAACGGAAAAATCGGCGCCTGCAGATTTTATTGTAGCGTACCCATGTTATCGTGGTATACCGGAGCAGGCTTTCGCACCACGCACGTATCACCTCCCAGAATCCACAGGACTACATGGAGGTTTGTACTTCCTGGCCGTGAGCCCTTCGCAATGTCATTCTCACGTGATCGCACAGTGCCATGCAGTGATCGCGGAGGGAAATTGGGAACTATTTGTTCCCAGTCTCACTCTGCTCCCAGCCAGAAGAAGTGGCAGATCGGGCCACCGGTTTCGCCTTTGAATGAGAGGCAAGTATGGTATCGAATCGGAGGTGTTAAAGGATTTTGCAAATGCAGAATCATTTAACACCAGCTGTTAACTTTTGGCTCTCCGCATCCCAATGGTAATTTGCGCCTGCACTTTGTAATACCTCGCTTATCGAGACACTAAGGATTGCGCTCCTAATGTTAGATATAGAAAGCACAAAGTACAGTAAGCTCCGAGTACTACCATTATATGTATTGTGTAAATACACGTCTACTGTTCTTTTTCTATTTAGCTACATTAGCACTAACTATGGAATAGGGCCCATGGTCTTTAATTTCTTTTTTAAAGATATTCCATTTATTACATTGAAACTTATTGGATTTGCCTGTTTAAACCTGTCGAATGCAAACACCAAAAATCAGATCATTTTGCAAAATGTTGGAGCAATTCAGCAGCCTTTGAATAGACAAATTGATAGTTTCCAATGGGCCAATTTTGGTGCCGTGGAATCGTGTTGAATTATAAACAGTAAAGTGTGTGTGTATTGGTCGGCGCTGAAGAGAGAAGAAAAAATTATTTTTGGACGGGTGCTGCCAAAAACTCCTCCAGGTAGTCTGTCCAACTGCCCAAAAAAGAACAAATCTAGAAAACAAATTGAGTCGGAGGGCGCGCCCAAACTTCAAATGGAGTAATAAATAAGAGAACAGTCTGTGTAACTGATCTGTAGATAGTCCAAAATAAAGAAGGTAGATTTAAATACCGTGTCTATGAATAGCAGTCTATTCCAAAAAGTCTGTTATGTACCTCAAACAGTCTTGGCCGCTGGGCAGGTCTCTGCAAGCTCCGTGGCAAACCAGATGGTTAATAGGTAGTAATAAGTCGACACAAGTCCCGTGGTGCTGAGCCAATATGGGTGAATAAAGCACCCAGCCGGATCTTACCCAGTCAGAAGGGTAATTCACTAAGGAATTCATTGAGACTATCCTCACCCCCTTTCCAAATGAAAAACAGGTCGTCGATATATACGATTATACCATTTATTTATAATTTTAACAGTCAAAAGACATTAATAGGAGTATTCAGAGGAATTGGAAAATCCTCTTGGAAGACTCGTCGTTACGAGAACTTTTGGAGGATAGACCCCAAATTGTTAATCGTGGTGCATCAAATATTAAACAAAAGGTTGTTAGGTGTGTTCAGAAAAATAATCCAACTCGGAATCCCTTTCAGATTAAGGAAAGTTTTTATAGATGTGGCTATTGTTTAGCCTGCAGAAACCTAAAACTTAAATGTCACTTCTCAACCTTGGAATATAAGGAAAGTTTTAGGCTGAAACAGATGAGCTGTCAAACCAAAAATTTTATATATGGCTTAATATGTCCCTGCAATCTAGTTTATATTGGAAGGACAACGCGCCCATTGCATGTGAGAATCATGGAACATGTAAGAAATATACGTAAAGGGCATGAGAAACATCCTTTATCTGCTCACTTTTTACGGAAACATAAAGATCCATCAGGTTTAAATTTGTTTGCACTGAAAAAAATTAATAAAGCTTGGCGAGGAGAGGACTTTAAGAAAATTAATAAGGAGGAGATGAAACTAATATTTATGTTTGATACGTTAATCCCAAAGGTTTTGAATTCTGATTTTGAGCTCTGTCATTTTCTCTGATTCTACAATACAGCTGTTTTTTATGTTTATTACAGTTCATACTTCTGGACATATTTTGTTCACTATCAACCTCCATTGAGAGATGAGCCTCCTTTCACATGTTGGTTCCCTGCAGACACTTTTAGACCAGGTAGCCGATTTCTATTTGTATTTTTTATTTTACCCGGTCTTAATATAGAAACATAGAAAAATGTCGGCAGATAAGAACCTTTCGGCCCATCTAGTCTGCCCAATTACATGGATACTTGACCTGGATTTATCATTTGTTTAGGATAGCCTTCTGCCTATCCCATGCCTGCTTAAATTCAATTACTGTTTTGGCCTCTACCACTTCTACTGGAAGACTGTTCCATGTATCCACCACCCTCTCAGTAAAATAATGCTTTCTGATGTTACTTTTAAACCTTTGCCCCTCTAATCTAAGACTATGTCCTCTTGTTTTGCTACTTTGTTTCCTTTTAAATATACTCCCTTCCTCTACCTTGTGGATTCCCTTCACGTATTTAAATGTTTGTATCATATCTCCTCTGTCTCGTCTTTTTTCCAAGCTGTACAGGTTAAAATCCAACCATCCTTCATTTGTCTTCTTTTTTATGTCCACATGGACGTTTCTCCGGTATTTCCCACATAGTGGCATGTTCCTATGAGTCTGGTAGCCTTCCAGTTTTTGTTTATGTTTATTTTTTCTGCTATCAAGTGGCATTATCTTTTGAGAATTGATTGCTACTCCACGGAGATGCAAATTTTTTTTTTATTTTTTTACTCTCTTTTGAAGGTTTCATGTATGTTGCATTTAACCAAATTATTACTCTCGCCCTTTGGCCCCAATTTTATCTATTTTAGATTAAAATTTTAGGGTTTGACACAGACCATTTAAATTTTTCCCTCTAATTAATCTAAGTAGAAATATTATGTATGATAAAGGGTGATATTAGCTTTCATTGTCAAGTGCGTATTTTTGCACTAGCATGTTCCCTAGACAAATTAAATCCTGATTTTGAGGTATTGGATTCAGAATAGAGTCCTCTGTATCGCCCTTGAAAACTCGTTTGTTTCCTATTATTTTTTTACTTGTGATACATTGTTGAAGTCTCTGAATTGTCTTTAATCAATTCGATTTTATTTATTTTACTATATCAATGTGTATATCATAAGGTTCATTCAAGGGAAATTGTCTGATTTCGTTTAGAACACCTCTGCTAAAAGGCTTAATTGCAGTTTGTATCTTAATTGTCCACACCGGTTGGTAATGATTAACTTGTTGGGGTCTTTGGATGCTGAGAGTATATTATTGTGTTTAAAGCATGCAAGTCCATTTGTCTTTTCTATTGCCAGCGAGGCGTGAAACGCTTTTGTCTTGTTAATTTTTTGTTTTATTTTATCCGGAGCATCATATTGATGTAAGGTGTTATTTTATTGAATTTCAATAAATTCGTTTTTCAAGCTATCCCATTCAAGTATTTTTTCCCCCATCTGCGGTGGAGCTCAAAGGAGGCAGACGTAAGGAGCACATCTTGAAAGTACTGCGTGCCCCGTGAGCGCTGACTCCAGGTCTAAGACTCTTGTGTCTGGTCTATTTATTTGAAGTTCCCTGCGGACATCCTAAGGAGGATAAAGCGCATTTCGGAGACCAACCCTGATGATCTTGTGACATCTTGACAGTGGCGTAGAGTGGGTTGTCAGCGCCCGGGGCCAACCAAGAATTGTGCGCCCCAACCTGTGGACACGTTATCAATATTGCCCCAGCTCTCACATGGATATTGCCCCAGCTCACACATGGATATTGCCCCAGCTCACACATGGATATTGCCCCAGCTCACACATGGATATTGCCCCAGCTCACACATGGATATTGCCCCAGCTCACACATGGATATTGCCCCAGCTCACACATGGATATTGCCCCAGCTCACACATGGATATTGCCCCAGCTCACACATGGATATTGCCCCAGCTCACACATGGATATTGCCCCAGCACCTCATGGATTTGCCCCAGCAGCTCATGGATTTGCCCCAGCACACGGATTTGCCCCAGCACACGGATTTGCCCCCCAGCACATGGATTTGCCCCCCAGCACATGGATTTGCCCCAGCTCTCATCTGGATATTGCCCCAGATGCCGGGCAGCGGGAGTGCCTCCCCGCCCCGGTCCTGAACAGCATGCGAGTCCGTCCTGTTGAAGGGGAGTCGGCTGCGTGCGTGCGCAGGTCACGTGGTCCGGCCAGTCAGGTGGTACAGAGACTCAGTACCACCTGATTAGACGGACCACGTGACCTGCGCCTGCACGCAGCCGCCTCCCCTTCAATCAACAGGACGGACTCACTGTTCAGGACCGGGCAGCCGGCAGGCACTCCCGCTGCCCGGCATCTGGGTCCCCTCAACTCACGGGCCCTTGGCGGCGCCCGAGGGCCCGGCGGGTCAGTCGGGCCACAAGTTTTAGGGGCGCATAATTTCAAAAGAAATTATGCGCCCCTAACAAAACTGCGCCCGGGGCCACGGCCCCCCCTGCCCCCCCCACGCTACGCCACTGCATCTTGAGGGACGGAACTACCGAGGGATGAACCTTCTGACTGGGTAAGATCCGGCTGGGAAAAAAAATATATATTTTTTTTTTTTTTCGCTTTATTCACCCATATTGGCTCAGCACCACGGGACTTGTGTCGAGTTATTACTACCTATTAACCATCTGGTTTGCCACGGAGCTTGCAGAGACCTGCCCAGCGGCCAAGACTGTTTGAGGTACATAACAGACTTTTTGGAATAGACTGCTATTCATAGACACGGTATTTAAATCTACCTTCTTTATTTTGGACTAATTTCAGCCATCTGATAAAGACTATCTACAGATCAGTTACACAGACTGTTCTCTTATTTATTACTCCATTTGAAGTTTGGGCGCGCCCTCCGACTCCATTTGTTTTCTATAATAGTGTTCAATTACACTGCATTTTGCCAATCTTTGGCGAAATGACAGCTTTGTGAATAGACAAATTGTTCCAAAATTACACCCTTGGTGCAATTCACAGTTCGGTGCAATTCGGTGGTAATATCGGAGGTTCATGAATAACCTCCTTAGCGGTTACAGCTGGCTATAGTGGTATCTCGGGGTGATGAGGGCACCAGTGTTGCATGCAGCAATAGAGTTAAGCCTGAGATACACTGAGCAGTGCAGCGATGCAAAGAGACGCAAACATTTTGCAGGCTTGACTTCACGCCGCTCCACCTCGCAGCCAGTCTACACTGGATTACGTTTGCTTCTTTCCACACTGGGCAGGATTCCAATACTTTGCAGATCTCCCTGTGGAGTGCAGGACTGGATTCTAACACTATGCAACACAGTGCACATTCTGCAATGTGTACGGAGTGTGTGTATATGTAAATTATGTGTGTATTCTCCACACACTACATATAAAACCACACAGCACAAACAGGGACATACTGCACATACACAGCTAGAAACACAACAAAGTACTCGCCACACACATTACACATACTATATACACAGAATACACAATATATGTTCACAATGCACAGCACACACAAGCAATAGGTACGCACACACACACACTGTATAAACACACTACAGTATACATGCATAGTATACAGACGTATACACATACTTAGGAACCACAGTATACACGCTTAATGCATACACAGAGTACACACAGTATACACATACAACATACCTACATTCTAAATACACAGCATACACACACTTAGCGCACAATCAGTATGTACAGTATAGTCAACCTGGTCAGAGGGTAGGGAATGCACAGAGAGAAGCCAGTCATTGGGAATGGAGGGGACAGAGTCATGATGGAGCTTTGCCTCCATGTGATCCGACAGCTTCACTGCTTATTAGCCGTCTTCATATGCTCCTGCATGAGTTGCCGAGCAGCACTACTCTAGGTGGGAGGGCGCTACAGGACAGTGCATGCGTCGTGTGCTGCAGATCCTGCCCCTCTTTTCATCGTGCCGCTCTGCTGAGGGGAAAGGTGGATTTTTTCCAACTCCCGTCGCTCAGTGCCGCATCGTGACGCGGCCTGAGCGAGGGAGATGGAACAACCGGGACACACAGAGCATCTTAGACTCTAGATGCTCGGCGCCACCTACAGACACTGCGCGTCGCATCGCACTCCGGGTGTCTCAGACTTTTAGGTGATGGGACACATTTCCAAAAATTCATTCACTCTGTAATTGGAGGTGACAGATCTGCTGTAGCGGTGTGCTTGATAAGGAAATCTGTGGGGACTTGAGTTTTATCACTCTGTCTCAAGGTATAATTGAGCACACGTTGACAGTTTTAATTACAAAATGTAATTGGTCAATGGACCAGTAAATGAGCGATACTAAAACATGAGGCACGAAGCCCTGCAATGCGTGTTGACATAAACCGTTACAAAAACTCAGATATGAAGACTTCCAATATAAAACGTTATTCAGTTAGCCGATTACAGCTTTCTAACTAAAATGATTCCTTTTGACCCCATACTCTAAGCTACACGCAAAAGATAATTGGGATACATTTAAGGTCTGACATTCAGCAATGAAGAATAAGCCACAGCTTTGTAAATGTAAAAGGAGTGTTTTACAAACTTACTTTGGTTTTTCTGGAACATCTGAAGGATTGCTGAAAAAGGGTTCTTGGTAAATGGTTTCCATGAGGTCATGGTCCAATAAGGTTGCCATGATTTCCTCACGACTTGGAGGAGACATTAAGGGTTTTAAAATGTGAACAGGCCGTGGCGTGCCACTTCCATTTTTGGACTGTGACGGAGAACTGATGGATCTTGGGGAACTGTCCGGCGTTGGTGTAAAGCCACCACTGTGCCTTGAAATGTATAACTCCAAATCTTCAGAAACACAATCCATAAAATCGCCTTCAGGCGAAGACAGGAGTCCAGTGAAAGAAGAATTTGAGTTCAGACGCTGGCAGGAAGCATCACAGGCGTTCTCTTTAGTTTGTGAGGGTTTTTCCATCTCAGTCCAGTTTTGCACTGGCGAATGAAAAGTGGCTTCCTTGAGAATAATTTTTCTGCTTAGTGACACCTTCTCACTGGGCCCGTCTGATTCTTTAGGTGAGGGTCCATCGTTTGAGGAGGAGAATCGAATACTTGGAGCTACTAAACCATTCTTCCACTGGCTAAGCAAGGGACTTTGTTTATCAATGCACGACTTTTCAAACAAATCAGGGCTAAGAGAACTTGGTCTAAGAAGCACCTGTTGAGGCTTCTTCTGTCCTGACTGTGTTCCTTCGTGACATGAGCCCTCTTTTTCTAAAGCATTGGCAGGAAAAGGATCGCTCAGGAACTTCTGAGGTAAATTTTGATCAGCTGGAATAAATTGACTCCCAGAGTATAAACTGTAAAGTCCCGTTTGTCCTACAGCATTGATATCAAAATTATAGTTGTGCTCAGGTGACAAACTGTCTTCCAGCGAGTAGCAGCTTTCAAAGCCAGGGTCTGATAAAATCCCAGGGCTGCGCACACATGAAGAAGTTTTGCTCTGGTGATCATTTGAGAGTTTTGCCCGGTCTTTTTTCACATTCTTCACTCCTTTAGGTTTTGTTATTCTTGGAGCTCTTGGCTTCTTGTTGGGTGTAGCACTAGTTGACTTTTTATTTGGGCATTTTTGTTCAGGTGGATTACATAAACTCTCCTTTAGTTTTGTAATGGTCTCTAAAACGTCTGTCACTTTTGCCTTCTGTTTTTTATGAAGCAGTTCCTTTAGAACAGCTATTCCAGATTGTCCTTCCAGAATGGCTTGTGGAGCAGGTCCCTGGACGGCACTTTGTATGGCTTTTGTACTGGAGAAGATGTCAGCCAAACAATTTTTACTTGCGCTCTGGCTTCCAAAAGGTGTAGCATCAACATGGTCTCCTCTTTGTTTTTGCTCCCACTGTGACATTTTGATAGGGCTTCTCAGGGACGATGTTAGACCATTTTTAGGCAGTGCAACGGTCTCACAACTTTCCTCTGGAGAGGATACAGATGGAGTAGAATCACTGTGTTTAGCTTGGTCTATTAAGGAGGTCTCTTGCTGCTGACTATTAAACACACTTTGAAATAACTTTCCGAATGGCAAAGTCTCAGAACTACCTTGGGTTTCTCTCATTTTCCCGACAGAGGCCAACAGTCTTTTCTGTACGTCAGTGGGATGCTCTCTGCTTAGAAGAGAGTTACCCAAAGTGAATTGAGCGTTTTGTATTACCTGAGGTGTACGAGGAAATAAATTTGGTATGTTGTTTTGAGACGCAGTTAAGTCCTTTGTCTGAAAAACGTTGGCAATCTGAGTTCTTGTTGGAGAAATCTTGAAGGACTCTGCATCTTGGCTCAGTGGTAAAGGTGTTGGAGGAGTGGGAGTGTCATTTTGAACAGAATATTGCTGGAATTTAAGTGGACCTTGTGTAGCAGCAAATGAAGGCCCAGGTACGGATTCCTGGGTGCTGACGGTTGATGGTATCTGTGTAGAAGGCAGATGCCCAGGTGAATGTCCTGATAAGGCAAACTCTGGCCTAATGCCAGATGATGGCAGAGCATCTTCTTTTAAAGTTAAAGGTGGCTGCTGAAGCATTATGGCCTCTGTTCCATCAAGCAGAACCTTCGCACGCTTTCCTCGGTCTTTAATCTTTGTGTGCTTTCTTGGTGCCTTTTCACTTTTCTTTTGCTTGGATTTGCCTTTTTGTTGCTTTCCATCCTTGCGTATCTCAGAAGCAATTTTATTACCTAGTTTTGTTAGCACTGATTGAGGACTGATCACCTTTTTCCTAGATTTACTAGCATGTTCTCTCCTTTGCCTTTTCTTAACAGTGGTTGGATCTTCTCTTGTAGCACTTCCCACAGAGCATTTAAACAGAGGGGTGTCTTCGACAGGACTACAAAAGATTTCCTCTGCTTTGGGATCAGTAGGAGACCAGCATCGTGGTGGAGACATATTTATTGGGCTTGGACATCTCTCTGTAAGAAAACCAAGCTTAGACATAACGTCCTTGTAGTCCGTATTGCAGTCATCTGCGTCAGTATTATAACAGGGCATTGGAGGAGCAAGAAAAGCACGTGGCGGTCGTCGTCTTACAGGTGCTTTTTTAGGGATTACATAATCAGACTTTGGAAGCCTAGCAGGCTTTTTGGGGAGGATATCCGCATCTGACTTTGGAAACCTTGTGGGCTTTTTCTTTGCAGTCTTCTGTTTTGCTTTCCTTTTCTGGGGTTTCTTTGGCACGCTGTGACACATTGGGTATTTGGTTGCAGGAGATTCTGGTACTTTTGGCCAGAAATCTTTTAAGGGTGCCATTTTATCGTACATCTCAAGTTTATCATCGGTGAGCTTTACATAGTCCAAACTTGGGTCTAGCTTTGCCAATTTTACTTGCATGTTCTTTCGACCTTTAAACCGGTTAATTATGATGTACTTAATAATAATTGGCGGCAGTTTACCGGACACTTTCCTGCGCTTGCACACCTTTGAAGAATTTAGATCGTCTTCAATGATTTCAGTGGGCTGAGGTAGATCTACTTTAGAGCTGTGAGAGCTAGGGCTTGGGCTTGCGTCTCCATCTTCGCTTTCAAAGTTGGCTTTCCGTTTTGTTCTTAAAGTGTATTTGTTTCCATAAAGTACAAGGTTCGAGTCAGACTCTAGGTTACCTTCCTCATAATGACAGTCAAACCGGTTTATTTCACAAAGATTCGTTTGAAATGAGCCATCATCCATTATTTCACCTATATCACATGACGGAACTCTATCTACATCTGGTGGGCTTTTGCTACATGCATTTCCTGGCGCATAGCTGCTGTCTTTAACCAGCACAACATTGTTTAGCTCTGCAACAGGATGGCAGGTGTAGCTCTCCTTTTGATAATTTTCGGTAACCGCTTGCTCTTGTACAAAATCATTTTTTAGATCACATGCTACTGCTGATCCCTGATGACCCACATTATTTATGTCGCTTGGTTTCTCCAGCTCAGGGCTTCCAGAAGTTCTAATCTTTTTTTTAGCTAGCTTCAATCTCGTTTTCTTAGATTGCTGGAGCTTACAAGACAAGAGTGGTGTAGGTTTCTGTGGACGGTTCAAACAATTCGAAAGTACGACACTGGGGAAAAACTTGTAGTGAGTGACCGGTTGACTTGTCACTTCAGCCTTATGTTCCTGCAATTCTGTATACCGCACCTTAAGTTTATTAAGACTTCCTTCATTAACATTGGCATCTACCGGGTGCACGGTGATTCGACTACCGTCCGGAAATGGGGGCATGTCGCAACTGTCATTTAAGGCTGAGGGGAAAACATTGCTTATGGGGGGAGTATTACATTTTTCATTTACATCAACAGGTTTTTTCAATTTGTTGTTGCCAATTTCAGAAAAATTTCTTGGGCTTCTGTCTAACGGATCTTCTGCCACGTGGCGATTCACATGCAAGAATGATCCATCCTTTTCGATTTTCCTAATGCTGTTGAACTTCCTGCATTGAAAATGCCTGGCCACGGAGGAGATGCCATCCTCAAAGATGTTCTTGTCAGGGACAATGTCAGTTTTGCTTCCATCTTTAGGTGGAACTTCTGTGTGGCTTGATTTGTTAAAAGGAATAGGGTACTTCATGTTGTAAGTGCTATCGTTTGGGAAAGAGTGGGCAGAATGTTCAGACACCTTTTCTAATGCCGAATGCGAAAGCTCCTCTATCAATCCCTCTTTTTTCAGAACTTGGGATGAAAGTGCACTTGTGTGTTGAAACTGAAAGGCAGTTTTTGCAGAAGACTGCGGCTCAAAAGACGTTACATCTTTGTGAAAGAGGGAGGCCTTTACTAGCTTGCTCTTTGCAATAACAGACGTGTGGGTTAAGGTACTTTCGTTATTCAGGGGGTTATCTAGAAGAAAAGCAAAAAAAAAAAAAAAAATTAGACAATATGTATTGAACCGTTATCACGGCTTGTAAAACAAATAATGTTATACAAAGAAAAGAGCCGGTAGGGAGAAAAATTAAGTATTCATCATGGGCATCTGTTCCGTCTCCATTTGGAAGAAAAGCAAGGGACTCCGAGAAGTTCTAGTCATCTTGGATTTCATTCCTGAACATATACCTGATAAGACCTTCAAATACAGGATTTAATGAAAGATGTTAAAGAATGTGAGTTTCATTATTAATGGGTATGATTACACAGAGCTGCCTGATCAGCAAACACCACTTTGGGCACATCAGGTACTTTACAAACCTGATTTAAATTCCCGATAAATGCTTTAAATGGTCAAGACACGTGTCTAGATAAGTGACCTACACACAAGTGACTTCTTATACTTTGCCTTACTATTGCTGATCTTTCAGTGTTTGCACACTATTATTAGGGGGGATGTTTTATCGCTGTAGGACACCTGTAATTAAAATGTGTATGTAATGAGGTAATTGGAAAAATCTAGGAATTTGCCAAACTTTTCTTCTCTAGAAGCCATAAAAAGAAATTTGGGATATCCTCTATTTCATGAATTGGCACACAACTTAAAGACGGTTTCAGTAATACCGACCTCGATTTTAGTTTTACGAAAATCAAGGAATCTGGATTTTTTTTTAATGGTCGGACCATCAGTCCTAGCATCAGCAGACAAGAGCCAACAGGTTCTCTAGGCAACGGCCTAACCTGCCGACTCTGAGGATGTTCAGACCATTAAAAAATTTTTTTTAAGTTGTGCTCACAAACCATGAAGGTGGATCAAAGCGAGAAATTATGAACATAATAACCTTACAGTCCTCCCTTGAGTGTATAAACCAGCAAGTACAGACCTAAACTATCATAAGTGGAATTGAGGATTCTGACAGGAGAGCATTTTGTATGCACAATACATACTTCATAGTGGTAGAGGCCAAAACAGTAATTGAATTTAAGCAGGCATGGGATAGGCATAAGGCTATCCTAAACCAAAGATAAATCCAGGTAAAGTATCCAAGTAATTGGGCAGACTAGATGGGCCGAAAGGTTCTTATCTGCCGACATTTTTCTATGTTTCTTTAGATACACTATAGAATTCACTAGATCACCCAATTTGTATAGTTTGTTCACGTAAAATGTGAAATATAAACATAAAAAAAAAAACAATAATAATTTTAGTCGGTAAATGCAATATGGTTTCAGATTATAATTATTAGTTTTTTTTTAACTTACCACTGTTTTCATCTGCTGTTCCATCTAACTGAGGTATAGAGAGATTAGCAACAAGCAACTTATTGCTGCTCCATTCCATTTCATTATCTGAAGAGTTGTCCTCTTCTGACGAACTCCCATCATTCTTACAAAGACGTCTGGGGGGGGGGGGAGCAAACAAAAAAGTAAAAACAGCTGTGTGAATATTCACTATTAATACATTTTATTGAATCTAGATCCATCTGTTGTGTGTACCCCGTTTGTATTTTCTGATACGCTGCAATCGCTTTACACAATATAGGAAATAGAAGCCAATTAGAGAAACTGACAAAAGAATAATTCCACCACCATCATGTAGGATTATGGCCGATATTTATAAAGAAGAATTAAGAGATGTCAAGTAACCTATACACTTAATTGTGTGACCTACACAACAATCTAATTTCTTCGAACTAAATCGATAAGGGTTTTTGGCTTTATATGATAAAATAAAGGTATTGGAAGAGGAGAAGAGAGTCCTCGCATATATACACCCTCCAGGAAAAGAGGGGTGTTTGGGTTCCATCAAAGGTAGAATGGAGAAAGCATGCCTCGGGTAAGCAGTCAGTCGATATGAAAGGGCTCTTTAGAGTTGTCCCACATGCATTTCAAAATAGGTTCAAGAAATGTAACAGTGATATATCACTCCTTTTAAACTGTACGAAATGGGTAAGATGCCCATTGACTATAGGTGATGGTGCTCAGGGTATTGTGTGTGTAGGTTGGCCCCTTTCCACATGATTCTCTTGTTAAACATCACTTAATGTTGAGGGCATTCTACACATCCCATTTTGCTAGATTTAAAGCTAACCCAGATACCTTCATAGACCTATTTATTGCTATTGATGGGCTATTTACCTCCCTGGTGGTTTTCCCGAGTGTGACTCGGGGTTAACTTTTAATGCTGAAAGCGGTAACCCAGAGCCACACTCGGGCTGGATACATACCTTCACCCGCGCTCCCTACCTGACCTCAGCGATCGCATTCTCTTGCAGCCGATCGTGGCGTACTGCTTCCTTTCTCACGAGAAGGGAACCAGGAAGCATGACAACGTAATCGTCCGGAGTGTGACTGCGGGTGACAGCGTGGGAGCGCAGGCACAGGTAATGTATCCAGCCCGAGTGTGGCTCTGGGTTACCGCTTTAAGCATTGAAAGTTAACCCCGAGCCACACTCTGATACCGCTAGGGCAGGGGTCAGCAACCTTGGCTCCCTTATGTTTTGGGAACTACATTTCCCATGTGGCTCAGTCAGCCTAATGGGTGACTGAGCATCTTGGGAAATGTAATTCCCAAAACATCAGGGAGCCAAGGTTGCTGACCCCTGCGCTAAGGGGAATAAAAAAATTGTAACGATTCTGACACGCCAGGGAGGTTAAATGGTATCTATAGACAAGCGGACATACTGTACACATATATAAAAATATTATTTCCCTTAAATTTTACACATACTGCCGTGCAGCATCCTGCTCCTCAATGTCAGTGTCCCATCGCTGAGACATTAGCATGCTCAGTTCCATCTCCTCCTTCTCCACCAGGGGCTCATTCTCCTCATCGTCACTGTTCTGCATATTGTTGCACTTTGTGTAAGAGTGTTGAGAAAGCCTCCTGGACATATCCATTTGAAAACCATCATCTTCTAAGCCTGCTAACAATTTTACCATGGCTTGATCCTGACTGTTATCCACTGGTAAGATGGAGCAAAGAAAAATAGTCAATGTACAGTATGTCAATGAACTAACCATTGTTTTTCCTCGCTTAACATGATCAAAATAATTTACATTAATCTGTGGTAGGTAGAACCTAACATGGCTGTCAAATTTAAATCTTACAGAGTTATTCAAAGAGCTCCGAATTGTGGTCGAAAGGTAACCGAACACTGAAATTCAGCGTACTCTCACCTTTCCTGGCCATTCGGCTATCCAGAGAGCAGGCAGTTCGCCAAATGTTGGCAAATTGCCTGCACATACGGTGCCTGTTCGGTGACTGTTCGAGGGCAGTGAAATCCCCATAGAGAAGCACTGCTTCGTCTATTCAGAGAACACAAAACAGTGGAGAAAAGTTGCCGAAATGCCCTGCCATTCGGTGGTTTCATTCGACAGGTTTATTCAGGCGACTCCCATAGGCTTCAATGTTAAAAACATTCCCGATTAAATTCAATATCTAATAAACCATTTATTATTTTATCCTGCAGTAAAAAGTATATTTTTATATTTTTTAGGATCTTTTACGCATTTTTCGTAATTTTTTTTCCGTTTTTTTTATTTATTGTTTTCTCTTTTTTCTGTAACAGCCCTTTTTATTATCATTCATTAGATCTTATATGTAAATTTCAGACATGTTCGTACAGTAGTTTGTTTGCAAACAGCGTTTCATTTTTCAAACATTCAAGCGTACGTTTTTTTGTTTTTTTTTCACTCCATTCGTCTGCAGTTTCGGGTTTTCCCGATGGCTGCTCTGCGCTGTGATCGGCGGCTGCTCGAGTTTCTCCGGCGGGCTTAATCCAGATGTTTTTGAGGGTTTCGGTGTGCGCTCGCCGGGTTTTGCAGTGAGTGCTCGACAGGTTTGCAGTGGCCTTTCCCTGCACTACGACGGCCCTGTGGAGCTTGCTGTATACACCGCAGGGTCGCCGAAATGGGATCGCCAAATCACACCGAATTGAAGAGAATGAAAAGTCACCGAACGTGCGGTGACTTTTCAATTCTCTTTGAATAACCCTTTGAATAGTCTTTAGTTGGCATTATCCTTTACAGCAGTGTTTAAGTAAAACAAAGCATCAAGTACAATGGATGAGAGCGGAAAGGTTTAACCAATGGCCAACAAGAACTAAACCAGTGTTTCCCAAACCTGTCCTCAGGACCCGCTGACAGGCTAGGTTTGCCAGATATCTGAAGCACAGCACAGGTGATATGATTTGCTGCTCAGTGATTGCAGGATTCAGTCTGTTTCCCCAAGGTGATCCTTAAGATCTGGGCTGGCCGAGGGTCCCGAGTATAGGTTTGGGAAACACGGATAAACTATGGTTCAGATAATGACAGGAGTGGAGTATTTTCCTTTTTAGACAAAAGAAGAAATGCAAGGTATTAGGATTAAAAATTAACAAAAATTTATATTCACCAACTTTGAAATTTAAATGGATTGGCCTGTATTTACTTTTTACTTAAAGTAAAAATTATGGAAAAAAACACAGTGATAAACCTTTAGAATTTCCAGAACTGCTCCTCCACTGCCCAGTTTAGATGCAAGTCAGATGTGACGTACACAGAAACTGCCTGTGTGGTCCACATTCCTGGCAACTCTTGGGCCTTTTAGAGGTTTGTTCTTTTCTCCAAAACAGATTCCTTAGATTATGGGATTAGGAGATGCCACAACAATAAATACATGGAAGAGATGTTAACAAAATAATTACATACAAAATTAAAACGGGACACTGAGCAGTGTGACCACTCAATGTGTGACTGGTCACTGCATCGAGCTCCCTCTCGCCCCTTCAGGCTGATTCAGCCCTGCGAGCACAGGTTACTTGTCTCACCCAGATCCTGAAGGCGGAGTTTCAGGACATTTGGAGACTAGGTCCCACCTTCCACCATTGAGAGCCAGTGAATTGGCTGGAGGGTCCAGCCTCAACCCATGGTCAGGTGACATGTTGCTGCTGGCATCATGTCAAATCCTGCAGGGCTCAGAAGGAGACAAGAACTGGATTCAAGTATGGTTTTAAGAATAAACACAGGGTTAATTAAGGGGTGTTAGCGCGCAATCCCTCCCCCCTCCCCCCCGTTTCAACCCTTAGCATCCATTAATGTAGGATTGCTCTGGAGGTGGGAAAAAAATAAATAAAAAAAGCTTTGATTCAGACGTATCCAGATGTGGCAAGGAAGTATTAACATCTTGAAATTGGAAATTTTCATTCACTGCTTATTTTTTTTTTTTAACAACTTATCTCATTTGTAGTCAGACAGAAATGTTTTATTATGTACTAGGTTACAATGACAGCGCAAATCATACACGACATTTCAGTATTCCTACTTACAGAAGACGGGAGACTGACTCAGCCGCTGAGACAAAGGATGGAAGCTTTGACTGGTTTCCATGACATTTAAAATGGCCCCCTCATCAATAACAGCATCCGTCTGGTTGTCATCCGTAAATACTTTGTTTCCTTAAGTTAAAGCACATTAGTAATATCAGAAATATGGTCACAACATTTTTTCCATGGGCTGTAATGTACATTTATAACAATCAGATTGCGATATGGCTAAATTAGTATTGCATCCCTCCCCCCTTTAATCACATCTAGATCTCGTGGATAAATAGAAAGAAAAAAAAAATCAGTCAGGATGGTGATGCAACTAGGTGTTGTGATATCTGCTGTGCAGTTTTTGAAGTTAGCCGGAATACACAGCCAATTATGTGTTGAAATATGTAAACCTCTGTTCTTAGTCTGTCAAGATTCTTTTCTTTCAGGAATCGTACCAGAGGATTGGAGAAAAGCTGACGAGGTCCCTATATTTAAGTTTAAAATTTGTGCCTGGGAATTATAGACCTGTGAGCTTAACATCTGTGGCTGGAAAAGTATTTGAGGGGTTACTAAGGGATAATATTTCAGGAATTTATTGGGAGGTTTAATGTAATTAGCAGAAATCAGCATGGTTTTATGAAACACAGATCATGTCAGACTAACCTAATTACGTTCTATGAGGAAGTAGAAGTATAGATCAGGGGGTCGCAGTGGATGTGATTTACTTTGATTTTGCCAAATCTTTCGACACAGTTTGACACAAGAGGTTACTATTTAAATTAAGAAAAATTGGTCTAGATGAAAATACTTGTTCTTGGATAGAAAACTGGCTAAAAGATAGGGTACAGAGAGTGGTCATAAATGGTACACTTTCAAGATGGACATCAGTGGTAAGTGGGGTCCCTCAGGGGTCGGTTATAGGATCAATTCTATTCAATTTATTTATAAATGACCTTGAAATAGGCATTGAAAGTCATGTATCAGTGTCTGCAGATGACACAAAACTAGGAAAAGTAATACAATGTGAACAGGATGTTACTTCGCTGCAGGGGGATTTAGATAGATTGGGGGACTGGGCACTTAAATGGCAGATATTTAATGTAGATAAATGCAAAGTTATGCACTTTGGAGTGAAGAACACACAAGCAACTTAAACCCTATATGGTATGGAGTTAGGGAAATCACAGCAGGAGAAGGATTTGGGAATAATCAGACTTCAAACTAAGTAACAATGTGCAATGTCAAACAGCAGCCGCCAAGGCCAGCAAGGTATTGACATGCATTAAAAGGGGAATTCACTCTTTGTATAAATCATTGGTTTCATCCCAAGGCAAAATTATGTTAAAACCACACCTGGTGGCTTAGAGGGGATCTGATAACTTTATATAAAAATATACGGGGCCATTATAAACCATTGTCTGGAAAGCTATTAATTAACAGGACTATACACAGGACATGAGGTCACCCATTTAGACTGGATGAAAGTAAATTCAGCCTAAAGCACAAGAAGGGTTATTTTACAGCGGGAACAATAGAGCTGTGGAATTCTCTGCCTGTTGAGGTGGTTGGGTCAGAGACTGTACAGACTTTTAAAAAACGACTGGATGACTTCCTGCAGACACAGAATATTAAGGGTTATAATATTTAATATGTGGGTAAAAGCTTCTTGATCCAAGGAGAAATCTGACTGAAATTCTGGGGTCAAGAAGGAATTTTTTCCCAGTGTGCTGCATATTGGAGAGCGCTTCAGACTGGGTTTTTTGCCTTCTTTTGGATCAACAGCAGTAGGTGATGTGTGAGAGGCTGAACCCGAAGGACGCAGCTCTTTTTTCAGGCTATCTAAATATGTAACTAAAATTACCATGGGTACTGCAGCCTACTCTACTCCCTGGCACAACATTTCAACTGATGTCACAGCTTAAAAAATATTACTATAGCCATAACATTAGCCATCACAATACATTTAGATGTCCTTTAAATAAAAAGCATAATTTGTAAATTACAGCCAAACTTTTAATCCATCACCTCAGCAGGGTATTCTCACTATTAAATGTGTATGGCAGAGTCCTCCAATTATATAAAGAGATGCTCTAGGCACCATGACCAATGTGCTTGCTATGAGAGTCATCGGAACGGCAGGATGCTCAAGCAAGCATCTAGCCATACTCAACGTCACGTGACAGTCACAGCTTCAAAGAAATCTATGGCTGTAAGGCAGGAACAGCATGGAGACAGAGCCTGGTGCTGGAGAGAAGGCGAGTATTAACCTCCCTGGCGGTCCGATTTTCACATATTTTGTATGTCAAAATTGGTGGATTTATTCGGGAACACCACCAGGGGAGGTTAAGGGATACTTTAAGGTTAGAAAAAGAAAAAAAAAGAGCTTACCGATTGCCGGGAACTGGAAAACAGTACATCCACCCACTGTCTCTGTTCTCTTTACTCACCTGGAATGATTTCGGGGATATGATAGATTGGCCACTTAATTACTAGATCTGTCACCTTGCAAGCATGACCCGTGGGAATTATGGGGCTTGTACTTGATTAACCCCCTTGGCGGTATTCTCGAGTGTGGCTCGGGGTTAACTTTCAGAGCTGAAAGCGGTAACCCCGAGTCACATTCGTCTGGATACATACCTTTACCTGAGCTCCCTCGCTGACCTCCTGCAATCGCATTCTCCTCCTTGCGAATGAGGCGTCCTGGTTCCCTTCTCACGAGAAGGGAACCAGGAAGCAGGACGCCACGATCGCACGGAGGTGACTGCAGAGGACATCGAGGGAGCGCAGGGACAGGTATGTATCCAGCCCGAGTGTGGCTCGGGTTACCGCTTTCAGCAATGAATTTAACCCCGAGCCACACTCATGAAAACCGCCAGGGGGAATAAAAAATTGTTGCGATTCTGACATATAAAATATGTCAGAATCGGAATGCCAGGGAGGTTAAAGATTGAATAATAAAAATAAAAACAGCTATGCTAAGCATTTTAGCATTCAGTGAAGTTAGGCTACTTACATTCTTGAGAAGGTCATTTTTTTTTTTTTTTTTTGAGAAAGGATTTTACCAGGAAGGATACATTGAGATTTCTCTAATTTTCAAGTATGTCCTGGGTAATGAGTATGTACCGTTAGGTGTCTTGCCCAAGGACACTTACTGAAGAGGTGCTCTTGCCGGGATTCAAACCTGTGTCTCCACAGTCATAGAGCAGTGATGTTACCTCGACTCCATCGGCTGGGTGGAGTATTTATTGACAACTAGTAGTTTTAATGTGTGAGAAAAGCTCTGTCAAAAAACTTAGCCCAGTGTAGCGCTTCTGATAAGAAACCTTGTCATACAATGAGGGAAACACAAGATGACCTATAAAGTAAACTAAACGATATCCGACTCTGAATTAACAGTGCAACAGAGTGATCCCCTCTTTTACAGTATATTACAGGCCTATACAGGTTCTTACGTTGCTTCTGATCTCTGTGTACCTCCACCACATTAGCAGGACTGCAAGGGACAGCCTCTGGAGATTCAAGCTGTGAATGCATGGTCAGCTCGGCAGAGAAGTCCTCTAATTCACTACTGAAATCCATAGATTTGGACAGAGTTCTACACAAGAACAACAAGAAGAATGAAAAGGCTTTTCTTTTCCATATTCACATTTCATCTGTGACATTTAGGAATTACTTTTCAGTCTTCTAAATCTAATTACACAAAAGTACCTGGAAAACGATTATAGCATTTACTAAACCATAAAGTGTGTCAATGCCCTCCACTCTCGACATATCGATTTTACTTCTCCAGGAGAAAACAAGGTAATGGTGCAACTATTCTACGGAGATCTACCTTAGTGGCCTCTATTCATGAAGGTACACTATGTAGACAAAGACCAAGAGAAGAGTGATGGAGACTAAATCAATGTACAAAGCAAAATGGCGTTTAGGTGACAAACCATACTGGGAAACAGAAGACGAGGGATGCTCAGCTTGATCAACATAAACATTTAGGTTCCCAGTAAGCACATTCATCTTGTACAGACCTGTGTGTTTGTTTTTAGGGAAAAATAAACATTCTATAATCATTGGCTACTACATGAATATGGTCTTTCAGGCATGCCAAATGAAGACGTTACATGACCAGCTGCAATGCAAAGTATTGCCCAAGATAAAATGTCATAAAATGCCAGAGTGATTATAGCAGCTCAAATGTGCCATATCTAATGTCAGTGGGATATAAGGGAGCGTTGAGAAGTGTTAGATTGCAGGTGCCCGACCTGTGTGTGTCCAGAAAGATAAATAACCCATACTTGAAGCTGTCAGAGCTTTTGCAACAGTTATAGGAAGCACACCCCCACCGTGAGGACGACTCTGGATCAAGCATCTGAACACAGACCATACTCACATAGAGAAGTCATTAAGCTTCAGGATTTCTTTAAATCTTTTCTGAAAGATTTTCTCGCTTTCTGTTACAGGAACAAACCCTCGATCTAGAGAAAGAAAGAAGAAAAAATGGCTTATATTGTTCTGGCATCGGCAGGGTTTTGTAACAACCACAAACACATAGAGACATTGTAATGCTCAACACTTGCTCATTTGACAGGAAATCACTCTTTTTATTGTGTTCGTATTCATTCTTTACTGCGAGTATTCTTTATAGTAAGTAATTCCATCTCAAAGTTTCTCTGTCCCTCACAGCACTGCGGCATGCCACAGGGTCGAGGGACAGCTGTAAGTGGAGAGCTGTCATACAGGACCACCCTCTGCTCAGACAATGTGCTTGCTGACGAAAGAGCGTGCCATCATCGCTGCTGGAGGCCAATGCATAGGTGTGGAGCGGCGCTAAGGTTGCTCTGTCCACTGAGACAGAAACATGGCAGCACCAGTCACTGGATCTGCTACAAACTGCAACAACTCACCAGGGGATGACATATATTATTGATCTGTAAAACCATCACATCCCTTCAAGGGATTTTGCAAACATATACAGGTGCACTTTCAATGACAAAATGGACAACACAAACGCCTCAAAGCCCTCAGCAACTTCATGCTTTTATAAAAAGGCTAAATTATTCGGCGGGTACTTCGGGTTGACACCCCTGCACCTAAAGTTTTGACCCCTTTTGAGACACTCTGTATCTCAGACCCACCACCACCACCACACTTCCTCTCGCATATATACTCCATAATGTTGGCAGCCCGGTTTAAAGTTCTACCTTCCTACACTACTAAATGGTCCTCTGAACTCCCTAACGCACTAACCCCTGAGGAATGGTCGACGGCATTTCAGGTGACGTTTCGTTCCTCGCGTGCCCTTAGTGTACAGAAAACTAACTACAAGCTGATATCCAGATAGTACTTGACTCCGAATCGTCTACATGCCATATATCCAGCAGTCTCACCAGATTGTTGGAGATGTCAGAAAAATAGAGGTACGTTTCTACATATCTGGTGGGACTGTCCAATAATTCAATCGTTCTGGGAGGTGGTCTGGACGTACATTAAAGACGTAACGGCCTTAGACTTGCCTTTTCATCCCCAGGTGGCCTTACTCCATGTCATCCCAATTTCAATAGACAAATATGTGAAATCGTTGTCAGTGCATTTGCTTAATGCTGCGAGAGCGCTTATCCCAAAATATTGGAAACAATCGACACCCGTCATGGAACTGACGTAGCGCTCCATGCTTCAAACTCCAAGAGACTTTATGTTCATTTATATTGTGTGATTTTAAATATATTTTACATTGTTTGGTTTTAGTTTAAATTAGTTTAGTGTAAATTGCATAGCTTTAGTTTTAAATATACTTATATTTCTGTAGGTAAATGTGTTTTTGTGTAGCCAGTAAACAAGCTTGAGTAGTGTGTGATTTATGCAAAAGAGATTTTCCCCTTATCTGGCTGCGTGTTTGATTCAAGAAGTCTGGGATAGTGTTTGTCTTTAATCTGATGTGTTAGAACAATAGATTATGTAAATGTTGTGTGAGCTAAAGGCTAAAGAATTTTTATTGTAAATATCTGACATAATGTAATTAGAGACTTTAGGTACATGTTCACCATTTGGTATGCAAATTATAACTGAAGAGGACCTGAAGGAATCCTGCAGTGGTCTTGGAACCACCCAATCAGAACTGTTGGGGTGGGCAGGAAGTTTGAATGTGCATTGCTGTATTTTGTATAAATATCCGGTGAAATCTTCCATAAAGAGAGAATCCTGTTGGAACATACAGCTCGTCTGGTGTCTCCTTCAGCTACGCTACACTTCACTCAACCTCAGAAGGCACAGAGTGGCCTTCTGGAAATGCAAAGAGGCTCCAAGGCAGAGGTTCAGATCAAGCAGATCTGGAGCTGCAGATCAGGCTGCTCGAGGCACTGAGCTCCAAGCAACTCAGAGGCCGGGCTGATCTTGGCAAGGGGGTATCTGGAGAGTCAGGACAGGTGGAAGAGAACGGTTCCGTCATAACCCCCCACAGTTTTTGACTGGATAGATAGGGTAGAATACGTTAGGGAACTAGAAGAACTACATTACACTCTTGAACAGGAATTTGATAAATATTTCCAAACGTGGTATTGGTGGACGGAATTTAGATCTAAACATCGGCGAACGGCTCGGAGACCCTCGATTCAGGCTCAGACTCAGGTGACTGTCATACCGGTTCAAGACTCTCCCATGCTGGAATAATCCCCAGATCTAATATTTACAAGACTATAATAGCATCTAACAGTGAATATAGATGTATTGTATTGCATTAGTGTTTTCTTTCTTTTTTATCTCTTTTCTTTTAATTAAATTTTTAGTTGTGTCATTTCTTTTTCTTTTTAAGTTATGGTTAATGTGGGTTTGAGGATAAACTTTCGCTTGGTTTTCTAATCTCGGATATTGTTTGCACTGAAAAACCTGCATATATATCTTAAGTCTGATTTATACGTTGCCAATATGGAATACCTATCACGAACAACTGCATCGAACTCTACCATTAAGTGTTATTATTATTATATAAAAAAAAAAATATATATATATATAAAAAAAAAAAAAAAAGGCTAAATTATGAAATTCAAAACCAATACATTACCAAGCGCATGAGAGAGAGCAAAATACAGACATCATTGCAATTTCCACTTCGATGCTCACACTATCATACTTTTTCCCTATCCAAATGGAACAATAGGTTATCTTGGCAAGAATATCAAAGCCTCTACAGTAGCATCAAATAGTGGCAAAACGTAGACCTATCAGACGTGTGGATTAAAGCCAGTGACTGAATGGTATGGGATTTAAATGCAGCCTAAATTGTTGGTTGTACATATCTCTGGCAGGAAGAAGCACCTGCCGAATGTCTAGGTCTGAATCGAAAGAGATGTGTCAGGTTAGACCAGTGTTTCCCAAACCTGTCCTCTGGACCCTCAACCAGGCCAGATTTTGCAGATCACCTTGGAGAAAAGCAGACTGAATCCTGCAATCACTGAGCAGCAAATCATATCACCTGTGCTGTGCTGCAGATATCTGTCAAACCTGGCGAGGCAAAGGGTCCTGAGGACAGGTTTGGGAAACATTAGGTTAGACAATGCCTGAAATGTAAAGAGTCCCATGGGGCATCTCTCAGAAGTCGGTGATCACAGGGCTACAGATTCTCCACCGCTCTGTTCCTTCAAACCAGCCGAAAGTCACACCGTGACTCTGAATAGGAACTCATGAAAAAAGAAAAAAAAAATCATCATGAACTTGGGTTCCATTTTTTAATAGTTGGTTTCTCTGTCCTCAACTTGTTTTTGTTGATCCAGCCTGATAATCCTCCCGTAACATACATAACAGTAAAAAACAGTGTTCATTCGTTTCCTATGATGGGTTTGCCATTTCCCTTTCCGTTCTGTCTTCCCAATAATGATCAAGAGGGTTAATATTTAACCCCTGATTTCAGTTTAGAGCAGAGCTCATCAGGCTTGGCCCTCAAGATATTTTGGAACTACATTTCCCATGAGGCTCAGCCATAATAATGAATGGTTGCGCATAATAGAAGATGTAGTTCCAAAACATCGGAGGGCCAAGGTTGCGGGCCTCTGGTTTAGTGGGTACCTTTAAATCATGGGGGAGGGGGAAGAATAAGAAGTTTAGAAATCTGTTCCAGGCCAATTATTATGCAATTCCATTTGTTGGAATGAACATTCCTGCCAAGTTTTTCTAGCCACTAAGAAAAGTGGTAAAAGAAAAATGACCATTGTATATGCATTTAATACTGCAGCGGAGAGCCATGCACATTATAGAAAAACAACAAAAAGCAATAGAAGATGATCTTCTTACACCTGCAGAGAGAACTAAACAATTATTGTAACGGGAGATGTCCTAAAGGCTTTTATTTTCCCTGTACGGAGGTAATTATCAGCTAAAAAGAATTCCAAACAAGTCACTTAATAGCACCATAGCAGGGCATCACGTACATTTATAGGGTTGGGTCGCAAGCAGTGTGGAAAAATCAGGTCAGTTATCCAGGCTTGAGAGAAAGTCTCATATTTTCATGATTTGGAGATATTTTTGTGGGCTTAAGTTTTCCATGCACGTTTTCAATATAAAAACAAATAGCATGTGGGTACTAGGCCTAATCACTCCTCAGAAAAGAAGAGTTGCCAAACCATGGCATAAATACTCACACCCCTCCCTGCACAATATGGACTGCTAACATGGCATAGAAAACCTTACAAGCGGAGATAGCACACCTCATAAAAATGTAAGAATTGATCCATATTAGAGCTGCAACTAACGATTATTTTTATAAATCGATTATCTGGCCGATTATTTTTCGATTTATCAATTCATCGGATAAAAGAAAAAGGTTTTATTTTTGTCGCTTTAAAAAGAAATATTAGGCAAAAAGAAAAAACCCGCCTCCCCCTCCTTTTTTCCAATCTGCAATTTGCATAGTGTACATAACGTTTGTTCGTACATCCACAAATCGCATACTTTTCGCACACAAGGTACAGGAGCACGTGGTCACAGTGACGGATTGATGTTGTATATGCAGCTTAAGCCCATATCGGCTTCCCCCCTAAATGAACGCTGCTATGAGTGCTCAGACATGATGTCAGCACGAAAGCAGGGTGAGAAGGTGGGGGGCACTCCACACAGCCTGACCCACTTTAGCTTATTTGAGTGTCCCTATACAATAATTTCATGAACAGACTAAGGGGAAGAGGACCAGGAGATGGAAAGGAGCTAGCTTGGACAAGGAACTTGACCCGGGTGGGAGAGGGAGTGGGTTTGGGCAAAAGACCAGACCTGACTGTGGGGAGTTTGTGGGAAGGGATCGTACCACTGGGAGAGAATGGCAGCTCCAGACCAAAGAGGGGGTGACAGGGAGGTTGAAGTGGTGGCACAGGACTCCAGCTTCAAGTAAGGATAAAACACCAGCGATACTGCCACTGGGTATGGGCACTGTATCTCCAGGGTTTGTGTTATAGCGCTTCTGCAGTTGTAAACTGAATAAAAAAACAGTTATGTCTGACATAAACCTAGAACTAAATCACACAGAGTAAAGCAGCAGCACGTCTTCTGCAATCAGGTACGAAGTAGAGTCTGAGGGTATAACATTTAACTCCGACTGACTCTACACAGTGTGCTGTATGCAAATTGATTAATCGATATGGAGTATAGTTGACAACTATTTTCATTATCGATTAATCGATTCGTTGTTTCAGACCTAATCCATAAACTGACATCACCAAATCCCCTCAATCTCTGCACTTTGTGCTAAAGGCGTTTCTGTTTACCTTGTGACTCAGGGGGGCCGATTTGCGAAGACTTGTTGTTGTCTCGTCGTCGTTGCTTCTCATCTTCCCATATGGCTTGCAGACCAGGATTCTTCCCTATCTGAGCTGCAGATAAAAAGTTGACACAGAATACATGTCTTTGTCTGCAAATATATATTTCAAGGATCTTTGATTATTTTTTTTTAAGCCATTTTAATGCAGAAAATTGCTAAACTCCAATGGGGGAGAAAACAATAGAATTGATGATTTGTTGAGAGGCCCTTGCGCTTCATCCATCCTCATCCCCCTTGCCTCACATGGCCTTGATCCAAACTCCTGCCTCGTCAGCTTTCAATGCAGCCCCTGTATCATTCAGCGTTAACCCCCAGCCCTGCCTTGTATGGCCTCTCGCACCCAATACTGTGTCTATGCAGTGTGCCAAATGGACGGTGCATCATTAATTATGGTGGTTTAAGTAGGTCTTTAATATGAAACAGAATATAGCGTATGATCATCACTGAGCTCCTCGATGTCTTTCTGCTTAAAGCGGAGAAAGGCCAGCCAGGGATCGCCTGCTCAGTCACTCTGAGTATTTCTTTTATGCAGCAGATCTGACGGGAAACGTACGCCCACAGCTACAATCATGTATCAGATAAACCTCGGGACCCTTTAACCTTCTATTTCTGCCACTTGTTCTTTTCCCGTCTTATTCCCTGGTTATCCCAATCACATGCCTCCAGACTTCAATCCATCTGTTGACAGCAGCCACCTGATCTGCATGTCTGGGGTTAGTAACATCACGTTCTTTTATGCCAAATTAAAACCGCAAGGGTAACAAAGATTTACGGTCCTCAATAAATTTAAGAAAACATTGTGCTGCATAAAGAATATAAAATAGAGTATTACAATAAAACAAAACACGTGCTATAATGAATATCATCCAGCAAACCCGTGTATACTCATACATTGAGCAAAGACTTTTTAATGACGTGTTTAGAGAAGCATGTCAGGGATCTTTAAAAATCAGCAGGTATTAAAGGCTTAAAAAAAAAGTACATCATAACAGAAAGGAGGGGGGGGGGGGCAAATTAAGTTTTGCGTAATCATCAATCACACATTCAAGAGGGCAAACGGCACCTTCAATTTCCTGCCGGTTTAAGATATCAGCGGCTACAGCATCTACTTCTAGTTCACAGGTACTTTGGGGATCCACGCCTTCCAGCATGCAGGAGCTGGAATAGAGAAAACAAAACAAGTGTGAGTAGAGGATACCCAAAGGCTTTGGTCCGGCCAGCTACGGGTAAAACAACAAATCATGTAGAACATACCCGAGAAATGGTTGGACTACCAAGGCTGTCGTCAGTGGCTTAGAAGAAACAGGGATCAAACCATGTTCAGATTTTATAAAGCAGCATTATTACAGGTTTATCAGAATCTGTATCTACCCTTAAAAAATTCAATGATAATGTTTTTAAACATATCTACAAATAACTACCATACGATGCAAGTTTAGTGGAGTGCATTACTCATGTCCAGGTTTAAAGGGCCAGTACCACCAAAAAAATGAAATGTCCTTAAAGTGTTTTTTAGATGTTGCTGACATCTTACATGTGCTTTAGTATGTTAAGAAAATATTTTACTCTTTGTGAGTCACATGGTATGATCTTTTGTGTTGTAAACTGCCCCTCCTGTATCTTTCCATCACTTGCACCTCACTGTGTGGCACTCAACACAGAATGGAATAAATAAGTTGATTGCCTACTCCGATCATTGTATTGTGGGAGATGTATTCAAAGGACATCACCAGGGGGTAAATTAGAAGACCTTTAAGCTCCTTGTCATATTTCATTCAGCTGCCATATCTTCTCTCTGTTAAGGCTGCAGGAGGCTATTCTCCAGGTTATCTAAACATTCCGTCCTCCACCTCATTAAATTTAAATACTATAGATTACATAAAACCAGCCACAAAGTAAAGCTTTTGCACAGATTTTGGTAATTGTTGAATCATGGGTAAAACCTAGAAAACGGAATCAGGAAATTTAAAAATAATTTTTTTTTTTTTACACATTACTTCAAACAACAAAAACAAACAGCAGCATGTGTTTTATACGGTGTTTTTGTTTGTAATGCAGAGGCAATCTAGTTACATGTGTCCCTTTAAAGTTTGTCAGCAGACTAGCATTGTGACAAGAAAGTTTATATAGATACAAACAACAAGGGGGATATTAATTTCATAAATACATACATATATACTTTTTTAGGACATAAGGCATGGCTTTGTGGAAGGGGGTCTTAGCATTTAAAGCTGCAGGGCTTTTATTCAGGCCTGCTGTCCTATCGGTTGTGTCGCACTTCAATCAACATTGTCGTCATCATGGATAGTGGCCCAGAAAACAAACACACACAGCCTTTATAAAAATGGTTAATAATGGGTCAGCAGGGACCAAAATGGGCTTTAATTTTTTTTTATTGCTTACATAATAAACTTGTGTTTAATAAGCCTTGTAAACCCTGTGGACTCTACCACAATGTTCTTCATATTACAGTAAGTGTTCGTGGAAGATTTCTGGTCTATTTTTGACACACACACACGAGAAAATTATTTTAAATAAAAATGTCTCTGAAAACTAAACACTGTGGGCTGTATTCCAACTCTATTGTAAACTTAACCAAAGCCATTATAAGGCTAGATCACAATCTAGCACTTAATGGAGAGCTGAAAAAAAGGAAAAACTGTCACAAGCCTATTCCCATTTGCAGCTCACCAGTAATGGCTCTGTTCCAGCAGAGCGCCTGTATGCGCTGCGCGAGTTGGAATATTTTCCAGCCGATGACCGATACCTGCAGCGGCACTGCAAGTTGTCACAGGTATCGGCTCCGGAGATGTAATAGAGTAGGAGCAGTTAAGATAACAGTTAGACCTGATCTGTCTCTTTGCTCTATCCTTGGCTTCCTCGTTAGCTTAACGGCTTAGTTGTGATCTAGCCCCTAGGATTCTCCACTTATTCCTGACTATTGAACAAGCGGAAAGTGATAAATGTAAAAACACAGCGACAGCAGGAACATGCGGTGCTGCTGCAGACGGTTAAATAAAACATCTTGTAATACAGGGCTGCATGGTGTATAGGAGCGGTATCAGCATGACTTTTAAAGTTTTAGATCTCTGGGATGAAATGCATTTCTAGCTCATATTACCAGACCTTGAGATTTCATCTTCCTCCCAATGTGCAAATGTGCCAGTAAAGGATTTCTCATATGCCGTCTCTCTATGAGGGCCGAGGCTTGGGGATCCTTCACCTGAAAAAAACACAACCAAAGATTAAATGGAAAGCCAAAACAGGATGTCTGGTGGAGGGATTGATTGCACAGATTAATAAACACATTTAGAACATTGGTGTGATACATTTGAGATGATCAGACTATACGATTCACAATCAGGCCTCACTTTAACGAGGTATGATAGGGACACCATACTGAGGGCGACTGGCTCTCATAGGGATTATTTTGCACCAGGTGGACCAGTTTTCTGGCAGCTTTGGGAGGTGAGGATTGCATGACACATTGCAGGCGTCTCACCATGCACCACGGAATTCACTCCCCACCTCTCATAGCTCTAGTTCCCTAGTGATCCAGTCTGCAAGTTGATGCACAATGCGTGAGAAGAGTATAATGCAATCCGCAGCCTCTGAAGACGCTGGCTAACTGGACCTCCAGAGGACATCTCCCTCTACTTTTCCCATGTCATATGGACCCTATCCATACACCACAACAAGGGCCGGATTTAAATTTTGCATCTCAGGAGCCTGTAGGCACAAAAATATGCCCCCCCCCCCCAAAAAAAATGCCAAAATAAATTTTCATTTTGGGGCAAACTAAAAAAAAAAAAATCCAAAACAAAAAAAAAAATCTGAAAAAACATTTCTCTACGTTCAAGTCAAAAGAAGGGACAGTATCTGTTGCTTAGTTGAGTTAGTGCAGCGGCATGGTTTGTTTTATTTGTAAAACCATATATTGCCACTGCCGTAGAACAGAGAAAAAAATTATTCTGCATTTACTTTTTTTCAATTTGTATTATTTTATTTTTACACATTACATGGTCAGGTTTGGTATCATTATAAAGACCAGACTCTGAGCCTTCCAATGACACCTCACTTAACCTTGTGCTGTGTACAATTCAGAGATGCGGCTTCCAAAGTACCTCTCCTCACTGCAGCGCCATGGTCTAGGCTAGGGTGTAGATGAAACAATGCATTGCATCAGCTTCACACTTGCTGGCAGTGTGGGAAATGGGAAGGTGAGTTCGTGCAGCATCACTGTTTACTTTAGAATTATAAACTGAAAAAAAAAGTGCTGCGATAGTTTATATTTAAATAAATCTAACCTGTTTATTGTTGGTATCACTGTAAACGCCATAATCGGCCTTTCCAAGGATACCTCATATGTACCTCTAACCCTTAGGGCTCCAGAGATACAGTGGTTTAAAGGATTGTAAGTAATAAAAAAATATATATTTTTTTTTTACAGAGCAAGGCGCCCCCTTGTGGCAAGTGCCTGTAGGTACATGCCTACTCTGCCTAGTTATAAATCCGGCCCTGACTAGAACAACTTGCGCTCCAAACATATAAGGCAGAAGAAGTTCTACTGCACAGAGTGTACCAGCCATACTGCAAACCAAGAATAAAAATCCGTTTACGTGCAGAGAGCTCCCAGGAAGATGTATGTCCCAAGTAAGCAAGTTTAACTCCTAAGAGCAGGCATTATGTTAGTAAGGATAGAACCTGCCATGGTGGGGTACATTGATGTTATAGCAGGCTTATGCCATTTATGATCATATTTTGTATCGAAATCCCCATCCATTACGCTTAAATTAGGAGCATTTAAAATATGTTAAAGTGAAGTGCTATGACCTCGGTATGTTGTAAATAAACATTAGTGCTGACAGAGTAGCAGATACAAAGGAAACAAACATGTACAGTGACTGTTTAAAAATCCTACCGGCTTTATAAAACAACGTAAAACACCCTTGTTCAACAGGTTTTTGTTATTTTACTCCATAGAACATTCAAAGCTCTCACACGACTTACAGCTGTTCCCGCTATTTTATGGCCGCTGGCTGAACTCCCAATCCCTCAAGGATAATTATAGGGGGCGGAGGGGTCACTGTCAAAATGGGCCAGTGCAAAAGATCTATGGGTGCATCATGGATGACACTGGTGGAAGGCAAAAGAAAGTTATGTATTCCTAGTGTGGATGTATGAGGAGCAGACCTACTACAGTATACTTGTAACCCAGTGATGAGCAACAACAAGGTTATACATTTGCGAGTCAGCTCACACACACGCTTTATTTTGTTTCCTCTTGAAGCATACAGGTCTCAAATAAAGACCATAAAACAGATGAGGTGCCTGTGAGGGATGAATGTGACCAGACTCCAGAGACTGGATGGCTACTTGAGGTCCATAGCTATTGCAGTCGAAGACCTCTACAAACAGAGCACATCTCGTGTGACAACAGCAATCTGGCAGCAGTCACACAGACTGTCAATCAAGATACAGGAGAACTGACAAAATGCCAGGGGAACAGAACAGCAACACCGCATCTATGATTGATGTGTCAAGATGCATATTACAGGATAACACCAAGTTTCTAATTCCTCAAAATAACAGCTTACACATTGTATACCACGGCTACTTACTAAAAGGAGGTATTTTTTTATTTAAATAAGAAAAATGATGACAATGTGAAAACACACAAGAACAGGCAGGTGGTCGTAATCGCACATAGGTGGTCAAAGACTCTTTCTTAAAACACAGTGATGCTAAAAATCAAAGAGAAGATTAACTACCTGTAGTCTGTACTCTTTGGTAAAGAATTGGTAACCAACACTTTATCTTTTTGTTTTTAAAAGAAACCTGTATTCCCTGCTCAGATACACAGTGCTGTGCAAACTGGGCTCACGGCAGGCTTCAGCACAAAATAAATATCCACATCCGACAATGGGTGCGTGATTGTGGGGAAAAACCTTTGAAGTGTCCTCGCGAATGTATGTTCCATGGAAACGAGCGTGACTCGGGACTGTTTGTACAGAGCGATTAAATACGTTCCAGATGCTCCAAGTGATGGGGAGTTGCCGGAAGGTGGAGCAGCTGTGATGCGACCTCACATTAAGCTCGCCGCCGTCTAGCTAGTCTTCCAGATGCAGAGCTCTGTGTGGCAGTGTTTGCCTGATGGGAAAACAGCGCATGTTTTGGGTCCACTGGATTTTCAGCTCCATGTTTAACCAAGATACAGCAACTAACAACATTGTCCTTGCAGCAGGTTCACGAACCAGCGTATTGAAGGAGAACTGCAGAGGAAATACCAATTTTATAAAGAAAAATTAAAAAGCTGGGTTTGGGAATTCTAACACCTCCAGTTTTCCTAGCGCTTCAGGTACTTTCACCTAAAATTTAACATTCCTAAAAGCCTCACATATTTCTTGCCTAGTGGATAAACATAAGGCGTCTTCTGTTTAAAAACAAAACAAAAATAAAACAACCCAGCAAGAGCCAGCATGTCTATGGGACTCGTCTACAAGAGATATGCGGAACGGTTCCTAGAAAGCAGTTTGTAGGAAGAGCTAAATAGAAGTAGAGGCTCCTGTCCCTTGTCTGGGTAGATTTTGCTGGAGTAGGACGAGTCCGAGGTTCAAAGTACATCGTCTGTAGTGCTCCTTCATCCTACTTCTTCCAGATTGCAAGCTCAACTGAGCAAGGACTTGTATGCGGTAGATCCAGTGTTTTTAAATTTCCTTTTAGAAGCTCTAAGGCACGATGATTTCCACAATTTTTCCTGACTGGGTCAAATTTGAGGTCGACCTTGATTTTACATTTTTTTTTTATTTTTTTTTTAAATTCAAATTTTTTTTATTTTATATATAAGTCAGCGTACAGTCAAACATATAAAGTGAGGGCCTCGCAGGGCCACCCAAAACTGTCAGCATACGCACAATGCAAGAAAAATAATAAACATCCCCAAGTAGGGGGGGGGTCTCAGCAAAGAATGTCAAACAATAGGGGAAAAACAAAAAAAGAAGTCATCAAAAAATAGCCAGACATTAACATCCCCAATAGGTGGGGTCTCTTCTATAGTTAGGCAGCGATAGACAACACGAGTCTTCAAGAGTAACAAAAACATGGGGGGAGGGGAAAGGACACTCAAACATAAGTTAGAGATACCAATGGGGTGTACCTGTCTGCAGACAAGCAGTGGCCGGGGTACCTGGGCAAACAAAAGTAAATAAAACGAGAGGAGAGTGGGGGGAAAGGGTGGGGGACCGCCCTGGAAAAGGCGACAGTCCTTGCTCGCTCCAGGAACCCCACGGGGAACTGGAGGCCATGGACGAGGCCGCATGGCTGGGCGATCTGGGGCCAGAGGAAGCGGTCAGAGCCATGGTACCCGCTCCAATGGCACACCCAGAGCTACCCATCGTCCCGCGCACACAAGTAAAAAAAAAAAAAAAAAATACAAAAAAAAAGGGGGGGGGTGGAAACCAGATACCCAAACCGCCGCATCAAGCCACATCTTGAACAGAAAAATTAAAGTCCGCAGTAGAGTGTCCAGAGGGGGAGGGGGGTAGGTCAGCAAATGTCTTCAAAAAGTGTGAACAAAAGAGTATTTGGGTATATGGGTATATATACCCAGGACCGCAAAAAAGGATTATGTCTCAGGAGGGGGGGGGGGGCAAAACAAAAAGGGGGGGGGGAAACAAAAACCACTGCTGAAACATCCCCAACCGGGGATATCCATTTCACGGTCGGAAAATAAAAATGAAAAACGTCTGCCAGGCATCGACAGGAGGAACCAACGTAAATGTACAGGGCAAAAATAAAAGGTCATCGGGAGCCCCCCTTCAGCCAGCATCCCGAAATGGGTGTGCACGCAAGGCAGGCATTGTGCTGCAAGGGAGGCAGAGAAAAGCTGCCCATGCCAACCTGTCGTCGAGGAGCAAGGCATGCAGCTCCGGGGGATCCCGGGTCACCCAGTAATCTACAGTGCCGATCTCATGTGGTAAGGCTGTGGGTATCTGTTGGAGAGTCGGGGCAAAAGGTCCAGGCTGTGTCTTCTTTCCAGACGACAAGGGAGGGTGCTCCTCCACCTCCAAGCTCCGGCCATAACCATCAGGCTGTGTCGGCACACTCTCTGATTCCGCACAGCCCGCTGGTCCATGTACTGCGGGCTCCCCCGGGCCGTACCATGGTGTCATCTTGGCCGCCATCAGCTTCCCAGGCTCCAGATCCGCATCCACCTCTCGTGGGCTGGCAGGCGTCGGCGAGGCCGCACATCCGTGCACAATCGCCTCCTGTTGAAAACCTCCAGGTCCACCTTCGCTCAGCGTGGCCGCATCGCTACGGTGCTGCAAGGCCTCCGCAAACCGCCGCGTCAGCGGGCGTCCGTCATCCTCCAGCGTCTGCAACAGAGCCTCCAGTCTGGAGAACGCGGCCTCCATGCAAAATCCTGAGGGGGCAGTGGGACATCCATCTGCCGCCCCGCGCGCACTCCGGCTGTTCCCTCCACCAGATCTGTCGCAGCAGCCGGGAGACGTGGGCTGCCCAGCCCTCTTCAGCAATTTCAGGTGGCAGGGTTATCAGAGGTGCCGCGGTGCGCAGCCGAGAATGGGATCCTCAAGGGAGCACTGCAGGGAGGCAAAAGGAGCCCATGGTTAGGCCTCAAAATGGCCACCGGCTGTACCCAAACTCCAAGAGAACAGTCGACTAAAGTAGGTCTCTGGTCCGGAGGGGGGACAGAACAGGCTCCGGACAGCTTACCTCCGGTAGCCGGCCACCCAGGGAGTAGTATTGAAATAAATCCACACTTTAAGTCAGCTAAATATCCCATAAAAGAGCAGGCAGAGACGGAGCTCTGCCAAGGCACGTCTTGTTCCCTGTTCAGCCGGCCACGCCCCCCCTTGATTTTACTTTTAACGTTGAGAAATCTGGATATTTTTTTTTAATCGAGTGTCCTTCCAAGCATCGGCAGAGCAGATCGATCTGGCAGAGACCTGCAGAACCCGACGGGTTGGCTGACACCTGCACAGAAGTGCCATCAATTAAAAATACAGACTCCTCGAAGTCCGTAAAAGTGAAGCGGAGGTTGGCCTCAATCTCTGAAAAATCCAGAAAATCTCACAGCGCTCGTTCTAGCTTGATATAATACATGGCTGCAGCCAATGATATTGCTGTATGACCAATGACAGCAGTTGAGAGAAAAAGTGCACAAATTAAAACCTAGGGTAGGGAGTTGGACAGAAGGAGGCCGTGATATATGGTGGTAAGAAGGGGAAAAGAACGATGTGGAAAAGGTCTAGACCGATGATGGCGAACCGTGGCAACACTGATTTTTCTGAACTACATGTCCTGTCATGCTCAGCCAGTCTTAAAGCAGGTGGAACATCATGGGACATGCAGTTTGGAAACATCTGGGGTGCCATGGTTCGCCATCACTGGTCTAGATTGAACGGGGCTTTAGTTACTTTCGTCGTCCAGCTCATTAACTGTATGGCTTCAGTAGTCAATATCCACTCCCCTACAGTATACTACCAAAAGTCACCCCTACTCCAGTGGTCCTAGCAAGAAGGCTACAATGCGTTTATTGGAGATATATGTGGACAGTTGATTCTGCCATCACTTAATACATGGGTGGCTCCTGTATATCCTGCATCGCTACATTGTTGAGCAAATGATAAGAATAGCAACAGTGATACGATTATACACAGGAGGCCTACACACTGCAGGATTGAGTTGGTACACCACAATGCAGGCAAAAAAAACTATATTTTAACAGAAAAAAAAAGCAAGAAATTAAGCATTTGGGATGAATCCCTGTGTTATTTAAACGGTATGCATGGAAATTAAAGGATTAGCTAAAAGGCGTGTATCTGAGATCACTGACTGTCCAGGCTGTCACATTAATACTAAAGGAAGAAGACAGACAATCCTGAACCACAAACATGGGTTTCCTTAAAGCTCACACGTGGCGGAGCACGCTGTGCCGACACTCAATAAGCACCCTCTTTACTTTCATTTGGAAAGATAACCAACGTGTCACTGCATAACTGCAGACATGCATACAGAGTAAGCGGCATTCCTGGGAAAACTCAGTTCGGCGTCAATTCTCCAACCTCACGGTGACCAGATTCTCTGGATCATATCGGCGACCGCTCAGGATACCCGGGTCTCTCAATTCTTCATGTGTTTACTAGAAAGAGGACAGGCATTGATTGGCAACCTTTCATGGTCCAGTGGCTACGGACTAGCTTTAAGATGACTAACGTGAATCTGTCACGCAAGGTCTCGTTTAGCCGAAGCATATTGCATTGATCACATAGATCGATGCACAATCTCATTGGCTTAATGAGATTTAGCAGACCGCAAAGTACCTTAGATCTAGTACCAGACACAGATATCAATGAGGTCCGACAGCTTTTTGTCCAAGGTCAGCAGCACCTCTTACTCTTGAGTGACTGGTCTTGTCCTAGTTCACCTCCGCAGGGTACCACGCACTGTAGATACAATCTGAACCCCCTATTAATTTAGCTAAAGAGGTCCTATCCTTGGCCATTTCAATTTAAACAATCGGGGAACGGAAGATTTAAGTTATGAGGGAAGACTAACAAGCCTAAACCTGTTTAGAGCAGGGTTTCCCAAACCTGTCCCCTCAGGACCCGCTGATACACCAGGTTTTCCAGATATGTGAAGCACAGCACAGGTGATATGATTTGCTGCTCAGTGATTGCAAGATTCAGTCTGCTTTTCCCCAAGGCGATCTGCAAAATCTGGCCTGGTTGAGGGTCCCGAGGAGGTTTAAGAAACACTGCTTTAGAGACACTGCACCTTAGAGGGGATCTGATAACTATATATAAATATATACGGGGCCCATATAAACCATTGTCTGGAAACCTATTCATTAACAGGACTATACATGGGACACAAGGTCACCCATTTAGACTGGACAAAAGGAAATTCAGCCTAAAGCATAGGAAGGGTGAGGTATTAGCAGTAGGAAAAGGGAAGTGCTCATGCCACTGTACAGAGCACTGGTGAGACCTCACTTGGAGTACTGCGTGCAGTACTGGAGACCGTATCTCCAAAAGGATATAGACATCTTAGAGAGAGTTCAGAGAAGGGCTACTAAAATGGTGTACGGCTTGAAGGAGAAAAGTTACCAGGAAAGGCTTAATGATCTTAACATGTATAGCTTGGAAAAAAGACGAGACAGAGGAGATATGATAGAAACATTTAAATACGTAAAGGGAATCCACAAGGTAGAGGAAGGGAGTATATTTAAACGGAAACAAAGTAGCAAAACAAGAGGACATAGTCTTAGATTAGAGGGGGCAAAGGTTTAAAAGTAACCTCAGGAAGCATTATTTTACTGAGAGGGTGGTGGATACATGGAACAGTCTTCCAGTAGAAGTGGTAGAGGCCAAAACAGTAATTGAATTTAAGCAAGCATGGGATAGGCATAAGGCTATCCTAAACAAAAGATAAATCCAGGTAAAGTATCCATGTAATTGGGCAGACTAGATGGGCCGAAAGGTTCTTATCTGCCGACATTTTTCTATGTTTCTATGTTTAAGGGTTATTTTACGGTGAGAACAATAAAGCTATGGAATTCTCTGCCTGTTGAGGTGGATGGGTCAGAGACTTTAAACAGTGACTAGAAGACGTCCTGCAAAAACAGAATATTAAGAGTTATAATATTTAGTATGTGGGGAAAAGGCTGCTTGATCCAAGGAGAAATCTGACTGCCATTCTAGCGGTCAAGAAGGAATTTCTTCCCAGTATGTTGCATATTGGCGAGCGCTTCACACTGGGGTTTTTGCATCAACAACAGGTTGTGTGTGAAAGGCTGAACTCAATGGACGCATGTCCCTTTTCAGCCTATGTAAACATTGTGTTTATTCTTTAGCATTGGAGGTACCATTGATGGAATTCAATTGGCGTGTCAAAGAGAGAAGTGCCCCCAAGATAAGGGCACTGGAGGCGTACTAAATTGATCCAACACATTTACGTTCTCAGGATAGCGTACGTGCATACTTATATGATTGTTTGTAGCTTATTTGCCCCGGGTGTTATGTTAAAATTCTTTTTTGGACGATTGAAACAGAAGAGGAACGGATTTAAGGATTCCCAGGACATTGGCACATTATAGCAAAGAAATTGAAGAATTTTATAAGGATTCTCAAGAAGGAATAACAAAGCGAATAAGGAAGACTTTTTTTTTTTATAATTTACTTAAATTTTGAATATATTTAATTTTTATTATTTGTATTTTTTTAAAACTTGTAAATTTTGGTTGCAAAGGGTATATTATTATTATACTTTATATAGCGCCAGCATATTCCGCATCGCTGAACAATGGGCACGATATAGGCAGGGTTACAATACATTGAGACTGAACAACTTTTTGACAAACCAGTACAGGAGGAAACGGGGGCCCTATTCCCATGGGAACACACAATCTAGAAGGGACGTGGATGGAAACAGTAGGAGGGGACTGAAAGGTGAGAGTGATGGACTGGTTGGGGCAGTGAGGTGTATCAGTGAGTCGGGTGGTAGGCTTGCCCGAATAGGAAGGTCTTAAGGGAGCGTTTGAAGGAAGGGAAACAAGGGGAAAGTCTGACCGCATGAGGGAGAGCGTTCCAGAGGATGGGAGCTGCGCATGAGAAATCCTGCAGTCTATCATGGGAAGAGGTGATGCAGGGAGAAACTAGGTGCAGGTCACTGTTTGACCTCAGGGAGCGGGCTGGGGTGTATTTGGTGATTAATAAAGGACAGGTAGTGGGGAGCTGGGTTAGTGAGAGCTTTATAGGTCAGGGTAAGGATTTTGAATTTAATTCTGCAGTGGATGAGGAGCCAGTGAAGGGACTCGCAGAAAGGAACAGCAGAGAGAGCGGTGGGTGAGGTAGATGAGCCTGGCAGAGGCATTTAGGATAGGATAGATTTTACAGGGGAGAGACGGAGGCTAGCTAGAAGATTACTACAATAGTCAAGTCAGGAGATTACAAGGGAGTGGATGAGTTGCTTTGTGGTGTCAGCGGTAAGAAATGTCCAAATTCTGGAAATATTACGTAATTGGTAGTGGCAGGAGGAGGAAAGAGGCTGGATGTGGGGGGATGAAGGAAAGAGTAGAGTCAAGTATAACACAGCGACAGTAAACCTGGCTTGATGGGGAGATCGCATATATGCTTTGGGGCATCTAAACTATGGGGACGTAAAATAATGGTTTATATTTGTAGGCACCACGGAAGGTGGGGGTAAGGTTTCTGGGGTAGCCCTAATATACACCGATATATTTAATACATTTAAAGGGCACATTTGGAGTAATTTTAGTGGCTTTTGACACTCTACAAACCAGAATATTTTTCAGGTAACCGAGGTAAGGGTCATCACCCTCCTTAACACACACACACGCTGAGTAAAAAGCAGGCCCTTGAAACCTCACCTTTTCTTCGTGCTTTCCTGAACTTCACAGCAGCAAGATTGATCAAGTTCATTCCATACAAGTTGTAGTCTATGAATAGCTGAAGGAGGTAAGGGACATGGGCTTCATGGGCCTGGTAGCACTTATTCATCACCGCTCCACCTTGCAAAAGTTCGCCGACTCTGGCAAAGTAAAGAAAAAACGTTAGAAAATAACAAAACCTAGAGTTTTATTTCAAAAAATATATAAATTGTTTTAGTTCAGGACCAAGTGATGTAAATCTGACTTCAGCAAGGCCAAACGATATGTTTTTCGCTCTTCCCTTTCATCACATCCTGCGCTAGATACCTTCAATGCAATGATAGGCATTTCTGAATGTTAAACGGTAAAGGCAAACAAAGCGAGGACATTAAGCAGGGAGTTGTCACCCACCATACATGGATGTTTCTACAAGATCAAGCAACATTTTTAAGCACAGTTACATAGGCATTCAAAAATATTTGCACAAAACCATAACACACCATATATGGCATTTTGGAAATATTTATGCCTAATTGTCACATGTGATCAAAGGCAACATAAAAATGGGGCCATTTCAATTAAACTAATTCAAGTCGAAGTTATCTGGTATGTGACGGTCGGTAATGAAGTGCGTGTCTCACACAGTTTAGACTTTTGTACAACCTAGAATTTGTATATAACACCAGCTTGGCACAAGCCAGAGAGTCACAATTTCAGCCTTTGCCTGTTCTTAACACCATTACAAAATGCTGAAAGCCAGCAGGAAAGAATACATGCCAGTTTAGCTTCCCCTTCTATGTCAATATAATTTGCGTCATTTATATATCGGAAATGGTTTCCGGAGCCTAATCTGTCACCCCTGTATTTTTATCAGGAAAACACAGTAGTCATATAGGTCTTCGGTGTTCTACCAATGAAGCTTAGCAAGCTTTGACCATGTAACACAGGATGGGATTCCTATAGACTCCACAATAGGTAGCGTTATTGGGGTATACCTATCGCTAGCAACATGGTTACATACGGTAAGATTACGGTGACCTCTTTTCCCATCATTCTCTGTGTGTCAAATGTATGTTAATTTTCTGCTTGTTTAGTCCTACCCGTTGTACAGCGTTGCAAAACATGTTGGCGCTTTATAAATAATTTGCAGTGGTCTTGCTTGGAAACCTGTCATCACACAGGGCAAACCTATGTTGCTATAATAAAAGGCTGGCATCATTTCCAGCAAGGTAGCAATCGAAGAGACCACAAGAGAACCAGTTACAGGTATTTATAAACGCTAAAAGGTTCCGTAGCGCTGTAGAATGGGGGAGACCGAATAATAAATATACATACATGTTAAACACATAGAATGGCAAGAGAGAGGACCCTGCTCAAGAGCTTACAATCTAAGAGGAGAGGGGTGACAAACTAGGTGAGGGTAAATTGAGAACATGAAGTAGCGGGGTGCATGTGTGTTGGGTGGGAAGATCGAGTAAGAAATGTACAGTTGGGGAATCATGGAGTGAGCCGATAGGCTTCTCTAACGTAATGTGTTTTCAGAGACTACTTAAAAGACTGGAGAGACGAGGAGAGGCTAATATTGCGGGGTAGGAAATTCCATGAAAAAAAAAAAAAAAATGGGGCAGCTTGAGAGACATCTTGAAGGTAAGAATTGCGGGTGCGGGTACGTGAAGCCGATAGCATCAGATCATTGGCAGAGCGAAGTGGTCAAGATGGGATGTACCTGCTAATAAGGGAGGAGATGTAGGCAAGGTCGCGTTTATGGAGAGCCCCAATATTTTGAATCAGATTCTAAAGGAAACAGGTAGTCCGGGTAGAGATTGACAGAGGGGTGCGGGAGATGAGGTGTACGAGTCTGGCACAGGCGTTCATGAGTCTGGCACAGATTGCGGCGGGAGAATCTGGGATCACTTAAGGCCAGAGATAAGGAGGTTACAGTAGTCAAGGCGGGAGATAATAAGAGCTTGGATGAGCATTTTAGTAGAGTCCTGATTAAGAAAGGGCTGGACGCGTGCAATGTATTTTAGGTAGAAGTAGCAAGATTAGGTTAGTGACTGAAAGTAGGGAGTGAAGAAGAGATCAGAGTTGAATTGGACCCCGAGGCAGCGAGCCTGAGAGGTAGAAATAAAGGTGACACCATTCACCTGAAGGGAAATGGTGCAGGAATGTTGGTTATAGAGGGAGGGAGGACAATAAATTCAGTTTAAGAGAGCTTGAGCTTTAGGAAACGGGAGGTCATCCTGTCAGACGGCAGACAGACGGCTAGTAACACGGTCCAATAGAGGAGGAGAGAAATCGGGAGAAGGTGGATTTGGGTGTCGTCAGCGATACCCTGCAATCACTGGCTAGCGAATATCAGCGCAAAGGCTGTGAATACAACACACGACAGCTGTGCCAAGGTTTCCATGGCCATGCAATGTATATTATGAGGCGACTTGAACATGTATGGTACAGCACAGGAGCGTAAATTGGAGATGTAAAGTGCTTTAAAATACCTGGTGAAATACTTTATGAATAATTAAATGATGTAACAGTGCTGGGACCTCGGACAATGACACTTTGCTAGACACTATGATGAAGGAAATCGGAAAATATCTAAAAACAGTTTGAGTCTCAAAACCCATACAAAAAAAAAAAAAAAAGGAACGTTGCTGAGGCATAAAGCCTTGTGATGCCATGAACAGTCATGCATATAGCAAGGTGTCAAACGATTTAGCCAAATTCCCCTGCACTGCCATCACAGACACACAGCTTCTGATCACAGCAAGTCAGCAAGCACATACTGCAGCTTGTAGGGTGGGGGATGGGCAGCCAACAGATTGAAACGTAAAGGACCGAGAGTCTGACAGGATGGGTTTTGTTTCCTTCACTTCCATCATCATACTCAATAGGTAGACCAGACATACGCGCAGCAATCCGCAGCAGAGGTCCATGGAGACGGTGGCCAGCTCTGTAAACGCGGAAGGAATTTCCTGACTCGCAGCACAAGGTGCCAAACACTTCAGGGAAGAGCAATTATGCAGAAAGAATTGCATTTATTCCCCTCACAGAAGCACTTCTGGGCACCGCAATTAGTTACCCACACTCAAGGTGTTCTTGTTTCTTTTGCATGTGGTGGTGGTGGGAGGATTAACTCCACATGTTCCCCAAACACCTAAATACACGCGCACACACACACACACACACACAATGATTTGCTGTGAAAAACATATGAGTTTTGCCCATTGAGATCCTTTGCTACACTTCCTGTATGTAGCAGGGAATTCTGGGTAAGACATGCAAATATTTTTTTTTTGAGAAAGGATTTTTACCAGGAAGGATACATTGAGATTTCTCTCGTTTTCAAGTATGTCCTGGGTGGCGAGTATGTACCGTTAGGTGTCTTGCCCAAGGACACTTACTGGAGAGTTGCGCTTGCCGGGATCGAACCTGTGTCTCCACGGTCTCCAGTCACAGAGCAGTGATGTTACCTCTACTCCACCCAGCCGGCCATATGTCCACATTCTCTCACTAAAAGTCTAATGTTGCGCAGATACCCCACATATCAAATCAATGCAATTTATCAAGTCTGTTACACTTCTAAAAAATAAAAACTAGCCCAGTAACAATAAACATTGAGATAAATATCCGTTTTACCAAGGAAAGGGTTCGAGGTTTATCACATCGTGCACCTTGATTAAAACCAGATTTCTGATGAACCTGTGCAAGCATCAAATAATGACCCAGCTCCAGTTTTGCGCACCTATAGCCCATGCATCTCAAACTCTGACACCCCCCCTTACAAGATGTTCTGGATGTCTTTTGCATTCAAAGAATTCTGGGAAGTGGAGGCAAAGAACATCTGGAGGGGGGGGGGCAGAGTTTGAGATCCCCGATACAGACACTAGCACATGTAACTGCAGCTACATCTCTGTATAAAGCTGTGGGCTACATCTCAAATTTGGTGTAAACCTGGCTAAGCTTGAAAGCCAATCCTAAAATTGCATAACTGGTAAACTTACCTAAGTCATTAAGGTCTATGGAGGTGGACACTCTGGTTAAAGGGACACTACCACTAAAAAAACACTAACTAGATTACGTTTGCATTACAAACAAAACCACCTTATAAACACATGCTACTATGTATTATTCTTTGAAGTAATTGCATGTAAAAAAAAGGAAAAATAAAGTCATGTTTTTATTTCCTGTTTCCATTTTTGTGAATTTTTCCCATGATGCAACATTTACTAAAATCCGTGCAAAAGTTTTACTTCACAGCTGTGGTATAGCTTCTACAGCAGTGAAGAGGCAATGTGGTGGAGGGGGGAATGTTTAGATAAGGCTGCAGTGGGTCTATTGTGTTGTGTAGGCTGAGATACGAGCTGCCAGCTGAATGAGATGACAGAGCTTAAAAGACTTCTAAATTACCCCCGTGATATTCCTTTTCATACATCCCACAGAATACAATGTTAAGAGACAGTTTACTGGACTTTGACCAATTCACTCCATTGTATGCTCAATGCCACACAGTGAGAAATGCTTTAAAAGCAGTGATCCACAACCCTGGTCCTTAGGGCCCACTAACAAGCCAGGTTTGCCGGATATCTGAAGCACAACACAGGAATAAAATTTGCTTCTCAATGATTTCAGAATTCAATCTGCATTTCACCCAAGGTAATCCTTGAAACAGCGTTTCCAGAACCTGTCCTTGGGACCCTCTAACAGGCAAGATTTTGCAGATCACCTTGGGGAAATGCAGACCGAATACTGTAGATATCTAGAAAACCTGGCCTGGCAGTGGGTCCCGAGGACAAGTTTGGGAGACACTGCCTTAAAACCTGGCTTGTTAGTAGACCCCAAGGACCAGGGTTGGAGACCACTGCATTAAAGATACTGGTGGGGGTCAAAACAGATGTACCCTGTTACACCTATAGAGTGAAATACTTTAACCCCTTCCTGCCGCAGGACGTTACATGCGGTCCTAGCGGTGGGAGGGCTTTGAAGAAGCAGGATGTACATGTACGCCCCGCTGTCATCAATGGGGCCGCCTCAGCCCCTCCCCACAGCCTGCGCGCGCCATTGGCTGCACGAGAACAGCCTGAACTCAAGCCATCCCCCTGCAGCCAATGACGCATGCTGCGTGTCGGCTGCAGGGCGGGCCAAAATCAGTGGTGCGCGACAGCACCTGTCGGAGAGGTGTACCTGTACGCCTCGCCGGCGAAAGGCACCCCTTAGGCTGCGTTCATACTGAGCGACGTGAAAATTGCACGTTTTTCCGCTCAATATCGCTGTTATGAACGATATTGCGTGACATCGTGTATGTCTCTCAATGCACGTCGCAGTGAATCATGGAAAAAAGGGTCATGTACCAGCGACGAGCTACAAGCGACATTGAGCTGTGACCAGCTCCATTGAAATGCATTGGTGAAGCTACATAGAGAAAAAAAATTTAAATAAAAAAAACGTTCAGTGTGAACGGGGCCTTAGGTTTACACCAGGCTTGGAAACTAGCAGAGCGATTTTTCGAAACCGAAGCAACCAAATAAGTTTCAGCAAACCCTGCAGGCATGCATTGACGGTCACTGTGTCCACTGTACTAGACATTTACATTTTCGGTGATTTGTTTTGCCTGCAGCCCAACAACTTTAATTGCACATAAAAGAAAGGGTAGAAAATAAACCACCTTAAAAAGCAAAGTTCATAAAATCACAATAGAATTAAAGGGGAAGAAAGCTGAATAGCAATGTGTTGTGCGAAAGAAAAATGTAACGCATCTGAGAGTTTGGTTACCTTTTCACCATCGCAGGATTGTACAGGTAAATCTTCATGAATTTCGTTTCCGTCTCATGATAACCATAGAAAGGTCTAAAATAGGAAAAAGTGGGATGACAAACCAAAATAAAAATCACAAGATTATTCACAGGCAGTCTTCCTACAATATTCAAAAACTGCCGGTGTAGCAACCACCAGTGAAAAATCACCGGCGTTGCTACGCCGTGAAACACTGGCATTTCACAACAGTAAAATCCATTGAGTGACAGGGCAAGGTGCACTGTGAAGCTTCCTGTCACTCAGATTTTACGATTGTGAAATGTCAACATTTATTGGTGCTGCAATACCGGTAGTTTCTGAAGCAGTGTTGGCGTTCTAAAGGTTTTGGAACTACATTTGACATGATGCTCTGCCAACCTTGGTGTAAACTTAAACAGAGGTTTTGTAAACTTATCTCCGCAGACTATGGGCCCTATTGCAACCCTGGTGTAAAATTAACCAGCTTATCAACTCCATAGGCTCTGGCAGTTTACACCAGGGTTGAAAGAGGGCCCCTAAGGTGTAGCTGAGCATCATGGGAGATGTAGATCTAAAACATCTGGTGGGCCAAAGTGCTGACCACTGCACTAAATGAATCCTAATTTGTGCAAAACACACTGTTCATATAGAATGTAGACCAGTTGCGATGGAGAAAAAAAAAATGCATCTCTTTATGCTCAATCATACTGTATATTCAGAGAGAATTTTTTGGAATGTAAAATATTGCTTTAGGAAAATTAGACATGCACTTATCCAGCAACAATCATTCATAGATATCCCTGGATCCAACCACTACGTGCCCTCTGCTCCTTCTTTGTAGAAAACACTTTCAGTATACTGGCACCACGGCCAGCATACTCTGGGTGGGCACTGGAGGAAAAAGGCTGGGAAGAGCTTTAATGACTGCATCCTAGCTCTCAAGTCTCTGCTATAATACATAGGCAATATACTAATAAATAATGTCTACAGAATAGGGATATACCGAAAATCGGTAGCCAATATTCAGGAAATTACCAATAATCTACCTTTTATTTGCTGATATAGCCAATAATTGGCCAAGTTGAGTCAATGCAGCACTCAAAGTCCAGCAGATCAGTGCCGGTCTGTTGCAGACGTCGCTAACTCAGAGACCAACCAAGTTAGAGATCAGTCTCGGAGGCCGCGATGGATCGGCTCTGCGCCTCAGCACAGCCCTGATCCATCTTTCTGCGTAGATTCTACGGGAACTTGCGTACGCAAATCATCTTCTATAATGCTCTTCCCCATCTTACTGTTCCTTTCTATCTCCTGCATTTTCCCTAAACTTGCCTTTTTCCTTCTATATACCTATACCCCTTCAGTTAGCCGATTTTACACAGTTTTAGCTCTTTGGGGGCATATTCTGCAGCCCACAAGCAAACTAAATTCGTTTTCATTTGCTTTTGTCCTTCAGAACTGCAGATCGAGATATCTCGATATCGGGAACCAGATGGTGCCTTTGAAACCCAAGATATCTTGATAGTGAATGGGGTTAGATGTACAGAATATCGGCGCTGGATATCGGCTACTGGACAGAATAAGGTGTATCGGCTCGGGGGGGGGGGAAATATCGGCCATCCCTACTACAGAATCAAACTAAAGGTTTATACAAAATGTGTCCAATCTCTACAAAAGACCCAGGACAAGATTACATAGTGTCCCCATTTTAGCGTGCGCTGACGGGGAAAACCTGCACCTGTTTCCTATAGCATCCCCATTTCAGTGTGAGATTACGGGGCAGGCGCTACTTCAGCACCTTGCCCCGGAACCGTGCGCTACCCTTGGGGCTACACTGCGCCGCGAGTATCACCTCCTGGAGTCCATAGGACTGCCGGGGAACGAGATCTGCGATCTGCACAATTTTGCGCAGCGCCGGAGGGACACAGACTATTTGCCCTCCCGCTCCCCGTGGAAAGAAGCAGATCAGGCCACCAATTCTCACTGCAGGTGAGTATCGGACTAAAGGATTCTGCAAAAGCAGAATATTTCAGCACCAGCTTTTTGGACTCTAAACATTTGTTTAGTCCATCAGTGCAGTAGTTAGCACTAGGAGTCTGTAATACTCTACTTATCCGAACGCTAATTACCGATTGCGCTCCCCATGTTAAGTATAGGGTGTGCAAAGTACAGTAAGCTCACGCAAGCTAGCGCAATCACTGATGCGCTAAGGAATTTTAAGGCTGTTTAGTGTTTGGAATGTAATATGGAGGAGCATGTGTTAAAGTCACTTATCCTGGCGTTAACACTTGCATATCTGAACGCTACAGTTCTGTAATCAAGTCCCTAGAGAATTGAAATATATATATATAAAAAATATATCATTGCAACGGTCTCATTAATATCCTTTAAATAAAAGTATCAAACATTAAAGATGCAATTAAGAAATAAATTATTGCACATTATTTTGTAGCTACAGATTCCATATATTCCATGACCAATCTGGCAAAAAAGATGAAAATAGAAGTAGGGGCACCGCAAGCTGTAAAGTGCTCTGCCACATCTTCAACTGGTGCTTTAGTCCCTTTGTAAAGCTGAAAAAGGTCAAAGCATAGTGTTTTGTAAAGTAATAGTGTCACACTTTCTACAATACGACACCCGCTGTCCTTCAAGCAAACTGCCGGATTGAGTCACTGCGTTCTAGAAGAGTGTGTAGTTTCAGTACACAGTGACCCAAGTTGGTGGCGCTTTCCCAAGGAAAACTGGCTCAAAATCTTGGGTTGCCGTGTACTGGTGATAATGTACTGAAACAGTCCACACTTCTGCTACACAGTGACCCAAGCCCTTGGTGTTTTCCCAAGGAAATAAGATGGCACCTCATGAGGCAGCAGTTTGCAGGAATGGATGGCAGGTATTATACTGTGCAGAGTGTGATTAAGCCATGACCTGTGAGAGGTGTGATTTAATGCTTACGCACAGCATCTTCTACCAATTCCATTTATTAAAGTTTATATGGGACGAAATTCTTGGACAAGTTATCGACTAACATTTTACTGCATTAAATGATTACAGGATTTTTCTAAGACAGATACACATACCATTTGTGTGGATTCTAAAGCTGTAATAGAGACTCTGCTGCAGAGACAGTGGATAGAAAAAGTCTACACACCTGTTAAAATGTCAGGTTTCTGTGATGTAAAAATGAGACAAAGATGAAGCATATCAGAACTTTTTCCACCTATAATGTGACCTATAAACTGTACAACTCAAAAAACAAATCTTTTAGGTGGAGGGAAGCAAAAAAAACCTAATAATCTGGTTGCATAAGTGTGCACACCCTCTTATAACTGGGGATGTGTTCAGAATTAAGCAATCACATTCATTATCATGTTAAATAGGAGTCAGTACACACCTGCCATCATTTAAAGAGCCTCTGATTAACCCCAAAAAACGTTCAGCTGTTCTAGTAGGTCTTTCCTGACATTTTATTAGTCACATCCTACAGCCAAAGCCATGGTCCGCAGAGAAGCTTCCAAAGGATCAGAGGCATCTCATTGTTAAAGGCTTCAGTCAGGAGAAGGTACAAAAGAATTTCCAAGGCAATAGATCTACAGGGGTGTGGAAATTTTTAAAAAATCTACTTGTCCAACGGACTAAATAGTAGTCCAATCTACTTGTCCATCAGGACGATCTACTTGTCCTGATAATTTCAACAAAATAGTGTTTAAATAGAGGTCTTTATTCACAACAGCCTATAGAGGCAGCATCAGATACATGTGATGAATAAAGACCTTTATTTAACCCCTTAAGGACGGGAGTAATTTTACAACTTCGGCGCTGTTTCGGTAGAAGTTTGCTGAGCTCATTTTGACCGTTCTAAGTCACGTATTATTATACCACCCAGACAAATTATATATCATTCTTTCCGGCAGACTCGGCAGATTATGTCATGCCCTGCCAAAATGCTATAACAAAAAATGTAAAAAAAAGTAAATAAATGTGAACTTTCAATAAAATTTCAATCTTCCACAGTGTGTAAAGTGTGTTTTTTTTTAAAAAAAAAAATTATCCGAGGCTCTGCGGTCATATGTTGTGGGGTAGATTTGTTAAAAAATTTTGAACGGGGAACCCATTTTTTTTTTGGGGGAGAAATTGCGTGATTTTAGCTAAACCCCCCCCCCCAAAAAAAATCGTTAGTGAAGCATCATTGTCTACATTATAATTGAAATTGCTGCATTAAAAAAAAAAAAAAAAAAAAAAAAAACATAATAAATTAAATAATAAAAAAATAAATATGTTTTTACTTTTTTTAAACTTTTATTTTACATAACATGGTTGATATCATTGGAAAGGCCATGCTCTGGCCTTTCCGGAAATATCATACATGGCCCCCTAGCTGCCACCGATCAGGAGATAAAGGAGTTCAAAGAGCCCCCCTATCTCCTCTAAGGGATTTCCATAGGAAATCCCTTTGCAGCTAGGGGGTTCCCTGGTTAACTGACATCATCGCGCATGGCGCGATGAGTCAGTTGAGCGGGGGGGTGACCCAGAGGTGGGGGCTGCCATCCAAGATGGCGGCCCCCACCGGAAATAGGCCGCGATCGGGCACAAATTAGTGCCCGGTCGCGACCTGGCAACTAAGGGGTTAATCCCCCATACATCGCTGGAAAGGTCAGGCTGTGACCCTTCCAGCGATGCTGGCCACAGCCGCCTGGTCCCCGGCGATGGGGAGATAGAGGGATCCAAAGGATCCCCCCCTCCCCTTCAGGCGCTTCCCCTGCTCCGGCGGGGGGGGACGGGGACGGACGGACGGACGGACGCCTGAAACTGACATCATCGCGCCCCCGGCGCGATGACGTCAGTGCACCGGAGGAGGAAACCCTGCCGATCTGACTCCGTGGGAATCAGAGCAGCGAGGGAGCCGCCGGAGGAGGCGAGTATCTCCCGGGGGGGCTGAAAACGCCAAGGACGTACATTTACGTCCTGCGGCGCCAAAGCCCGCCTAATGCAGGGTGTAAATGTACGTCCTGCGGCGTTAAGGGGTTAAACACTATTTTGTTGTGTGTATGTATATATTAGGGATGCACCGATACCACTTTTTTAAGTACGAGTACCGATACTTTTTTTTCAAGTACTCACCGATACCGACTACCGATACTTTTATTTTATGTCATGTGACCACTTTCCAATAAGAACAGACCTCATAAAAATGCTCCCCGCTCACATGTATATATCCCTCCCGAGATATACGGATATTGCCCCAGCACATAGATGCTGACCCCAGCACGTGGATATATGCCCCAGCTCGTGGATATATGCCCCAGCACGTGGATATATGCCCCAGCACGTAGATATATGCCCCAGCACGTGGATATATGCCCCAGCACGTGGATATATGCCCCAGCACGTGGATATATGCCCCAGCACGTGAATATATGCCCCAGCACGTGGATATATATGCCCCAGCACGTGGATATATATGCCCCAGCACGTGGATATATATGCCCCAGCACGTGGATATATATGCCCCAGCACGTGGATATATATGCCCCAGCACATGGATATACTGCCCCCAGCTCATAGATACTGCCCCCAGCTCATGGATACTGCCCCCAGCTCATGGATACTGCCCCCAGCTCATGGATACTGCCCCCAGCTCATGGATACTGTCCCCAGCTCATGGATACTGTCCCCAGCTCATGGATACTGTCCCCAGCTCATGGATAATGCCCCTGCTCATGGATGCTGCCCCAGCTCACACATGGATTTACCCCCCCCCCAGCTCAGACCCCAGACTAGACATGGGGCGGCTGTTCGAATGCTCTATCGGCATTCAGACAGCCGCCCCTGGAGCTCTCAGCCGCATACTTACCTTCCCGAGCGGCGCCGACAAAGTCTCTGCGCTTCCGCACGTTGAAGGACCCCCAGCCGCGATCACGTGGGAGTCCCACGTGATCGCGGCTGGGGGTCCTTCAACGTGCGGAAGCACAGAGACTTTGTCGGCGCCGCTCGGGAAGGTAAGTATGCGGCTGAGAGCTCCAGGTGCGGCTGTCAGAGCATTCAAACATCCGCCCAAGCCCCTCGGATGCCGGCAAGCCGGCTCAATGCTGGCTTCCGTTATCGGGGGCGTCCCTGTAATTAGTCCGCAGTCCGGCAGGCTTCTAGCCCGCCGGACTGCATCTAAGGAAAAAAAAAAAAAAAACACTCGCCCGGCGCCCGGATCTTCATGTCCCGGGTGTCGGCCGATACAATTTCCACACCCCTGGATCTATCATGGAACACAGTGAAGACAGTCACCATCACGTGGAGAAAATATGGCACAACAGGGATATTACCAAGAACGGGAAGTCACTCCAAAATGTGAGGAAAAGGCGAGAAGAAAACTGGTCACGGAGGCAGCCAAGAGGCCTACAGCAACATTAAAGGAACTGCAGGAATACCTGGCAAGTATTGGCTGTGTGGAACATGTGACAACAATCTCCTGTATTCTTCATATGTCAGGGCTACGAGGTAGAGTGGGAAGACAGAAGCCTTTTCCGAAGAAGAAAAACACCAATCCCGGCTAAATTTAGCAAAAACACATCTGAAGTCTCCCAAACACATGTGGGATAATGTGTCATGGTCTGATGAAACCAAGGTTGAACTTTTTGGCCATAATTCCAAAAGATATGTTTGGCGCAAAACCAACACTGCACATCACCAAAAGAACACCATACCCACAGTGAAGCATGGTGGTGGCAACATCATGCCAAGGGGCTGTTTTTCTTCAGCTGGAACTGGGGTCTTAGTCAAATTAGAAGAAATTATGAACAGATCTAAATACCAGTCAATATTGGCACAAAACCTTCAGGCTTCTGCTAGAAAACTGAACATGAAGAGGACCTTCATCTTTCAGTATGACAACGACCCAAAGCATACATCCAAATCAACAAAGGAATGGCTTCACCAGAAGATGAGGTTTTGGAATGGCCCAGCTAGAGCCCAGACCTGAATCCGAAGGAAAAATCTGCGGGGTGATCTGAAGAGGGCTGTGCACAGGAGATGCCCTCGCAATCTGACAGATTTGGAATGTTTTTGCAAAGAGTGGGGAAATATTGCCAAGTCACGGTGTGCCATGTTGATAGACTCATACCCAAAAAGACTGAGTGGAGACGACTCCTCGGCGGCAGGTCATAGGGTGGAGTGTTCCGGGGCCCTGTTAGCCCTCTCCCCGGACCAGCGATCCACGTGCTGGCCGGATTGGCAGCATACGAGCGCCATCTTGGAGGCCTAGTGGACTGGGGGAAGCCTGACCTCGGATTGCGGTGCTCAACATCGAGATGGGGAAAAAGACCAAGTCCAGCGGAGTGCAGGAGAATACCCCAGACATCCGGCTCTCACTGAGTGGAGCCCCGGAGCGCAGACTACTGCAGAGACAGCCTTCCTGTTCTGGCGCGGCGGCGCCACCGGAGGCTGGTGCGCTCGCCTCCCCCCGCCCCCCACACTACCCTGCAGCGGATTCAGGAGATAGAGGATGGCGATTTGCCAGCCACAAAAAAGGACATTAAGGCCCTCCTGGCAGATGCCAGGCTTGCTTGGCAGGCTGAACTCCGGGCCCTGGAATCTGGCCTCACTGCTACCCGGACCGAGATGAAAGCAGTACAAGCACGCACGCTAGAGATTGAGGAGGGGCAGGCCGCAACCTCCTCTCAATTGCGGGCACTCCAGACACAGGTGGGGAACCTGCAGTCAGCTGTGGTGTCTCTTGAGGCCCCGCCATCGCCGGCGAAACCTGAAACTACGAGGCATCCCGGAATCGATACTAGATGCTACCCTGCTGCAATACATTACCAGCTTCGTGATGGCCCTTCTCTTGCCCGATGTCGTCGTCCAGGATCCGGTGCTCTCGGCGGTCAGAGTGCAGAGGGCAGCTTTGGCACCGGCTGGTGTCCCAGGCGACATTGTTGTGGTTCTCCGTGACGTCCGTCTGCAGATGCAGTTGCTGGAAGCGACTCGCAATATCCCCACAGTTTCATTTGAGGGATCCTCCGTTGCGATCTACAGAGACCTTCCTTTTTTAGTTTTGGCTGCTAGACGCCAATTTAAGCCGGCCACTGCACTTCTTCGGGCCCACGGGGTGCGTTACAAATGGGGGCCACTTGGCTCCTTGCTGATAGCCCATGGAGATAGCCACGTTGCAGCGACCATTGCGGAAGATGCGATCACCCATCTCCAAAACATGGGAAAAAGCTCTGAAGCCTCGAACAACATGGCGAGCGAGTCAATGGCAGGCTCACCCCTCCCTCCCCGGGACCCGGACTGAGCGGGCCACATATCTCCTCGGCTCATACCCCCTTTACCTAGTTTCTTGGAGTGTTTACTGGTCACTGAGTCGTCGAACTATACAGCCTAGATTTCCTTGTTCTGTCAAACTTCGCTGCGACCCCATGCTGAGACTTCCCCCCCCCTTGTCATCCCAGTCTATACCCCCCCTCATTATGTCTACTGGCGAGACTTGAGACTATTGCGCTCCTCACCTATCCAGCATCTGTTTTGTGAGACATGACCTACAGCGAGCTATGGTGGACTCTGGGCCCTCACCCCCTTTTTTTTTTAACCTTCTTACCCCTGGATCCACCAGCGTCTACTGTCATTGTACCTATGGTCCTGATCCCCGCCCTCCACACACATCGCGTTAGATACCCCCCCCTCCCTGTTTTTATGTGATGTCTCTGCTATATTAGCCTTGTATGGCTTTTCTGCGGGTCGAGTTGTGACCCATTGCATTATAACAATAAAATTGTTTAAACCAAAAAGACTGAGTGCTGGAATAAAATCAAAAGGTGCTTCAACGAAGTTTTAGTTTAACCTCCCTGGCGGTTTTCCCCGAGTGTGGCTCGTGCTGATCTTTCACTGCTGAAAGCGGTAACCCCGAGCCACACTCAGGCTAGATACATTACCTGTCCCTGCGCTCCCCTCGCTGACCTCAGATCAATTCTCCTCCGTGCGTTCGCGGTGTACTGCTTCCTGGTTCCCTTCTCGCGAGCAGGAAGTATGATGTTGCGATCGTCCGGAGCGCGATTGTGGGGGGACAGCGAGGGAGTGCAGAGACAGGTATGTATCCAGCCCGAGTGTGGCTCGGGGTTACTGCTTTCAACAATGTATTTAACCTCGAGCCACATTCAGATACTGCTAGGGGGCCAAATAAATTGTAACAATTCTGACATAGAATCGTAACGCCAGGGAGGTTAAGAGTGTGCACACTTATGCAACCATATTATTTTAGTTTTTTATTCATTCATACTTCCTCCACCTAAAAGCTTTCAGTTTGTTTTCCATTGAGTTGTACAGTTTATTGGTCACATTGAAGGTAGAAAAAGTTCTGAAATGTTTTGTCTCATTTTTTTACATCACAGAAACCTGACATTTTAACAGGGGGTGTGTAGACTTTTGATATCCACTGTATGTATTGATAAAATATAGGTTTACCAGAAGAAAAAAAACTATGCCAGTGTTTTTAACAAAACCCAGAGCCCAAGGTAGCTGCTCTCACCGAAGAATATACATTTTGGCTGTTAGGCTAGGGTCAGACGAAGGCATTTTTCGCGTCGTCCGTGAAAAAGTGCGTTCGAACGAATGGACGTATTTTTTCACGGAATACGCGATAGCGGTCATACAATGCGCATTTACATCCGTGATTTTGTATGGATCATCAATAAAACCCTTTTTGCGTCTGGACGTTATGTTGGCTGGACATTAGCAGCGTCTGACCTCTCCTAAATCACGCACACATGCTGCTAGCGGACGCAGCGCACTCTGTACGTCAGTACTAGCGGTATCACGTTGAAAAAATGCATTTGTTAGCCGCTTGCATTGCGCAGCCGCACTTTTGTGCGGCCGTACTTCGTATATTACCTGTCATTGGCCGTCATTTGCTGCTACTACGGCCGTGATAAAGTGCGGCTGCACGTGGGTTCGCACTGCGTTCGTCTGACCCTAGCCTAAGATTGTAAAGATCGCCCAGAAAAATAAATAAGACATTACTTGGCCAGGCTGCTAAATTGTGTAGTTCCCACCTACGTTACGTATAAATTTATTAAACCGTAAATAGCATTTTCTATTAACTGGTGAAAGCAATGCCATACTTTATAAGAAGGATGAAACCGGTTTAAAAAAGGAATTTTACTTACATGCCAGATACCAGGGTGATCTTGAAAACATGCTGTACATTGGATGCTGGATTTCCTAAAGCCACATTAAGTGCTCTGTCGATGCTGAATGCTACCTGGCGGAGATAACGTTCTGGATTCTGTTGCCTGTATCCGTCATACGGCACATACAGGTAAGGAAATATGCCATGGAGATGCAGGCATGTCTTTTGACCTAAAACCATAAAATAATTATAGATATTTTACCAATGTTGAGCAAAGTGCATTTAAAACAAGCTTCCACAGTAATTTGTAAACAATGAAAAAGACGAGCATTTCTCTCATGTACCACTCAAACTACAAACATACAAGGAAAAAATGCTGTAAAAGATAGGACTGCCACAAAGAATGTTTTATGTATACCGTATATACCTCCATAGGTTTCTTGGATATGACATGCACGAAGAAATGAACAGAAAGTCTGCATTATATGTAGCTCCGCCCCTGAGGAACTAAACCAACAGATAATGTGTTTGAAGGTGCAGAGGATTCTCTGCTCTATGATGTGACAGAGTGGAAAAAACTGGCTAACACAGGCTATGGGACAGTCCTCACGTCTGGAAGGTCTCCCGGTAGGTCAGAAGAAATGGTGATGAACCAAGCTTTTACTTTCCCTGCAAAATCTCATGGTCTTAAAGATCAATGTAACAGATCAGCATTTGATGAAAATCACAGCCTGTACTTAGTCGGGTCCAGTGGTGGCTCTGGCTCGATCATGCTTCTGCTCCGTGAGAGGAGATGAGAGAGCCACCGCTGCTTAGCCCCTCAATGGACCACCAAGGATTGTATATAACCCCTCAATGGACCACCAAGGATTGTATATAACCCCTCAATGGACCACCAAGGATTGTGTATAACCCTCAATGGACCACCAGGGATTGAGTCCACTAACTGTAAATTATTGTATGCAAAGATCCAAGAACATGATTCACTAAACATTTTTGTATCCGTTAGAATAGCGTTCATACAGATATTTTTTACATATTACAAAAGGACTCCTTGTCCAATCATAAAACGGCTGCTGTAAACCTAAATATGTCCTGTATATCACCTGAAAATCCTAAAAATATTGTGCAGCGATCCAGGAATAGTCCACAGATGTAGAGGCCATAAAGCAGAACGGTCTTTACATACACGGCAAATTAATACATTATACAAAGAGTGTTACAAAAAGAAGGGGGGAAAAAATGGAGCTATCAAGCAGCAGTACTATGTCCCTGCTGAGGAATAAAAGGGTGAAAGGACAGAAATCTGTAATAATACATCAGCAAAGAAACCTATGAAGTGATGGTTGCATGACTTCAATTGGGGCGAGTAAGTTTAGCTCAGTAGAAGGCCGGGTGCACACTAGCGTTTTCTTCTGCGCACTAGCGTGCATTATAAAGGACGCACTTTATGACGGAAGAGATTGGCAGATGCCAGACGATGCGTTAATTTTGACGCACGTTGTAAAAACTGAATTGGAGTTGAATGGGGAAAAAAAAAAAAAGCTGGGCTTTTGACATTTGATGTTCAGTATGCAGCCAACGTCGTAGCAATCCTAGAGCAAAAGTCTTGGTGTTTCCATGATGGACCTCTTCAGCGCGCGTTATGCGTTGCGCGCGTACTACGTGTGTTCTTCTCTATCCGCATAATTATATGCTACAACGCACGTCATAAAGAGCGTCATAACGCACGCTAGTGTGCAGAATAAAATGCTAGGGTGCACCCGGCCTAAAATCTTGTGTGGGCAGAAATTCGGAGCAAAAAGGAAGGAGGAAAGGAGCAATTAAAAATTATACAAAAAAAAAAAAAAAATGCATAATTGGGGTTGGGTGGACAGCTGAAAATGCATGGCGACATCAAGTAGCAGCAGTCCAATTATAAATAATAATAAAGTATTTTACCAGGAAGGATACATTGAGATTTCTCTCGTTTTCAAGTACATCCTGGGTTCAAGAACATTGAAATTAGAAGAGTGACTGCGCATCCTAGCAACTTTCTATTTTAAAAAAGGTCAGGATGTGAGGCGTACTCCTTTTTGCTAAAAGGCTGGGTGAAGTGGAGGACTTTCCTCCACTCCAACCAGCATCTGGAAAAATGAGAAACCCCCCCCGCTAGTTATATCTGCATGCACAGAGCGTGCCGATATCACCATCTCTGTGACCAATCGCATTAGCGATCGGTCTCAATAGAGGCTGCGATGGATTGGAGCTGCGCATCCATCGTTCTGCACAGGCACTACGAACTTTACGTATGCAAGTCTGGTAAGTCTTGTTTCAGTGCGCAGTTTGCATTCCTTATGCTACGCATGTACCTCTTGAAGCACAAATTGCACCGATAAGCATCAGGGCACTTCAGAGTTCAGAGCCCCGTTCAATACCTCAGCAGCTGCTGAATTGCTTTCAGTTTGCTGCAGCAGTGTCACTGAACGCTTTGGATGCGAATTTCGAAATAAAATGGCCGACAATTTCTTAATGAAAGATTCAGATTGTTTTTCATAGGACTCGGACAAAATATGATAAAGAAAAGCAGTCCGCACAATTCCGTTTTGTATGCACACACCACAAATGATAATTTTTATTGAATAAACGTTGTTTACTTCTGAAACAATGTAATTGAACTGTAAAATATATGTCTATTTGCATGGGGTAAATAAATATTTTGTGCTTTGGTGAACAAAAACCTCAAAATTAACATTGCTGTACGGAATTGTTACTTGCTTCATGGCGGCGGCCATCTTTAATACGTCACACTCAGCTACTCGCAGCATCTCCTCGGGTCGCTGCAAGTGCTAAGTTAGCAGTGCTGAGCGCTGAGTGGCAGAACGGCGTTCAATGGCAAGTTGCTAACTTAGCACTTGCAGCGGCTGAGGTATTGAACGCGACCCAGGAGTTCCTGAGCTGAAGAGGAGGAGCTGTGCCCAGCGAGAGATAAAAAGGTGAATAAATAAGGGCAAAATACATTTTTAAGAAATAAAAAAGTAATTGGGCAGAGGATGTCAATTAAGAGCAAAAAAAGGGACACTCTACTTTTAGTAGCGTGTTACTTTAGGTTACAAAACAAAGTTTCAAGACCGGACAAAAACGACATGAACAAAACAATGCTCGGAAAGACAAAAAAACACAAGTAAACAAGATAGGGTTGGCAGTATAATACTATAACAAACAAAGTGGTGCTTTGGAGGCTAATAAAGTGACAGAATAAACTAAAGTTACCACGTATAAACCAGTGGTCAAGCCTGGCCATGATCGTCAGAGCATCTTATACACTGGATTGTGCGTGTACTTTACACAAGGATGCGACCATTGTTCTGTGTGAAAGTGGATGCATTTCAACTCATATCACCACGCGTTATAAAAGCTGTACAAAATCACTAACATATGCACTTACATCTTATTCAAGTCTGGACACTACAGTCACAATGCTGAGAGCAACGCACAACCCCCTTCCGCCATGCCAGTGCAGACAAAGATTTGATTGACACAGGCGTCTGAGGTAACTTTAGATGGGAATTTTCTTAAAACCCATACATTATTAAGACACAGGGCATGCATAATATCTAGGCAGAATTTGGAATATAGGAATAGTAGTGAGAAAGTGGAATCAGGTTCCCAATGAAAAGAATAAATGTCCACCCCTGTTCTTCTTGTATATATACTGTATATATGTTTTCTATAGGGACATAGTTATGTTCCAAGGCTTAATATTGTTTAACAGCAAATTAATTCCATATACAGTATCTCAAGAAGCAAATAGTGAAACAGCTTTTTATATGATGTATTCTTGCATTCAGTACAAGCGTCTGACTGTCCCTAGTTTTTAATTTACTATATGTAGAAAATATTAGATCGAAAGCAGAAGAGATCATTATTTTTTCTTTCATGTAAAATGATTAAATACAACCATATACTGAACATAAAAAGCTGTATATATATCTATACTCTGGCAGAATGGTACATAATATGTGGGGTGCACTAATTCAGAAAGTGGAAATTCACAGAGGAAAAACCTGGCACTTAATGCAAAACAAGGCTAAAAGGCCTTGGCTGTTAAAGGGTTAAATTAATAGAACAATAAAATATAAAAGGCACAAAGAGGGAGGACTTGTGTCCGTTTTATTACAGAGGCAGCCATTGTACTTTCTGTCTAGAATATTTATTATTTCACAAACAGTTCATTGGGTAACAACTTCTTAGGATACAGAATGTTCAACCAGTTTGTAAGTCAATGTCTGCACGGCTGGATCAATAAACGACTTGGCGTGCAGGATAATATATTCTGAATTCCTAGAAAATGAACCAATATGCAACAAAAAGAAAAATTAATTTCAGTTAATAACGTAAGTTTGTGCTCAACTGCAATTTTGAATCTGAAAATTTAAGTCTCTAAAACATGATTAACCAAACCTTTTTATTTTTTTTGAGGGGGAGGGGCGGGGAAATATGACAGAATTGGAATGTTATATATATATTCAAAGGAATGGGTAAAATATTATCCATCAACCATCTAAAAAGGTTGAACTGACTGCAATAGGGACGGTAGTAGTACCGGTGGTTGCCACGGTAACACTAGGATGAAAATCATCAAGCAAAAAAAACAAAGACTTTTCAACCACTTAAAATGCACCTGTCACAAAAAAAACAAAAAAAAGTGCACTCCTGAAAGCGTGGAGATTTAGTCTACAAATTATGCTAGTTACAGGTTTATTTTTAAGACCCTGCTAAAATAACTGCAGTAAAAATAAAAAAAAAACCTGATGGAAGGGTTTGACACATGTGCACGGATGTGTTTTTTTAGAATGTCACCCCATTCCCCTTACAGGACAGCATGGACCCCTTTGTCGGTAACCCTGCAGACTGACAACTATAAATGGCAGCAATTTACAGAATTCACTGCACCGAGCCATGTTCTCTCGAAGGTGAAATAATGAGGCTTCCTATTCTACCTTTTTCCCTGTTCAGACTCTGCGCAAGAGTATGAATTTTATTAGAATTTCTATAGCGCCAACAGTTTCCGTAGCGCTGTACTATGTGACTAATTGAAGGGAGTTCTAGCACACACCACCTTGAAATCTGGTACACCTGAATCTAAAGCCCACTAGACAAAACAACCTTCAACCGAACCAGGGCCTGAATTCCACGTCGAGCAGCAACAATCAAAAGAGGCTTGTTAATTACTGCAAGTCCTGACGCGATCCTTAGGTTTTTCAGCGAGACATAATTTACTGCAGATGTTTACCTTGACTTTTTGGCACCACAACTACATGACCTTCAACCAACCATCATTTTCCAGCAAGCTGGTGCACCACCACATTGGGGACTGCATGTTCGGGGGTTCCTAAATTAAACATTTCCAGACAGGTGGATTGGAAGGGGTGGCCCAATTCCTTGGCCCCCTCGTTCACCAGATATCACTCCCCTCGACTTCTTTCTATGGGGTTATGTTAAAGATATCGTGTATCAAACAAAGGTATGGGAGGACATCACTAATCTAAAACAGAGGAACACTGATGCCGTTGCCACCATTGCTGAGGGTATGCTACAGCGAACATGGCAAGAAATCGAGTCTTGATGTGCTTCATGCAACTAATGGTGCCCATATAGAGGTGTATTAAATGGGGCAAAAAAAACAAATCTACGTCAAATTTTGTAATAAATTTTACTTATCTTTTTCTTCATTTGCCTTTATAATACATTTTTGAAATTATAAAGAGACTTTATGGACATATATATATATATATATATTATTGCAGAAGCCACCTAAACATCAGAGCAATTCGAGGAATTGCATCCCAGAGCTCCTGTGCCACATTCCCCATATGCAGCAAGGAATTCTGGGTAGGATATGCAAATGACATCTGTCTCACTTTTATACATCCTGGGTCTGTTATTACGCAGAGCCCTAAAATCAATGATATGCCACACTATGGCTTTCTAGCAGAGATAAGGTTTATGCAACTGGTCAAAGCCACTCCTAGGACAGCACTGTTTCGGGTTTGTTGGACCCTCATCAGCTAGGAACTAGGCATGATGACCAATTGCAGTGGATGCTTGGGACCCGTAGGGCAATCAGTATCTACAAGGGTTGTGGTGGGGGACAAAAAGTGAGATAAAAAGCCTCCACACTATAATAAGTGTGTTTATTATTGCAGAAACCACTTGCACATCACAGCAATTTGATGAATTGCATCCCAGAGCTCCTGTGCCACATTCCCCATATGCAGCAAGGAACTCTGGGTAGGATCTGCAAATGACATCTGTCTCACTTTTCTGCATCCTGGGTATACACACCCACACAATAATTTTTTTTTACATTTTTAATTCATTATTGGATTTACAGGCATATCATCATTCTGAGAAAATACTTGCAGTGAATTGATAAAGATATTTAAATCCACCCACCGGATCAGCATCTACATAGAGATATAGGACATTCCCACTAGAGATTTTTAAATTGCTGTGTAGCCAGATTTCTCTAAAAGGTTTTAAATGAACACTAGCGTTTTCGGCGACCTTGTGAAATTAATATCACGCCCCACACGCTGAATCCTTATAGGAGACGTATATACTACACAGGAATCCCATTGAAATTCCAATGTCGGATGTTTTTCCAGTAGGATTCCAGCATGTTTGCAGGCCAATGGGTCGCTCTGATCAGAATACAGGATAGGTGGAAGATGAGATTCACTGGCCACCATTCCCATATTGTGTTCTAGAGTGCTATGGTCCTAACACTTTCCATGGACCAACTCATGGCGCACAGGATATCACATGGATTCGAAACATTAACACAACTCTGACAGGAGTTTTTCAAACCCGCCATTAGTATCATGCTGCTCCATGGGTGTTACATATCAGAGGGGAATGGAGCAGGATATCATGATCCATTGGATGTTTGACCTCTCGACGAAGTCTAAGGGGATAAAACTAGAAGGGATTTAGGCGGAAAGGTTATTAATGAGATCTTACACATACCATGGTGTTATTACTACTGACTCTAAAGCAACACAAGCAGGGTAGTAGATTATAGGGCTTACATGTAATTCTAGGAGATGTGCAGTCAGCGGCCATGTATATGTATGTCGTACCTTTTCCAGTCCAGCTCATGGTGCGCTGCTTGTATGCTTTCACACAAGGCTAAGGAAAATTGTGGTGCCGTGCACAATTACTGCATGTTTATGTGCAACATGAGCGTGTACTATCGGCTCACATCAAACAAGTACTTTGATAGTTGAACAGGAAAGCTGTGCTTCCTCATATTACAGGATTGAGCAAGGATCGAACACTCGGGGCCCCCCAGGTGTTTCTGAACTACAACAACTCATGACTCTCTGGCCATCAATTTCATTCAAAGAATTCTGGGAGATTTAGGCCATCAACATCGGGAGGTCCAGTTTTTGAGATCCCTGTGTTAGAGAACGGGTGGGTTTAGAGATTTAACAGAAAAGGTATGTTATGGTGTAGTTAAAAAGGGACACTCCAGCTACCGTGATCACTTAAGGGAATTTGCGTGGCCGTGGTGAGAGTCGCCTGCCCCAGCGCCCCCCCCCCAGCTGCTATGACAGGACCAGTGTTTGAATGTCTTGCATTTGCAGGTGCAGTTTGAGGGGAGGTTTGTGAGATGATCACTCCACATGCATTTCAATGTGAAGCACTGAGAAGAATTTGTTTGGTTGTGTTAAGACACAGACTCTGAACTTAGGCTAGGGACAGATGAGCGCATTTTCTGCGGCCACCGTCAAAATGTACGTCGATGCGTGCGCACGCATTTTTTCACGGAATACGCTTAAGTGGTCAGACGACCACAGTCGCACAGTCGCAGGTACTCACCAACGCAATTCTAGGGAAATCCGGCTGTTTGAACGTTATGTAGGCCGCACACTAGCAGCGTCTGACGTCTCCTAATCACGCACACACGCTGCCATGCGGCCGCAGCGCACTCTGTACGTCTGTAGCAGCGGTTTCACGTTCTGAGAAAAATGCGTTCATTTGCCGGTTGCGTGGTGTCGGCGCACTTTTGTACGCACGTACTGCGTATATTGGCCGTCATTGGCCGTTATGTGCTGCTGCTACTGCCACCGTGATTTAGTGCGCCTGCACGTGCGTTCCGACTGCCCCACTCTGACCCTAGCCTTACATAGCTGGGTGCCGCTCCACAAGAAAAACTACATGAGGGCACTTTGTGATTAAATAGGTTTTATCACATTAAGGCTAGGGTCAGACGAAAGCATTTTTCACGTCTACGGTCAAAAAGTGCGATGATGTGTCCGAACGTATTTTTTCACAGAAGACAAGATAGCGGTCATAAGATGCGCAATTTCGGCCGTGATTTTTTACGGATCCAAACCAGGAAACTTTGGGTGTGTCTGGACGTGATGTTGGCCGGGCATGAGCAGCATCTGACGTCTCCTAATCAGGCACACACACCACTATGCCGACGCAGCGCACGCTGTACGTCAGTACTGGCGGTTCGACGTTTGCGCTGCCAAACTTTCGTGCGGTCATACTTCGTGTGTGTGGGCCTGCGTTGGACGTCATTTGCTGCTATCACAGCCGTAATAAAGTGCTGCTAAACGCACGTTCGCACTGCGAACGTCTGACCCCAGCCTAAGAAGGCGGAGGCGTCCAACAGGGGTAATAGTAACCCTACATTTTTTTCCTCCAGTATAGTGTGTCATCTTAAAGATAAGTCTGCAGGACAGGTACAGCCCCTGATCACTTCTCAACAAACTATACCAAAAAATGTTCTTATTTTGTGTTGCTGATATCTTACATGCGCTTTGTTTAGCTCGTGTTCTCGTGTGTTTAGTTAAAATAGTTTGTGTGTGTCAATGGGTGGATAACTGACTAAAATCATTGTATTGTGTCGGATGTATTCAAAGGACATCACAAGATGGTAAAAGTCTTTTAAGCTCCCTGTCTTATCTCATTCAGCTGCCAGCGCTCATCTTGGATAGCCTCGAGAATAGACCTCCTGCCGTCTTATCAAAACATTCCCTCCTCCACCCCATTAACCGTTAAATATCATAGATTAAATAAGCAAGAGCAGTTAAAAAAAAAAAGTTTTGCACAGATTTTAGTAAATGTTGCATTGTGAGAAAACAAAATGCAGAAAATGGAAACCGGAGATTAAAAATACCTAATTTTTTTTTCCCTTTTCACATGCAATTACTTCAAAAGAAAAGAGAAAACAGCAGCATAGGTTTAACCCCTTAACGTCAGCCGTCCCACTGCAGTCAATGCGCGCGGCGCTGCTGGCTGCAGGGAGGAGCCAAGGCAGACCTTTGAAGTCAGCGGGGCGTACCTGTACACCCCACGTCTTCAAGGACCACCCGCCACGCAGACGTCATAGAACGTCTCACGGCATCTAGAAATTAATAAGGTGGGTTTGTTTGTAATGTACAAGTAAATTAGTTACAGCTTATTTAAGTGGTAATGTCCCATTAAATGTGTACCAAAACCTATAGGATGGCAGCGAGACCCAGAATTCAGGGATGCGGAATCCGAAAACTAGTGTTATTGTACAAAAGCACCACGTGAGAACTCAAAAAATATTATATTTCTTTTATTGTCGAGGATGGAGCATGTATTATAAAGAAAAAGCACAATTTAAAAAAGCGTGGTATGCATAAATGCGTGTGCATGTGTGGAAAACAACGTGTACACGCATGTTACGCGAGTTTGTGTACTCGTGTTTACGTTGTTATGCAGGTGTTTATGTAAATTGCTATAGACTTTTAGCATTGTATTTCCCCCATTACCCTCGGCTTACACAGATTTAAGAAGTAAACAGAAGAAGTAGAATAGACAGAAAAGCCAAAACCTGAGCACCAAGCAGCGCTGCCTATAAAAGGCCACGATGAGTAACGTGAAAGGTCCTGATGAGCCGGTCCCCTGGGCCACTGGCCATGTGCTTACTTTCATTAGTGAGATTCCAGGGGCCAGCGAGGCTCATATTTACAGTTCTGGGACAGTGTGGCTGGCAGGGTGCCCGAACATCCCCTACTATGGGCTTCTCTGCCTGCGCACAGCCAAATTAGTAGAGCTGTGTGTGTGAGCAGTAGGGGATGGAAAGCAAAGGCTGGAGGGGATCACAGCTCCTTATTTGACGACGTGCTGGAGGGCACTGCTTGTGGGGGCCACGTGACAGACTCTGCACAGAGAGCACTTTATCCAAGGATAAGCACCGGACCTTTCAAAAGAGATCCCCAACCCTGTGTGGCCTCAACCTACAAAGACGAGGCTCACTCAACGTGATCGAAAGAACAAAATTCACCTCCTGCAGAACACAAGTGAAGATCCCTAAAATTACCACATAAACCATTACAGAACACCAGTCTAATAATGATCATCATACAGCAAGAACGTCCTTGTGCTTTTTGGAACTTCAAGGGCCCGATTACATTCTTCAAGCAAAAACGCACGTGCAACGCGTGAAATTTTGCGCAAAGCGTTAAACATTAACGCGCGTAAAACAATGCTGGTATTACAATCCTCGCGCATTTTTTCATCCATCAAAAAATAACGCGCGGAAAACGGACGCGCACAAATGCGCTGGTTCGGGAGTCCCTGAGCCGACCAAGAGAAGCAGCGCGCGCTGAGGGAGAAGATGAGAGTAAAATCAAAAACGCAAAAAACATTTTTATTTATAGGCTGTCAGCAGCATCTGCCGAATTATTTATGGGCTCTATACAGCTTGGTTGTCCTAAGGAGATCAGGACAGTGTATTTTAAGATGTGATCATTGAAAAATACAGTAGATTGTTCCAGGTGCATTGTGGGTATCTTATCTATGTACCGTTACGGCGTGTCTGCCATAAGTAGAGTGCCTAGGCTTTCGCTGATATGTTATGCTTTCCTACTTCTACGGTGACCACATCGCTTTGATAAATGTATCCTTGTCAAAATACATCAGAATAAGAACAAAAAGGAAAACAGAAGAGCTTGTTCAGACAAAACACAAAAGTATGTGGTCATTGGATCTTGAGATTAACTTGTTCAATCGTACCATGGACAGTTTCATTTGGTACAATTGTGTATATACAGTTGCAAGAAAAAGTATGTGAACCCTTTGGGATTACGTGGTGGAGTTTTGCATGACTTGGTCATAAAATGTGCTCTGATCTTCATCTAAGTCACAACAATTTGAAAAACACAGTCTGCTTAAAATAATACAACACAAACATATGTTTTCATGTGTTTATTGAACATAACATGTAAACATTCACAGTGCAGGGTGGAAAAAGTATGTGAACCCCAAGCCTAATGACTTCTCCAAGAGCTAATTGGAGCCAGAAGTGACCCAACCTTGAGTCCAATCAGTGTGATATTATTGGATGTGTTGCTGAACGCTGTCCTGCCCTTTAAAAACACACACCAGTTTTGGGTTTACTGGTTTCAAGAAGCACTGCCTCATGTAAACCATGCCTCGCAGAAAAGAGCTCTCAGAAGACCTACGATCAACAATTGTTGACTTGCATGAAGCTGGAAAGGGTTACAGAAGTATCTCCAAAAGCCTTGATGTTCATGTGTCCACGGTAAGACAGACTGTCTACAAATGGAGAAAGTTCAGCACTGTTGCTACTCTCCCTAGGCGTGGTCGTCCTGTAAAGATGACTGCAAGAGCACAGCGCAGAATGCTTAATGAGGTAAAGAAGAATCCTAGAGTGTCAGCTAAAGACTTACAGAAATCTCTGGCACATGCTAACATTTTTGTTGACACATCTACAATAAGGAAAACAGTAAACAAGAATGGAGTACATGGGAGGACACCACGGAGGAAGCCATTGCTGTCCAAAAAGAATATTGCAGCACGTTTGGCAAAATATTCTGTGGACAGAAGAAACCAAAATTGAGTTGTTTGGAAAAAAACAACACTATGTGTGGAGAAAAAAAAGGTACAGCACACCAACATCAAAACCTCATCCCCACTGTAAAACATGGCGGAGGGAACATCATGGTTTGGGGCGGCTTCAGGGCCTGGAAAGGTTGCTGTCATTGATGAAAAAATGAATTCCAGAGTTTATCAAGACATTTTGCAGGAAAACGTAAGACCATCTGTCCGCCAACTGGAGCTCCGCAGAGGATGAGTGATGCAACATGACAATGACCTAAAGCATACAAGTAATTCAACAAAAGAATGGCTTCAACAAAACAAAATACGCCTTCTGGAGTGGCCCAGTCAGAGTCCTGACCTCAACCCGATTGAAATGCTGTGGCATGACCTTAAGAGAGCGATTCACAGCAGACATCCCAAGAATATTGCTACACTGAAACAGTTTTGTGAAGAGGAGTGGTCCAAAAGTACTCCAGATCGTTGTGCAGGTCTGATCTGCAACTACAGGAAACGTTTGGTTGAGGTTATTGCTGCCAAAAGGACGGTCAACCAGTTATTAAGTCCAAAGGTTCACATACTTTTTCCACCCTGCACTGTGAATGTTTACAGGTTATGTTCAATAAACACATAAAAACATAGGTTTGTGTTGTATTATTTTAAGCAGACTGTGTTTTTCAAATAGTTGTGACTTAGATGAAGATCAAAGCACATTTTATGACCAATTCATGCAAAACTCCACGTAATCCCAAAGGGTTCACATACTTTTTCTTGCAACTGTAGGATATATTACACACACACACTTTCTAGTCCAGGTATCATCAACCATGGGCCTCCAGATGTTTTGGAACTACATCTCCCATGATGCTCAACCATTCTACGGAGTTCCTGAGCATCACGGAAGATACAGGTCTATTCAAGAAAAGGTGAAAACCAGGAGAATGACTGGAGAAGTGAAAAATCCAGGTCAAAATAGCCTAACCAGTAAAATTCTTCCATTTATCTCACTTTCCAAATCGGCTATTTGGTCTAGATTGTTCTCTTCTCCTGCCAATTCTCCTGAGTTTCACCTTTTATTGAATAGACCTGGTAGGGTCAAAACATCTGGAGGGCCCAGGTTGCGCACCCCTGTCTTTACTGAAGATGAACCAAGTCCCTTTGCAGACTGAAACAATGTAATCCTAAAGAATTAAAAGGAAAAAAAAAAAGAAAAAACAAACACCACCACATCTGAACTCCTGACAAAATTCCCCATCCTCACCTATGAGCACGATCAACAAATCACCCGCTGGCACTTGGTTATGTTGGATCATTAAACCAGGGACATGGAAACACGAGCCTCTACATTCCAGTGAACGTCCCTGGTTGTGCGTGACGCTGCACCTTTAAGATCAAAGACAGATTGTACGGCCAATTTTTCATTTACACTGCAGAGAGCAGCAAAAAGGAGAAAAAAAGTGGGCGCGCAGCCACGGTGTAATCAGCATTGCCAAGAAAACGCAGATCTAACCGGAAAAGGAAGGGAGTGCATGGCGAACTCGGCAGCATATCATATGAGGACACTGGGTCATTTTATATGGAACAGATGAGACGCAGACCTTCCTGTGGCCATTTAGTGAACGAGAGAAGAATAAACGTAAACCCCATTCTCCCTCCTTTATCTAATGGAATGCCAACCTGACAGGCTTGCGTCTCAGCAATTAATGTATTCGTGACACGTGGGGGGTTGGATGAAGGCAATGGAGGGTGTGGAGGGGACAAGTCCGTGCCAAATTCTTAATCGTAATGCCAGCAAACAAAGAGGATCGATTTCGCGCTCTCGCTAGAACACGGGAAGAATACTGAGCTGCGTGGCTGTTACAGATATGCAACCTCGCCATGGGATCCTCGGCAAGATACGCCAGGTTAATCACAGCCCTGAATGGTGCCGACTGACTCGTATTCCTGAGAGTTACATTAGGCTGAAAAAAAGGGACATGCGCCCATCGAGTTCAGCCGTTGGACGCAAAGTTTATTTCGGGGGGGGGGGGTTTGCTTGGGTAACCGCTGTGTAGAAAGGCTGATATGTCCATGGAGGGCATGAGACGGGCTTTTTTTCCTGTTCGGTGGTGAAGCTGCATCAGTCAGTCGGCCGCACTGGATTGGCGCGCGTTTACCGCGCAGCATACACGTTACTGTACATGAGAAGGGGAGGGGGGTGGATGACAGGCCAGCACGTCTCATAAATTCACGATGATGGAAAAGGGCTGGAAAATGAAAGCTGCTGCGCTGATTACGGCCAGCATGTGACTGGAGCAATTACTGCAGACAAAGAGGACATTTTGTCATTCCTCTGAATGACCCCGTTACATTTCTGAGAGAGCCTCAATGATGGACCAAAGTCCTCATTCTAACACCTCGAACCTCATCACGCATTCAATAAACACACAAATATTAAAATTAAAAGGCAGATAGCAGATGCTTTGTGGAACAGCAAAAATATATAGCATTATATATACATTACATACCAACACGTAAAGAAGGCACATTACAATCGATGTTATCAGGGACGCCTTAATTATATTACATTAATAAATAGACATCAGATGCAAGTGTCCTGGCACATATTGCAAAGGTGCATGCAGGGAATCATGGCGAAAGTATGTCCACCCAGAGCAGTTATGGCGTATGTTGGATATGCCCAGAAATTCAGTGAGCATTAAAGTACACTTTGAGATAACCCTTCAGGGGGCAGATATCACACTGGTCTTAAAGATCAATATGATCGGTCATCCCTTGAGTTGATACTGCAATTTGCACTCACGAACCAGCAACAGGCACCGCCATGTTTCACTCTCAGAGGGTGGAGCCAACTGTGGGCTGGTATGCTGCGCAACTGCCCCTCTGTGGTGACGACAGTCAAGCAGGTGCACAGACTGAGTGGAGGGCTGTCCTGTACAATGCCTCCCCATCAGCACGGTCACTCCTCCCCTATGGCATGCCGCAGTCACATGACGGACAGCAGAACCTTGACAAGAAAAACTCCTTTTTCAATTACAGTAATACCTTGAATTGCGAGTATAATTCTTCTGGAAGCTTGCTTGTAATCCAAAGCACTCATATCAAAGCGAATTTCCCCATAAGAAATAATGGAAACTGACGATTGGTTTCACAGCCATTTATTCATATGAAAAGGATTACAGGAATACAAAATACTGTACAGTATAAAGTAAAAATAAATCAAATTAACCTGCACATTGCCTTTGAGGAGAATGAGAGAAAGAGGGGAGAGGATGGTTATTGTGCAGGACATTTATCACTAACGGGATCTCTATCTGTTGGGGGGTGGGTTTCAGCACGTCCAGTGTAATGTGTGATACTATTACGCATGTTACGCCGTGTGGCCCTCCCCGTCAAGCTGCCAGTATGCGTTCACGGACACAGGGAGGAAAGGTGACCATGGCCTCAGTTGTGCCATGACACTCGGCAGACAAGCGTATGTACTCTGACATCGCTTGTATATCAAGACCATGCTTGTTTATAAAGTCAAAATTTATAATCACAAAAAAAATGGTTGCTCTTCTTGCAAAACGCTCTCAAACCAAGTTAGTTACTCTCAATCCGAGGTTTTACTATATGTGTGTCAGGAAAAAATGTCAACACAAAGGGAGGGATTTCCCATCAAATGAGTCCAACTTGTAAACAGTGTCACTTTAATACTGGATCTCATCAATAAGCAGGCAACAGAATTACACAACAAATCCAAACAAGCTCACCGGGTTGGTATATAGCGGTGTCCTTTTTGAGTGAGGATTTTCCAAGTCAGAAATTGATAGCCTACCCACCTTTTAGAGAATTCCTAGTGCAATGAACAACTGCTTCTTTAACTACTTTACAACCAAAGGTAACAAATATAGGACAATATAGTTAAAAATTAAAATGTAAATGTGATAATTTTTCATGTATTTGTTTATCCATTACAGAATTATTGTTGAACAAAAGGATTCTGAACCCTAGATGGCATTCCTTTACTTGTGCAATGTCACACAAGGTCTGCATTATCAGTATACAGGCAGAAATTTACTTTGTGTCAAATACTGTAACTGATAAAGATTAATAATAAACCAGACAGATCTCCTGGTTATGTGGATTTGTAGTGATCATAAGCTGTAGTGATCATTAGCAATGCAGCTTCCAAAAAATACCAATAGAATATAAACATAATATCTGAATGTGGCACAATACCTGTGTATGAAAATTACAGTAACACCTTGTATCTGTACTGTGCTGGGATTTTCACTCCTATAAACCCATGAATACTAACCCTGAAGAGCAGCGAGTGACCCCAGAGCTCTACATGCATGCTCTCCTCTTCAAGGCTGTTGTACAGTAATGGGTTAGAACTTTTTGTTACAGTGAGGAATGGGGCTGGTAATTACAGCTCATTTTATCCCTCTGCAGGGTTCCTGGAGATGGATAAGACAGTGGAATTTGTTTCTCCACAGGGGGCACACTAATCAGTCTTTAAATAGGTGTGAATATTGGGTATTGATATGCCAATGATTGCTTTTTAATGGATTACAATGAAAAATAAAGATAACTACTTTGGGTGTGAAGGGGTTAAAGAATGAGCCATCTTTTAAGCATCCCAATCAAGGCACGGGAGAAGCAAGGGCACCGAGACTTGCGTGGTAACTCCGCTACCTCTCCAATCAAGGAGTAATATTAGCATGAGAACTAGAGGGAGTTGAGGTGCCTTGTAGTACACAAATGTGCGATTCACAATAGCACTGATGGGCGTGTCACGTATCAAACTCCTGGTGCATACTCCAGATATACATATTACCCCCTTTTATCACCTCATATGGCCTCACAGAGGCCATACTGTCATTTTCCACAACTTGGCTGTTTTACAAATATAATGTGCCCTGCCTTGCTATTAGGACAACTCCACAAGCGCCAAGTATCAACTCCTGGCAAGATGAGGAGACACTCTGGCAGAGCGCTAATGCTATGAAACTAAAGTGTAACGCAAAGAACTAGGATTTCCGATAAATTGAGACTCTGCAGTATGGGTTCTTCTTTTGTTCGTTGTTCAGCATAAAATTCTCGTCCTTCTCGTTGTTCAACTTTGCTTTCCTTCCCCCCTCTTCTAGACAGAAAGCAAAAGAACATTTATTTCAAGGGATTCCAAACAGCTGGCCTCCATGTTCTCGGTCATTATCAAGGGAATGACATGAGGCCTTTCCTGTGCTCTGCATTCCTTGCTATTTTTTCACAGCGTACATTAATTCCTGCTGTTCTTGTGCCCTGCAGTTTAACTCAATTCTGCTCCTAGAAAAGGCAAAAATAAATATCCCCGTTTGTCCTGTGTGTCGGGGCCCAAAATGAGGACTTAACCATTTCACTACCAAAAGAGTGTGTGTAAACCACTTTTTGTAATACAATAGTGTGCCACTCTTAGGAAAAATTAAGTTTGTTGAGAGTTCACTGCTGTCCCTTGTATTACGGTTTAAAAAAACTACAAAGAGCAGCCCCCAATGCTCACTGTAACAAAATGTTCAACAGATGCATTAGAGCAGCCAGGAAGAGGGCAGAATACAAGGGGAGACTGTTCATTACTGTGCATGGATAACATTCAGGATGTTAGAATGACTGAAAATGAAAATCCCTGTAAAGTACAGATAAAAGGCGTTATTGTAATTTCCATACACCGGCATTAACCATGGGTTTATAAAGTCAATGCATTTATAACATAACAGTTCCGTCATTGGTCCTTAAGGGGTTAAGTCACATACAGATATTTTCATAGTCTATTGGCATTTCTTAGAAGCTGCATGGCTAATATTCTCAACGTGACCACTACAAATCCGATTAAATAGGATGCCTGACCACTTTTATTATCTTTATCACATTTACTTTGACACAAAGGCGATTTCTGCCTGTATGTTGATGCGGCAAACTCCGTGTGAAATTGAGCAAGATACGGAACACCATCTAGAATTTAGAATCTTTCATCCCAACAATTTCCATAAAGAAAAGAAAAAAAAAGCAAATATACAATATTTCATAGAAGTTATGATGATAGTATCAGCATTTCAACAAAATTGCTTGGTAGTGAAAGGGTTAATGCCACAAGTTAGAACTTAAGCTCCTGGAGTTTAGGTGCACACATGGAGAGCCATCCACCTCAATTCGAGTGCCATCAAAAAGTGTGGTTTGGCTGTAATAGTCAAGTTGCTCATGTCAGCATCAACTTGGGTGATCACATAAGGAACCAAACACTAAATCTCAACTATAGCTGATGTTCCTCTTGCACTTGTCAGTTGTAACTGTGGCACTTTGTGAATGGAAACTTTGTTTAGTATGTATGGAGCGATAGTGGATGTGTGAATGCAGGTGTATGTTTGTATGGAATATCATTACATGTGTGATAGACGAGCTTTCATGCAAAGGCGTATCACTGAATGTGTAAAGCTAGGGTCTGTATGCATGGAGTGTCAATGAGAGTGTAAACCAGAGGACTACTTGTGTGGGGTGATATTGGGGTCTGTATAGTGTGTCATGATATGTGAGTGCAAGGAAATGTATGTATAGGGCCGTTATTAATAGTTTTCGTAATGCAGCCTTGAACAATGCAGTGTGTGTGTGTGTGTGTGTGTGTGTGTGTGTGTGTGTGTGTGTGTGTGTGTGTGTGTGTGTGTGTGTGTGTGTGTGTGTGTGTGTGTGTCCCATCCGTGCTATAGGGAGAAAAAATATATTTAAAAAAAAAAGTGTACATTTCTATTCAGATTTCAGTCATTTGCAGTGTATTAAATTCATTTTCCACATTCGATCATCCAGATCTTGTGGTTTTATATTGCTTGGGGAACTTGTTTCTGCATTCTTCTACGAAAATCTGCAATTTTCAGCAAAATTGGAGGGGAAGAAAAACCTTTTTGTAATGTATCCTTCCTGGTAAAATAATAAATAAAAGGTATTTTGGCACGTTACATTTAATGAATAATATGACTGTGTATAAAACACAACTTGCTGATGGGAAATGAGAAGGGGAGTAATGGCAGCAGCATTGTCCACTATATAAAAAAAGTACACTGCTGCTGCCTTAAACCTTTTATTCTTTCGTTCCAATTTATTTGTGAAATTTAACATCGTCATGTTTGGGATCATTAGAAGGGCCAGTATCGGACCCGTCCAATGACAACGAACACGACTTTGTGGGGTATAAAGAATGGAGTTACAGGGGTCCAAAGTACCTGTGTTTCCTCACAGCGGCACGGAAAAAGCACACAATGCCCCAGTCTTAGAACAGAGAAATTGGAAATTTTGCTTTTATTTTTTGCTTAAAAGAAAAAAGGGGGGGGGAGCAGAATTTGTACTCTGCAAAACTTCGGTGAGGCTGGAGGGGGTTTGGTGGGAAACCAAGGGCAGGGCATGGGTGGACCTGGTGGGTGGGGGGGCTTTCCTTACTTGGTCCAGGGGTCCCAAGTGTTATCAGTCCTCTCCGTGATTGTGTCTCGCCATCACGAGAACGGCCGCACCTCCATCATTTGGGTGGCACAGGACCACGCGGCACCCCATTTACTCCGCGGCAGGAAGTGATCATATAACATCACTTCCTCCCAGCACTCTATGCAGAGGGGGATTGAACATGATAAAGTAGGGGGAATGATGTACAAGAAAAGGGAGGGGGAGACAATGGACACGAGAAGGGGAGAAAGAGGATGAAAGGGGGTAGAGAGTAACAATGTAAAAGAGGGAAAGACGGTGCACGGAAGGGGGTGTGTATTAATAATCAGTGAGTGTTTGTGAGTGAGTGTGCAAACAGGGGCGTCGCTACGTTGGGGCGGGGGGTGCGGCCCGCACCAGGTGACACCCGCCTTAAAGGGTGACACCGTCACCCTAAGGGCAGGTGTCTCACCCTCCTCCGCGTGTTCGCTCCCTGCGAGCGTCCGAAGCTGTGCAGCTTCGGCGCTCGCCTGGGGGAAACGTCACCAGCCAATCGCGGCTGGTCACGTGGCTCCCCCAGGTGAGCGCCCAAGCTGCACGCCGCCGGACGCTCAGAGGGAGCGAACACGTGGCGGAGGTGAGCTGGGACATATCCATCTGCTGGGGCATATCCATGAGCTGCTGGGGGCAGTATCCATGTGCTGGGGGCAGTATCCATGTGCTGAGGGCAGTATCCATGTGCTGAGGGCAGTATCCATGTGCTGAGGGCAGTATCCATGTGCTGAGGGCAGTATCCATGTGCTGAGGGCAGTATCCATGTGCTGAGGGCAGTATCCATGTGCTGAGGGCAGTATCCATGTGCTGAGGGCAGTATCCATGTGCTGAGGGCAGTATCCATGTGCTGAGGGCAGTATCCATGTGCTGAGGGCAGTATCCATGTGCTGAGGGCAGTATCCATGAGCTGAGGGCAGTATCCATGTGCTGAGGGCAGTATCCATGAGCTGAGGGCAGTATCCATGAGCTGAGGGCAGTATCCATGAGCTGAGGGCAGTATCCATGAGCTGAGGGCAGTATATCCATGAGAGGAGCTGGGGCAGTATATCCATGAGAGGAGCTGGGTCAGTATATCCGTGAGAGGAGCTGGGTCAGTATATCCGTGAGAGGAGCTGGGTCAGTATATCCGTGAGAGGAGCTGGGTCAGTATATCCGTGAGAGGAGCTGGGTCAGTATATCCGTGAGAGGAGCTGGGTCAGTATATCCATGAGAGGAGCTGGGTCAGTATATCCATGAGAGGAGCTGGGTCAGTATATCCATGAGAGGAGCTGGGTCAGTATATCCATGAGAGGAGCTGGGTCAGTATATCCATGAGAGGAGCTGGGTCAGTATATCCATGAGAGGAGCTGGGTCAGTATATCCATGAGAGGAGCTGGGTCAGTATATCCATGAGAGGAGCTGGGTCAGTATATCCATGAGAGGAGCTGGGTCAGTATATCCATGAGAGGAGCTGGGTCAGTATATCCATGAGAGGAGCTGGGTCAGTATATCCATGAGAGGAGCTGGGTCAGTATATCCATGAGAGGAGCTGGGTCAGTATATCCATGAGAGGAGCTGGGGCAGTATATCCATGTGTGAGCTGGGGCGCAATATATCCATATGAGAGCTGAGGCGCAATATATCCATATGAGAGCTGAGGCGCAATATATCCATATGAGAGCTGAGGCGCAATATATCCATATGAGAGCTGAGGCGCAATATATCCATATGAGAGCTGAGCGCAATATATCCATATGAGAGCTGAGGCGCAATATATCCATATGAGAGCTGAGGCGCAATATATCCATATGAGAGCTGAGGCGCAATATATCCATATGAGAGCTGAGGCGCAATATATCCATATGAGAGCTGAGGCGCAATATATCCATATGAGAGCTGAGGCGCAATATATCCATATGTGAGCTGAGGCAATATATCCATGGGTGAGCTGCTGGGGGCAATATATCCAGAGTTGCTGGGGGCAATATATATCCATGTGTGCTTTCACTGCCTTCGAACAGGCACCGTACTTGCTGGCAGTTGGCAAAAATCTGTGTGAGCATGAGAGCTCCACAGCAATAAACCTCACAGTAATGTGCGCTGTGTGTATGAGCATTCAGTGTTATATGGGAGTACTGATTTAGGAGTAAGAGTAGTTAAAAAAAAAATCCGTAAAACTCGGGGGGGGGGTGACACCATAAGTTACAGCACCGGGTGACACCAACCCTAGTGACGCCACTGTGTGCAAATGTTGTGTGTATCTGTGAATGCATGTGTTTGAAGCTGTGAGTGTGTGTCTGTATCAGTGTGTGAATTTGAGTCTAAACCCATGGGCACATTGGGCAGTAATCATGAAGCATCGCGGAATCGAACAGTTGACAGAATAATCTGAATTGAATCTTAACACCAGTAAAGATGCACACCACTAGTAAATACAGAGATCTAATTTGAGCATCACCGGATCAATGAGTATATGAACACAAAGGTCTGTACGCGTGAAACATCAGTATGTGAACACAGGTGTCCTTTTGTATGAATCTCTGACTGTTTACAACAAGGTCTGTTTTTGCATGAAGTGTCAGCGAGATATGAAGACAGGGGTCTGTACATGTGGAGCGTCAGCGAGATATGAAGACAGGGGTCTGTACATGTGGAGCGTCAGCGAGATATGAAGACGGGTCTGTACATGTGGAGCGTCAGCGAGATATGAAGACAGGGGTCTGTACATGTGGCGTATCAGCGAGATATGAAGACAGGGGTCTGTACATGTGGCGCGTCAGCAGAATATGAAGACAGGGGTCTGTACATGTGGAGCGTCAGCAAGATATGAAGACAGGGGTCTGTACATATGGAGCGTCAGTGATCGTATGAACACAGGTGTCTATAACATTGAGTGTCAGGATAATTGCAGAGGCCTCTATACACTCAAGGCAAGCTATATAGATGAACTTGAAATTTGCCAAATGTGGTAGATTTACGAAACATATATATTAAAGTATCTGTTCCCAAGCCTATCGATGGAGCCTTTGGCGCTAGCTGTGGAGCAAGGTCTTAAAGGGATTTGAGGATCAGCGCTCTGCAGCAATTCTATTCAATGGGAAAGCGTAATTGACCTGCCTGTCACACTCGATAGACGTATTTTATAGCCACTATCTGCATACGCACTGCGGAGTGCCTGCACGTGGGCCTAACAGGAAGCAATGGGGACTCTAAAAGCACATGAACAATTTACAAAGTTGTAGACCGGTTAAAGTGGGTACACAAGAGATGTCCCTTGACAGCAGGAGCTAAAGGGGCAAGCTTATCGCGTGCGTAAAAATCATTAATTACTGCAAGCAACAGTGTAAAAAGGAGAACAAGGATCCCCAAGCAATATAAAACATTAATCTAAGAAATCGGCTTACATTGTTACATTACAAAAATAAAAAGGGGGCCACTTTAACTTTAATAATTCAAATGCAGAAGAAAACCGTAAAAATACCACAATTTCCATTAGATTTCTCTCCCTTCTGCTTTACGAGACAGCGGGGGGGGGGGGGGGATGAAGAGCTTGTGAAGGGTAAGGCCCCATATCAAGTATGCCCTAAATTGGCAAAACCACAATGGGTAGCAGCTTGGCCCATATACAGTCCAACCAGATCGTTAACAAGGCCTATACGCTATTAAGGCACTGTAGCGCAGCTCTGCCTCTATGAAGGTAGTTTGTGAGACTCTAACGACACTGCACTGGTTTTTGGGGATTTGTCCCACACCTCAGGAGCAAGAAACTAACGGAGGAGACCTGGAACGGATATATCAAAATCAAAGACACCAATTAGTGTTTGCTCAAAGAAACCATCTACACACCATGACCACCTTCGTTTATTTAGGCAATCAGGGTGAGAGGAGCATATCCCCGCTTTGACCCGATACCGGTATCTACCGTGTTAAGTGTAGGGCCTTCCTTCGCTTACACAGTCGTAACTTAGCAGCAAGGTTTGAATCCCCTGCCTTACAGAAGCTTCTGCATGCTTGTGTGTGCGCGCGTGAGCACTTGGAGATTGATGGCTCTAGGACGCAAAAAGAGAAAAAAAAAACGCACTTTCCAATTCAGCCGTAGACCGATTATATGCTCCCAATACACGCGGACGAATTGGTGCGTCTTATGATCTTTATTATTTAAAGAGAAGTAACTACCAATATTGCTAGACCGATACAGATTATTAAAAATTGTTGATATCAGCCCAAATAATTAGAGTTGCACCAATACCAGTTTTTTAGGACTGAGTACAAGTACCGACACTTTTTTTTAAAAGATACCGAGTACCAATACTTTAATTTAAAGGCATCTGACCGCTTTCCAATAAAGAATTTAGGATTTTGCTGAAATTCTGTCCAGTTCATATTGAAATTAATGGCCAGACACCCAATTTACTCACTGCACAGGCCTCTGCACACACCCTGACCACACACACAAACTTTATCTCAAATATATGTATACCCACTCCGATACATGTATACTTGCAGACCACAGGCACATATACAGACCAGATACATATATACAGACCTCAGACCATACATACCCATAGACCTCGCTGGCGCAGCTGGCTAGATGCATTTAAAAGTATTTGGCCAGCGTTCCCACTCCGGCCAGCCGTGTTACCGAATGGTCGAGGGGAAGTGACGTGCTCCCGCGAGATCTCGGCAGGAGGCAGCGTCACAGCCTCCACAGCCCAGTGGTCGCTCGGTAACACTCCCGGCCGGAGGGGAAAGCTGGTCAAATGCCCTTGCTGGATCTCCGTTCTCCCACCAGTACCAGTAGTCTTTCATGCCTTTCTCCAGCCCTTAGCCGAAGATTAAGGACAGGTACACGGAAAGTGCGGGGATAGCATTCCCAGAAAGGAGTCAGCATGGAGATCTTGGGGCTAGACAGGAACGGTGCCTTTAATGAGCTAAATACACAGTGCCAGGGGGGTATAGCAGCCAATGGGAAATCCCTCCCTGGCATATTGCTGCAACAGCTCAGAAATCACTGCCTGACATAATTAGACCAGGGACAGATAATGGGATTAACTCTGGTCACCAAGCAGCGTTGCACAGCATCCCAACAAAACAGATCAATAGGACAATAGCAGATTGTAAGCATAAACATGGTATTCAGAATTAGAGTACGAGTACCGATACTCTTCTTCAAGTACTCACCGAGTACCGATACTTTTTTGATGTCATGTGAACGCTTTCCAATAAGAACAGACCTCATATAAAAATGCCCCCAGCTCATGGGATATGCCCCCCAAACTCATGCGATATGCGCCCCCCCCCCATCTCACCTGGAGCTCTCCGCAATGACTTACCTTCCTGGGCGACGCGTTGCGCTCGTAGGAAGGACCCCAGCCGCGATCACGTGGGACCATGTGATCGCGGCTGGGGTCCTTCCAACGAGCGCACTCGGGAAAAAGGTTCCCGGCGTCGCCCAGGAAGGTAGGTATCATCGCGGAGAGCTCCAGGTGCCTGTCCGAATGCTCCATCGGCATTTGGACAGGCCCTGCAGCTGCCCACCGCATTCGTACTTACCTTCCTGGGCGACGCCGGGAAAGCTTGTGCGTGCGCTCGTTGGAAGGACCCCAGCCGCGATCACATGGTCCCACGTGGTCGCAGCTGGGGGCCTTCCAACGAGCGCAACGCGTGAAGACTTTCCCGGCGTCGCCCAGGAAGGTAAGTATCATCGCTGAGAGCAGCTGCAGGGCCTGTCCAAATGCCGATAGAGCATTCGGACAGCTGCCCCAGCCCCTCGGATGCCAGCAAGCCGGCTCAATGCCGGCTTCCGGTATCGGGAAAAATATTGGGGGTACTGCACGAGTACCAAATACTCCTGCAGTACCCGGTATCGGCACCGATACTAGTATCGGTGCAACCCTATTCAGAATATACAGTATCAGATAATGGGGCAATATTTGCCACACAAGCAAAGACCACTCCAACCTTAAACAGATGTACACATTCTACATAGGGGGCGTTTAAAGGGCTACAGGGACCCACACAGTAATCCTATTAGCAGATAATAACAGTATTCATGCGTAGCACAGATGACACAAACATCTTGCACCTAGAATTGTAGGTACAGGGGGACTTCAACATAGGAGAGGGCAGGGAAACAACATTGGGCTGGCACCTCCAGGTCCATGTACCTCAAAGTAAAAGTGACTCTTCACAGTCACTATCTGCATATTCAACTTTACCAAACGGTATCCCTATAAAAAGAGTACGTGCAGGTCATCACATCTCAGTCCAGTGGCCAGATCTAGAACCAGACTCCGTGTGCCAAGGTTTACCGGAAAGAGAGCAGGCAAGCCAACATACAGCAACTGTCTTGCTCACAGTTGGCAATTCTGGATTGCCAGTCTGAATCATTGGTTAAAGGGATACTTTAGCAAATTGAATAGAACTCCGACTATAATGAGGAGCCAGCTGGTTGATCAAACATTTCAGGCATTCTGGCAATTCCTCAATACAGAAGCATTGAGAGACATCGGATTGGCTTTGTACGTGCAAGTCAAACATGCACCAATTATCAAGAGGCCGGCCATCTAATCGGCTTCCTGAAACCCTGCAAAAAAGGAACCCTTATTTAAAGGGGAATTTCATGTAAAGGTCAAAACAAAAAAAGAGAAAACCCTACATTCCATAGACTCAATTCTAAAATTATTTTGGCCTCCCACTCCTACTGTCATGCCCCAGCCCTAGGAGCCTGCTTGCAGCCACTATAGTACCATTCACTCCCTGTCTGCATCCACTATAGGATTAATTCCCGTGCCAGATCCTGTGTGTTTGTATATAACCTGGTCACGCCCTCCTAACCTAACACTCTCATTCTGTTCCCTATCCTGTTTATGTGAGGTCCTGCGAGCTCCCTCTTCTTGTTTGTTAACATTACCCTTTATCTTTTGTACTTGTTATATTCCCGTGGCTACAAGTGTTCCAGCTTGCATTTACCTGTATTACACCAAGGTACCTTTGCGAAGAGCTCCTGGTTCCAGCCCAGTGGATCCTGCCTGCAGAGGACACTGCATAGCCCACTATCCTGTGTGCATAGAGACTACACCTGTGGATACCAGTGTTCAAGCTTTATTCCACCTAACGGCTATCAAGGTACCTTTGCGAAGAGCTCCTGGTTCCAGCCCAGTGGATCCTGACTGCAGTGGATACTGCATAAGCCCACTGTCAGGTCCTAGAGGCCCTGACCCCCTGGCGCCCCCTTTCTATGCCACATCCTGCATGCCCTATGCAGGTTCCAGGACTTTATCAGACTATACACATTCCTGGACTCTGACATTCTACCCTGGAACCTCACCTGCCCTTCATCCTCCCTCATCAGTCCTGCATTTAAGGAAGTCACACCCGCTACCCTGGACTTCCTCATTGAAGTCCCAGACTGTTCCTGTGCAGAGCTATTCCTGAACCCTTCTTTGTGGTATCGCCAAAGACTGCCTAAGGACCCCTGTTTCTACCTGAACACTCATTCTCCATACCGGTACCCGCTTTTGCTCCCCGTTTCCCCCATCTGGAACCCAGTGTATCAGACCCCCCTGGAGATGGACTTGGACCACCCTGCCTGCCGCCTTGCCTAGACCCCTGAATTTCCAACGACCACTCTATTGATATATCCCTACTGGTACCTTTGCCTGAATGTCTGTTATCTGTATTGTTTAGTGTTCTTTATTCATTGTCTGCCCCATCTGCTGTTAAGTTCCCATTGTGTCTATTTCTTTCCACTGCTCTAGACTCTTATTCTCATCTTTGCTATCCCTCATTCCTCCTCCTTTCTTAGTACTTCTATATTGTTTTCTCTTACTGCTCGTCCCACTACTCTCAGTCATCCCTCTTGCCTCAACCTCCATTCCCTGCCTCGTCTCTCCTCCTCTAAAGCTATTCCCCTCTGTGCCCAGTCTCCTCTCTTGTCTGGTTTGTGTCTTGTTTGGTTCATGCTTCTTGTGTTGTTGTGTTTTAATATAAATAAACCCTTTTGTTTATCTTGCAAACCTGCCTCACTGCATCTTGGGCTCACTACCGCACCTGCTGCATCATCAGTCTGAACCCTGACACCCACTATCCATTGTGCCTTGTGACTTTTACGGTGTATCAGACTTGCTGTGTATATATCCTGAATATACCCTATTTACCTGCATACAAGTTTCCCGTCCCTTATTCACCTGCTCTCCCCCAGCGCTTGGGAAATATAACTTATAAAAACGTCCCGGCCATGGCTCAATGCTGGCACGGGCCTGACACCTACGTGGTGGGCATGTGCTGTGCTTAGCAACAGGGGGCGATCAAATTAATCAACCTGAGCTCCTAAGTGGTAGAAGATGGACAGATCAACATCACATCAAGTAACCGGGAAAATATTAGTCTTCAAGAAATAACAGTATTGCTCTTGGACATCATGAAGAGATATGTGACTTATTTTAACTGAGGTTATTTAGCAAGTCATTCTGTCCTACATCGAAGGGCTTTGAAACGGCTACACAATTATAACCACTGCACAAACGCACACACACACACACACACTTATTAGCCCTGGGCCCACTACACATCTTCAACCTCTATGGCTGTGATCAGACTAACGCATTTTTAACGTGCGTTTAGGCGCACTTAATCACAGCTGCGGTAGCAGCAAATGACGGGCAATATACGAAGTACGGCCGCACGAAAGTGCGGCAACGCAAGTGGAAAATGAACGCATTTTTTCGAGAACGCAGAACCGCTAGTACTGACGTACAGAGTGCACACGCATAGCGGCGAGTGTGCGTGATTAGGAGATGTCAGACGCTGCTAATGTCCAGCCTACATAACGTCCAGATGCAAAAAGTGTTTTATTGATGATCCATAAAAAAAATCACGCACGAAAATGCGCGTCGTCTGACCGTTTTCGCGCATTCCGTGAAAAAAATACATCAATGCGTTCGGACGCACTTTTTGACAGTCGCTGCGAATTATGCGTTAGTTTGACCCTAGCCTAAATTGAAACTCTTATCAGGATACGTCGGCAAAAAGGAAGATGGCGAAGCCTTGTGCCTGCAAGGGCATCACATCAAACCAGGACTAGGAGACATTTTTACAAAACGGTTGTACTCAAGAATTGCCATCTACATCTAATTTTAGATTTTTTACTAGATTAATTGCAATCCAGGCAATGTGACAGAGTATCCAGATCACGACCTAAACTCATCAGATCACTAGGTGCAGATGAATCTAAATTCGACAGATCCGGCCCAGAAATTCTGAAATGCAGGCGTTTGTCAGGCCTGAAAAGTCAATCTACCTTACAATGAAACGACATTTCAGATGTTTATCGCTTAACTTTAGCTTTGAGGATAAGAAATCTATGATAAATCTCCTGGGAAAGCTTTGCTTCGTGCTGTCATGTAGTCATGAGTAGGCTTGGCGAGTCCTTTCAAAAGTGCAGGGTTTTGAGGAAATACTTTCTGCTATTTCATCACTTCGGAACATGTCTATAGGTGGCACCAAACAAGACATTTTGTTTTGGAATTTTTTGTGTATATATAATATATATATATATATATATTATATATTTTTTTTTTTTTTATTTGCAGATATTTCACAATCGCGTATATGTACCTGTCCTAATGGGACCTTGTCATTCATGAAAAGTGTGCGCTCTTTAACACGCAAGAGGCATTCTGTGATGCTGATGCTTTGTCTAATGTAAAATCTTTATACCTCATAATAAAATGGACAAAGACAGGCGAGAGAAACCCTTGCAAACACGCTTTGTTGTCTGCAAGTAATCCGAACCTTTATACCATCACGTTTCTCCCAGGATGAGAGAACAGAACAGGAGAACAGGTTACAAATATGTATACTCTGTATCAATACACGATCAGGGTTATTCAAAGATAAATCGAAAAGTCATCGTACGTTCAGTGACTTTTCGTTTCCTGCACTTCGGGGCGATCCGATTTCGCCGACCCTGTGGTTTATTCAGCAAGCACCACAGGGCCCCCCGTAGTGCAGGGAAAACCCCGAACATTTGCCGCAGAAAACTGTTGGATTAACCACGCCGAACACGCTGGAGAAACCCGTCAAGTCGCCAATCACAGCACAGAGCAGCTGCCAGAAAAAGCCGACACACAGATGAACGAGGTGCAAAAAAGAAAGAAAAAAGTTCGCTTGAAAATTGAAATGCTGTTTGAAAGAAAAAAAAAAAATGACTGGAATTTACACACAAGATCCAATGAATGATTATAAAAAGGTCTTTAGTTACAGAAAAACGAAAGAACTATAAAAATAAAAAACGGAAAAAAGTTTGTAAAGTAAATTCCAGAAAATGCCTTAAAAAAATTATCTAAAAATAAAGAGACTTTACTGCAGAATAAAATAATAACAGTTTATTAGATATTGGATTAAAACGAGAATATTTTTCACATTGAAGCCTATGGGATTCTCCTGAATAAACCTGTCGGATGAAACCACTGAATGGGCAGGGCATTGACAACTTTTCACTGCTGTTAGGTGTTCTCTGAATCGACGAAGAATTGCTTCTCTATGGGGCAATTCACTGCCCTCGAACAGGCACCGAACGTGCAGGCAATTCGCCAACGTGAACTGCCTGCTCTCTGAATAGCCCCGAAATGGCACCATACACTGAATTTCAGTGTCCGGTTACATTTCGGGGCCAGATCGGCTCTCTTTGAATAACCCTGTATGGAAAAACATTCCTTACAATTTGCAAGGGGACAGCATGGGTGTTTTGTAGATCAAAAAGGAGCAAGTTACAGTAACCAAGTCATGATATAACGATCCAACAACTCGGCCTTATCTTGTGTCGGAACAGGCGGATACAAGTACTGTTTCTAAAGAGTAAAAGAACAAGTTTGTGTTAACGTCAGCATGGTGACATGAGATGGTCTGGTTTCCGACCCCCTCTATCGCTGGTACTATGAAAGCTTTTCAAAGTGTCGATCATGACTCTAAACTGAAGGCTATCAGCAACTGGTAGACAGCCTTCCAGGCTTTTAACTAGCTCTCAGCAAAAACAGCTTCAATGCACAATTGTGTGCTGGCATAACATGAGGAGGTCTATGTGAAGGGCCATAGGTATTGCCAGATAAATGTCCTCTTCAGTCGGCCTGGGCTGCCTTGCCGGGCGGCTGGCTATGTCAGCCGACCGGCAAGGGAGGCTGGCGGCCGACTGGCCTGGGAGGCTAGCGGCCTACCGGACAAACGCCCAGTTTGCCCGATGGCTAGTCCGGGCCTGTCTATGCTTAACCCACTGCTTGTAATGCATCTCAATGACAATTTAATTGACTGAGCATGTGCAAGGCGCGCAGTATAATCATATCACTGGACCACGGTCATCCATCCACTTGCTATAACTGGATGCCCTGCACCCGGAAGAAACCGAACAGGACAGGGGGACTTAAAAATATGTTATAATGTACAGTTGTGTTCAAAATTATTCAACCCCCAATGCTGTAAAGGGTTTTAGGGAATTTAGTGTACATTTGTAATTGTATTCAGAATGAAATCCTACAAGGACTTTTTAAAGAACCATATGCAACTAAAATGACATCAATTGGTTTTGTAATACAGTAGTAAATGTTTCTTTTGTGAATTCTTCATTGACACAATTATTCAACCCCTTAAAGACTACCACTCTGAAGAACAGAGGTTCATTCAAGTGTTTTCAATCAGGTATTGAAAACACCTGTGGATGTCACGGAGCAGCAATAAAGCATAATAAGCCCCAATTAGGCAGCTTTAAAATGACTGATACTCAGCTCCTTCTAGACATTTACTGGTGTGGTTACAAACATGGTGAAGTCAAGAGAATGGTCCAGGAAGACAAGAGAAGAGGTGATTACTCTTCACAGGAAGGGCAATGGCTATAAGAAGATTGCAAAGATGTTAAACATACCAAGAGAGACCATAGGAAGCATCATTCGCAAATTCAAGGCAAAGGGCACTGTTGAAACGCTACCTGGTCGTGGCAGAAAGAAGATGCTGACTTCGACTGCTGTGCGCTACCTGAAGCGTAGAGTGGAGAAAAGTCCCCGTCTGACTGCTGAGGAACTGAGAAAAGATTTGTCAGATGTGAGTACTGAAGTTTCAGCTCAGACAATACGGTGCACACTGCGTAATGAAGGCCTCCATGCCAGAACTCCCAGGCGCACCCCCTTGCTGTCTCCAAAGAATAAGAAGAGTCGACTGCAGTATGCCAAAAGTCATGTGGACAAACCACAGACGTTTTGGGATAGTGTTCTGTGGACTGATGAAACAAAATTAGAACTGTTTGGGCCCATGGATCAACGCTATGTTTGGAGGAGGAAGAACAAGGCCTATGAAGAAAAGAACACCTTGCCTACTGTGAAGCGTGGCGGGGGGGGGGTCAATCATGCTTTGGGGCTGTTTTGCTTCTGCAGGTACAGGGAAGCTTCAGCGTGTGCAAGGTACCATGAATTCTCTTCAGTACCAGGAGATATTGGATGACAATGTGATGCAGTCCGTCACAAACCTGAGGCTTGGGAGACGTTGGACCTTTCAACAGGACAATGATCCCAAGCATACCTCCAAGTCCACTAGAGCATGGTTGCAGATTAAAGGCTGGAACATTTTGGAGTGGCCATCGCAGTCACCTGACTTAAATCCGATTGAGAACCTCTGGTGGGACTTAAAGAAAGCAGTTGCCGTGCGCAAGTCTAAGAATGTGACTGAACTGGAGGCTTTTGCCCATGACGAATGGGCGAAGATACCCGTTGATCGCTGCAAGACACTTGTGTCAAGCTATGCTTCACGTTTAAAGCTGTTATAACTGTAAAAGGATGTTGTACCAAGTACTAAGATTGAATGACACTTGGGGGTTGAATAAAACTGATAATGATGTGAGCACAGAAAAGACATTTGTGGTTATTTCATTATAAATGTTAGGTTATATTTGTCTGACCTACACGTGCCTCTTTGATCAAAATCAATGTCAAACTGGCCAAAACACTCAATTTCAGTGGGGGTTGAATAATTTTGAACACAACTGTAGGTCAGATGTGAGAGTTAGGAGATGTAAAAATGCTTATGTGCAAAACATGCATTTAAAAGTATAAAATATTATTGTTAAAAACTCCTTATTGTATGCAATATATTCAATCAGCAAAAAAAAAGAGACCCATTATAAAGCACTTAATATTGAAGAACTGGAATACAGATCAATCATGCTGCATCCCTGACAGGCATTCCCATCTTCCAGTCGTCAACTCCTTCCTGTTTGTGCATCGAACAATTCATCCGTCGTACGGTCTTGGAAGCCGAGTTTCTGCTCACTAAAAGACACTGCGCACATACATTTACATAAGGCCTCCTGTTTAATTAGAAGTCGAAGCATTAGCCTGGCATCATCAATGAGAGAACACAGGAAGGACATTGTCCTCATCTGGCAGTGCCGGCCAAACAGGATATGGATAAGCCAAGGGGAAGGACTTCCAGGTGTTTCATTCGTTTAGAAGAGAATGTAGCAATGGCTTTTCATTAAAGTGAGGTTTGCTTAACCAATATAAAAATACAAAAAATTTGGTTTACTCAATCATTTTAAGAACGACTAGCATGAAAGTCACCATAAAGTCCATGTACCAGTATAAAGCATTTTAAAGAGTCTATACTTTGTGTTTATAACCTGTACAAGTTGCCGAATAATATCAGAAACAAAAGATCTAAGCCTGGGCACAGAATGAGAAAGTCTAAACCCCAAGCTCTGTCTGATTGGCTATTTCACATGATCAGTGTAACCTGCTCATGTATTCCAAGATGGCCGCCTCCATACTAAAACACCATTCTTCAACGTGAACCAACTAGATTTTGGCTCAGGGAAAGGGGTGTTTGTTTTAAAATGTTTTATGAAAAGGAAAATTCTGTGTGACCGTGTACCTTTAATAAACCGGCTTGGTTTCTTAAACTCTAACTCTAGTTTGAACATACCGTCTAGAAGAATCTCTTTGATTTTCTGTTTGGCCAACAGCGTTACACTTTGCCATTTCCAAACCTCTTCTCGAGCCAACCATTAGGTGATCAGCATCGGCTAAATTCATCCAACCCCCGGCAGCCATTATCAAATACAGCCTGGATGCATAGCTTTTATTGTATTGATGGCTGGTGGTTTCATACATTGTACCACGTTTGTCACATAGAAATTGAAGCTACAAAACAATAGGTATGGACAAGGCGAGGGGACATCATTTCCATGTCGAGGGTACTTCATAGCTGTCAGGAAAACCAATGGCATTGATATTTCCCATGTTTTCATTGGTTCTACGTATTTTAAAAGAAATCAGAATACACTACGCTATATATTCTACAGTCAGATATTTATTCTTCATTCCCCCCCCCCAATAAACAGCAAAAGGAGGGAAAAATATATACTAAAACCACCCATTTTGTACCTTTGTCTCTGAGCAATTTCACATTGTGGGGCTGCAATCTCTGATCTGCACAGTCGACGAATGTTTTATTACAGCTGGGCTAATTCTCCTTGAGCTGCCAGGCTGATTTGAAATGGTCCTTGCACAGCTCTTCGATTGAGGCAGACACGTATTAATACAATTAATTAGGATGCACGGAAGGAATGCTAATGGGATGCCAGCTAGCATTTACAGTTTTCACATGTTTCATTTATTCTATCTTCGGGAATATTGGAAATCACGGTTTTCAGAAATAAGATATAGACCTGCTAAAAAAAAAATGACGAAACGACGTCTGGCATATACATTGTTTCAGTACCATTACAAAATTAAAATAGCAAAAACTAAGCTTGCAGATTTGTACAACACTACAATCAGAGACACAATAAGGTGTAGGATTTAAAGGGACACTGCCACTAACATAAGCTGTAATTAAACTACTTGTGCATTAAATTCTAAATACACATGCTAAAGGTTTTTTCTTTCTTTGAATTCATTGCATGTAAAAAGGAAACGTAAAAAGTTAAATCAAGACCTCCTGTTTCCATTGTGTGGATTTTTCCCAAGATGCAACATTTACCAAAATCTTTGCACAAGTTGCACTTTACAGCTCTGGTAAACGATTAAACAGTAGTGAAGAGGCAATGGGTGGAGGAGGAAATGTTTAGACAAGGCTGCAGCGCATCTATTGTGTTGAGCAGGCGCCCGAGATAAGAGCTGAATGAGATCCGATAGTGGGCTAATCGTACTTTAACCTGTCCCCTGGTGATGCTCTTTGCATACATCCCACACAATGCAACAACAGATCGGTATCCTGGACGTCTGACAGATTCACTCCATTCTATGACACAGTGAGAAGCAAGTGCTGTAAAGATATGGGGGGGGGGGCAGTTTACAACACAAAATAGATGCAGTGACCGACTAAAATATTTTCTTAAATAAACATGGGAAAAAACAACAAAGTACATGTAAGATATCAGAAAAAATTAATTAAGAACATTTAATTTTTTGTTGGTCGTGTCCCTTCAAAACAGGGGTCAAGTCCTGGGCGGAAAAGTGAGGGAACGCAAGGATTTCCACTACCCCCACTATCTGGGAAAAAATAAAAAAATACACAAAAAAGACAATGTGCATGTGTGCCATGCCCCGACCACATCACACTGACAGTTACACCCTGACCACACAAACACACACACACAGACGATATATATTACACCCCCCCAGAATCATGTATAACAAAGCACAGAGCACCCAGAATTATATACACAGACCCCCAGAATATTATACCCAGTAGAGCCCCCAGAATATTATACCCAGCAGAGCCCCCAGAATATTATACCCAGCAGAGCCCCCAGAATATTATACCCAGCAGAGCCCCCAGAATATTATACCCAGCAGAGCCCCCAGAAGATTATACCCAGCAGAGCCCCCCAGAAGATTATACCCAGCAGAGCCCCCAGAAGATTATACCCAGCAGAGCCCCCAGAAGATTATACCCAGCAGAGCCCCCCAGAAGATTATACCCAGCAGAGCCCCCCAGAAGATTATACCCAGCAGAGCCCCCCAGAAGATTATACCAGCAGAGCCCCCAGAAGATTATACCAGCAGAGCCCCCAGAAGATTATACCAGCAGAGCCCCCCAGAAGATTATACCAGCAGAGCCCCCAGAAGATTATACCCAGCAGAGCCCCCCGAATATTATACCCAGCAGAGCCCCCCGAATATTATACCCAGCAGAGCCCCCCAGAATATTATACCCAGCAGCCCAGATTTTATACACAGCAGACCCCCAGAATATTATACCCAGCAGAGCCCCCAGAATATTATACACAGCAGAGCCCCAGATGTTATACACAGCAGACGCCCAGAATATTATACACAGCAGACCCCCAGAATATTATACACAGCAGAGCCCCCAGATTATACCCAGCAGACCCCCAGAATATTATACCCAGCAGAGCCCCCAGAATATTATACACAGCAGAGCCCCCAGAATATTATACACAGCAGAGTCCCCAGAATATTATACACAGCAGAGCCCCCAGAATATTATACACAGCAGAGTCCCCAGAATATTATACACAGCAGAGCCCCCAGAATATTATACACAGCAGAGTCCCCAAAATATTATACACAGCAGAGCCCCCAGAATATTATACACAGCAGACCGCTAGAATTTTATGCCCAGTAGAGCCCCCAGCATTATTTACCCAGCAGAGCCCAGCCAACACAGACCTGCGTTGTTCCTCCGAGTGCCCGGCATGTTCCTTCACGTGGCCGCCTGCTTCTGAAAGCTGGGGACGCGCTCTCGCGAGATTTCGAGAGGTCACGGCTACGTCACATCCTGCACAGGGCGGCGGCCATTGTGGGAGCCTGGGAACATGACGACCACTCTGAGGGCTAGCGGAATGCTGTTAATGCATTACGTTAGCAGCCCCAGCGATCCGCTTTGTCGGCTCACAGCGTACAACCTGCGTTCCCGCTGAAGGAGAAGTGTGCGAATGCTGTTCCCGCAGGACTCGAGCCCCGCTTCAAAAGAATACCCATATCTGAACTCAGTAATGTAGAAGGGAGAAAAAAAAACAACCCTAGAGTTACCTTCTGCTTCAATTGTACCATTTACAGCAGCCAAAACTCCAGGTTGGTACACTACGTCTGCCAAAAGGAGTGATCATGATGCCTGGTACTGTGAGGTCGCTGTACCACATGATGGTAAAGCTAAAAGGCAAGGAAGACAGTCATGTAAGACTGCAGGCTAGCTTTAAGCAAGTACTTGAAAATGCAAAAGCAATTTATATATATAAAAAATTTAAGAATCACAGCATCACTCTGAATAATGTGACTCAAATGGTGTCCGGAGTTTTATTTCTCTTAAGTCCAATAAAGCCCATTAGAGAAAAAAAAATGTACATTTCTTTGCTGGGGACGCTGTTAATGAGTTAACACTAAACAGCCTTCCTGGGTTTCGATCACCTTTGCACTAATTTTTCAGATCTAATCATTCATTGCGTCACGGTACAGAAGCATTGGGAGGCATTTGGTTTGCCATGTGTGCGCTCGTATCACTCTCGCCATTCATCAGAAAGTCTGCTTCTGCATTCTTAAGCAAAACCTAGGCAGGGTTAATAACCCTCTTTTTTGGGTCACAGCCCCATGGAGCAGCCATTAAGAGGGGAAGCAGAAGGAGGTAAGGGACACCATGAACATTCATATTTAATGAAATTGTCAAATGGTCATTTTGCCCAGAGATTCCCTTTAAATTATTGCTTTTTCTCCCTGACCATCCCCATATAGCATTTTCATGCAATGGCGGGACACATTACATGTTGAGACTTTGTTTAGGCAGACTTTTTGTGTTTTGATTTTATGCCCAAGCACAGGTGTGCGTGTAGATCAGACTGATGAGCACTGAGGCGCGTCATTTCCTGCAAATTGATGTCAACGGGGCGTACTAGTATGCGCTGCGGCTTCAGGGCCGCCGCAGGGATGGCATAGTACGCCCAGCAGTGGGAATGGTTTAAAACTGCAATAACCTGTCCAGTACACAGAGTCACTATTTTATGCTTTATTATCATCAAGATAATAATTTTAAAAATGTAACAAGTTGTGCGTATATAATTTTTATATATATAGGGAATTAAAAATATTAAATGCATGCGCATACGGTCATGGCTGCCATTAGAAATCTTGGGGTCCCTTACTAATCCACTGGTCGGGCCCCCTCCCTCAACTGCCCATTTCAATAAAACTAAAAAGGTACTTTCCTGTTATACGGACATCAATTTTTATAGTTTCATAGACAGAATACACTGAGTCAATTGTCAATAGTTTTATTTTCATAGATAATGAACTGAATAAACGGGAAGACAAACCTATGAGAACATGTGACAATTAATAAACTAACATATGACAACATGACTTGACTTCTAATTGAGATACTGGTGGCCAGAAAGTTAGGATTAGGGGGTTTTGGTTAGAGGGTTCGGGTTAGAGGGTTAGGGTAACCCTAACCCCAACCCTAACTTTCTGGCCACCAGTATCTCAATTATAAGTCAAGTCATGTTGTCATATGTTTATTAATTGTCACATGTTCTCATAGGTTTGTCTTCCCGTTTATTCAGTTCATTATCTATGAAAATAAAACTATGACAATTGACTCCGTTTATTCGGTCTATGAAACTATAAAAAAACTTGATGTGATCCAGATAACAGGAAAGTACCAACTAAAGACTTGATGTGGTCCAGATAACAGGAAAGTACCAACTAAAAACATTTTGCCATTTTTTCTTTGTTATGGGTTGGTACAGCAAAGGAATTGTGTGTGTTACTTCGGGGGAGAGCATTTGCTCTGCACCTTTACCTACTGCAGACCATACTAAAATCGATTCCTCAGTGAGAAGTTAAGAGTGCGCTTTACTGGCCCCAGAAGCCCCGGCCCACCGGGAAATTGGTTGATACCTCCTTAGGCCGGCGTCAGACAAATGCAGTGATCACATCCGTGTTGCCGCACAGTTTAACGTCCGTCGTAGCATAGAATCATGAGCAATAGAGACCCACACACTAAGTGCATCCGTACCGAACAGCGCACGCACAAGGCAAATGGACGCAAGTTAGGCCAGAACGTCAAGCCACCAGAACGGACGCGCAGAGTGCGCCACGTCCACGTAGAGTTCTGTGTGAGTGATGAGATGTCAAACGGACCACATTTGCGACGTCAGCACCTTGACGCACACAATGGTTTTTCATATCCTTTTCAAATTTTATCATTAATTTTATTTCCCAGTTTTTTTTTTTTTCTACGTCCGTCAACAAAAACAGATTGTGTGGGGTCTGCAGTATCTTCCGTCAGTACGCCCGTCCGTTGTGCACGAATGCACAGTGCGCTCAGAATGCTCTCATCTTTGGCACGTCGACAAGCTGCACTGGGTTTGCCCAAGGCCCCATGGAGCCACTGAACCCCTAAACATATCATGGGCTGTCACTAGGGTTGCACCGATACTAGTATCGGTACCGATACCGGGTACTGCAGGAGTACTCTGTACTCGTGCAGTGCCCCCGATATCAGAAGCCAGCATTGAGCTGGCTTGCAGACATCCGAGGGGCTGGGGCGGCTGTCCGAATGGTTCTAAAGGCCTTCGGACAGGCCCCTGCAGCTCACAGCATTCATACTTACCTTCCTCGAGCGCCGCCGGCAAATTTTCCGTGTGTCCGCTCATTGGAAAGCCCCCAGCTGGGGGCATTTATCCGTGAGAGCAGGGGGCATATATCCGTGAGAGCTGGGGGCATATATCCGTGAGAGCTGGGGGCATATATCCGTGAGAGCTGGGGGCATATATCCGTGAGAGCTGGGGGCAGTTGTGTTCAAAATTATTCAACCCCCACTGAAATTGAGTGTTTTGGCCAGTTTGACATTGATTTTGATCATTCAGTCATCTTGCTTACAATTAAATCAAAGAGGCACGTGTAGGTCAGACAAATATAACATAACATTTATAATGAAATAACCACAAATGTCTTTTCTGTGCTCACATCATTATCAGTTTTATTCAACCCCCAAGTGACAGTCAATCTTAGTACTTATAACTGTAAAAGGATGTTGTACTAACCGCTTTTAAACGTGAAGCATAGCTTGACACAAGTGTCTTGCAGCGATCTACGGGTATCTTCGCCCATTCGTCATGGGCAAAAGCCTCCAGTTCAGTCACATTCTTAGGCTTGCGCACTGCAACTGCTTTCTTTAAGTCCCACCAGAGGTTCTCAATCGGATTTAAGTCCGGTGACTGCGATGGCCACTCCGAAATGTTCCAGCCTTTAATCTGCAACCATGCTCTAGTGGACTTGGAGGTATGCTTGGGATCATTGTCCTGTTGAAAGGTCCAACGTCTCCCAAGCCTCAGGTTTGTGACGGACTGCATCACATTGTCATCCAATATCTCCTGGTACTGAAGAGAATTCATGGTACCTTGCACACGCTGAAGCTTCCCTGTACCTGCAGAAGCAAAACAGCCCCAAAGCATGATTGACCCCCCGCCATGCTTCATAGTAGGCAAGGTGTTCTTTTCTTCATAGGCCTTGTTCTTCCTCCTCCAAACATAGCGTTGATCCATGGGCCCAAACCGTTCTAATTTTGTTTCATCAGTCCACAGAACACTATCCCAAAACTTCTGTGGTTTGTCCACATGACTTTTGGCATACTGCAGTCGACTCTTATACCTGATTGAAAACAATTCAATACCTGATTGAAAACACTTGAATGAACCTCTGTTCTTCAGAGTGGTAGTCTTTAAGGGGTTGAATAATTGTGTCAATGAAGAATTCACAAAAGAAACATTTACTACTGCATTACAAAACCAATTGATGTCATTTTAGTTGCATATGGTTCTTTAAAAAGTCCTTGTAGGATTTCATTCTGAATACAATTACAAATGTACACTAAATTCCCTAAAACCCTTTACAGCATTGGGGGTTGAATAATTTGGAACACAACTGTATACATATAACCATGACGTATTATGAATCTGCTGAAAATAAGGATATATGATTTGTCTGGGTCTTGTAATAAAGCATGACTTCAAATCGGATTTAACCACTCAGCAGTGAAGGGGTCAAACATGATGCGCACAGCACACAAGGGTGAAATGGCTCAGCAGCGAAGATGTTAAGGTTTAACCCCCTCTATTCTACCCTCCATTTTGATGAGGCATTAATCCAATCAATAAAAGGACATTGGTTGTACGTCAAAAACAACAACATACATTAATGAACACATACATGTCTGACCAGCTTGCAGGCCGCATCCCCATACACGCGCTCCACTTATGTCCAAAAAAGGTTGGTGTGTGGCGCTTTGCGTAGTAAATGGTGGCACTTTGTGCAGCAAACCTATGAATGGGTTACTCAGCAGTTTATCTCCATCATACAGGCGCAGAGGCCCTGTCGACTCAGTGGATATGAGAGCGGTGGTTGGCCGCACACTATGCTGCCTTGGATGCCATTTGCTATGGTCCCTGACGGCAGGCCTGACAGACTGATCGCTTTGCCTCCTCAGGCGATGAGCTGGTAAACTGCGTTTTCCTCACAGTCATTTAGCAAGCTGGAGAGGACTGTATTTTCAATAGGCTTTTAATATGCTGGATTATTCTAGTATGTCACTGGAAAAGGAAGCTCACTTGTCTGGGCTACATACGGTTTATTCAGAAAAGGGTTCCAGGAGCTAGGACCCAGGAGACGCTGGTATGGAGCACTCAGCAATATGCCGCAATCAGCGCTTCCTGCTAGCGAGGTTGGGAAGCTCAGACTCAGTGTGGCTCAAAACCATTAGGAAAACAAGTGAAGAAATTAAAGAATGCATTACACTCAAAATAAAATTATAAAAATAGGGGATAAGTATTAACCTATTCCTCTTGGCTGAGTTACAGAATTTTATTTCCTGGTGTATTGGACGTTAAAAACTCAATTTTTTGCAGTACCACTACAGACATCTCCTCAGGTGCACGTCCACCAGGTCCATAGTTTCCTTACGGACCAGATAAAAGGAACACTATTGTAGAGGGTCCTTTCTTTGCCGTTAAATAATTGGGCAGAGGCTGCTGACAGCTTCTGCACAATTTAAGGATTTTTTTTGCCTATTTTATTCAACCGCTTAATTTTTTTCATCCACAGCAAAAATCCTTTTTAGCTACTGATTTTATTAGAATTGTTTTAGCCACTTTTCTGGGTGGTTTAAGTGAAATTTTGGGTTCCTTTTTTTTTTTTAACCCCTGTGTGGGGAACGTCATGGGGATCCCCCGCTATATATGTGGAGGACGTTCCCCACACGTCATCCACTAAGGAAGCACTCTTGCCTAATACCTCTCCCTCCGAGGTCCCAGGGTGGTCGGACTTTAAGGACGGGTGCAAACTAGCGCATTCTTCTGCGCCCAGTACATGCATTAAAACGCACCTTACTGGCGTCCGTCGCGGACGTTCCTTCCACTCTGAGTGCGCTTGTGTGCACCCGGCCTAAGTCAGAACCTGCTTTTATATCCCCTCCTGGCACACTGACGTCATTGCAACGGCTGCAACAACACTCGATACAACCGTGGTCCTCCACGTTTTGGAATCATAGGAGTTACGGTCAAAAACAGCTTGGGGGCTGGGGTTTGTCAGCCCTGAACCATTTCTTCACCTCAGTGTCTTTCAATTTTCAGTGAGAGGTGGTAACGGATCCCAACAGTCCTCTTCACCGGACCCCTGTCAATCTCTACACTGGCACGTACAAAACTCTCCATAGCCGCGCCCCTGTCTACATCTCCTCCCTTATTAACCGGTACATCCCATCCAGACCACTTCGCTCTGCCAATGATCTGATGATATCGTCTCCTCGTATCTGCACCCCCAACTCCCGCCTTCAGGACTTCTCCCGAGCTGCCCCCTTTCTATGGAACGCCCTCCACAACATTAGACTCTCTCCACCTCTCCAGTCAAAGAAGTCTCTGAAAACTAGGGCTGAGACAACTAAAGCGACAACTAAATAATTAAAATAGTTAAATCTATTTCCGTTAATCGATTAATTGGTGCTGATTAATTGTCCTGTGTACAGCACACACACTGTTTAGAGTCAGACTGAGTTAAACGTAAATAGCCTCAGCTTCAGAGCTGATTGGAGAAGACGTGCCGCTGCTTTACTAGGTATGATTTAATTCTAGGGTTATGTCTGACACAACCAGTTTGTTTTTATTCCGCTTACAACAGTAGCAGAACTAGAACACAAACAATAGGATACTGCCACTGGGTGAAGGAGATGTATGCCTGTGTTTTATCCTTACTTGAAGCTGGAGTCCTGTGTCACCACCCACCCTGTTTGGTCAGGAACTGCCATTCCCTCCCTTTGGTCTGGTCCCTTTCTCCAAACTCCCTCAGATCCAGTCTTTTGTCCATACCCACTCAGGTCAAGTCACTTGAGCAAAGTCACTCCCTTTCACCTCCAGTCCCTCCTCCCACTCAGTTTGTTCACAAAATTATTTAGAAGGGACACTCTACGCACCCTGACCACATTAGCTTATTAACCCTGATTTCATGCTGACATCATCTATGACCAAGTGCTCGTAGCCGCATTCATTCGGGGAGAAAGCAAACATGGGCTTAAGCTGTACATGCAGCATCAACCCATCCCGCTGACCAAGCACTCCAATACCTTGTGTGAAAAGTACGCAAGATACACAATTTGCGTATGTACGTACGAAAGTTACGTAGTGTACACTATGCAAATTGTTTATGAAAAAAGGGGGAGCGGTTGTGGTTATTTATATTTTTACATAAAATTCCTTATAAGTAAACAATTTTTTCTTATCCGATTAATCGAAACAATCGGCCAACTTATCGATGAGAATAATCGTTAGTTGCAGCCCTACTGAAAACATTACTTTTGAGAAGCCCATAGATTCCCTCCATGATCCCTCACTGTACATTTCCTGCTCCATCTTCACTTTTCAGCCCACATGCACCCTGATACTTCACATACTCTGCCATTTACCCTCACCTACTGTGTCCTCCCCTCTTGTCTTAGATTGTAAACTCTGGAGCAGGGTCCTCTCCCCTACTGTTCTGTGTAACATGTATGTGTATTTGTAATTCTGTCTCACCCATGAGCAGTGCTACGGAACTTGTTGGCACTTTAGAAATACTTGTAACTAACCAAGGAACCAGAGGTGAGTAGTAGGGGTAGACTGATATTTTTCAGGGCCGATACCAATTATCGGCTGCTTTTCTGGCCGATAGCCGATATTTGGTGCCAATATTCTGTAAATTTAAAGTTGTGAAAAAAACAGCACAAATCTGACATTATGCCATGAACTCAATGTGTTTAACATTTACACATTGCACTACGTCCACTTCATTTATTAAATTTAAGATTTTTTTTTTATTTAAGCTTTTATTTTTACAAACAGTAAGACCAGGTCTTTGGCTTTTTTTAAAGATCCCTCACATGACCCTGTATGTAAGGGGTTCAGCAACCTTGGCCCTCCAAGGGTTATATTATAAAGTTGGTGCAAACTTAACCCGAGCTGTTGTAAACTTACCAGAGCCATTATAGTCTATGGGGTTGTTAAGTTAGCACTGACTTTGTAATATTGCCCCACATGTTTTGGAATTACATCTGCGATGGAGCTTCATGGGAAATGCAGTTCCAAAACATCTGGAAGGCCCAGGTTGCTGACCCCTGCTGTAGGAAATAGACCTGCATCTCCTGTATAGGGAATTCCCTGCCAGATAGCATGGAAGCCCCATTTCTGTGGTCATTACGCTGATGCGCAATACGGTCAGTGAGCAGGGGTCGTTCTGCAGTGAGGGCTTACAGTCTGATGTGGGAGAAGCCCGGGATTCGCACAATTCTGTGGGATCTTGTGTGTCGCAGCTGCAGTGAGCAAACTTGTCCAATTATAAGGAAATAAAATGCTGATACCGATATCAATAATTTTCTGAATATCGACAGCCGATAATCGGTCTATCCCAAGTGAGTAGTAGTGGACATTTTAACATTTCTTAGTGTGGCAAGTGATTTTACAGATGCAGAAATCAGTTAACAGTTTCTTGCCATTGGTCATTCGTTTCATTACCAGCGAAAGAAAGAAAAAAAAAAAAAAAGAGGAAACCGGACAAGTGCCTTTGTACACGCTTTTTATTTTCAAATACCTGCACGTTACCTCCCCACTACAAAATACAGGATACAGTGATGTATACAGGTCAGATGTAACTGCTGAGTTGTAACAAGTTTGCAGTTTGACTTGAAAAGGATGGGAGTAGGGCTGAAACAACTAATAATGATAATGAAATTAGTTGTCAACTATGTTCATCGATTAATCGGTTGGTCAATTAATTGGTATGTGTACAGCACACACTGTTTAGAGTCAGAGTAGAACGTTTTATAACCTCAGACACCACTTCTGAGCTGATTGGAGAAGATGTGCCACTGCTTTACTCGCTGTTTAGTACTAGGGTTATGTTAGACTTATCCAGTTCATTTTTATTTAGTTTACAACAGTAGTCGAACTATAGCACAGGCCCTGGGATACTGCCACGGTTGTTTTATCCTTAATTGCAGCTGGAGTCCTGTGACACCACCCCACCCTCCTTTCAGTTCTAGAGCTGCCATCTCTCCCTTTGGTCTCGTCCCTTCCCCAAAACAAGCTTCCTCCCACATTCGGGTCTGGCCTCTTGCCAAAACGCACTCCCTCCCACCTCTGGATCCTCCTCCCGCTAAGTTTGTTCATGAAATTATTTTAAAAAAGGGACACTCTACATCACGGGGTCTGCTGTCCTCATTCTTTCTTCCTTCTATTCTGTGTCTCTCTTCCGTACATTCTTTAGGACTGGTCCTCCCTTTCGTATTGGAGATACTACTCTGCAGTCGAGGGGGGTGTGAGAGGTCCTTCTTTGGCGCTGCATGACCCTATACCAAGATGGCCCGGTGAATATTTTATCCCTAAAATGTTAAGGGCCTAAACTCTCCCCGCAAGCGACGTCTTCTCTTCCGGGAATTGAAATGCAAATCTATTGACGTTGAAATGATTCAAGAAACTAGAATACCCAAGTCTGCGGCTTTCCGCCTTTCTGACCCGGCATATTCTAGGGTTTTTCTCTCCTGTGCCATTCCTAAAAGGAATGGGGGTGCGATTCTAATACGGAACTCGTGCCCTTTTACTGTCACAAGCTCTCATGTGGATGAAGTAGGACATTGCGTAGTGGTGACAGGCATGGCACATGGACAGGATTATACATTTATCTCACTATATGGTCCAAATGTTTCAGATGCAGCATTTTGGTCCTCCACGCAATCCTTCATATTATCCCACGCAAGGGGTCGTGTCCTTATGGGGGGAGACTTCAATGCGGCCCTATGCCCGCCCCTGGACAGATCGGGTCTGCACGGTGTTCGGACCTCTTACACCCCTTCCATGCAAGACAGACAATTTTATAGTTTTGTTCAACAATTGGGTTATATAGATGTGGAGGGTTCACCACCCTTCAGTTAAGGATTATACGTTCTACTCCCCCGTGCATGACACATACTCCAGGATAGATTGTATTTTGACGTCCCCCTCGTGCCTTCCCGAGGTTATGTCATCCTCTATTGGATCTATTACATGGTCAGACCATGCAGATGTCACTGTACAACTTCAGTCTTTCGCACCATTAACGGGACGAAAGTGGCGCTTAGAGGCTTTCTTATTGGACAAATTGGAGGTGCGTAAATCGGTTGCGGACACCTTACAAGAATACTTCCAATTAAATGACACACCTGACATGTCCACCCAGATGCTCTGGGCCGCCCATAAAGCGGTAATCAGGGGTAAACTTCTAAGCCTAGCGTCCCATTATAAAAAGCAGAAATTGGGTGACATTCAGGACCTCCAGCACCGCCTTTGGGAACAGGAGTTGGCCCATAAGGCTTCTCCTTCTAAGGAAGGATACACAGTTTTGTCACAAACTAGATTGGACCTAAACCGCCTGTTTCTGGAAGATGTGGGGAGGTCACTTCTTTGGTCTAAGCAGCGATACTACGAACGATCGAATAAATCTGACACCCCTCTGGCGTGCTTCCTTAGACCCCGACCTCGTGGGCTGACGACGCCTCTGGAAACCCATTGACTTCGCCAAATAAGGTCCGAGACACTTTCACCCAATTCTTTGACTCCATCTACAACCACTCTCCCTCTCTCTCTCTCTCTCTCTCTAGACTCGACTTTGCGGGACAGGATTGAAGACTACCTAAATAGGGCTTCCTTACCCTCTCAACAAAACTCAAGCAGATAGCCTAGCTGCCCCAATTACGGAGGACGAGATATTGACGGCCTTAGGGTTAATGAAACCCCATAAAGCGCCCGGACCTGACGGCTTAACATACCACTACTAGAAGATGTTCCCCAATATCCTAATCCCGCACCTACTTAAGATGTTCAATAATATAGGAGGCCCTCTTAGCCTCTAGAATTGTTCTGCCTAAACCAGGAAAGGACCCTCACGTCCTAGGGAATTACCGCCCCATCTCCCTTATCAATACTGACCTAAAGTTATTTGCAAAAGTTCTTTCGCTCAGACTAAACCCATTCCTACATGCACTTACACACCCGGACCAAGTGGGCTTCATGCCCCATTAGACAGGCGTATGAGAACACCTGAAGGGTGGCCACACTAGTTTTGAGGGTAAGGGAGACCCAAACGCCAGCCATGTTCCTGTCCCTAGATGCGGAAAAGGCGTTTGACAGGGCGGAATGGCCTTTTCTCTTTTCCTTGCTACGTCATATGAGACTACCGAATGCCTTTGTCACAGCGATTGGGGCATTATACTCTTGCCCCTCGGCACAGATTTCGCTCCCTGGAGCGGACCCGGTGCCATTCTCGGTGTCTAACGGCACCCAACAGGGTTGCCCCCTTTCCCCGTCCCTATTTGCACTATATTTAGAACCCCTCCTTCAACACATTAGAGGTCAACGGCAGATTAGTGGGGTAGCAGTACGGGATGAAACTTATAAGGTCTCGGCGTATGCTGACGATATCCTTCTGTCCATAACTCAACCCCTCATTTCCCTTCCCGGTTTGAGATCCAGGATGAGTTTGCACACATTTCTGGGTACAGGGTTAATATTTCAAAATCGGAGGCCTTCACGATCAATGTCCCTCAGGATGCTGTTGACTCTTTGTGCTCTACCTTTCCAATCACTATTTCTCCATCCTCCTTCAAATACCTAGGCATTGTACTTACTAACGACCCTCACACTCTATGACTAACTATGGTAAACTAAGGGCGCAACTAAAAACTGACCTAGAATGTTGGGATAAATATGTGATTTCTTGGGTAGGTCATGTCAACTGCATCAAAATGAACGTTTTGCCGAGGCTACTATACTTTTTCCAGGCGCTCCCAGTGGCACTGAAACCGGAGGATATCACTGGATTTACAATGCGCCATTGAGTCGTTTATATGGAGTGGCAAACGCCATAGAGTCGCCAGAGCCACACTGTACAGACCAAAAGGAGGCGGGAGGACTGGGTTTGCCATGTCTTTTTTCATATTACTACGCTGCACAACTAGCTCAAATTGTGGCCTAGCACTCCCCGCCTTCTTCTCGTTGATGGGTGGATTTAGAGAGATCTTATGTACCCGGATTCTCCTAATATGTGGCTGTGGCTTCCCAGGACTCTGAGGCCTTTATTACGCACCTCATGCCCTGCTGTCGTGAATTCTCTCAGACTCTGGGACAGGTTGGCTACTAAGTGTGATCTCACGATATTTCCATCCCCACTCACGTCGATCATGCGGAACCGCGAATACCCACCTGGACTAACATCCACCTCCTCCTCAGGTTGGATGGGATCCACTGTGTCACGGATATGTCATCTCTACATCAAGGGTAATGTGCTCCAGTTCACGAATCTCACACCTCCCGTACAGTCCAGACTAGCTCACCCCCTGCCGTATCTCCAATTGAAGGCCTTTGCAACCCGACCACATATAAAACTTGCAGCGCTAACTCCATCTTTTTTTGAACGCCTTTGCATGCGAGGTTCTCATCAAAAGGGTCTTCTTTCTACACTATACCGCCAACTTACTGCCCTAATGGACTGAAAGGAACTTCGTTATATTCAAGCCTGGGAGAGGGACCTTTGAGAACAACTAGAGGCAGAGGAATGGGTTGATATTTGAGAAGCCATGAGGAGCGTCACCGTGTGTACCATTCATCAGGAACAACTTATCAAAACGATCTTCCGTTGGTACACCACGCCTGTTCAGATTTCACACATGTCCTCAGCTACACCGGATCTGTGCTGGAGGGGCTGTGGTCAAAAGGGAACATATATCCACATGTGGTGGTCGTGTCCCGAGGTTGGACATTTTGGGATGCTACACATACCTTGATCCAGGCTGTACTTCCGGGAGCTACTCTGAAGGACCCTTGGGCCTACCTCCTCTAGACCTTTCCCGGATCTAACCAGGCAGGAAAACAAATTGATAGTCAAAATTACGCTTGCAGCCCGCAGAGTCTTAGCGGAATATTGGAACTCTGACACTTCCTTCTTTCCAGAAAATTTATTCAAAAATGAGGGACGTTCAACTAATGGATGAGTTGACAGCTATATCTAATCACACTCTACCCAATTACTACAAAACGGAATCCCCGGCTGGCTCAGATGGGATCGGGTTAGGCGGGGGTGGTGGATGGGGTCGGGGATGCTTTTCAGGTTCTGGGAAAGCAGCAGAGTACATAATGTGATGTTGATTTAATATTTTCATGCATCGCCTAGATCATATCTCATGGAAATGACAGTTCTTTTTCTCACCTTTCTTCCTATCTCTTTACTCGTTTCTTTTTTCTTTTCTTTCCGTCTGGGCAACCCTTTTTTCTTCTTTCTCTCTTTCTCACCCACACACTTAAAGTAAGAATATTTATGTTTGTATTCATATTCACTTGGTTTTATGGAAATAAAAATTACATTTAAAAAAAAAAAAAGGGGACACTATGCACCCTGACCACTTATTATTAAAAGTAATCAGGCCGATTCCATTCACCGCAGGATGCTTCCTGCTTTTCCACATTTCTCTTCCCATTGGGACCCTGAAGCGGTCGGTCCTACTCCTCATGATGTTAGCGGCTCGAGCTTTGATCCCAGTACACTGGCGATCCCCGGAGGTGCCGACGCTCCGATCGTGGCTACATCAGGTCGAGACTTTCCGCTCCATTGACCTTCTGGAGGCTTCGACCCGGGGCGTGGAGGCTGACATGGGACTGAAGTGGTTCCATTGGGATGCTTATGTGGCTACTACACGCCGTGCTTTGCAGATGATCTGAGGTTCTGGCTGGTGGGGCGAGCTCCCCTGGACGTGAGAGTTGTACACTTCCCCCCCCCCTCTTCTTTCCTACCCCCTTTTTCTTTCTCTCTCACTCACTCTCTTTTACTCTCTTCTCTCCTTTTCCTTTCTCGCTTTTTCTTTGCCTCTCACTCGCTTTCCTTTCTCTTGCAACCATGGAGATGCAGACGATGACGGTTGCTTTCCACAGGAAGAGGTGGTACATGCCTTGGGAGGTTTACGCCTCTGACGAGAGGTTTCCGAGACTGTATAATCCTTACCTTGCTCCGCTCCTACTTGATGCCGAAATTTAGGCTGGCATAACTGCTAGGTTGTGCGGAACGAGTTCGCACCTCTTTGATCTCAATGCTAATACACCGTTGGTGCGTTGCTGTGGTTGTATAGATTTCCTTTCTGATTTATGACATTCTCGATCTTGTATTCTGTATACCGGTCTTGATATCTTGTATTATCTGTTTTTACTATTTACAATAAAACTTTGAATTACAAAAAAAAAAAGTAATCAGGCCGCGAGGAGTGCTGCCCCTCTGCACCCTACTTTCGTGCTGTCATCATCACTTCTATCAGAGTGCCAATAGTAGCTTTCAAAGAGAAAGCAAACAAAGGCTTGAGTTCTGCACGCAGCAGCAATCCACTCCTCTAACCAGGAGTTTACACACCTTGTGTGCGAAAGGTTTGCAAGATGTGTAGTTTGTGTATGTACGTATGAAAATGACATACAATATGCAAAATTATGAAAATCATTTGTGTTAACGAGTGGTGCCGTTACACCTTACAGCTCACTAGGTAAAGTCAGCAGCTACAGGAATAGGGACAATCATGGACACATCCAACACAGTACGCCATCAAGAAAACCCTAAATATGTATTCAAAGGACAGTGAACCAGGAGGACAAGAAAAAGGCAAATAACTATGGCAAATAACAGCAATGTTTCACTTATTTGCACACAAAAGAAACAGAAAAAAGCCAACACATTTGCCTTGGAAAATCACTGCTGTTTCTTTTATGATTACTTCCCGTGGCCATGGAAACTATCCCCACTTCAGAAATAATAATTTAACCACCTCTCGTCCCATGAGTCGCTGGTTCCCGCCCTGTTGTGTAGAATGTTTCCAAATACTATTAGGAACAGGGAAAAAAAAGGAAATTTATATATTTGCACACAGGATATATACAATTATCAGATTTTATAAATTAAATTTTAGAATAGTATGTAAGGATACAAACATCAAGTAAAATTACTCTATTGCTGCTGACAGCCTCTGCCCAATTATTTTTCTTTATTTTTGTTATTTTAGGTGATTTTACTCCCCTTTCCTCCCATTGCCGCGTGCTGCTCCTTTTCAGCTCAGGGGACTTCTGAACCTGGAAGGCCCAACAGCTAACACAATTTGCGCTCCTATGCAACTTGCATGGTGTAGAAACTTCAGATGCCAGAGCGCATGCGTACAGCGGTGGATCAAAGCTACACATGCATGCACGCACTGATCCGATCAATCACTGCCTCTATGAGGCCACTCACTAGCGCAGGCGGTCTCCTTGAAGGTGACTTCAGCATGTTCACTGCGTGCTGACGTCACTAGTGACTGGTATCCAGAAAATTCAAAATCCTGGCCGCTGGTAACATGGGTAGAATGGAGGCAGGAGAAGATATTGGGGCAGGAGGGAGAAGGGTGTAGCACTCCTCGCATCTAAACCACTTAAGAAAAAAGTGGTCAGGATGAGTAGAGTGTTCCATTAAAATGGGAATAAAGGCTTTTGCCCTTGAGCAATCACTTTATACCTGGTTATAAGAGGCACAATTGGGGCACTTTATTGTGATTGCAACATGAAGACCTTACCAATGATAAACATAACAGAAAGATCATTTTTATTATGGTTCTCTTTAATTCTAAGGCAGTGGAATTGCCCACTTTCCGTGTAAATGGTGAATATGCGCTGCCACGATTTACCTTTCTCATATTTATACATAATGTGGGAAGATTAACTTATCAGAAATCCCCATTTCACTCTTCCCGCAAGTTGGAATTGGGCCTCATGGAAAGCGCTTCACTGTAAATTAACATCTCCTGTACTTGGTATAGGAGTCGTTAATTTACACCTCAGAATAGAAGCGCAAGCTATTTCAAGATAATTGTTCTATTCTGGAGATGTGTATCTATGGGAATTACGGCTGTTTAACGGATTCTGCTTTTGCAAAATCCCCCCACAAAAAAAAAAAAAAAATGGGGGGGGGAACCCTTACTCATCTGTTGTCCCACGCTGCAAAGGGTGGCACGATTCGCCACTTCCTCTCGCCAGAAGCAGAGTGAGATTGAGAGCAAACAGTTTTAGCTCCCACGGCGATTCACCCATGGCTACGAGCCTGCAGCCAGAGGCACAGGGCTACATGGAGTCCTATGTACTTTGCGCTGCTCTTCCTTTCAAGGCTAGTGGTTTATTAGCACCTACCTAGGAAAAGGCACGTTAAGAGACTAACGGGTCCGATCACAAAGCACTGAAATTGAATGCAAGTGATCACACGTTGGCGAAGACTGCCAGATTGTGCCGAATTGGCACCTGCGAATTTGACCGAACTGAGAAAAGAAAATCTATTCTAATAGGTGTTTAAACCAATAAAAATGTATTAAAATGTGCCTAAATAATAAAAAGGACCACCTTTAAAAAGTTATAAAAGGTCTGTTACAGAATTGAAAAAAACCTGCTTTTTAAAAAAAATTGGACATTGGGGGCACTATTCCACTGTTGACGTTAACACACATATCTTCAGAATCGCTATTCCATTGTTGCCGCAAACATTTCTTGTGGCTCAGACAAAGAGTCTTTACTGTGCATTAACATCCCTTCGCTTTGTATAGGAGGTGTTAAGCTATTCCATTGAAACTTGTTCTATTAGGACTATTAGGACTCCAAGCTGGTGTGAAAGGTTTATGGTTAAAACAACACAAACCAATGAGGGAGGGAATAGACGTACTGCCGCTACGACTATGGAAAAGATTATTTACGGTAAGAAAGAACATTTTTCCATAAATCGAGCTGCAGTACCCACAGGACATACAAAGCCCCACAAAAGAGGGAGGGATCAAGGTTTAACCACCGCTTGCAGAACCTTACGCCCAAAGGATGCCTCAGCAGAGGCAAGGACATCCAGACTGTAGTGACGCGCGAAGGTGTGGAGAGAGGACCAAGTGGCAGCCTTACACAGCGGTTCCGCCATAGCATTCGCATGCAAGGCCCAGGAAGCAGCCACTGACCTCGTGGAGTGTGCCTTCACCCCTAGGAGAAACCTTGTCACCAGCAGAAAAAGCCAAGGAGATGGACGAGAAGCACCAGCACCCTTAGAGGCACCCTGAAAAAGGACAAAAATGGTGATCCGAGCGACACCAGGAGCTAGTCCGCTACAAGTAGACCCCCAGAACCCGCACCATATCCAGGGCCACCTGCCCAGAGGAAACCGAGGTGTCACAGAAGGATGGGAGAACGATTTCTTGATTAAAAGGTTACCCGGAGTCGAAGGCTTCTTGTCATGCGACAACAGGGAAACCAGGGCCTCAGAGAGACCCAGAGATGTCAGTATGGAGGCTGCATCAGCCACGCCACCAGTCTGAACGACCCCAGTGTCCCGGCCGGAAGAGCAGGGAAGTCCAGTAGCGAGTCTAAGATCGGGAGGATCCAATAGCGATGACAAGACAGAAGCAACACCTCTGGAAACCAGACCCTGCGAGGCCAGAATGGAAGGACAGCAATCACCGAAGCCTGGTCCATCCTGATCTTCTGAAGGACCCTCGGAATCAGAGCAAATCGGCGGGAAGATGTAAGTCAGATCGAAGTCCCACCGGATCGAGAAGGCATCCAGCAGATCCAGACAGTCCACCTTCCGGAGGGAAGCGAGTGACGAAGCTTGGCAGAGAGTCTGGTCACCATCAGATCTATGGACGGCTTGCCGAACCTGGACACAACCTCCAAGAACACCGCCGAAGACAGGGGCCAGTCTCTTTGTGACAAAAAAGCCCAGCTCAGAAAATCCACCCGAGTGTTGAGCACGCCTTGGATGTGAACCACAGAGAGCACCTGCAGATGAATCTCCACCCAGTCCATGATGGCGCAGCACAGAACGAAAAGGAGACAAGATCTTGTGCCCCCTTGCTTTATCAGGTAACACACTGTGGCGACGTTGTCTGATTGGATCCTCATGGCACGGCCTCACAGATGAAGAGCAAAGGCCTGTAAAGCCTCCCAAATGGCAGCAGTTCCTTGGAGGACAGATCGGAAGTCCGAGAATCCCATAGCCTGTGGGCCTGGACGTCCAGACAATGAGCGCCCCACCCGGACTCGACGCATCCGTCGTTACCATGAGCCACTGCCATTGGGATACGTGTGCTGAGAAATGGAGAGCGGAGCCACCACAGCAAGCCCTTGAGGACTCCGAAATGCAAGATGCGACGGTCCAGGGATGACTGGCCCCCATCCCACTGGCAAGGATGTCGCCTTGCAGACCACGGGTGTGCGCCCTTGCCCACGGAACGGCCGGGATAGCAGCTGTCAGATGACCTAGAACCTGTAACAGACACCTGTTTGAGCCCAAAGGAGTAGCGTGAAGACCTCTGACGCAATCTTGAAGCGTCGCCTTGTTGGAATCTGAAAGACTGCCATCAGACGTATCCAAAACGACACCCAGAAAGACAATCCACTGTACTGGCACCAGTCACGACTTCTTCCAGTTCACCAGCCATCTGTGCTGGGATAGAACCTCGACAGTGCAGGCCACATGAGCCTCCAGGAGAGGCACGGAAGCGGCTTAAGGAGCCAATCGTCCAGATAGGGGACAAGGAACAGGCCCTCCTGACGCAAAAAAGCTGTAAGCACTTAAAATCTTAGCAAAAACCCTAGGCGCAGAAGACAGCCCAAAAGGGAAGAGCCCGAAACTGGAAATGAAAAATCCTGCCCCTAGATCGACCTGCAAACCTAAGGAATGTCCGGCTCAACTGGGCGACCGGGAAATGGAGATTTCTCGACTGCTTGTCCTGAGCCCCCATAACAGAGGCAACCCTCCTTGATCAACGGACGGATACTGTCAAACAACGCCAAGGTCTCATCCTCATCCGAGGAAAACTTTGAAAATTCAGGATCAAGGACCTCATCCTCAGCGTCCAGGTCCTCACAATCCTCCAGCTTCCTTTTCCTAGGACCAAAAAAGACATCCCGACGAAACCTGAGCCTCAGGAACGAGCGGGGGCTGGGCAGAAGCAGACCGCATGTCCGCAAAGGTTTGCTGCAGATTGTCTTGGAGCCAGGACACAAAAGGCTCAGACTATTTCGCTCCTTCCACCGTGTCTTTAGAACACAAGGAGCAGATCTTTTTCTTACAGCTCTCCGGCATGGGCTGAGCACAGGTGTTGCAAACCAGGTGCTTAGATTTCAAGGTGGCCTTTCCCTTCTTATTGGGCATCGCCTCCCCAGGGCCGACATCCTAAAAGGAAGGTCCATATCGTGAGAAGGGAATCGCTACTGGGAACCCGTGAAGCAGCCACAAGTACACCAACCTTTGAACAAGCCGATCTGTGGTGAGAGGAGGAGATATAGGTGCCGAATGAAACGGCAACGCTGACCTGCGGCCTTCCGGGCAAACATCTGCGTATAATGGTGCCACCCACGTGGCAAGATGGCGACGACCCCCGGCGCATGCGTCCCAAGCACCGGTGGACACCAGACGTCGCGTCAAGCAGCGACTCCAGCGTGCAGACACTCCGGACTGCACAGCAACTGACAGCGCAGGAGCTGGCCGCCCCAAAACACCACCAAAGGAAACGCTCGGCAAGGGATGGCCAGTCCGGGCCTGGGAACGAGAGGGAGAAGCAATGCAGCAGTCCCCGGAACCAACAGATTCCCAACGCCACCTCCCAGGTAACCCTGTCCTGAGGACAGGAAGGAAAGACTAGGGGCCTCTGCGCTCAGCTTCCTCTTATAGGTTATAGGGGAGGAGTTACAGGTGAGGGAGGGGTTCACCTGTCCCTAGGCTTTGGTAACCTGTCCAGAAGTGGGATAGAAGCCGTGGGTACTGCCGCTCGACGTATGGAAAATAGTTCCCGGTTCCTAGCCATGCTTCATCTGTGGCTCCTACGCAAACCCACGAGTGCAACTGCAGCCTCGTGCAGAGCAAATTGCTGGGATATGCTGGACTCCAATAGTCAATACCAGAGTTGGCACACAGCACCTCCACTCCCTTGCCACAGTGTCTCAAACCTGAGGTTACATCTCCACTCGGAAGAATGACAGTCCACTGGGAGCTACTATTGTGTAATGATGTAATTTGAAGAGTCGGCTGGCTGAGGAAGCATTCACATGCACACCCTATAATGCCTTTCAATGCTTCTGTAATGGCAGCAAGATACACGTGTGCAGATTGGCATGAGGCCAGATTCCAAGCCACCAAACGCCAGCAGCCGGAACAGGAGAGGAAGATATCAGCACGGAAAACAAGATAGGAGGCATAATAAAAAAAGGTTCTGCAGATAAATAAACATTAACCCCCAAGGTCCCCCCATTGTTCTTTTATCTAGTGCAGGGGTCAACAACCTTTGCCCAATGAAGGATCATCCTGGGAGATGCAGTTCGAAAACATCTGGAAAGCCAAGGTTGCTGAGCCCTGGTATAAAAGGACAGATCAATAATGAGAACAAACATGGATGTACACTTGGGCTGGGTTAACACAAGCGCACAAATTTGCGTCTGTAGCAAACCCTCCTCCCAGCGTCCGCAGGATTATGACGGCTCGACAGGTAGGGCCACATGGTGTAACGTGCGTTATAATATCATACATTACACCAGACAAGCTGAAACCCTCCATCAAATCCCTACGACGGACTTTGAAGGGCCAACAAAGGGTCTCACGGACGTTCCCTCCACACTCGTGTGTCACCGGCCTTAAACCTCTCCTCGATGTTAAACAATAGTGTGACAGGGTTAATACGTGCACAATAGGGTTAAATTATCTAATATTAAATAAAGCTAAAAAAGAGATATACGATATATAGTTAATCCATAAATGCAAAATTCTAAAATCACCTCTGGCTTCCTGGATCTGTATGTAAACTACATAATTAACAATATAATTTTGATTTACCCATTAAAATCATCTTGCTAAAATAATACAATATATATAAAAAAATTACTTGGCATATCCCCTCCCAACATAGTGAACATTGGGCAAATATCATTATATAATGCAGTAATTCTCCCTTAGGTGGAAGGGATTGGCTTTTCAGCGGATGGCCTCCCCCTTCATGATGGTTTTGCAGCAGAGGTTGCCATGGTGATATTAGGAGCAGCAGTTAGATATTTCCTTTTGATGTATAAACAGCTAAAAAAGTACAAAGTCATTTTCAATCGCAATGAGGGAGAAAAAAAAAAAAAAGAAACCTAAAAACCGCGCTTTCGTTGAAACAGAAGCCAAAATGTCATTTCTGTTCGCTTATGCCAGGCAGTGCACTGCGGTGTTTGAGGCTGTATAAGATTATTATGCAATTAACATAATAACACAGCAAGTGGTAGAAATAGCATAGGCTTTTGTTCAAAACAAAAACTGACCATAAATTAAAAAAATTGGATTCTTGTAAAGAAAATGGTTAAAAAATTCCTATGTTTTGTAGATGATTTTTAGATTTAGGAAAAGATGCGGGGGGAGGGGGTGGAATAAAACAATGCGCCAGTTGTTGCATATGTAGATAAGGATAAAAAGAACACCCCATAAAAAATAAATAAAATGGAAATAGAGGGGGGGGGGGGAGGCATTGTGTGTCTCCAATTGTGATTTTAATCAAAGGCTATATTTAGTTGCAGGGTGGTGACAGCAGCCTGAGCTGTGCACACAACCCCTCTGCCCAGGTGATGGCAGACCAATGGGCAGCTCTGCATTTCCTGGATGTCAGCCAGAGGCGCATTCGATACCTCAGCCGCTGCAAGTGCTAAGTTAGCAACTTGCTATTGAACGCCGTTGTGCCGCTCAGCACTGCTAACTTAGCACTTGCAGCGACCCAAGGAGATGCTGCGAGTAGCTGAGTGTGACGTATTAAAGATGGCCGCCGCCATGAAGCAAGTAACAATTCCGTACGGCAATGTTAATTTTGAGGTTTTTGTTCACCAAAGCACAAAAAATTTATTTATTATTTACCCTTGCACATAGATATATATTACAGTTAGGGTTGCACCGATACTAGTATCGTATCGGTGCCGATACCGGGTACTGCAGGAGTACTTGGTACTCCTGCAGTACCCCCCGATATTTTCCCCGATACCGCGGCTTGCCGGCATCCGAGGGGCTGGGGCGGCTGTCCGAATGCTCTATCTGCATTCGGACAGGCCCTGCAGCTGCTCTCTGCGATGATACTTACCTTCCTGAGCGACGCCGGGAAAGTCTTTGCGCGTGCGCTCGTTGGAAGGCCCCCAGCCGCGACCACGTTGGACCATGCTCTATCGGCATTCGGACAGGCACCTGGAGCTCTCCGCGATACTTACCTTCCTGGGCGACGCCGGGAAAGTTTCCGCGCGTGCGCTCGTTGGAAGGCCCCCAGCCCCGATCACGTGGTCGCGGCTGGGGGCCTTCCAACGAGCACACGTGCAAAGACTTTCCCGGCGTCGCCCAGGAAGGCAAGTATCATCGCGGAGAGCTCCAGGTGCCAGGTGAGCTGGGGGCATATCCATGTGTGAGCTGGGGGCATATCCATGGGCTGGGGCAGTATGTATATATATATATATATCTTGGGGGAGATATATATATATATATATATATATATACACATATATACACATATGAGATGGGGGCATTATTATATGGTCTGTTCTTATTGGAAAGCGTCACATGACATTAAAGAAAAGTATCGGTACTCGGTATTGGGGAGTACTTTTAAAAAGTATCGGTACTCGACCTTAAAAAAGTGGTATCGGTGCATCCCTAATTACAGTTAAATTATATTTTGTTTCAGAAGTAAACATAACGTTTATTCAATAAAAACTATCATTTGTGGTGTGTGCATACAAAACGAAATTGTGCTGACTGCTTTCCTTTATCATATTTTGTCCGAGTCATACAAAAAAACAATCTGAATCTTTCATTAAGAAATCGGCCATTTTATTTTCGAAATTCGCATCCAAACGTTCAATGACACTGCGGCAGCAAACCGAATTGCTGCGCTGCAGCAATTCAGCAGCTGCTGAATACCTCAGTATTGAACGGGGCTCTGTAGTTGCCATCATGTGCATGAGTTTTATGACATCACCATAGATCCATAGTTACAATTACAGGCATCACAAACCTACTAAAGCCTCCAAGATACTTCATGTCCATCGGTCTCCTTATGGATTTAACTAGTTTAAAGAAAAGTAAAATACAGAGAGGAGTCACTGGCTTGTCATTCCTCACGTGCACTAGAGTACACGGGTACACTCTGAAATGCCTTCATGGACATGCAGTGGAAACCGAGCGGTTGATCCACACTGAAGAATGAAGAAGAAATTCTGGGCGCTGGAATAAGGCAAGTTTAAAAGGTCGCTACCACCAAAAATTTAAAGGATTTACTTTATGTTGCCGGTATCTTACAAGGGCTTTGTTTTTCTGTAAGAAAATATTTTACCCTGTATTTGTCATTGGATGCTTCCATTTTGTGATCTTTTGTGTTGTAAACTGCCGCCCCCAGAACTTGCTCCGCACTGTGTGGCAATGGGCATAGAATGGAATGAATTGGTCTGTAGTAGAGATGCACCGATACCACTTTTTTAAGACAGTACCGATACTTTTTCTCAAGTACTCACCGATACCGAGTACGATACTTCTATGTCATGTGAACGCTTTTCAATAAGAACAGACCGCATATATATATATGCCCCCAGCTCTCAAGGAGATATATTGAACACTGGGGAAGCTGGCCGCGTGCATGAAAAGCACTATGCCAGCGTTCCTCTCCGGCGAGCCGCAATACTCCATCCGAAGGTCCGGTCGCATGTCTGTGGCGCGATCACGCGGCCGCCCCTGTGACGCTGCCTCCAGCCGACGTCACAGAAGCGCCCAGCAGCCGCATCACAGCTGTACGACCGGACCTTCGGATGGGTGAGTATTGCGGCTCGCCGGGGGAGGAACGCTGGCCGAGTGCTTTTCGTGCACGTGGACAGCTTCCCCAGCCCCGCGGATACCGGCAAGCCGGCCCAGTGCTGGCTTCCGGTATCAGGGCAATCGGGCCATTTGCACCAAGTACCAAGTACTCGTGTAAACAGCAGTATCGGCACCGATACTAGTATCGCTGCATCCCTAATCTGTAGTCATGAAACAGACTCACAGCACTGTATTGTGTGGAATGTATTCAAAGGACACCACAAGGTGGTAGATTAGAAGACTTTTAAAGATCCTGGTCATCTCATTCAGCTACCATCGCTTATCTAGGCAACACAAGAGACCCACTGCAGGCTTATCTAAACATTCACTCCACCAGCCCATTGCCCCTCAAATACTCCAGAAGGTAGGGATGCATCGATACCGAAACTAGTATCCGATTTGTTGCTCATACTGGGCATTTGCACGAGTACTTGAACTTGTGCAAATGCCCCCAATACTGTACGCCAGCACTGGACTGACTTACCAGGCAGTATTTGAGGGCCGGGGCAGCTGTCAGAGTGCTCGAACACATTGGTTGCCAACGCTAGTCCTCAAGTACCCTTAAGAGGCCAGATTTTCAGTATTACCTTGGGGAAATACAGAATCCTCCAATCACTTAGCAGCAAATCATATCACCTGTGCCGTGCTTCAGATATCCTGCAAACCTGGCCTGTTAGGGGTACTTGCGGAACCATTTGCGAACCACTGCTCTAACAGCATTGTGCCAGGCTCCTCCAGCTAGCTGCATTCCAGAGATCGGCCACTGGCACGTAAAGGTAATGCGACTCCACTAGCCTCCAGCCACGCTCTTGCGAGATCTCGCGAGAGCGTGGTGTGATGGATCGGCCGCCACAGGATTTATTTAGTTTAATTTCATTCTTATTTTGTTATATTTTGTTTACCCTTTATTTATAGGAACTAATTTCCTTTGTTAGATTTAGTGTAAAACTGTTGCTAGACTTCTAATTAATCATGTTTTTCCCCAGCACCATCCTGCTAGTAACCACGGAGTACATGCGTGCTACAATGTATCCGTCACTGACGTAGCGCACCACGCTTCAAACTCCAATATACTTTATGCTCCGTTATATTGTATGGTTTTAAATGTATTGTCAATTGCTCATTTTTAGTTTTAAATAGACTTCTATTTCTTTAGTTAAATGTGGGTTTTTTAAAGATACTACCTGCCGCTAGTGGCAAATGCTTTCCTTTGTATAGAATGTACAATAGGTTTGAGTAATTTGTGGATTATGCAAAAGTGCTTTCTCTTCGGTATCTGTTAACCGGTCTGAAAAGGTTGGGAGTCACATTGTCTCAGCCACCCACTATCTGATTCCCTTTACAATGGGTTATGTAAATCACTGTATGTGGTCACTGGGGTCAAGACTTCATCTGCATACAACCAGTGGACCAAAGTGTAGGCTGAAGAGGACCTGAAAGAAGCCTGCAATGGTCTTGGAACCAACCAATCAGAACGGTTGGGGTGGGCGGGAAGACTGAATGTGCATGGCTGTATTTTGTATATAAGCACTGTCTGTTCCCATTCTAAATACACTCTGATTTACCTACAACCTATACTGAGTCTCGACAAGTATTTGGGAGGGCATAATCACTGAATCCTTTGCTTCCAGACCATCGAGGGACCGCTGCCAATCTCTCTCCCACCTTGCTAGCTCGCTACCCGGCGCCGCAGACGGAGCTACCCCTGCAGGGTAGCTGATCTGTTACACGTGGCCCCAGGGAAACCAAGTTACAACCTTCAGATGCCGGCTGCTGATATATATATATATATCCTGGAGTGGGTGGGTGTGTATATATCTGAGGCCTGGCGTGGGTGTGTATATATAGATCTGAGGTCTGGCGTTGGGTGGGCGTGTATATGTATATCTGAGGCCTTGTGGGTGTGTGTATATGTACAGTCAGGTTCAGAAATATTGGGACATCGACACAATTCTAACATCTTTGGCTCTATACACCACCACAATGGAGTTGGAATGAAACAAACACAATGTGCTTTAACTGCAGACTGTCAGCTTTGAGGGTATGTACATCCAACTCAGGTGAACGCTGTAGGAGTTACGGCAGTTTGCAGATCTCCACGTAATCCCAAAGGGTTCACATACTTTTTCTTTCAACTGTACGCACACGCCAGACCTCAGCCATACACGCGCACACGCCAGACCTCAGCCATACACGCGCACACGCCAGACCTCAGCCATACACGCGCACACGCCAGACCTCAGCTACAGTTGTGTTCAAAATTATTTAACCCCCACTGAAATTGAGTGTTTTGGCCAGTTTGACATTGATTTTGATCATTCATTCATCTTGCTTACAATTAAATCAAAGAGGCACGTGTAGGTCAGACAATATAACATAACATTTATAATAATAAACCACAAATGTCTTTTCTGTGCTCACATCATTATCAGTTTTATTCAACCCCCAAGTGACATTCAATCTTAGTACAACATCCTTTTACAGTTATAAGTACTAACAGCTTAAGGCTAGGGTCAGAGTGGGGCAGTCGGAACGCGCGTGCAGACGCACTAAATCACGGCGGCAGTAGCAGCACATAACGGCCAATGACGGCCAATATACGCAGTACGTGCGTACAAAAGTGCGCCGACACCACGCAACCAGCAAATGAACGCATTTTTATCAGAACGTGAAACCGCTGCTACTGACGTACAAAGTGCGCGGCGGCCGCATGGCAGCGTGTGTGCGTGATTAGGAGACGTCAGACGCTGCTAGTGTGCGGCCTACATAACGTCCAAACTGCCAAAGTTTCCTGCATTTCGTTGGAGTGTACCTGCGACCGTTGAACATGGCTGCTGGACCAGAGATGGACGTGGAGAGGCTGATAAGCGCTGTGGGAGAGCATCCAGGGATCTGGGATACGGCCTGCGAGCGTTATAAGGACAGGGGAGGAAGGCGAGCGCATGGGTCGAGGTGTCCCGTCATGTGTACCCGGAGTACGATACGTGGTCCGAGAAGGAGCAGCACATACAGAGTGAGTATAATATTATTTAATTCATAATCCCATAAATGTAAATCACAAAAATGATAATAAACAAACAAATGAAATCATTGATGTGAAAATCAAATGCTCCCCAGCTGCCAGGACACCTCACCTGCATCACTGATGAAATAATTAGATAGAGCATCGCGATACCTGTTGCTGTATCTATTCACAGCTATGATGTCATAGTTCACATCATCCTCAAGACCGACAACTGTGAGGGTATCGTCAAAATTAAAACCATCCCTGGCCCGCACATAATTATGTAGAATGCAACAGCATTTCACTATGTCCACACAGAAGTCCACATTTACATCCAGCGGTCTATGTAGAATCCTCCACTTGTTGGTCAGTATGCCAAAGGTACACTCCACATACCGTCTCGCCCGCGACAGCCTATAATTAAACACCCGCTTCTTCACAGTCAGGTGTGTCCCTGAGTAGGGCCGTAGGAGGTGTGTGGATAGGCCGAATGCTTCGTCACCCACGAAGGCATAGGGGACTGTCACGTCACTGCCAGGCAATGGTGCGGGTCTGGGGATGTTCAGGGTCCCACTCTCAATTTCATTCCACAGTGTGGAGTTCCTGAACAGTGTGGAGTCAGAGTCCTTGCCGTATGAACCGACATCCACATACACGAAACTATAGTTGGCATCTGCCACCGCCAGTAGGCCTATAGAAAAGTAATGTTTATAATTCTGATACAGTGAGCCGCTGTGCGGTGGCTTCACTATGCGGACATGTTTGCCATCCACGGCTCCAAGGCAGTTTGGAAAGTTGGCTCTCTCCCAGAATCCTGCTGCAATTTCCAGACATGCCGTATGTGTCGGTCTTGGCAAACATTCGCCCTTCATGGTCTCCCATATTGTTTGGCACACCTTGCGGACGATCTCACCAGCTGTTGATCTGCCAACGCGGAAGCTATAATGCAGATCCTTCAAACTGCACCCACTACCGAGATACCTAGAAGACAAAACAAAACTGTTTGAATATGATCACATACCATGAACACAAGCTAATGTCACTCTCATCATGTTTTTCAGCACAAGAGGCAATGAACAAATGGCGCACAGTACGCGACAACTACATGCGCGTCCAGAAGAAGCAGGCCATGGCTGCGCGCTCTGGAGCTGGTGCGAAGAAGGTCCGGGGGTACATTTACGCAGAGCAGCTATCGTTCCTCCGCAGGACCCAGGAGCCGCGCAGGTCTGTCAGCAGCATGGACCAGCCATCGACCTCCGGCACCCAGGCACAACAAATGGTGCCAGGAGATTCTGCCAGCTGCCAGGAGGAGGAGAACCAGGGTGGTGCTGAGTCGCAGATGGAGGAGGATTTGGCGACACCACAGGTGGCAGGTACCGCGACAACGGCCAGCACCAGACCTGGCCAGAAGAGAAGGGCACAGGCTGCAGACCTGGAGCAGGCCATGGTCATGTTCATGGAGGCACAGACCACCCATGCACACCAACGCTGCATGCTTGCGGACTCCGTCGACATGTCGTTCTCCAATGCATGTACGCTCCTCCTGAACAGGATGAGCGAGGCGGAGAAAATGGAGTATCGCCACAGATCTCTCGGGATATTGGAGGACATCCTTTCACGTCCCCATCACGCAGCCGCCTACCATGCTGTGCCACAATCCGCCAGTGGATCTTCCGTCTCCAGTGAGGTGCTGTCCACCCACCCAGCCATGCCCCCTGGAGCCAGGCCACACACGGAGTCGGGGTCCAGCTGTAGCCACACCACCGGCCCTCATGACCCAGATGCTCCGCGGTATCAGCAACTTTGATACATGAGCTAAATATGTTTGATTATTTGTTTGTTATGTGTTATTGTTTTGATTTTGTATATATACTGACCTTCACTTTACGACTTGTAATATATGTCCATAATATTATTACAGTTTCTTTTCATATTATAGTATTATTTTTCAACATTGTTGTCGGAGTCATTTATGATTATGTACGTGTGATGTGATGCCCGTGTGTGTGTGTGCATGTAACAGTGGGCATGTGACTACAGACATGATGCACTCATGTCAGGTGACTGGCAGCGATGTCATGTATACAGGTGTGTGACAGTACGTACCTCAAAGTGATGACCAGCATCTCCTCCGGTGGTATGGCGGGCCGCATGTTGGTGTCCCTCTTGGTCAGCGGCTCCCGTACCCGCGACAACAGTTCATCAAAGGAGGCGATGGACATCCGCATGTAGTTGAAGAACTTCGCGGGGTCCCTCTCTCGCAGTGGCCTGTACAGCGTCACAAAGTGTCCATGCGTGGGTCTGGCAGCGTTGATTTCATGAACCCAGGTTCGCCGCTTTCTCTTCCTCTTTAGGTACAGGTACCCCATCACACCAAACACAAAGACGTGTGCAGGATCCATCTTAGAAAAACGCCACCATCCCCGAAACGACTTTTTATAGCCCTTGCCCTTATTATTTCATTTTTAAAGGGATTAGATTCATCTGATTTTTCTCTTTTTTCACCCCACCGTCATGGAATACGTCCAGAATTGCGCATCGTCCGACCACTCAAGCGCATTCCGTGAAAAAATGCGTGCGCACGCATCGACGTACATTTTGACGGTGGCTGCAGAAAATGCGCTCATCTGTCCCTAGCCTTAAACGTGAAGCATAGCTTGACACAAGTGTCTTGCAGCGATCTACGGGTATCTTCGCCCATTCGTCATGGGCAAAAGCCTCCAGTTCAGTCACATTCTTAGGCTTGCGCACTGCAACTGCTTTCTTTAAGTCCCACCAGAGGTTCTCAATCGGATTTAAGTCAGGTGACTGCGATGGCCACTCCAAAATGTTCCAGCCTTTAATCTGCAACCATGCTCTAGTGGACTTGGAGGTATGCTTGGGATCATTGTCCTGTTGAAAGGTCCAACGTCTCCCAAGCCTCAGGTTTGTGACGGACTGCATCACATTGTCATCCAATATCTCCTGGTACTGAAGAGAATTCATGGTACCTTGCACACGCTGAAGCTTCCCTGTACCTGCAGAAGCAAAACAGCCCCAAAGCATGATTGACCCCCCGCCATGCTTCACAGTAGGCAAGGTGTTCTTTTCTTCATAGGCCTTGTTCTTCCTCCTCCAAACATAGCGTTGATCCATGGGCCCAAACAGTTCTAATTTTGTTTCATCAGTCCACAGAACACTATCCCAAAACTTCTGTGGTTTGTCCACATGACTTTTGGCATACTGCAGTCGACTCTTCTTATTCTTTGGAGACAGCAAGGGGGTGCGCCTGGGAGTTCTGGCATGGAGGCCTTCATTACGCAGTGTGCGCCGTATTGTCTGAGCTGAAACTTCAGTACCCACATCTAACAAATCTTTTCTCAGTTCCTCAGCAGTCACACGGGGGACTTTTCTCCACTCTACGCTTCAGGTAGCGCACAGCAGTCGAAGTCAGCATCTTCTTTCTGCCACGACCAGGTAGCGTTTCAACAGTGCCCTTTGCCTTGAATTTGCGAATGATGCTTCCTATGGTCTCTCTTGGTATGTTTAACATCTTTGCAATCTTCTTATAGCCATTGCCCTTCCTGTGAAGAGTAATCACCTCTTCTCTTGTCTTCCTGGACCATTCCTCTTGACTTCACCATGTTTGTAACCACACCAGAAAATGTCTAGAAGGAGCTGAGTATCACAGTCATTTTAAAGCTGCCTAATTGGTGCTTATTATGCTTTATTGCTGCACCGTGACATCCACAGGTGTTTTCAATACCTGAATGAACCTCTGTTCTTCAGAGTGGTAGTCTTTAAGGGGTTGAATAATTGTGTCAATGAAGAATTCACAAAAGAAACATTTACTACTGTATTACAAAACCAATTGATGTCATTTTAGTTGCATATGGTTCTTTAAAAAGTCCTTGTAGGATTTCATTCTGAATACAATTACAAATGTACACTAAATTCCCCAAAACCCTTTACAGCATTGGGGGTTGAATAATTTTGAACACAACTGTATGTATATAACGGAGGTCTGGTGTGTGTATATATGTATATAAAAACAGAGGTCTGGTGTGTGTATATATGTATATAAAAACGGAGGTCTGGTGTGTGTATATGTTGTGACATAAGGAAAGGGAAGGTCATTGAGGGGCGATACATTTCCCCTTGTTTTCTGTCCTATATCTTCCCATGATAGACTGCAGGATTTCTCACGCGCAGCCCCCACTCTCTGGAACGCTCTCCCTCGTGCTGTCAGACTTTCCCCTAACTTCTCTTCCTTCAAACGCTCCCTGAAAACATTCCTATTAGGGAGGCCTACCACCCAACTCACTGACGCAACCATCAATCACTCTCACCTTACAGTCCTCTCCTCCTGTTTCCAACCCCAACCCTCCCAGATTGTGAGTTCCTACGGAATAGGGCCCTCATCTCCTCCTGTACTGTTTGTCAAATGTTGTTCAATGTATTGTAACCCTGTCTATACTGTGCTTATTGTACAGCGCTGCGGAATATGCTGGCGCTTTATAAATAAAGAATAATAATAATAATAATCCAGACCAGGTTTTCAGGCTGAATGTGGTGTCTGAATATCCGGGTTTTGTGTCTCTCCCCATGGTTGTTAAATACTTAAAGGGACACTCTAGGCAACATGACCACCCAAGCTATTTTAGGTGGTCATGATGCCCAGAGTATTCCCTTGCCTGTCCCTCCTGCCTCTGCTCAGCCGATCGTCAGGGAAGGCTGAAAACAGCTGAGAGAGGCGGAGGACTTTACTCCGCCCTCCCAGCTGTCAGTCAGCAGAGCGGGAATCCTATTTCCCGCTTCTGCCAACTTTTGCCGAGTAGGAGACGTCATCGCGCTTTCAGCGCGATGACGTCTCCAACTCACCGCAGAAGCTGGCGGCTCCCTCTGAGGGTTAGCGTTGCGCGCATCCTCTTGCATGCAACACTAATCCTCAGAGGGAGCCGGGAGGAAGCCTGCCGATTGGCTGGCTTATGTTAGAGGCGCGCATGCGCGCTTCTCACGTAAACCAGAAGCATGAAGAAGGACGGGAGCGTTAGAGGAGGGAGGGGAGTATAAAAATAAAAAAAATAAAAAAGACGCCGCTGGAAAGGGGAGGATTTTAGGGTAAGTACTACAGTTACAAAAAAAAAAAAAAAGATTTATTAAGGGAATAGGGATAGGTTAGGATAAAAAAAACGGGGGGGGGGTGATTTTTTGAGTAGAGTGTTCCTTTAATTGATGCTTATCCAGGGGAGGTAAAAAGGTGAGGCTGAAGCAGGAAGTTGCTCTGGCCTGGGACTCAGAACTTCTGAGAGAGCTACAAGCTGAAAGGTGTGTAACAGGTTGCTTAAAGTAATTTTGTTTGCTTGAGGTAAGCTAATAAGAGCCTGAATGCCAAGGATTTATTTTTTGTCTTCCTTTTGTTTTATTGCAACCGTTTAAAATAAACACTGTCTGCTGGACAGATTTAAAATAACTTTTGGTGCCTGGACTACCTTTTTCCCAGGAAAGGTACCCTCCGTTTGAGCTATACCCCCACAATGTATATAACTGAGGTCTGGTGTGTGTAGGCCTGTGCAGTGAGTAAATCGAGTGTCTGGCCATACATTTCAATATAAAATTATTTATTGCAAAGTGGTCACCCGACATTAAATAAAATTTTCAGCAATCAGTATTTGTGAGTACCTGAAAAACGTATCGTTCTACGCAGTCTTTATAAAATAAAAAAATAAAAATGGTATCATGCATCCCTAGAAGCTAAACAGCTGGAGTAACACGCTTTTGTGGATTATTCCCATGATGCAACATTTACCAAAATCTATGCTAAATTAAACACGTGTTGCAACGTATGCCAAAATGGCATTGACGTGAGAAGGCTACACGGACATGAAACCCCTGCATACAGCTTTTTTATTTTTCTCAACGTCAGTCAAAGCTGATACAAATTTCATCCGTTACTGTGCACATTCATTGCGCTCGTCTGACCCCAGCCTAACCCGTTCTTTGCATCATAGTCTTACTTATCGCTCGCAGAAAGTGAAATATCTAGTTCTGCGCCACACACTTCCCATTCCCCATTGGAGGCATGTTAACAAAAACAGATATGCGGAGGGGTTAATTAACCTCTACCCATCACTGATTTTATCACAGTATATATAAAAAGGGACACTACACAAGGTAATGATGCACCAGATTTATGTTGCAACAGCATGGCCCGCGCGTGAAAAAGTGTGCACGTGCTCCGTGTGTTCTCTATGGACTCCTTTGAAAACCTACGACGGACAGAAAACAGTGCGGTCAGACGGACGCAAAAAGTGCGCTCGTCTGACCCCAGCCTAAGAGATAACTGGTAAGGCTAGGGTCAGACGAGCGTGATTTCTACGGTCTGTACGTCCGTGTACACGGACGTACGTCAGTACGGAAGACGCAGTAGTGGCCACACAGTCCGTTTATCACTGACGTATATTTTGACGGATGTAGGAGAGAAAATAAAATAAAAAGCAAAACCATTTTGTCCGTGAAAAATGCTGAACGTGTAAATGCAGTCCGTATGACCACGTTCCATCGCTCACACACAAAGCTATGCGGACGTTGCCGACGCAGCGCACTTTGTGCGTGCGTTCTAGGGGTTGTACGTTCTTGCCTGCCTTGCGTCCGTGGGCCGCAGTCGTTGTGCGTCCGCAGTTCAGTGCGGACGTACTTCGTGTAACGGGCTCCGATGGGCTGTCATGCTATCACGGACGTACTTTTAGGCGCAATCACGGACGTGAACACTACGCTCGTCTGACCCCAGCCTAATTAGGCACAATAAAGGGGAGTTAGACGGGGCAGAGTCATATTTCCAGATCATCAGCATTCCTCCCATCTCGTCCTAAAACTGGTACAGTAAGAGGCATTACCAGGAAGGGGCACTTTGTTGCCAACTGCTCACCAAAATCTGGTGCATCATTACCTTGTGGGCAAACATATTGGTCAGAAACAACATGTGTTTTCGAAAGCCGTTTAAACGCAGCTAAAAAAAAAAATAGAAAAAGTAAAAACTGTTTATCCCCGGCTGGTTTGGGCAGTACAGCGCTCTGGAACTTCCTGTGCGCAGACATCAAACAACAGCGGAGGACTAGACCTCATCTGGAAAGGAGCCAGGTCTCGCTGTCGGAGCCTTCCCACATCACTGCTAATCTCTCCCCAAGGCCTGACTCTTTCCGTTTCCCACTCACATATTTTGTCAAAACATTTCTTTTTCATTACGGATTTGGAAATGAAAGAAAGAGGCATCGCACAGATTGCATGCAATGAAAACGCACAAGACAAAAGAGGGTTCCACCGGGCCCTTTCGTTAGATCACTAAAAAGGGTCGCTAGCAAAAATAAAGAATTTGAGTATCAGAATAATGGCACAAAGCATTACACTTGTTTTTTGACACATGCGTGTTTTCTGTGATCCCTGGCCTACAGACAATATATTCTGCCATGACCTGGAAACGGCTCAACCAATCAGGAGGCTCCTTCACCCCTCTGTGGTAGGCTGAGGGAATCCTGCTGATCCTCTGAACAAAAAAAGCAGAAGGTTTATGGGAAATGTAGTTCATGTGTCGGCTTTCTGCCCATTCGCAATGAACTTGATATTACACATGTGAGCGAGGGAACGGGTTTATTGCCAAAGGTTTGTGTGTGTTTTGAGGGGTTTAATTGAAAATGATTATACATCACTAGCCTTTGGAAAGAAAAGCTGTGGAATCAGCAGCCCCTCCACTCAATCAGTACCATGAAAACGGGAAGAATCCAAACACCTATAGGGCTTTACACATTGTATTGTGTGAATTGGAACTTTAAGCCTGTTCACAATTCAAAATGTAATCCAGTTACAAGTAATTTCAAAGCGCCAAATTCCATAGCGCTGGACAACGGGGGAAAAAAGAATAACAAATATACATACACGTTACACAATCCGTAAAATCGCCCAACATTTTTGGTAAGGTTTTTAAATTCCAGGAAGCAGCTTAGATGGTGGCACAACGGCTAGCACCGGCACAGCCAATCCGATGTCTCAAAATGGCACAGAGTGGCATAACAGGGTCCACAGTCAACTACTCCTTAGAACGCAGCTGCACTACTGGCGTGCACTGTGTCTGCGATGAACCATTGGTCTTAAAAGACCAATATCTGATCGCTTGAGAAGACACCACTGTTTGTACTCTTTCCCCCCCCCCCCATACAACATCTGGTGCTACTATGTTTCACCTTCTGTTTTCAGGGCTAGCTGGGGGTCACCGTGAAGCGATGCACAACTGGCCCTCAACGGTGATGTTGTTGCGCTGACTGCCAACATTCAATGCTGCACCCAAACTCAGCAAAGGGCTGTCCCGTAAGCAGGCTCTCTGCGGCATGCCACATGGACATGAAAAACAGCAAACATTTGACATGGAGTAACTCTCTTTTTCAGTTATATGTGCAAGGATAACAATACTGTCACATGACTTGAGCCCATAACTAGTTGGGCACAAGTATCACTTTAAATCACATGTAACACCACACGGATATAAATTTTAGGGTCCAGGAGCCGACAACCCCCAGAAGGATGTCTAGTGGATGTTGACTGACAAGGGGAGGGGGATTTCTCTGCACTGCCACAGTATCATGAGAGTTAATAAAAAATGTGCTTTTTTGGCCTTCAATTGGGGCAGATGCTGCTGCTGACAACATCTGCCCCTTTTTTGTTTATAAGAAATTGTGTAGCATAGGCACTGCAAATTTTACAATCGCTTGGGACTTGGCGCACTTTATGTATGCAAGCTCTATAGCGTCTGAAGAAAGATGGATCATATGCTACGTGTTTATGTACAGAACTGAACCATCGGCTGCCTATGGTCGCGGGCAGTCAGAGAGATGGTGACGCCAGCACGCAGTTTCGATGACTTGTGTAATCACCAGTGACTGGCAGCTGGGAAATTCACAATCCCAGCTGCTGGCGTAGGCAGAGGACACTCCTCTGCTTCATCCAGCATTTACTACAGATTGGCACCAGAAAGAGGGGTACACTACCCACCCTCACTACTTTAGTTTTTTAAAATGGCCAGGCTATGGGGCGTGGCCATTCCTCCATCCAACCTCATGTTGCAGAAAACGCTGTGTGAAGCAGAGCTCTTTCCTCCACCCACAAGTCACCACGCAGCCGGGATTTTGAATTTCCCAGCTGCTGATCAGTAATGATGGCAGCACACTCGCAATAGCAGGCATCATGAGAGAGAGGGAGCCAGTGGTTTGCTTCTGCGTGTGCACGCACAACTCCAACCCATCTCTCTGAGCAGGCGCTACAGGATTTGTGGACAAAAGTGCGCAAGCTCCAAGGAATGTGCAATTTCCATATTGCATGCAGAGAAAGCTGCATAGGAACACTAAATGCGTAACAAAGCTGCAGGGACTTCTGCATTTCAGAAGCCTTGAGCTAATGGGGAGGAACTGAGTATTTTCACCTAAAATTTTAGAAAATAGGCTTAAGGGTACATTTTCAGTGCCCCTTTAATCTTATTTTCAAGTGATCAATGTGGCTGGTGGGTTCCTTCGATTAGCCCAATGGACTCCTTGTTCCACCCTCAGTCACATGGCATAGGATTGCTTTCGAAATGCACATGTGACCAAAACATGGTGGCTTTAGAGCATTAAGCAGCATAGGAAACATTTTAACCTTTAGAGTATTTTGATCCTTTTCATTTTAAAACTACCAATAAGTACAACCGCATATCACATGTAGAAGCCAGGACGAGATTATATACAGATTTTTATGTAAATACAAGGCCGCAGTAGAGATCCAAGAGCCAGTGACTGCCACCAACTCCTGAGGGTACCAGGCGTGGCTGGGGAATCTCAGCCACATCCCGAAATACAGAGGGGAGGTGTAGCGAAGGAATCACAAAAGCTGAATTTAAATCCCAAATGGATCCTCGAATCCATCAAGCAAACCTGCTGGGTGCCGCCATTGCCCATCTCCAACAGGCTGGTCCTTCTGATCTCACCGGATTGGATCACAGATTGCGGTGTCAAGGCTATTGACCGAAGATGGCAGCGCCCTTTAGGTAAGCATAACAGGATAAAACATACCCATAAGGGCTAATTCTATTTCTTGCCATCACCACACCGTGCCCCAGGTGCACATGGCACCGTCTGTCCAGCGTCGGCAACAAGATACGGTCACAGCTTTCAAAAGAATGAAAATGAAGACTCAGGTCATGGGTCGAAGGAGGCTTCTAACCCATGCATCGGAAAAGCAGTCGTGGTGCTCATCAACCTCAAAAGTACACAAGACACAGTCAGCACAGACACATTTGTCCTGAGATTGCTAAACTTTGGCCTCTCTGGATTTCACAACAAGTCCCATGATGCTCTGCAAGACTGATAACATTAAACAATGGGTATATTCTGTAATCAGGAGGGAAAATAAATCTAGAAGAGACAAGTCTTCGCTAGATTCCCACGCGCCAGTTTTACCCTGCGTGTTTCTTTCAATGATCTCTAATAAATACGGCAAAACCTCTGTGGGTTTATGTCACACGCCGGGAAAAATGGCAGCACGCACTGAGCCAGAGGGAGGGAGCAGAGCATAGTTTACAGGTGATCACATCCACACAACCTCCCAGATCATTAGCAGCCGGAGGGACAGTGTCTGCGTGGGAGGCGCGACGGAGCCTGCCCTCTGGGTAGCACACACTAAGTGAGGGAGGCCTGATTCACCACCACCCCCCCCCCCCTTTCCCTCCATGACAGGTCATGTGAGGTCCCCTCTACACCATGCTTTTTCATGCCTTGGATGCAGTGGAAGTAAATACACAAAAGATGCTTTCTCCCTACTATATGCCGGAACTGAAAGGGGTCATTTGTAGATTCACAGGGAGAGAAGAAAAAAAAAAAAAAGCCTGGCTTTGGTTCATTCACAAAAACAGGATGTCTGTGTCGCTGCAGAAATGGCCATTTTTTTGTGTGTAGAAGAGAAGAAAAAAAAAGAAGCACCTGCGTTTCCATGATCTGGCACTTTAAGTCAGATCCTGCCTGTCGGTGCCCCCGATACATTATATCTCGACGCTGGCAGCATTTTAAAGCTCAGGTTTTCTCTGAGAAAATAATATGCAGCAATAAAACAACTAAAAGCGCTTAAATGGACAGGAAAGAGAAGCTGGTGACAGGTTTTCCTGCACATGTCTCAGCTGTGAGGTCTGGGTGCACATCTAGGGCCCTAAAATGGCATGACAGGGCAGGTTCTCTGTGGGTGGCATTATTCTGAGCCACCCTGTGAGCAAGGTGATCATTGTGTCAGGGATGGGCATGGTGGGGTGACATGTACATTGACCAGCGTTCAGGAAATCCTCATGTATGAAGCAGCGTATCAGTTACCATGGCACCATACCCGCATTCATGATTTCGACACACAACACATGCATACAGATCAATGCAGACACTACAGACAACAGAACGCACACAAGACGGAGAGAGAACAAGGCTGCTGTGTACACGGTCACCATGCGACAACGGGAAACATCATCTGGAATGTATTTACATGTAGAATAATCTTCCTGAATCCGCGCCAGGCGTCAGTGTGAGTGTGCCCAAGTGCCCTTTAGCCTACATATCCAGCTCAATACAGAGGCCAAAAATCCACAGCAATCTATAAAGCAAATTAAACATTGCGTCTGTCGCCCCCCCCCCCTTTTAAATTCAAAAAGACCTCATATCAGCATCTCCCCCAGTCTCAGGGTACCTGCCTTATACCACCAGCGCCCCCCCCCCATACCTAGTCTCAGGGTACTTGTCTTACCTCACGCCCCCATACCTAGTCTCAGGGTACCCGCCTTACCTCACTTGCACCCCCATACCTAGTCTCAGGGTACCCGCCTTACCTCACTTGCACCCCCATACCTAGTCTCAGGGTACCCGCCTTACCTCACTTGCACCCCCATACCTAGTCTCAGGGTACCCGCCTTACCTCACTTGCACCCCCATACCTAGTCTCAGGGTACCCGCCTTACCTCACTTGCACCCCCATACCTAGTCTCAGGGTACCCGCCTTACCTCACTTGCACCCCCATACCTAGTCCCAGGGTACCCGCTTTACCGCACTTGCACCCACATACCTAGTCTCGGGGTACCTGCCTTATATCACTAGTACCCCCCCCCCATACCTAGTCTCAGGGTACCCGCCTTACCTCACTTGCACCCCCATACCTAGTCTCGGGGTACCTGCCTTATATCACTAGTGCCCCCCATACCTAGTCTAAGGGTACCCGCCTTACCACACTTGCACCCCTCTTACCTAGTCTCGGGGTACCTGCCTGACACCAATCTCTGGGTATTTGCCTCCTCACAGAGGTCAGGGACTCTCCTCAATCTCACCCCATTTCAGAGAGCCTGCTCACCCAACCATTGCTTTCTATAAACTGACATCCATCCCATCCCCGGTGATCATTTACCACCCCCCCCCCCCTCAGTTCGTTCAGAGCTGTCACCTTCCAATCTCTCAGCCCCCCCCCCCATACACACTGTGGGCCAATTGAAGACCTCGCACCTCTGCCAGACTAAGGCTACCCCATTTCCCTGCCAGCCCCCCCCCCCGTGTAGCAGTCTCATGTAGTGCCCATATAGGTTGTGTGGCTGCCTAACCTGTGCCCACATCCTCCAAGTCTGCCAGTCACACACATCTCCGTGTGTCAGTCTGTGTGCCCGCGTCCGCTGTGTGCCAGTCTGGGTGTCCGCTGTGTGCCCTCTCACCTGCAGGGGTTGCCCCGAACACTCGCACCACGGGCACTCTCCGCGCCGGGCTGTCTCGGAAGTGGGACGCGGTGACATCCAGGCCGGGCAGCGGCGCCGCCAGGTAATAATCCGCCGTGACCAGGCGCACCGAGAACATCTTCCCGCACAGAGCGGATCCCGGGGCCCGCGGACACCCCCTCCCCCGCCCTGTATAACGCGCCTGTGCGCTATAAATAAGGCGTCTGGGCTATAAATAGCGCCTGTCTGGGGTTACCGGCTCCCTACAGAGGCGCAGGGCTCACACACCGACACCTACTCTGCGTGTGTGAGCGGGGCCCGCATGCCACGTAACGGCGCCCCCACAGCGCCCGCTTCATGCCCCGCTCCTATAGCGCCGCCTCCTCCCCCCCGGGCCGGCTCCCGACTCCTCCGACCACGGCGCGGGCTGCAGCGGCCGCAGCTGTTGTTGCCATGATGGTGACGTCACGGGGAGCGAGAGCGCGCGACAGAGAGGGCACAGAGGAGGCGTGGCCTGTTCACAGAGGACAGGAGCTTCCAGGCTCTGACCACGCCCCTTACTCTGAGCATGTTGTTTGTATGCTCGTCAGTGATTGGCTGCCCTTAGGAGCATAGTAATTTGCAGCAGATAAAAAGCATGTATTGTGAAATCCAGGAAGATAATATAAATCATTATAATGTGCTTAGCCTCTTTATATACAAATGGCATATTTAGACTTTGTAATAATTAAAATTATTAAATTTAATACAAATTGGAGCTATACGCAATTACTAATGCGGTGCTTATGTATGTGTAGTGTGCCATGTTGGTGTGCAGGCACGCTGGTAGGTTTGCCTCTTACCGAAGGCGTGGATGTCATCAGTGACGCAAACTGCCACATGGCCTAAAGCATAGGAACTGTTTTTTCTTTTTTTTTTTACAGTGAGAACAATCAAGCTGTGGAATTCTCTGCCTGTTGGGGTGGTTGGGTCAGAGTCTGTACAGACTTATAAACAACAACTGGATGACTTCCTGCAAAAACAGAATAATAATTAATTAATTATGGCTTTAATCACCACCTCTATGCTGATGATACTCAGATCTACCTCTTTACCCCTGATCTCTCTCCTCCTGTCCTTTCCAAAGTCAGCGACTGTTTATCTGGTATTTCCTGCTGGATGGCCTCTCACCACCTAAAAATTAACATGTCCAAGCCTGAGCTCCTACTAATTTCTCCCTCTAATTCCTCCCCACCTCCTGACTTCTGTGTCGTGGTCGAAGGTATCACTATCTCCCCATCAAGCCAGGTTCGCCGTCTCGAAGTTACACTTGACTCTGCTCTTTCCTTCATCCCCCACATCCAGTCTCTTTCCTCCTCCTGCCGCAACCAGTTGTGTAATATCTCCAGAATTTGGCCATTTCTTACTGCTGGCACCACAAAGCAACTCATCCACGCCCTTTTAAGTTGGCCTTCCTCTCTCCTGGCTCACCCCCCTACAATCCATTCTGAACACCTCTGCCAGGCTCATCCACCTCACCCGCCGCTCTGTCTCTGCCACGCCCCTCTGCGAGTCCCTTCACTGGCTCCCCATCCACTGCAGAATTAAATACAAAATCCTTACCCTGACCTACAAAACCCTCACTAACTCAGCTCCCCACTATGGGCTAAATTACAATATTCACGCAAACATTTGCGCCGGCGCAAAAAACATTAATGCGAGAGGTAAAACACTTTCCGCCTAATGTCGTATTACATAGTCAACGCAACCACCGCGCGCAATCGTCTACCACGGGTGAACCTGTGCGAACCCTGTGCGAGCTTACTGTACTGCGCGCATCCTATACTTAACATTGTGAGCGCAAATGCGAATGTGCACTGTTACGCGGATGGTATTACAATCTATTTTGCGGTAATTACCGCATAGCCTTTGCGCGCATAATTTAGCAACTACAAAAAGCTGGTGTTAATGGCAAATTCTATCAACCTGGCTAAACCAAATACACCAGCCCAGTAAAAATAATGCAGCTACTGTAAGTATAGTTACACATTCTACTCATACCAAACCAATAAAATGGATAAGTCGCCTAATGATGACCGGGTCGTACGCAGGGAGACAATAAATACTCAAAAATACACAAACACATTACTGTGGAATAATATATATATTTATTTTATATAGGCCACAGCTAAAAAACTCCACACAATAACCCACCACCATAACATAACAATTCCCATAACAAAATAAAACAATAACCCAGTGCTGAAAGAGGACTCCCCACAACCACCACACACCTCCAAACCAACCAACCACAAAAACTTCCCAACCATCTGACTAAAATTATCCTAACTAAAAAGGAACCCCTAGCCAGCACTGCCTACAAGCCCCCGCCGTGACAAAGGAGCCCAACAAAATACTACTCTACCGAAAAAACCAACCAAACCTGGAATTAAATAAAACAGGGTGGGAGGGTGGGGATTTTCATCGCTCTCCCTCAGGAGAAAAAGGCGCGCAGAGCCTCTCCACACGCCAGGGACGTGTGGTCAGGGGTGGCAGGTGAGGCAGAGCCTCACCTGCCATTAAGGGCTGCACTGCAGTCAAACTCCTCTGCTCCGCGTTCCCCCTGCTGTCTTCTCCATCCACCACACATTTTTTTCTTCCCAGCAGCCTGAGCCTACACAATTTGCGTAGCAGGACGCTACACAAATTGCGTAGGCTGCCAAGAAGTGGGCAGTGTGGCGCGTCTGTTCAATGAACACGTCTGAGCACTGCCCACTTCCTGAATATTGCTCTCCCAGGGCCTCTGAGGCAATGGAATAGCTTGGACCAATAGGAAAGCACTATTGGTCCAAGCCATTCAAAAAACGTCTGCATAGGAGGCATGCCTCCCATGCATTGATTGGCGCAGGACAGTCATGTGACAGAACCACCTGCCCAAAGCATCCTAACACAGAACCACCAGTCTAAAGCATCCTAATACAGAACCAACAGCCAAAGCATCCTAATACAGAACCACCTGCCCAAAGCATCCTAATACAGAACCACTTGCCCAAAGCATCCTAATATAGGAGCAGCGCCCTGACCTCTGTTACAATGCTCCTGGGGAGTACTAAGAGCAGCCAGTTCCTGGGGAGCACTGAGAGAAGCCAGTTCCCGGGGAGCACTGAACAGCCAGATTCTGGGGAGCACTGAGAGCAGCCAGATCCTGGGGAGCACTGAACGGCCAGTTCCTGGGGAGAACTGACAGCAGCCAGACTCTGGGGAGCACTGACAGCAGCCAGATCCTGGGGAGCCCTGACAGTAGTCAGATCCTGGGGAGCCCTGAACCTGCACCTACGTAACCTGTGTATGTCTGGCTCTGATACTAGCCAGTGCCTCACCAGCCACTGACCTCACCGCACGTCACTGCCACACGCGCCTTAGGTACCCTCCTGGCGACTCCTCCCACACCACTCCCGCTCAATCTCCTCACGCGCTGCAAACCTTTCTAGAAAAATCCTCCCTGCGTCCTGGCATCAGAGGCAACTTAACCCTTTCGCTGCTGAGGCTTTTCACACCTCTGTGCTGAGCTCATTTTTACCGCTTTCGCTCATCATGTTTAACCGCGTTTTGTAGCCATATTTTGATATATGACCCAGACATATTATATATTGTTCTTTCCGGCAGACTCCACAGATTCATAATATGTCATTATTATATGTATACGTTATGTCATGTCTGTATATTATAACAAAAAATGCAATAAAATTTGAATTTTCAATAATTTACAATGTGTAAAGTGTTTTTTTTTCACATTTTAACATGCGATCATTTGCGGTTATATTTTGTATGGGGTGCGCTTGTTAAAAAAATTAGAAATGCGGACCTGTTACATTTTTTTTGGGGAAAATGTCGCTATTTTTAACAAACGCACCGCATACAAAAATCGTTAGTGCAGCATTATTGTTCACATTATAATTGAAATGGGAACAATATTGCTGCATTAACAAAACAAAAACAATAAAAAAAACTTTTTTCATTATCATGTTTGATATCGTTGGAAAGGCCATGCTCTGGCCGATCCAACGATATCAAACATTAACCCCTAGCTACCATGGATCGGGAGATAGGGGGTTCATTGGAACCCCCTATCTCCACCATTGGTGGCAGCTAGGGGTTAACTCCAGGACTGGCATCATCGTGCTATGCACGATGACGCCAGTCCTCAGGGGGAGTTCCCGGAGGCTTGGCCGACATCCAAGATGTCGGCCAGCTCCGGGAAAGGATCACGAACCGACGCTTTTCAGCGCCGATTCGTGATCCGGCTCCCCAGGGGTTAATGACAGCCACCATTTGGAAGGGCAGGCTCTGCCCTTCCAAACGGTGCCTGGATTAACCCCCTGCCCCCGGCGATCGGGAGGGAGAGAGGTCCGAAGGACCTCCCTTTCAGGCGCCTCCTCCGCACATGCAGGGGGGCGCCTGAATTAGATGTCATCGCGCCGCCGCGTTGACATCTAATTGCTCTGCCGGGGTCCCGAGTGCTGGGCTGGCATCCAAGATGTCAGCCCACACCGGGGGGGTGCAGCAATCCGCCGGAATCCGGCGGATTGCTACCTCCTGTGCATGGATGCGCTCAGCGCGTCCATAGCACAGGAGAACCACTTGGCTGGACGCGCTGAGAGCGTCCATAGCAGCCAAGTGGTTAAGGGCCCTATGCCTTAGGTGCTTCAGGCCTTTATAAATTGTGTGCGCATGTATCATCGCTGCAGCATATATGCTTGGATTGATTTTGGCAGGCGCAATTTCTTAACATGAGATAATTGTGGTTCTTAATTCTGATTGTCTGAATCGCGAGGAAAAAACTGTTCGCACACTGGTTTTTGCGCGAGTATTTGGCCGCGTCCTGTTTGCGCGCAGTATTGATCGCTGGATGAAAAGACGCGCAAAGATTGTAATTCCAGCGTTGATTTGCACATGCAAATGTTTAATGCTTGGCGCAAAAATTCTCGCTTTGCGCGAGGGTTTTTGCGTGAAGATTGTAATTTAGCCCTACCGGTCCTCATTAATCACCAATACACCCCAGCCCGCTCCCTAAGGTCAAAGAGTGACCTGCGCCTAGCTTCTCCCCGCATCACCTCTTCCCATGATAGACTGCAGGATTTCTCACGCGCAGCTCCCATCCTCTGGAACACTCTCCCTCGTACTGTCAGACTTTCCCCTAGTTTCCCTTCTTTCAAATGATCCCTTAAGACATTCCTATTTAGGGAAGCATACCACCTGACTCACTGATACACCTCACTGCCCCAAACAGTCCATCAGTCTCACCTTGCAGTCCTCTCCTCCTGTTTCCTCCCCCAACCCTTCTAGATTGTAAATTCCCACGGGAATAGGGCCCCCGTTTCCTCCTGTACTGGTTTATCAAATGTTGATCAGTCTCAGTGCATTGTAACCCTGTCTATATTGTGCCCATTGTTCAGTGCTGCGGAATATGCTGGCGCTATATAAATAAAGTATAATAATAATAATTAAGGGTTAAAATATTTAAACCCGTGATTCAAGGTTGGTGGAGCCAGGCGGGAGGGGGTTAGTGCCGGTGGGGCATACTAGTACGCCCTGTCACCAGGTTCTGTGCGGACCTCTCCTTCAGCGTGAGTTCAGGCCGTCCTGCAACAGCACACGCCGAGTGCTGGGCAGGGCCGAGGCAACCTGTAAAAGGCAATGGAGCATACTAGTACGTCCCACGGCTTCAAGGCCCACCCACAAGAGGGATGGCATAGTGCACCCTGCGGCAGGAAAGGGATAATATGAGATAATGGCTGCTTGATCCAAGGAGAAATCTGACCGCCAATCTGGGGTCAAGAAGGAATTTTTTCCCAGTATGTTGCATATTGGCGAGCTCATCAAACTGGGTTTTTTGCCTTCTTTTGGATCAACAGCAGTAGGTGATGTGTAAAGGCTGTACTCCATGGCCATGCTTCCCTCTTCCCCATGTGCCATAGTTGGTAAGTCTGGAATTAGTGTAGCCCCGTAGCAGTGGTAAATTATTATCCTTTATATAGCACCTCAAATTCTGTAGCGCTTTACAAGATTAGTGTACAAGGTGTTGATACGTTAGAATACCACACATGGATGATGACCTGATTCAGGGGGACCCTGTTCCCAAGGGAACTTACAATCTATGAGATGTACAAGTATTTTGTGAGGTAGGCATATCCATATCGTTTGGTGTCTTGCCCAAGGAAACTCGCTGGTGTGTCTTCTGAGTGGGATCGGGTCGCCTTTCCATGATTGTAGATCAGTGACCTGGTGGTTAGGTTGAACCCGCTTCTCGTAAAGTCGAGACTTCTCTAGAGTTGTATTGGAGGTACAACATTGAATGGTATTTTGACTAGCTTCTCCGTGGTTAAAGGGCGGAGATGTTGCCACTGGACTCCACAGCCGATATTGTGTGGTAGGCAAGTATGTACCGTTAGGTGTTTTGCCCAAGGACGCTTACTGGAGAGGTAACAAGAACTTTATATAGAAAAAAAACAGCTGCATTGATGATAAACAAAGACCATAATTTGACACCATCCACTAACCCAGCAAGAGCTAAAACCATCATCCCAAATCCACCTATCCAGGATATCGCACCCTATCCTCACTAACTCACAGTACACCGATGGGCCATGCCATTTGCATAATCAAATGGTATGGTCCAATGGTGGAGCTCATGCATGAACCTTACAATATGATACGATTGCAGGGTGCCTGTAACAGATTTAACCAGACATTCCAATATACTGCTGTCTGTCCAGTGAAGTGCCTGGAGTTCGCCCGCTCATATAAAAACGCAGCATGGGATGCACGTGTGCACACTACTTCCAACTGGATTAGCGATCTCATGGGGATGTCGGCAGGCAGTGCAGTTGGTGGCGAAGAGATCATGCAGCAGGTGCCACTATCACTGGACAAGTAGGGGATACATAACATACATTCATACACCCATCTACCAAGACACCTGCAAAACTTTCTTAAATTTCTGTTGTGACAGGTCTCTATAGATTCTTTCTGTACTGAGATATTGTCTGCTCAGTCTCTCCACATTAATGGGAGCATCTGTACAACATGGTGGATTTTGGGCACTAGTACAGGGTAAGGGGGGAGGCTTCAGCCTTTTATGTCAACCGTAGATATTTTCCGCTAAAGGAGCAGCTGCTTTGTACCAGTTTCATATTACCACCAATTGAAGCCTAATTACGACTCCATTGTGATATTATTTTGTACATACATAATAAAAATTGTTATTTTGGCATTCATGTCTTCCTTTTGAAGTAATGTTTCAGTTCTACCACCTTGTCCATTCCGACACACTCCATCTACAGTTGTGTTCAAAATTATTCAACCCCCAATGCTGTAAAGGGTTTTAGGGAATTTAGTGTACATTTGTAATTGTATTCAGAATGAAATCCTACAAGGACTTTTTAAAGAACCATATGCAACTAAAATGACATCAATTGGTTTTGTAATACATATAATGTGGGTATAGGTATGATGTTCCTATTGATCCAATAAGTGCACGGTAAAAATAACCGCTAAGGTGCTGAATATAAAGTGCAATAGTGGCAGTGAGCAGAATAAAATAGTGAGCAGAATAAAACAGTTAACGTCCTGTTCTATACAAATATTGGCTGCCTAATTGCATTCAGGATACATATAAGTGCAAATGCAATAAAAAATGTGCATGTATAAGTGCACGTGGAAAAATCCTAAAAAGAGTCCCGTGTTCCAGTTCGTTGTGAATAAAAGGGAAAAAGATAAAAAAAAAAAAAAGTGTTAAAATAGTTCGGACCGTGTATAAAAGCAAGGGTAATCCAGTAGAATCTCCGCTAGGATGATCCGGAGGTTTCGAGTGGGGTCCTAGGATGTTGTCCTCTCCTAGGTCCTATATAGGCTCACGATTCCCAGAAATTGGGAAGGGGAGGGGGAGGGAAACAAAAAGAAAGATGGTGCAATACTGATAGATAAATAATCAGGTGCCTTGATGTCAAGGGGACACTTACAGTGTATAGAGCCTCTTGCACCGGCTCTGGTGTGGAGTGCCTTGGGCCTAATCGAGGGTGGCCTCTGCCCTTCTTTATAGTAGTCCCGAGGTGACCTTTGTCTCTTGCTCTTTAATGCTTGCAAAGAGAAAACATCCTCATAGCGCAATATGCATCTAATGGTTAAATGAGGTAGGCAATAATCAAGGACAAACTCACCGATGTTGGAGCCTTGAATAGCAGGCTCAACTTGTGGGCATATGGTACTGCTATGGTGGGTACCTGCACCTCTTTCAGCAGCAGACAATCTTCTTGCAAGGAAAAAAGAATATATACAGCATGCACTGTGCAATAAATCTCTCAGATGGATGCAGATGGTAAAGGAAAAGGGTTTTAATGGGTTAAAAAAGCAGTAAATATCACAGATACGCGTTTCGGCTAGCAAATGTAGCCTTCCTCAGTCTATGTGAAGGATAATCTCAAAAAAAGATCCCCCTTTTTTTGAGATTATCCTTCACATAGACTGAGGAAGGCTACATTTGCTAGCCGAAACGCGTATCTGTGATATTTACTGCTTTTTTAACCCATTAAAACCCTTTTCCTTTACCATCTGCATCCATCTGAGAGATTTATTGCACAGTGCATGCTGTATATATTCTTTTTTCCTTGCAAGAAGATTGTCTGCTGCTGAAAGAGGTGCAGGTACCCACCATAGCAGTACCATATGCCCACAAGTTGAGCCTGCTATTCAAGGCTCCAACATCGGTGAGTTTGTCCTTGATTATTGCCTACCTCATTTAACCATTAGATGCATATTGCGCTATGAGGATGTTTTCTCTTTGCAAGCATTAAAGAGCAAGAGACAAAGGTCACCTCGGGACTACTATAAAGAAGGGCAGAGGCCACCCTCGATTAGGCCCAAGGCACTCCACACCAGAGCCGGTACAAGAGGCTCTATACACTGTAAGTGTCCCCTTGACATCAAGGCACCTGATTATTTATCTATCAGTATTGCACCATCTTTCTTTTTGTTTCCCTCCCCCTCCCCTTCCCAATTTCTGGGAATCGTGAGCCTATATAGGACCTAGGAGAGGACAAAATCCTAGGACCCCACTCGAAACCTCCGGATCATCCTAGCGGAGATTCTACTGGATTACCCTTGCTGTTATACACGGTCCGAACTATTTTAACACTTTTTTTTTTTTTTTATCTTTTTCCCTTTTATTCACAACGAACTGGAACACGGGACTCTTTTTAGGATTTTTCCACGTGCACTTATACCTGCACATTTTTTATTGCATTTGCACTTATATGTATCCTGAATGCAATTAGGCAGCCAATATTTGTATAGAACAGGACGTTAACTGTTTTATTCTGCTCACTATTTTATTCTGCTCACTGCCACTATTGCACTTTATAATCAGCACCTTAGCGGTTATTTTTACCGTGCACTTATTGGATCAATAGGAACATCATACCTATACCCACATTATATAGATCACCCTCAGAAGGGACTGCGCCACTAGGATCCCCCTCCCTTGCTCAACTGTTGTTTGCACATTTCTGTCGAGGTTTTGTGTTATAATCCTTGTCGGCCGCATTACTTGAATATCGACACCACATTAGCGCCTCCATTGTACTCCCTTTCCCGGTTTTGTAATACAGTAGTAAATGTTTCTTTTGTGAATTCTTCATTGACACAATTATTCAACCCCTTAAAGACTACCACTCTGAAGAACAGAGGTTCATTCAAGTGTTTTCAATCAGGTATTGAAAACACCTGTGGATGTCACGGAGCAGCAATAAAGCATAATAAGCACCAATTAGGCAGCTTTAAACTGACTGTGATACTCAGCTCCTTCTAGACATTTACTGGTGTGGTTACAAACATGGTGAAGTCAAGAGAATGGTCCAGGAAGACAAGAGAAGAGGTGATTACTCTTCACAGGAAGGGCAATGGCTATAAGAAGTTGCAAAGATGTTAAACATACCAAGAGAGACCATAGGAAGCATCATTCGCAAATTCAAGGCAAAGGGCACTGTTGAAACGCTACCTGGTCGTGGCAGAAAGAAGATGCTGACTTCGACTGCTGTGCGCTACCTGAAGCGTAGAGTGGAGAAAAGTCCCCGTGTGACTGCTGAGGAACTGAGAAAAGATTTGTCAGATGTGGGTACTGAAGTTTCAGCTCAGACAATACGGCGCACACTGCGTAATGAAGGCCTCCATGCCAGAATTCCCAGGCGCACCCCCTTGCTGTCTCCAAAGAATAAGGAGAGTCGACTGCAGTATGCCAAAAGTCATGTGGACAAACCACAGAAGTTTTGGGATAGTGTTCTGTGGACTGATGAAACAAAATTAGAATTGTTTGGGCCCATGGATCAACGCTATGTTTGGAGGAGGAAGAACAAGGCCTATGAAGAAAAGAACACCTTGCCTACTGTGAAGCATGGCAGGGGGTCAATCATGCTTTGGGGCTGTTTTGCTTCTGCAGGTACAGGGAAGCTTCAGCGTGTGCAAGGTACCATGAATTCTCTTCAGTACCAGGAGATATTGGATGACAATGTGATGCAGTCCGTCACAAACCTGAGGCTTGGGAGACGTTGGACCTTTCAACAGGACAATGATCCCAAACATACCTCCAAGTCCACTAGAGCATGGTTGCAGATTAAAGGCTGGAACATTTTGGAGTGGCCATCGCAGTCACCTGACTTAAATCCGATTGAGAACCTCTGGTGGGACTTAAAGAAAGCAGTTGCAGTGCGCAAGCTTAAGAATGTGACTGAACTGGAGGCTTTTGCACATGACGAATGGGCGAAGATACCCGTAGATCGCTGCAAGACACTTGTGTCAAGCTATGCTTCACGTTTAAAAGCTGTTATAACTGTAAAAGGATGTTGTACTAAGTACTAAGATTGAATGTCACTTGGGGGTTGAATAAAACTGATAATGATGTGAGCACAGAAAAGACATTTGTGGTTATTTCATTATAAATGTTATGTTATATTTGTCTGACCTACACGTGCCTCTTTGATTTAATTGTAAGCAAGATGACTGAATGATCAAAATCAATGTCAAACTGGCCAAAACACTAAATTTCAGTGGGGGTTGAATAATTTTGAACACAACTGTAGTTTCACAGGGTTTAGGAGGAGCTTCTCCTTCAAGGGGTCTTTGCCCAAAACACTATTGAGAAGGCTTAGAAGCTTCTGTTAATGGGAGGGTACTGACTTGGATGATAAGTTTACCAGGCAATGATAACAGGGGCCGATCGGCCACCCTCCCTCCCACCTCACCCTCTCTCTAAACTTTCCTTCTATTCTGAAAACACTAGTAGCAGGTCTTTTCACTAAAGGGTGAAACTCAGGAGAACTGGCAGGAGAATAGAACAATCTAGACCAAATCGTAGATTTGGAAAGTGAGACAAATGGGAGAATTTTTCTGGATTGGCTATTTTGACCTGGATTTTTCACTTCTCCAGTCAATTCTCCCGAGTTTCACCTTTATTGAATAGACCTGTAGGTGGACCTTTCTGACAGGCCTACCATCACATCAATTCTGGCATACTCCAACTAACTAACATACGTTCATAGGGTTTAGGAGTAGACTCTCGTTCATGGTAACTGCAATTCTGCACCATTGAATAACTCGTCCTGCTTGTATTGTAAGGAATACAGCACCAGGTCTGGAGCTTAGCAGAAATTTCAGTATAGAAGGTGGTCACAGAGGAGCCTTGATACAGAGCAGCCTTACTCTTAAGCTGCCACAAATTAATCGCTTAATAATGATGTAGATAGTGATGGAGCCCAGGGCATACACATATTGTGTCTTAGCAACAGGCAATAGTTCTGTTGACATGCGTCGCAGCTTAGGGATTTGCCCACACATGCAAGGAATGATTGAAATACACCAGGGAATCGGGATAACTAAGTCCAAGCCATGAATCAGACCTATGCTACATGATAGCACTTAGCGTTCAAAGACCTTTACACCTAAAAGGACACAGGAAAAGTGCTATAAACACAGACAATCGAGACAGGAGTCATGAACTGCAGGCACAGGGAAAAAACACAATCAGGGTTATTCAAAGAGATCTGAATGGCTGGAGAAAGGTAACCGAACGCTGAAATTCAGCGTACAGTTACCTTTCCTGGTCATTCGGCTATTCAGAGAGCAGGCAGTTTGCCAAATCTTGGCGAATTGCCTGAACATACGCTGCCTGTTCGAGGTCAGTGAAATCCCCATAGCTTCGGCTATTCAGAGAACAAAAACCAGCAGTGAAAGGTTCCCGAAATGCCCTGCCATTCGGTGGTTTAATTCGGCAGGTTTATTCAGGCGAATCCCATAGGCTTCAATGTTAAAAATATTCCTGTTTTAATTCAATATCTAATAAACCGTTCATTATATTATTCTGCAGTAAAGAGTCTATTCATTCATAGATTTTTTAGGATATTTTAAGCATTTTTCTGGATTTTTGTTCTTTAAAAATCCGATTTTATTTTATTTATTTTTTTAACTTTACTTATTTTTTCTGTAACAGCCCTTTTTATTATCATTCCTTGGATCTCATATGTAAATTTCAGACATTTTCGCTCAGTAGTTTCTTTGCAAACAGCGTTTCACTTTTCAAACATTCAAGCAAACTGTTTTTCTAATGTGTTCACTTCATTCGTCTGCGGTGTTGACTTTTTCCGTCAGCTTCGCTGCTTGTGATCGGCTCCTGCTCGGGTTTTTCCGGCATTTTCGGCGGGTTAATCCAGATGTTTTTGCGGGTTTTCGGCGTGCATTCACAGGGTTTTTGCGGCGAGTGTTCGTTGGGTTTGCGGCAGCTTTTCCCTGCACATCGACGGCCCTGTGGTGCTTGCTGAATACACCGCAGGGTCGCCGGAATGGGATTGCCGAATCGCCCCGAATTGAAGAGGACGAAAAGTCACCGAACGTGCGGTGACTTTTCGATTCTCTTTGAATTACCCTGAATGCACAACTAAATAAGGCATATAAACATAACACAATAATTTTATTAAAGTAAGAAAAATAAATCTGTTAATAATATCAATAAGTTGATAAAGCACTACTTTTTTAATTAATTTATTTATTTATTTACATATATTTTACCAGGAAGGATACATTGAGATTGCTCTCGTTTTCAAGTATGTCCTGGGTTCAAGAACATTGAAATGTTACAGTTGTTACAGAAATACAAAATAATAAATGCAAGATATTAAAAACAAAACACAAATATACAGATTAACACAGAAAATAAAAATGTAAGTAATATAGTCACTATGTTACATGTTTACAGCTGCATTCCGTATATAGTCACTATGTTACATGTTTACAGGTGCATTTCGTATTGAGGTATGTTAACCACTTGGCTGCTATGGACGCGCTCAGCTCGTCCAGCCAAGTGGTTCTGGATTCCGGCGGATTGCTGCGCCCCCCCGGTGCGGGCTGACATCTTGGATGTCAGCCCAGCACTCGGGACCCCGGCGGAGCAATTAGATGTCATCGCGGCGGCGCGATGACATCTAATTCAGGTGCCCCCCCCCGCATGTGCGGAGGAGGCACCTGAAAGGGAGGGGGGAGGTCCTGAAAGGGAGGTCATTCGGACCTCTCTCCCTCCCGATCGCCGGGGAGCAGGAGGTTAATCCAGGCACCGTTTGGAAGGGCACAGCCTGCCCTTCCAAACGGTGGCTGTCATTAACCCCTGGGGAGCCGGATCACGAATCGGCGCTGACATCTTGGATGTCGGCCAAGCCTCCGGGAACTCCCCCTGAGGACTGGCGTCATCGTGCATAGCACGATGACGCCAGTCCTGGAGTTAACCCCTAGCTGCCACCAATGGTGGAGATAGGGGGTTCCAATGAACCCCCTATCTCCCGATCCGTGGCAGCTAGCCAGAGCATGGCCTTTCCAACAATATCAAACATGATAATTAAATTTTTTTTAAAAAAAATAAAAATTAAAAATAAAAAAATATATATATTTAAAAAAAAAAATCTAAAAAAAAAAATAAACAAGTTTTTTTGTTGTTTTTGTTTTGTTAATGCAGCAATATTGTTCCCATTTCAATTATAATTTTTGTATGCGGTGCGTTTGTTAAAAATAGCGACATTTTCCCCCAAAAAAAATGTAACGGGTCCCCATTTCTAATTTTTTTAACAAGCGCACCCCATACAAAATATAACCGCAAACGATCGCATGTTAAAATGTGAAAATAAACACTTTACACATAATAAATTATTGAAAATTCAAATTTTATTGCATTTTTTGTTATAATATACAGACATGACATAACGTATAGATATAATAATGACATATTATGAATCTGTGGAGTCTGCCGGAAAGAACGATATATAATATGTCTGGGTCATATATCAAAATATGGCTACAAAATGCGGTTAAACAAGAGGAGCGAAAGTGGTAAAAATGACCTCAGCAAAGAGGTGTGAAAAGCCTCAGGGTTAATATTTCTATATTTATTTATAGCTCTGATCTCGATCAGTTAAAAAGTAATTAAGACTACAGTAGGAACAACTTGCTCACTGTTTCCAAGATGAGTTTCAGCTACACCTCCATGATGAGGCCCATCCAAGGCCACAACTGTCATTGGGGTCACTGTATCCTACAGAAGAGACATTCCAGGCATTTCACTTCCACAATGTCCTTTGAGTGGGTTCAGAAAGTTTTGCATATGGTATAGGGTTCCTCTGTGATGACACTGATGAGATGAAAACCCAGTCGAGACCAGCTATCAGGTTTCTCTGACAAATTATCTGTTCAAACAGGGACATGCTAACATGCCCATAGACATGGAAAGCCACCATAAAGCTGCAGTTCCAGGAAATGTCCTTAATGAAATGTTAGCTAATTTTGATCCAGACGAATCCAATTCGACAATAAGACAATGGGTGCAGCATACATGAAGCAAAAGCATGATGGAGTGACTGAGGTGGGCAGAGGCGCAATGGTGATGAGGGGGAATAAGAGAAAGCTACACCACAAGTTTTACCTCCATATTTATGACATAATCTGCAGTTGTGGTTTCAGTTCCAGATAACGCAGACATGTGGACAGAATTTGGAGTTCTGCTAATTAGAAATTCTATGCTTAGCACCCTATTGCCGTGTGAATTCTAAAATGGGGATGCTAATGGGGGACAATCTGCGTCTAGGATACTCACAGTAGCGCTTCCACGCCACTGCGAGTAGCACCTCCTGGAGTCCATAGGACTCTAATCAGGTTTGCACTTTCGGGCCGCGAGCCCTGTGTGATCACACTCCCGTGAGACGCGCGGCGGAGCACTGGGGACTATTTGTTCCCACTCTCCCAGCGACAAGAAGCGGGTGTCAGCTCTTAGGAGTAGCTAAAATTTTGGATTATGCATTCCTGCGGCAATTAGCGCTAGCACTTTCATAACTCACTTATCTTAACGCTTATTAGTGATTGTGCTCCCCAAGTTAAGCATAGGATGTGCAAAGTACAGTAAGCTCACGGAAGCTAGTGCAAAAAAAAATCGATGCACTAAGTGATTTCATACTGGTTTAGCATCACAAAGGTAATATGGGGAGGATGCTTTAAAGTCACTTATCCTGGCGATAACATTTACACATCCGAGCGCTAACGTTAGCGTTCACCAGGGAATAGTGCTCTTGGCATTTCCAGCTCAGTTCACATATGTATTTATACCCCATTATGGGCCCTATTACAATCTTCGCGCAAAAACGCTCGCGCAGCACGTGAATTTGTGCGCAAAGCGTTAAACTTTAACGCGCGTAAATCAACACTGGTATTACAATCCTTGCGCATTTTTTCATCCGTCAAAAAATAACGCGCGTAAAACGGACGCGCAAAAATGCAAGCGCATTAACGTTGCACGCATAAATCGGTGTGTGGACTGTTTTTTCACACGATTCAGCCAATCAGAATTAAGAACCCCAATTGTCCCCCGTTAAGTTTTTGTGCCTGTCAAAGTCAATCTGCGTATATATGCTGCAGCAATAATAAAAACACGCACAACTTCTCAAATTTATTGTTTGGGTATGTGTAGAATGTGTAACTATACTTTGCTGCGTATTTTTTTTTGGGCTGGCGTATTTGGGTTCGGCCAGGTCCGTCAGATTTGCCATTAACACCAGCTTTTAGGAGTTGTTAAAATTATGCTCGCAAACGCTGTGCGTTAAAAACTGCGCATAGATTGTAATACCATCCGCGTACCAGCGCACAAACGCATTTGCTCTCACAATGTTAAGTATAGGACGCGCGCACTACAGTACGCTCACAAAGGGTTCATGCAGGTTCACTCGCGTTAGTCGGCTGCGCGCGTTTGTTGCGCTGACATTGTAATACGACGTTCTGCGCGAAAGGTTTTGCCCCTCTCGCTAATGTGTTTTTGCGCGCGCGCAAATGTTTGCGTGAAGATTGTAATAGGGCCCTATAAGTGATAGTTTTTTGCTAGGTATGACTTTTTGGTCGTACGGAGAAATAATATGGAACATGACCTCTAACACTGGTTCCAGTACGTTTTGTTGGTTTAAAGCCAAGTTTGGAAAGTTTCGATCCTAGTAAACCCAACACAAAATTATTTGAAAGACGTCCCATGTTGACTACTCTAAATTCAACAAAGTTTTCTAGGTGCTTAGCTACTAGTTTGACATCCATTTGATGTAATTGTGGATTCAGTTTGAAATACTTGCTCATCCTAACCTTATATTGTAGAACTAGGTTGCTTTGACCTCTCTAGACTATATTAACAATATGGCCTTCACGAATTATACGCTCCTTTGAGGTAACTCCAGCCTGGTGCAAAGGAAATGAGAAGCAGGGAGCGTTTTATCTCAGGGAACTAACTATTTATTAGGTCCAATTTGCTATCAGTAAATCCAGCAAAGTGAGAATTATCACCTCAGAACATTTACTATAATTGGCTCACACATGAACAACATGGTGTAAAGTGGCAGCCAAATTCAGCTGTGATATTAGTTTTTGAGGCCCTGCCAAAGTCAGTGCAAAGTACACTGAAAATCTTCTGTGGTGTTTGACCTTGAGGGCCACTGGAAATTCAGTTTGCTTAAATGTGAAGCTGTGTATCATTTATGTATGGGGTGACTGTACAGTAAGTGTTCATGTTTTATTACTGAAAAGTGATTTTTTTTTTGGAGCCCTGGGCAGCATCGCGTATGTAAATCATAAAATCACTACTTCATAAGATACCATCAGTTCAAGTAAAACCTTCCCTGTGCCCTTGAATGTATGTGCTTTGGGAGCAATGATCCCTGTCATTTTTAGTAGTGGGTATGTGCATAAATATTAATGGGATTATTCATAAAGTGTCAATGTTATAACATCTGTAAACACAGGCACTTTCTGAATGACCCCCAAGTTGTGCATATTTATTTTTACACATTTTTAGAAAAGTATGTGTGCACTGAATGCTTGTGCAAAACATAAACCAGAAAATATTTCACAATAATTACTAATCATTATTTATAGATATGTACAAATGGGCAGATAGATCTATTCAGGCAGACATGTCTCCATGACTTGCCTTTATGCCCCCATTCATTTCCGTTTGCCCCATTTCATTTATTATGGCCACATTGCTTGATTTCATTTCAGCTTGACCACATTCATTCTAGTTCGTCCCTGAATTTATTTATTTTGCCTACATTTCCCTATTTCTTTAAAGGTTTGACATGATTCATTTCAGTTTGTTCCAATTTATTTATTATTCCAACATTGGCTCATTTCAGTTTGCCGAAATCCCGTGTTTAACTCCACGTCTACTCACCTGTTTTGTAATTCAAGGATGTGTCTGATATGTCCTGGGAGGAAGCGTCTACAGCACGCTCTCTGTCCACAGGCTATGGCCAGTCAGAAGCCCAGAATAGAGCTGGCATCAACCCCAGATGCTACAGTCCACTGGAAAATTTCCTGATATCCTTTTGAGCCAGCCTGGTCCTGCTGGCAGTTTTCCATTGCTGATCCATTCAGGGCAAGCATTTGTTCTCTGTTGTTTTTTCCTGTGTGCTTATTCCACCTACCTTACAAAACTGTAAGATGTTGTACCTGGGACTATCTGATAAATCTGAATGGACCTGTACTCACACAATAAAGGTCAGCAGACAGCGTCAACTCAGTAAAACTGACACATAGAAGGGATATTCCAGTAGAAGTTTAATCCTTGACACAGGAAATGAGACAAAAAGGGAGGAGCTGGCTGACTACAATCAAACTAAGGAAGCCCAGCAGGGACAAAAATAACATAAAAAGATAGGAGATAGCAGCAGACAGCAGATTCCACACGGAACAGAAAATAATAATAGAAAATAAACCGTCGTGTCGTGGGTCATGACAGCGTTCCTTTCAGAACCTTTCAACAAGCTTATGGGACCAGTCGTTGGAGTCCCCTTGAGTACACACTCAATGGAGATGAACACTGAAGGTACACAAGGAAAATGGTAGACAATAAAACCCAGATGCTACTCACGAAAAGATGGGTAAAAAAGGAAGGAAATCCTTGCTCCACGATTCCAAATTCAAAACAGCATAAATAAATTCCAAGAACCCATGAATTAAATCAAAAGTGGATTTATTCCAGCACCAACAAGGACGACGTTTCGACCAGAACTGGTCTTTGTCAAGACTTGACAAAGACCAGTTCTGGTCCAAACGTCGTCCTTGTTGGTGCTGGAATAAATCCACTTTTGATTTAATACTGAAGGTACACAGACGCCCTTAATATGATGAAGAAGTCTGTAAAACAATTCAATGTCCTGCATCAAAGAAATAGTTGAAGCTGGATGCTATATAATTTTCTTCATATAGGAAATATACTAAAACTGTCAATAAAAAGTATGATTATGCAATATGATTTTCATTCCCATATTCACTGTTTTATTTTGCTTTTTTTGTTGAAAACAAGTGTCATAAGTGTAGTGATTGTGGATGAATTGTGTCATAAATCATCATATTTAATTATATATTGAGCTTTATATCACAGAGGGAACACTAGGGGCAGTGTGAGGCTTGTTGCCCTGTGTGGCTAGCTGACATCAATAAACCAGCCTACTCTAGAGTGCTTACCTCATATGGTGACTCCCACTGGGATAAAGGTGTATACATTGTTGGTAGGCGGAATGCCACTCTGGTGGGGGGAGACAAGACTGTAGTCCAACCTTGTTTTGATTCAACCAGGAGTTCCAGGCAGAGATCGGCCCTTTTGTATTTTGGCTTGGACCTGAGAGCACATGGCTATGCCATGTGCTGTGCATCTCTGGATTTTGGTAAATGAATGTTGCTCTTGTTGATCCCTTTGTACATCACTTTACCTATGCTGAGTTTTTGTGTTTTTTCAGTGTCCAGGGTTTAGTTTACTAATGTTTTAATGTTTTATCTTTCTGTTCATACTTTTATTTTAAGTAAATCCTATATACCCATCACTGTGTGTTTGTGTCGTCGCTCGCTACTCAATCTCACGCTATCGGCTGGTATTACATTTATTTTTAAATAGATTTTTCATTACAATAAGATATAGTCCCCAAGTATGCAGTGTCAGAGCATTCACATTTTTCAATTTTTTCAAATAGAATCTGAAACATTGCTTATCTTACTATGCCGTCCCAGCGTGGGTGGGCCTGAACACAGAGGGATGGCATAGCAGCTCCCCAGCTACTTCATGGCTCGCCTTCCTTGTCAGCAGCCGATCGCCGCAATTTGCTGCAGGCAGGCTGCACACATTCAGGCAGTCCCGCCTGTAGCCACTTGCGGTGATCAGCCACAGGGAAGGCTGGGGGAGTTGCTGGAAAGCCGCGGGGTGTGCTATGCCATCCAGTGTCCTTCAGGCAAGTTTGCTCCCGCGCTGCGCTTGCGATAAGGGTTAACTAAGGTATGGAGCCAATCCATAAAAAATAAATAATGTAATTTGGCAGGAAAGAGAGACAATGAGATCAGGGTTGATTGCAGGTCTGCAGTATGGTTTTGTAACCAACCACTATTTCTCTAGCTAGAAATGAGTGATTCTTGCATTAAAAGGAAGGGGTATGATGAAAAAGGAGGAATTCTCAGTGTAGGTGCAGTGACATTTTGTTAGTTGAAAGGATATGTGCCTGTACTTTGTTTCCAAAGTCTCAGACAACCCCAAAAACAATGGTACAGGTTGGCTTGTAAAGACTCCAACCTATTTGAAATAATATTTATTTATTTGCAAAGTATTTTACTAGGAAGGATAATATGCAAGATGAATAGTATGCATGGTGTAGTACTTTTAAGAGCATTTCATGGTATGATACCATGGGTAAATGATTAATCATGTAGGCGTCAGCTGACATGGATTCGTCTGTATAGTATTGCAGGAAATGGGTAAGTCATTGTGAGGGTCCAGAAGTTATGATGGGCTAATCTATTATGTAGTGTAAAATATTGTATAGTTTGAAAATAGAATAATCGTTCTTGTGCCTGTTTCTAAAGTGGTTCACAAGGCAGTTTGTCCAGTCTTTGTCTGTAAAAGTGGATGTCACTATTTGAAAATATGAGTGCCCTTGAAAGTATGAGAACCATGAAAAGGATAGAGTGTTTGGTATTTGGCTTTTAAAGCCGTCGAAGATAATATGGGTTTTTGTGTTTACATCTAGGAACTAGTATAGGAATCCCAGTCCCCCCCTTCTCCGAGAACTAGAAAGGTATAGAAGCTTGTCCCTTACCAAATTTCTGATTTGTCACCAAGGGGAGAAAGAGATCTTTGCATATAATTATATTATGATACTATGCTCTCCAAGCTAATAAATGTGAAATGACAAATTAAAAGCCATATGAAAGAGCAACATGTAATTTTCCATGGAGTTCGGCTAAATGTTCAATTTATCACAATCACTTGTTTTTCGTTCTTCTCAGATATCTTATATATACCTTAGTTTATGAACTGTAATCTTGAATTCCTGCCTACATGCGTGTATGGGTGCGTGTCCTCAAATTCAAGTAAGAATGCCAGAATATGACAAATGAGAGAGAATTAAATGAAATCTGGGAACACATGTTTTATATTAAAGAAAAAAACATCGGTGGTTTAAAAAGTGATACCTGAGTCAGACATCCTTTTCCTCTGGAAACATTGTAGGGAGGATTATTTAGGTATTTCTTTTGTAGTTAGAGACTATGTAGTTAACTCTAAAATAAAAATTCCAATCTTTCGGCAGGGCTCCTATAGCCACAATGATATCACAGGGCGCCACTATTCATACCTACAGCGTTCATACACAGCTTCTCCCCTGAGCTACAACATCTATACTAGGCTCCTCCATTCATACAGGACTCCACCATTGATACCTACAACTATCTTACAGGGCTCTTCCAGTCATACATACAAGGCTCTTCCAGTCCTATAAAGTTCCTACATCAGACATATGGGGCCTCTCCATTCATAACACAACATTCAAACAGGACTCCTCCATTCACACCCACAAAGTTCATGCATGGCTCCTCCTATAATACCTACAATGTTCACACAGGGCACCTGCTTTCATACCTACAATGTTCCTAGACTCATACCGAAAACATTTATAAAGGGCTCCTTCATTCAATCCTAAATTTTCATATAAAACTCTTTAATTAATTTCTACCACTTTCATACAGGAGTCCTCCTTCAATCCCTACCACCGCTTTCATTTCTACAATTCTATACAGAAGACATTTCAACTTTTATAGAGAGTTCTGCTAGTTTGCCATGCCTATTTCAGATAGGGCTCCTGAATTCATTCCTACTACCACTTTCACACTTCACTTCTCCATGGGATCTCACTACCGTTGAAGATCACCGTTAATTAAAAGTAATAAAACATAAAAATGAGAACAACATACAGCATAGAACACTTCGCCTAAAGAGAAACAAAATACATGTGTTGATGGGCTCACTACAAGTTCAATACTGACTGCTTACCCTTAACAATGTAATCTCTAAATGTGATACAACATGTCTGAACATGAATAAGCCTGCATAGCGTTGATAACCTATTCTGCATAAAATGTCACACATTTTGGTGGACTACAGTTAATTATCACCAGCTTTATTCTTTGGAGGATCCTGAATAGGGATGAGCCGAACACCCCCGTGTTTGGTTCGCATTCGAACTCGAACAATTTCAAAAGTTCGAGTTCGAACTCGAACCGAACTCAATGCAAGTCAATGGGACTCAAAAGTTCGATTTTTAGAGTGCCCTCCAAGAGGGCATATATGCAAGATATTTGCCATAAAAGGTGTATGGGGGTCCTGGTAGTGCCCTGGGGGACAGGAAACAAGGACAAAAAAGTTAAAAAAAAAGACGTTTTTAAAGGAACAGTGAGTTTTCCATAAAATAAGGGTTAAAAATAAAAACGAAAAATTCCTTCAAATATCGTGCCTAGGAGGTCCCCATAACCTGCCCGTGAAGTGGCGGATTTGTAGGATGTATAGAAACATTGCCATCAGAGACCCACACACGACACCTAGCCACCCTTAAGGGGTTAAAATGCACAGGGACTGGCTACTATCCTGTTAGATGAGGGAATGTATTAGGCCCCGTTCACACTGTGCGATTTATCACGCAGATTTTGCCATGACATCGCAGCAAAATCCGCGTGACGTCGCACTGTGTAGCTTCTCCATTGCATTTCAATGGAGCTGTTCACATCTTGCTGCGCGACGTCGCGCGACGTCACATGTCGCGCGTCACGGTAGCATGTCGCTGGTACATGACCCTTTTTTTGAGATTTGCTATCTGCGATTTTGCGATTTGCATTGGTGGTGCTTTGCAAAAATCGCACAAAACCGCGACGTCGTGACATATTTGCGTCGACGTCGCGAATATGAAAATCGCGCGGAAAATCACGCGACTTTCAAATCGCACAGTGTGAACGGGGCTTTATATGTATAAAGCAAGGTATATATGACAATGGATAGTCAGAGACTCTAGGGAGTCAGCTTGTACGCTTTATGATAGACATTTCTAACACAATAATAATTGTATGCTCACATAGGCCCTTCGGAAGAGGTACATGACATACAAATACTGGAATATTATGTTTAAATCTAAGGAGTGTGATAAAGATATTATTAAGCCCTTGATGACAAATGAAGTAACATCTACATCATTAATGATTGGCTTTACAGAGCCCTGGTCCTTAAGGGGTTAAACAGCATATCAGAGAGGATCATATAGTAGAAATGAACACTTCTTTGAATTCAAAACAAACAGTGTTTGTTCATACATGTGCAGGCCACACCCAGTCTGCAAGCAATGTATCAAATTCTAATTGCTAATTAGAAGCACATGTTATTTCCAAACACTAATTAAACACCTGTTGTTTACGCCATTTGAGAGCACAGGTCATTTAGAGGTGAGAATTTTTGCACCTATAGTAGACGACATTAGGTAGTTTTTTAATTCAATATCTAATAAACCGTTGCTTATAATATTCTGCAGTAACGAGTCTCTTTAGTTCTAGATTTTTTAAGCATTTTTTATTCTTTTTTCAAAAACAATTCGAACTCGAACTCGAACACGCCAAAAGTTCGAAGTTCGCGAACTTTCGAACTGCCAATGTTCGAGTTGAACTCCGAACTGATCGAACCGAACAGCTCATCCCTAATCCTGAAGGAGGCTTTTCAGAGGTTGTGCCTGTCCCACTACAACTTCTATGCTGTCAAACTACGGTCTAAGTGATTAGCCCCTAACTAGGTGAGTGGATTTCATCTTGAGTTCTTTACCTCCTATATGGTAGATTATATACTGCACCAAGAGTTTGTCTCTCTATCTCATTTTATATTTTGAGGACAGCTGAGGTCTATCAGGGGGATCAAGGCAGATGGGTAGGCCTATATAACAACCCACAAACGCTACATCAAGAGCTGTGTACTCTGATCTATGTGAGTGCATTGGATGATCATCTTATATTGAGATCCACATACATACATACTGTACTGCTCCATATAGCTTTCCTTTCTTTTTTAGGTGCTTATGACTGTGACAGAATAAAGACAAGAAAGAAAAGGGCGCAAGATAGGTGGAAATTGAAAAAATATTTTTTCAATTTCCACCTATCTTGCGCCCTTTTCTTTCTTGTCTTTATTCTGTCAATTAAGGGTTAACAAGGTACCCTCGTTAAGAGGCTGCAGCGGGAAAGATTCTACCTGTGTATTTTTTGCTATACTTTTGACTGTGACATACACAAGAGGAACTCCATGGCTTTACCCGTTTTGGTATTAAAGAGTCCTTAGAGGACACGTGTCGCTTTACTGGTATTTTTTGTTGGAATATATATATAATATTTATACACACATTTTGGGATTACGTGGAGTTTTGCATGAATTGGTCATAAAATGTGCTCTGATCTTCATCTAAGTCACAACAATTTGAAAAACACAGTCTGATTAAAATAATACAACACAAACATTATATGTTTTCATGTGTTTATTGAACATAACATGTAAACATTCACAGTGCAGGGTGGAAAAAGTATGTGAACCCCAAGCCTAATGACTTCTCCAAGAGCTAATTGGAGCCAGGAGTGAGCCAACCTTGAGTCCAATCAGTGTGATATTATTGGATGTGTTGCTGAAAGCAGTCCTGCCCTTTAAAAACACACATCAGTTTTGGGTTTACTGGTTTCAAGAAGCACTGCCTGATGTGAACCATGCATCGCATGACTTGCATGAAGCTGGAAAGGGTTACAAAAGTATCTCCAAAAGTCTTGATGTTCATGTGTCCATGGTAAGACAGACTGTCTACAAATGGAGAAAGTTCAGCACTGTTGCTACTCTCCCTAGGGGTGGTCGTCCTGTAAAGATGACTGCAAGAGCACAGCGCAGAATGCTTAATGAGGTAAAGAAGAATCCTAGAGTGTCAGCTAAAGACTTACAGAAATCTCTGGCACATGCTAACATTTTTGTTGACACATCTACAATAAGGAAAACATTAAACAAGAATGGAGTACATGGGAGGACACCACGGAGGAAGCCATTGCTGTCCAAAAAGATTATTGCAGCACGTTTGAAGTTTGCAAAAGAGCACCTGGATGTTCCACAGCACTACTGGCAAAATATTCTGTGGACAGATGAAACCAAAATTGAGTTGTTTGGAAAAAACACACAACACTATCAGGGTTATTCAAAGAGATTCAAAAAGTCACCGCACATTCGGTGACTTTTCTTTCTCTTCAATTCGGTTCCTTTTGCCGATCCCATTTCGGTGACCCTGCGGTGTATTCAGCAAACACCACAGGGTCCCCGAATTGCAGGGAAAAGCTGTCGCAAAACCGAGGAAAACGAACCGCAAAACCCAGCGAATGCAGGCCGAAAACCCTCAAAAACATCTGGATTAACCTGCCGAAAACCACAGAAAAACCCGAGCAGGAACCGATCACCCGCAGCGAAGCCTCCGAGAAAGCCGAGACCGCAGACAGAGTGAAGTGAATAAATTAGGAAAACAGTTTGTATGAATGTTTGAAAAGTGAAACACTGTTTGCAAAGAAACTACTGAGCGAAAATGTCTGAAATTTGCATACGAGGTCCAGGGAATGATAATAAAGAGGGCTGTTACAGAAAAAATAAGTAAACTTAAAAAAAATCAAAAAAAAATCGGACTTTTAAAAAAAAGAAAAATGCTTAAAATATCCTAAAAAAATCTATAAATAAAGAGACTCTTTACTGCAGAATTTTATAATGAACGATTTATTAGATATTGAATTAAAATGGGAATATTTTTAACATTGAAGCCTATGGGATTCTCCTGAATAAATTTGCCGCATGAAACCACCGAATGGCAGGGCATTAGGGAAACTTTCACTGCTGGTTTGTGTTCTCTGAATAGCCGAAGCAGTGCTTTTCATGGGGTTTTCACTGCCCTCGAACCGGCACCGAACAGGCACCGTATGTTCAGGCAATTCGCCAGGATTTGGCGTATTGCCTGCTCTCTGGATAGCCGAATGGCCAAGAAAGGTAACCGAACGCTGACTTTCAGCGTTCGGTTACCTTTCTCAAGCAATTCGGATCTCTTTGAATTACCCTGTATGTGTGGAGAAAAAAAGGCACAGCACACCAACATCAAAACCTCATCCCCACTGTAAAACATGGCGGAGGAAGCATCACGGTTTGGGGCTGCTTTGCTGCCTCAGGGCCTGGACGGATTGTTGTAATTGATGGAAAAATTAATTCCAGAGTTTATCAAGACATTTTGCAGGAAAACGTAAGACCATCTGTCCGCCAACTGAAGCTCCGCAGAGGATGGGTGATGCAACAGGACATTGACCCAAAGCATACAAGTAATTCAGCAAAAGAATGGCTTCAACAAAACAAAATACGCCTTCTGGAGTGGCCCAGTCAGAGTCCTGACCTCAACCCGATTGAAATGCTGTGGTATGACCTTAAGAGAGCGATTCACACCAGACATCCCAAGACTATTGCTACACTGAAACAGTTTTGTGAAGAGGAGTGGTCCAAAATTACTCCAGATCGTTGTGCAGGTCTGATCTGCAACTACAGGAAACGTTTGGTTGAGGTTATTGCTGCCAAAGGAGGGTCAACCAGTTATTAAGTCCAAAGGTTCACATACTTTTTCCACCCTGCACTGTGAATGTTTACATGTTCTGTTCAATAAAAACATGAAAACATATAATGTTTGTGTGGTATGTGGTATTATTTTAAGCAGACTGTGTTTTTCAAATTGTTGTGACTTAGATGAAGATCAGAGCACATTTTATGACCAATTCATGCAAAACTCCACGTAATCCCAAAGGGTTCACATACTTTTTCTTGCCACTGTACAGTTGATATAAGATATTAGACATGTGCATTACAAAAAAAATTTGTTTAGTTTCGGATCATTTCGTTCTGTTTTTTTTGTTTTGGATCATTTCGGATCATTTTGTTTAGTTTTTTCTCTCATTTAGGGTCGTTCGATATGTTACCGCTATTCGTATTTCAGACCAATTCGTTAAATCGGACGGCAAGTATTTAATTTTTCGGGACCATTCGTTTTTATTGTTAATTCGTATTTCGGACTGATTCGTGAATTCAGGCAGTCAGTATTTCTTTTTTTGGGACCATTTGTTTTTCAATTTTATTGTTAACACATATTTTGGGTTGATTCATATTTCGTTGTTATTAGTTATCGAAATGTGAAGTGGATTATTTAATTACTTAGGGTAAAAAAAAAAGATACGTAAACCCCCTGTCCTTGCTGCTGAAATATATTTCAGTACCAACGACAGCAGCCAGCCGATGCTATAATGAAATGAAAATACCAGCTGTACTAAAGTTAAATACAGCCGGTACCAAAATAAATTACAGCCGGTGCAACAATAAAAATAGTAGACAAATAGACATGTGCATTTTGTTTTGTTCCGAATCGTTCGGTGCAGTTCGGCGGCAGTGACATTCCCCATAGAGAAGCAGTGGTTAATCTATTCAGAGAATGCCGAGCGAACACCACCAAAATGTCAGTGAAATGCCCTGATTTTCAGTGGTTTAGTCCGACCGGATGAAACAGGCAAATCCCATAGGTTTCAATGTAAAAAATATTCCCCGTTTATAATAAATATTTATTAAACCATTCATTCTTTTAACTTGCAGCAAAAAGTCTCTTTATGTATTTTTTTTTTTATATTTAAATGTTTTATTATTTCAATCAAAAAATGGGATACAGAAGAAAACAGGGGGAAAAACAATAACATACACAAAAGGGGAAAATTCGGTACATTTTACCATAGCGACAAAAATTAGACCGTGATATTGAGTTGCAGAAAAGACAGGAGGTACAATTGCTCTACAGAATGGCAAGGATATGAAAGCATCACATCAGGTCAAATGACAACCAACCGAACCTGTCCCAGAAAAGAGATTTATAGGGGACAGTAAGGAAGAAGAAAAAGAAAGAAAGAAAAAAAAGAAAAGAAAAAAAAAAAAAAGGGAATATTTAAAAGGGGGGGGGAGAGGAACCAGTTAG